>CM055955.1:38468801-39843076 GCA_029490685.1 Schizonepeta tenuifolia
AAATATTTTTTAAGCTGCCACAAGTTATAAACTCTTTTAAATGATTATTATAACACTTGTGATGCATCAGAAGAGGCAAGTTCAATTATATAGCTCTAACAGCAAGTTTTTAAAATATTTTGGGATGTGTTCACTGAGTACGTTGTACTCACGCCCTGCATGTTATTTCTAAAACGTGCAGGTTAGTTCGGATGAGGAGGTTGCGGTGTGCTTGGGCGGCTCTTTCGTTAATATAAATCCATGTTGAAAGTTTAGCTTGAGGTTATGTATCTTCATACATATAGTCTTGGGATTTGACGTTGTTTGTTTTAATTCTGCTGCAACACTGTTATTTGATATGTTTGATTGCATGCTCGAATCCTTGACAAAACAAACCCGTGTGTTCGAACAAACCTTAAATCCTTTCTGGATTCCGTTTTCAACGTTGATAAAATCTTCTAATGAGTCCTCGTATTTCCTTAACCACCATTTGTTTATTGAAACTAAAAGATGGCCCACTTTTGAATGCAATACTTGTTAATCACCAAACCTAATTCTTTTGTTGGATTCGATTTTAAACTTTGTTGGGTATTTATTCATTTGAGAATAATTGATTAGAAACTCACCTTATTGCAATTATGAATCCATTGTTGAATTAAAATCTTAGGAGCATGTTTATTGAGTTAAAGTTTAGTTGTTCCACCTCACTGTCCCTTGCATTCTAGTCGTTTTAATACCCTAGAAGTTGGGTTGTGACAATAACGAACTCAGTTGGACAACAACTCAATTGACTCCTCAACAGACCCATGCAGTTCAAGCGTAAAGAGAAATTGTGTCGAAGTCAGACGTCACAAAGATAAGAAGAGAAGACTTTGAAGACGTTGAAGGCAGAAGAGTAGAAGTCCAAATTCAAATCTACTCGGAAGCACAAGTTAGCTGGAGAACTTACTATAAATGGACCGACAACAGAGACGCGCAAGAAACGAAGGTTACAGTTGCCATTTTAGGAAAGTTTCCATTAAAGTAGGTGGAGTGCCATGCTTTTGGCAGAGATCAAACGGATCTTTCCAACTGCTAGTTAGATTTCCCTCTATAAATAGACGTCTCCACATCGAAGCTCGGTGGAGAGTTTTAGAGAAAATTTTGGGCGAGCGCAGAGAGATAAAAGAGAGAAAATCATCAGCGCCGAAGAAGTAGCAGATTATCCCATTCTTCAGCAAGAAGACCTTAGTCAAAGACCAGTAGAAGTCGAGTGTCAACACCTCCTCCTATTCTTTCATCTAACCTCTCAAAAAGCCCTTTCTTTAATCGAGTCTAGAACATAGGTTCTTGCATATGTTTAGTTTTGAGCAGACACTCTCTCAAAAGATCGAGTCTCTAAGTCTTAGGATGAAGCCTCCACTTCTCTCTGTGTAGAAGGCTTCATAGTTGGAAAAACCCCCAACCCCTAACCCCCAAACCTCAGGTTTGACTTTGGACCCCCAATCAAACTCACTAGGTCCCTTTGAACCCGCAATCAAACTCACTAAGTAACGAGCTTTAATTTTCACCAACTTCCGCAACGCTTAACTGTTTGAAACCTCAGTTGGAATGCATAGCTGACCCTCAGTCCAAGAAGTCAGTTGTGCACCCAACTGTGTGATCAGCTCGAACTGATTTTCTCAGTTGTTGAGCGAACTGACCTGAACAGTTAACTCAATGAAAAGATTTTTGAAACCAAAAATTGCTACTGGTGTATTCCCTCCATAAACCAGATACTCGTTACCGGGACCATCAATAAGAAAATTCAAATTTAGAAGACTTCAATCTACGTGGGCTGATGAGATGCAGGCAGAAGACATTTCCTCATTTGGCCATACAAGAACTTCATTCGAGACTAAAGCAACGCGCATCAGTTGCCCAAAAGAGATTCAAGGTGAATTCAACGAATGAAGGCGGACTTCAAACAGAAGATTCAAATGGCATTATTCCTACAATTAGTTTGATCTATTAGCCAATAAATAGAGGCATTCAAGATCAAGACAGACACAGATAATCAAGCGCTCAATTGAAGAACAAGATTACTCTCTAGCGAAGCTTTCTCCACTTCCAGTGTTCACATATTTTCTGTCTCTAGACTAGTTGCATCTCCGCTCTGTACTAGCCTAGCTTAGTGAATAGATACTTATTTCAAGTTTATTTGCTGAAAAGATCTTGAGACGTATCGCAAGTCGAGGTTCGTAGTTGGAAAACCCATAAACTTTTTAGTTTGTGTTCTAGGATTGACTGATCTCATAACTCAGTAGGTTGTCTTGAACCCCCAATCAAGATGTTAGGTTTGATTGGAACCCATAATCCGATCACTACGTCTTATAGGAGTCCGTAATTCTATTGTAGGTTGCTTGGAACCTGCAATCCAAGCATATGTTTTCTTAGCACACGTAAGTTGAGAGGTTTGGATCCTAAGGTGAACTGGATTTGTTGGGTGGACTCCCAACCGAGGATGTAGGAGCGCGGGTCTAAACCTCGTTAAATTGCTTGTGTCTTTCATTCTATTTATTGATTAAATTGACCACTAACTGACCATACAAGCACTCACATAAAAATTGCACAAGTATTTTGGTAACTTGACCTTACCCATGCACTAACTAAGTTTTCACACAAACGAGTTTAAAAAGAAAACCACCAAGTTCCGCACTGCACTTGATACTCAGTCAGATATCCACAACTGACTTATTTTTTAATTAGTCAGTTGAATACTCAACTGTTTTAACACCTCCAACTAATTTCCATATTTGAGAGAAAACTTAAGAAGAAATTTTTATACGTGAATTCCTCCCCTCCCCCCGATACACCTACAACTCGTTTCGGGACATCAATAATGCATAAATTTAAACAATGTAATGCACAAATATTCATATACGTAATGCTTTAGTTGTGGTAATGTATGTTTTCCTATTATGTGCACTTAAATTTTCATATTGATGCATCTTGTAGATTATGTTAATGCATCATAAAATTATGCACGGATTATCATCTAACAAATATGAATATGATACATGTAATGTTTTATTGTATAAGTACACACTTTACACAAACTTGTTAATTTGTTCGTTATAAACCTTGCAAAAAATAGTATATTTTTCACCTTAATAAAACCTAATGATGCATCAGAAATGTGATACTAATACATCACTTTACATTCTTGTTTGCATCTTATTTTTGCACTAGACAAAATTGTGAAAATGACCATACTAACCATACTAATGTAAAAGATGCGAGGTTGACCAACAAAAGCGAGTTTGACCAATTGTCTATGAGATTAAATTATATTCATACATTTTATAGGATGGATGACTTAAATTGATTTCTAATCTATCTATATATTATTAAAACGAAAACAACTCTACATAACAAAAATCTTAGAGAAATACTCCATTACTAGTCATTCTTCCCTTGTCATTTTAAATTTTAGCCCTTACCTTTATTTTTTTAACTTTTAGCCATTTTTTCAAATTTTGGACTTTTATACCCTTTACTCTCATATTCATTTATCTTTCTTCTTTTTTTTTTCGTTACTCTACTTTTTGTATCTCTTTTCTCCCCTTCACCTTCCTTCCACCATCCTCTTCTCGGTGCCGCCGCCACCACCATAAAATTTAAAAATACTAGTAAAGAATGACTACTCTCAAATTCCTCTCAAAATCTTATGTGGCACCTCTCATATTCTTCTATTTCTATTTATCTCAATTCTCCAAATTTCTAAATTAAAAATCATTATTTATCATATTTATATACTATATTATATTCTACACATATATTAAATATGGGAAAAAGAAAATCTCATATTATATCAATTCAAAGCTCCCAAGTTCCTTCATTCACGCATTTCATGTACATACATATGAATTTATATATTATTTTTAATCTTATTATTAATTATAAATATTTTATTTTATATCATTTTTCCAATGAAACCCTACCTATTTGAAAGATCTATAAATACTTAGGTTCAATGGGTATTCTCTCATTCCACAATTATTTTGTACCACCATTTAATTTGGTCACTTAATATATTGGTTGACCGAATAAATAGCTATATTTTTATTATTTCATTAAAAAGGACAATATCTACATATAAATTCTAAAAAGTTAGGCCTTTTCTTCGAACAATGTACACACAATATTTTTTGTCATTTTTCTTCCAAAAAATTAATTACAAAATTATACATTATATCCCACATCGATATTCAATGCAATGGAGTATATTGTTTCACCTATTTTTGGTCTTATTTTGTATAGGTTTTTAGGTGTGTTTTTTACGATGGTTTGTTTGGTTTGTATTGTCTTAAGTCAAAAATTGCACTCATGTTTCGTCTAAGTGTTTTGAGGTGAAATGTAGGTTTTGAGCTAGAATTGCTAGTTTAAAGATCATAGTGAACTCAATCCGATCTTGGAACGAAGAGGTATGGAGAAGAGTAGAGCGGAGGGAAGTGGAGGCAGAGCTCCCTGCATGACTAGAGCTTCCTCCTCGTTTATTCATTGTGCGTCCAGGAAGTGGAGGCAGAATTCCCTGCTCTACCAAGGCTCCCTACCTTGTTGGTTAGTTGTTTGGTGTAGGAATTAAGGGTAGAGCTCCCTGGTCATCCAAGAGCTCCTTGCCCTAAGTGATTTGGCAAAATTTAAGTTCCACCTTTTGCACGCGATGAGGACACTTTTACTTTTTCCTTTTTCTAGGTTTTTGAGGATTGTAAAAAGTGACGGCTAGACTTGTTCTTATTAGTTTTTTTTCTTCTACTCTTCATCTTGTTATTTTCATTCCGAAATCAAGAACAATACCATCACAGATTTCTTTTCATATTCTACTTCACCGTTTATTATGCAATTTATATTGAAGCTTGTGAGTTCTTTAATTCTTGTTTTTATTTTCTTCTGCCATAATTTCTTTTAGATTAATTTCTTTGAGTTTATGCTAAAATTAGAAATTATTATTTCAAACACTAGATTAAATTTCAATTCTTGCATAGGGCTAATTTGTTTTAAATTTTATTTAAATTTTTATCTAGGTTTAATTTATGCTTAATTATTTCTTCCGCCTAGTTATAAACAAACAACCCAATTGATTTACTGCTTTATTTTTCTTTTCTTTTTCGTAATACAATAATTTCCCTGCTAAGTTTTCCTTGAGAGACGATATTCGGGTTAGCTTATTTAATCTATTATGACCACGTTTAATTGCGTGCAACTAAGATTAATTAGGTTGAACAAATGTGGCGTGGTTGTCGGGAAAAGTTTTAGGCGATTATTTGTGTTGTATTATTTTTATTTTTATTTTCCTTTTTGTTTGGTTATTTTTATCCCTCCGGTGTATGTAATCCGTTTGTTAGTGTTGTGTATGCGAGGTCGCAGAAGTCTGAACCCATTATTAGCACCGTATATTGACAACATCAATCGGAAGAGTGTAATTCTGGCAAAAGCAAGGGAGGTAACCGAACCAAACCTTAACGAAGTTGAAGAAGAAGCTTTGTTGGGGAATTTTTTTTGTGAACAAGAAGAAGAAGTTCATTCGAATCACGACCAAGAAGATATGGCCACAGGAGAAGTGCAGCTCATGGGAGAATATTCCCAGCCCATTATTGAGGCTACGACTTCGGCAATTGTTCTCCCAACCGCCGTTTGAAATTATGATTTGAAGCAAAACTGCTCTAGCATGCTTCCGTCTTTTCACGGCATGCCTAATGAAGATGCGCTCAAATTTGTTCGTGAATTTTGCTCGGTGGTGCAATCTTTTCCCCTTTTGGAACTCTCAGAGGATCAATTAAAGCTCAAGTGATTTCCATATACTTTGAAAGATCGGGCTCGGACGTAGCTCCTATCGCTACCGTCAAACTCCCTAAACACTTGGAAGGACGCTTGTGAGAAGTTTATGCTGAAACTCTACCCTATTACAAGACTCAGGAGATTCGAACACAGATTATGAATTTCACGCAAGGTGCCGATGAGCCTTTCCACGAGACATGGGAGAGATTTCAAGAGCTCCTTCGTCAGTGCCCACAGCATCAGCTGGCTCCGATTATGGTTAGCCAGCTCTTCTATGATAGGTTGCTTCAAAAAACTCAGTTTATGGTGGACAGCACTGCAGGGGGCAATATTGCGTAGAAGACTGCCATAGAACTCAATCAAAATTTTCAGACCTTAGCTGAGAGCTCTCAACAAAAGTCGATCCGTGGAAGAAGGGTTGAGGCTAGTACAGTGACACCGAATTATGGGCACAATCCTAAAAAGTGTAAAAGAATGTGAGAGCTAACACATGAAGGACAACAGAACTCAGGATGGCAGAATCAATCGAATACTGGGTGGAAGAATCAGAATCAAGGGTATGGATTTAGAGGAAACTTTTAGAACAGACGTCCTTCACAGTTCAATCAGTATCCCCCACAACAGTTTAATCAGTATCCTATCCAGTAGCAGTGGTACCCACATTAGCAACAAAATTTCAATTCTCAGTGGCAGAATCCAATACAGCAAAATCAATTCCAATATGGACCATCTCAATTTCAACGCCCACCGCTGCTGCTTTCTCAATGGAACCAGTTTGAAGACAACTTCAATGCATTTATGCAAGAGAGCAGACAGGCGAGAGAAGCTCAAGACGCCATCATCAAGCATCTTGAGACAGCTGTGGGACAAGTTTCTGGAGCTGTTAATCAGATGCAGCAGCAGCAACAGCAGACTGGGAAAATTCCGAGCCAAGGTCAACAACCCCATCAAGCTCAAGCTGTAACCGTACTGAGAAGTGGAAAGACGATTGATAATAAGATGGAGGACACACCCTTAGTGGAAACACAACCTCGAGTTGTGAAGGAGAAGGAACAACCAGAGACCCGACTACATAAGGCTGAGAAGCCTTACCGTCCACCAGTGCCCTTTCCTAGCAGATTGAGGAATGAGAAGCAAGATCAGCAGTTCTCTGAATTTTATAAGATGCTTTCTAAGGTAAATGTGAATTTACCATTGTTGGAAGTGATTAGCAATGTTCCAACTTATGTTAAGTTTTTCAAAGAGTTGGCATCGAAGAAGAGGAGATTTGAGGAGAATGAACAGATTTTGGTGTCCGACAGTGCTAACAGAATAATGCAGCAGTCTGTACCTCCAAAATAGCGAGACACTGGGAGTTTTGTGATCAAGATTGCTATGGGAAATGGAAAAGAAGCATCAGAGATGTTGGATTTAGGAGCCGATATTAATCTAATACCGTACTCAATTTTCAAGCAGTTGGAATTGGGAGAGTTGAAGTTGACTAGGATGTGCCTATAGCTAGCCGATCAATCCATTCGACACCATAGGGGGGTAGTGGAAGATATCCTGGTACATGTTGGGAAATTGATAGTTCCCGTAGATTTTTTAGTTCTAGAGATTGGAGATGTGCAAGAAGATGGACGAGAGCATACACCGTTATTAGGAAGACCATTCATGGCCACTACCAACACTCTGATCGACATCAAGAGTGGGATCATCAAGATGTCGGTGTTGGGAGAGACGGTCTCTTACAATGTTCATGTCAATCGAGCAATTCTTTCAGTCAACAGCGTCGAAAATTGTTCTTACATAGATGTCATTGACATTCTCACTGAGGCGTGTTTCATTGAAGAGAAGTAGATGGAAGAAGTTTTTGAAGGATCTGCAGATTTAGAAGAACAACTCAGGGAGGAAGCAGGTTTGGAGGAGTTGGTATCCACAAGTTTGCCTTTTGACCGGCCGCTGATATTCGAGAGCTCCAAGGATGAAAAAAAAGTGGAACTTGAGCTCAAGAAACTGCCCTCAAATCTGAAGTATGTGTTCCTTGAAAATAGAAGGAAAAAGCCAGTCATCATCTCCTCCAAACTCAACAAAGATGAAAAAGAAGCCTTAGTGGAGGTACTTATAAAGTTCAAGGTGGCTTTCGGATGGAGTTTATCTGACATTAAGGGGATTAGTCCTGCCACTTGTATGCATCGGATCAACCTTGAGGAAAGAGCCACCCCGGAGAGGGATGGTCAAATGAGATTGAATTTTGTGCTGATGGAGGTTGTAAGAAAGGAGATTTGCAAATTGTTAGCAGAGGGAATCATTTTTCCCATTGCTGATAGTGAATGGCTCAATCCCATGCATGTGGTATCAAAAGAAAGGGGGCATCACAGTGGTTTTGAACGACAAGGATGAGTTGGTGCCCACTAGGCCTATTACTGGTTGGAGGATGTGCATATATTATAGGAAGCTCAATGCCGCTACAAAAAAGGATAACTTCCCACTTCATTTTATTGATCAGGTGCTCGACAGATTAGTCGGCCACGAGTTCTACTGCTTCCTAGATGGATTGTCTGGCTATTATCAGATTGCTATTGCACCCGAAGATCAAGCTAAGACGGCCTTCACGTGCCCCTTTGGCTCATATGCATGCAAGAGGATGCCATTCGGACTCTGCAACGCATCAGGTACGTTTCAAAGATGTATGATGTCTATATTTTCTGAGATGATTAGTGATTTTGTTGAGATATTCATGGATGACTTCTTTGTGTTTGGGTTGTCCTTTGATGATTGTCTTAGGAAAATTGTACGTGTCTAAGAAAGGTGTGTTGAAAGTGGTCTGACTCTTAGTTAGGAAAAGAGTCATTTTATGGTTCGAAGTGGGAATGTTTTGGGTCATATTGTCTTTAAGAGAGGCGTAGATATCGACAAAGCAAAGGTGGATGTGATCGAAAGATTGCCCCCACCTCGCGATGTGAAGGGTATTAATAGTTTTCTTGGTCATGCCAGTTTTTATCGGTGTTTTATCAAGGATTTTTCAAAAATTAGTCAACCTCTATGCCGTTTACTTGCGCAAGATGCACCCTTTATATTTGATGCTAATTATTTGTTTGCTTTTAATATGCTTAAGGAAAAATTAAGCACTGAACCGGTTGTCATTGGTCCTATTTGGTTTGAGCCATTTGAGATTATGTGTGATGCCTCTAACTCTGCTGTTGGTGCTGTTTTGGGTTAACGTATTGACAAGATGCTTCGTGTGAACTATTATGCGAGTCTAACCCTAACTCCTGCTCAAGTGAATTATACCACTACTAAAAAGGAGATGTTTGTTGTTGTGTTTGCATTGGATAAATTTTGTGCACACATCATAGGATCTAAGGTCATCATTCATAGTGATCATGTTGCATTGCGCTATTTGTTGACCAAATCTCAGGCTAAGCTGAGACTTATTCATTTGGGTGCTTTTATTACAAGAGTTTGATTTGGAAATTCGTGATAGGAAAGGTAGTGAAAATGTTGTAGCTGACCATTTGTCTCGTCTTGATAATCTACCTTCTCCTATGATTTGTGATGATTTGCTTGAGTCGTTTCCATTTGAACTAGCTTTGAGTGCAGGGATTGTGCCTTGGTATGCTGATATTATTAATTTTCTTGCTTGTGATGAGTTGAGATCTGACCTTACTTCCCAAGAAAGGAAGCATTTTTTTATCTGTGTGTAGGGAGTACTTTTGGGAAGATCCTTACCTATTCAAGATTGGTAAGGATGATGTGATCCGAATGTGTGTGCTGGATGATGAGGAAGCCAAGGTCTTGCAATTTTGCCATGAGACTCACTGTGGAGACCATTTTGGAGGACTATAAAACAGCACACAAGTGCTCCATTCAGGTTTATTCTGGCCTACATTTTTTAAGGATGATCATGCCTTTTATTTTGCTTGTGATCGTTGCCAAATGGTTGGTTCCATTGGTCATAGGAATGAGATGCCTCTTAACAATATTCTAGTGGTTAAAATTTTTTATGTTTAGGGTATTGATTTCATGGGACCGTTTCCCAAGTCTTTTGGTTATAAATACATTCTTTTAGTTGTTGATTATGTGTCCAAGTAGGTTGAGGCAATCCCCACTAGGACTTGTGATTCTCATGTCATGTTAAGGTTTGTACAGGAAAATATTCTTTGTCGGTTCGGATTTTCCAAGGCAATAATTAGTGATGGTGGGAAGCACTTTTGCAACAAGATTTTTGGGAAACTTATGAAGAAGAATGGGATAACGCATAAGGTTGCTACTCCCTATCACCCACAAATGTCGGGACAAGCAGAGACGAGCAACAAGCAAATTAAGAGAATCTTAGAGAAGACTGCACAGCCGTCTCGTAAAGATTGGTCTTCAAAGCTGAATGACGCGTTGTAGGCGTATCGTACGGCTTACAAGAGTATTTTGGGAATGAGTTCGTACAGGATTGTGTTTGGGAAGAATTGTCATCCACCTGTCGAGATCGAACACAAGGCGTATTGGGCAATCAAGATTGCTATAGTTGATCTTGATGTTGCGGGAAAACATCGGGCGTTGCAGATGTCCGAGCTGGATGAGCTCTGTAATGAGGCATATGACAACGCCAAGATTTACAAAGATTGAGTGAAGAGGCTTCATGATTGCCGGATCTTGTATAAGGAGTTAAAGCCAGGGATGAAGGTCTTTTTGTTTAACTCAAGATTGAAATTGTTTCCCGGAAAGCTCAAATCTCGTTGGACTGGCCCTTATGTCATTGAGGAGATTCTTCCATTTGGAGCTGTTCGTCTAATTAATGAGGAGACTCAAGAATCTTCCAAGTGAATAGACACGTGTGAAGCCATACATCGAAGGGGAAGTTGAACCTCAAGCGGTGGAGTCATTGCGGATCATCAATTCGGAATTCTGTAGACTCGTTCTATCGTCAAGCTAATGACGTTAAACAAAGCGTTGCGTGGGAGGCAACCCACGATTTCAATGTATATATATATATATATAAAGAGAATCGTTCGCGGCAGCAAGACCTCCTAGAGCTCCCTAGTCCCTCTAGGGACCGCTGCATTTCTCTTCAGAAAAATAAAATAAATAAATAAACCTTCAAAACAGCAGCGTCCAACGGCAACAGTTCCACCCAGCGCTCCCTACTCATTTAGGGACCCCTGCCCCCCTTCTCATTCTTTTCCTTAAATCATTTCCCACTTTCCCTCTCGTCATCGCACACGCTCAAAGCCCTCTACCCTATTTTTCTTTCAGCCGCAATTCTCACTTTTCCATCTCGAAATTCTCGCTGCCACCGTCCAGCCTTCTCTCTCAATATCTCTCGCCACCACAGCCCAATCTCCCTCTAAATTTCTTTCCGCCGCACCCAATTTATCATCCCCCATCTCTTTCTCGCTCTCTTTCTCACGCCGTCTTTCTCTCTTAATCTCTATCGCGTTTCTCTCGCTCACTGTTCAACAAGTACTCGGTTGTTTCCGCTCCATCTCTTCCGCTTGCAGCATTGCATGCCCGTTTGTTTGTGTACCTTTTGTTGGCAGCGGGTTCTCTAGCGGTTCTCCTCACCGACCGGCTGTCCACCGGCGCTCACTTCACAATGAGCGACCACTCAATTCTCTAGCCAACAACCTTCATCTCCTTGCTACCCGCTCCAGTTTCTACAATCATGCCACGGAAGAAAGTATCGGTACAAAAGCAGCGGCCTTGCAATATTGCGGGTTCTTCCACCTCAGACCCGCAGCACGAGGCCGATTCTCAGGCACGAGCTTTCACCGAACTACATGACTCATCCTTTCTTATCCTTAATGATGCTGAAGGTATGTTTACGAGCGCTTTAAATTGTTTGAAGTCACTTTGCCTCGTCGTATTTTGTGGCCTGCCATGGATAAGCTTGGGGTTAGTGCTAAATTGAAAGAATACTTGACCGTGTTGGGATTACTTCCGTATAATGAGATGGATTTTGCAGCTGCCTATTCGCCTCTTGTTTATGAGTTCTTGTGCTCTATGGACTTTAACCATGATTTATCTAGCTTTACTTGTCGGTTGTTTGTGAAGAAGGGTACTGTTACTAGGGCAGTGATGAAAACGGTGTTTGGTTTTTCAGTTAAAGGACAAAAGCATACTGATTTTCATGTTGCGGATGCTTGGGAGGCGTTTGTTTCAACTGTTTTAATCCTAAGTTGCACGCAATTAAACGTGATCTTTGTAGATTAAGCAAGTTAACCCAAGTATCGTCTCACAAGGAAAACTTAGCAAGGAAATTATTTGTTTTGCTACGGAAAAGAAAATAAAGCAGTAAAATCGAGGGTTTACTTTGTTTATAACTAGGCGAGAAAAGAAATTAAGAATAAATTAATCCTAGGCAAGAAATTAAACCTAATCTAACGAACGCAAAGAAATAAATCATAACAGAATTCAATTAGCAAAATGAAAAACAAAAGAACTCACAAACTTGAATTAAAAGTAAATCTGAATCGCAATTGAATCCGTGGTGTTGATGTTCGTTAATCCGGAAAGAAAATACTAAACTATGGAAGCAATAAACTAAGAACAATGTAAAAAGTGTTTTGGATGCTAAAAAACTAGGTAAAAATCGCACAAGAAGAGAAGAGAGGTGGAAGGAAATAAATAAGCCCTATTTATAGAAAATTCACGCCTTCACGCCGCCATGGGCCAAGCGATCGCTTAGAGGGCTGAGCGATCGCTTGGCCCCCGTCTCTGTCTGAAAAATTTGCTTCATCAAGCGATCGCCTCAAAGCTAAGCGATCGCTTGACCTAGCGCGTTGCTCCCTTAGTTCCATCCTAAGCGATCGCTTGCAAATCCTGAGCGATCGCTTGCAAATCCTGAGTGATCGCTTGCTACACTTCCACTACTGCTCATCTCAAACTCTTCTTCTCTCTTTCTTGATCTAAATACCTACAATTCAATGTCAAAACAACCAATTTCCACATGACACTCGGTCCAAAAGATTAGTACAATTTCTATAACAAAATATAACCATTTTGCAATAAAACCATCGAAAATGTACTACCTAGAATAGACAAAGCACAACCAAATGATGGTGTGAACCTTACTAGAATATTCTCGACCAATAACATTATACACAAGAAATTTGTGTAATATGCACAATGCTGGATTACGAATGAAACCACAAGAAATTCCCTCAGTTTTCCAATTATCCAACTCAGTTAAATTCCTCTATGCAGCAGGAGCATCAAACTCCAGAGGCACAACCATCATTCCACCCTCCATTCTAAACCCAAACACCTGATACATAACAGTCGGCTCAGCTTGACATTCCGTTCCCAGGAGGCGAAAAGAAATACCTTGAAGCTTATCTTCAAATGACATAGTAGCAATAAATTCGAAACACAAAGGCATATAACCATCCCAATCCGAATGAGCATACTTATACAATCCTAATACCTTAAGGTAAGAATCTAATTCATCCGCAAGGCCAAATTTATCAATTTCTTTCAATCTATGTAGTGAACAATAGGTTTATGTTTATAAAGTAAACAAGAGTAGAGTCGACCTTCCTCCGCAGTATAAATCGGAAAGGTTGCATTATAAGTACGACGAAGGTCCAGTGGTTGTTCCAGAGGCTCCGAGGACTCGGCAGTGAGTTTGGCCTTCTTAGCTCTACCCATTTAGCAAGGGTAAAACAGAATAAATGAGAACGTGGATGGCGACAAGCCGCTGATCGGTAGTGACGTGGCCGGCAGTGGCTTGAGCGATCGCTTAGGAATGAAAGCGGTCGTTCGGCCGGATTAGCGTGAACAGAGCGAAGGCGTAGGCTGGAAGCGATCGCTTGGGTGGCTGAAAGTGGAAGCAGGGGATCGCTTGGCCAGAACGTGGTGACCGGAGCTAGGGCGTATCGCTGGATTGGTGTGTTGGAGCGAACGCGGAAGGGTCGGAGGCGGTCGCTTGGCCGGAGTAATGGTTGGCGGCTGTGTAGGAGAAGATTGTTGGGCAGAGTGATGGTCGGTTGGCCGGAGGGATGATGGGTTGGTCGGAGTGGTGGTAGGGAAATATGGTGGTGGGGGCAATAGAAAGAGAAAAGAAGATGGGTGGTGACGAAGGTGAGGGAAAGAGATAAGGGAGCCAGTGGTTTAGAGAGAGAATAAGGGAATGATGGGTTAGGGTTTAGTGGGCCCCTTTTATATGGATGAGGGAAAACTGCATGAGAGGCGATCGCTCGGAGGAAAGACGATCACTTGGGGCAGTTCACAGAAGAAGGACACAGGAAGCCAAGCGATCGCTTGGAAGAGATGCGATCGCCTAGTGCGGGTCTCTGAAAACCGAAGTTGGAGGCCAAGCGATCGCTTGGGATGGAGACGATCGCTTGGGTGGTGCCTTTGAAGAGACTCTTGGCCGCCAAGCGAATGCCTATCAGGCTGAGCGATCGCTTGGGTGTCGACCCTTTTTTTTTTCTTTTACAAATCTTTGAGTTGCCTCCCACGCAGCGCTTGTTTAACGTCATTAGCTTGACATATATGTATAATGCCATTATTCTGGATCCACGAGCCAGATTGACTCCACTTCATGAATGACAGTGTCTACTTCATGGTACGGCTTCACTCGATGCCCATTAGCTTGGAAGGATTCTTGAGTCTACTCATTGAGCAGACGGATATCACCAAATGGTAGAACCTCTTCAATGAGGTACGGACCGGCCCAACGAGACTTCAACTTGCCCGGAAATAATTTCAACCTTGAGTTGAACAAAAGGACTTTCATCCCGGGCTTCAAACCCTTGAATAAAATCGGACGGTCATGCAACCTCTTCACCCTATCCTTGTAAATCTTGGTGTTTTCATACGCCTCACTACGTAGCAAATCCAGCTCGGACATTTGCAACATCCGGTTGCTTTTCCGCGACATCAAGATTGAGATTTGCCGCTCTTATTGCTCAATACACCTTGTGCTCGATTTCAACAGGCAAATGGCAATTCTTCCCAAACACCAAACGATATGGACTCATTACTAAAATACTCTTATAGGCAGTGCGATACGCCCAAAGAGCATCATTCAAATTTGAAGACCAATCCTTCCGAGATGGTTGCACGGTCTTCTCCAAGATTTCCTTAATCTGCTTATTACTCGTCTCGGCCTGCCGGATGTTTGTGGATGGTAAGGAGTAGCAACCTTGTGAGTGATCCCATTTTTCTTCATAAGCTTCTCGAAAAGCTTATTGCAAAAGTGCTTCCCACCATCACTAATTATCGCTTTGGAAAATCCGAACCTACAAAGAATGTTTTCCTGTACAAACCATAGCACGACATGAGAATCACAAGTCCTAGTGGGTATTGCCTCGACCTACTTCGACACATAATCAACAGCTAAGAGAATGTATTCATAGCCAAAAGACTTGGGAAACGGTCCCATGAAATCAATATCCCAAACATCGAAAATCTCAACAACAAGAATATTATTGAGGGGCATCTCATTCCTATGACCAACTGAACTGACCCTTTGGCAACGATCACAAGAAAAGTAAAATGTATGAGCATCCTTAAACAGTGAAGGCCAGAATAAACCTGATTGGAGCACCTTGTGTGCTATTTTCTGTCCTCCAAAATGACCTCCGCAGTGAGTCACATGGCAAAGTTGCAAAACTTTGGTTTGCTCATCATCCGGTACGCACCTTCGGATCACGTCATCCTTACCAATTCTGAATAAGTAAGGGTCCTCCCAAAAGTATTGCTTGCACACAGATAAAAATCGCTTTCTTTCTTAGGAAGTAAGGTCAGATCTCAACTCACCACAAGCAAGAAAATTAACAATATCGGCATACCAAGGCACAATCCTTGCACTCAAAGCTTGTTCAAATGGAAATGATTCGAGCAGATTATCACAAATTGTAGGAGAAGGTAGATTATCAAGACGAGACAAATAGTTAGCTACAACATTTTCACTACCTTTCCTATCACGAATTTCCAAATCAAACTCTTGTAACAACAATACCTAACGAATGAGTCTAGGCTTAGCTTGGGATTTGGTCAACAAATAATGCAATGCAGCATGATCACTGTGAATGATGACCTTGGAACCTATGATGTATGCACGAAATTTATCTAATGCAAACACAACAGCAAACATCTCCTTCTCAGTAGTGGTGTAATTCACTTGAGCAGAGGTTAGAGTTAGACTCGCATAATAAATGACACGAAGCATTTATCTATACGTTGACCCAAAACAGCCCCAACAGCAGAATTAGACGCATCACACATTATCTCAAAAGGTTCTGACTAGATAGGACCAATAACAACAGGTGCAGTGCTCAACTTCTCCTTAAGCAAATGAAAAGCATAAAGACACTCATGATCAAATACAAATGGCACATCTTGAGAAAGCAAACGACATAGAGGTTGACTGATCTTAGAAAAATCTTTAATGAAACACCGATAAAAACCGGCATGCCCAAGAAAACTCCTAATTCCTTTGACATCGCGAGGTGGGGGCAATCTTTCAATCACATCCACCTTAGCTTTGTCGACCTCTATGCCCCTTTTTGAAACAATATGCCCTAAGACATTATCACTACGCACCATAAAGTGACTCTTTTCCTAACTAAGAGTCAACCTACTTTTGACACACCTACCTAGGACGCGTTCAATTTTACTCAGACAATCAGAAAATGATGATCCAAAAACAGAGAAATCATCCATGAAAATTTCAACAAAATTACCAATCATTTCAGAAAATATAGACATCATACAACGCTGAAATGTACTTAGCGCATTGCAGAGTCCAAACGACATCCGTTTGCATGCATAGGTTCCAAATGGGCAAGTGAAAGCAGTCTTTGCTTGGTCCTCGGGTGCGATGGCAATCTGATAGTATCCAGATAATCCGTCGAGGAAACAGTAAAATTCGTGGCCAGCCAATCTGTCAAGCATCTGATCAATAGGGAAATGATCTTTCTTGGTGGCCGCATTGAGCTTCCTATAATCGATGCACATCCGTCATTCATTTATTGGTCTAGTGGGCACCAACTCATCTTTGTCGTTCAAAACCACTGTGATTCCCCCTCTCTTCTATACCACATGCACGGGACTAAGCCATTCACTATCAGTAATGGGAAAAATGATCCCTTCTTCCAACAGTTTGAAATTCTTCTTTCTCAGAACCTCCATAAGTACGAGGTTTAATGTCCTTTGACCGTCCCTCTATGGGGTGGCTCCTTCCTCAAGGTTGATCCGGTGTATACAAGTGGCAGGGCTGGTCCCCCTAATATCTGACAAACACCACCCAAATGCTACCTTGAATTTGTAAGCAGCTCAACCAATGCCTCTTCTTCTTCTGCATTGAGCTCGGAGGAGATTATGACTGGTTTCCTTCTTCCTTTTTCGAGGAAGACATACTTCAAGTTAGTCGGCAACTCCTTGAGCTCCAGCTCTACCTCCTTCCCTGCCTTAGGAGCCTCAACTACCACTGGCTTGTCAATGGGTAAATTAGTCGGCAACAATGCTTCCATAGCTACTTCCTCTCCGAGCCATTCCTCCAAATCAGATGATCCTTCAAAAACCCCCTCGATCTGTTTTTCCTCTACAAAACACTCTTCAGTGAGCATGACAATGGCATCTATGTAGGAGCAGTTCTCAATACTGCTAACTTAAGGTATTGCTCGGTGTGCATGAACGTTGTAGGAGACCGTCTCCCCCAACAATGACATCTTGATAATCCCATGCTTGACATTGATCAGAGTGTTGGTAGTAGCCATGAATGGTCGTCCCAATAGCAACGTATGTTCGCGACCATCCTCTTGCACATCTCCGATCTCCAGAACCACAAAATCCACAGGTACTATCAACTTTCCAACACGTACCAGAATATCTTCTACAATCCCTCTAGGATGTCGAATGGATCGATCAGCCAGCTTTAAGCACATCCTAGTCGGCTTCAACTCTCCCAATTTCAATTGCTTGTAGATCGAGTATGACATCAGATTAATCTCGGCTCCTAAATCCAACATCCCTGACGCTTCTTTTCCATTTCCCGTAGAAATCTTGATCACAAAATTTCTAGGGTCCCGCTGTTTAGGAGGTAAAGACTGCTGCATAATGGAGTTAACACTCTCGGATACCAGAATCTGTTCATTCTCCTCAAATCTTCTCTTCTTAGATGCCAATTCCTTGAAAAACTAAACATATGCAGGAACATTCCTAATCACTTCCAGCAATGGTAAATTCACATTTACCTTGGACAACATTTTATAAAAGTCAGAAAATTGCTAGTCTTGCTTCTCATTCTTCAATCTGCTAGGAAAGGGCACTGGCGGGCAGTAAGGCTTTTCAGCCTTATGCAATCGGATCTCTGATTGTTCCTTCCCGATTCTAGGTTGTGTCTCCTCTGAAAGTGTGTCTCCCACCTTATTATCTATCGTCTTTCCACTTCTCAAAACAGTTACCGCCGAAGCTTGATGTGGTTGTTGACCTTGACTAGGGATTTTTCCAGTCTGTTGTTGCTGCTGCATTTAATTTACAGTCCCAGAAATTTGTCCCACAGCTGTTTCAAGATGCTTGATAGTAGCGTCTTGAGCTTCTCTTGCCTGTCTGCTCTCTTGCATAAATGCATTGAAATTATCTTTCAAACTGGTTTCTTTGAGTAGGTGGTGGCAGTGGGCGTTGAAATTGCGATGGCCCCTGTTGGAACTGATTTTGCTGCAATGGATTCTGCCACTAAGAGTTGAAGTTCTGTTGCTGCTGTGGGTACCACTATTGCTGTGTAAGGAACTGACTAAACTGCTGTGAAGGATACTGATTGAACTGCTATTGAGGTCGACGATTTTGAAAACTCCCTCCATATCCTTGTCCTTGGGTCTGATTCCTCCATCCAGTGTTAGACTGATTCTGCCATCCCGAGTTCTGCTGTCGCTGATTCTGATTGGACCTTTGGCCTTGGTCAAACTGCTGCCGTTGAGGATATCCCTGTGCAGCATACACTTTTTCTCCTCCTTCATATGTCAACTCCCCCATTCTCTGGCACTCTTCAGGGTTGTAACCCAACTCCCCACAAATACCACACGTCTCAACAACCATATCTTGTCTAGTAGGTCCTTGTCGCGGTGGAGAAGCAACAGATCTGCTCACCTTTAATTCTTGCAACTCCCTCATCATACCAGCCAGTTGCTTCTTCATATCAGGACTCTCAGCTACTGCATTGGCTTGAACATGTCTATAGCTAGTGGACTTCTGCTGTGAACTAGCGACAAGTGTCTCAAAAATCGCTTGTAATTCCTCAGTTGTCTTGTCTGCTATGTTCCCTCCTGCTGTGTTATCCACCATAAATTGCGTGTTTTGCTGCAACCCATCGTAGAATAATTGGCAGAGCATTTCTGAAGCCATCTGATGATGAGGGCACTGTTGAAGTAAGTCCCTAAACCTTTCCCATGCTTCATGAAAAGGTTCATCTTCAGCTTGTATAAAGTTCATGATCTGAGTTCGGACTTCTTGAGTTTTGTGATTGAGATAGTACTTCAACATGAATTCCTCACAAACATCTTTCCAAGTACTCAATGAGTTAGATGGCAGCGAGAGATACCACAATTTTGCCTTATCCTTCAGTGTGTAGGGGAAATACTTTAACTTCAATTGATCCTCACTCAATCCTTGTAAAGGGAAGGATTGAACAACAGTGCAAAACTCCCTGATGAACTGCAGTGATAATCCTCGTTTGTCATTCCAAAGTAGGTAGGCAACAAATTTAAGTGGTTGTGCTTCAGTTCATAATATCTAGCGTCTTCAGTTAAGAAAATGGCCGAAGCAGTAGTTCCAAAAGTTGGTCGAGCAAAATCTCCCATCTTCTGTGCCATCTTAATAACTATGACTTCTCCTTCTTGTTGATCACAGTAAATATTGCCCAACAAAGTTTCTTCCTCAGCTTCGTTAGGCCTTGGTTCGGTTACCCCCCTTGCTTTTTCTAGAACCGCGCTCTTCCAATTGATGTTGTCAATATACGGTGCTAGCGGTTGATTCAGACTTCAGCGACCTCGCATACACAACACTAACATACGGATTACACGCACCGGAGGGAGAAAAATAACCAAACAAAAATAAAAAGAAAAATAAAATAATGCAACATAAATAATCGCCTAAAGTTTTCCCCGGCACCGGCGCCAAATTTGTTTCAATTGTTTTAATCCTAAGTTGCACGCAATTAAACGTGATCTTTGTAGATTAAGCAAGTTAACCCAAGTATCGTCTCACAAGGAAAACTTAGCAAGGAAATTATTTATTTTGCTACAGAAAAGAAAATAAAGCAGTAAAATCGAGGGTTTACTTTGTTTATAACTAGGCGAGAAAAGAAATCAAGCATAAATTAATCCTAGGCAAGAAATTAAACCTAATCTAACGAACGCAAAGAAATAAATCATAACAAAATTCAATTAGCAAAAAGAAAAACAAAAGAACTCATAAACTTGAATTAAAAGTAAACCTGAATCGCAATTGAATCCGTGGTGTTGATGTTCGTTAATCCGGAAAGAAAATACTAAACTATGGAAGCAATAAACTAAGAATAATGTAGAAAGTATTTTGAATGCTCAAAAACCAGGTAAAAATCGCACAAGAAGAGAAGAGAGGCGGAAGGAAATAAATAAGTCCTATTTATAGAAAATTCACGCCTTCACGCCGCCATGGGCCAAGCGATTGCTTAGAGGGCTGAGCGATCGCTTAGCCCCCGTCTCTGTCTGTCGATGCGCCTCGCCAAGTAATCGCTTAGAGGGCTGAGCGATCGCTTGGCCCCCCACTCTGTCCGAAAAATTTGCTTCATCAAGAAATTGCCTCAAAGCCAAGCGATCGCTTGACCTAGCTCGCTGCTCCCTTGTTCCATCTTGAGCAATCACTTGCAAATCTTGAGCGATCGCTTGCAACACTTCCATTACTGCTCATCTCAAACTCTTCTTCTCTCTTTCTTGATCTAAATACCTACAATTCAATGTCAAAACAACCAATTTCCACACAACACTCGGTCCAAAAGATTAGTACAATTTCTATAACAAAATATAACCATTTTGCAATAAAACCATCGAAAATGTACTACCTAGAATAGACAAATCACAACCAAATGAAGGTGAAATAGCGTTGTCTGGTTTTAAGAATTGGGATTCCTCGGGGATGTCTAGTGGGTTTATTAGTGATCCGGCGCTTGGGATTGTGCGTAAATTTATCTCTTATAATGTGTTGGGAACGAGCAAGCTAATAAGGTCAATAAATATAAGGTTTATATGCTTTTTGTGGCCCTTCAGAATGTTCAGATTTGTCCAACTGATTTTATTTCGAATTATTGCAATACATCCAGCGCAATGGTCGTTGTCTCCCTGCTTTTACACATATTGCTAGTTCTTTGGCACAGTACTTTAAGATACCGTCTACTGATGATCAGTTTGTGCTTTGGACAAAAAATATTTCTATCAATGAGCTCAAGTCGTCTGGTTTTATTCTTTCTCGAGATGCTCTTTGTCCTCATGCTAAGCGGCGTTGAGTTGAGCGTTATCGGAATAACTTAGTAGCACGTGAGCGAGGTGAGGGGGCTGTTTCTGAAGGTGAAGGGGGGTGATAATGAAGAGGATAACCAAGTGCGAGGGCATCACTGTGCCACTTTCAATTTCGGGGGACCTCCTTTTTCCTTTTACACAGTCTTCTGCCCATGGTTCTTTTGATTTTGCTCAGTTTCAGAATGTTCTTTTTGAGCGCATGGACCATCAGGATGCACAGCTCGCGGCCCAAAACCACAATTGGGAGGTGAATAATCAGCATTGGGAGCAGCTAACTCGGCAGCTGACTGCGCAGAATCGGCATATGCAGGATTTTGACCAGTGCTAGACTCAGTGGATGTCGCAGTATGGATTCATTGCCTCAGCCCAAAACCTATCAGCCACATCATTCGCCTTGAGCATAGTCCTCATCATCTCTTGTAGCGTTCTGTTTTTTCTTTCAACAACTCCATTTTGTTGAGGTGTTTTTGGAGCTGAAAACTCATGAGCGATTCTTTTTTTAGCACAGAAGCTGATGAACTCTTCACTTTAAAATTCTCCACCGTGGTCACTTTTTATTCTTCTCAAGTGAAGATCCTTCTCTAACTCCACACGAATACACAAGTCCTTAAAGCTCTTGAAAGCTTCTGATTTGTGTCGGAGAAATTTCACCCAAGTGAACCTTGAATAATCATCAACACACACAAGAATGAACTCCTTTGATATACTTTGAGTGGGCATCACTCCTACTAAATCCATGTGCATCAATTCAAGAATGCTGGAGGCGGTGATGCTTCGAACTTTCTTGAGTCCGACTTCGATTTGTTTCCCCAATTGACAAGGTCCACACACAACCTTATCATCAATCTCAAGCTTGGGAACTTCACGAACAGCATCTGCATTCATCAGTTTCTTCGTACTTCTCAAACTTGCATGTCCAAGTTTCTGATGCCAAGTCTCAGTCATTCCAGCACTAACTTGCAGACAGACATGTGCGGGTGTGACAAGATAGCACTTGTCATGAGATCTGCGACCAATCATAAATTCAGTTCCATTCTTCACTACTTGACACGTACTTTCATCGAATATGACCTTGTATCCTTCATCACATATTTGACTAACACTGAGAAGATTGGCTTTAACTCCATCAACCAAATACCCATTCTATAGAGGTGGCATTCCGGGAATGTTTACTATTTCTTTCCCAATCACTGTAGCTTGATTACCATCTCCAAAGGTAACGTGATCATCGAAGATATCAACAATATTGGTTAGGAAATTAGGATTCCCTGTCATGTGCTTGGAGCAAGCACTGTCCATGTACCACCTGTTATCCGCTCGTGCCCAAAGAGATGTTAGAGCAACATATGCATTGTAGTTGTTTCTAGATTGAAACATCCTTCTCCTGTTGCTTAGGTAGTATCTGCAATGTGGCCTTATATGTCCTAGAAGATCACAGTAATGGCAGACTGGTCTGAACAACTCCTCTTGTTGTGGTGGTTGTCCCCTCATGAATTGATGATTCTGCTTTCTTGGAACACTCCTTGCCACATGTGTCTGCATCTGTGCCTGCTTCTGCAAATTCCTTTGAGGAATTCTCTTTTACCTCTTATTGTTGGAAGTGTTTGACTTGGGAGCTGGATTTCCCTGAGGTTTCTCCTTTTAAGGAACAAACTTCAGCTTCTTCTCCTTGTCTTCAACAACCACCCATTGTTTTCCTTGAAAGCCCAAATCGGATTTGCTGGTCGAGCTCTGTCCAGTTTCAATAATCTTGTCCAGCTTGTTTGTTGCATCACTATTCATCATCGTAACAAACTTATCCATCTGATCCATCTTGTGGAGGATCATGTTGTTTTGATCGAGCAAAGACATATTCAAGACTTTCAGATTGTCTCTTTCTCTCGTCACTTCCTCAATCTGAGCATTAAGGGTTAGATTGATTCTTCCAACTTCATCGCACTTAATAATAAGATATTCATACTTTTTGATCATTGAATCCTCATCCACACTGTCTGTATCACTTTCTTCATCCGCTGGATTGTTCTTGCTAGTAGGCACAGGCTCAGGCATAGGTGTGGACGGCTGTACTACAGAGATTGCAACATGAGCAACCTGTTTTTCAGTTTCACTCTAACTATCATCAGTATCCTCGTCACTGTGGGTAACAACGTATGACTTGCCTTGCCTCCATGTCGTATTGATGCATTCATGCTTGAAATGACCATAACCATGACATTCATGGCATTGAGGTTCAGTCTTTGGAGTGGATTGAAAGTATTCCTTATCTAGTTGACTTGACTTAGCTTTATTTCCTTTCTTCTTGTCAAGTCCTCGTTTGGCAAACTTCTTGAATTCCTTCTTGAATAATTTTGTGATTAGCGCCATTGCTTCAGTAGCTGCTAATTCTCCTTTTGGCACAGACGACTCCTCAGGATGCCAGTTGTGAGCTTGAAAGGCAACTCCTTTTCTTTCAGCACTTTCACTCTTCTTCCCCATCTCAAAAGTTCTTAGGGATCCAATGAGCTCATCCAGTTTCATGCTAGAGAGATCTCTTGCTTCTTCAATTGCTGCCACTTTGTACTCGAACCTATTGGGGAGAGATCTTAAGACTTTTTTGACAACATGTTCGTTATTGAACATACTTCCAAGTGCCACGCTTTCATTAATGATTTTCAACAGCTTTGCATGAAAGTCACTGATTGACTCATGTTCTTCCATCCTCAGTAACTCGAACTGGGTCGCTAGTTGTTGTAGACGTTGCCCTTTCACACGATCATTTCCTTCAAAGAAAGTCTCCAGAATATCCCATGCTTGCTTTGCTAAGGTGCATGTGGAAATAAGAGAGAATACTTGAATGGCATTTAGTGCAACCTGATTCATCCTAGATTCTTTTCGTTCAGCTTTCGACCATTCTTTTCTGTCTTTTACTTTTCCAGCATTGGGTTCACCAGTGGCTATGGTGGGAGGTTTGAATTCTGACTTGATCGTCTTCCACGCCTCTTCATTGATGGCTCTGATGTGTACCATCAAACAAAACTTTCAATATCCATAGTTGGATCCATCAAGAATTGGTGGTTTCATCATCGAACTGCCACCTGTGGAAGTCATTGTGTCTTATCACGAATGCAGCAACACGTTTAGATGTTTGTCCCAAGATCAACACCTGTAAGATCGGTGTACCACTCTGGCACCAATTGTTAGATTTAAACGAACACTTTATGTGATTGTCCCGATACGAGTTCTGGTGTATAGAGGGGGAATACACCAGATATAACTTTTTTAAAACAACTCTTAAAAAATCAACAACCGAGTAATAAGACTCAATTGGATTCACAACTGAGTAAGCAAACTCAGTTGGAAAAGTGGTGCTGTGCGGGATGTGGTGGAAATTAACTCGTAAAATAACTCACGCTTCAATGCAAGGTTGGTCAATAACCAAGACAGTTAAGATGTAAAGATGCAGTTTGTGTATGCTGGTTAGAAGGTCAGTTGAAAATGCAGTAAGAAAAAAACTGAACTAAAAACACAAACACACAAGGATTTACGTGGTTCGGAGAGAACTCCTACGTCCACGGGGAGTTGTGAGTCCACACAACTCAGTCCAAGTTCTTCTGGACAAAAACCACAAAGCTTACGCGGGCTTTGCAACCGTTCAGATAAGTTTACGGGTACTTATCAACCTTACAGATAAGTTTACGGGTACTTATCAACCTATCTACTCAATTACGGGAAGAGTAGGGTCCTAACAATCCTTTTGAGAGGATGTGAGAAATGGTGGGTTTTCAACTAATAGCTCGAACAAGAAGTGAGCTAGGATCTAACACTCTATGAACTCTCAACTAGTGATGTTCTCAAGGTTGGATCGAAAAACACAGAGACAAAATCTAACACTCTAGAACTCTCAACTAGTGATGTTCTTAGAGGATAACAGCAGTTTTGCTTGAGTGCAGAATAAAGTCGTTCTTTCGCTCGTATATCTCTTCTCGCACTTGTCTGTCTCGTGAGTCTTGGTGAATGAATGAAGGCCTCTATTTATAGGCGGAGAGAATCAACTAGCCGTTGGATGAGCTGTTGATCTCTGTTCTTTGAAAGCGATGGCTTGTCTCTATCTCTGCAGACTTTCCGGATTTGGCAACTATGTGCTTCTGCTTTCCATCTGAGACAGCCTTGTGTTGGGCTAAATGAGATAATGACAGAGAGTCAAACCTTCATGTGACTTCCTTATTTGAATTTCAAATCTCAACATTAGTCTTTCAACATTGGATGATCGGTTGAGAAGTTTGATCTTCATCTGATTGGTCTTCAGCTGATGTTCTGTCTGAGTAGGAACAGTTGAACTCTCAGCTGCTTTGAACTTCATGCTGTTGATCTAACTGATTGAGTCCTACAACTGATGTTCCATCTTGAACGCTCAGTTGTCTTTCTTGTATCTGACTCTGATCAGTTGTCTTCGAACGCTCAGTTGTCTTTCTTACAACTGATGTTCTCTTACAACTTCCCCCTTTTTAATTCTCGTTTGATGAATGCTCAGTTGTCTTTCTTACAACTAATGTTCTATCCGAGTAAAGCCTTATTGCCATCTTCAGCTGGAGTCCTGTAAAGATAAAATCTTAACATTGCTCAAACAGCGAGCCTAACTACTAAAATTAGGATCTGGCAACATCTACTCGGTTGGGGTCAGTTGGTTTTGGAATCAATCAAAACTTTACTTAAATTTCCCAACAATTTTCCCCTTTTTGATGATGCCAAAACCCTTATAAAATCCTTACAGATCAAACTAATCTAAATACTACTGACCTATCCAAAATCTCAGCTAAAATTCTAGACAGTCTATAAGATTAAAACATCAAAGGGTTAGCACAGTTACAACATGGTATTGAAATAACTTTGCGATTCAGAGCTTGGACAATGAGATATTGTACGTCAAGTTGAATCGTATAAATGATGAAAGTTTTTATTACAACTGATGGTTACAAAATAAGCACAAAAGCAAAAATTACATCAGTTGCTCAAAAACTAACTGAGCTACTACTTAAGCCCATATTTGCTAAACATTCTAACAAAAATTTCTCTTTTTGCTTCTGACTCCTTCGAGATGTCAACCCCGTGCTCTCGGCAAACTTGTCTTGCCTCAGCTGCTATCTTTGTTCGGTTGGGGTTTCGAGAGTCTGGGAGGAAGGGAGGCTGATATGTAACCTTCTGAGGGACCAGAACTGTGTTCAAATCCAGTTTTGCATCTATCATTGCTCGCCTGAACTGGCTGAACATGCCCGGGTCCCCAGTGTGCAGCTCGGTCAGCGCTTCCTTGAACGCTCTCCTCGGATCGTCAGTTGAGAATACCTTTCTATAATAGAAGTCATTTACAAACTCCTGCATGAATGACTCTCAGTCCTCGTTCCACTCGGCTGGCATCCACTTGTCTACGTGCCTGAACCGACTTTGGAGCTTAGCCTTCCCTGGCAGCCTCTATTGTTTCAGCCTTGCCTCAGCCTTTACTTGATGTTTATCTATTCGGCGACGGCTGCGGGAGGCAACATTCCTGTTCAGGTTCTTGGTGACCTTGTCAAGCTCCTCCTCGAACTGGTTGACTCTTTTCGCTTGGCTGGCAGCGAACTTTTTGACCCAGTCGGGATTCATGTAGTCCTTTTCTGCAACATCCATAGTCTTGGCAGCAGCAATACATTCTTTGGTTGTGATACCGTCGAGTTCCGAATCAAGCTCGGCTGCGATCTCGGCTATGGAGTTGTAGGAAACTCCATACTGCTCGGCCTGCTCCAAGTCTTTCGCCATTTTAGCTCCGCCGACGTCGGTTGGCTTGGGAGTGGACTTCTTCTTCTGGGCTTTCTTCTTCGGCTGGCTTTTCGTCAGCTGAGATTCTTTGTCAGCTGGCATCTCTTCTTCAGCCTGGGTCTCATCTTCCCCCTGCATCTCAACTTCCCCCTGCAACTCCTCTTCCCCCTTTTTATCTTCCCCCTTTTTGGCATCAGCAACAAGGCTTGCTACTGATCCATCCAGAGAGGTGAGTTGTTGTTCAGCTTGTTGGATGCGGTTGAAAAGCTCATCGACCGCGCATTCTACTCCAACCTTCTTCGCCAGTTCAGTGTCAAGGCGCTCTTGCTCGGCTTTCCTCAGTCCAACAAATGTTTTATTGACCTCGCTTTGAAAAGCAACGAACTCAGCCCATCGTGACTCGAACCGAGACTCCCATTCTTGGTCTTGAGTCTGTTGAGATTTGGCGAGGTTGGAATTAGAAATGAATTTGAAGACATTTAGATCAGACTTGATCCCCAGAACGGTTGACTTCAGATCAGAGATGTCTTGGCTGGTGGAGGTTGAGAATTCGTCCAGCTTTATCTTCAGTGAAACATTCTCCTTTAGCAGCTGCTTGTTCTTCTCCTCCTGTGCTTCCAACATCCTCAGCTGATCTTCTTTGTTGTGCTGGAAGTTGGCAAGCATCTCCATCCTTAGCTGGTTGACCCTCTCAGCTATCAGCTCACATATTTCTTCAGTTGAGGGTGCTGGCTGATCAGCTGGAGCTTGGTGTTCAGATTGAGCTGGCTGGTCAACTACAACCATGGCTTGACGGTTGGCCAGGTATAGTTGAAGCTCTTCTTCTTCCTTCTTGGCGGTTGCGGCGGCTGTATCAAGATCAACAATAAAATCAGCAGATTTTGTAAGCATGTTGTCCAGGAAATTGATGCAATCTTGTTCAGCCTTTTCCCTCGTGTATGTGCCTTCCGCCTTGCTGAGGTCCAGACAACGCGTCAGCAGCGCAACCTTATTGTTGTAGGCAACCTCCAAATTGGTGTAGTTGAATAATCTCTGATGCGTGACTCGTCTGCCTTCAGCTGGTTCCAGCTGTGTACCCTTATAGTATCTTCCTTCACATACCAGTGACTGAAGATGAGGTTGAACTGATACAGCAGCTCGGTCCCAAGCGTAGCAAAAATCGGCATGTCGCGCGCTTCAGGGAACATCCCGATCAGCTTCTAGAAGCAGTAGGCCACCTTGCCTTCATGCTCCAACGCGACGGCCTGACGATTAGCTTCGTCATTGATTGGGGAGGGAGATAGATTCTCGTATGGAATCGGTTCAAAAGTTTCATCAACGTTGGCCAAAGAGGTGGTCTCAATGTTGGCATCAAGCTGGGAGCTCGGAATTTCGGATTCTATGAGGAGATTGGTATCAATAGGTTCATCAACATTGGCCGAAGAAATGGTCTCAATGTTGGCATCGAGCGATGAGCTCGGAATATCTGGTTGTTGATCGGTTGGGAGAGTGAGAGTCTCCTTGGGCGGTACGGCATCAGCTCCTGCCGTGGGGGAGGTTGGAATGTCTTCAGTTTCCTTAGAGGAGGAAGAAGATGCATCTGAGGTCAGATCCGTTTCCATCCCTTCAGTCAAGTCTTTGTGAGGAACAACCTCGAAGGCAGTTGGGTCAGCTGAGTGACTTGACTCAGATGGCTCCTTCTCAGCTGGGGCCTCCTCAGCTGATGCATCCTCAGCTGGCATATCCTCAGCTGGCACATCCTCAGCTGAAACATCCTCAGCTGGAACCTCCTCAGCTGGTACTGCAACCGTCTTCTTGATGCGAACTCTCAGCTTCTTCTTAGCTGGTTCTTCAGCTTTCTCCTTCTCCGACTCAACTCTTTGTCGGCAAGCAGCTTTCGATTTTGAGGGGCGGCTGACAGCTGGTGGTAGCTCCTCAGCTGTATCCTTTTCCTCAGTTGTCTTCACAGCTTCCTTCTTCTCCTTAGGAGTATAGACACTCCTAATCACATCTTGAGCCTTCTTTGCTGTTGAGAACAACATCAGCTTCTTCACCGAGGTCTCCTCGCAGTCATCCCAGACCATGTTCTGACCCTTTGTTGCGAACAGGATCAGAGCAGAAATTTTGCAACCGAAGTTGAGAGTTCCCTTGACACTCAACAACTTCTCACCAGATTCGGTTGTGGATTCAGAGATCTTCTGCCTCTCCAAAGTCAGATGGTGTTCGAAATACTTGAACCAGTCGACGTTGTGTTTGTGTATGTGCTCCAAAGAAATCAATTGCTTGAGCTTCGGTCGGCTGATGTCTCCGAAGGCACCACTATAACCGAACACGACCTTGGAGACAACATCGAACAAAAGTCGATGTTCTGGCTTCAACTTAGTTCTCTGCATATTGCTCTTCAATTTTTCTGGGGTGATCAGAGCCCTTTCCAGAAACTCATCGGCTTCCTCATCGGTGATGTTGTCGATGGTGTCTGTGGCGGAATGATTTGGAGGAGTAATTTGGCGAAGAATATCAGAAACTGGAATGGGGATGGTGACCCTGCGGATGGTTCTGGCAGGAACATCCTGTTGCCGGCAAGATACTTCTGTAACGATCCCGTCTCAGCTGTCGATGGGTAGTTGCAGGTTCCGATAAAACTCTCCGACTTGACGCCTGAGAAGGTGGGACGGGAAGAGCGTCGCCTAGTCAAATAGGCCGTTCTCCCTGAGAGTATTGGCGAGGGGAGATAGAACCGGCGTTTTCAGTTCCTCTTCCGAACGAATCTACTTGAAGTGTATCTTGGACAGCAGCATGTCGAATGATTCTTCATATGATGTAGGAACAAGGGAGGGTCCGGAGGATGCCATCTTCTTTCCTTTAGGTGCCATTTAATGATTCTGTGAAGATATATATAAGAAGGAAAGAAAAACTTGCAGAAAATGGTTAGACAGAATCTGAGAAGACGATGAACAGTTACTGCAGATAGACACAAATGTAGAAGGTAAGAGATCACTTCCTGATTTTCTGCCTTTTATAGGTTAGTGGCTCGGTTGAAATCGACGGCTAGGGTTGAATGGCGCGAATCCATCAACGGATGAGATTTCGCGACTGTTGATTCGCTTTGACTTGACATCATAATCCAAGTTCCAACCAGCGCGTGAGAAGGTGAACTGTTTTTCATGTCAGCCCAGTCGCACTATAAAGTAGGCTATTGATGTTCAGCCACACTTTACATTAAATGCGCTATGATGGCTATTTTAGTCTAACTGACATGCTTCAGGAATGTTTGAATTTATTTCAAACATTCTCATTTAAGACACAAACATCTTCAGCCATAAATGATACCTGCCAGCTGATGTCGGAATCAGCTGTGTTCACCTGACAGCTGATGTCGGAATCAGCTGTGTTTCAATGTTGCGGCATACCATCAGCTGACTCGAGTTCGTCTGTTCAGCTGACATCTGATCCAATATTGCGGCATACCATCAGCTGACTCGAGTTCGTCTGTTCAGCTGACGTCTGATGTCTTCGGTTGGCGATCCGCATCTGATGTCTTCGGTTGGCGATCTGCATTTGAGATTCCCCTTTTATCTGAGCTTCCCCCTCACATGGATATCTATCTCTTTACCTCGACTGGTTCCTCATTTGATGGATCCAACAATCCAAGTAAATCACATAACATTTTGAACCGCGCTTCGGCTAGAGGTTTGGTGAAGATATCAGCTCTCTGAATCTCAGTTGGAATCTTCTCCATGGAAACATCCTTCTTCTCAATATGATCTCAGATAAAATGATGTCGGATATCAATGTGCTTTATCCGAGAATGGTGAACAAGATTCAAAGAGATAGCAATGGCACTAGAGCTATCACAATGAATGGGAACCTGTCCAGTTGCGACTTCATAATCTCTCAGTTGTTGCTTGAGCCACAACACTTGCATGCAACAACTTCCGGCAGCCATATATTCTGACTCGGTTGTAGAAGTGGCAACACATGCTTGTTTCTTGGAAAACCATGAAACCAGCTTGCTTCCCATGAACTGACAGTGTCCAGATGTGGACTTCCTGTCCAACCGATCTCCGGCTAGATCCGCATCTGAGTATCCGGACAGTTGAATATTTTCGTCAGTTGGATACCACAATCCAACATTAATTGTACCCTTCAGATACTTGATGATGTTCTTTGCTGCCAACATGTGTGCTTCCCTTGGTTGAACTTGGAACCGAGCACACACTCCAACCGCGTAAGATATGTCTGGCCGACTGACGGTTAGATATAGTAAAGAACCGATGATCCCTCTATACTTACTGGCATCCACGAGTTTTCCCTCAGATCCGGGTTCAATCTTCCAGTTAGTATTCATCGGGATCCTTGTGGTTTTACTTGACTGCAAACCGAACTTTGTGATGAGCTCCTTTGTATATTTGGACTGATTTATGAAAATCCCATCTGGTGACTGCTTCACTTGTAGTCCAAGAAAATAGTTCATCTCACCCATCATTGACATCTCAAATTTCTCCTTCATAAGAGTTGAGAATTTCTGGCACAGCTCCTCCGACTTGGAACCGAATATGATGTCATCAACATAGATTTGCACGACAAGTATATCTTCTCCAACTTTGATGGTGAACAGTGTTTTGTCAACTGACCCTCGTCTGAACCCCAAGTTCAGAAGAAAACCACAAAGAGTGTCATACCAAGCCCTAGGTGCTTGCTTCAAGCCATAGATAACTTTCTTCAGCTTATACACTCTTCCATCTCCAGTCTCAAAACCGGGAGGCTGTTCAACATATACATCTTCCTTGATATCACCGTTGAGGAAGGCACACTTCACATCCATCTGATAGACCTTGAATTTGTGAAATGTGGCATAGGCTAGAAAGATTCGGATGGCTTCCAACCTTGCAACCGACGCGAAGGAGTCCTCGAAATCGATTCCTTCTTGTTGGCAATATCCCTGAGCTACCAACCTTGCCTTATTCCTCACGATGAATCCAATGGCATCTCTCTTGTTCTTGAAAATCCATTTTAATCCAATAACATTGACACCATTTGGTCTTTCTACCAACTCCCACACACAGTTGCGTAGAAATTCATTCAGTTCTTCTTGAATAGTTGTTGTCCAGTGAACACAGTTGAGAGCTTCCACAACATTCTTCGGTTCTGGCACATCAGCTACGAAACAAGAAATCATGGCAAGATCTCCTTCTTGCTGGAACTCCTCAAGAACTGCCAACTCCTCAACATATTGGGCGTAAGTGTTGGAATCTTCCTCGGTTGAATCTGGATTTGCAACTCTGCTCCTTGTACGCACACTTTCGACTGGATCTCCGATGATGTTGTCCGTAGAATGATCTTCATACCATCTCTTGTTGCGTCTTACTTCTTCTTCCAACATTGGCTGTTCTGTGATTTCAACTGATGGAATAACCTGAGTTGTGAGAGATGCTAGTGGTTTATCAGTTGTGGAGTCTGGATCCTCAACATGGACAATGTTTTGAACTGAGCTCGGTTGGGCTTCAGATGCTGATGCAGTTGGAGAGACATCAGCTGTGGTTCCCCCTTGAGATGAGCTGGGGTCATCACACTCATCTTCAGAGGAACAAGGATCATCATCCTCAGTTGCCCATACCAATGGTTCAGCTAGATTCTTCTACCTTAGAATCTGTGATCTGGTGAGAGCTGGTGGAACATGTGGATCAGCTTGTTGTCCTTTAGCCTGTTCCCTACACTCAAAAGTAGATTCATCAAAACTAACATGAGGTGTTATCTCCACAACACAAGAGCTGTTGTTGAAAACTCTATAAGCCTTGATCCGAACAGCATATCCAAGAAATATGCCCTTCGAAGCCTTGGCGTCAAAAGTTTTCAACTGAGTCTTCCCATTGTTGTGAATATAATACTTAGAACCAAAAATGCGAAAATATGAAATATCAGGCTTCCTGCATCTCCATAGCTCGTATGGAGTCTTTCCCAACCGCTTGGTTAGAAGAGATCGGTTCTGGGTGTAGCAGGCTGTGTTGATTGCCTCAGCCCAAAATCTTTTTGGCAGAGCTGAGCTTGTCAACATGGATGTAGCTGCATCCTTCAGTGTTCGGTTCCTTCGCTCAGCTACTCCATTCTATTGCGGAGTACGCGCAGCTGATGTTTGATGAGTAATTCCATGCTTCTCGCAGTACTCGATGATGGTTTTATTTAGGAACTCGGTTCCACGGTCTGATCGGATGAAAATAATTTTCATCTCTTGTTGGTTCGAAATCCGATCCATCAGCTTGGGTAGCTCATCTCGGGTTTCACTCTTGTGACGCATGAAAATGGTCCACGTGTACCTAGAATAATCATCAGTAACAACAAGGGTATATTCGTTACCATTCATGCTTTTTGGTGTAACTGGCCCGAAGAGATCCATATGGATCAGCTGCAATACTCGATCGGTTGAGGGAGTTGTTTTCAACCGGAAGGAGGATCTAACGAGCTTTCCCAACTGACATGCACTGCAGATATGTGTTGTTGAAAACACTTGGTTTGGAATGCCCTTTGCATGTTCTTGTCTTGCAAGTCGGTTCATTGTCTTGAAATTCAGATGGTTGAGCCTTTTGTGCCACAGCAAGCTCACATCTGAACTGCTCTTTGATAACAGACAGGTGTTAGGAGGACTACTATTCCAGTCAGCATAGTAGACATTCCCGGTTGGGGATCGATTTCCCAACAATATGACCTGCTTTGTTCCGATATTTTTAACCCTGCAGCCCTGTGCATCAAACTTGACAGAGAAACCATTATCATAGAATTGGCTGATGGAGAGCAAGTTATGCTTCAATCCATCAACATATGAAACATTTGAAATAGACACATGATTGGTTTCAAGGGTACCGTAGCCTCTGGTGTGACCTTTTAAGTTGTCACCAAAGGTAACCGATGGTCCTTCTTTTTCCACGAAACTCCCAAGCAAATCCTTCAGATTTGTCATGTGTTTCGAACATCCACTATCCATCACCCACATGGTATGTGATGTTTTATTTTTCCTCAGCTGTTTCTCCTGTTCCTGCATAGAGAAACTCACTTAGGTCCTCAATTTTAGTTGGGTCCTAGAGGGTTAGAACCAGTTCCCCCTTGAATTGTGAGTCGCTTTTCCCTGTAGATTCAGATAGATTTATCATTCCAGATCACTTTTCCTTCATCATCAACTATAACAACACCTCGGTTATCCTTAGGCTTGTTGTTAGTAGTGATGTTCTGTTTCTTGGGAGGAGATGAATTTCTCCTATTGTGAGCTTTAAGAGGAGAGGCTTTACCCTATTTTGATGGCGATTCTTATCCTGTTGGTTTTGTCGATGAGATCGGACGCCATGTTGGAATCTTCGTGGCTGATTCTGATTCCATCTTCCTGACTGTCGATGATAGCTGTTCATGCCCTGTTGTTGGTTCATATTGTGGCATGAATATCTCCAGCTGTTCGAACAGTTCCTCATCGGTTGACTCGGTTGAAACCTCTGGTTGAACTGATGATGGAACCGTTGTTGATTCAGATGGTTGAATCCTTGTCGATTCTGCGGTCGGTTCCATTCTCTCTGAGGTTGGCTCTGAGGTCGGTTCAGAGGTTGTTTCTGAGTTCGGTTCCAGTTGTATCTCCGACGCCTCTGGTTCCTCTTCCGAGTCTTGGAACATTCCCCCTCGGTTGATGTCCCAACCGATGGAATGTTCTGTTCTCCATCCACCGCTCATTTTCCTTTCTCAGTTGAGGTTCCCTTGGACGGTTGAGCTTGCTGAGAAGTGGAGGTTGGATTAATTTGTGGAGTTGCAGACTCAACTGTGTCAGGTTTGGCAACCATGACATCCACTGCCTTTATGAAGGTTGCGGGAGGAATTACAGTATCTTTAACCACGTCGTAACTGAGTCCAGACACGTCATCCATTTGTCTTTGGTAACTGATGAGATTCTCGATGATTTTGGATGACTGATATAGCTTTATCAGGTTGTCCTTCTCAGTTTGCAAATCCTTGAGAAGAACAGCTATATGCTCGGTTTGTGTGTCTGACTTCTTCATCAGCTGGTCGATCTGAGCCTCTTGCTTTTTCAACTGATCATGCTGCTCCTTGATCTGCTCCTTCAACTCCTCATCTGTTGGAGCCTTAGTTTGGTTGGCCGAAGACTGAGTTGACCTTCGTCGGTTCACCTTGTACTCATTTCCTTTTAGGATTGAGAACAGCCTTTCTATTCCCATCTCTCCAAGGTCAGCTCGGCTCTCATGGATATTGGTGAAGGTATCCCACTCAGCTGGTAGAGCTTGTAATACTTTGAGGTTGATTTCTCTCAAAGTATATTTTCCTCTTCGGATGGACTGGATCCTTCTGATGATGTCCATGAACCGGAGCTCTAACTGATCGATGGTTTCATCAGTTCTCAGATAGAAGTTGTCAAAGTCTTGACAGGCATGGGAGAATTTTTTCTCCTTTGTTTCGTCACTCCCTTCGCTAAGAGATGCCAAAATATCCCACATCTCCTTAGCGGTGTCGCACTCTTCTATCCACGGGAGATAGTCTTGTCCAACTATGGACATGATAGTGCTTTGAGCCCAGATATCCAACTGGCTCACTTTGGCTTCCTCTGGAGTGAAGTCTTCTGGCTTCTTCTCCACTAACTCCTCAGTTGCATCCCCATCATTGGGATTTGTAGGAGTGCTAGTGACTTTTTCCCCAATAATGATCGGTCCGGATGTGAGTACTTGTTGCTTTCGATGATGCTTTGACAGTAGGATCTTCTTCATCCGAGTTCTCCAGAATGTATAGTTCATAACCGAGAACATGACCACGATCTTGTCTTTAACATCCATCTACACACACAAACAAAAGACAGATGCAAGCAAATATGCACTAGCGTGAAAAAGATCTGTTCAGTTGACCACTGAAGAAAATAACACCTCGAATTCACACCTCGTGAAACAGAGTCAGCAGTCTTTTGAACCACTGCTCTGATACCACTTGATGGTCCCGATACGAGTTCTGGTGTATGGGGGGAATACACCAGATATAACTTTTTTAAAACAACTCTTGAAAAATCAACAACCGAGTAATAAGACTCAGCTGGATTCACAACTGAGTAAGCAAACTCAGTTGGAAGAGTGGTGATGTGCGGAATGTGGTGGAAATTAACTCGTAAAATAACTCACGCTTCAATGCAAGGTTGGTCAATAACCAAGACAGTTAAGATGTAAAGATGCAGTTTGTGTATGCTGGTTAGAAGGTCAGTTGAAAATGCAGTAAGAAAAAAACTGAACTAAAAACACAAACACACAAGAATTTACGTGGTTCGGAGAGAACTTCTACGTCCACGGGGAGTTGTGAGTCCACACAACTCAGTCCAAGTTCTTCTGGACAAAAACCACAAAGCTTACACGGGCTTTGCAACCGTTCAGATAAGTTTACGGGTACGTATCAACCTTACAGATAAGTTTACGGGTACTTATCAACCTATCTACTCAATTACGAGAAGAGTAGGGTCCTAACAATCCTTTTGAGAGGATGTGAGAAAGGGTAGGTTTCCAACTAATAGCTCGAACAAGAAGTGAGCTAGGATCTAACACTCTATGAACTCTCAACTAGTGATGTTCTCAAGGTTGGATCGAAAAACACAGAGATAGAATCTAACACTCTAGAACTCTCAACTAGTGATGTTCTTAGAGGATAACAACAGTTTTGCTTGAGTGCAGAATAAAGTCGTCCTTTCGCTCGTATATCTCTTCTCACACTTGTCTGTCTCGTGAGTCTTGGTGAATGAATGAAGGCCTCTATTTATAGGTGAAGAGAATCAACTAGCCGTTGGATGAGCTGTTGATCTCTGTTCTTTGAAAGCGATGGCTTGTCTCTCATCTCTGCAGACTTTCCAAATTTGGCAACTGTGTGCTTCTGCTTTCCATCTGAGACAACCTTGTGTTGGGCCAAATGAGGTAATGACAGAGAGTCAAACCTTCACGTGACTTCCTTATTTGAATTTCAAATCTCAACATTAGTCTTTCAACATTGGATGGTCGGTTGAGAAGTTTGATCTTCATCTGATTGGTCTTCAGCTGATGTTCTGTCTGAGTAGGAATAGTGGAACTCTCAGCTGCTTTGAACTTCATGATGTTGATCTAACTGATTGAGTCCTACAACTGATGTTCCATCTTGAACGCTCAGTTGTCTTTCTTGTATCTGACTCTGATCAGTTGGCTTCGAACGCTCAGTTGTCTTTCTTACAACTGATGTTCTCTTACAACTTCCCCCTTTTTAATTCTTGTCTGATGAACGCTCAGTTGTCTTTCTTACAACTGATGTTCTATCCGAGTGAAGCCTTGTTGCCGTCTTCAGCTGGAGTCCTGTAAAGATAAAATCTTAACATTGCTCAAACAGCGAGCCTAACTACTAATATTAGGATCTGGCAACATCTACTCGGTTGGGGTCAGTTGGTTTTGGAATCAATCAAAACTTTACTTAAATTTCCCAGCATTATGCATATAAAGTTATTGCGTGACTGGAAAACTTAGCACAGTCAGTATAACAGAAATAATGAATTGTGCTGAAATAAAAGACACACAATATGGTAACCCAGTTCGGTACCTTTTGCAACCTACGTCTGGGGGGCCTTTGCCCAAGAGAGAACCAATCCACTTTTAGAAGAAATGGCTACAGTGGATCTTACACATACAGGTCGACACCTTATGCTACCCTTTCGCTCACCCTCTTCCTAACTTCACGTGGATTCGTGATTGATTGATCTACAATCGCTCAACCTAAGCTCGAACCTCCAGTCCGACCCTTAACTCTCTTACAGACTTAATTTATCAAAGATAAACTCACAATAATTCGTGCTCTCAAAATACAATACTCGTAAGAAAGTATAAGCACTCAAACAATAAAACAAACGGCCAACCCTCACAATTGTTGATGTCAAATATATATAGGTGTGAAACTCTAGATCTCTTCGCCATCATGTATATCTCTTTAGATATTCTTTCCTTGTGAGGAATCGGCTTGAGGAACACGTTCAATATCTGCTTGATATGTATCTTCTCCGCATCTAACAAAATCATGGAAAAGATCCCACAAAATCCGCGCAGATATGGAAAGTCTCTGCCAGACTGCTCTAGGTTCCCTTAGCACAGACTGAAACACACATAACAGGGTTTGTTCTACGCAGCAGCTTCGACACTTTAGCTATACTTTTGGCTACATAAACTTTGCCATCTTTGAGCAGCATCACCTCTTAAGCAGCAACACCTCAAATCCAACAAAGAGCTTCCGAGATAAAGTAGCAAAGAAGCCCTCGTCAGACTCGTCCATCAAGACTGCCCTCAGCCGACAATCAATGTAGTCGTCTCTGTCGCCCCTCGCGTGGTCTGGAAAAGGACATTCGTGCACACAACACGCTTTATCTTCGGGTTTTTCCTGATAGACTAACTCTGCTATCTCAACTCTATGTACTGGTGTGGTGCTCTGTCGGCGACATTTTGGCAATTTCGAAGCCGATGAGGTTGATTAAATCATCTTCCCCACAACCTCCGCAGTCTTCTACAACTTTCCTTTCTTTTTCACCTGCTTTTTTGGCTCCTCCTGTCGAAACTTTTCTTTTGTATTCTTCTCTGTTAATCTTTTCGGAGGTTCAAAGTGTACATGATCCACCAAGTCAAGACAGTACAATACAGCTCCATAGTGTCTTCCACGAGATGCGACATCGGGGTATGTATGACAAGACCCTAAACAAGTCATGTAAAATTATTATTAGATCATAAATTAAACAGGTAATATATATTAGAAAAGATTATAAAAATAAATAGACATACCTCTCTCGAAGAACATGGTGAAATTTACCTTAAAAGAGTCTTATAGTCCACATTAAACACTGAGGAACTCTAACGACGGCTGCTCGGATTCCACAAAACTCTCCCAATAAAGGAATATACTCGTAAGACCAAATCTGTAAAACCCAAACAGGTCCGTAAAAGTGGTAAGTTCCAATCTATGCCTATTAGATTTCTTGGTGGTGTTGTTGATGTAGTAGGTGAATGACTGATACGTGTAATCACCCCAAAAAAAAAGCTTCCCAACGTTCTGGATCATTAACTAATGCCCATGTCCATTTCTCGATCTTCCTGTCACGATCCTGACAAAGGAAAAAAAGGTAGTAAATCAAGAGAGTGTCTTCGAGGTTGTCACGATCCAGTAATGCACGCACAGTCCCATTCGGTGAAGCGGAGGGTTCACCCAGAAATTTGGAACCACATCTCGTCCGGAGGGATCACATCACCCTTCAACTGGCGGGCCAATAGGTGATTTAGGACACTGTTTGTACTTCCAAGTCTCTTATGTTTAATTAAATGGCCAAAACATCCCCCCGAAAATTCAGTATACACTTGTTGATACTGTCTTGGATTGACCTAAAGTGCCGAATAATCTTCGTTATTTCTTTGAATGCCGCCTCACGACAATATAGATTCAATATATTGTTAACATCACGCAATGTCGGTCTCATCCATTCACAACCGGGTTGCAATATAAACAAACAAACCATAAGGAAGGAAGTTCGAGCGCTCAAACCATCAGTATCACAAAACACAAACATATACAATAGTCTTGGGTCTACCCACGATGGAGCAACCCATGACGGGTTTGCCCACGTCGGGGGCAACCCACGATGGGCAACCCACAACAAGTTCTCATCGTGGGTACATAAACACCCATCGTGGGGAGCCCCATTCTCTCACATGTCAAAGCGTAAATTCACCAACAAATCTTAGAAACAACACTACCTATATTCATACAATCATGTACATTGTTCTCATATTCAATAAATCGGACATAAACACACACTTAGAAGCATACATTTTTCAAACGCAAAATTCAATTTCGTAGGTTGAGAGAACTAATCGATGGTTCATTTTGGCATAAAACTACTTCCTCCTCGCCGAAATTAGATGTTGACGCCGTCGACTGCCCATCATGGTTGGGTTGGCCGCTCATTGCCAGCGTGTGTGTGTCGTCGAGGGTGAAAGAGATATTATGGGTTGAGAGAAGTTTTTTGTCGAGGGTTGAGAGAAAGAGAGAGAAACTGAGGCGTGGGGTGGGGTGGGGTAGTGGGGGGGACCGATAGATAGGGTTTGTTTTTTTTGTCTTTTTCTTATTTGTTTTATTTAAAGTAAGGGTAGTTTAGTCTTTTAAGTGATTTTGGTATAGAAAATTTATACTTTTATAAAAGAGTGTAAAAAACTTCTATCATTTATCAAATAGTATTTAAAAAGAGTTGGCCCTTATAATAATCTGAGCAAACAGATTTTAATATTTGGAATAATGATAGATTTTCAAAGTATTTGTTGAAGATTCTGACATTCAGAAGATATTTCAAAATGACAGAAATTGTTTGATAATGAAATTGTAACTGCTCTAAGAAAAAAGAAATGAAATCATAACTCCATTCGGCAGAGACACATGAAATTTGATAAGAAGTTGTTTTTTTAGCATCAAATATCCGTTTAGAAGTTGAGATTCTAAACAATTAGGATTTGTACATGTAACTTGAGTGTCGCCGGACCATTTTTAAAGTTAAAGTCAGGCCAAGATATTCATCCCTTTAGCCATAAACTATAACTAATCTGGTAATGACTATGGTGCAGTTAAAGTGCACTACACATGCACACTTAGATGGCTGACAAGTGTGATTTAAAAACGTCTAGGTGCGATTTCACGGTGTCTAGGTGCAATTTTCAGAGTTAATTTTCATGGCGGCGGCAAGAAATATTTCTTCTTCTTCGGCAGATCATCTAGCCTCTTTGGAGTGGTCTGCCCTTCATTCGAAAAATCCTTCCGTTCATTTTGGTTGGAAGGAATCGGATTTTCCAGTTCAGCAATCGCCGCCTCCAGGGACGGTATGAAGGATTGCAGCCTCTTTTTCTCTGGGAAATCATACTTCTTCGGCGCTATCAGGGTTGGCAGCGGCTGAAATAGTTAGGGTTCCACCGCCTAGGGTTTATACAAATCCTTGGACGGCGGTTTTTCAAAACCCTAAATTGCAGAAGGAGTCCTCGTTTGCTGCAAAGGTTTCTGCTTCTTCAGCCAGTATACAGAATATCCCCATGTCATTATTGATTCCAAAAGAGGTATTTCAATGGCGAGAGTAGCTTTTTAAATCGTCGGCACTGCTAGGCCATATTTTGTTGAACAAAGGCGAGCAACCACGTCGTCCTCTTCTGTTGGGAAAATTATAAAGGTTTCGAAAGATGCCTAAAACCCAACTGACCCCGACCGAGTAGATGATTGCCTTTAGTCTGTTTAGCTAGAGCTCAAGTTTTGAACATAGAGATTTTATCTTTACAAGAGTCAAGCAAAAGATGTCAGTCGGACTAAAGAAAGAGGTTTACGAAGAACTCAGCTGAGGCTCAAACTCAGTTGAGACCTAAACTCAGCTGAGGGATCACACTCAGTTGAGACTCAAGGTCAGTTAGGACTTCAACCATAACTGAAGCGCGGGCTCAGTTGCACAGCAGCTCGGTTGACTCTACAATTGAACCACGCAACTGAAGACATACAGTTAGCATGAAGAGAAGTTGTGTCCGAAGTCAAGACGTCTCGAAGCGGAGAAAAGAAGACACTGAAGACGGAGGAGCTGTAGTCCAGATTTTGAATCTACTCGGGAGCACAAGTTAGCTGGAAATTATTCCATAAATGGGCCGACAACAGCTACGTGCGAAAAGCATTGTTATAGGTACCCTTTCTGGAAAGTTACCAGTAAAGCACGTGGAGTGTCATTCATTTGGCAGAGGTCAAACGGCCCTTTCCAACAGCTGGCTTTAACCTTTCCTCTATAAATAGAGGTCTCCAAAACAAGGCTAAAATAGGGGTTGATATAAGTAGAGAAAAAGCACTACAGAGTGCCGAGAGACAACACAAAGAGTGAACCGGCGGAAGTAGCTTTTCACCTCTCTCTCTTTCTCCAAGCAAGAAGAGTGGCGAAGAAGAAGTAGAGTGATTTCTCTCCTCTTCCCCCTAGCCTCTCATAAGTTCCCCTTCCTGGTTGAGGCTAGTGACTTGGTCCTTGCTTGTTTTGTATCCCCTCAGAACTCTGTCTCGAAGAGATTGAGTTCTTAGACTTGGGTTAAAGCCTCCACTCTCCTAAAGTATTGAGGCTTCCTTGTTGGATTCTCCCTCCCAAAAATCCAAATCCAGGTCTGACTTTGAACCCGGAATCAAAGTCCAGTGGTCCTTTGGAACCCGTAATTCAATACCAGGTCTCTTGGAACCCGTAATTGAAACTCGTAATCCAAGAAACTACAAGAAATTAAGGTTTTACCCACACATACATATGTAGCTAAAAGTATGTGTATGTGTGAGTATAGAATTTTACCCACACATAATGTAAATGTTAACATGTGTGGTTATAATTTTGCAGGTAAAGATTTTTGCCCACACATGTATATATGTGTGGATAAATCAGCAAACATTTACCTACACATATATATGTCTCTGAAAACGACTTTTATGTGTGGATAAATACGATTTTGCTTTAGTATAATGATAAGGTGGAAATTATGTGGACGATGACGTGGTAATTTATATGTGTGGGTAAATAGTACTCCCTCCGTCCCACATTACTTGTTTCACTTTCTATTTTGGGCGTCCCACTCTACTTGTCTCACTTTCCATTTAAGGAAATAATTAAGAAATCACTTTATTCACTTTATATCACTTCAGCACCACTTTATATCACTTTATGTCACATTAGCACCACTTTATATCACTTTATCAAATAAAAAATACTTTATATCACTTTATTAACTACACTAACCACACCCTTTATATCTAATCACTTTTTTCTTAATCTCCGTGCCCGGAGAAAATGAGCCAAGTAACTCGGAGATCGACACCGACATGAAGGAAGACCAACCCGACTTGTCAGCCCGTTCACTAACGAACTGCTTGACGCCAAGCTTCCTACGGTACAACATGCACAACCAGGGCCTTAAAGAGGAACACATGTGCAAGCTGTTCCCCGATATGCTGGTCGATTACGCCCGAGCTTGGTTTGACAGCCTGCCAATTGGCAGTGTAGGGTCCTGGGCCTACCTTGAAGAAATCTTTAAACAAAGATTCCATATAAAGGTCCAGGCACGCCGAGACACAGCCTATCTCCTATCGATAAAGCAAAAGGATAAAGAGCTTAAGAAAGCCTGAAAGTCGATAAAATCGACGACGTCTTCCTCATCTCGGCTTTCCGAAATGGGGTCGTCGCTGGGTCCCTGAACCAGGAGCTCGCTAAACAGAAACCCGAGATAGCTCAGGAAATGTGGAGGATTGTATACCAGTTCGCGGATGGCCAAGACGCGGACCGATTGAAACGAGACCTCTTCAGGCCTGAAGAGACCGAGAAGAAGAGGACTGAAGTTGATCGAGGTCGGAATGATCGTGATTGGAGAATTGCTCACGAACGTCTTCAGCGAGGACCCATCCAGTCCCGACTCGGACCTCGGATAGGACCGGAGCGATCCCAGCGTCCTCCTTTTGTAAAAATAAATGCTGAGATCTTCGCGCTTCACGCGGACTGGTTCACCAAACCACGTCCTATGTCGGGGTCTAAACCTTGAGATAGAAATAAGCACAGCTCCTTCCATGACGACTACGAGCACCACACGGAAGACTGCCGTGACCTCGCGGAAGAGATAGAGAGGTTAGCCCAGGAGGGCGCCCTAAAGAAATACGAAGCCGGGAGAAGAAAAAGCAAAAAGGGGAAGCGGAAAGGAGGACAGGGTCGCTGTGCTCCAGATAATAAGCGAGCTAAGTGCAATCATGACGAGGAGGATGACGACCCTCATTGCGGCGTACCACAATACGACGGGGTGGTATCAACCATCTCCGGGCTGCCCCCAGGCATGACGAGAACCAAGCTGAGGACAAAAGCCCCCAGGCCAACAGTTCCGCCAGCTGAGGAACAAATAAAAAAGAGGTTCAAGAAAAATGAAACCGTGACATTCTCCGAGGATGATCCCGTACCTACAGCTACGCCCCATAATGACACCCTGGCGATATAAATCAGAGTGGCCAATAAGATGGTCCATCGCGTATTTATCGATGATGGGGCCGGCGTAAGTATCATCTTCCAACATTGTCTGGATATGATGAGACTTGACCCAGCTCGGGTTAACGCCACGCCCCTGCCTCTCAAGACCTTTACGCAGCATGAGACACGACCCGAAGGGATCATTGCGCTTGATGTTGCCATTGGCAGCCCGCCAACCAGCATCAACAAGCTAATCCAGTTCTACATGGTCAAAGCGGACTCCCCCTACAACATCATACTAGGTCGGGATTAGCTGAACGCAGTCAGAGCCATTATCTCGCCCTATCACTTGTTACTGAAGATCCCAACCTCGGGCGGGATCCTGACTGTTCGAGGTGACCAGAAAAAGGCTAAGGAATGCATGCAGATTGCTCTCTGAGGCCAACCGCAAGCATAGCAATCAAAGTATCCCAGGGAGTTGGAAGAAACGACCTCGATCTCAGACACCTCGGCGGAACAGGTTCCCTTGTCTGAAACAGACCCTGCAAAAATCGTTAAGGTCGGTTTTGCAGGGGGACCCCAAACCCGCCTGCAGGTAATCCAGCTCCATAGGGAATATCAGGACGTCTTCGCATGGTCGCCCGCAGACATGACAGGGGTAGCATCAGATATCATTACGCACAAACTCAACATCAGCTCGGACTCCACCCCGGTCAAGCAGAAAAGGAGAACATTTGCTGCCGAACGGAACCAAGTCATCTACAACGAGGTGCAGCAATGGTTGAAAGCAGGACTCCTGTTCGAGGTCAAATACCCAGTTTGGCTATCTAATCCGGTAGTAGTGAAGAAGGCAGAAGGAGGGGAATGGAGGATGTGTGTGGATTACACTGACCTCAATAAAGCTTGCCCGAAGGACTGCTATCCACTCCCCAACATTGACGAGAAGATTGAATCCTTAGTGGGATACGAGGTCTTCTGCTTTCTTGATCTCTACAAAGGGTACTATCAAGTTCTAATGGATGAAGGAAATGCGATCATGACAGCTTTCGCCACAAGCTTCGGTGTCTTCGCATTCAAATACATGCCCTTTGGGTTAAAGAATGCCGGAGTGACGTACCAACGAATGGTCGACTTTCTCTTCCAAAATCACATCGGCAAGATTGTCGAAGTATACGTAGACGACATTGTCGTCAAAAGTAAGGAAAAGACTTCAGCAGTGGGCGACCTACGAACGACACTTGACGTACTCAGGAAAGCAAACCTCAAGCTGAACCCAAAGAAGTGCATTTTTAACGTGCGATTCGGAAAATTCTTAGGGTGATGGATCTCGCCGGAAGGTCTCAAAGCCAACCCGCTGAAAGTCAGAGCCGTGCAGGAAATGAAGGTATCCTGAACTATTCGCGACGTGCATAGGTTGACAGGCTACATAACCGCACTAAGTCGTTTCCTCTCCAAGGCTGCCGAGAAACAGCTCCCGTTCTTCAAGATTCTCAAAAAGGCACCGGTATTTGGGTGGGGACCAAAGCACGAGCTAGCCTTTGAGGAGCTCAAGCACTACCTCGATGACCTACCAACTTTGTCAGTCCCCAAAAAGGAAGAAACCCTTTCCCAGTACCTCGCAGCAACGGATGAAGCAATAAGTGCAGTGTTGGTCCAAGACGAAGAAGACCGACATTACCTGTGTACTTCGTCAGCAGGGTTCTAAAAGACCCGGAGACAAGGTACCAGCCTCTGGAGAAGGTCGCCCTAGCCCTGGTAAATGCAGCCCGGCGCCTGAAACCTTACTTCCAAGCCCATTCAATACAATTCTTAACTGACCTACCACTCCGGCAAGTCCTCACTAAGCCGGAAGCCTCAGGAAGAATCGCGAAATGGGCAATTGAGTTAGGAGAGCACTCCATATTGTTCGGCCCCCACCGAGCCATAAAAGGGCAAGCTCTGGCAGACTTCCTCGTAGAAGCTCAGTATAAGAACATTGACGAGCCAAAAAAGCTCAAAGCCAAAGCCGAACTCCAAGAAATCCCTGAGAAGGCACCCCCAGACTGCTGGGAGATGTACGTAGACGGGGCCTCGGGAAAGAAAGGAAGCGGAGCTGGCATACTCCTCATCAGCCCGGAGAAAAGGGAATTGAAATACTCACTGCGATTCAAGTTTCCAACTACTAACAACGAAGTGGAATATGAAGCCCTTATTGCCGGACTGCGTCTCGCCCAAAGCCTCCAGGTACGAACTATCCAAGCCCACTGTGATTCCCAAGTCGTGGTCAACCACGTGCTGGGAAAGTACGAGGCGAAAAGTGAGAGGTTGAAGAAATACCTGGAGAAAGTCAAGCTCCTAGAACAATCCTTCCCGTTCTTTAGAATAATTCGCATTCCCCGAAGCTAGAATACCCGAGCTGACGAGCTAAGCAAACTGGCAAACTCTCCAACTAGCTAGACACTAGTAGAAGAAGTCCGGTACTGGAGTATAGAAGAGGCAGAAATCAATGTAATTGTAGATGACGATCCGAACTGGATGACCCCCCTCAGAAGATGTCTGGAGAGCGGGGAAACGCCCGAGGACAAGACGGAGGCTAGAAAAATTGTAGCTAGATCCACGCAGTACATCCTCGAATGAGGAGTCCTTTATCGAAAATCATATTTACAGCCTCTCCTAAAATGTATCGGACCAAAGGAAGCAGACTACGTATTAAATGAAGTACACACGGGATCGTGCGGAAGCCACATTGGAGCTCGGATGCTAGCTCAGAAGATCATGCGATGGAAATACTATTGGCCAACAATGGCAAAAGATGCGGAAGAATTCGTGAAAAAATGCCTAAAATGCCAGCTACACGCCAAGGTGACGAGGTTACCCCAGACCGACCTCTCCACTATGCAGAGTCCGTGGCCATTTATGCAGTGGGGCATTGACATCGTATGACCCTTCTACCCGGCCCCTAAACAAAAACGATTTCTAATAGTTGCAATTGACTACTTTACCAAGTGGGTTGAAGCCGAACCTTCCACAAAAGTCACGAGCGAGAAAGCCCTCGAGTTCGTCTGGAAGAACATCGTGTGCCGATTCGGAGTACCACGGATCCTCGTCTCGGACAATAGGATGCAATTTACGAGCGGAGTATTCCGAGAATGTGTGAAGGACTTAATATCCAACAAAACTTCACCTCGGTCCACCGACCTCGAGCTAACGGCCAGACCGAAGTCACCAACAGAACAATAGTGAACGGACTCAAGGCCCGCCTAGAAAAGCAAAAAACGGAATGGGTCGACAACCTCCACAACGTCCTGTGGTCATATCGGACTACACCCAGAACTTCAACGGAAGAAACCCCGTACAGTTTAGTATACGGGTCAGAAGCGGTCATACCCGTCGAGATCGGAGCACCGAGCCCCCGCACCATCAATTTCTCAGCTGAAGTCAATGAAGAACAACGCCGAGCCAACCTGGACTTACTGGAGGAAAAGCGGGAGCTAGCCAGCATAAAAGAAGCTCGGTATAAGCAGCAGATGGCCAAGTATTACAATCGAAGGGTCAAACCCCAGCAGTTCCAGGTCGGCGATCTTGTGCTTAGAAACAACGAAGTAAGTCAGGCGGAGAAGCTCGGCAAACTTGAAGCCACATGGGAAGGGCCCTACAAAGTGCACGAAGTTCTCGGCAAAGGAGCCTACAAGATCGCCTACCTTTCGGGCGGCCTGATACCTAGAACGTGGCACATCACCCACCTAAAGAGATTCTTCGTATAAGTAGCAAAGTCTTGCATATAGAGTCTTAAGCTTTTCTGGTTTTCTTTTTAGTTTGTCCTCGTTTTTTTAATATTTTGTTTTTGTCGAGCTCGTCAAAACCTTTTCTTTTTCTTGTTTTGGTCTTTCTTTCGTTAATAAAGTTTTTCTTTTTGCCTTGCATACTCTTGTGTCTCTTGATTTGCTTATATGAAGCATCCACGAAACCAAAATCCCCCCATAAGGACGAACTAAGGTTCCCTTCCATGGTCAATAACGACCCGACATGGGGTAGGTCTATCCTAAAAATTGCGCAAAGGAAACCCTTTTCAAGGTCCGAGCTCGTCTCCCCCCAAAAGGAAGATCCCACGAGGTCCGAGTCAAACTCCCTCATCAAGGATAAAATTTTTTTTTCAACTGGGGTCGGAACCAAGTTCCCCTAGGAGAATCACACTACGAGGTCTGAACCATGGTTCCCTTGTCAACACAAAGAGGTCCGAGTTCGACTCCCTCAAAAAGGCAAAACACGAATAAACCAAGGAAGCATCCTTCCCAAAAACAGGAAATTCAAAAACGCAATATATTTCTTCATTTCTCACTAATTATATCATTGTATATATAGTAATTACAGGAAGACCGAGCTAATCTACGTAGGAGGGTCTGGCATACTGAAGCTAAGCCATTTCTCTACGAAAGGAGTAGGTCCCATGATGTCATCAATGGAAATCCGGCCCCGTCCCCGACCACGACTCCGTCCTCTCCTAGAGGAAGAACTCCGACCTCGCAATACAGCCGAACTACGCCCTACAGCCCTGCCACCTCGGCTCGAGCCGACCTGAAGCTGATGCCTCCGAGAATAAGACGGAGCAGACTCACCAACACACCTGGCCAGAAACGCGCGTAGCCTCGGACGGCGGAACAGCACGGACTTGTACATTTTTGCACACTCTTCGAGCCTCTCATAAGCCCCCTGAAGCTCCCAAGACTCAGGACCGCATGCTTCTTTTATACCGAGATACTGCTCCAACAGTTCCTTAGTCTGCAATTCCGCCTCGGATATAGTGATACCACCCTTGCGATGGATGATGTCTTCATATTCAGCATGTTCCTCGACGATCTTCTCGTGATCCTTGAGAACACGCTCAGCTCGACCCCGGGCAACTTCCAAAGCTTCCTCCGTCTGAAGAAGCTTGGTCTGAAGCTCATCAGCATTCTCCTGACCAGCAAGCTGCTTCGCCTCAGCCGCCTCGCAGAATGCATCAAACTTCCCCTGCCAATCATCAAGCTTGGACTCTTTCAACTTTAAAAGAGCACACTTTGAATTATAAAGGGCCTCAGCTCGGCGACATTTCTCCATCCATAGACGAGTCAAAGAACGTTGTTCTGACAGATCTCGAGAAAGAAGAGTTATTTGTTTGCGTAAAGAAGAAACATCAAGAGAATCTTAAGTCTACACACAAAAAAAAAGAGATACACTGTCCATTTAATTCACAGGTTCTGAATACAAAAATACAGGAAGAAAACAAAGTACAGGAAAAACTAAGAATCGCCGACCTCCTTATCCTGAGAAGGCGGCTGCCCGGAGAGGGGACCCTCTGCAAAATTCCCAGCCCCGGAAGTCTTTGGACCCTCGGAACTCTTGGGAAGGATCGGATCTTCATCAGCCACGATCTCCTGCTCCACTTTCTCTTCCTCGTCATCTTCTTTGACTCTGTCAGGAAGAGAATCGAAGACCGTATCGAGGGCGGGGTCCCCATCTGTCGGGCAGGCATCAACCTGCTCCGCGGATAGCAGCGTAGACGAGCTGGCAAGGTCGTCCAGGACAGGAGGATGGCCGAGGTGATCCCGGATCACTTTGGCGTATCGAGGAAGGAGAGCCGCTCCCTCTAGGCGCTCATACCCGTACTTGGAAACATCCAAGTCGGGAATGTCTTTGGCCGCCTCTTCCAAAGCATCCACGGCGTAGTTTCCGTTGATGAGCCCAGCCAGATCATTTGCTAGGCCGGAGAAATGCTCCGACAAAAGGAGCCTCTTTGCAAAGGCCCGCAAGACCTCGCCTTGACCAGCCGCAGATTTGGCCTCCCTGTCCCTGGCCGCGTCCAGCTCGGACTCCAACCTTTTCACGTTGTCCCGGGCTTTCTCGGCCTCCGCCTCGGCATCAGCGGTCTTCGCGAGCTGAGCAGACAGCTCGGACTTAACCGTCATCACCTCGTCCTTGGCCTTGGCCAACTCCTCCTTAGCCTTCTTCAGCCTGGCCCTAGTCGAGGTCAGCTTATCTGAGTAGCGATTCTTCTCGTCCTCATGCATAGCCGACATCTGTTTGATGCCATTCTTGAGCCATCTCATAACCCTACCGATGCTCTGCAAGAAGGAACGGAGTTAGGAAACATAAAAAAGAACTACAGAAGGGCTATGCAACAAAAACAGTGAATCCTGACCTCGGGAAAAGGAAGATCCTCTAGCTTGACAGGAGGAACTGCCGGACTCACCTCACCACCCGAGATGTCGACAACATCCACGGGCTTAAATAGTTTGTGAGGTGGACTGGCAGTAGGAGAGCGGAAGTCTGTGGCAGAAGGCCTTGTCAGCTCGAGTTACTGACCCTGGTTAGAAAGTTCTCCGGGCTGACCCTGGTCAGACGAGGAAGCAGATCGACCTGACGACCTCGACCTTTTGCCCCCTCGAGCTGCGACCTTAGCCGTGGGCCCTTTCTTCTTCCCAAACAGCACTACAAAATGCACGGCAAGAAAAGGGTTAGGATGACAAATAAACAAAAGAAATAATCCTAATAGCATTAGCGGGGTCTCACCCGTTGCAGGATCCACCATCCTTTGGGGCTCAAACGGGCTCAACCCCGCCTCAGCTAGAGAATCATCGCCGTAACTCTCCTCGAAAGGGCCATAACTCGCCATCAACCTAGCAATAGTCTCCAGGTCCTTATCCACTTCGTCTCTCACCCACACACGAGGCTTGCTCACCCTCCACATCAGGTCGACTAAACTATCGTGTCGGCAAAAGAAGAATTTCGCATGCCATTTCTCTCTCTTATTTTGAGTTCTTCCTTTGAACCCAGTACGGGCAGTGGCATAGTACCAGTCTGCCGTTGTTTTGAAGATGAAGAGCTCATGAATGAGCTCGGCAGATAATTGGTAGTTGTGACGGATAGCTGCCACGCCTAAGTCAGTAAATTGCCTAAAAGCATTTGGTGTTATCTGCCCCAAAGCTTAACCGAGCTTCCTTTGGAGCTCGGCGAATGGCGCAGGGAGGGGCAGACGAAGACCGGAGTGAAGACTATCCTCGTAAATGGTTACAAACCCCATCGGGGGCGAGCACGCCCTATCCTCCGGACGAGGCGGGCAAGGAATTTTACCCTAGACTCGTCTAAAATTGAGGAATATTCAGCTACTTTTTTCCTCTACGCATCGGGGCACAATTAAAGTTTCAACAGAAGGAATGGGGGATCCTAGTGAAAAAATGCTAAAATCGACCCTTCTTTCGGCGGAACCTGCCGGAGGAGATTCACTACCCCTACTAGATTGAGAATTGCGAGTTGGGGAAGCCATACTTACTTGTTAAATCGAGATAAATGGTCAGGCGAGCGGTTTGTGGTTGTGAACAAAAGACCCAACGGTGGGAAAACCGGCGGCACGGCGGTACGATTAGTCGGGAATTTCTGGAACAAGGAATGGAGGGAAAGAGGATTTTCCGGACAAGGGATCCTTTTGATATGATTGCGGATGTGAAATGGCGTGATATGAAGAGAGTTGTATTAAATCCCATAATCAAGTTTAAATCCAGCCGTTACACATTGCACACGTGTGAACGAGGCAGCTTTTTTGGTATTTGAACAGTCTCTAAAAAGTTTTCAAAAAAGCCCACCAATTTTCCCTCCTCTCGAATTCGGATGAATATGGGCCCTATCTACTTAGCAATCTGAGAACAGAACCAGGCGGCTGATTTCTTATCTCGATTTTTATCTACTTCCAAATTGAGCTCGGAGGATGAGCTCGATGATTCAGCCCGTAACTAAGGTGATTTTCACGATTATTCACCTCGGAAATTCGACCTGACCGTCTACATCTACATGTCTTCTTTCCTCTCTTTTGGGGGGGGGGGTGTGATAGAACCGGCCTCATCTTGGGCCTGTCCTAAGGCCCAGTCTAATTGAGCCTATATATTAAGCTCGGCCCACAGAGCTCGGCCCTGACGAAACTACTACCCGTCTTGAAGACCAAGTAATGAAGCCCTACCTTGGAGAAGAAGGAATCCGATTATGAAGGAGATTTGGATATGTGCAAAGAAACAAGATATGTATAAGGAATCCTAGGAGGATTAGGGCTCGATTCAAGGCCTATATATAGTTGATAGATTAGACGATCAAATACTCATTGTACTCTCAAATATAATAAAAGCTAGATACTCTCTCCCGTGGACGTAGATCTCATTGATCGAACCACGTAAATACTTGTGTCCTCGTATTACTATTATTTTTAGCTACTCTTGCAAACCCTAGATTTATCAATGGGAGATGAAAACTGTCGATCTTTGTATCAAAAATCTAGAGGGACTTTTTGAAGGGATTTCATCTTTCTGAGTTTTTTTTGGTGAAAGGCGGGTTGTTTGAATTTTTTTCTTATTCAACTTTTAGGTTTTAATTTTTTATTTGCAAAATAAATTGAATAACTATTGAAAAAACAAAAGTTCGTCTTTGTTAGTCCAACTATAAATTATTCTTTACTTAATTAAACATAAAGCTATGTAGAAAAAGTTTATTGTAAAGATATTTAGTTGCAAAAGATTCCACAAATCTAATAAAACCTAAAATGTTGTAACTGATTCATTTGATATTTTTAATACTGATATCTACGAGTTGATTTAAAAATAATTAAAAAAACAGGATATATCCTAAAAGTAGTGCATGGTTCTTTTTTTTTTTTTTGCTTTATCTTCTTTTGGAAGGTGGATAATTGCTTAAAACATGCACCAAAATAAAATGCGACATTTCGTAGAATTATTATAAGCTAATATTTTTTAATTAATTTTTTCCTAGCTAGAATAGCAAAGTTTAAAAGATAATAAAAATTCAAGGCAAACAAAGAAAATCGTTACTAAACTTTTTCTCACACTTATTAATATGACAATAATCAATGATATAAATAAATGATCATTAACCACACATAGCTAATTGATAGATATGTGTGGCCGATAAATTTTTTTAATTTGCCGTGTAGGCATACAAAAGTCACAAAAAGAAAATGTCATTAAATAGAAAAGATTAAATAATTAAAGATCAAAATACAAGTGTGACTAAATATTCTTTTTCACACATATTAAATATCAATAGTTTGAAAAATTAAAATATTTTTAACCACACATATTTAATTGATAAAAATGTGTAGGTAATAAGTTTTCTGTACGCCACGTATACACGACAAATTCAAAAATAAATTTGATTAAATTAAAATAAATTTAAATTTTTAAGGTCAAAATTATAATATAACTAAAAAGCTTTGCCCACACTTATTTAATGTCGATAACTAGTAAAAACTGTCTAATTTATTTGCCCACACATTTTCTAATTATTTGTGTGGCTAATTTATGTGTAGCTAAAAGTTGAATTTCTTGTAGAGAGGTCCCTTGAAACCAGGAATCCAAGAGTTGGTCTTTTAGAACCAGTAATCTAAGATAGGCTGAGCACTTGCCCGGAAAAGTGTTGAGGGGTCATGTTCGAACTCAGAATCGAATTGGTTATGTTTGCTTGGAACCCGGAATCCAAGTGGGCGTTTGATAAAGCACGCATAAGCTTACCTAGTGGATTACTTCCCCGAAAAGAAAGTCGTGGACGTAGGAGGTTGATCTCCGAACCACGTTAAAATACTGTGTGCTTACTTTCCGTCCTTTACATTCAATATTTTAAATTCAGTACCTAACCATCTAACTTAACATATGCAGTGCACTAACTTGGGAGTTTAATCCTTCCCTTTCACTAAGGTTTCAGTTATTGTAACGAGCTTATCTTCCACCAACTTCCGCATTGCATAACTATTTAAAACCTCAGTTGGTGCAAGCAGCTGAACTTCAGGCATAGGAGTCAGCTGAGCTATCGACTGTGTGATTGGCTCCAACTGAACAACTCAGTTGTAGAGCTACTCCAACTGTCTCTTCCAGTTATGAGTAAATTGACCCGAGCAGTATATCTCAGTGAAAAGACGTTAGGCAAAATGAAAATTACTAGTGGTGTATTTCTCCCCCCCCCCCCCCCCTCATACACTAGTTACTCATTACTGGGACCATCAAGTGGTATTAGAGCAGTGATTCAAAAGACTGTTGCTCCTGATTCACAAGGTTTGAGTTGAGTATATCTTTCAGTGGTCAACTGAACATATCTTTTATGAAATTAATTAGTGCATTCTGCTGCATATCTTTTTGTTTGTCTCTTGGTGGTGTGCAAGAAAGATGAACCCGACACTGCTGGGAAGCTTGCCGGAGTTCTCCGTGGATGATTACCCCACGTGGAGATTTCGCCTGAAAATGGCTCTGACTGCCAGACATCACAGGATGTGGGAAACCATTGAAAATGGTCCTATTCCAGTGACTGAGTCAGTGCTGGTAACTCCCATCGCTCCAGGAGATTACCCCACGTGGAGATTTCGCCTGAAAATGGCTCTGACTGCCAGACATCACAGGATATGGGAAACCATTGAAAATGGTCCCATTCCAGTGACTGAGTCAGTGCTGGTAACTCCCATCGCTCCAGGAGATTACCCCACGTGGAGATTTCGCCTGAAAATGGCTCTGACTGCCAGACATCACAGGATATGGGAAACCATTGAAAATGGTCCCATTCCAGTGACTGAGTCAGTGCTGGTAACTCCCATCGCTCCAGGAGAAGAAGAGATGATGAAGGAGGAACCCTAAGGCATCCACCAGTACACCAAGGAAGAAAAAGACATCGCGCAGCTAGATGACATCGCCAAGAGCGTCATCTCTTCCACAATCAGCAAAACCTACTTGCCGAAGATTATCAATTGCCTCACGGAAAAAGATATGTGGGAAGTCTTAGCTGCACATTGTGAGGGCTCTGACGAGACTAAGGATAACAAGTTCACCTTAGCTTGTCAGAGGTTCGAAAACTTCTCTCAGCTTTCCGGGGAATCCATCAACAAGATGGAGCTAAGATTCACAGAGGTCTTTATTAACGTTGAGAGTATTCAGAAGGGAAAATACTCTCAGCGAGAGATGAACCTCCAGTTTTTCTCTGCGTTAGGCGAAAACTGGACTGTCTATATAGTTGTCCACTAAAATCTGAGTGACCTCAGTTCGTTGTCAACTGAGAAACTGTTCTCCATGCTCAAAGAAAATGAGTATGATATCCTCCGACTGAAGCCTTGTAAGCTTCAGTAAACAGAACAGACCGAGGAAGGCTCAACTGCCAAGTCTATGGCGCTTCGAGCTGAATCGAGCATGTCCAAGTTCGCTCGACCCTCACGGTCCGCTGACTCCTCAGCTAGGGATATATTGAGCATGTCGGAACTCGAGAAGAGGGTCAAAGAGCTGACCAATCAACTCGAGGAGATGAACTCCAGGATGGACAAGTATAGGAGGATCAGCCGGAGCTGGCAGCGCTCAACTGATCCATTCTCAAAGGTTCAAAGCAAAGGCTGCTTTGAATGCAGAAAGCCAGGTTACAACAAATCCAAATGTCCTGACCTCTCCTTAAAGGAGAAGGAAACCCTACGAGAAAAAGCCAAGGAGAAATCCAAGGCTATGATAATTGAGGAAGACGACGAGGATACCGACGTGTTCTCAGAGTCAGAAGAAGAAGAAACTGACTCGCCATCCAGTTCTAGCTAGAACAGACCAGTGCTTCATGGCCTTGCCAGAAGAGTCAACTGAAGAGGACCTGGATGAACTGAGAAAGAGAACAGCCGCCAAATCCGTCTGGGTGTTGGATAGCGGATGCTCCAAACACATGACACCCCAGAGGAATCTTCTCAAAGACATCAAGCTTCGAGAAGGATGTATTGTAGCCTTTGGTGATGACTCTCAAGGCAAAACCAAAGGATACGGTACATTTGAAACTTAGCTTGTGTCCATAAAAAAAGTATCGTTGGTAGACGGATTGAAGCATAATTTGTTGTCCCTAGGCCAACTGTGCAGGGTGAAAGACGTCAAGACCAAGAAAATTCTTCTATTTAGTAGACAATTTTCATCAGGTGGAGTCTATTACACTGACTGGTTGAGTAGCTCGCCAGAAACATGCCTTGTATCCAAGAGCAGCTCTGAAACAAGCTGGCTATGGCTTAAAAGACTCGACCATCTCAACTTCAAAACCATGAACGCACTAGCTCGCTAAAAGCACGCAGTTGTAATATCGGATTTGAAGTTCAGTCCGACGCACCACTGCAGTGCTTGTCAGCTCGGAAAGTTGGCTAGAGCATCATTTCATCTTATAGTGTCGCCATCAATGGATCGAGTTCTGCAACTGATCCATATGGATCTGTTCGGTCTGGTCACCCCTAAGAGCCTAAATGGAAATAAATACACTCTTGTAGTTACTGATGACTGCTCGAGGTACACATGGGTGATCTTCATGGCACACAAGAATGAGACGAGAGAAGAGTTGCCTAAATTGATGGATAGACTTGCAAATCAGCAATGAAAATCTATTGTCTCCATCAAATCTGATCGCAGAACTGAGTTCATCAATGAGTCTATCATTGAGTATTGCAAGAAGAAAGACATAACTCACCAGACCTCAGCTGGAAGGACTCCACAGCAGAATGGAGTAGCTGAAAGGAGAAATCGAACGCTGAAGGATGCGAAAACTTGCATGCTCACCAGCTCACCTCTGCCAAAGAGATTTTGGGCAGAAGCGGTCAACACAGCATGCTACACGCAGAACCAATCCCTCCTTATTAAACGACAAGGAAAGATTCCATACGAGCTATGGAGGAACATGAAGCCAAACATTTTCTACTTTCGTGTGTTCGGTTCTAAGTATTATATCCACAGCAATGGAAAGGCTCAGTTGAAAACCTCGAGCCGAAAGCTGTCAAAGGCATATTCTTAGGATATGCTGCAAAGACTAAAGCTTACAAAGTTTTCAACAGCAGCTCCAGAATTGTGAAAATAACACCTCATGTGTTGTTTGATAAATCTGCTTTTGAGTGCAGGGAATAGGCTAAGTGGCAGACAGCTAAAGGAAATGCACCGGCCCAGCCAGCTAAGACAAGATCTCAAGCTCAAAGATTGAAGAATCTAGCAGAGCCGCTTATTTGGTCAGCTGAAGTCGAAGAAGTGTACTCTTCTAATGACAAAATTGAAGATCCCGCATCAAATCAAGAGGGAACTCCAGAGCCAACTGACCAAGTGCCAACCACAGCTGAAGCTGAGTCAGGAAAATCAATTGAGCAGCCATCAGGTCCACGACATCCCAATCCAAGATCAGCCAGCTCCCCAGTTCATCCCTCAACTCCAACTGAGGATTGAACTGTACCAGAAGCAAGATCACCAAGATTGGCACCTCCGACGTCTCCAAGACTGGACTATTCCATTACAAATGCTCAACTCAGCCAAGCAAGCCATGAAGCACAAATGTTGGTATGAAGACCACGTTAATGATCCCGTGATAGGAAATTTGCAAGTCAGCGTCTGAACCAGACATTCAGCTCAAGTTGTAGATTCCTCAGCTTATGTTCCGACTCAGTCAGGAACCCCAACTGATGATGAACCAACTTTGGAAGCACAGTATGCTGACGAGCTTAGGATACTAGGAAAGCTGGAACAGGCAGGAGATGTAAGCATGATTGCATGCTTTGTGGAAGATGTGCCTGAACCCAAAAACATCTCGGAAGCTTTGAGATGTATCCACTGGACCCAAGCCATGCAAGAAAAGCTCAATAAGTTTCTCAGAAACTCTGTATGGGAACTTGTTGAAAGACCTGAGTGGGTAAGGTAATTGGGATGAAGTGGACCTTCAAACATAAGCGTGACGTCATTGGGTGTGTTGTGAGAAACAAGGCTAGACTGGTTGCTCAAGGCTACTGCCAGCAGAAAGGAATTTACTTCGAGGATTCATTCGCTCCAATTGCTCGTCTGGAAGCAATTCGGATTTTCCTAGCCTACACCGCTTACCAAAAGTTCAAAGTCTATCAAATGGACGTGAAGTGTGCGTTTCTCAATGACGACATCAAAGAAGATGTTATGTAGCTCAGTCTTCCGGTTTCGAAACTGGTGACGGCAGAGTCTACAAGTTGAAGAAAGCCATATACGGACTCAAATAGGCTCCGCGCGCATGGTATGAAACCTTGTGTAGCTTTCTACTCGAATCAGGGTTCATTCGATGTTCATTCGACAAGACCCTTTTCACCATCAAAGTTGGAGAAGACATCCTGGTGGTGCAAATCTATGTCGACGACATCATCTTCGGATCCAAATTTGAAGATCTGTGCAAGAGGTTCTCCCAACTCATGAAGGACAAATTCAAAATGTCCATGATGGAAGAGATGAATTATTTTCTTGGGCTGTAGGTGAAGCAGTCACCAGAAGGAATTTTCATCAATCAGTCCAAGTACACAAAGAAGTTGATCTCCAAATTTAGACTGACCTCTAGTCGAACCACGAAGATCCCAATGAATACAAATTGAAAGATCGACTCGGGCCAGGAAGGGAAGCTCGTCGATGCCAAGATGTATAGAGGGATCATCGGGTCGTTGTTGTATCTAACTGCTAGTCGACCAGACATCTCCTACGCAGTTGGAGTCTATGCAAGATTTCAGGTTGAGATACCTTAAGGGATCAGTCCACATGGGACTGTGGTACACAACTGATGATAACATTGAACTGATCGGCTACTCAGACGCAGACCTAGCCGAAGACAGAGTTGATAGGTGATCAACCTCTGGATATTGTTAGTTCCTAGGAAGCAAGTTAGTTTCCTGGTTCTCGAAGAAACAAGTTTGCGTCGCCACCTCCACAACTGAGTTGGAGTATATGGTAGTTGAAAGTTGTTGTATGCAAGTCCTCTGGCTGAAGCAGCAGCTGAGAGACTACGAAGTGAAGACTGGCCAGGTACCCATCTTCTGTGACAGCTTGTAACGACCCAAACTTTTATAAGCTATTTTATTTTATTTTTTAAATTATTATATTTTTTCTTTATGCGATTATTTATTTAAGTTTTGTTAGTCGCGCCTTGAAGTAATTCACATTGCTTAAGCATGAGCATGATTTTTGCATGGCTCTAGATGTGTATATGTTTTGAGACCGTAGAAAATTAATGCATGTCGACTGTTTTATTGTTGTTGTTGTTGTTGTTGTTGTTGTTATTATTATTATTATTATTATTATTATTATTAATTGAGGAAGTGTTCAATCATATATAGCATGTCTAGGATTGTTGGTATGAGACTTTTATGTTCTTAAGAAAATATTATCTTCAAATTAATATTTTTATAAGTATTGTAAATATAATTTCTTCTTCTCGTAAAATCTTAGTTGTAGAGCTTCAAAATTTAAATTTTTATTCTTATAATTGCAAGGGGTGTTTTATGATTAATTTCTTGTGCAATAAGAAAAGATAAGTTCATCATTCTTATTTTACTTTCAACATTTTACTTCGATTAAAGTTTTTATTTGGAGATAATCTTCAAATAATTCATGATTATCTCTTCTTCTCCCTCAACTACTTATTATAAATTGAGGTCAACTTCTCTTATTTCCCTCATTCATAAATCTCTTTCCTAAGGCTTATAGAGATGTTGGGAAATTTATTAGTATGAGTTTTGATGAATTCCAAAACCAACTGACCCCAACCGAGTAGATGTTGCCAATTCCTAATGTTAGCTGTTAGGCTCGCTGTTTGAGCATTGTTTAGATTTTATCTTTACAGATCTCCAGCTGAAGACGGCAACATAGCAACACTCGGATACAACCCCGGATGAAAGATCAGATAAGGAACATCAATTACAAGACTCTGCCTGATGAGAGAGCTATGCCAAAAAGGGGAATGCTTTTTGACAGCTGAGAGTTCAAGCCAACTGTTCAGTTAGAACATCAGCTATAGTATGCCATCCGATAAAGAGAATGTTTCAAGAAGGGGAAAGTTATAAAGAAGTCTCAACATGAAGTTCAAAGTCAGCTGAGAGTTCAACGGTTCAGTCAGAACATCAGCTGAAGACCACTCAGATGAAGATCAAGATTTTCAACCGACTAACCAAGGTTGACTGTCAGAAAGGTTTGAATTTGAATTTCAAAAGGAAGTCACATGAGGGTTTGACCGTTCAGTCATTGCCCCATTTGACCCAACACAAGGCTGTCTCAGATGGAAAGCAGAAGAGCACAGATGCCATATCGGGAAAGTCTGTAGAGATGAGAGATAAGCCATCGCTTTCAACGATCAGAGATCAACAGCTCCTCTAACGGCTAGTTGATACTCTCCGCCTATAAATAGAGGCCTTCATTCATTCAAAGAAGATACAAGACACACACGCGAGAAGAAATCTGAGAGCAGAAAGAAAAGAGCAATATTCTTCCCGAACTGAACTGAATCTCTTAGAACATCATTGAGAGTTCTAGAGTTAGATAGTTTTGTGTCTTTAGATCGAACCTTGAGAACATCACTTAGTGAGAGTTCATAGAGAGTTAGATCATAGCTCACATCCCGTTCGAACTTTTAGTTGGAAACATATTTTTCTTTCACCTCAAAAGGTTTAGGATTCTACTCTTCCTGCAACTGAGTAGTTAGGTCGTTTAGTACCCGTAAACTAAACTGTAAGGTTGATAAGTACCCGCAAACTTATCCTTAACGGTTGTTCAGCCCGCGTAAGCTGAGTGGTTTGTCCAGAAGAACTTGGACAGAGTTGTGTGGACTCACAACTCCCCGTGGACGTAGGAGGGTTATCTCCGAACCACGTTAAATCTCTGTGTGCTAGTGTTTTTCTTTTCTCAGTTATTTCTTGCATTCTTATCTGTCTGACTAACCAGCATACAAACTGCATCTGCACTTTCTCAACTGTTTTGGTTCTTGACCAACCGAGCTTAAAAGCGTGAGTTGTTTTTACGAGTTTAATTTCCACCACTTTCCGCACAGCCTCACTCTTCCAGCTGAGGTTGCTTACTCAGCTGTGAGATTCCAACTGAGTCTTTTTACTCGGTTGAAGTATTTTTCAGGGTTAAGTTTTAAAATCCTAACTGGTGTATTCATCCCCTCCCCCAATACACCAGTAACTCGTTTCGGGACCATCAAGTGGTATCAGAGCAGTGGTTCAAAAGACTACTGACTCTGTTTCACAAGGTGTGAATTCGAGAAAGTTTCTTCAGTGGTCAACTGAACAGATCTTTTTCACGCTAGTGCATTCTCGCTTGCATATTTGCTCTGTTGTTGTGTGCAGATGGATGTCAAGGATAAGATCGTGGTAATGGTCTCGGTTGTAAATTATACATCCTGGAGGACACGGGTGAAGAAGATTTTACTGTCGAAGCATCATAGGATGCAACAAGTTCTTTCTTCCGGACCGATCATCATCAAAGAAAGAATAGCTCGGACTCCTACAAATCCCAACGATGGGGATACAGTTGTGGAGCTTGTGGAGAAGCAGCCGGAAGACTACACTCCAGAGGAAGCCAAGGTGAGCCAGTTAGACATCTGGGCTCAGAGCACAATAATGTCCACAGTTGGACAAGATTATCTGCCTTGGATAGAGGAGTGTGAGACTGCAAAAGAGATGTGGGACATTCTGGCATCGCTGAGTGAAGGAAGTGATGAGACGAAGGAGAACAAATTCTCACATGCATGCCAAGACTTCGACAATTTTTGTCTGAAGACAGATGAAACAATTGATCAGCTAGAGCTCCGGTTTATGGACATCCTCAGAAGAATCCAGTCCATCCGAAGAGGAAAATACACACTAAGAGAAATCAATCTCAAAGCGTTACAAGCTCTACCGGCTGAGTGGGATACTTTCACCAATATCCACGAGAGCCGAGCTGACCTTGGTGAAATGGGAACTAAAAGATTGTTCTCAATCTTAAAGGGAAATGAGTATAAGGTGAACCGAAGAAGATCTCAGTCCTCGGTTCAGACGAGTCGACTTGAGGATGTTGGTTCAGCCTCAAAGTCAGTTGCTCTCCGAGCTGACTACTCAAAATCGAGAACATCGAGGCCAACCAGATCGGCTGACACGACTGCAAAGAAGCCAAGCAGAGAGGAACTGCAACAGAACATTGCAGCCCTGTCAAAGAAACTAGCCGACATGGACACTCAGTTCGGGAAATACAAACAATTCTACAAATCAAACCGAACTCGAGACAGTTCAAAGCCTGTCACCAACGGTTGCTTTAAATGCGGAAAGGAAGGTCATTTCAAGGCTGACTGCCCAGATCTATCAAAGAAAGAGAGAGATGCGTTAAGGGCCAAACAAGCTGGAAAGAACAAGGCCATGGTTGCAGAAGAAGCAGCTGACGACATGGACATCTCCACTGACACTGAAGATGAGGATGAGCTGACTTCCACCAACAACGCTACCGGTCAGGATCAATGCCTCATGGCTCTTGGAACCGACCAAGATGATACTGAGGTACACTCTAATCCTGCTAATTTAAATTCTTCAAATATTTCTAACATGCAGGAATCTCTGGACGAAGAGTTGAAACCCTCCTGGAGTGATTTTCAAGAACTCAGTGAGGAACTGCATCACCAATCGGTTGAGTTTAAGAGTCTTCAAGCTCAGTTCGCCAAACTTGAAGATTCCTTAACCGAAAAGTACGATCTGATCAAGAGCCAAACCAAGGAGATTGAGAATCTCAAGAGTCAACTGAACGAGGCTAAGGCTCCAACTGATAAAGAGTTGACAAAGCAGATCAAGGAACAACAAGATCAGTTGAAAAAACAAGAGGCCCAGATCGAGCAGCTGATAAAGAAGTCAGATGGACAAACCGAGCAGATAATTGTCCTCCTTAAGGAGTTGCAAACTGAGAAGGACAATCTAATCAAGCTGTATCAGTCATCCAAGATCATAGAGAATCTTATCAGTTACAGCAGACAGATGGATGACGTGTCAGGTCTCAGTTATGATGTGATAAAAGATAGTGGAATTCCTCCAGCAACCTTCATCAAAGCTGTCAAGGTTAAAGCAGATAAACCGAACACAGTGGAACCTGAGTCCACACAAAATATTTCAACTTCCATTTCTCAGCAAGCTCAACCGGCCAATACAACCACAACTGAGAAGGGAAAAGGAACAGTAGATGAAGGACAGAATGTTCCATCGGTTGGGACATCAACCGAGGGGGAATGTTCTAAAAGTCAGAAGAGGAATCAGAGGCGTCGAAGACATAATCGCAACCGAACACAGAAAGAATGGAACCGACCTCAGAACTGACAAGGGTTCAATCATCTGAATCAACAGCGGTTCCATCCCCAGTTCAACCAAAGGTTCCAACCGAGTCAACCGATAAGGAACAGGTCGAACAGTTAGAGATACTCATGCCACAACATGAATCATCAACAGGGCATGAACACCTATCAACAACACTCAAGGAGTTGGAATCAGAATCAGCAACAAAGATTCCAACATGGCGTCCGACCTCACAGACAAACTCAACAGGATAAGAACCGCCATCAAAACAGGGGGAAAGCCTCTTCTCCGAAAGCTCAGAATGGGAGAAATCCAACTCCTCCCAAGAAACAGAACATCCCTATTAACAACAAGCCTAAGGATAACCGAGGTGTTGTTATAGTTGATGATGAAGGAAAAGTGATTTGGAATGATAAATCCATCCGAGTTTACATGGAAAAGCGACGCACAGTTCCAGGGGAAACTGGTTCTAACCCTCCAGGACCCAACTGAAATTGGGGACCTAAGTGAGTTTCTCTTTGCAGGTACAGGAGAAACAGCTGAGGAAGAAGAAAGCTTCTGCAACAATATGGGTAATGGACAGTGGATGCTCGAAACACATGACGAATCTGAAGAATTTGCTTGGAAGTTTCGTGGAAAAAGAAGGTCCATCAGTTACTTTTGGTGATAACTCAAAAGGTTACACCAGAGGTTACGGTACCCTTGAAACCAATCATGTTTCAATTTCTAATGTCTCTTATGTTGATGGATTGAAGCATAACTTGCTCTCCATCAGCCAATTCTGTGATAATGGTTTCTCTGTCAAGTTTGATGCACAGGGTTGCAGGGTTAAAGATGTCGGATCAAAGCAGGTGATATTGTTGGGAAATCGATCACCAACAGGGAATGTCTACTACGCTGACTGGAACAGCAGTCTCCCTGACACCTGCCTGTTATCAAAAAGCAGTTCTGATGTGAGCTGGCTGTGGCACAAAAGGCTCAACCATCTGAACTTCAAGACGATAAACCGACTCGCCAGACAAGAACATGCAAGAGGCATACCAAATCGAGTGTTTTCAACAACACACATCTGCAGTGCATGCCAGCTGGGAAAACTCGCTAGATCCTCCCTCCGGTTGAAGTCAACTCCCTCAACCGACCGAGTGTTACAGCTGATCCATATGGATCTCTTCGGGCCAGTTACACCAAAGAGCATAAATGGCAACGAATATACACTGGTTGTAACTGATGATTACTCGAGGTACACGTGGACCATTTTCATGCGTCACAAGAGTGAAACCCGAGATGAGCTGCCCAAGCTGATGGATCGGATATCGAACCAACAAGAGATAAAGATCATTTCTATCCGATCAGATCGTAGAACCGAGTTCCTAAATGAAACCATCATCGAGTATTGCGAGAAGAATGGAATTACCCATCAGACATCAGCCGCGCGTACTCTGCAACAGAATGGAGTAGCTGAGCAAAGGAACAGAACACTTAAGGATGCAGCCACATCCATGTTAGCCAGCTCAGCTCTGCCAAAGAGATTTTGGGCTGAAGCAATCAACACTGCATGCTACACTCAGAACCGGTCTCTTCTAACCAAGCGGTTGGGAAAGACACCATATGAGCTATGGAGACGCAGGAAGCCAGATATTTCTTATTTTTGCATTTTTGGTTCTAAGTGTTATATTCACAACAATGGGAAGACTCAGTTGAAAACTTTTGATGCCAAAGCTTCGAAGGGCATATTTCTTAGATATGCTGCTCGGATCAAGGCATATAGAGTTTTCAACAACAGCTCTCATGTTGTGGAAATAACACCTCATGTTAGTTTTGATGAATATACTTTTGAGTACAGGGAACAGGTCAAAGAACAACAGGCAAATATACAAGCTCCACTTGTTCTCACCAGATTGCAAGCTCTAAGGGAAAAGAACCTAGCTGAACCACTGGTTTGGGCAACTGAGGATGAGGATCCATACTTCTCTGAAGATGAATGCGAAGACCCCAGCTCATCCCAAGGGGGAACTTCAGCTGATACTCCTCCAACTGCATCAGCATCCGAAGCCCAACCGAGTCCGGTTCAAACTAATGTCAATGTTGAGGATCCAGACTCAACAGCTGACCATTCACCAGCTCTGAAGACTCCAACTCAGATTACGGAACAGCCACAGTTGGAAGAAGAAGGAAGACGCAACCGGAGATGGTATGAAGTTCATTCCACTGACAACATCATCGACGATCCAACCGAGGGTGTGCGTACAAGAAGCCGAGTTGCAAATCCAGAATCAACCGAAGAAAATTCCAACACTTATGCCCAATATGCTAAGGAGTTGGCAATTCTAGAGGAATTCGAGCAAGCTGGAGATGTTGCCATGATTTCTTACTTTGTAGCTGATGTACCAGAACCGAAGAATGTTGGGGAAGCTCTCAACTGTGTCCACTGGACAACAGCCATGCAAGAATAACTGAATGAGTTTCTACGCAACTGTGTATGGGAGTTGGTAGAAAGACCAAATGGCGTCAAGGTGATTGGATTGAAGTGGATTTTCAAAAACAAGAGAGACGCCATTGGATTCATTGTGAGGAATAAAGTAAGGTTGGTAGCTCAAGGATACTGCCAACAAGAAGGAATCGACTTTGAAGACTCTTTCGCACCAGTTGCAAGGTTGGAAGCCATCCGAATCTTTCTAGCTTATGCCGCACATCACAAGTTCAAAGTGTATCAGATGGATGTGAAGTATGCATTCCTCAACGGAGATATCAAGGAAGATGTGTATGTTGAACACCTTCCTGGTTTTGAGACTGGAGATGGAAGAGTGTACAAGTTGAAGAAAGCTATCTATGGACTAAAGCAAGCGCCAAGGGCCTGGTATGACACTCTTTGTGGTTTTCTTCTGAACTCGGGATTCAAACGAGGATCAGTTGACAAAACTCTGTTCACCATCAAAGTTGAAGATGATATATTTGTAGTGCAAATCTACGTGGATAACATCATATTCGGTTCCAAGGCAGAGGAGTTGTGCAAAAAGTTTTCAGATCTCATGAAGGAGAAGTTCGAGATGTCAATGATGGGTGAGATGAATTATTTCCTTGGATTACAAGTGAAGCAGTCACCCGAAGGGATTTTCATCAATCAGTCCAAGTATACAAAGGAGCTCATCACCAAGTTCGGATTGCAGAAAAGTAAGACAACAAGGATCCCAATGAATACTAACTGGAAGATTGAACCCAGAGCTAAGGGAAAGCTAGTGGATGCCAGCAAGTACAGAGGGATCATTGGTTCGCTGCTATATCTAACTGCAGGCCGGCCCGACATATCATACGCAGTTGGAGTGTGTGCTCGATTCCAAGTTCAACCAAGAGAAGCACACATGTTGGCAGCAAAGAACATCATCAAGTATCTGAAGGGAACTGTTAATGTTGGATTGTGGTATCCAACTGACGACAATATCCAACTGACCGGATACTCAGATGCGGATCTAGCAGGAGATCGATTGGACAGGAAGTCTACTTCTGGACACGGTCAGTTCATGGGAAGCAAGCTGGTTTCATGGTTCTCCAAGAAACAAGCATGAGTTGCTACTTCTACAACTGAATCAGAATATATGGCTGTCGGAAGCTATTGCATGCAAGTGTTGTGGCTGAAGCAACAACTGAGAGATTATGAAGTTGCAACTGGACAGATTCCCATTCATTGTGATAGCTCTAGTGCCATAGCTATCTCTCTGAATCCTGTTCACCATTCTCGGACAAAGCATATCGACATCCGTCATCATTTCATCCGAGATCATATTGAGAAGAAGGATGTGTCCATAGAGAAGATCCCAACTGAGATTCAGAGGGCTGATATCTTCACTAAACCTCTAGCCGAAGCTCGGTTCAAAATGCTATGTGATTTACTTGGATTGTTAGATCCACCTGATAAGGAACCAGCTGAGGTAAAGAGACAGACATCTATCTGAAGGGGAAGCTCAGATAAAGGGGGAATGTCAGATGCGGATCGCCAACTGATGACATCAGACGTTAGCTGAATAGACGAACTCGAGTCAGCTGATGGTATGCTGATCAGATGCAGATTGCCAACCGAAGGAATCAGACATCAGCTGAACAGACGAAATCGAGTCAGCTGATGGTATGCTGCAACATGGGAACTCAGCTGATTTCGACATCAGCTGGCAGGTAACATTTATGGCTGAAGGTGATATGTTCTTAAATGAGAATGTTTGAAATAAATTCAAACATTCCTGAACTAGTCAGTTACATTAAAAATAGCCATCATGTCACATTAAATGTAAAGTACGGCTGAACATCCATAGCCTACTTTATAGTGCGACTGGGCTGACAAGATAAACTGTACACCTTCTCACGCGCTGATTGGAACTCGGATCAAACGTCAAGTCAAAGATGGTCAACAGTCGCGTGATCTCAGCCGTTGATGGATTCACGCCATTTAACCCCAGCCGTTGATCTCATCCGAGTCAAAGACCTATATAATGCGGCAAATCAGGAAGTGATCCTTACCTTCTCTATTCGTGCATATCATTATTAACTGTTCATCATCCCCTCCGAAATTGTCTCACCATTTTTAGTAATTTCCTTTATTTCTCATTACTTATATATTTCACTCCATTAAATGGCACCCAAGGCAAAAGCATCAAAAAAAATGGTCTCTGCAGAACCTGCCACGTTCCAGGAATCCTTCGACATGATACTGTCGAAGATTCATTTCGAACAAATTCTATCCAGAGAAGCTCTGACCTCACCGGAAATCGCTCCCGTCGCCACCATTCTTTCCGACCACGGTCTGCTCAACTGGGCAACCCTCTCTCCGTCCAAGCTGCTCAGGAAACAAGTAGCCCACTTCTACCGGAATCTGCAACGCGATGCAGAACTCGGGCTTGTCACGACGATTCCGTGCAAGCAACGAATCAGCACTTCCCGATCAATGGAAGAAACCGCTGTCGAGATCAAAGTGTCCAAAGAACTGGAGAAGATCATCCCCAGAAATCGGGAGGCCATAGACGTGATGGGGAACTTCTCAGACAAGGATGCAGATGCATTTCTGCAAACTATCCTCCTTGTCCCCGAACCTTTGAAGGGGAGTATGCAGAGGACCAAACTCAAGCCGGAGCACCGACTTCTGTTTGATGTGATATCGAAATGCGCCTTCGCATACGGAGGAGCTTTCGGTGATATCAGCAGACCGAAGCTCAAACAACAGAAGGCATTGGAAGAACAACACAGGATAGACTGGCTGGGCTACCTTGAAAGCCAGTTGTGGGCGGAGAAGCTGAAGATCTCTGAGACGGTAGCTGAGTCCGGAGAGCAGCTGTTGAGTATCAAGGGCACACTCAACTTCGGCACCAAGATTTCAGCCCTGATCCTCCAAGCAACCAAGGGTCAGAAGCTGACTTGGGAAGGGAGTGAGGACCCTCCATTCAACAAGCTAATGCTATTCCCAACAGCCAAGAAGGCTAGGGATGTGGTGGAAGCGGTGTACACTCTCAAGGGAGCAACAAAGCCAGCTGTGGAGACGGCCCCAACAGCTCGCTGCCCATCAAGGTCCAAACCTGCCAAACGCCAGCTGGAGGAAGTGGCTGAGGAAGAGGAAGAAGAAGAAGAAGAGGTGGAACCCCTCAAGAAAAAGCCCAGAATCAGAATCATCCAGCCAGCAGTTCAACCTGCTGCATCGGGCCCCGTGGTGATGGTACCAGCTGAGAAAATAGCTGAGGAGAAGGAATCAACCGAGTCGAGCCAGTCGGTTGATCTAGCTGGGTTTATGCTTCAACCCCGCCAACAGGATGCACTGGTGGAAGAAAAGGAGATCAACGTGGAGGATTCCAGCCCGTCCTCAGATGACTCTTCTTCATCTGAGGAGTCCCACGACAGTCCACCCTCTCCAACAACTGGAGTTGATGCCAGCCAGGAAATCCCACCTGCATCTGAGGAAACCAATGAGCCAGCCCAGTCTCTCCCCAAAGAGGATTCAGTTCTCTCAACTGATCCTCAGTTAGATATTCCGAGCCTCTCGCTCGATGCCAACGTTGAGACCGTTCCTTTGGCCAACGTTGATGACTCCATCGAACCCATTGCCTTCGATATAGACCCACCCCAAATCGATGAAGAGGCCAACCGCCAGGCGATCTTGGCTGAATATGAAGGCAGGTTGGACTACTGCTTTTGCAAACTAATCGGCATGTTCCCAGAGGCAAGCTCGATGCCCATCTTTGCCATGTTCGGGACGGAACTGCTCTATCAGTTCAGCGTGATATTCAGCTACTGGTACGTCAAGGAGGAAACCCTCAGGATTCACGATTGGGACAGGTTGAAGATTGATGAATCCAACCTGAGGGTGTACTTCGACTACCAGAACCTCGAGGTTGCCTACAACCAGAAGGTGGCTTTGCTCCGTCGTCGCCTGGATCTGAGCAAAGTAGAAGGAAAAGACACCAGAGAGTTGTGCGACAATCCTGGAGCTGTACAATTCCTTGAAAACATGTCAGCCAAGAATGTCGACCACATGGAGGATGTCGATGAAGCTGAAGAGGCTGCCAAGAAAGAAGAAGCAAAGCTTAAGGATTACCTGGCCAGCCGAACAGCCCTGGTTGTCGTGGACCCAACAGCCCAAGCACAACAGCAACAACTGCCTGGACCCTTTGATCAGCCAGCACACTCAACCGATGCTATCTGTGAGCTGATCACTGAGAGGGTCAACCAGCTGAGGCATGAGCTGTTGTCCAAGATCAAGCTCAACAAAGACAAGGAAGCTGACAAGATCAATCAGCTGATGGAGGAGAATGCTTCCTTGAAGAATCAGCTGGAACAACTCTCCTCCTCCCTACAGTAAAAGCTGGAAGGCCTCACCACTTCTACCAGCTCAGATGTCAAGGATCTGAAGAAGGCGGTTCAAGGACTCAGCTCGGACTTCAACGTCTTCAAGTCAGTTGTTGAATCTGACCTGGCAAAGTCCCAGCAGACACAGGACCGGGAGTGGATGTCTCAGTTCGAAAATTTTCGAGCTGAGTTCGTCACCCTTCACAAAGATGTCTCTGCGACCTTTGCCGCCTTGAAGAAAGCTGAGCAGGAACGCCAGGACCTGGAGCTGGCGAAGAAGGTGGAAGGAAGGATGCTGTGGACGAACTCTTTTCCCGAGTTCAACAAGCTGAGGCCAAGCTGACCTCCCTGGATGGCTCAGTTGCCACCCTTTTGGATGATGCCAAAAAGGGGGAAGGAAAGGAGCCAGCATCTGTTGCTGGACAGGGGAAAGGTGTTCACCTTCAGCAAGGGGAAGAAGGAGTGCCAGCTGAAACTCAAGAAGAAAGAGCTGAAGGATCGCAGCTGAAGGAGTCGGAAGAGCAGGAACATGAAATCTCCCACGACCTCGTAGCCGAGCTTACAGCTGAGCTAGATGCCGATCTTGACGGGATCTCAGTTGAAGATTGCATCGAAGCTGCAAAAGCTATGGGGGAGTCGAAGGAGAAATACTTGAATCCCTCTTGGATTAAAAAGTTCGCTGCTGATCAAGCTAAGAAGGTGGCTAAGTTTGAGAAGGAACTGGCCAAAATTGAGAAAAATGTCGACAGAAACAAAGCCAGCCGAAGCGTCAGAAGGATCAACAAACATCAGATGAAGGCTGAGGCTAGGAAGAAGACGCAACAGCGACAGAGAAACGCCCCGCTCCCGTCACGGTTCCCACATACTGACAAGTGGATGAACGCTGAGTGGAACGATGACTGGGAGCAGTTCAAGCATGAGTTCATTAATGATTTTTACTACAGGAAGGTCTACTCAACTGAAGACCCAAGGCAAGCCTTCAAGGAAGCCTTATGGGAGCTCAGATCTGGAGATCCTGGAATGTTCAGTCAGTTCCAGCGAGCCATGGTGAAGACTCAGCTCGACCCCAACACCGTTCCAGTTCCGCAGAAGCTCAGATATCGCCCTCAGATGATCAAAGGCACAAGTACTCCAAACAGAAATGCGATCATGGCTGAGGCGAGACAAGTGTGCAAGGAACATGGTGTCAACACTGGGATCGAGTCAGCTGCGAAGAAAGAAATCTTTGACCGTATCTTCAGTAAGTACGGTCAACAGTATTTTTGAGCTGATGTAGTTTTTGAGCAACTGATGTATCTTTAACTGTTTTGTACTTAACCCTGTAATCATCAGTTGTAATGAAAACTTCAAATATATATACGATTCAACTTGACGTACAATATCTCATTGTCCAAGCTATGAATGGCAGTCTTTTAAATACCATGTTATAACTGTGCTAACCCTTTGATGTTTTATCTTATAGACTGTCTGGAATTTCAGCAGAGATTTTAGGTCAGTTAGTAAGGTTTAGATAAGTAGTGGTTTGAAGTTGTAAGTGGTTTTGGCATCATCAAAAAGGGAGAAATTGTTGGGAAATTTATTAGTATGAGTTTTGATGAATTCCAAAACCAACTGACCCCAACCGAGTAGATGTTGCCAGTTCCTAATGTTAGCTGTTAGGCTCGCTGTTTGAGCATTGTTTAGATTTTATCTTTACAGATCTCCAGCTGAAGACGGCAACATAGCAACATTCGGATCCAACCCCGGATGAAAGATCGGATAAGGAACATCAGTTACAAGACTCTGCCTGATGAGAGAGCTATGCCAAAAGGGGGAATGCTTTTTGATAGCTGAGAGTTCAAGTCAACTGTTCAGTTGGAACATCAGCTATAGTATGCCATCCGATAAAGAGAATGTTTCAAGAAGGGGGAAGTTATAAAGAAGTCTCACATGAAGTTCAAAGTTAGCTGAGAGTTCAACGGTTCAGTCAGAACATCAGCTGAAGACCACTCAGATGAAGATCAAGATTTTCAACTGACTAACCAAGGTTGACTGTCAGAAAGGTTTGAATTTGAATTTCAAAAGGAAGTCACATGAGGGTTTGACCGTTCAGTCATTACCCCATTTGACCCAACACAAGGCTGTCTCAGATGGAAAGCAGAAGAGCACAAATGCCATATCGGGAAAGTCTGCAGAGATGAGAGACAAGCCATTGCTTTCAACGATCAGAGATCAACAGCTCCTCCAACGGCTAGTTGATACTCTCCGCCTATAAATAGAGGCCTTCATTCATTCAAAGAAGATACAATATACACACACGAGAAGAAATCTGAGAGCAGAAAGAAAAGAGCAATATTCTTCCCGAACTGAATTGAATCTCTTAGAACATCACTTGTTGAGAGTTCTAGAGTTAGATAGTTTTGTGTCTTTAGATCGAACCTTGAGAACATCACTTAGTGAGAGTTCATAGAGAGTTAGATCATAGCTCACATCTCGTTCGAACTTTTAGTTGGAAACATATTTTTCTTTCACCTCAAAAGGTTTAGGATTCTACTCTTCCTGCAACCGAGTAGTTAGGTTATTTAGTACCCGTAAACTAAACTGTAAGGTTGATAAGTACCCGCAAACTTATCCTTAACGGTTGCTCAGCCCGCGTAAGCTGAGTGGTTTGTCCAGAAGAACTTGGACAGAGTTGTATGGACTCACAACTCCCCGTGGACGTAGGAGGGTTATCTCCGAACCACATCAAATCTCTGTGTGCTAGTGTTTTTCTTTTCTCAGTTATTTCTTGCATTCTTATCTGTCTGACTAACCAGCATACAAACTGCATCTGCACTTTCTCAACTGTTTTGGTTCTTGACCAACCGAGCTTAAAAGCGTGAGTTGTTTTTACGAGTTTAATTTCCACCACTTTCCGCACAGCCTCACTCTTCCAGCTGAGGTTGCTTACTCAGCTGTGAGATTCCAACTGAGTCTTTTTACTCGGTTGAAGTATTTTTCAGGGTTAAGTTTTAAAATTCTAATTGGTGTATTCCCCCCCCCCATACACCAGTAACTCGTTTCGGGACCATCAAGAGAGATATTCCTCGTCCCTTCTAGTTTTCAATCTTCTATTTATTTATCAGTAAGTTGAATTTTCTTTTCTATAATCGATGCTCTGTATACATGTAGATCTAGTAAAGAATGTTATGTGTGTTACTATTGAGTTTTATATTTTTGTTTTTATAAGCATGTGAAGTTAATAGGTGCTTCCGTATTTCTTTTCTTCGTATTATGTCTATGTTTATATTATATTCTTTGATTAGTTTTAGGAGTCACCTGTGATGTAATTGAAATGGGTTGGCTTGTTTTCTCTTAATTGATAAATTATACTTATGCGAAAATAAATATAAGTTAGTAAGGAGATTAGTAAATAAAGTTATCAAGTTTTGTTTTTAGTCGTGGATTGTGTTTCTTTAAATAAGGGTGTATATATATAATATTGTATGTATGTTTAATTATGCGGTAATTAAAGTTAATGGTAGTTCTGCTAGGTATTTGTTCTAGTTATAATGTATGTAAGTGTATATTTGATTGTTTATATGTATATATCATATTTTCTATGTTGTATCAGTATGGATCATTAATATGTAATGTATGATTCTTGTCTGTATGGATTTATTGTGTGTTCATGAATTAGATATAAGAATTGAAACCAATTAAGATAAATAGAAAGAATAATTAAAAGTTATCATGATGATTATTTTACCTTCATAATGCATGTGTGTTCGCTATATATGTATATAGGATGTAGTAATTAATTTTCTATGTTTTTATGAATTTCGTTGATTTTCTTTTTCGTTAAAGACAAGCATCATGATATATCATAATCATTTATAGGATCAGCGTGCCGGGATTTAACTACTTAATTTGCAAGTTTTTCCTGTCGAGTCGAGAAGGTTAAGGTGGAGTTTTTAAAGTTGGAGTTATCATTTATCCCTATTATATATTTTGTACAAGTTATATATGTGATATGCAGGCAGAGCCCTCAGGCTATATGAGAAGAAGTTGTAATCTCGGGACTATTTACAAAAGCAGTGATAGTCTCGGGTTTCTATAAAAGCAGTTATGGTCTTGGGACTAATTACAAAAACAGTGTTAGTCTCGGGCTAAAAACGAAAGGAAAGGAAGTTATGGTCTTGGGACTAATTACAAAAGCAGTGTTAGTCTCAGGCTAAAAACGAAAGGAAGTTGTGATCTTCGGATTACTAGTTTTTCGTCTACGGACGATGATATGAAAGTTTCGATTCATGTATATTCTTGTTGTGAGTTATATAATCTGGATAAATTTCCCCACTGAGTCTAAAGTACTCACCCCAAAACTTTTAATCTTTTCAGGAGAGGACTCGGGCGATGACCGGCGTGGCGCGTGATGGTGGTCAAGGACAAATTTGAGAAATAATAAATCGAGAATTTGTTTAGTTAATAAGAATTATGACATTTTCAATTTTAAGTTCTTTTTACGCTGCTTAATTTATGAGACAATGTTTATTTTATTTTTACTAAATATTCAATAATATTAGTTCTTTTTATTAAGTAAAATTGGGGCGTTACACAGCTCAAGTGCTATAGCCATCATGGTGAATCCAGTTCACCACTCCAAGACTAAGCACATCGACATTCGGCATCACTTTATCTGTGATCATGTCGAAAAGAAGGATGTCATTGTTGAGAAAATTCACACTGATGTTCAGCGAGCTGATATCTTCAAAAAGCCGTTGATGGAAGCTCGATTCAAGATGTTGTGTCAACTCTTTGGATTGCTCAACCCAACCTAAGAAGAAGCCAGGAAAATGGAGATCACAAGTTGAGGGAGAATCTCAACTTGAGGGGGAACTGAGCGTTTTTGCCTTCCCGTCCAGTTCAGCTGAGTGATGGAGTCAAACCTCTACTGAACTGATGACTTGAGTTAGTTAAGAGCTAGCTGAGTAGAAGGTCAATTGTGGTCAACGCCGACTGAGTAACGCTATGTTGACTTGTTCCTTATCTTTAAGGAGGGTGCCTTGACTTTAATTCAAACATCTGTTACAAGTCATTTGCATTGAATTAGCCAAGCGGTCACCTCTTTGGAAAGCTGGTCTAGTCCCTTAGACTATGCTTGTAGATCGCGATTGGGTTGACATAGTGTCACCAACTCTCCTCACGCGCGCGAGTGTTCTACACCGCCTCATGACGGGTTCCATCACCATCATTCCTGGAGCAGCTTTTTCTAAAACGGCGCATTAAAATATGTCGTTTATCCCGAAGAAACTGCACGAGTTGATCTGATCCATTGATTTGGATCTCAACCCCCCTATAAATCAGGGGCCTTGCAATTAACTTTGCATCTCATCCAGAATACGTATCTCAACTACTCCAAAATTGTTTGCCTCTCTCTCATGAAATTTTTGCGTTGTGGTTTTTCTCTTCCTAAGGTTTATCTTCCTCTTCAGAAAAACCTACCAGATCGAGAATATGCCTTCCCACTTTGCAAAGCGGTCTTTTCCTTCCGCCAGCCCTGAATCTGTGAAACAATCGGTTCAGCAAGAACGCTATGTTCGTGACTACATGAGATGCAGACGCATCAAAGGACGACTGATGATGTGGGTGTTTCATGGCGTCAGCCAGCTAATGCAGCTCCCTGAAGTGTTCTTCCAATTGCACATCGGGTTGAAGATCTGCAATCCCACGTCACATGGGCAGGTCAATCTTGACCTGAACATCAGAAGTCCTGCTCCTCTTTAGGCACACGATCCTGAGATGAGCATTGAGGGGTGTTTCCCTTTTCTCAAACTCGCCTCAGTCGATCTTCTTTCCACTAGAGCCGAAGCTACTAAACAAGTAGAAGCACCAGGAGTCGTTATTGCTTGTAAAGCATTGTTGTTGCTCTCCCTTGCCCTGGAAGTGGAAAGAACTTAGACGCGACTCCTGCCTTCTCTAGGATCGCTGTCGGGTGTGCCCTCCTGTAGATCTGCCCTACGTCTTTCTTTTGTTGATGCCAAAAAGGGGGAACTAGTATAGACAGTCACCTTTAAAGGTTTTGCTTGGGTCAACAAGTTGTTGTTGATACCACCTAAGGTGTACTGAAGCGGGAATGAAGACCCTGCAAGGCTGTTGAAGGCTCAAGATCAAGCAAAAGATCGCAGCCTCCAGCTTTGTCAGGAAGGAGCTGAAACAAAGACCTTCTTGAACGATAAGAAGACTCTTTATGGGTATCTTGGCCAAAGGAAAGACAGCTAAAGGAAACTATGTCATCTCGTGTTGGCGTTGCTGCATGAGATAACTAAGTTCAGTTGTTGGCCTAGATATGAACAAGGCTGAGACTGATCAAAGGTCAAGAAGGGATGACCTCAGATTACAGCCTTGTGGAAGCTGAAGACCCTCCTCAAGAAGGTGATGGAGACGACGACCTAGAGCAGATTAGAAGTTAGGACTGTAGTTTCTCAAGAACTCAGTTGTAAATGTAATCCTCCCCAATTTGTTATCTGTTATAACAAGTTGCTGGTTCTTAAAAGGTCTTCGATAGTTGACCTCACTTGTTGACAAACATCACATTGTCCAAGTTCGAGGTCAACATTTTTTTTTTTTTTTTGTTTTTTTTTTTTGTGCTCACACTTTCCTTTTAAAGACTAAAATTGAGTCTATCTTTTAGTCTTGCTGGTAACGGTTTGTGGTATCAGTTAGGAAAGGTTGGTGATGTCAGTTAGGGTTTTGGCATCATCAAAAAGAGGGAAATTGTTGAGAAAATTATAAAGGTTTCGAAAGATGCCTAAAACCCAACTGACCCCGACTAAGTAGATGATTGCCTTTAGTCTATTTAGCTAGAGCTCATTGTTTGAGCGTAGGGATTTTATCTTTACAAGAGTCAAGAAGAAGAAGTCAGTCGGACTAAAGAAGGAGGTTCGTGAAGAACTCAGCTGAGGCTCAAACTCAGCTGAGACCCAGACTCAGCTGAGGGATCACACTCAGTTGAGACTCAAGGTCAATTGGAACTTCAACCCCAAATGAAGCGTGGGCTCACTTGGATAGCAGCTCAGTTGACTCCACAACTGAACCACGTAACTGAAGGCATACAGTTAGCGTGAAGAGAAGTTGTGTCCGAAGAAGACATCTTGAAGCGGAGAAGAGAAGATGCCGAAGATGGAGGAGCTGTAGTCCAGATTTTGAATCTACTTGGGAGCACAAGTCAGCTGGAAAATTTTCCATAAATGGGCCGACAACAACGATGTGTAAAAAGCATGGTCATAGGTACCCTTTCTGGAAAGTTACCAGTAAAGCACGTGGAGTGTCATTCATTTGGAAGAGGTCAAACTGCTCTTTCTAACAGCTGGCTTTGACCTTTTCTCTATAAATAGAGGTCTCCAAAACAAGGTTAAAATGTGGGTTGATACAAGTAGAGAAAAAGCACTCCAGAGTGCCAAGAGACAACACAAAGAGTGAAGCGGCGGAAGCAACTTTTCACCTCTCTCTCTCTCCAAGCAAGAAGACTAGCGAAGAAGGAGTAGAGTAATTTCTCTCTCTTTCCCCTAGCCTCTCAGAAATTCTCCTTCCTGATTGAGGCTAGCGACTTGGTCCTTGTTTGTTTTGTATCCCCTCAGAACTTTGTCTCAAAAAGATTGAGTTCTTAGCCTTGGGTTGAAGCCTCCACTCCCCTAAAGTGTTGAGGCTTCCTTGTTGGATTCTGCCCCGAAAAATCCAAACTCAGGTCTGACTTTGAACTCAGAATCAAAGTCCAGTGGTCCCTTGGAACCCATAATCCAATACCAAGATCGCTTAGAACCCATAATCCAAGAAGAGGTCGCTTGGAACCAGGAATCCAAGAGTTGGTCCTTTAGAACTAGGAATCTAAGACAGGCTGAGCACTTGCTCGGAAAAGTGTTGAGGGATCTTGTTCGAACCCGGAATCGAACTGGTTAGGTTTGCTTGGAACCCGAAATCTAAGTGGGCGTTTGGTGAAGCACGCGTAAGCTTACCTAATGGATTACTTCCCCGAAAAAAGAAAGTGGTGGACGTAGGAGGTTGATCTTCAAACCACTTTAAAATACTGTGTGCTTACTTTCTGTACTTTACATTCAGTATTTTAACTTAACATATGCACTGCAATAACTTGGGAGTTTAATCCTCCCCTTTCACTAAGATTTCAGTTATTATAACGAGCTTATCTTCCACCATCTTCCGCATTGCATAACTGTTTAAAACCTCAGTTGGTGCAAGCAGCTGAACTTCAGGCATAGGAGTCAGTTGAGCTACCAACTGTGTGATTGGCTCCAACTGAGCAACTCAGTTGTAGAGCTACTCCAACTATCTGTTCTAGTTGTTAGTAAACTGACCGGAGTAGTATATCTCAGTAAAAAGACGTTAGGCGAAACGAAAATTACTATTGGTGTATTCTCCCCCCCCCAATATACTAGTTACTCGTTACCAGGACCATCATCTTCAAATACAGCAGGAGTTGCAGGCAACCTAAAAATTGAAGTAGCCGTTCAAACTTGTTGCGATGGGCAAGGGTTTCAACCCCATTAGATTTTCTGATGTTGAGGACTTCAATTCGATTCGTTGTCCTTCTTCAGTTGAGATTGATGGTGGTGTTTTCTCAGTTTGGAAGTGGAATCCTAGATTTGATCCTTACACGGTGCGACCACATGTAGCGCAGGTGTGGGTGAGAATCAAGAAACTTCCTTATTTTTTGTGGGAGCCGGAGACGATTGCTTCCATTATTCGACCAATTGGGCAGCCTCTAGAGGTGGACGGAGCTTCTGTTCATGGCCACATCGGTTTCTACGTCAGAGTATTGGTCGATATTAATATGACAACGGATAGATTAAGCGAGCTTTGGATTGACCGTGGAGCAAAATCATTTACAATTGAATTTAAATATGAGGATTTACCCTCCTTTTCTTCGAACTGCCAGATTATTGGGCACGAGATCTCTAAGTGCCGTAGATTAATTCCAAAGAAAGTATCAAAAGGAGAGGGGAAGGTTGCTGTCCAGGAGTGGGTAGTTGTTGGTAAGAAGAATCAAAAAGCTTTCCCTCATACAATCAAAGACCATGATGGTAGTGTGCACGGGATTCAGTCGGGTAGCAGTGATCAAGTTCAGGCCTCAAACAGGTTTGGACCGCTTTTAGAGAAGTTAGATGATCAGCAACAGGTGTCTTTCTCTGAAGAGCAACAACATCTAGTTCGTTCGGAGCAGTTGGCTTTCGAATGCACAGCTGCTGCTAAGATGGATAGGAAGGGTGATGATGTCTAGGTTGGCAATAGTTTTGGGCAGCTTTCTATTCAGGACAACGATGAAGAAGATGTTGAGGAGCTGGAGATGGAGCCTCCTCCAGAACAGCAACACCAGCAAGTTGAGGTAGCTGCTATAAATCCTCAAGAGAAGCAGCAAAAGGGAAAGGGTGAAACTGCTCAAATTCAGTAGCAACAGCAACATTCAGAGGTTGATTTGGAACCTCCTGAGGTAAGAGGAAAGGATGTTGAGCAGCAGTACGTGGACAAGAACTTGGAGGAGTCCCATGACCCTTCTGATTTCTCTTCTGATTCACCGAATATATCAGCTGCGAATGAAGGAGACGTGGCCCCTACACCTAAAACGCAACGGTGGAGGAGAGGAGGTAAGGTAGCTACGTTCCCGTACTATACGCATAGTAAGGTGGACCCTCCAGAGTCTCTTTCTCTATATAAAGAGGTATATCCTAGTGAAAAGGATGGTAGAATGGAAGAAATCCCTTCCCAGCAGCAAGGGAAAAGGAATAGAAAGCCTAAAACTACGGCTAAGATTTATACCACAAGAAGTAAGGTTGGGAGATCTACAAAGGAGCTTGTGAATGCCAATGTTTCACAGGCACATGATGACGCAACATTCGGTGGGTCCGATGCTGCTTGATGCGGATGCTTTAGCAATGACTGTAACGGCTCACATTCGTTGTCGCCGCTTTAGTCAATGTTAGTTTTGGTGGATCTAATACAGTGGCGGGTTCTTACTGGCTTCTCTTCTAAACCACTGTTTTTCTTGGATATCTAGTCGACTCTGTGGTAAAGTCGCCTGGATTTTTTTTTCTTTTTCCCCCTTTTCCCTTTTAGATAGGTTTCTCTTTTTTGGTTTTTCTTTTTCTTTTTATTGTAATTTTCTTTTTTCTCTTTTTTAATAATAATCTCAAATTAAGGATAATTGTCATGTGTCTCACCCTTTGAATTTCATTAGGTATCAAATTAAATGGTGAAGTACGTGGCAGCCATCCAAGTGTGCTTGTGTAGTTTGCAGGCTACTGCACAAGAGATAGGGGTTTACCCAATGCGCACCGAAAGTAGCGGCTACGGTTCCCACGATATCAAAAAAAAAAAAAAAAAATGTGTGCTTGTGTAGTGCACTTAGGTGCACCATAGTCAAAACCTAATTAATCCCTTATTCCGGATGCAACCTTAAAGTTTTCTCAAATAAAACACCATATTTCAAATGTATTGACTTTATATATTTCTTTTTTTTCTATTTAAAATATATTAATATACATATTGTTTCATAATTCGATGGGCTTCGAAACTGGTAACATTTGGGATATTCGGGTAATTGGCTTCGGCCCAAATTGAAGGCTCACTAAAACTCAGACCAAATTTTTATCTAAAATTTCATCAAAATTAGAAAATCAAAACGACTCGCTTTGTTCCAAACTGTGTAAATGATTTGCATCTGATTTACTGCGCGTTTCGTTCGATCGCTCTCGGAATTTCCTTCCTTCTCAAGATCTGATCTTCACTCTCCCAGATTTAAGCTTCAAAGATTCAGAAATGGCGGCGGTTGGGGGACCCGACCTATTGTTCGGATTGAGGAACAACTTTTTTTTGGGAGCATACCAGGCCGCAATAAACAACAGCGAAATCCCTAATCTCTCAGCCGACGACGTCGTTGAGAGGGATTCCCTCGTTTACCGCTCTTACATTGCTCTCGGCAGCTATCAGGTACGGCTGGATTATGCTTCGCTCTGGAGATCTACTTTGAATTAGCATTTCTCCAAGAACAATTTGCTTTTGATCAAATTCAAAGATTGCTGTTATTGTATTTTTTTAAGATTTCATCGATTTTGTGTTGGTTGCTGTTTGTGTTTTGATGTATAGCTCGTGATTAGTGAGATTGATTCATCCGCGGCAACACCACTTCAGGCGGTGAAGTTATTGGCTATATATCTCTCCAGTCCTAATAACAAGGTGATTTCTTGTGCTTTAGCTCGTTAGATTGCACTCGATGTGTCGTTTGGTTGATCTTTTAACATGGAATCTTGTCTGTCATTTTACCGATATTGTTAAATAATTTGTGGGTTCGTGTTACTGAATTTTATGGAGAAATTTTGATTCTTATTGTGATCTGTATTTCCTGCAACGTACATTGTTCCTAAACGAATATAAATTCACCCCCTTCCCTATTTTGAGGGGTTCATCTGATAGATGTCAAGCATGTGCCAAAAAGTTGTTTGTCGAACAATGTTGGAGGATTAGTATTCCTTTTAGTGACTGTCAATGGGAGGTGCTTGACTGAAACTAAACTCTGCTCATTACTTGTGTAGGAAACTGTAATTACGAGTCTCCAGGAGTGGTTGGCGGATCCTGCAGTTGGAAACAACCCCATCTTACGTATTATTGCAGGGATTATATTCATGCATGAACAGGATTATAATGAAGCTTTGAAGCATACAAATGCTGGAGGAACTATGGAGTTGTAAGTCCCTGTAGTTGGTGTTGGGTAGTTTAGATAGTTACAAAATTTTATTAGGTGAAACTTTGATAGCCAGAGCTACAAGTGTCGATAGCAAATTCTTATATCAGTTAATGTATCTTATTAAGTTGTCTCTAACCTTTCCTTGTGCGTCTTTGTGGGTGCATATATACATATACCTTAAGCTTGATGATATAATGCTTTTGCAGGCATGCTTTGAATGTCCAAATCTTTCTTAAGATGCACCGTTCAGATTATGCCGAGAAACAATTGAGGGTCATGCAAACAATGGATGAAGACCACACACTAACCCAACTTGCTAATGCATGGCTGAACTTGGCTGTGGTAAGGGTTGTTTCATGAGATATATCTAGTGAAATCCAAATTGTGTATCTGGAAACTTACATGTTGCTGTTTGGGTCAGGGTGGTTCAAAGATCCAGGAGGCATTTCTTATATTCCAAGATTTCTCAGAGAGGTACCCAATGACTAGCTTGGTCCTGAATGGAAAGGCTGTTTGCTGCATGCACAAGGGGGAATTTGATGAGGCAGAGACCCTTCTGCTTGAGGCCCTCAACAGAGTGAGTATAAGTTGCTAGCCCTTTCTTTTATTTATGTACCCCAATCACACAATGCTTTTCTGTAGCATGATAAGTATTCAATCAATTTTAGCTGCTATTATTACGTGCTATTTTCTATATATCTGCAATGCGTGCTCTGTTTGCCCCTAAGAATTACTTCCTATGTATATACTTATGTGCAAGACCTGCTCAAGTTCTTTTTGCTTCATATTTATTCTCTTCTACTCCTTAATTTATTTTTTAGTATTTTTGGGGGGGAGGAAGAGATAAATCTATAATGATTTGTTGCACAATGCACACTAAGTTAGTCACAGACTCTGTAATTGCTTCCGGGTGTAACATGTAAACTTTCTGGTCTACACAGGATGCTAAAGATCCAGAGACCCTAGCCAATTTGGTTGTTTGTAGTCTTCACCTTGGTAAATCGTCGTCGCGCTACCTCAGGTAGGATTTATACCGTAATCTACTTTAAAACTTTCATAGTAGGCTCATTTACTAAATACAATCTACTTTGGTGCTGTCAGCGTTCATCAAATTACCTGTCAATGTTGTCTGTCTTGATTTACTGTGAAAGTATACTCTGTGCATGTAATGTAGTTTATCCCTTTAGGTAGTTGTTTACTGATATTAGATAGTACTGTACTTTTTTATGAGGAAACAGAAAAAATGTCGCTATATGCTCTGTAGTAGTGTTATTTTTTTCAAGTGGTGTCATAATTTCCAGAGGAAGCCATGAAAATATTCTCCAATCTATCTTTCCAGTTTGTTTGGTGTTTTACCGACCCAGTGTCCGTGCCATGAAAAATATTCTCAGATAAGCCATGAAATAAGCCTACTGACCTACTGTCCGTGTAGTGTCATGTCATGTCGTTGTAAATCATAAAGCCGCCATGGCGGGGATATGGCGATGGCGGTTTCTAAGAAAACCACCATAAGAATCCTATGGCATGGCAGTTTTTCTGTGGCGGGTTGTGGCGGCTGCCATGGGCATGGCGCTATGGCGGCCATGGCAGGATATGGTGTCCGTTTGCCCCACAACCTGCTTTATTGATCAGTCAGCCTATGACCCGACCCATTGACCCGTTGACCGACCCGAATTAGGTTTAAATTAGTGTTAGTTATTAGAAAAAACCCAAATCTGCTTAAGTCTATTTTCTGCTGCTTTCATCCAAACAACTATCAAGAGTTCATCTACCCTCTGCCCCGACGACCCACATCACCGGCGACGTCCGGTGACCACTGCCGACGTTCAGCGGCCACCGGCGTTTGCTTCTTTTCAATGATAAAGAAGAAGGCGACTCTGGAGCTTGATGAGGAAGATTAGACATTATTACTGTTTATGTTTGATGTTTGAACTTAAGTTATTGCATTTTGTTATGTTTGATGCTTGAACTTAGAATTTCGTGCTGTGTTTGAACTTCGGATATTATGTTTTCTATGATAATTATCTAATTTTGCACACCATAATTTTGTACACCCCTTAATTTCATAATTTGAATATATATATAATCATATATATTATTATTTAATTAATGTCCACCATACCCCCCCATGGCGCCCGCCATAAACTTATGGCGGTTTTCGGGCCTGACCGCCATACAGCATCGAACATTGACCTTAATACTAATAGTTTTGGTTAGGTGCTCCTTAAGTAGGTTTTTGAGCCCTCATTTTTGTGTGATTCATTCTTGCATCATGCGGTGTAGATCTTCTGATGGAGTTTCTGATCATTGTATTTTTGCAGCCAATTGAAACTCTCACACCCAGATCACACTCTCGTGACACGTGCATCTTCTGCGGAGGAAGGTTTTGACAGAGCAGTTCAAACAGTTGGATGAAGAGTGATTGCTCTTGTTTGTCAATGAAAGTATACTTGAAGAGTGATTGCTCTTGTTTGTCAATGAAAGTATACTTTTGGTGTAACGTTTTCCCAAAGAATTTGTCTGTGGATGCTGTCATTTGTTGAATGGCTTCTTTTATTTGAAATTTGCAATTCAAAGACATGTCATACGACTTGAGTACTCTACAATTGTTAAATCTATAGCTATAAATTGTTGGGACATCTGTTTGTCGAATTCATCTTCATCTTCATCTTCATCTTCATCTTCATCTTTCTTGTTCAACTAACTCTCGTTCCACCTTTGATGTTTGGTATATGCATGTGTTACTACGATTCGATTTAAGGAATAATCCCTAAATATAAATGTCAACAACTTAATAAAATGAAATTTTATGTAGCCTAACATTGCTGAAGTGGTATCTTGTCAATAATAGAAACTTTTTTACTTATGCTATAGAGATAGAAATGGCTACAACAGTCCCCTTGGGGATGGCCTAGTGGTAGAGTGGGCTGTTTGAAACTGAGAGGTCTCAGGTTCAATCTCTACTGACGCTTTTATAGGTTAAGCTTGCCACACCTGTACGGTGTGGATTACTTGCCTTGTGTGGTTTACAGGCTACTGCACAAGGACGGGGGTTTACTCAGTGCGCAACAAAGGTAGCAGCTGCGGATTCCCACGAATTCAAAAAAAAAAAGATAATAATAATGGCTACAACACTACATGCATATGCTTAACTTTTATAATTAGGATTGAAGTGTAGATTGATTGCATGTGCTAACATATAGTTAACTTTGAATTATTCTGAGGTGTTGAATTATTGAAGATAAAGGTTGTGATTTGTGAAACAATCATGTTTGCTCTGTTTGTTTATGTAATTGATATCGCATTGTAACTGTGTTAAAGATATTAGTATTTATTTTAGTTACAATTTTTTACCTTTTATTTTAAATTGGATCCAATGTCTAACAAATCATGGATTTTGTTTATGAAGCAGAAGTAAATTTTCCTCTATAATATAAATTATGATGGACATAAAATGACGTAAAGGGGATGTAGCTCAGATGGTAGAGCGCTCGCTTAGCATGCGAGAGGTACGGGGATCGATACCCCGCATCTCCATTCTTTTGAATTTATTTTTTCACATGTTCTGTGTGAACTTTATAACATCTTGCTGCTACAGACAGAAATTACAAGCGTAGAAATTTGTAATTTCCTTGAAGCTTCTAAAGGAAAGAAAACTAAGAATTGATACAAGAATTGTAATAATTAATATAACTACAAGAATATAATAAGCTATACCTCTCATCATCTATATTATTCAGCTAAATATGTCTGCAGCGCATAATAATCATAAAATGAGGCACTTCCTACCCTTCTATCAAATGTATCTGAATACAGATGTAAAAGAATACATCACCCCCTCGCCTCTCTTCCCTCTCTCTCTCTCTCCAACACTAGGAAAATTTTCCGAAATCAAGGCTCCGTTGGGGGTTCATGTTAATCCCTCTTCTATAAACACGAATATTGAGCTTATATTTACGCAGACAGCACCAGAGGCGAGCCGTACCCATTCAGGTGTGCCTTCTGCCATCTCCACGCAACCTGCAAACTCTCTTGAAGATTAGTATGTTTTGCTGTCCAATTCAACTCGTTCTTGATCTTGGTTGGATCACTGTACACTTCTGCATAATCACCAGGCCTCCGGGGAAGGAAATCAACTTTTATGGGCACCCCCGTCGCCTTCTTACAGGCTTCCACAAACTCCTTCACTGAACTGCCTGAGATGGGTGAGAAACTGTTTCAGGGACGAACGTGCACATGTCGTTTATTCTAAAGCATGAACAGTAAGAGATATGGTTTACCTTTTCCTGTACCGACGTTAAAGATGCCTACATGCCTGGGTTTGGCTTTCTCGAGGGCCTTGACATGAGCATCTACCAGATCGGTGACATCAATATAATCTCGAACGCACGTGCCATCTTGAGTCTTATAATCTGTTCCACGAACCTGTATTTGGAAGAGAGAACTCGTATGTTGGAAGTTGGAACAGTTCTTCTAAGTTGAAAACTCAAGAGTCATAGATTGAGGCATTCAGTAGCAATAAACAGACCTTAAGACCTGGAGTTATTCCACGAGCAGCATCGAAACAAGCACCAGATATCCGTCCGTGTTCACGTAGTTCTGGTCGGGGAGCTTCGCCCAGCCTTCCCTCGGGATCCGAACCAATCACATTGAAGTATCTGAAAATTAACGCAAGAGTATATTAAGACTATACTATCAAGTACAAAATGCAAGAATAGCTTGAAATGAAGGTACTTTCGAACTATGCAAGTAACATTCGGTTAAACGAGTGTTAAAGATACTCGATTATCTTTGCAAAATTTATATACTAGGAATTAGCAAAAGAGGTACATGCTACAGTTTCAACATGCAAATGATGTTAAAACGTACCTTAGAATCATGACGGCCATATCAGAGTTCTTATGAAAATCCAGAATAATATCCTCTGCCATTTTCTTGGCTTTTCCATATGGATTTATGGGAAGCTGCACAATGTCAAAGAAAAACAGGCTCCTTAGTCGATAGATCTCACTAACAAAGCAAGTCTTTAACTGGAAGTGTAAACTTCACCAATCCTTACTTGTTGGGTTCCTTCAGTAATCGGCATTTTTTCAGGTTCCCCATATGTTGCACATGTGCTAGAATAAATCAATGTCTTCACTCCATAAGCCGCCATAGCTTCTAATACAACAAGAGTATTTGATGTAATATTGTGATAGTACCTATGTTGCAAAAAACAGTTAGGGAAAAAACTTCTCCGATGAAAAATGCACACATTGGAATTGCTAGGCAACATTGTTCTTAATTTAAAAGAGCACTAATATCTAGGATGGCACAACCTTACCAAAAGATTTAGCATCATCAAAGGAAGATCTAAACAAAAAGTCATGTTTGCCAACTTATATTTGAAAAATCAAAACACAGACAGAGTTGCTGTAACTAAAGATTTCAGAAGGAGAGGTTTAAAGTTTATTCTGGCAACTCTCGACTAGCAGCAAGTTACACCGAGTGAATTAAACAACTATCAAGTTGTCAATCCATGAATGGACCCACATCCTAATTTTACCTATAGTTACCCTAACAGCTTTCTTGTAAGCAAAAATATTAACTATTTTGCTAGATAAAATGGCAATTACAGATTATCTGCCAACTTTCCCAAAATCTAATCAACAATAAAACCCATAATTTAATGCACGTCCAGTATCCTGACAAATTTTGATATACACTTTATTATATCAGAAGATACTCACTTGAGTGGATCGAGAGTACTCTCTCCGACATATGCTACAGCAGCAAAATGCATCACTGCATCAAATGCATTTTCGGAAAAGATTTTCCGGACCTGTTTGGTAACCAAGGAAAGAACAAAGGTAAAATTTTGTAAATCATCACAGAAAAAAGAAGCATAAACAGCTAGAAAGTGGGATACCGATTTTGCATCCCCCAGATCAGCATAAATAAACTGAAGCCTTCCCGGCTCTGGAAATAATTGTTGCAGGACATGAATGGCACCAAGGTTTCCCCGTGAGAGATTGTCCTGTCATTTGAAAATGCACATAAGATCGGTCTCAAGCACAAATCGTGGCAACGGAGAATTAGAAAGAACTGTCACTATCAGAAAGATACCACTATAGTCACACGATAGGAATCCTTAAGAAGACGTAAAGCAGCATGAGAACCAATGTAACCAGCACCTCCAGTTACCAATACATGAGTGACACCAGCTTCATGACTGGAGAACTGTATCACGACATAAAAATGTGCTCATTTAATTGTTAGAAAGTGACGCATAAACATGCAAATAAAGCAATGAAATGTGGAAAACAAAGATAAATTACTTGGCTGGGGGTGTTAAAATTTGGGGAATGCTTAAGCATAAGAATGCACAATGCTGTAAGAGTGGAAACCATTAAGATTTTTCCACAAAAATTGTTCTTTTTCTTTGGATCCGCATAATCCATGCCTGAAAAACATAAAAATAACATCAAATTGATACAGAAACCACTTGAAAGACAATGTCAAGATGAACAACAATGCTAAAAAGAAAAAAAAATATATTCACCTCCTAAAGACATAGATCTATTGGACCTCGGCTGAGTTCGGATCCTTGTAAAACTCAGCATTAGAAAAACCTCTTATTCAATCCTTACGTAAATTTTCTATTCAAATATTAACATCAATCACCAACCAATGCACCCGTATCCTCAGATGTCCTGCATAAAATTTCAAACTGTTATCATTAAAATAAAACTAAAAACATACTATTAAAGCTGGGCCCTATTGAAAAAGATGGATATAATCACAAATGGGGAAAATTCAACCACTTAACAGAAAAATGGTTAAACCTATCTAAAAGAAGAAATTTTCAGCAGCTATTAAGACAGATAGAACACAAGAATTCTAAACGATCTACGGAACATCAGCAACATTATAACATAACAAGAGAAGAACAGCATGCATTCTGGATTCAAACACCAAAAAATTGGACTTCAAACTCTTAAGATCCACCTTAAGTCAATCAAATTTCCCAACTGCAACCGACCCACAAAACTAACAAATTGTTAAAATATTGCAGCTAATAAACCAGGCAAGGTACTCGTGAATAACCAAATCGCCAAAAAAAAAGAAAAGAAAAAAAAAAGAAAGATAAATGGAAAAGTTAAAAAGCATAGAATAAACCTCAAAATATGAATATCCCCAAACTTATTTTCGACGAACCCAATTTGGCATTCCAAGCGTTGAAACAAAACAATGATCAGATAAAAGACTTCGATTTATTCATCCACAAATCTCTCTACACATGTATGCATGTATCTGAGTGATCACAAGATCTGAAAAAGCAATAAAATCGATGAACAAGAAAATAAAAGGCCTGCTATATAAAAAAGGACAAACGACGATGACTCACGTATATTCAATCACAAGAAATTTAAAATAAAAGAAAAGGAAAAACCCTCAAGATCAAATTTTGGCACACACACCCGCGACATTAACAGAGATTGCGAAGAAACCCGAATTTTCTTTTTCTCTTAAAAAAATACTAGAAAAGTGTGTGGGAAGAGAGGGAGAGAGAGAGAGAGCGCGTACAAGGAAAAACAGAGAGAGAGCAGCAGGTGCCGTGCCGGTGTTCTGCGCATACGTTTTTGAATTAGTTTGCCTTAGTTGCAAATAGAATACAGCAGTACAAGAAATCTTATTAAATTACTAATCCAATTATGATTCAATAAAATTCGATTAATCCAAATATAATTAAAGCGTATTGATATAAAAATATAGGTGAGGCGGGGAAAGGTTAGTGAAAATCCAAAAACCCAAATTTGATTTTTGATGTGAGCGAAGAAGAAAGAAAATCTAATTTCCCCAAAAAGGACAACCTAATTAATTTCTTTTATTAACTTGCTTTTACTTCTTCCAATCTCACTCTGTCCTTTTACCATGAGTCATTTCTTGCATTTATTATTTTCACCAATTTTTTACAACATATACGAGGTCGTTTAAACATTTTATTACTGATAAAGTTTTTGAGATGCATTTATATTCCATTTTATTGAGTGTAGAGAGGTTGAGTGGTTGACTGTGAATAATTTACAGAGAGAATGCATGTATAATTTAGGTCAAATAACAAAATAATTCCCCACTTTTTTTCAAATTTTGATTTAAAATTAAACCTTTTAATTTTACAAAAAAATAACTAAAAATTCTTCCCCCTTTAATTTTTCTCAATGTTCTCCCGCGTTCAATTTTTTTCCCCCTAAATTGAAGCTGCATTGGACGCCGAAAATATTTACATGCCAAACTAACACTTATATGCATACGATATAAGGCACAAATCGATTCTTGTCTATAATTTTCTCATCTTTTTCCATCTTTTTCTCCCTTCTTTGAGTGTCCGTAACTTGAGAAATCGGGAAAATAATTTGAGAAATTACTTAAGCAATCGCTCACAACGCCTTGTAAGCATTTTCGGCGTCCAATTTAGCTTCCATTTGGGGAAAAAATTAAGTGTGGGAGAACATTAAGAAAAATTAAAAGGTGGAAATTTAAATTACAAAAATTAAAAGGTTTGGTTTTAAACGAAAATTTAAAAAAAGGTGAAGAATTATTTTGCAATTTGGCCTATAAATTATGGGTTTGGAAGGAAGAAAACAAGAATATACTAAGGACTACGATTCATGTTTCACTACGAAAAAGAGAGAGTAAATATAGTTACAATTTCTATATGTCTTCAGTTTCTCTTTGGTGAGTTTTTTTTTTCATTTTTATTTTATTTTATCCATGTCATAATTATGGTTTATTATTTTACTAGATGTAAATATTCTTTTTAGGGAAGGAATAAAAAAAGAAGCGGTATGACATAAAAATGACGAAGACATTTAACCAAGAAAAATAAATAAATAATTCTATCGAATCAACGTTGGTTTACTAACTCCTCGAAAAAATGTTGGTTTACTAACACACCTACAATGAAAAATAAATAAATCAAAGGAAAATTGATCTCTCTCCCTCGCACCACTACTGCAGTTGCACACAGTTCTTCTAAAGAAAAAATTAGTACTACTAGTAAGTTTACTTTTTTTTGCTTGATATGAGTGAGTATTTGTCAATAATTGCTAATGCCAGAGTTTTATTTGCTGCCACCATAAAGGTTTTTTTTCGATCCCCAATTTGACCTCAGAAGTAAAAGGTTTTACGTGTTGTTCCCATAATCCCATGTTGCATATGCTGTGTTTTTCCTCTATTAGACACGAATGGAATTTTCTATTTTTGTATTTCTTGATTTGTTTAAATTATATTCCCATTAATTATAAGAATTACGTTCACAATTTGTACTAAATTTCTTTTTTGGATTTTTAGCAAACTCGACCAATTTTCCCTCAAAAAATAAAAAAAATTAAATTATCAAACTCAAGTTATTACTTTGCTTAGATTATGTTGGTTTGATTCAACTTTTTAAGTACTATATCATATGTTTATCAAAGTTCAGTCATGTTTAATTAAATATAATTAAGATCGAGAAGTGCAACACAAAATAATTAATACAACTCCAGCTTTATGCTATTTGCCCTGTCTCATTAATGTAATATTCAATCAACATGTTTGGCCAAATGCAACATAATATAACTACTAGTACTATATTATTTAGCTCAATATATGTATTACTTTTATTTATTTTAATTATCATCCTAAGCTCAAACACACATATTAATAAAGAAAATAATATTTCCAAATTAGTCTTACTTAATGATAGGAGAAGAAGAATCAACAGAACTTAATGTAAAAAGGGGAGAAGAAGTGTATAAGGCAAACATAGAAGATGAAATGTGAACTCGTAATAAGGGCAATACTTGGTAAAAATATACTATAAAATGACATCTGAAAAAAAAAATTAAAAAGTGTAGAACGACATTTAATTTAAACATAGGGAGTGCAAGTTAAACATAGCACCAAAAAAAGTTTTATCAATTCCAACCATACACACCAAAAATGTAATATACTTACTCCGTTCATAAAATAGTTGCTCATATTTGACCGATATATAAATTTAGAAACTGGATTGAATTAGTTGGAATGACATCCTCATTTTCGACGGGTTCCACCAGGCACGCCGCCAACAAAATTCAAACGCTACCACCAAGCAGATACTAGCTTGGGCTAAAGAGGACTACACATCCTTCACAAGGGCTCCGCACAATTGTCGACGCGTAGAGGACGTTAAAGGACGACCCTATTTTCCGGCGTGCTTAGTTTAGTTTTGTTTAATTTCATCAGGTAATGTCTTTATTTTTATTTAAAATGAATAAAATATGGTTTATTATTTATTTTAAATCTTAAAATTAATAAAAATTAAAATAAAGCGAAAAATATCGTTGTGGATGCTCTTATGTCTATGCAGTATTAGACACGAAGATTAAGAACAGATGATAAAAAAAAATAGAAAGTGAATAGGTCCTGCCACTTTTAAAGTGATGTGAAAAGTTAATTATTTCCTTACTTAAACATAGATAAAATTAGTGAGATGTCCATTTAAGAAAAGATAAATATAATGAGCAGAACGGACGAATAAAGTTAAAGTATAGTCCATTACTTAAAATATAGGTTTAATGAATCGCTATGAGATTAATAAAGTTAAAAGAAAAGTAAAATGTGTGAGACATATTTGTGTAAAAAGAAAGGCGAGCAACTATTGGCAGGGGGAGAAATAATTAATCATCCAACTATCACTGTATAAATAAAAGCAATCTCTAAGGCCACCCACAACGGCAGTGGCTAAGCCCGGGCGAAGGAGGAGAAGCCCGGGCGCCGTGTGGACGCCGGCCGTTGGAGGAGGCGAGGGCGGGCTTCGGAGCTGGAGCCTTGGCGCGGCGAAGCCCGTGGGCGAGAGGAAGAAAATGGAGGGGAGGAGGGACACGCGTCGCCTCCTCCCATTTTCTGATTTTTTTTTTTTTAATTCTGAATTGTAATTTATAAAAAAAAAAAGGTAACGGTAATATGATAAAGATGAAACGGCTATTTTTGTATTTTTGCTATAAATATGTCATCTATCTCCTCTCAAACATCCACATCTTCTCATTCTTCATTCTCATTTCTACATTCCAATTACATTCTCTTATAATTTTTGTTTTTCCTTAAAAAATGGAAGATGATGAATTCATTGAGTGGTTCTCCAAAAATTATTCATAAAACCCTCCTCCCTTTTCCCAATCGACCAATCCAATTCCCTCACGAATATAAAAAATAAATATTCAATAAATTAAACCAATAAGATTGATGAGATTCATAGAAGATGCAATTGGTGAGTGAGTCGGTGAGAAGAGGAGCAACTCAGCTCTAAGTCTTAACTTCCAATGTTGTGAGTTACAGTGAGGGGGGACCCAAACATCAAGAGTGATGGATGAATGAGGAATCACCAAGTGTTGGAAAACAAAATTAATATGAATTGAATTCAACATATATATGACTATGAGCATTAAATTCGATTTTGGAAAAAAGGACACAAGATATTTTTAATTTATTGAGCTGCACTGCATCAGAAAAGAAAAGAAAAGAAAAGGTGTTGTACAGAGAAGTGTCAACCTGTCATGCATGTGTAGAGCATCAAACCCCTCCCAGATACGGCCACGTGTGCTCAAATTCTTGGCAACTTTTAATTCATTACTTCCAAACCCAACCCCAATGCCAAACACGTCCTGTCCCCACATTCTCACCTACGCTACCTTACTAAATTGCCAAACTAGATTTCTCTGTGTTCCATTAATAATACAGTATAAGCTGCCGACGAAACTAATGCAGGCGACTAACTGATTTATACGACTATTTTTTTAATTTATACTTTTCTCATGCTTTTGCTAGTACTACTATGTTTCGGGAATATCCAATTAAAAATAAATGGTTATTCGCCTCTAAGTGTTCAACTTTCAATAAATTCTCATTTTGCTTTGTAACTAAAAGTTTAACCTCTAAATTCTCTAACTTTTAATATATTCTTATTTTATCTCTATCGGTAAATTTTCTCAAATTGACTACTTATATGACAGTCTGAATATTCTAGTTGTCATGTCAATGATGAACAAAATGACGTCATTTCTAGTGAAATTAGAAAGTAAGGGCTTCGAATATATATTCAATTTAGGATAAATTTATGAACAACAACGGGAGTTCTTTTATGCCTTCTTCTTCATCGAGTTTATCTATACACACATCTTCTCAGTCAAGATTGTGCAACCATGATACCTTGTTGTTGGCGGTAAAGACGTTGCCAAGTTCTTCCCAAACAACACCTATTTTAGTTGACTCAAAAGTTAAAACGATGTCGTTGGATAAACCCTATAATGTTTAATGTCACTCAAATGCCACGTGAATGTCGCATAGATTATATTGTGTCACATCAGCTAATCCTGAAATTATTTTCGACCGGAGGCCATCGTTATAGGCAAAATCAGAATAAATTGAAAGTTGGGAATTTGGAGGCAGAATCTTTAGTAGAGGAGCAAAACCAGAATTTGTTGAAAGTTGAGGAAGTTACATGTCAATAACCCTATTAACAATATAGAAGAATTGAATTGACAGGAGGAAGTAAAGTGTTTTTAATGTACGACCCTCTCGTTTCTGCTGACTCGTTTGCTACTTCAGCCTCATTTTTATCAAGGGGAGGTTCATATCAAAATATAGATGGGGATTCAGTGAGTAGTAGTGAAAATCAATTCTAGTTAAGGTGTCTGCTTTTTGTTGGCAATTTCTCTAATATAGGATTCCTACTAAAGAAAATTTGATCAAACGAAACATTTTATCCGGTGGTGAATCCTCATCTTGCATCCTCTGCTCGGGAATCCCCGAAACTAATCCACACTTAATGCTTGATTGCCACGTTGCGTCTCAAATATGGTCATTGGTAAAGTTGTGGCTAAATTGTACTCTAATTACCCCATCGAATTCGCGCAATCATTTAGGATACTTCATCATGGATGGCCAAGGAAAGGTGGAAAAAAAAGGTACCAAACTTAATTTGGCAATGCACTCTTTGGAGAATTCAGAAAGCGGGAAACAAATTAATTTTCTAAGGATATTAATCCGGATATTGCTAAGATTGTGTAAGGAGTGAAGATTATTTTTTGGAAATGGCTACGTGCAAACTCTCCTAATTCTTTTTGCTATTTATTATCAGATTGGTGTATTAGCCCGAGAGATTGTAATTTTGTTCTACTTCTCTTTGTAAAGGTTGAGTACCCCTTGTACTCACCATTTATACTCCCTTCGTCCACGAATATTGTAACTAGTTTTTCTTTTCTGTCCATCCACGAAGATTGTAGCTAGTTTCATTTTTTCTACTTTTGGGCATAATCTCACCCACTATCTTACTTTCTATCCAATTCTCCACTCACAATGGTGGGTCATTTTCTCCACTTAACATCTACCACACTTTTATCAAAACTCGTGCCACAAAAAACTTCTTACAATCTTTGTGGATTGAGAGATTATATCTTTCTATCTTGACATTTCAAAAGGACAAAAGAAAAAAGAAAAAATCTCCACTACTCTTCCTCAGTTTTCGAAACAAATGCAAATTTTGTTTTCAGAAGATGAGGAACTTATTCTTTTAATTCATAATTATTATTTTATGAAAAATAGAATATATACTGAAAATAAAGACAAATTGAAAAGACCACGTTAATCTTAGACACATACTCCCTCTGTTTATAATATAAAACCCTACTTACCACAAAAAATCTGTCCACGAAATAAAGTCCCATTTACCTTTTTGTACAATTACACCCTCCTATATTTATTTTATTTATTACCCCTTGCCATTATTAGACCTACCCTAACTCCCTAAACTCAACCCACAAATTTTAATAACCCACTAATCCAATAACTAATTACTCAACCCAAATAAAACCATTACCCATCCCAAATCAATCTCCTCAATTCCCTCATTTCACTCCTTAACCCCAATTCCCTCATTCCTCACCCATTCTACAACCCTAATCTCTCCGATCATCTCTCACTCTCTTCGATGTCGTCTGAATCTTCCTCATCGCCGCTCTCTGAAAATTAAAATCTCCTCGATATGCCTATGTTTTACGAGGATATGTCGGTGGCTACCGCCATCCACTTCTCTCCCATGCCAACTTATTCTCGGGATTTGGAGACCGATTCGGTTGATATGGTGCCGAAAACACTATTCACGACCATAGATTCTGAATCTTCGAGTTTTGCAATCTCCGATTCAGAGATGAGCTATCATCTCTCCGATTCCACGACGACCCACAGTGGATCTATCTCGATCTGTGATTCCACCGTCGAATTCGAAGCGGTGGTGCTAGAACCTCCATGGTCGGCAATTGAAAAACTTGAATTTGCAAAGTATGAGACCGAGGATTATATACGGTGGGTGCCGGAATCTGAATCTGACCCCTCAACTATGGCACCGAAAACTTAATCGGAGATGGTGCAGGAAACAGAAACGGATATGGTAAATATTGATCGAAGTTATAAATATTTCTATATTTCATAATCAGTAATGGTATATATACTACTACTACTACCTCTTTTCAATTTTAGTGCCATTGTAGTTGCTAATAATTCTGATTTGATTCATTGTAGATGCCCTCTTTTAATCCAAATATGTAAAAGAGCGAGGAAGAACGAATTCGCTATCTACAGACACTAGGAATAATCTTCTCTAGCGTATTATCACTCATATAATTAGGTTATTTCATTCTTATTTCTCTTTTGGAGATGTCGGGGGCTAGTGATGCCATTTATCTATGGTTTAGATGCATTGATCTGTCCCTTTGATGCCTTGGTTATGTGATATTGATGCATTAAAATGTTAGAACAAGATCCTGCACTTGATTGGGCTGGGTTGGATGTATATGATGTTACATTTAAGAGTGAACTGATGCATGTGGTTTAGATGCCTTGATTTGTCCATTTGGCGCCTTGGTTATGTGATATTGTTGCATTAAACTATTAGAACAAGATCCTGTACTTAATTGGACTGGTTTGGATGCATATGATGTTACATTTAAGAGTGAACTGATGCATGTGGTTTAGAGGCCTTGATTTGTCCCTTTGATGCCTTAGTTATGTGATATTGATGCATTAAACTGTTAGAACAAGATCCAACACTCGATGCTATCTTTGTAATGCCACCACTGAAAGTGTGAAATATTATGTCAATGATGCAAAATGATACTGATGAGACAAAAACATCCTCATTGCGACAAAAATAAGGGTAGACATTCCAAACAATTTAAAATCTGCCATTACATTGTTTGTCCTTGTAACTATGATCTGCAAAACATAACTCCCCTAAACTACTCTTCTACAACAACCTGTTCCATTCCTTCAATTAGCTTGTCCAAATTATAGAACATGTCCTTACCAGTTCCATGTTGGCTTAAGAACTCCAAGCTGTCCCTCACAAGTTGTTCTTCAACTTCCAGACATTCTGGTAGTTGTCCTAGCCTTGCAAGTTTTTCCTTTCCCATATGAGAAATCTTGTAGCTGTTGCACCCTTTCACTTTCACGATTTCTGTGTAACAACCTTGCAAAGTAAGATATACATTGTTTATCTTACTTGGTTGGTAATCTGCATATGCTTGTTTCACATTTTCTAGTCAATCTTGAATCCCACTTGTTGCTTTATGATCTTTCAGTGACTGTATGGATCTAAAGAAGCCTAGATCATTCACATTTGTATCGGGTGAATTAGCAGGTTGGCAGACTAGATGGATATTAAATCCATCAGATCTTGCAACTACCATGAAATCTAGATCATTGTTTTGAATGTGTGGTTTTGCATTGTCTTATTGAATGAATATATGCTTGTTGAGACATGATGGCCACTTGGCCTTGATTACTGGTACCATTTGCATGAATATAACTGAATGATGAATTCCTTGAAGAATTTTGATAGTGAACACTTGAATGAATAAAAATTGACCTCATTGATTAAACAATTCTTCATGACTGATTTTGTGATTACTGGAGTTGGATGAATCTCCATTGTGCCCTTGCTTCTATTTTTTGAATTCCTTTGAGTTGTCTCTTATATGATGAATGGAAAGATACTAAACTTTCCATCAAAGATGACATTGTGCTCCATATCTATAACTGGTCTTGAAATAACACAATTAAACATGATTTAAGGGACAAATCTCTTTGATTTGCATGCTTTATATGGATGAATCTCTTCTGGCAGCATGTGGTATCTATCTTTTGTTTTACTGAGGTAAAACCACTTTTCATCTATATGAATTGTGTTGTACATGGCCTGAAACATTATCTTACCACTCTCAATTATGGAACCTAGCTAACTTAGACTCTAATTAAGTCTGGACAACTTATTTGGGGTGGCGGGGGGGGGGGGGGGGGGAGGGGAGAGGGGGTTCAGAAAAAGTTTTATGGCATTGGTATGTGGCTGTAACTTTTTATCTTTCACCCACACATGAATCAAGCTTTTACTAATACCAAGAGTACCTGCCATTATTCATAATGATGACCTCTGTAAGGCTGAGAGATTTTTCACTTTATTTTCATCAATACTCCATTTATCTGTATGTGTTGATTCTTTTTTCATTGATTTTACATGGACATGGATTCCCTGACTTTCCTGAGCTCGTGCTGCTTTCCATATATTCCAAATGGTCTTCACATCAACTTGTACACCTTCGACTTCGATGCCTCCTTTTCTGCTCCCCAATTTAGTTTCCTGTTGTTGTGCTGAAGCAACCACTGTGCAATGGTGTTTCGCTCATATGGTCTTTTGAATATTACAAGTTGAATATTAAAATTGAATATTCTGAAAATATTCACAATTACCCTAACTGAAATTAAATTAGTGTATATTGAGGGCCTTCATGCTTCTACTATTCAACCTAAAATAAGCTCCATTAAGCTCTATAAAATAAGCTTAGTCAAACACCCTTAAAAAAATCAAACTTTTATATTTCGATTTCGACTATAACTTTTTTATTACATTACAAATCAGTATGGTAGAATTTGTTTCTAAATGAATAAAATATATTAGTATTGCGAAAACTCATAAAAGTTAAAGGTTGAGTGCATTTATGAGAAAAGCACACAATCATTAGTTGATGCTGTAGGGTCGTCATGGTACAGAAACAATTAGATCACTTAATGCTTGAGTGCCTTGTTGTGTCTCAAGTTTAGTCATAGGTATGTTCGTAGTTTAATCGTGTTTATCGTGCTTCTGCTTTTTGTTCGGATTTGTGCACATTATTTTGATCACTTCATTATAAAGGGGCAAGGAAAGGTGAAACAAAATGTGCTAAATTTTATTTGGCAATGCATTGTTTGAAAAATTTGGAAGGCGAGAAATGATTTTATTTTTGAGGATATTGTTCCGGACGTCGCTAAGATTGTGGAAGGCGTGAAGATTAACTCTTGGAAATGGCTTCGTGCAAACTTTTCTCTCTCTTTTTGTGTTCCTCTTTCCGGATGGTGTTTATGTCCGGAAGATTGTATACCTTCTATTTTGTGATTTTGTTTTCTCTGCTTTGTAAGGGTTGAGTACCCCTTGTACTCCTCGATCTATATATCTTTCTATTTGATCTTTAAAAAAAAAACAATTAGATTTAATAGTATCTTAGTAATACTTTATAATAGAGAGAGAGTTAAATAGGGATTACCTCAATAAAGCAAAGTTAAATAGGAATAGATCTTAAAATAAGAAATATGAACACATCTAAGTCACTTATTGATTCAATGAATATAACTTAATGTTACAATTAAAATTAATATATCCGACAACGATGCACCTTTATCACATTTTGGATGCATCACAATATATGTGTTGAAAATCTATTATTATTTTTATTTTTTAATTTCCATCCGACTATGGCACAGAATTAGCGATGGTCGCAGCAGCAAGCTATAGTGATGGTGGCAGCGAGTTAGTGGTGGGTGGCTGTGAAGAATGGGAACACAAGAAAATTTGGTTTAAGGTTTAACAATAAACAAAATTTGCTGCATTATGTATACAACAGTTGATGCATTAATAGTAGATGGATCAAATATACGTGGGTTAATTCATTATTCTTAAAATAAAGATTATTCTCACAAGAATCTTAAGAAACACTCTCTTATTTATTACTACCTATGTATATGTATATATCTAAGGACACAGTACTTTATATTACTAATTACAGGTTGCCCCTAAATAACGTGTGTGCCAGTAATCCTCATATTTTCAGATTTAGCAATAAAAGTGTATGGTACTTACCACTAGTCTCTGAAGGGCAGTCCTTTTACAATTACAGTATATGTTTTTAAAAAGGAATAATTGCTAGAATAGCGTTTAAAAAGGAATAATTGCTATTAAGTTCGCATGTTTTAATTTTTCATGTTTTACAAATTTTATTGAAAATTATTGAACTTGGAAATTACCAAAAGTTGAATATTGTGAAAATTACAGGTAAAAGTCACAGTGCTTCCAACAATCAACCCTTTCATGCATGAACAACTAACAATTGTATTATGTAGGATAATTTTATATATTTTCCAATAATAATAATAATAATAATAATAATAATAATAATAATAATAATAATAATAATAATAATAATAATAATAATCATAATCGCTCGAACGCTGCATGAATCATTACCCGATTAATTAATCTCAGTGATATAAGTCACGCTCAAGATGCTCTGCGCCTACTTAGAATATGCCAAATATTAGGTGTGACATTTTGAGGTCAATTCAGAAAATATTAGCTTGTCAATTACTATATATGCAAAAGGTCAAATAAATAAAAACGTAACAATGTCCCACTTATTGTCTCACTGTCGACCACTAACACCCATATGGGGTTTTTCAAATTTGTTGACCGACCTCCTATTTACATATACTATTCATACGTTTGAAAGTTGAAATTGCAATTTTGTCGAACTATTAAAGTATTGAACCAAAGCTACTAGTACTATTAATTTAGATATGATTGATCAAAAATATTGATTTAATGTCAAAAAATCTTACTATATATCTTTGATTTTGTCTGTTCTTATTTTACCGAATCAGTGGTAATTATTTAATTATAAATGTCAAATAATGTACTGCTAAAAAGGAACGGAATCATGCATTTTTATTAACTTTTTATTGATAGTTTTTACCCTTTAGAATTTTAGATCCCAAATTAACAATAGTATTCTTTTCTCTTTGACTTCCAAGTATTAACTTATACTTATGTCACTAATAAGTACACTTATAAAGTTTGTTAAAGTTAATCCCTGAATATTCGCAACAAACATAAAACATCTGCAGGTCATCAGAAAATATAATATTGTAGTTTTTGGTATTTAATTTGAAATGGAAAGATACAAATTCGGTTGCACTCGATTTGCTTTAATAGGTTCAAAAAATGTTTTAATCTGATAAGAAAAGGACATTGATTCTGGTTCATATTCAGTTAGAAAAAAATAAAATTGAATAAGTAAAATTTAGGTCTATTGGAACTCATTCAACCTTAATGACGCTCAGAAAATGACCAAGCTGTGTGGGCTTGTGATTGATATATATATTCAGAAGTCAGCACGAAAATAACAAATGACATCCATTATTGCATTTATGTGTTTCATCTCCTATATACTAGTAAAGAGATAACACGTAATATATTTAAATGTTAAAAGATTCGTGATACTTATAAAAAAAAAATATATTCCTTAAATTTTAAATATTTAATTATACAACATACGTCATCATTTTAATACAAGGAGATAAACACGGAGATGCAATAAAGGATCCACTATGGGAAAAAAGAATACATCAAACTATAGAAAATACTAACAAATTTAAAGGTGACAGATGCCATGCAAGTTCAATTATGGAAGCAAGTGATTAACACGATTGATTATACAATTAATTTAGTAAATCAACAGTTGTAGTGTAATTGTGCCGAATAAAAAAAAAGACATGGTCATAACCTAGTCCATTTATTTAATTATTACAATATCAAAACTAAAATATATTGCCACTTGCCAGCCTACAGAGAATGTGGGCAATCATTTCAAACAGCAGTGGACACGTCATCACAACTAAGTCTCAATTTCCAAATTCTATAAAAAAATTAACAAATTTCCCACAGGAGAATCCGCAGTCATACAATCCTAAGGTCCTTTATCTTCCCAGGATTTTAACCATATTAATGCAATTTCTTTTGCAGTTCGATTTTTCCAAGCAATAATTAAGCATAAAAAGCCTAATATTATCCAATTTGTTGATATGCGATTTTTTACGATAGCATACATTTATTCGGGGACGGAGAAGTCATAGTTACCCGAAGCAGCTAGTTCTAAACAAGTTTGAGCAGCTCGATCTAGAAAATATTGACGAAACAGTGTGTAATCCGTCGAAATTCGATGGGATCACTTAATATTATGATATTTTATTTAAAAAATACAATTACATAATTTATTTAAGGTTATAGTACGACCACAAATCACTTAAAAAATTGTTAAATTACATATAAATGAAAATAATTCAAGTGAAAAGACCACCAACATCCAAATGAAATCAAAGTAAACACATGCATAAAATAAAATAAACAATTTTTAAAATAATAGAGGGGGTGGATTCACCGCTCACCAACTTCTTTCAGCTCCAAGGGAACCAAATGAAATCAAAGTAAACACATGCACAAAATAATCAATAATTAAAATAATTTATTTCATAAATACCTCACAATCTGTTGAAAATTTCACCATAAACCGTGTCAGTTGTTGTATCATGCGCCTTACCGTCATCGTCAAGAGTAAGAGTAGTTATATATTTTTTGCTCGCCGAACATCTACTGAATTTATCATATATTGTAATATTTATAAAAAAAAAATTTAGATCCAAAATCCATATAGGAATAAATACCCATTAATTGATCATATCCAAATATTTATATACACGTACTCATTCGTATCCAATTAAAGTTTAAGTTTCTTCACATATTAAACTTGTATAATAACGTTATAATATTATATAAGTACTACTATTATAAAGTAAACATTAATAATATATTGTATAAATGTACGTTTATTTATATACTAGTTACCCGTCAAAATTAATTCGATTAAATATAATTTTACATTTTTGTTATCATCTTAAACTCGCATAATAATACACAATGAAATCCTGAATATTATACTCCGTCCCAATCCCGATTAAGAAGTAATTTTACTACTCGTTCCCACCATACCATGTATACGTATATCAGCTAGTGATTTGAACCAACTTGTATATTTACACATATCCATTTCTTTTCAATTTGAAAAAATTACAACTTTTTCTCGTCTTAAACCTCCATAATAATATCTGATATTCGCTATAAACTTGTATAGGGCAAACTCTTTTTAAATACATTTTGATAAAAGATAGAAGTTTTTTGCACTCTTTTATAAGAGTATAAGTTTTTTATACCAAAATCACTTAAAAGACTAAAATACTCTTACTTTTAATAAACAAATAAGAAAAGACAAAAAAAATTTCAAAAACCCTATCTTATTTGCGGTCCCTCACTTTCCCACCCCACCACACATCACTTTCTCTCTCTCTCTCCCTCTCAACCCTCGACACACACACGACGGCGGACACACACACACACACACGACGGCAATGAGTGATCAATCCGACCATGATGGGGAGTCAACGGCGTCGACATCTATTTCGGACGAGGAGCAAGTAATACTCGTCGACAACGAACCACCGGTTAGTGCTAAAATTCCACACGAAATTGAATTTTGGGTTTGAAAAATGTATGCTTCTAAGTGTGTGTTTATGTTCGATTTATTGAATATGAGAACAATGTACATGATTTTATGAGCATTAGAAGTGTTATATCTAAGATTTGTTGATAAAAATTGGGTTTAAAGGTGAAAAACGGGCTGCCCACGGTGGGTGTTTTTGTACCCACGGTGGCACCCGTTGTGGGTAGCCCCATCGTGGGCAGCTCCACTGTGGGCAGCCTCGTCGTGGGTTGCCCCATCGTGGGTTGACTCGAGACTGTTTTATAGGATTTGTGTTTTGTGATTTTGTTGGTTTGAGTGATCGAACTTCTTTCCATATGGTTTGTGTGTTTATATTGCAACCCGGTTGTGACTGGATGAGACCTGGATTGCGTCATCATAATAAATTAATAAATATATATTGTTGTGAGACCCTATTTAAAGAAATAATGAAGGTATTTCGGCACTTTACGCACAATTCAGTACGGTATCAAGAAGTGCTTGATGAATTTACGGCGGAAATTATTGACCGTTACATTAAACATAAGAGGATTGGAAGTACAAACAGTGCTCTGCATCACTTATTGGCTCGGCAAGTGATGGGTCATGAGATCCCCCCGGATGAGACGTGGTTTCAAATTTTCGGGCGAACCCTCCGCTTCATCGCACGCGACTATGCGTGCATTACTGGATTGAATTTTGAAAGGACATATTTCGATCCAAATGAGAGACATCTCCTCTGGCCTGACAGTCTTTTCCATAGAGTATTCAAAGGCCGCAAAACTAAAGTCATGGAAATGCGCGATATGTTCAAAGATTTTAAGTTGGGAGACGACCTCGCAGACTATGTGAAGGTAGCCAAGCTCTTAGTTTACTATCTATTTCTCCTTTGTCGGGACCGTAATATGGAGGTCGAGGAATGGGCATGGGCATTATTTGAGGATTCGGAACGTTGGGAACAGTTTTCTTGGGGTGATTACACATATCAGACATTCATTTACTACATCAACAACACCGCCAAGAAGCCCAACCAATGTGACATTGAAACTTATCACTTTTACGGACCGGTTTGGGTTTTACAAATTTGGTCTTACGAGTGTGTTCCACGGTTGGAACAGTATTGTGGAACCCGAGCAGCCCCGTTAGAATTTCTCGATGTTTTATGTGGACTACGAGACTCCTCAAGACAGATTTCAGCACGTTCTTCGAAAGAGAGATATGTGCCTTTATTTTTATAATATTTTATCATTTATATTACATGTTTAATTTATGATCTAATAATAATTTTACATAACTTGTTTAGGATCTTGTCATACATAACACGATGCCTATTCTCGTGTAAGACACTATGGAGTTGTATTGGTTCAGTCTTGACTCGATGTATCATGTACACTAGGAACCTCCGAAAAAATTAATAGAGAAGAATATAGAAGAGGTTTCCCCGAAAAAGAAGGTGAAAAGGAAGGGAAAATTAGCAAAGGCTGCAGAGATGGTGGGGAAGATAATTAAACCGACCTCATCGGCACAGAAAATCCCAAAATGACGCCGACAGAGCACCTCACCACCAGTATATACAGCTGAGACAACAAAGACGGTCTATCAGGAGAGACCAGAAGATAGAGTGTGTTGTGTCCACGAACGCCCTTGTCCTAACCACGCGAAGGACGACATAGACGACTACATCGATCGCCGGTTGAGGGCGGTCTTGATGGACGAGTCTGACAAGGGCTTCTTTGCTACCTTATCCCGGAAGCTCTTTGCTCAGGTGAAGGACTATTTCGGCCCGAGACACAGACGATCTAGGAGCCCTCCACAGCAGTCTGTTGGGAGCTACATGAGGAGCCCTGAGCCACACCGTCACTCTGCAGAGGTTTCTAGCAGACACAGGAGGATTGTGGACCCGTCTCGTCACTCTGCAGCTGTAGCTCTATAGGGACAACACAGTCGGCATAGTCACCACTCTCCTCACATCCCTGAGCGTACCGAGCAGCCCATGCACCACCTATTAAGGCAGTCGTTTGACCTTATACCCCACCAAAGCGAGCCACCAATGCAGCCGTGGGGGTATCACCCTACCTACCTATCAGCCTGACTACCAGCAGCAGCAGCCGATGTTCTTCGGCTATAGCAGAAGACCGCTGTATCGGTACGATCCTCCGACGTACCAGCCTCCTTGGCAGTCAGTGTTTCCAGGCGAAGGTAGCAGCAGTCACTTTCAGTATGAGCAGCAGATTCCCTACCAGCCTCCTACTTCAGCTCCTACTGGCGAGTACACCCCATATGAGCAGCAGATTCCCTACCAGCCTTCTACTTCAGCTCTTACTGACGAGTACACCCCACATGAGCAGCAGATTTCCTACCAGACTGAATACCGACAGGAGCAGCAGTTTTTTCCTACTGTTGAGGACACTACACACGAGCAGCTCAGACGGTCAGTGTCACCCGTGAGCATTCAATGGTCGTCATTCTCTGAGGAGTCTCATAAGTTTGATTATGAATTGGCGAAGAGAGACGAGGTCCAAGGTCGTCGTAAGACGAAACTGTCTGCCGCTTTGAAGACGCCTTATGTACCCATGACTCCAAAAAATGTGAAAAGGTTGAAGTCTATGTATAAGAAACATAGACAATCGGGCCCCGATGCTACAATCATAATTCAGTCGACTGACCACAAGGTTGCACAATTTATTTTCGACCGTCTGGAGGATAGTCGACAAATGATGTGGGCAGAGGTACAATTCTATCTTTGTTACAATAATTAAAACTTATTTGTAATAATTATATTTATTAACTAAGAATATAAATAACACTGCAGGAGATGGATCTGTACCTTGTCTACATGCGACACAAGGTGAAATGGTTTGATCGCTTGACAACTGATGGAGTATGTGAGGCAAACACTGTTGTAGTCGGCACACACTTATTTGTAAGTATTTATCTTCGAGTAATTTAAATATTGATTATATTTACTTTAAATATTGATTATGTCAATCTTTGTTGTATTACTAGAACCATTTGAACAATGAGTGGAATAAGTTGTACCCTATTGATAAGAATGGGAGGAGAAAGAAACCTGGGAAATGGGTTAAAACGTATCATCATCGGAAAGTACCTGAGTATCTTATAGAAACGGTTGATGGCAGAGAAATCCCCGATGCCGTGGCTTGGTGGCAAGCTAAACATGTAAGTTAATTACATTTTAAAGTAAATATTTTATTTTCTAGTTTGCTATATTTTTTTAACTATAGTTTATTGGTTCTTGTCATGTACAGGTCATTATAGTATGCAATGTGGAGGGGGGGGGGGGGGTATCATTGGGTCACAACACGCATCTGTCTGAAGGAGTGGACAATCGAATTGTATGATTCAACCATGATCCATCACAAGGATACGTTAGTGCGCGAGGAGCAATTACAGTGTGTCACAGATCTTTTACCGCGACTGCTGCAGGTATCAGGTTATTGGATGAAAAATGGCTCCAGGGAGAAGCTTACAAATCGTCTATTGCTTATTAAAATGTCTGAGGAGGAGCAATTCATCCAGACTGACGAGACAAATTGTGGCCCCTACAGTTGCATGTATGTTGATCGTCTCATCAATGCTTCATCGACACATCGTAATGTGTCAATTGATGATACATACATTGCCAACTATAGGCGTTTTATTGCAACTAGAATTTTTTGGTTAGCAATAGAGGGTTCGTATTGGCGAAGAGAACATCGCTAAATACTTTCGTTTTGTAAATATTTAAACTTATTTATGTATTATTAACATTTTGGACATGTGTTAATTTTTTTTAAAGATAAAGAGTGATATTGTTGAGTGTGATTGAAAAAAGCAGGTGGAAACAACAACTCTCGAGTTTGCCCAGGGTGGTGCCCATCGTGGGCACCCACGGTTGGTACCCACGATGGCCAACCCACGGTGGTGCCCATCGTGGGTACACACGGTGGTGCCATCGTGGGTACACACGGTTGTGCCCACCGTGGGCACGACGGTGAGCAGCCACCGTGGGCACAAGAACATGAGTCAATTTCATTTTTTGTTCGGTTCCTTTTTTGATTTTGTTGTTTAGTGATTCTATAATAGCTTAATTTTCAATAGAAAACTACTTAACAACAAAATCCAAACACCCGCACATAACCTTCATCTAATTTATTAGTAAATTAGGTACTTCGTACAAACGCTGAAGTTAGTTATACATAATCATTATCAAGAGAATCCCCACATTACACGTAATGTATAAGTTAGTTATTGCACGAAATGTAACATAATTGAAATAGTAAGCATTGAATTAACAAAATGTATCATATACTATATGTATAATGTGGGGATTCTATTGATAATGGTTATGTATAACTAACTTCAGCGTTTGTACGAAGTACCTGATTTACTAATGAATTAGATGAAGATTACGTGCGGGTGTTTGGATTTTGTTATTAAGTAGTTTTCTTGCGCCCACGATGGCTGTTCACCACCGTGCCCACGGTGGGCACCACCGTGTGTACCCACGATGGGCACCACCGTGGGTTGTCCATCGTGGATTGGCCATCGTGGGTACAAGCCGTGGGTGCCCACGATGGGCACCACCGTGGGTACCCATGATGGGAACCACCGTGGGCAAATCCGAGAGTTGTTTCACCTGCTTTTTTCAACCACACTCAAACAATAAGCACACACTCAAAATGAGTCCAAATTAATTTTTGTTTAATTAAATAAACTAACTACAAATAACACGATAAATATTTTTCAATCCCCAAAAAACATATTTACGTTTCACGGTTGGGACATTTCCTCGCATCATGATTATCAAGACGACAAATGCTACACTTTTTCTTCCGCTGACGCCTTTGCCTTACATGTTCTCCCTCGGCCTCTTCTGTATCTTCAGGGGGGGTTATTCAAGTCAACACCACTGAACGGGATGGATGTTGTGCAAGTCGTTTTGTTGTGGCCCCTTCCATGACACCTACCGCACATTTGGGGACGTCTCACCACATTTTCTACTGCGGATCGTACACGACTATCTTTTGGGCGTCCAGCCTGACGTACCTCATCCATAGGAAGACAAATGATTGCGGAGATCTCCGGAGGCACAACCCACTCATCTGGATAGGGTATTGGGTTAATATGCTCCATATAAGTCTCTCTGAATGTCTCCTATTTGAAATAACAACTTACAAAATCGTACACAGACAAACTGTTACCTGCACGCCTGTTAAAAAATGAAACAAAATTGTGTTACACACCCAAAACAAATTAACATTAATTCAAAAATTGGTGCAATATAAATAGGACACCTAAATAAGAAAATGATGATAATTTCAACATATGGAAAGGCTAAGCTAAATGAAAGTTGGTGCAACCAAACATCATATTCTTTTTCGTCGTAGTCACCATCTTCATCCTCATTTTCCTCATCTTTTTCATATTGCTCATATGAGTAGGGCATGCGGTTGTCAATATCGTGGTGCTCAAATCCGGAGCTGTTACCATCAAAGTTAACCCCGGTGGCGGATGAGCCGCCGTAATCAACGTAAACCACCGGATTGTCTTTTTGTTCAATTAACATACGCAGTAACTCGATATCACTCCGCAATAAAACTTTTACTTTGTTTCCATTGCTCATGCGTGTCAAGTACCACAACGTGTAGTCGGTCGGATTTATATTTCCCAACCCTTCTCTAATAAGTTGAACAAGGCTTGTACGGTTCACTGTGGCACTATCAATGAAGATAAAAAAAGAATCCCCATCTATATAAGTTGATCGATCCCAACGACTGTTGTGATGTATCAAAATACGTTGCCACGATATCTGAAAAATACAAAATAGCCAAGAAATTATTAAAAAATCCGATCGAACACGCTTCTAATGCATTTACTGCCTACCTACGATGGATAAACACATTATTGTTGGTTGCCACGATGGTAACCATCGTTGGTTGCCACCGTGGACACCTTTTTAGGCAACCCATGGTGGTAACCCACGATGGGGCAACCCACAATGGGTTACCACCGTGGGTTGCCTAAAAAGGTGTCCACGGTGGCAACACACGGTGGCAACCCACGATGGCTCACGGTGGGTTGCCCCATTGTGGGTTGCCACCGTGGTGTCACAGTCCCAAATCCCGAGGGACGGCAGAAGCCGGGTGCGACTGGAATTGGACTAAAGAAGCGGGAAAGAAAGGGGATGAATGATTAAACAGACATAAAAGACAGCATAATTTCTATGTACAAGACTTTATTAACGAAAGGAAAGAATTAATCTTGAAGGATCACTCGAACAAGATCTTAAAAGATTCTAAGTTATAAGTACAGAACTTAAACCCAAAAGTGATATTCATAATTACAAAAGTGAGTCTAGAGTTTGGCAGCGGAATTGTAATCTACATACTACAGTCTTCCCTATCGACAACTCTTAACTCAACCCTCGCCGCTTCCGTCGCTTCAACCTACACATTTAAAAAATATATGCAGGGCTAAGTATAAAAGTACTTAGTGGGCACGTTGCCGAAAACATAATCATAAGTATAGATAATCAGGCATTTCATTTCTGTAGCACATCGGAGTTTTTCGTTAAATTCCCGTGTCTACTAAACATTTTCTTTCTCATTTTCATAACTTAGCTTGCAAGCATTTTGCATAGATGTTACGTTCAATCTTGACCATTCATAATTCACCGTGGCTGGTTACCCCTCAACAGGATACCACATACACCACAGGCTACAGTGTACACTAAACTTTGGAAAGTTCCTTTTGCCTAACTTAAAGCCGATCGTTTAGTTAACCCCTTTTGGCTAACTCATACAGTACAAGAGAACTCACATAAAACAAATAGTTCATGCCATGATTATCACTTTGAAAACACAATTATCAAAGCGATAAAGAAAAGGTTTTCGAGCATTGCTCGTTTTGTTTCATATATAAAAGCCCACCTTGATAGAATACAGAACTTAAGACACGTGCTTCCGTCTTCTGATCTTCCATCCTATCCTTGGTGTCGACTTCCTCCTTCATCGTAAAAAATCATACTTTAAAGTTCAGTCACAAACGATAAACGAATACGAAAAGTCGAGTTAAGTTTTAGTCCTTTAAACTTTTTAGGCATTTGCACGCTAAACTAAACTCTTTTAATTAAAAAGAAACGAGATACGAACGCATCTCGTTTGACACTCACTCAGTTCTATACTTGACACTTAGGTCAGTAGAAAGAAAGTAGTCGATGACTTGAAACGACTAAAAAGATCGAAAGAGTTCAAGTTGAGAAGAATTCAACTTAAGAATCTAAGGTTTGAACATTCACTGCACAAGATCAGATCAGTAAGTCTGTACAGAACAGTGGATTTCGAAACAGGGGACGTGCCCTGTACCAAAAGATAGCCTCGGATGTCTAGTTTACTCTCCAATTCGCGGATCTCAATTCCGATAAACGAGCTAGGAGTTATGACAGTTTCCGTGGAAGGTCGCAAAACTGCCGAGTGAAACCCTAATGCTCGATAAAATCGACGCACGGTTTTCTAGGTTCGTTTTATGCTTAATCACTTTTATTTTATGCAAAAACTGACTCAAGGCAGTCACCACGTACTATAATACGTGAAGAACTCCTTTCCATTCCTCGTCTATAAGCATGACGTTTAAAACCTCGTCTCTTCAACCATGCAATTACTATACCAAAAGAATTCCAACTTCTCGTTTCTACTTCTCATTCATAACTATAACTTATCATTTCATAACTCGGATGAACAAGTCGTTAACTACAAACTCGTTCATTTAACAATAACAATCATTAATATCCACTTATTTTCCTTATTCGTCTTTTCTAACGATACTTAGGTTCGATTCTTCGTCTCTTATGAAAAATCCAACGTTATTAGAATTCGTTCTAACTTTCCGAAATCGATCATCATCTATCACGATTCATTAATACGTAATTCACATCCTCATATCATTATCTAATCTCGACTTATCGTCGATCGTTCGTCTCTTAACGAAAATTCTACGTTCTCCGTTTTCGTTCAAATTTTACAACAACGATTATCATCTAACGAGCATTACTAACATGCAAATCATATTATCAAAACATTAACGAGCTCTAACTTATCGACACGTCTTCGTCTCTTACATTTTTAATTTATTTTTAGAAAAATCTCAATTAAATATATAATCATCCTCATACACCGTATATCTCATTTCCATTAAACAATCGAGCATATCATAACATTTACTATCCTAAATCGTGCCTTCTTCGTCTCTTAGGTTTCGAATTTTATTTTTAGAAAAATCTAAAACAATTCATATAGTCAATTAGCATCATGAAGAACACTAATCTATCATTCAATCACCAAAGAAATCGAGCTACGATCAAAGCCCCAAATTTCTCCCCAAAATCGGTAAACCCTAGAACAAAGGGGTTCTTGATTCTTTCTCTAATTCATCCATAGAATCATCTCCTATACCTCTAATATCATGAATTAAGACTCAAATCATCTACTACATCATCATCATCAAAATCGGTCCAAAAAAAAAAAAAATGGGATTTTGAATTGGATAGGAATAGAGCTCATGCAATTACCTTAAATATTATGAAAGTAGAAGTGGAATCGGATGGATGATTGATGAACTATGTACTTTGATCCTTGCAAAAGCTTGAGGTTCTTCAATGGAGGAATGAAGAAAATGAGGGGGAGAGAGTGTTGTGTGTGTGGCGGTTTTGTGTGTGTGTGTGGGAGAGGAGATGACTCATATCTATATACATAAAGTGAATGAAAATATCTAATAAAGTAGTGGTGAGTCGTTAGGGGTTGTTTGGCGAGGAAATGTTAGACGATAATATCTCGTTTCCGGCTCTTAAACGACGATTTAGAAATCGAGGGATACTTTCTTAGGTAGTTACGGATTTGACGAAATCTAACTCGTCCGTTAGATTGGAAATAATTTACGTACTTGGAAAACCTAATTCGTTTTTCAAAATCCGAGAAAAAGTCAGGACTCCACAGTCCAAAATTCGCCCGGAAAATCTTAAAAACTAACTTTCTCCGGTGAACTCGTATCGAAGAAAAAGTGAATGTAAATTCTGACGGATTTTAATTCCGAGTTTTCGGGAGAAAAATTTACCGGACGCGAAAACCCTAAATACAGTAGTCGTTCGTCCGACTTCTGGAAATTATTTTCGGAAACGGTTTTCACCGTAAATCTTAGAATTTAATTTCATGATCTTAGGCGTGCAAAGCCATAATTATTATTAACTTGCATTTTTAAAGACAGTAGAGATAATCGGGGCATTACACGTGGGTTTCGAAAAACGGGCCAAAACATGAAGAATTCTTATACACACGACAATGAATATATTTTTACAGCTATTTTACTTCTAAAAACGTTTCTAAACATGCAAATATACTCTCTTATGACTAAATATCAACATATAATTCATGTGCATGAAAATTTTCTACCACCGTATGCAAAAATGAGCCCACCGTGGGAATAAAAACTCGTCAAAAAAATCATATTTTACGTGGTGAATATTGTTGCATACCTTCTTTATGGACCCCAGAAACACAAAAGCCTTCCGTTTGAACTTTACCTCCTGCTTCTTTTTAACTATCGTGAATTTTCATTTTTTTTTCTTGGAGACCCACTTCTATCTTCTTTCTTCTTGGTGTCGTGAGTTTTCTTGTGTATATGATAGAGAATTGAGATCTAGAGAATTGTAGTAGTTGTTGACGAAAATTAATGAGAGCAAACAACCTCTCTTACAAATCATAAATGAGTATAGTTCAAAATTTAATGTATTCAAGGTGGTGAGAATTCTTTTTTTTTTTCGTTTAGGGTATTGGGTTCAGGGAAGAAGAAAGGAGAAAAAAGAAAAAAGAAAAAGAAAAAAAAGTCAGCCGAAAATAATTAAAAAAAGCTAAAAATTAAAGTCAACATCTCAATACCTGTACTTAGGGGTAATTTAGTCTTTTTACAGATTTTGGTATAGGAAACTTATACTCTTATGAATGAGTGCAAAAAACTTAAATGTTTTATAAAACGGTATTTAAAAATACATTCTCACTATTTTAAAGTACACATTATTAATATTTAGTATAAATGTTGAAAAATATTAATTAATTTTAATTTAAAGTTTGAACCCAAAAAATGTAAAATATAAAAAATCAGTTTAAAAATTATACACGAACCTAGATTGATTAAAAAATATTTTAACCGAGCGAGACTCTTTAGAACAAACGAGATCGAGTCACAGGGCTCGAGCCGCTCGATCAAGCTTCCGTTGTGGATGCCCTTAAACAAAACCAACGGAAGACGAAGTGCCAAAACTTGATATACTATCACAATCTATAATAAGGTTGACACTCCATATACGGGGTAAACGTAGAAAAAAATGTCGAGGGGCGCTTAATTTTATGTTAATAAAAATTTCATGCAATTAAATAAATTAAATATCACTACATTCTCGATATATGCTCCATCTTTCACATTTCGCTGTTAATTTCACTATTTTAAAAAGATTTATTTGAAAAGAAAATGTTAGTAATATTAAATGAATCTTAATTACTATTATAGTATAAAAAATGAATTTAAAAAGAGAGTTACATCTTATTGTTTGAGAAAAAAAAGCAGGATCAAACCAATACGGTTTTGCATTTGAAATCCATTTTAACCTTTTGTACCTACTCCGTATACCATTTTTTTGTCATATTTTGACCGCCGCGAGTTTTGATCATTTTGATTGACTTGATTGATAAAATATATTGTGAGTAAAATAAAGATCTCATTTCTGAAGTAGTTATGAGTGGAATAAAGGTCTCATGCACATGCTCGACAACTTTTATTTTAATCTTTTAATGTTCAAAGTATAAATTCAAAATATAACTTGAACAATTGATAAAACAAAGTTATAAAATCTCAAAGTTCTAAAAAGTAAATTTTCAATATATAGTGAATCAACATTGTAACAAATTTTGTAATACTTTCTTAATTAATCATAGTACACAACACTACTTATTTATTTATATTCATCTTTAATCTAATTTAAAATTGACTTCACTACCCAATCCATCCCAAATCCGTTGTGTACCCATTAATTGTCTAGTAAAAAAATAATAAAAAAATATAATTAAATTAAAATATCAATATACAATTTTATTAAAATAAATTTCAAAATAAATACTTTTTATCGAATATTTAACATGCGTATTATACAATCAATATCTCATAAAGTGTCCAAATAAACTTACAATAGTACTTATTGATTATATTAATTCATTGTCAACCGTCTAGGAACCTTTTAAAAAAAAACTTCATTACTTGTAACTCGTCCAAAATTCGTAAAAATTTAACACAACAATGTAAATATTAATTACAAATAGTATAATTAATAAAAAAATATATATATATATAATCCCTAAACAATGTTTATTTCCGATGAGACTTCATGTGATACCTCAATTTTTTTATTGTTAATGGACTATTATCACGTTGACTATCAAATTTTGGTTAAGACTAACTTTGAATATATACTTTCACGTTATGATTGGAAATTAGTATTGAATGTGAATCAATGACAGAGATAGACTTTTACTCTTGGTGCTCCACTTTTCCATTGTGCACGTTAGAAATAATTTTTTAATTTTTGTTAATTGAATATACTTCTATCATTTTTTATCACATTGATTTTGATTATTGCAATATTTTTTGGTAAATAATTGTCTAGAATTTTCTCGTGAAATGAATCCTTCATAATTTTCTAACATGTTAATGCTATATGATTCAATAGTTATAACATAACTATTGTTTCCAAATCAAAATACTATTATGTTGTAACCAAATTAATAATTAGTAAGCTTTTAAATATAAAACGGTCATGTATAATTTGTTTTCTAAACTTTCATCTTTTAATTGAATTCTAGTGGTTCAAAATAGTTTTCCCAACAAATGAAAAGGTTCAATGATAGAACTCAATGTAGCTAACATAATACAAAAATTATTCCTAAAAACATTAATAGAAAACATGAAGATAAGAAATAGTTTTTACACATGTAAAATTTGCAAGAACTTCTTTCATCAAATTAATTACTTGGAACATTATAATTCCCTTACTCTCCACACAAAAAATCTTACTTCATCCGTCCACGAAATGGTTGTCATTTTTGCCATTTAAGTTTGTCTACGAAATGGTTACCACTTTTGCTACTCCACTCACATTTATTGTGGGGCCCTTACTCACTCACTATAATTCACGACTACCTACCATTTTTCTTAAATCCTGTGTCGTCCAGAATGTGGCAACTATTTCGTGGACGGAGGGAGTATATGTTTTGTCATAGTATAGAAAATCTATAATGTTGAACTAATGATTTCTTCTCCTCTTGTGATTCAACCACCTTCCATAATCCATATGATTAAATGGCCTTAGCGAAGTTATAATAATATCAAACAGTAGCTAGTTTAGAATAACGCCTCTGATTATATGAGCAAATCAGTCATTTATATATCTATGCGACTGATTAATAATACATAAATTACTCAACAAAATTCATGTAAATGAACAGCAAAAGCAAACCTTGTGATTTTAGAATAAGCAACTACGTAAATATCATATCCATATGCACGCCACAAACGAAAGACAAAATGTTCTTACTTCAACTTCCTAATCACTCGTATACACAACTGTTGTAGAAAAATCAGAAAATGTATAAGAAACAGAAGCATCTAAACACAATACACTACATGCCTAATCCTGCCATATCCAATCCAAGCCAAATAAATCCAATGCATGATCCAATTCTCCAAATGCTCTTCGCCGCACCAAAGTACCTCCTCAACTCCCCCGAGCAACTCTTCGGTCTTGATTTCCTTGGAGATAATCTCCAACCAGGCAAAGACGATGCCACTATACGGAATATTTGGACATGTTTCAAACCATGCCACTAAAGTACCACTTAGTCATACAGACTAAGTGGTCCATAGTATGAGAATGCGAAAAATCATTAAAAGTAATGAACCTAAAAACAATAAGAATATCTAGACATTACTAGAAAAGGTTATTCCAAAAGGGGCTACTGAAGAATGAAACATATAAAGCATCTTAATTTGTCAACAAAAAAAAGTTAAAAAAATTGTACATAGCCAGTAGAAAATGTGATGAATATTTCGTTACATATGTTAGTAACTTGATTCCATCTTGTAGCAGTTCAGACCAACTTTGAAATTCTTCATCCATCCTGGCATAAGATCTAATAGAATAAGAGGCAAGAATAAGAATAAAATTAAATTCTTCAAAAAATTTCGTCAATATTAAGTGATAAAACAAAAAGGATAATCTTCCTACATAGCTCCTTGGCATAAAACTGAAATGATCATATGAAATGTAAAAGAGTATCATTGAGATATGTTATATAATCAGAAAGCTCAGTGTTTTTCAAGAAAATGAAACTTGAAAAGTTATTTCAAGCAAATAATATAGGTAAAAGACAACTTTTGAAAGGAAAGAGACATAACACCAGCAAATTTATAACACCTACGATCTAAATACACATTACCTCAAGCTTCTTCAACATTCCTTCAACAACAAAGTAAATGTAACAATATTTGAATAATAACATTTCTTGCAAATTCCGCTCACAACACCAAAATCAACATAAACTCTTTTTTTAATTACAAAAATAATTTGGCAATATATTCATATATACCAACGTAATCAGGTAATAAGTCAATCCCATTAAATTGAATATAATACTTCTTGGCGTTTTCAATGGCGGTATCATTGCGTTGAATGATGAAAATGTCCGACCGATGCTACATTTGAAGCATTTTGTCGAACTCTTTAAGCGCTTTATTTCAAATAAGTGACACACAAAGGATCATCGCATCACAAATAAATGTTATATAAAGGATCATTTCGTACAAAATTTAGTGATGATCTAAACCCCCAAGTAAAAGTTCAAGATTCTCTACTTTATGAAAATTTTATTTCAACATACAAAATTATTTATTTTCAGAGGTTCAATCAATAATTGAAGAGTGGATGCAATATCTTTAAAAAGAAGTATAACAACATAATTCTATCTTTAATCGGCTCCTAATTTGGTAGTGTAAACTTTGAGATAAAAATTTACAAATAAAATCAAACATAAATTTTCAACCAAAATAAACACACCCTGAGATAAGTATAAACTCATCTCAAATAACAGAAATCAAACAGCTCCACCTCATTAACTCCAACTAAAAACTACAATTAACATGAAATCAAAAGTACCTTGGCGAAATATACATTACAGTTTCATAATCGTTATCATTTGATATATTAATGTGTAATCCGAAGATGATTTAATATTTAATAAAAATAGAAAAGTCATTAGGCACAATATCCTTGTATAGCATAATTATTTTGGAAAAATCTTGAGTTATTAATTTATTTGTGTCACAATAAAGTTTAGAGTTAACATTATGTATGGCAATGCTAATTGTTTAGTAAAATTGAATTGATTAAATATATGACAAAAATAAGATATTTGATCAAATTAAATACAAAATATTATTCAGGCAAAATTATTTCTTGATCAATTCAAATAAAAATAATTAAATTGATAAAAACTCATATTATTAAGTTGAAGTTGCTATAGTTTATAAGATAATTTCAATAATTACAAATAAAAATTCTACAAAATTCTATAAGTAAACTATAATATACTATTATTGATTATGATTATGCTTTCTTTCCTTAATAAATTTTGCAATTTAAAAAATAATTTCGGCGGTACTATCTATCTGCTAGGCTTTAGCTTATACAATATATATTCATTAATTTATTAAAGATTTAATTATTTGTAGACGTGTATAAATAAATTGGTTAATTTGCATAATATGTGTATATTGTATGTCAAAATACATATATACACAATATTAATTAAATCTTCTAAGCCCTGCTAATAGCACACACTAAAAAATTTAAACAACAATAAAAATTAAGAACTTTATTTTTTGTACTAATGAATTTAAAGAACTTAATTAAGATCAAATCCACCAACTTTTCGACTAATATTTACAAATAAAATTATCATACAGGTTGACTGCAAATAATCTTCATGTCTCGTTGTTCTTGCTAACACAAACACGTTAAGGGATTTCATCAAACACGTTATTTACAATAAAAAAAAAATCGGACTATTTAATCTTTTGAACAATGTAATTTCTCTCACCAAAAATAGACTAGATATGCGGTGAGTTGACGGCGGCTGACAGTTCTACACTTTCTCGTGAGGGATCAAATACGGCAGTAAGGTTGTTTGAGAAAGAATGCATGTGTTGTTGTGAGGAAGAAAGCTTAAAAGGCGTATGATGGATCAAGAGTATGAGAAGATTTGGTATGAAGAACATATATTAAGATCTTCACCTTAATGAATATTGATTGAGTTCCAATTACTCCCTAAATGCCTAATTTCATTCTAAAACTAAAGCGTGGAGTAGGGGTGAATATATATAATTCACATGAAAGGATGAATGTATATATTGTTAGTATTTTAGATAATTGTAAAAGATAATTTCTCAAAATTCCAAGTAGGATAGAGAATCATTGTGGAGTTTAGGATCCACTTAACAATTATATATTGAATCTTGTAATTAGTTTGCCCAGTATATAATAATAATTATGGAGTAATACTTCTAACTTGAATTTCTTGCTAGCTCTTATTTGATGCTACTCTTCTTATAATAGCACTTTAAACTTATTGCGGTTTGAGATTGAACCGAATTTATCAAGAAAGAGCAAATTTTCTTGTTTTTCGAGGAAATAGAAAGGGCAAACTTAATAGGTCTTGAAAGTCACAATGCAGTAGGCCTATGAGAATCCCAGGTTCTTGTCTAGGAGCTTGATATCTTCGTGTAGAAACATAAAAATTAATATTTTTCTTTATCATCCAATGTATGTGCCTTAAAAAAAAGAAATTAGTTGTGCCCTTCCCCTAAACTTGGGTCTAAACTTCTTGAAGGAGTGAATACTAAACAGGTTATGGTACCACACATGGAACCTAAACTTTTTATGGTGAGTGAATTAATTATATAGTTATGATCTTTTTTTTGGAGTAAATATCTTACTTAAGTGAAACCGAATATAAGATTTTTATTTTTATTTTTGTCTTAATGTGTTTTAATAATAGGGAGTATTTATTGGATTGTGTGTTCTTTTTCTTTTCTTTAAAAAAAGTGGGAAAACGCACCGCTTGATTAATATGGATTTATTCACACTAAATAACATTCATAGAAATATATTACTCCCTCCGTCCCACTGAATACAGTCTATTTTTCATTTTGGGAAGTCCACTATACTTGGCCTGTTTCCTTTAAAAGACACAATTAATGTATATTTAGTATTATAAAATGTTGCATTCACATTACATGTGGCCCACCATCCCATCAACCTACTCCCACTACACACTATCCACCATCTTATCTATAACTTTATTAGCATTATAATATTGCATTCACACTACACTAAACACTCTCTTTATACCCAATACCTTTTTTCTTAGTCTCCGTGTCGATATGAATTAGACCGTATTCGGCAGGACGGAGGGAGTACATAAGATCTAATCAATAAAGTATAAGATGCATTATGATTTGTGCAATGCATTTGAGATGCATAATTTGGACGATTGCTATGAATAATTAACTTAGATTTTATTAAATGTTTTGTGGTAGTATATTTTACTAAATGTTGTAAAACTTAATAATTTGATATAATGCTTATCACCTATTACCGAATGCATTATTTGATAAACTATCAGGTAATAAAATTAAAAAAAAACTAAATTTATTTAATATTTTTAAGATTTTTTTTTCTGAGAAATGTAATGGTGAAACAAATAGGAAAACAAAAGCTATTGTTCGGAACCAAGTTATTTTAATAATACATTACCATAAACTATTTACATAAACAAAGTAAATAGTCATTAAAACAAACTATTAAATAGATTTAGTTTTTTTTATGACCTAATAGTTTACTATTTACTACTGTTCGGAAAACAAATTATTTACATAAACAGTTTATTATTTAATTTTATGGAAAAATTATTATTAACATAAATACGTTGTTAAAAATGGAAAAAAGTAGATAGTTCTGAACACTAAACAGTTTACTATTTACTTTGTTTATGTAAATAGTTTGTTTTAATACAATATAGTTTGTTTAGAACAGTAGTGAATAGTAAATAGTAAACAACAAATAGTTAAAAATGGAAAAAAGTATTATTAACATTAATACGTTACCATGATTCACGCATTTGTAACTTTCAACATTTAATAGTAAGTGAATAATATTAATTTGATTCTATTGAGAGATATTAATAAACAATTAGAATTATGCATTAATGAAAATTATTTTCAGAAATGAAATATTGAAAAAAAATTGAAAAATATATAATATGCAATTTATATGATACCAATCCATCAATTAGACTGTATATAATCTAGTCACATTTACATACGTAACATATGGGAAGTAATAAATGATATATCTATACCGGTATGATTGACAATCATGAGTGATATCTATATGCATAGTATGTTTACATAAATTAATGTATATTTTAGGGTGTGTTTGGTATTCATACACTGGTATATCGGATATGAGATATGGGTATGAGTGGCCTGGGAATTCGATTAACCGCGGTTAACCGTAACCGATAACACAGAAAAATAGTAACCGTAATAGTACCGTGACGGTTATCGGTTAACCATTAACCGCATGGTTGCGGTTACGGTTAACTGCGGTTAACCGCCAAATAACCGAAAAAAAAATCTAAATGAGTAAATCAGAAAGAAAAAATAAGGGGAAAAAAACCAGAAAGCAAAACTACACTAATGTCAACCGTGAAACAAATAATATTTACACACTACAAGGGAAAATTAAATAGCAGAAACAAGAGACGAGAATAGAGAGAGAGCATCCAATAATATTTACAGAGGTGCAGCATTACAAGGGGGAAAAAATAGCAGAAATTTGGGCAGAAAAACTCATGTAAATTAATACACACTAAATTGGGGGAGGAAGAGTGATGAGATGGCGGCGCTGACGGCGGTAGTACAGGCAGCAAGGCGTTGTCGTCGTGTTGCTCCATGTTGCAGCATAACAATAGAGGTAGAGCCATAGAGATGCTCGAAGTTGAAGATGGTGGACGGACGACCGTCATGGAGGCCGCTGGTGTCACGATCTACTGATCTAGTTAATTTATATAGAGAGAGAGGGTGGCGCCGCTGAGTCGGCGACGGGTTTGGACTTTGGAATGAAAAAGGAAATTTGGAATTGGAAATTGGAAATTTGGAATGAATGGTGGGTGGGTGGCGGATGACTACTATGAAGTGAAGTATGTGAGTAAATTAGGTTTGGTTTGTTTTTTTTAAGATAAAATATAAATAATAAATTAATAATAATATTAATATTAATATATACGGTTAATCGCCCGTTGCAGTTACTCGGTTAACTGTAACCGCAAAAATAAAAATTTTAATAACTATTACCCTAACCTAATCATTATTAAAGGTTAATGGTTAACCATTACCCGGCGATTATCGGTTAATCCACAGTTAACCACTAACAGCCGGTTAATTTCCCGAACCCTAAGATATTGGGTATAGGTATGGGTATGTGTATGAAATTGATATCGGATACCTGTGTTACGTAAATTAATCTACCTATTTACAATAGCTTTACGTTAAAAAAATTATTTAATTAATTGACTGTCAAAAACTTAGATCATACATTGAAAGTGAATGAATATTGGATCTTTTAGATAATTAAAAATGAAAAATCCTTAAGTTTACTATAATTCCACATAGGATAGTGAATTCCACATAGGATAGTGAATTGTTGTGGTGGCTAGAAAAAACTTTACTATAATGAATTAGATTCTAATAGACGATCAACAGAATTTACATAATTACTTGAACAAACAAACAATATTTCAAATTTTTGCAGATGAATTTTAGCATACAAAAGCAGCATTATTTTGAAACCCTACTTGTACTCTTTTCACATCTATTGATGTCTGCTTCCTTAGAAATTCTTTGCAAGAATCTAATAGATGCTCAAGAGCAGGGTTTTCGCACCTGTGCAGAAGAATGTTTCCGTTGTGTAGTAGCTCGCCAAGAGCACGGTCTGGAAACCGGTGGGTGTTCTCGATCAGAAATTTCAACCACGACTTTCTGGAGAAAACCTGTGATTCGACAAAGGCAAAGTCAACAACATACGAGAGGGCAGCAGCATAGTCACCCTGCTCCAACCTCGTGCAGAACATTTCTCTGACGAGCAGAGGAGGGGGAGGCCGTTCGGTTTCTACCAGGCGTCGCCACGTTATTTCTAGAATCGATTCCTGGAGGAGCAATCACACAGATTGTAACGTCCCACATCAAGTGAGTAATGAAATTTAAGCTGTTCATATATAAGCTCAATGGACTCATCTAGTAACTTAAGTTAACCATTTTGGCAATGCAAGAACAAAAGTTGAGAAATTGCTAGTGGAGCCCGTTATGCCACTCTAACGAGCCCCCAACCCCCGTGGGCTCAAGGCTTTACACAGATGCACTACCTGAACCTATTCAGACAATGATGAAACATAAAGAATGGAAAATCCCTACCTTTCCAGCACGGCGTGCTTCCAATATTAGTCGAAGATGGCGTTTTGCATTGAAATGGAAACCATATCTCAGCATTTGCTCGTATACAAACTCAAGATCGTCCCACCTTTTTTCTGTGGCGCATGCATCTAGCATCGTATTGAATGAATAGATATCTGGAATAACCCTAACTTTGTAATCTTCTTCACGGCGAATAAAGTTGCCATTATCCAACAAAGTAAAAAACAACTGTTTGGAGTCTTCGAACCTTCCATAATCAAGAAAAGCTTTGAGCATTATGTTACAAGTGACTAGATTTGGTGAACAGAACTTTTGCATGTGATTAAAGATATATGCCCCGCTTTCAACGTCGCCAGATTCTACACATGCTTGAATTAAACCGGTGTAGGTTACCACAAGTGGTTTACTTGCAACTCTGCAGATCTTGTCAATCTGCAGAATATGAAAGAAAATGAAAATGAGGAAATAAAACAGATAAAAGAGAACAATCCCACAAAATTGTCATAAACCGAAGTTTAAAAAATGTATGAAAAATATGTACTTGTTTTAGCCCTTCACGGCATCTTCCTGCGCTACAAAGGCAACGAGCAAGGTCATAATATAGACTGGCATTACCAACTATCCCTCTTCTCTCCATTTCATCAACAGCCATTATGGCCTCATTGACTTTGCCTTCCTTCCATAAAGCATTTACAAGGACTGCAGACAACAAGAAAAAGGTTTACGGGTGGGTGATATCTATGACGCGGTAGGATGGAAGGATATTTCAATGAGTTACCTTTATATATTAAAGCATTTGGTAGGTACGATTTTTGCACCTTCTTAAAAAAATCATAAACCAAGTTATACTTGCCGCATGCCAACATGACCTGCTCCAACAGAGGCATATTTATTACATCAGAAGAGGATGTTCGTAATTTCCTTAAATTTTCTTTTTACTTGAAAAAAATAGAAAAAGAGCATCCAGTCTGCAACATCCTGCAGAGTGTAGATTGTATATCGAATGCAGCATAGACAGACGAGAAAAAGTTAGTGGCTTACCTCCATAACTAGTCCATATGTTGTGCTTGAAGGTGGTTGGCCCTTTTCGCTTAGTTGCTGCAGAACCCAAAAAGCACCTTCCCATTTCTGACGCCGAGCACAAGCATTAAGGACCTAGATAATCAATAGCAGCACTACAAATTAAACCTTGCATAATTTTCTCTCTGTCTGGGGAATGTGAGTTAGAGATATCGAGATAATGTAAACTGCCCAGATAGAGAAAGAAGAAGAAGCATCTAAAAAAATGATTTTCGCTTCCGATTTCACATAGTATTTGTGGACTAGGAAGCTCCATATTTCATTGTCTTCTATAATAAAAGAATGGCTAGTACCTAGAAATGAGAACCACTGCATACTGATGTGCATATTCTGAGCTTGGGAAAAACGACGGAGCATATAAATTGCACACAGTATTGAGCATGCCACAGAGCAGGAACCACGTAGAGAAAATAAAAGGCAGTTACGGAGAACAGAAAAATTGCATGATTCGTAAATGCCACTTACAGAGTTATAGACAATAACATCGGGTTCCAGTCGCGGATCCCACTTTTCAAGCATTGTAGTTTTGAACTTCTTTTTGGGAGGGGACCTCATGGTATCAATCACGTCAAATAGTTCCCTCATATGCCCTGCTTGTCCGAGAGTGACAGCAATACAATGATAAGCTGCTAAGTCAGGATAGGTAGCCATTTGTCCCTACACAAAGTGATCGGATAGAAAAGAAAAAGAAAATCAGATTAAGAAGTAGTTATCCGTCTCTCTTATGTACTAGCAATACATGCATGGTACAACATTTTAACCTGCATCCTACAGAAGAGATTGAGAGCCTCTACTGGCCTCCTTGCTTTTCCAAGAGCATCCAACGCAGCAGTACAAATATATCTGGAAAATAAGAACAAATTAGAAGAATCAAAATAACAATAGAATCAAAGCAAAAGGATTGTTTCTCGAAAATGTAGTCATCTCTACAACTTCATGTGGTCATCATCAAGTACTTTACCAGGAAAACACCGATATGGATCCGAAACTCAACAACTCTGGTTACTAATTTTCACTAATAATAAGATTTTAGCTTCTAAATTTACCATTTACATTTGATTTCTCAATGAAGAACGCCACAAGCTAGATATAGAACAGAATTCTTGAAAACCAGAAGATATCTAGCCATCTTCTATCCACAGCTGAACAAATTAATTTCTTCAAAATAGTTCTATTTCCTATGAATAAGCCTCAATGGAATAGATTAGATCACAACAGCCTCTGATGTGCAATGACTCAGATTTAAAGACAAAGTACCTCGGCCTGTGACATTTGAAGCGTTCGCGAGACTGGAGCCATTCAATGACCTGGAGCACCCGCTTCCAGTTTCCCAACTTACCCAGTATCTGGACTATCCTCAACATAGAATGATCCGAGAATCTAATTTGAGCACTTCTCATCATTTCAGAGAACTTCCACTCAGGCATATCAATGTCTGCACCATTCAGACTGTAAAAGAAGACTACTTTACTATGAGTGGAACAACAACAGATGCCGGTTCACAGTATGCCACACAATTTGGCACGTTCAAGAGAACACACACCACTTAACTGCAAAATCAAGTCTTACCTTAAAGGTGAGTCTCAAAGTAATAAAACCAGCATAGCATATCAAGCACACACAAGCTTATGTCCTTCAAAGGAGGCGCTAATTTCCTAAAAAGAGACCATACAAGATCTAATATTATTCTGAAACATATCATACTTACAAGTTTGACTTCCCGAAAACAAGCTTTGGCTAGTCATTACAATTCATAGTTTGTACAGATGGTGATCCTTATGGCACCAGGCGGATATAGGAGAACATCCACTACATAACTAGTACCACTATAAACTAACACATTCAAGAAAATCGCCACTTTAATCAGGAAAACCAACAACATAACAAAATTATCATACATCTTGAATTATGATACTACATTTCCATTCTAAACTCAGCAAACAGACCAAATTCAACACCCGATTCACGATGAGCATAGTATGAACATTTAAGCAATTACTTGAAACATCTAAGAAAGATTAAGCATATATACTTGTATAACCAGTTTATTATGCTAACTAAACTCACCATTTAGCCAGCTTTTGTATTCTCTCATCCATGTCTACCTTTGTGACTCTTGGCTTGCCTAGGACTTCATCACCGTCTTCCAACGGCTTAAATGCAGCTCTTTCCATAACCGGATTCTCACTCTCACTCCCACTCCCACTCCCATCACTCATCTTTCTGTTTCTCATCTTCAAATCTCTACTCTGCTTCTTGTCAGCCATCTCCGAGTCGCGAAGATCGCCCCTTGTCGAATCTTCTTTATAATACGCACCTTTCCTGCCCTCTCTAGAATCTTTTCGAACAGCAGTCACCTCATCACTGCTCTTCTCTTCTTCTGTTCGGTGAATTTTCTTGAGACCCATCTTCTTCCTCGGGCTATTATTGCTACCGCTACTACTTTTATCGCTGTTATACCTCTCATTCTTGAGAAATTCCATCGCCTTCAAATACTCGCTGAACGACGGCGTGAACTCAAACTCCTTATCAAAAACAACGCCACTGCTGCCGCCACCATCACTCAAAGCGCTTCTTACCATGATTCTTATCTGCTTCTCTCTTCTCGGCGCAGCGACAGCAACGGGCCTCCGCATTATCGGGTACCCACAAGGAAATAACGAATTCCGGCTTAAGGATAAAATTTCGGCGGTGGATTCAGACACGGATAAACCACCGAGCATCTTGATTATCATTAATTCAACACTGCATCCAAGTTTTGTGACAAACGTAACGAAGAATAGGTAGAATAAGGATTACGGAAAAAGATAATTTGGCATGGATGCAGCGGCTGAATAGATTTTGATGAACTTTTCGCGGTTGCTGTAAAATCGGCAATCCTTTACTCTTTTCGATTTTGAGGTAGAGTTGCTATTTATGTTTGTTAACGTTTTCTCTTCGAAATAAAAACATTTTTTTTAATATACTTTTAGGCTGGTTGCTTTTTACATCTGTTAATGAAGATATAAATTTATTTTTGAAAACCACAAGTTTCATATTATCGTGTTTGATAAAAATGAAAATATATTTATCTCTAATTTTTAAAGACAACATGATCTTTATATTTAGTTCACTTTCAATGAAATTAATGAATAAAGAAATATTAATATTTGTCTAAAATAAAGTATCTTTGTAAAGTAAATAGAACGAAAATAGAGAGAAGAGAAGAAATAAGAGACGGGATGGATTATGGTGAAAAGGGCCCTTAAAGTGAGAAATATAAATGAATTTGGACCACATATCGCATAAAAAAGGGCGGACACGTGTAGCTCACGCGTTACTTTTTTTTTTGCCTAATATTTTTCATAAAACATGGTGCATCTCGTTGTACATTGTGTGGTGCATCTTGTTATACATTGTGGTGCATGTACAACATTTTTTTCAGTTTTTTTATTGTTGTTTAAGGTTTGATTTTTTTGTAAAACATAGTGCATTTCATTACACCTAGTGGTGCATATCATTACATTATGTCGTGTATATCATTACACGTAGTGGTGCATCTCATGAACCACAATGTTGTAGATGCACCACACTGTATAATGAGATGCACCACAACGTGAAACTAGATGCACCATACGTTGAAATGAGATGCACCGTGTTTTATGGAAAAATCAGAACTAAAAAAAAAACTGATTTTTTTTACATGCACCACAGTGCATAACGAGATGCACCAGATGCACCATCCTTCATAACGAGATGCACAAAATGAGTGGTAGAGATTAATTCTCATTTCTTAGGATAAGGATAATTCTATATGCAGTAATACCTCTAGAAAAGAATACTCTATTTAGGAATAAACTCTAATTTTGTCATATATTTCCATGGTCCCAACTTGGGACTAGTTATAAATAGGAATAACTCTATATTTGTCATAATTCATACTTCCTCTGTCCCGCCGAATACGGCCTAGTTCATATGGGCACGGAGATTAAGAAAAGGGTATTGAGTATAAAGAAAGTGTTTAGTGTAATGTGAATGCAATATTTTATAATGCTAATAAAGTTATAGATGAGATGATTGAGTGTGTAGTGGGAGTAAGTTAGTGGGGTTTAGATGGGATGATGGACATGTATATAAACTAATTGTTTCCTTTAAAGGAAACAAGCCAAGTATAGTGGGACGTCCCAAAATGAAAAACAGGCCGTATTCGATGGGACGGAGGGAGTATTTTTTTTCGGTCCCATATTAAGAAAATACACCACCATTTAGGAATAAATCACACTAAATAATATATATATTCTAGATGAAATAAATCAAAACATGTATTTGCACCAAATACTTATACAATACATGTATTTAGTAATTATAATATTTAATTATCGTTCATGTACATTAAAATTAAAAATATTAAAAATTCTTCTTCAAAGTCTATTTAGGAATAACCTCCTATTTTATCATATTTTTCTGCAGTTCCAAAAGTATTACTTAATAGAGATTTTAATATATATATATATATATATATATATATAACCTCTCATCTAACATGATTAATTTATTATAAATAAAATATGTTTTATATAATTTTTGTAAAGTTACAATATTATTATTTATTGATTATATATTAACTTCAACAAAATGTTAGCTAGCATGCGTAAAAAGTAGAAAAAAATGGAACCAAATTTCTTATATCATATCTACGGTACTCATAATAATCATCTATCACGAATGCATATATATAGAAAAGAAACGGAAAGTTCCATTCTATATATAACAAGCTTATTATAGCTTAGAGTTAAACCTCATAAAACTTTTATGTGTAAAATTATAGCTAGTGGGAAAACTCCAAAAGAAAAAAGAAAAAAAAAAGGAATGATCTCTAATTATTTAAGTGACTTGTGAAAAAGCAAACATACATATTACTCTCCCGACCCACTGAAATTATCATGTTACTGTTCCGCACGTAGATTAAGAATAAGGATAAAAAGATAGAAGTTGCTAGGTTCCTCACTTTTGAAGGATTTTAAAGGGTTAAAAACTTTCGTTATTTGGAAGATTACAAAATGAGTTGGATATCAAAATAAAGAAAGGATGACAACATGAGTGGGTCGGAGGGAGTAGTATATATTTTCAATTACAATGTGATTAAGTTAATGCCGTCTTAGCTTATACTCTATTCTTTATGCTTTAAAGGTAATTATTATGACAACTTCAATTACTATGAGATTATTTATCATAAAATACATGACATTTACCGGTATTTTATACATGATTTTTGAAATTGTACCACAACCCACACCCCCTCCTCTTTCTCCCTCTCTCACAACCACCATCACCACTATAACCTGTCAGCCCAACCCCCTCATTTTTTTTCTTTTTCTTTTTAATCTCGAAAAGTTATTTTATAAAATTAAACTTGAAAAAAGTCTTTAATAAATGAATACAAAAAATAATACGACAAAAAATAAGCTCTTACAATCCAACTATTTTCTTTCCCAATCTATTCATTGGTAGTAAGTTACATGCATGTACATGTGTATGGAGCTTGTACTTTATAGAGTAATGTGTGATAGAATTTAATTTGGAGAAGATATGAGTTTATACGTCCTGCTCAAAATAATTCCTCTAATTCTACTCCTACCGTCCATGAAGAATAGACCCACTTACCACAAAAAAATTTATCTACAAAGAATAGACCTACTTTAATTTTTTTACACTTATGCCCTCATACCCATTCCTTATTTACTACCCTTACCAATATGACCCACTATAAACAAATTACCCAACCCACTTAACTCACTAATTAAAATCTTAATTATCCAGTCCAATATCCCACCCAACCCAGCCCAAAATCGGCACTACTCTAACCCTAACCCATAATCTGTCATTCATATTCTTCTCATTTCCCCCAAATTCGCCGTCTGCAACCCTAGTTCTTCTCGCTCTTCTCTCAAACTCTCACGCGATGAACTCTCAATCGCCCCTTCCACTGCCTTCCATTGATAATCTCGAAATTCCTTGGTCCTTGGACGATCTATCGTGCCCAGTAGCAACTTATTTGTCCCCATTACCAACATATTCGCGGGAGAAAACTGAGTCCCAGATTGATTGGGATGAGGTGGTGTCGGAATCTCCTCTCACTGGTGATGAATCTGATGGCGATATTCTTCACCTTGGTGAATCAACTGTCACCAGCGATGCATTCGCGTCGGTTGGATCTGAAACCGTGGTCCAAGAAACTGCCTTCATCGAAGAGCAGATCCATCCAACCTTTGATTCAGAGATGCCGCCTTTTATTCTAAATGACTATAAGAGCAAAGAAGAACGAGTTCGGTATTTGCAGACCCTAGGGATCTTCGTCCCTAGCGTTCTAAGGCTCATATAATCAGGTTATTATGTTCTATTTTTGGCTTATGGGCTGGTGATGCCTGATTCGTGTGGGTATATTGGCTGGTGATGCCTGATGCGTGTGGATTTCTAGGCTGGTGATGCCTTATATGTGATGTGATAATGTGATATGTGTATTTGCTACCTTATATGCTACTCTTGATCTATGTATTGCTGACTTGAATCAAAAACTGATTTCAGAACGATGCTACTCTTGATCTATGTATTGTTGCCTTGAGTGTGAACCTAATACAGAATGATACTACTCTTGATCTATGTATTGCTGCCTTGAGTGTGAAACTGATACAGAATGATGCTACTCTTGATCTATGTATTGCTGTCTTGAGTGTGAAACTGATACAGAATGATGCTACTCTTGATCTATGTATTGCTGCCTTGAGTGTGAAACTGATTACAGAATGATGCTACTATGAGTCTGATAAGTGAATGATGTTATCTATACTTGTCAATGATGCAAATTGATCTTGCTGAGACAAAATGTGATGCTACAATTCTGTGACGCTACAATTCTACAAATTTGTGATGTATACTGATAAGTCTTTGATGATACACTTGAATTGTTGCCTTGAGGTTTGTATATATGCACTTCATACAGTCTAAAGGATTCCACCACTAGGTGATTTATTCCCTAGTTTAGGAGGCACCACTAGGTTGTTGTAAGTGTAAATTCATAAGTAAATGATGCAAAATGATCTTGCTGATACAAACAGTCATCTTTCCTTCACAAAAACCATGAGTTTACATTCCAAACAACTAAAAAACGTCCCTTACATTGTTTGTCCCTGTAAACTATCAACTACACTTAATCAGCCTCCCACTAATCTTCTAAACCAACCTGTTCCAGTTGAGCTAGCAGACTGTCCAGATTACAGAATCTATCTTCTTCACTTCCATGCAAATTCAGGAACTCAAAGCTGTCTCTCACCAGCTGTTCATCAACTTCAAGGCACTCTGGAAGTTGTCCTAACCTAAACAGTCTCTCCTTTCCCATATGAGAAATCTTGTACTTGTTGTCCTCTCTCACTTTCATAATTTCCTTATAGCAGCCTTGCAATGTTAGAAAAACATTGTTCAGTTTCTGAGGTGAGTATTCTTCAAATGCCTCTTTGACATTGTGTAGTAGCTCCTTCACACCATTAGCTGGTTTCTGATCTTTGAGTGCTTGAATGGCTCTAAAAAAGCCAAGATCATTAACATTGGTATTTGGTGAATTAGCAAGTTGGCAGATCAGTTGGATGTGGAATCCATCTGATCTTGCAACTGCTTGAAAATCAGGGTCACTGTCTTGGATATGAGGTTTTGCATTATCTTGCCTAAGGAGTTAGAAGAGCTTAAGATCCAACTGCAAGAGTTGTTAGACCTTGGATTCATTAGACCGAGTGTTTAACCTTGGGGAGCACCTATTTTGTTCGTCAGAAAGAAGGATGGTTCTATGAGAATGTGCATAGACTATCGAGAGCTAAATAAAATCACCTTTAAGAATAAGTATCCTTTGCCAAGGATAGAAGACCTCTTTGATAAGCTTAAGGACGCAGGAGTCTTTTCAAAGATAGACCTAAGATCCGGGTATCATCAACTGAAAATCAAACCCGAGGATATACCTAAAACTGCATTTCGAACCAAATATGGCCTTTACGAATTCCCAAGTTATGCCATTTAGTTTGACTAACGCCCCGCAGTATTCATGGATCTCATGAATAGAATTTTTTCACCCGTACTTAGACAAATTCGTCTTAGTTTTCATCGACGGCATTCTCATTTACTCCAAGAATGAGAAGGAGCACGAGGAACACTTGAGAATAGTGTTAGAAACTCTTAGAACTGAGAAGCTTTACGCTAAATTCAGTAAGTGCGAGTTTTGGCTGAAAGAAGTGATGTTCCTTGGACACATAGTATCAACAGAAGGCATCAAGGTAGATCCTGCCAAGGTAGAGGCAGTACGCGATTGGAAATCGCCAACAAGTCCGAACGAAATTAGGAGTTTCTTAGGTTTAGCCGGCTATTATAGGAGATTCATCGAGAGATTTTCTACAATCTCTAGACCTATGACGCAACTATTAAGGAAGGAAAACAAGTATAAATGGATGGACGAATGCGAAAAGAGTTTTCAGACACTCAAGGAGAAGTTAACAACAGCACCCATGTTAGCTCTGCCAGAAGCAAATAAGGAATGCGTGGTCTATACAGATGCTTCAAAGAACGGATTAGGATGTGTATTGATGCAAGACAGAAAGGTGATAGCTTATGCTTCACGACAACTTCGACCTCATGAAGTTGAGTACCCAACCCACGACTTAGAACTAGCAGTTGTTGTGCATGCATTGAAGATTTAGAGACACCATCTCTATGGTGTTAGGGTTGAGATTTTTACGGACCACAAGAGTTTAAAGTACTTCTTCGAGCAAAAAGGAATTGAACATAAGAAAAAGACGATGGCTCGAATTAGTCAAAGATTATGATTGCGGAATCAACTATCATCCAGGAAAAGCAAACGTTGTAGCTGACGCGCTGAGTCGCAAGACTCCAACCAAGTTAGGATGTCTTCTTATCGAGGAAGAAGCTCTCGTACGAGAATATGAGAAAATGGACTTAGAAGTGCTGGATAAACCTGAAACAATAACAAACCAAATAGCCGCACTCATAGCTATACCAGACTTACGTAAAAGAATCATAAGTGCGCAGAGAAAGGACGAATCGATTGAGAAGCTTCGACTTAAGATAAGAACGGATAAACCAGACGGTTATTTCGAAGCACCAGATAATGTGATTTTATTTGAAGGTAGACCTTATATCCCTAATGATGACGAATTGAAGAACGATATCATGAGTGAGGCTCACAATACGCCATAAACAGTGTACCCAGAGAGTACGAAGATGTATCAAGATTTGAGAAAGAATTTCTGGTGGAACGGTTTGAAGCGAGACGTTGCCTCATTTGTAGAAAGATGTTTTAGGCTTGTCAACAAGTGAAAGCTTTACGCCAATAACCGCAAGGGATGTTGCGACTATTAAGTATTCTAATATGGAAGTGTAACGTTCGATAGAGATGCCAAATTCACATCAAGATTTTGGATCATTATGCAGAAGGAGTTAGGTACCGAACTAAAACTTTAGTACCGCTTTTCACCCCCCAGACGGATGGACAATCTGAGAAAACGATTCAGATACTCGTTGATATGCTAAGAACGGTAGTATTGGATCTAAGTGAGAATTTGGAAAAAGATTTTGCCATTAGTTGAATATGCGTACGACAATAGTTATCAGACTATGATAAGTATTGCGCTTTACAAGGCCTTGTATAGGAAGAAGTTTAGAATACTACCTTATTGTAACAAGGTAGGTGAAAGAAAGAACCTAAAACCAGATACGGTCAGTAAAATGATCGAGATCATTCGGCAGATTTGAGTAAAAATGAAAGGAGTTTAGAAAAGACGAAAGTCTTATGTGATATACGCCGATCAGAACTTAAATTTGAAAAGGGAGATAAAGGTTTCTTAAGATTTCTCCGTTAAAAAGAATCATTAATTTCATGTCAAGTATAAGCTTAGACAAAGATTTATGTGATTATTTGATATCTTGAAAAATATAGTTTTAATGTGTATAGATTTGGCCGTGTGCCAAGTCTATGGAATGTTTATTATATTTGCGTATCTCGTTTGAGAAAGTACGTGTTCGATCTTAAACATGTAATCCTCCAGCAAGACGTTGTTCTTGAGTAGGATAAGTTGTGAAGAAAGGCCGCAATCGATCTTGGATTGAAAAGTGCGAGAGTTAAGAAGCAAGTCAGTACGAGTACTGAAAGTGACATGAAGTCACCACGGACAAGAAAAATCCACGTGAGAACTCGAAGAAGAGATGAGAAAGAAGTACCCCGAACAGTTTAAAGAAGACATGCAAATTTTGGGACGAAATTTCTTGTTAGAGGGGTAGGATGTAATACCCCGGATATTTCTTCCGTCGAGAAAAATAAAATTTAATTATTAATTAAGGCTTTGCACGCCTAAGTTAAGGATTTTCGATTCTAAGACTAACGGTGAAATCCGTTTCTGAAAATAAATTCCAGAAGTCGGTCGAATGACTACTGTATTAGGGTTTTCGCGTCCGATAAAATTTTCGTCCGAAAATTCAGATCGAAAAACCGTCAGACTTTACATTCACTTTTTCTTCGATACGAATTCACCGAAGAAAGTTAGTTTTTATGATTTTTCCGGGCGAATCTTGGACTGTCTTATCCCGACTTTTTATCGGATTTTGAAAAATGAAATATGCTTTCCGAGTATGTGATTTATTTCTAATCTAACGGACGAATTAGATTTCATCGAAAGCGTAACCATCTAAGAAATTATTTCTCAATTTTTATAACGTTGTTTTAGACCCGTAAACTAGATATATTTCCGGCTTAAAAATCACAAACAAACCGCCATACATGAGTCATCACTTAAGTTTGATATTTTCTACTTTATCAAATAGTAACTAACCTAGTCATCCCCTCTCTCCCTCACTCACCATTAACCCCCTCTCTCTATTCTCTCTCATTTTTCCTCCATTTAAGAGTTCTTTCAAGCTTTTCAAAGCTCCACAAGTCTCTCGTCTACCAATCGATCTTAGATCCGAGTTCATATTCGACAAGGTAGGAACTTCCTCTACTTATTGAACCGAACAAAAAACTCTTTCCATCAACCTTTATTTTTTTTCGAAATTTTGGAAAAGAAGTAGGATGATGAATCTATGTTTAATATATGATATAGTATGTTTAGGATTGGTTTTATGGATTGAAATCATGAAGAAATCATCCCTCCTAATATTATTGTTAATACCGAAATTTATAGAGGAATTAGGGGTTTGATGTAGTTCTATTTTCTTGAGGATTGATTGATGGATTAGTGTTCTATATGATGTTAGATGATTACATGAATTAATTGGTAATTTTCTAAAAATAAAAATAGAAATGTAAGAGATGAAGAAGTAATGTTTTGGTGTAGTATATGTTATGATTTGCATGTTATGATAATATAAATAGGATGTAGTATATTTGAGGATGACTATATAATTATTTGGAATTTTTCTAAAAATAAAATGAAAATCGTAAGAGACGAAAACTCGTCAATAAGTTGAAATTCGCTAATGATTTGAGTATATGGTTTACGTGTTAGTGATTCTAGATAGATGATGATCGATATTGTAAAGTTTGAGCGAAATCGGAAAATGTCGAATTTTCGCTAAGAGACGAGGAATCGTCGATAAGTCGAGAATGAATAATGATTTAGGTCTATGATTTGAATATATGTTAATCTTGTTAGTTAATGATCGTAACCGGAAAATTTGAACGAATTCTAAGAAGATTGGAATTTTAATAAGAGACGAAGAAACGAGATTAAATGCCGATAGAAAAGTCGAATAAGGAAAACCAATTTGATATTAATGATTGTTGTCGTTTGATGAATAAGTTTGTAGTTGACGATATTTCCATCCGAGATGATGTAAGATATAGTTTATAAATGAGAAGTTGAAATAGAAATTGAATTTGAAATTGAAATGGTTTAGTAATTGGATTAGTTCAGTAATTGGATTAGTTGAAAGACGAGGAATCATACGTCGAGTTTGTAATCGAGAGATATGAAGGAATTTGTCATAAAAGATATTGTGTATTGACTGCCTTAAGATGGAAATTTTGTAAGAATAAAAGTGGAATAGCATTGATCGAACCTAGGGAATTGTCCGTCGAGTTTTATCGAGCATTAGGGTTTCGCGCGGATTGTTTTGCGACCTTGCACGGAAACTATCATAACATTTAGCTCCCTTAACGAAATCGAGATCCGTAAATTGGAGAGTAAACTAGACAACCGTGGATTTCTTTTGATATAGAGAACATCCCCTGTTTCGAAGGAATCTGTTCTGTATGAACTCCAGAACCTCTGCTTTGTGCAGAAACTTAAGTAAACCTAATTTCTTAAGTTGAATCCTTTTCAACTTCGTTCCTTTTGAACTTTTAAGTCGTTATAAGCTATCAAATTCCATTTATCTACTGACCTAAGTGTCGAGTAATGAGCCGAGTCAGTTTATAAACGAGAATTGATCGAGTCTCGTTTATTCGTTAAATCAAAAGAAAGTAGTAAAGTGCAAAGGCCTAAAAGACTAAGACCGATTTCGATTTCCTGTTTCTTTTATCGTTACGATCGAGTTTTAAAGTTTGTTTATTTACGATAAAAGGAGGAAGTCAGCACCAAGGATAGGACGGAAGACAAAAGACGGAAGCTATAATAGTTCTGTAATCAGTAAGGTGGGCTTTTCTATATATCAAATCAAATGAGCGATGCTCGAAAATGTTTACTTATCGCTTTATAACTGTGTTTTATAGTGATTATCAAGGCATGAAAATATTTGTTTTATGTGAGTTCATTTGTGCCATTCTGAGTTAGCCGACTGCTTTTCCAGAAATTATGAGTTAGATACAATGGGGCTAACTAAATCGATAGTACTTTGAGTTAGTATACAAGGGGGACTTTCCAGAGTTTGTGTACACGGTAGCCGGCGTGTGTGGTACCCTGTTGAGGGGTAGCCAGCCACGGTGAGGTATGTTGGGCAAATCGAACGTAACATCTATCAGAAAAATGCTTGCAAGCTATATTGTGAAAAGTGAAAGAAAATGTTTAATAGGCACGGGTATTTGATGAAAAACCCCGATGCGCTATTTATAAGATGCTTGATTAATCTATACTTATGATATGTTTTCAGCAACGTGCCCACTAAGTATGTTTATACTTTGTAATACCCCGGATAATTATTCCGTCATTAAAATAAAAAGTTAGTTAATAATTAAGGCTTTGCACGCCTAAGTTAAGGATTTTCCATTCTAAGATTTACGATGAAATCCATTTCTGAAAATAAATTCCAGAAGTCGGACGAACGACTACTGTATTAGGGTTTTCGCGTCCGACAAATTTATCATCTGAAAACTCAGATTGAAAAACCGTCGAACTTTACATTCACTTTTTCTTCGATACGAGTTCACCGGAGAAAGTCAGTTTTTATGATTTTTTCCGGGCGAATTTTAGCCTGTCTAATCCCGACTTTTTCTCGGATTTTGAAAAATGAATTAGGTTTTCCGAGTATGTGATTTATTTTTAATCTAACGGACGAATTAGATTTCGTCGAATTCGTAACTACCTAAGAAAGTTTTTCTCGACTTTTATAACTTCGTTTAAAACCCAGAAACGAGATATTTCCGTCAAATATTTCGCGCCAAACGCACCTCAAGCGAGTCACCACCTTTAGTTGGATATTTTTTTTACACCTTTATGTATAGTAACACACCTTGTCATCACCTTCTTCTCCCTCCTCTCTTTACCGCCCCCATCTTCACTCTCTCTCTCACATTTTTCTCTCCCAATCCTCCATTAAAGCTTCATCCTTCAAGCTTTCTCAAGATCACAAGTCTCCCGTCTACCGATTAAATTCATTTCCGAGTTCATATTCCGCAAGGTGAGAACTTCTCCTACGTTATGAACCGAACACAAATCCTTTCCCATCATTTTCATTTTTTTCGAAACATAGGAGATGAAATAGGATGATGTCCTATGGTTAATTCATGTTCTAGTATGTTTAGAATTAAGTTCTACGGATCGAATCATGAAGAAAATCATCCCCCTTTGATTTATGTAATTACCGATTTTTTTTGTGAGATTAGGAGTTTTTCCTAGTTCGATTTTCTTGTTGTTTGATTGATGAATTAGTGATCTACATGTTGTTAATTGACTATATGAATTAATTTAGATTTTTCTGAAAATAAAAGTTGAAATATAAGAGATGAAGAATGGTTGATTTGATGAAGAAGATGATATGATATGCATGTTTTGTTTATGGAAATGAGATGTAGGATGATTGAGGATGAATATATATTTATTTGAGATTTTTCTAAAAATAAAACGAAAAACGTAAGAGACGGAAACACGTCGTTAAGTTGAAGCTCGATAATGTTTTTAGAATATGGTTTGCATATTAGTAATGCTTGATAGATGATGATCGTTGTTATAAAATTTGAACGAAAACGGAGAACGTAAGATTTTTAGTAAGAGACGAGCAATCAACGATAAGTCGAGCATGAATAATGTTTTAGGTTTGTGATTCGAACCTTTGATAATCTTGATAGTTAATGATCGTAATCGTAAAGTTTGAACGAATTCTAAGAAGTTTGAAATTTCGTTAAGAGACGAAGAAACGAGATTAAAAGCCGATAGAAAAGTCAAATAAGGAAAACCTTTTTGATAATAATGATTGTTATGGATTGACGAACAATATTGTAGTTAACGACATTGCCATCCGAGATACGAGATAATAAGTTATAGTTAAGAAACGAGAAGTGGATAAACAAAAATGAAATAAGAATTTAATTTGAAATTGTTTTGGTATAGTAATTGGTTAGTTAGTAATGACAAGGAAATGCTCGTCGTTTGTTTAATCAAAAGACGTGAATGTGAACCCGATTAAGGGATACTGCATGTTGACTGAATTAAGATGAAAATTTCTTGAAAATAAAAGTGGAATAGCATTAATCGAACCTAGGGAATCGTGCGTCGAGTTTTGTCGAGCATTAGGGTTTCGCGCGACTGTTTTGCGACGTTTCACGGAAACTGTCATAACTTCTAGCTCTCTTAACGAAATCGAGATCCGTAAATTGGAGAGTAAACTAAACACCCATGGCTTTCTTTTGGTATAAAATTCATCCCCTGTTTTAATATTCTCTTTTCTGTGCAAACCCCAGAATCACTGACTTGTGAAGTAAGTTTCCAAAGCTTAGTTTCCTAAGTTGAATCATTTTCAACTTCGTTTCTTGTGAACTTTTAAGTCGTTCTAAGTTATCGACATTCATTACCTACTGACCTAAGTGTCGAGTATTGAGCCGAGTTAGTTTGTAGACGAGAATTGATCGAAGTCTCGTTTATTAGTTAATCAAAAGAAAGTAGTAAAAGTGCAAAAGCCTAGAAGACTAAAAACCGATTCGATTTCCTGTTTCTTTTATCGTTGCGGTCAAGTTCTTAAGTTTGTTTATTTGCGATAAAAGGGGGAAATCAGCACCGAGGATAGGACGGAAGACCAGAGACGGAAGCTCGAATAGTAGTTCTGTAATCAGTCAGGTGGGCTTTTCTATATACGAAATAAAAAGAGCGATGCTCGAAAATCTTTGTTTACAAGCTTTGATAATTGTGTTTTCAACGTGATAATCTGAGCATGAAATGATTTGTTTTTATGTGAGTTCTCTTGTACCCTTCTGAGTTAGCCGACCTACTATCCAGAATTATTAGTTAGCCGACTTGCTAACTAAAACGATCGGACTTTGAGTTAACCGACCTGCTATCCAAAGTTAGTGTACACAGTAGCCGTTGTGTGTGGAACTCTGTTGAGGGGTGGCCAGCCACGGTAATAATTATTGGGCAAGATTGAACGTAACATCTGTCAGAAAAGTGCTTGATCAAGCCATGTTGTAAAAATGAGAAAGAAAATGTTTAGTAGACACGGACCTTTAATGAAAAACCCCAGTGTGCTACAGAAATAAGATGCCTGATTATCTATACTTATTATATATTTTCGGCAATGTTCCCACTAAGTGCTTTTGTACTTAGCCCTGCATATGTTTTATAAAGTGTGCAGGTTGAGTGACGGGAGCGGCGATGGTTGATGTTGAGTTAAGAAGTCGTTTTTTTTAATAAAGGACTTGTATGTCAAGCTTTACGCTTTCCGCTGTCAATCTTTTTGAAGTTATTGTATCTATCTGTTGGGTCTAAACCCGTACAATTAACTCAGTTTCTTTTTGAGAACCTTGTCAAATGATCCTTCGAGATCAACTCTTCCTTTTATATAATGAAGTCTTGTTCATAGTAGTTCATTCTGTTATAAATATCTGTTTATTTGTTCATTCTTATTCATCCCCCTTCTTCTCCACTTCTTTAATCCAACCCCTAGTCGCACCCCGACTTCTACCGTCCCTCGGGATTTGGGGCTGTGACAGAGTGGTATCAGAGCAATCGTTTCTGCTCTGCATACGAATTTCTTTCAAGTAGTAAGATAGAGTATTTGTATATACTCTATACCTGAGTCTTTTTTCAAGTAAAGTTAAGTCGTAACACTAAGTATAAGAGTGTAGACGACAACTCAACCCCCCGCTACGTCGACTCAACAGAAAGAAACAAAGAAAAGTAAGGAAAGAATTTCAGAAGTATGATTTCTTTTAAGAAGAAATTTTGATTAAAGTATGCAAGAAATTTTGATTAAGTATGCAAGTATGATATGAGATTAAGTATGCCAAGTATGATTTAATTAAAGTATAAAGATTATACTTTGTGATATTACGTGAACTATGTGAAAGCATGAATGCTATGCTATGTGAAAGTATGTGAAAGTATATGAGTTATAATTTCCTTATTTGAAAGGTTTTATTGGCATGAGAATTTAGACGAATTCTAAGGCCTTCCCGATTCATTGAGAACATAGACGTTCTAAGAAGCATTGGTTCCAAAATTTCCAAGAAAGGATCGGATCGGAAAGGGCAGAATAAAGGGAATCAAAGAGATTAAAAGAATGTCACCTGCGTAAAGTGACATGAACAACCGACTCGTTGGAGTCGACTTGTTTTTGAAAATGAAAGGCGCAAGAATTTCCTTTTAAGGAAATAAAATAAAAGAATAACAAGAAGCATAAGAATGAATAAGTTGACAAGTTAAAAGAATGAAAAGAAATCGTCAAGAAATTTTCTTCGAGAAAGAAATAAAGTGAGAAGGTAAAAGAATAATAAGAAAAAGGGGTGAACATAAAATTGTGATTTTTTTTATATATATATGATTGTTTGAGTGCAATTTCTTGAAATTGCTAGATGATTAAGATAAGTGGTGATTAAGTGATTTAAGTATTGCAATTTTGAATAATGGAATATTCTGATTGTAATTTAAGAATTCTTTAAGATATGTTATATCTCTACCAGTTACTGATCCGTGTTCTCTTAAAAACTTTGTAGGATGTCTGCTACACGTGTTACGGCTTGGAAGAGTCGACCTTTGAGACAGCGTACAGTAGTTGATGAGATTTTAGACGAGTACCATGACCATGAGGTGGACCCGAATCATGACATCAGGCAGTTGGTTAGTGACTTCGCTGCACGATTCTACGCAGCTCGTCACTTTGTTACTGAGTATCAGGCGATGGCCGATCTGACGGTACGACTGCCCGGCGAGTGGCATGGGTGGGCTCATGCCATATCCTGGTACCACATCGCACTGATCGGCGATGACCCTGAGCCGGTCGGAGACTTTGCTAGTTTTGCCTTAGCCATACATAGGCAGTTCTTTCACAGTCGGGTTATGTGGACTATCCCGGTTGAAGAGCACCTACCCTACCTTTACATTCCGATAGAGACTGAGGCCGAGTTTGAGCCAGAGCTGTTAGCCCTAGACCCAGAGTTTGCCGCACTGTTGGAGCTGCAGCCAGTGCTTTCACCTAGTGAGGGGTTAGTTCTGGGAGACGAGTACCTTAAGAGAGACGCAGAGCTGGCTGCGATGTTAGAGTTACCATCTCCTCTTACACCACTGGAGGAGATCTGTGCTGAGTGGACTAGAGTCCGGGGACAGGATGAGGCGGGGCCGTCTAGAGCCCGTTCTGCAGAGGTGTACCCATCCAGTTCACTTCCTGAGCACCTTCTTCCCCTGAAGAAGCGTGCAGTAGTATCCAGTTCAGACTACCTGATTTCAGACTCCGAGAGGACTACTTCTGACGTGCCTTCACCACCACCACTTACACTGCTGGACGGCACTACCTTGAGGGTTGACGAGGCACTTCAGCTTGTCTTTGGTTCAGATTCTGAGGAGGAGGATCCGGAGGAGGACCCGATAGAGGAGAACCCTGAGGAGGATCCTGAGGAGGACCTCGAGGAGTTGCAGGCCGTAGAGGGCAGTAGTGACTTGACAGCAGCTTGTTGAGCAGGGTGTCTTAGACGCATAGTAGTAGCAGAAGTTCTTTTGTCTTGTAAATAGTCGGATCAGTAACTATATTTTTGTAGTACTCCCTACGGATACGAAGTTTTTGGGATCGTTTCCGTTCTAGTATTTCCAGTAAAAATGGAGATGCAACTTGTTAGTGCACCCGGTTCATAGATAGGCAGTTAGCCTAGTTTAGACTAGTCGTAGTCTAACCTTTTTGTATAAGTCCTCATTGGAGGCAAAACTAATATTCTTTTTGATGTGTATATAATATATATATATATATGATGACCCGAGAGTGGGCTTAATCTTATGAAAAGTTTTTTCTAAGTGCGACTAGAAGAAAAAGTTTAGATGATTATTCCGGTTTAACCGAGAAGTTAAAAGTTTAAAGAGCTAAGAATCGAAGCTATTTTATCAGTTTTCTTTTCCGTGAACTTGTTTAAGTTGAGAAAAGGGTTAGTAAGTAAAAGAAGGCTTAAGAGTAAAGTGCTAATGAGAGTTTTGTTTTTATAGTTTCAAAAAGAAAATATGCCGCCGAGAGTTGTTAACAATCGTAGAAGACCTGGTAGACCCAGGGGACGTGGAAGACGTCAAGCCCAGAATGATAGAGAGTAAGAACAGAAACACTATAATACCCTTCCACCACCATCACCATCACCACCTCCACCACCACCTCGTCGTGACATTGAGGACTTATTCCTCAAACGTAACCTACCTGTGTTCAACGGATCGGGAAACCCAAGCGATGCTGAGCTTTGGGTGCGATCTATCGAAAGGATTTTAAAACTCCTCAGATGTACTGATGAGGAGCGACTGTTGTGTGTCGCGTTCCAGCTTTTCGGACCAGCTGACTACTGGTGGGAAGCTCGACAGAAGGTTATACCCGCAGAGCACCTGGCTCGATTTACCTGGGAAGAATTCAAGGAAGCATTATATGATAAGTACGTCCCTAAGACGTATAGGGCTCAGAAGAAGGCTGAGTTCTACAATCTGAAACAAGGAAAGATGACAGTAACAGAATATGACGCCAAGTTTTGTGAATTGTCGAGGTATGCACCTGTTCAAGTGGATACCGAAGATAAGATAGCAAAGAAGTTCCGTGGGGGACTGAAGCATGAATTTGGAATCGCATTAGCCAGTCATGGAGGGCTGAGCTATACTGAAGTTTTAGGGCGAGCCCTAGAGATGGAGGCCGTAGTGCCTGACGAAAGAAAAGCAATAACAACTGCACCAGCTCCAACCCAGAATCAAAACCGAGGTTACTACAACAACAACAACAGCAACTACCAAGGGAAAAGAAAGTGGGAAGGGGGAAATAGCAGTGGATATAATCAGAACTATAACAACCAGGGAAATCAGAGAAGTGGAAATCAGCAAGGCTATCAGCAGCCGAATCAAAACAATAATTTTGGAAAGAAACCGTGGCAGGGAAACAATCAGTCAGGGTTGTTTCTTCAGGGAAATAGACAGGCAGGCCAAGAGAGAGGAAATAATCAACATAATCAGCCACATGGACAAGAAAGGAATTACAACCATGGAAATAATAACCCAGGGAGAGTTACCTTTCCTATTTGTCAAAAGTGTAATAGAGCGCATCCCGATGTTTGTCAAGCAGGCATGGGTGTTTGCTTTAACTGCGGACAGAAAGGACATATGAAGAGAGAGTGTCCGAAGCCACTGAAAGCAGCACGACAGAACCAGTACGAACAGCCCCAGCCTTTGAGGGCGATTCAAGCGCAGCCGCAACAGCAGATGACCCAGCAGCAGTTCCAGCAGCATGCTCAACAGCAACAGAATGCAAGGGCATGTGCGATCAAACATGGTGCGCAAAATAAAGGAAAATGAAACCTTACATGTATGGGAAAACTTCACAACATCCCTATTAAGATACTGTTTGATATTGGGGCATCGCATTCTTTTATTGCTGGTTTGTGTGCGGATAACTTAGATATCAGACCTGTACGAGCTGAACATGCTATGAGAGTAGCTACACCTTCAGGAGAGATCACTACTTCCATGCATGTTTGCTCTAACCTAGAATTAGAAATCGGAACTCTTAAGGTTAAAGCGAACAATTTGAATGTTATGATTATGTGGGACGTAGATATAATCTTAGGAATGTACTGGTTGTCTGAGAATTATGCCACGATTCTCTGCAACGAAAGGAAAATCTCTTTCCAACCACCAGGGAAAGAACCGACAAAATTTTATGGGATTGCAATGGGGAAGAAGGTACCGATAATATCCTCCATACAAGCCAAAAATTTGATGAAGAAGAAGGGTTGCACAGCCTATCTTGTGTACCTAGTTGGAGAACCAGGAGCCGAGAAGACCATTCAAGACGTGAAAGTTGTTAACGAATACGAAGACGTCTTTCCAGAAATTTTACCTGGTTTACCACCCGACCGTCATATAGATTTCTCGATTGACTTAGAACTAGGATCGGCCCCCAAATCGAAAGCCCCATATAGGATGGCACCGAAAGAACTAGAAGAGCTTAAGATCCAGCTGCAAGAGTTATTAGACCTTGGTTTCATTAGACCGAGTGTTTCACCTTGGGGAGCACCTGTTCTGTTTGTCAGAAAGAAGGATGGTTCTATGAGGATGTGCATAGACTATCGAGAGTTAAATAAGATTACCCTTAAGAATAAGTATCCTTTGCCAAGGATAGAAGACCTCTTTGATCAGCTTAAGGGCGCATGAGTCTTTTCAAAGATAGACTTAAGATCCGACTATCATCAATTAAAAATCAAACCCGAGGACATACCTAAGACTGCTTTCCGAACCAGATATGGCCATTACGAATTTCTAGTTATGCCTTTCGGTTTGACTAACGCTCCCGCGGTATTCATGGATCTCATGAATCGAATTTTCCATCCATACTTAGACAAATTTGTTTTAGTATTCATCGCGACATTCTCATTTACTCCAAGAATGAGGAAGAACACAAGGAACACTTAAGAATAGTTTTAGAAACGCTTAGAGCCGAGAAGCTTTACGCCAAATTCAGTAAGTGCAAGTTTTGGCTGAAGGAAGTAATGTTCCTTGGACACATCGTATCAGCAGAAGGCATTAAGGTAGATCCTGCCAAGGTAGAGGCAGTACGCGATTGGAAATCGCCAATAAGTCGGAACGAAATCAGGAGTTTCTTAGGTTTAGCCGGTTATTACAGAAGATTCATCGAAGGATTTTCAACGATTTCTAGACCTATGACGCAACTACTTCGGAAGGAAAACAAGTATAAATGGACGGATGAATGCGAGAAGAGTTTTCAGACACTCAAGGAAAAGTTAACCACAACACCAGTGTTGGCTCTGCCATAAGCGAATAAGGAATACGTGGTCTATACAGATGCTTCAAAGAACGGATTAGGTTGTGTTTTGATGCAAGATGGAAATGTGATAGCTTACGCTTCACGACAACTTCGACCTCATGAAGTTGAATACCCAACCCACGACTTAGAACTAGCAGCCGTTGTGCATGCGCTGAAAATTTGGAGACACCATCTCTATGGTGTTAGGGTTGAGATTTTTACGGACCATAAGAGTTTGAAGTACTTTTTCGAGCAAAAGGAATTGAACATGAGAGAAAGACGATGGCTCGAATTAGTCAAGGATTATGATTGCGGAATCAACTATCATTCAGGAAAAGCAAATGTGGTAGTTGACGCGCTGAGTCGCAAGACTCCAATCAAGTTTGGATGTCTCCTTGTTGAGGAAGAAGCTCTGGTAAGAGAATTTGAGGAAATGGACTTAGAAGTGCTCGATGCACCTGAAATGATAACAAACCATATAGCAACACTCGAAGCTACATCAGACATACGAGAAAGGATCATAAGTGTACAGAGAAGGGACGAAACAATTGAGAAGCTTCGACTGAGGATAAGAACGGATAAACCGGGTAGTTTTTCCGAGGCACCGGACAATGCAATTTTGTTTGAAGGCAGACTTTGTATCCCTGAAGACGACGAATTGAAGAACGATATCATGAGTGAGGCTCACGACACGCCATATACAGCACACCCAGGGAGTACAAGATGTATCAGGATTTAAGAAAGAATTTTTGGTGGAACGGTTTGAAACGAGACGTTGCCTCGTTTGTAGAAAGATGTTTGGTTTGTCAACAAGTGAAAGCTCTACACCAAAGACCATATGGATTGTTGCAGCCATTAAGTATTCCAGAATGGAAATGGGAGGATATAGCTATGGATTTTCTGACAGGTTTGCCTAAGTCAAGAAGAGGAAACACTGTCATCTGGGTAGTTATTGATAGACTCACCAAATCAGCTCACTTTCTACCGATTAAGATTACCTATGGATCAGAAAAGTTAGCACAATTGTATGTCCGTGAGATTGTACATCTGCACGGAATACCAAAGTTGATAACATCAGATAGAGATGCCAAATTCACTTCGAGATTTTGGATCACGATGCAGAAGGAGTTAGGTACTGAACTTAACTTTAGTACAGCTTTTCACCCCCAGACGAATGGATAATTCGAGAGAACGATTCAGATACTCGTTGATATGTTAAGAACGGTAGTATTGGATCGAAGCGCGAATTGGGAAGATATCTTACATTTAGTTGAATTCGCGTACAATAACAGGTATCAGGTGACGATAGGAATGGCGCCTTACGAGGCTTTGTATGGAAGGAAATGTAGATCACCACTTTATTGGGATCATTCGTCAGATTAGAGTTAGAATGAAAGAGGCCCAGATCCGACAAAAGTCTTAAGCCGACGACCGTCGAACCAATCTTAGTTTTGAAATTGGGGATAAGGTTTTCCTTAAGATTTCACCATCTAAAGGAATCGTTAGATTCGGAGTTAAGGGTAAACTCAGACCAAGGTTTATAGGACCTTATGAGATTCTCGAAAAAGTAGGACCCGTTGCTTATAAATTGGCCTTACCGCCAAATCTAGGAAGTGTCCATAAGGTTTTTCACGTATCTCAGTTAAGAAAATATGTTTTTGATCCTAAGCACGTAATTAACCAGCAAGACGTTGTTCTTGAATCCGACTTGAGTTATGAAGAAAAACCATTAACGATCTTGGATCGTAAAATACAAGAGTTAAGAACCAAGTCGATACCAATAGTAAAAGTGCTATGGAATCACCACGGGCAAGAAGAAGCCACGTGGGAACTCGAAGAAAAGATGAAAGAGAAGTACCCTTACCTTTTTGAAGAAGGTATGCAAATTTCGGGACGAAATTTCTTATTAGAGGGGTAGGATGTAATACCCCGGATAATTATTCCGTCATTAAAATAAAAAGTTAATTAATAATTAAGGCTTTACACGCCTAAGTTAAGGATTTTCGATTCTAAGATTTACGATTAAATCCATTTCTGAAAATAAATTTCAGAAGTCGGACGAACGACTACTGTATTAGGGTTTTCGCGTCCGACAAATTTATCATCCGAAAACTCAGATTGAAAAACCGTCGAACTTTACATTCACTTTTTCTTCGATACGAGTTCACCGGAGAAAGTCAGTTTTTATGATTTTTCCGGGCGAATTTTAGACTGTCTAATCCCGACTTTTTCTCGGATTTTGAAAAATGAATTAGGTTTTTTGAGTATGTGATTTATTTCTAATCTAACGGACGAATTAGATTTCGTCGAATTCGTAACTACCTAAGAAAGTTTTTCTCGACTTTTATAACTTCGTTTAAAACCCAGAAACGAGATATTTCCGTCAAATGGAAGACTTTTGTGTTTCTAGGGAAGAAAGAAAGTATGTAACTATATTCACCACGTAAAATATGATTTTTTCGACGAGTTTTTATACCCACGGTGGCAACCCACGATGGACTCATTTATGCACACGATGGTAGAAAATTTTCATGTACATGAATTATATGTTGATATTTAGTCATAAGAGAGTATATTTGCATGTTTAGAAACGTTTTTAGAAGTAAAATAGCCGTAAAAATATATTCACTGTCGTGTGTATAAGATTTCTTCATGTTATGATCCGTTTTTTGCAATCCACGGTGGCAATCCATGATGGGGCAATCCAAGATGGGCCATCGTGGGTTGCCACCGTGTGTTGCCACCGTAAACACCTTTTTAGGCAACCCACAGTGGCAACCCATGATGATCCATCGTGGGTTGCCATCGTGGATTGCCTAAAAAGGTGTCCACGGTGGCAACCAGCGATGGTTACCACCGTGGCTACCAACGATCGTGTGTGTATTCATCGTGGATAGGCAGTAGATGCATTAGAAGCGTGTTCGATCGGATTTTTTTTATAATTTCTTGGCTATTTTGTATTTTTCAGATGTCGTGGCAACGTGTTTTGATACATCACAGTGGTCATTGGGATTGATCGAGTTATAGATGGGGATTTTTTTTTGTCTTCATCGATAGTGCCATAGTGAACCGTGCAAGCCTTGTTGATACAGAAGAGGCCGAGGGAGAATAGGTAAGGCAAAGGTGTCGACGGAAGAAAAAGTGTAGCATTTGTCGTCTTGATGATCATGATGCGAGGAAATGTCCCTATCGTGAAACGTAAATATGTTATTTTTTTTGTTGTTTAAGATGAATTTATGATTTGTATTGGGAGAGAAAACATAACTAAATTCTCATTTTTGTTAATGTTTGAACTTATTTTATATGTTATTTGAACTTGTTTAAGATGTGAGTGAGTATACTTGAATGGGGTTGAAAATAGCAGGTGTAAAACATCACTCTCTGAAAACCCATGATGGGCAGCCCACGATGGGTAACCTACTATGGTGGCCATCGTGGGCAACCCATGATGGGTGCCATCGTGGATACATAAACACCCACTGTGGGCAGCCCCTTTTCACTATTTTTCACCTTCAAATCCCAATTTTTATCAATAAATCTTAGATATACCACTTCTAATGCTCATAAAATCATGTACATTGTTCTCATATTCAATAAATCAAACATAAACACACACTTAGAAGCATACATTTTGCAAACCCAAAATTCAATTTCGTGTGGAATTTAAGCACTAACCGGTGGTTCGTTGTCGACGAGTCGTACTTCCTCCTCGCCAGAGGTAGATGTCGACTCCCCATGGTGGTCGGATTGGTCACTCATTGCCGCCGTGTGTTTGTGTGGGTGTGTGCCGTCGAGGGTTGAGAGGGAGAGAGAGAGAGAGAGAAAGTGATGTGTGGTGGGGTAGGGGGGCGGGACCGATAGAGATAGGATAGGTTTTTTTTGTCTTTTTCTTATTTGTTTATTTAAATAAAGGTATTTTAGTCTTTTAAGTGATTTTGGTATAGAAAACTTATACTTTTATAAAAGAGTGTAAAAAACTTCTACCTTTTTATCAAAAGGTATTTATAAAGAGTTTGCCCTTAAATTAATCAATTTTCAATTATGATAATTATGTATCATGATAATACCATTATTAAATTAATGAAAAGAAACCAATATATATTATTAAAATAATTACGGGTAGAATTCTAATATAATTAGGATTCTTCAATAATATTAAATTACATTATTGTCCATTAAATAATTATAATAAGAAGGATATATTAGGCAAATCAAATTTTGTAAGATTTCTAATATAATTAGGATTCTTCAATAATATTGAATTACATTATTGCCCATAAAATAATTATAATAAGAAGAATATATTAGGCAAATCAAATTTTGTAAGAATCCGCTCTTTTATAATAAAATGTATAGATAGGGGATGGATCAAATACAAATCATAGTCTACGTAAAAACTAAAGGGTAAAATGCAGAAATAGCAATTCTAAGATTTAAAATATTAATTATAGCAATAATTTTTAAAACTTCAAATAATAGCAATTATAGACTTATTTACCCTTTTTTCTTCTTCTATTTCAATTTTCGTTTTTTAAATTGAAAGTCGTGATCCCAAATATATCTGTGGGAAATCACATGAATAAATATGTGAAAGCACATTATAATTTGTGTGGTTTCACATGAAAAATAATGTGAAATCAAATTATAATGGTTTCACATGAAAAAAATGAGAATTCATATAAAAAAAATAGGGATTCACATGAAAAATAATGTGAAATCACATTACAATTTATTTGATTTCGTATTTAATTCGATTTCATATAAAAAAAAAGGAATTCACATGAAAAATAATGAGAATTCATATAAAAAAATGGGAACTCACATGAAAAATAATGAGAATTCGAATAAGGGTAAAAAAGTCATAAATTGCTACAATTTGTAATACCCCGATAATTTCTACTGTCTCTAAAAATAAAAGTTAATAATAATTATGGCTTTGCACGCCTAAGATCATGAATTCCAATTCTAAGATTTGCGGTGAAATCCGTTTCAGAAAATAATTTCCAGAAATCAGGCGAACGACTACTGTATTTAGGATTTTCGCGTCCGATAGATTTTTCGTCCGAAAGCTCAGAATTAAAGTCCGTCAGAATTTACATTCACTTTTTCTTCGATACGAGTTCACCGGAGAAAGTTAGTTTTTATGATTTTCCGGATGAATTTTGGAAAGTGATGTCCCGATTTTTTCTCGGATTTTGAAAAACGAATTAGGTTTTCCGAGTACGTAAATTATTTCCAATCTAACGGACGAATTAGATTTTGTCGAATCCGTAACTACCTAAGAAATCATTCCTCGACTTTTTAATCGTTGTTTAAGAGTCGGAAACGAGATATTTCATCTAAGATTTCCTCGCCAAACAACTCCCTAGCGAGTCACCACTACTTTATTAGATACTTTCATCCTACTTTATGTTATAACTTAGTCATCCAACTCTCCCTCCCATCTCCTCTCTACCGCCACCCCCCCCATCAAGCTCTCTCTCTCTTTTCTTCATTCCTCCATTGAAGAACCTCAAGCTTTTGCAAGGATCCAAGTTCATAGTTCATCAATCTTCCATCCGATTCCACTTCTACTTTCATTGTAATTCAAGGTAATCATCCTAGCTTCACTTTTATCCAATTAGATTTCCATTTCTTTAATTTTGGATATGGACCGATTTCTGTAGTAGAATTAGGATGGTGATTTGAGTTTTAATTCATGCAATTAGATGTGTTAGTAGTTGATTCTATGGTTTAATTGAAGAAAGAAATCAAGAACCCTAATTTCTAGTGAGGACCGAAATTTAGGGCTTTGTGGTAGGATGATTTAATTCTTAAATTGATTGTATAAATGAGTTTAGGAGTAATCTAATTGAGGATTAATGCAAAAATAAATGAAATCCCCTAACTAATTGATGACAACCGATTTAGGGGTTAGGGTTTCAATATGAATTCTTCAATTAAGGATGTAGAAGTGATGATCAATGATTAATTTATGTTGTAGTATTATGAGAAATGGATTAATGATTTAATTGATGAAGAAAATACCCTCCTAATTATTTTTTTATTACTACCGATTTTTTGGAAGGAATTAGGGGTTGTTTGTAGTTTGATTCTAATGATGATATAATGATGGATTAAGGTTCCTTATGATATTGGATGATGATATGATTTAATTGGAATTATTCTAAAAATATAATGAAAAATGTAAGAGACGGTGAATTGGAAATAAATCAAGATTGGTTAATGATTTAAGATTTATGATATATGTAGTAATGATCCTTGTTAGATGATGAATAATGTTGTAGAATTTGAACAAATTCTAGTGACGTTTGATAATTCGTAAGAGGCGAATAAATGATGATAAGTAATGATAGAAAAGACGATTAAGGATTCTAGTTGGTTATTGATGAATGTTAATGATAAATGAACAAGTTTATAGTTGACGACGTGTTCATCCGAGATATGAAATGATGAGTTGTAGTTGAAATTGAGAGGTTAGATTTTGGAAATGTGAAATTGAAATGGTATAGTAATTGCGTAGTTAATGAGACGAGGTTTTAAACGTCGAGCTTATAAATGAGAAATGAAAAGGAGTTCAACACGTATGAGGATACGTGTAGACTGCATTGAGTCAGGAATTTCGTGGAAAATGAAGTGGAATAACGTAAGTCGAACCTAGGAAGTCGTGCGCCGAGTTATCGAGCCTTAGGGTTAAACTTGGACTGTTTTGCGACGTTTCACGGAAACTGTCATATCTTTTAGCTCGTTTATCAGAATTGAGATCCGTAAATTGGAGAGTAAACTAGACACCCGTACCTTTCTTTTGGTATAACATTAGTCCCCTGTTTCGAAATCCCCTGTTCTGTACAAACTTACTGATCTGTGCAGATTTTTCTGAATCCTAGTTTCTTAAGTTGAATTCTTTTCAACTTAGTTTCCTTTTGATCTCTTAAGTCGTGGTAAGCAATCGACTTCAGTTTTGCCGACATAAGCATCGAGTAAGGAACCAAATGAGGTTTAATCGAGATGTGCTCGAGTCTCGTTCCCGTTTAACTAAAAGAATCTAGTTTAGCGTGCAAATGCCTAAAAAGCTTAATAGACTAAATCGTTTTCGATTTCGATTTCCGTTTTCTTTTGTCGTCTCAACGACTTATCGAGGATATATTTTATGTACGATGAAGGAGGAAGTCAGCATAAGGAAAGGACGGAAGATTGAAGAACGGAAGCACGTTTAATTGTTCTGTAATCTATAAGGTGGGCTTTTATATATGAAACAAAAACGAGCAATGCTCGAAAACCTTTTTTTATCGCTTTGATAATCGTGTTCATCCGAGATATGAAAAGGAGTTCAACACGTATGAGGATACGTGTAGACTGCATTGAGTCAGGAATTTCGTGGAAAATGAAGTGGAATAACGTAAGTCGAACCTAGGAAGTCGTGCGCCGAGTTATCGAGCCTTAGGGTTAAATTCGGACTGTTTTGCGACGTTTCACGGAAACTGTCATATCTTTTAGCTCATTTATCGGAATTGAGATCCGTAAATTGGAGAGTAAACTAGACACCCGTACCTTTCTTTTGGTATAAGATTCGTCCCCTGTTTCGAAATCCTTTATTCTGTAAAAACTTACTGATCTGTGCAGATTTTTCCGAAACCTAGTTTCTTAAGTTGAATTCTTTTCAACTTAGTTTCCTTTTGATCTCTTAAGTCGTGGTAAGCAATCGACTTCAGTTTTGCCGACATAAGCATCGAGTAAGGAACCAAATGAGGTTTAAAAGAGATGTGCTCGAGTCTCGTTCCTGTTTAACTAAAAGAATCTAGTTTAGCGTGCAAATGCCTAAAAAGCTTAATAGACTAAATCGTTTTCGATTTTGATTTCCGTTTTCTTTTGTCGTCTCAACGACTTATCGAGGATATTGTTTATGTACGATGAAGGAGGAAGTCAGCATAAGGAAAGGACGGAAGATTGAAGAACGGAAGCACGTTTAATAGTTCTGTAATCTATAAGGTGGGCTTTTATATATGAAACAAAAACGAGCAATGCTCGAAAACCTTTTCTTTATCGCTTTGATAATCGTGTTTTCAAAGTGATAATTATGGCATACACTGTTTTGTGTTTTATGTGAGTTCTCTTGTACCTTTCTGAGTTAGCCATCGTGCTTTCCAGAATTATGAGTTAACCATTAGGTGTTAACTAAACGATCGGACTTTGAGACTAGCTATCCAAAGTTAGTGCACTTTGTAGCCTGTGGTGTATGTGGTATCCTGTTGAGGGGTAGCCAGCCACGGTGAATTATGACTGGTCAAGATTTGAACGTAACATCTATGAAAAATGCTCTGTAGAGCTAACCTTTATGAAAATGAGAACGAAAATGTTTAGTAGGCACGGGCTCTTAAAAAGAAAAAACCCCAGTGCGCTACATATATGAAATGCCTGTTTTATCTATACTTATGATTATGTTTTCGGCAATGTACCCACTAAGTACTTTTGTACTTAGCCCTGCATATGTTTTCTAAATGTGCAGGTTGAAGCGACGGAAGTGGTGACGGTTGAGTTAGGAGTTAATGTTGTCAATAGGAGAAGACTATATATATATATATGTAGTTGCATTTCCGCTGTCAAACTCTAGACTCATCTTTTGTTGATGTAAATCACTTTTTGATTTAAGTTCTGTAAATAACTTAGTCTTCATTTTGAGAACCTCGTCGAGTGATCCTTCGAGATCAACTCTTCCTTTTATATATTAAAGTCTTGTTCATAAGTAATTCATTCTGTTATTAATGTCTGATATTCTTTCATTCTTATTCATTCCCCCTTCTTCCCCGCTTCTTTAATCCAACCCCTAGTCGCACCCCGACTTCTGCCGTCCCTCGGGATTTGGAGCTGTGACACAATTAATAACTTTTAAAAGTTATTGCTAGAATTAATATTTTTATTTTCAAAACTGCTAGAATCCTACAATAACTCTAAAGTAAAAACCACATCTACACTCTTGATTTGTTACAATTAATGGATGAAATTGATTTGTCTATTTTTGCTGAATAAGTTAAACGTGTATAGCGTGAGGGATTCTATATATATATATATAGTCTTTTTCTTTAATTTCGTAACAACCGTTTCCTAATTTATTGTTACAACCATATCACATGGATAGGATCTCCTCGGCGGTTACAATTTAGCAATAACAAGGCTTTTTTTTTTTGGGAAGAATGCATAAATAGCACTTCTTAGGATTAAAATATTAATTATAGCAGTGGTTTTTACAAGTAATAAATAATAACAATCTAAGATTTTGATACCCTTTATTGAATTTCTCGTACATATTCCCAGATTTTGTTTTGATTTATTTTCAATAAATCTAAAATTACAAATTTAACAAATCTTTAAGATCATGTGAATCTATTTCTACTCAATATTAATTAATCTAGCCTTTTTATTTTTCATTCCCTTAAGAATGTCTGGCGAGTTTTATTTTTCACTCTCGCATAACCGCCGTCGAACAAAAGGTTAATCTTTTCCGTCTTAATCTAGCCGGAATAAACTGAAATCATGGTCGTCTCCACCGTAAACAAACACCAAATGCAATAGGGGGAAGCAAATCGACAACAACAACCATGGCCGAATCTTCAACGGTTAGTACCTAGCATTTTTTTTTAATTGAATGTTGTGATTTTTTTAGTACAAAGCATCGTCGAAGTTGTGATTTCAATTTGTTTGTGAGAAGTTCGGCACTCGCGATTTCCCAATTTTTGATTCCTAGTACTGCCATGTGTTATTTTTAACAATTTTTTACAAATTTCCAACTTTTGACAAGCTCAGAACTCGCGATTTTTTGGATTGCCCTGTTTTTTTTAGCACTCGCCATTTCCCACTTTTTTTGTTTTGGTTATTACTAACTGATTTCCCAATTTTTTTTTGTGTCATTTACATGTTATCACAGCCCCAAATCCCGAGGAACGGCAAAACCGGGGTGCGACTAGGGGTTGGATTAAAGAAGCGGGGAAGAAGGGGAATAACTAAGAATGAACGAATAAACAGACATTAATAACAGAATAACTTCTATGAACAAGACTTCATTTAAAAAAAAGAGTTGATCTCGAAGGATCACTCGACAAGTTGTTCAAAAAGGAACTGAGTTCATTGTACGGGGTTTAGACACAACAGATAGATACATTAACTTCAAAAAGATTGGCAGCGGAAAGCGTAAAGCTTGATACAAGTTCTTTATTCTAATTACGACTCTTAACTCAACATCAACCACCGCCGCTCCCGTCACTCAACCTGCACATTTTATAAAACATATGCAGGGCTAAGTACAAAAGCACTTAGTGGGCACATTGCCGAAAATATATCATAAGTATAGATAAATCAGACATCTCATTTCTGTAGCACATCGGGGTTTTTCAATAAATACCTGTGTCTACTAAACATTTTTTGTCTCATTTCCACAACATGGCTTGATCAAGCACTTTTATGATAGATATTACGTTCAATCTTGCCCAATAACTATCATCGTGGCTGGCCACCCCTCAACAGGGTTCCACACACAACGGCTACTGTGTACACTAATTTTGGATAGCAGGTCGGCTAACTCAAAGTCCGATCGTTTTAGTTAGCAAGTCGGCTAACTAATAAATCTGGATAGCAGGTCGGCTAACTCAGAAGGGTACAAGAGAACTCACATAAAAACAAATCATTTCATGCTCTGATTATCATGTTGAAAACACAATTATCAAAGCTGTAAATAAAGATTTTCGAGCATCGCTCATTTTAGTTCGTAAATAGAAAAGCCCACCTTACTGATTACAGAACTATAATACGAGCTTCCGTCTTCTGTCTTCCGTCCTATCCTTGGTGTTGACTTCCTCCTTTTATCGTAAATAAACAAACTTAAATAACTTGATCGCAACGATAAAAGAAACAGGAAATCGAAATTGGTTTTTGTCTTTTAGGCCTTTGCACTTTACTATTTTATTTTGATTAACGAATAAACGAGACTCGATCAATTCTCGTTTACAAACTGACTAGGCTCATTAATCGATACTTAGGTCAGTAGATAAATGGATGTCGATACCTTATAACGACTTAAAAGTTCACAAGGAATGAAGTTGAAAAGGATTCAACTTAAGAAATTATGTTTTCGGAAACTTTCTGCACAAGGCAGCCTTTCTGGAGTTCGCACAGAACAGATCACTTTAAAACCGGGGATAAAATTTATACCAAAAGAAAGCTACGAATGTCTAGTTTACTCTCCAATTTAAGGATCTCGATTTCGTTAAGCGAGCTAAAAGTTATGACAGTTTCCGTGAAATGTCGCAAAACAGTCCGCGCGAAACCCTAATGCTCGATAAAACTCGACGCACGATTTTCTAGGTTCGATTAACGCTATTCCACTTTTATTTTCGCGAAATTTCCATCTTAAGACAGTTTACATGCATGTCCCTTAATCAGGTACACATTCACGTCTTTTGATTACACAAACGACGAGCATTTCCTCGTCCTTTTTAACTAACCAATTACTAAACCAAATCAAATTTCAATTTCTATTTCATTCAACAACTTCTCGTTTATTAACTATAACTCTTATTATCTCGTATCTCGGATGGAAATATCGTCAACTAAAATATCGTTCGTCAAACGACAACAATCATTAATATCAAATTGGTTTTCCTTATTCAACTTTTCTATCGACGTTAAATCTCGTTTCTTCGTCTCTTAACAAAATTTCAATCTTCTTAGAATTCGTTCAAATTTTACGGTTACGATCATTAACTATCAAGATTATCATATATCCAAATCAGAGACCTAAATCATTATTCATTCTCGACTTATCGACAATTGCTCGTCTCTTAACAAAAATCCGACGTTCTCCGATTTCGTTCAAACTTTACAACATGGATCCTTATCTATCAAGAATCACTAATATGCAAACCATATACTCATATCATTAACGAATCTTGATTTATCGATGGATTTTCGTCTCTTACGATTTTCATTTTATTTTTAGAAAAATTCCAAATAATTACATATTCATCCACATGCATACTACATCTCATTTCCATTAACAATTCATGCATATCATAACATCTTCTACACCAAATCATCCATTCTTCATCTCTTACATTTCTACTTTTATTTTTAGAAAATTCTAAATTAATTCATGTAGTCATCTAACATCACATAGAACACTAATCCATCAAACAATGATCAAGAAAATTGAACTAGCATGTCACAGCCCCAAATCCCGAGGGACGGCAGAAGCCGGGGTGCGACTGGGGTTGGATTAAAGAAGCGGGGAAGAAGGGGGCTAACTGTCTAAACATACATAAAAGACATCAAACAAACCATGAACAAGATTTGAATATAAAAGAAAGAGTTAATCACTACGGATTACTCGACAAAAGTACACGGTAGAAGCTAAGTTCATAATTACAAACTTAAACTACAGTGTATTGTTCAAAAGGTACATATCAAAAGATATTCAGAGTTTTGCAGCGGAAGGGTTCTAACTAAGCATCCTATCCTTTAACTCAACATCAACCGTCGCTGCTCACCGTCGCTTCAACCTGCACATTTAGAAAATAATGCAGGGCTAAGTACAAAAAGTACTTAGTGGGCACGATGACGAAATCATAATCATAAGTATAGATAAATATGGCATTTCATAATTGTAGCACATCGGGGTTTTATTTAAAAGAGGCCCGTGTCTACTAAACATTTTCCGACTGATTTTCACAATTTACTCGGCCGAGTATTTTCAGGTATGCTATGTTCAATCTTGACCAATTCTAATTCACCGTGGCTGGTACCCCTCAACAGGATATCACATACACCACATGTTACAAAGTGCACTAACTCTGGAAAGCACTTAGCAGCTAACTCAGAGCCGATCGTTAGTTAATCTAGTTAGATTAACTCTAAATCTGGAAAATATGAATGTTGACTCAGATAGGTACAAGAGAAATCACATAAAACATAAAACAGTTCATGCCATAATATCACTTTGAAAACACAGATATCAAAGCGATAAAGAAAGATTTTCCGAGCATTGCTCGTTTTATTTTTGTATATAAAAGCCCACCTCGATATACAGAACTTAAAAGCACTAGCTTCCAATCTTCGGATCTTCCGACCTTTCTCTACAGCTGGCTTCCTCCTTCATCGTAAAATAATAATACTTAAAGACGGGTCGTAAAAGATAATCGATCAAAAAGAATCGAAATAAGTTTTAGTCGTTTCATTCTTTAGGCATTTGCACGCGTTCTAGTTCTCGACTATAACTATAGCTCATATTATAATAGCTCGAAAGCTCATGAAGTCAACTAGAAAGTTGTTCTCAAGTCCATCATAGACAATAATATCAAATTAGAATTCTCATTTGACTTCTCGGTTATTAGTTACGACTAAAAGTTCGTCTCTTACGCGATTTTCAAAGTTGTCGGATTCCATTCAAATTTTACGTCATTAAACTACGTCTAACGTGAATCACTTTCATGCATGCAATCATGTCATAACATCATTATATTTCAACTTATAAGGTGTTCTTCGTCTCTTACATTACGTTAAATATTTTTAGAAAATTCTCAATTTAATTCTATAATCAATTAACATCAATTACTACATAATTCCATCAACAATTCATCAATTAAATCAAACATGTGGAAACCCCTAATTACTCAAATAATTTCGGTTTTCATATATATATTAAGAGGGTGATTTTCTTCTCCAATTAACAACATTTATCCACTAATCATCCTATTATATCAACAATTAATCAATTGCAATCCAATTACATACTAACATGCATAAATCCCCAATTTCATTATTCAAACCCTAATTGAATTTCACAAAAACATGGGGCTTTCGATTCCTCTTTGTTCTAAACACTAATTAAACATCTCTTAAGCATGAATCTATCATCAATTTAAAGATTCAAGAAATCCTACTAAGAACCCTAAATTTCGGTATTAATGTAGTATTAGGGTTCTTGATTTTTGCTCAATTCTAAACCCTAATTAACCTATCTAACATATCCAATTTCATTAATCCAAGATCAATTCATCCATTTCAAAGCCTTAATTTTCGATCAAAGAAGGAAAAATAAAAGAAGGGGAAGATGGTTGGATAGAATTGTGGAGGAGAGAATTACCTTGAGAAATAATGAAGAAAGTAGTAGGTTTGGATGGAAGAATGGAGACTTGTGTGTTTCTTCTTGGTGTTCTTGAAGGATTCTTCAATGGAGATGATGAAATGAAAGATGGGAGAATAAGGTATGGTGGCTGCCGAAATTGTGTTGGGAGGGAGAGAAGGAGTTGTTTAATTTGTTAACTTATGGAACAAGAGTGCAAGGTGTAAAGTTACAATAGTAACTAGCTAAGGTGTAAAGCATGAATAGTAGAACCCTTAGGTGTCCCTTAATTAACTAATAAAACACAAAAAATCTAACTAAAAGGGATGGTAAAGTCGGTCAAGGAGTGGGAGAGGGAAAAGAATAAACGCTTTTCCGACGCGATCCGACGTTACGGAAAACGTTCGACGAAAAACATCGCTTGGCATAAAATCGCCGCAATCCGATTTGACCGTAAATTCTAACGTACAAAACTTAATCGGAAAATAAATTTACAAAATTTTTTTTTGACAAAAACTCGGGACGACACAGTCCGAGTTTCGTCCGGAAAATCATAAAAACGAACTTTCTCGGGCGAGTTCGTATCGCGATTTCGTGAATGTAAAAATCAGACGGTTTTCCGTTCTGAGTTCACGAACTAAAAACTTTTCGTACGCGCTAACCCTAAATACAGTAGTCGTCTAGCTGACTTCTGTAATTTATTTTCAGAAACGGATTCGACCGTTAGTCTTAGAATTCAAAATCGTAAACTTAGACGTGCAAAGCCATTTATTTAATTAACTTTAAAATTTTAAGAACGTAAGGAAATTACGGGGCATTACATAGCAAAACCCCCTAAATTTTCCCAAAATTTCGGTAATATCAATTATGTTAGGAGGGATGATTTCTTCATGATTTCAATCTATAAAACCTAATTCTAAGCATACTATAACATGTATTAAACAAAAGTTCATCATCCTACTTCTTTCCATAATTTTCGAAAAAAATAAAGTTGATGGAATCGAGTTTTTGTTCGGTTCATAACGTAGAAGAAGTTCCTACCTTGACGAATATGAACTCGGAAATAAAATCGATCGGTAGACAAGAGACTTGTGATCTTGAGAAAAGCTTGAAGATGTCACAGCCCCAATTCCCGAGGGACGGCAGAAGCCGGGGTGCAACTGGGATTGGATTAAAGAAGCGGGGAAGAAAGGGGATGAATGATTAAGCAGACATAAAAGACTGAATTATTTCTATGAACAAACCTCATTACTTAAAGAAAGAGTTGATCTTAAAAGATCACTCGTACAAAGTTCTCATAAGCATCTAAGTTATAATACGGAACTGAACCCAAAAGTGATTTACATATAACATAAGAGCGTCTAGAGTTTGGCAGCGGAATTGTAAACTACATACTAAAGTTTTCCCTATTGACAACATTTACTCAACCGTCGCCGCTCCGTCTCTCAACCTGTACATTTAGAAAACATGTGCAGGGCTAAGTACAAAAGCACTTAGTGGGCACATTGCCGAAAATATAATCATAAGTATAGATAATCAGGCATTTCATTTCTGTAGCACATCGGGGTTTTTCAACAAATTCCCGTGTCTACTAAACATTTTCTTTCTCATTTTCATAACTTAGCTTGTACAAGCATTTTTCATAGATGTTACGTTCAATCTTAACCATTCATTATCACTGTGGCTGGCTACCCCTCAACAGGATACCACATACACCACAGGCTACAGTGTACACTAAACTCTGGAAAGTCCCTTTTGACTAACTCAAAGCCGATCGTTTAGTTAACCCCTTTTGGCTAACTCATAAGGTACAAGAGAACTCACATAAAACAAATAGTTCATGCTAAGATTATCACTTTGAAAACACGATTATCAAAGCGATAAAGAAAGATTTTCGAGCATTGCTCATTTTGTTTCATATATAAAAGCCCACCTTGAAATTACAGAACTTCTATACGAGCTTCCGTTCTTCAATCTTCCGTCCTGTCCTTGCTACTGACTTCCTCCTTCATCGTAAATAATCATACTTTAAAACTCGGTCGCAAATGATAAACGAATACGGAAAATCGATTTAAGTTTTAGTCATATAGACTTTTTAGGCATTTGCACTCTAAACTAAACTCTTTTAATTAAACAGAAACGAGATACGAACACATCTCATTTGACACTCATTCAGTTCTGTACTTGACACTTAGGTCAGTAGAAAGAAAGTAGTCGTTAACTTGAAACGACTTAAAAGATCGAAGGAACGAAGTTGAAAAGGATTCAACTTAGGAAACTAGCTTTGGAAACTAGCTTTGGAAACTTACTACTCAAGTCAGTAAGTTTGTACAGAATAGAGTATACGAAAACAGGGGATAAATATTATACCAAAAGAAAGGTACGGGTGTCTAGTTTACTCTCCAATTTACGGATCTCGATTTCGTTAAGCGAGCTAAAAGATATGGCAGTTTCCATGAAGGGTCGCAGAACTGCCGAGTGAAACCCTAATGCTCGATAAAATTCGACGTATAACTTCCTAGGTTCGTTTTATGTTATCGTACTTAAATTCTCACGAAATTTACACATCAAGGCAGTCAACACGCACTATCATACGTGAAGAACTCCTTTCCATTCCTCGTCTATAAGCACGACGTTTAAAACCTCGTCTCTTCAACTATACAATTACTATACCAAAACAATTCCAACTTCTCGTTTCTACTTCTCATTCACAACTATAACTCCTCATCTCGTATCTCAAATGTAACTGTCGTCAACTACAAACTTGTTCTCTTATTAATAATAATCATTACTATCCAATTAAAAAAATCCTCATTCGACTTTTCTATAACTCCTTAGGATCGTTGCTTCGTTTCTTACCAAAACTCCAATTCTTTTAGAATTCGTTCTAATTTTCCGATTATGATCATTTATTAATGAGATTTACTTATAATCAAATCATAGACCAAAATCATTATCAAATCTCGACTTATTAGTGGTTCTTCGTCTCTTACACTTTCATTATATTTTTTTAGAAAATTCCTAATAAATTCATGTGATCACCTTTCATTAACTAGAACCTTAATCCATCATTAAATCATCATTAGAATCAAACTACACTAAACCCCTATTTTCCTTAATATTTTCGGTCACAACATAATACTTAGGAGGGATGTTTTCTTCATCAATTTAATCCATAATATCATTTCTAAGCTTACTACAACAATTATTAACCATAGACTAATATTACTACATCATTAAGTTAGATTTCAACTTTGAAACCCTAGCCCCTTAATTCGGTCCACATTAATTCTTTAAGGCAATCCATTTCTTCTTGCATCTATCAACAATTAAACCCTTCCTAAGCTCAATTATTCAATCAATTTAGAGATTAATATATCCTACTATAAAACCCTAATTTTCGGTCTCTACTTAGGTTTTAGGGTTCTTCATTTTTCTCATTAATTCAACCATAGGAATTAATTTCTATCAATCTTATATCATGAATTAAGACTTAAACATCAACTACATCATAGCCCCAAATTTTCGGTCATGGCTAAAAGAAAAGGAATTGAAATTTTACATGGATAGATAGAGAGCTTAAGTCATTACCTTGAATATTAAGTAACTAGAGATAAAATTTGATGGATGATTGATGAACTTGAGAAGAATTTTCCTTGAAGAAGCTTGAGTCTCTAATGGAGGATGAAGAAAAGAGAGAGAGAGTTTGATGGGGGGGGGGAGGGTGGCGGTTTTGTGAGAGAAGGAGAGAGGGATGGATGACTAAGTGTATAGATACATAAAGTTAAGAAAAATCTAATAAAGGTGTGGTGAGTCGTTAGGGAGTGTTTGGCGAGGAAATTTTTAGACGAAAATATATCGTTTCCGGCTTTAAACAACGATTAAAAAGTCGAGGAATACTTTCTTAGGTAGTTACGAATTCGACGAAATCTAACTCGTCCGTTAGATTGGAAATAATTCACGTACTCGGAAAACCTAATTCGTTTTTCAAAATCCGAGAAAAAGTCGGGATTAGACAGTCTAAAATTCGCCCGGAAAATCATAAAAACTAACTTTCTCCGGTGAACTCGTATCGAAGAAAAAGTGAATGTAAATTCTGACGGATTTTAATTCTGAGTTTTCGGACGGAAAATTTACCGGACGCGAAAACCCTAATACAGTAGTCGTTCGTCCGACTTCTGGAAATTATTTTCTGAAACGGATTTCACCGTAAATCTTAGAATTTAATTTCATGATCTTAGGCGCGCAAAGACATAATTATTAATAACTTTTATTTTTAAAGACAGTAGAAATTATCGGGGTATTACAGAAGATGACAAGGTTAATGAGGTGTCTAGTTACTATTTGATAAAGTTAATAAAAATCTAACAACAAAGGTGACTCATAGGGTAATGGCGGTTTGGGTGGGTTTTAATTGCCGGAAAATATCTCGATTACGGGTCTAGAACGACGTTATAAAAGTCGAGAAATAATTTCTTAGATGGTTTCGTATTCGACGAAATCTAAATCGACCGTTAGATTAGAAATAAATCACATACTCGGAAAACCTAATTCGTTTTTCAAAATCCGATAAAAAGTCGGGATTAGACAGTCTAAAATTCGCCCGGAAAAATCATAAAACCTGACTTTCTCCGGTGAACTCGTATCGAAGAAAAAGTTAATGTAAATTCTGACGGTTTTTCGATCTGAGTTTTCGGACGAAAATTCTATCGGACGCGAAAACCCTAATACAATAGTCGTTCGACCGACTTCTGGAATTTATTTTCAAAAACGGATTTCACCGTTAGTCATAGAATCGAAAATCCTTAACTTAGGCGTGCAAAGCCTTAATTATTAATTAAATTTTTATTTTAATGACGGAATAATTATCCGGGGTATTACACATGTACTGAAATTTTTTGGATTATTTAGCACAAATCTTTGCTCAAGATGTGATATTTCAGTTTATTTGTTTGTTATGGTCAAGACGAATTCACGGGGGAGTTTTCGAGATCAAAATATCTGAAGAATGTCTTGTTGTTATTCGCATAAGTAATTTTGAGATTTTCCACATTTTTTTGGAGTGTTGTGGTAGTATTTACCTTTGTTTTAGATGGTAATTCACTTATTAGAAAATGTGAAAACAATGGTAATGCATTTCCATGAAAATTTAAGTAATTTCTCAATTTTTATTGTGTGATTGTTAATTAAGTCTCATTACATGATATGGGATTTCCATCCAAAATTAATGAGAATTGTCATTTTGATATTCACATGACTTAATTTGTGATTTCCCATATTTTTTGTTGTGATTTGAGAGAAATTCCCTTTCTTTTAGATGATAATTCATTTATTTGAAAATGTGAAAACCAAGTTAGTGCATTCCCATGAAAATTTAAATAATTCCCCAAGTTATATTTTGTGATTGTTAGTGAAGTCTCATGATACGATATGGAATTTCCATCCAAAATTAATGAGAATTGTCATTTTCATATTCACATGTCTTAATTTGTGATTTCCCATATTTTCGTTTGTGATTTGAGAGTAATTCCCTTTCTTTTGGATGGTAAGTCATTTATTTGAAAATGTGAAAACCAAGTTAGTACATTCCCATAAAAATTTAAATAAAGAGTATTGATATTTGGACAACAGTTGTCCGGACAACGGTGACATATTCGTAATTAAATACTCTTTCAATTTTTTTAATAATTAATATAATTATTGTTTTGTCTATAACACCCTTTTCCACTTAATTGTATGCTTATTTCTAATATTAATTAAAATAAATTAATATCATGCACAATTTTTTGCAAATTTGAAATATTAAATAAATTTAAAGATTAACATATAATTAGGTGGGAAAAGGTATTATAGACAAAACACCAATTATATTAATTGTTAAAAAATTGAAAGACTATTTAATTACGAATATTACACTGTTGTCCGAACAACTATTGTCCAAATGTCATTATTCTTAAATAAATTCCCAAATTATATTTTGTGATTGTTAGTGAAGTCTCATGATACACAATGGGATTTCCATCCAAAATTAATGAGAATTGTCATTTTCATATTCACATGAGTAGTTTTGTGATTTCCCATATTTTCTTATGTGATATGACACTAATTCCCTTTCTTCCATATGGTAATTCATTTACTAAGAAATGTCAAAACCATGTTAATGATTTCCCATAAAAATTTAACATATTTCCCGAATTTTGTTTTGTGATTTGTTAATGAAGTCTAAAAACAGCATATGGGATTCACATCACAAAATTGTGAGAATCTTTGTTATTGATGTTATTTGTGAAGTAAATCCTAGTTTAGTATATTGTAATTAATGTATTGAAATTTCACATCAACATATTTGTCACAGTCCGACTCCTAGTGTATTGAAAAGTCTAGAATACAAAGGGCAGTGAGGTAAAACAACTTACCTTTTACTCGAAAACATGTTCGATAATTGAAGAATAACATCAAATACCAATTCAAGCTCACAATAATGTGAGTTATTAATCAATTACTTTTCCAAGAAATGAATATTTATCAAGATTTTAGATGTCGAATCAATCAAGGGATTAGGTTTGATTGTTTAATAAATGTTGGATTTTAAAAAGTGGGCCATCTTTTAACTTTTAATCGTCAATTGGTGGTGAAGAATCATTTGAGGATCCAAACATGTTTTGGATGGAATTCAGAAAGGATTTAATGGCTTTGATCGAGCACACGAGTTCTTTGTATTTGGGACCAAGCATGCAAGGCTAGGTTATACTGAAGTAATGATTTTGCAGGGAGAATAAACATCGACTTAAAATTCCAAGGTTATATGTGTGAAGACACATAACCTCAACTTTAAACGTTAATTTAGGATTTTATTGACAACGAGACGCCCAAGCACACGGCAACCTTTCTCATCCGAACTAACCTGCACATTTTAGAAATAACATGCAGGGCGTGAGTACGAAACTTCGTACTCAGTGGACACATGCCAAAAATAATTTGAAACTTTACTCATTAGAGTTATATGATTGAACTTGCCTCATCAGCTGCATCACAAGTGTTAGATAAATTATTTAAAAGGATTTACGACTTGTGGCAGATAAAAACTTTTTCGTTTATTTTTTGAAATCGGTTGCAACCATTTTTCTCGGGTACGAATCCATCTACGCATCTTGTCTTCGTGTGGTGTCGAGAAGTAGGCCTCATCCTCGAGCAACGTGACCAGCCCAATCAAAGTAAAACTCACAATCTTTACATAATCGGCCCAACCGAAGCAAGGCTCACAGTTACTTTACGACCGGCTATACTGTAACAAGGCTCACGGTCACTTAATATAATGCATGCATTGTCTCGTTTTGAACAGGACCTCATCCCGTGCGTCCACATGACTCATTCTCATCACATAATATTAAGTAGAGGATTACATAACAAAACATAAAAACTCAGGCAAGTCAATCAACTTTAAATAAAATTGCATATATAAAATAAATTGCGCATTCATCGTTGAGTTTCGGTTCAGGAAGCCCATTTGGAAAGTGGCTTAGCTCGGCTACTCTTTCTCTGCTCGTCATCCTACTTTTCCACTTCACTCGCGCCTTTCAAAATAATATTATATAAGGACGAGTTTTACACTTTTGAAAAACAGTGAAGCTTAAGTCGTGTAACGGATTTTTACTCATCTAAATTCTCAACTTGACTCCTCAAATGCTCGATTCCGAATTTCTATCCAAGTACTATACCAAAAGACTTTTCGGCATTTATTATCATCATTAATAGATATAATCGAGCTCTCAAATATTAAAAATCTATAATTTCTTTAAACTTATATTTCTCGTTTTTCTCAAATCAAATATTTTCAAACAAATACGAGATTTATTCTCGTTCACACATTTCACACTTTACTCACAACTGTATCATTCCACAGTCACATCAAGTATTCATTGATAAATATCTCAGATATATTATACTGTTAATTTTTTACTCAAAATAATATTTCTCGGTTTTTATCAAATTTAACTTCGTCTTTTGCAGAAAAATTCAAGGAATTAAATTTTAAATTCCGTTTCTCATTCCGACTTCTCGGATAAAATTGCACCAGTTACTTTTTGACACATTTCTCGAGGAAACATATTAACTTAGTCGGAAAATTCTTATTTTCTCATATTGTACTCAAAATAATTTCTATTGACCGATTTTTCGTTCAATTTCGATTCTTGACTTTATCATTGAGAAAAAATCTTTTATTTTTCTCTTTTGACCCTCTACATCCAATATAACTTATTCATTAAAACTCATTTTTGCTCGATTCAAATTCCGTTAATTTTCTTTTATTGTTTTAGCTCAAACACTTCTTTATTTGCTCGTTTATACTTAAACTCTCATAAATTAACTTTTAATTAGAAAATCGTCGATTTTTCATAACTTTCTCATACGGATTCCAAATTTAGCGATTCAAGTGGCTAACATATTTGTTTTTCTCTCAACTTCATGTTAATAACATTGATTACAACATTTACTCAACATAATCTCATCAATTTCTTCTTGAAATTTACTGCACAAATTTATTTTTCTTATTCTTGCTTTTTCTCAAAAATTTCAAGTTCTAATATACTCAAAATTACTCTATTTGATATCTTATAACATCAAATGATCCATATTAACTCAAAATAAAAAATTCTCAATTCTATCTTCTTACTCGATTTTATTAATTCAAAGTTCTATTGAACTTATAAAAATTCCAATTACTCGATTTCTCCATAAATTCATCTTTTAATCTCAATTACTCACAAGTTATATTTTATACTTCATTTTTATTCGATTATTTTGAGGTTTTTCCATAGAATTTTATTTCCTTCATTTTTAATGCTTCTTCATACTCAAATAAATTCTAATTTCATTTTCCTTAACTCAATTTATCTCTTTTAAGCTCAAAATCATCAAAACTCTTTTCTTAGCCTCAAAGGCTTCAAATTTATTGGGGGTTTTCCCCTTTGGTGATTAAACTCTTGATTTTAATATATAGTTCTATTTCAAATAAGTTAAATTTATTACTTCTCATTTAATTCATCAATTTGTGCTTAGGAACTTAAAAGCACAATTTTCTTCTACCTCATGTTGTTAGGAATTTTCATCTTTTGAGCATAAGATTTTATTTCTTCAATTTTTCTTAAACTTATGCTGTAATACCCAGGATGTTTAATCCGTCATTGAAATAAAAAGTTAATTAATAGTTAAGGCTTTGCACGCCTAAATTAAGGATTCTCGATTCTAAGACTAACGGTGAAATCCGTTTCAGAAAATAAATTCCAGAAGTCGGTCGAACGACTACTGTATTAGGGTTTTCGCGTCCGATAAATTTTTCGTCCGAAAATTCAGATTGAAAAACCGTCGAACTTTACATTCACTTTTTCTTCGATACTAGTTCACCGGAGAAAGTTAGTTTTTATGATTTTGTCCGGGCGAATTTTAGACTGTCTAATCCCGACTTTTTCTCGGATTTTAAAAAACGAATTAGGTTTTCCGAGTACGTGATTTATTTTTAATCTAACGGATGAATTAGATTTCGTCGAATACGTTTAGTTAGATTTTTATACCTTTATGAATAGTAAAATGGCTAGTCATCACCTCTCTTTCTTCTCCTCTCTTTACTGCCATCTTCACCTCTCTCTCTCCCATTCTCTCTCAAATTTTTTCCTCCATTAAAACTCATCCTCCAAGCTTTTCTCAAGAACACAAGTCTCTCATCTACCGATTAATTTCATTTCCGAGTTCATATTCCGCAAGGTAAGAACATCGTCTATGATATGAACCGAACAAAAACTCTATTCTATCTATTTATTTTTTTCGAAAAATTGGAGCATGAAGAAGCATGTTGTCCTTTGATTAATACATGATATAGTATGCTTAGAATTAGGTTCTATGGATTGAAATCGAAGAAAATCATCCCCTCCTAACCTAGTGTTAATACCGAAATTTTTATAGATTTTAGGGGTTTTTCCTAGTTCGATTTTCTTGTTGTTTGATTGATGAATTAGTGTTCTACATGTTGTTAATTGATTATGTGATTTAATTTAGGTTTTTTTAAAAAAAAAGTTGAAATATAAGAGATGAAGAATGGTTGATTTGATGAAGAAGATGATATGTTATGCATGTTTTGTTTATGGAAATGAGATATAGGATGATTGAGGATGAATATATATTTAATTGGAATTTTTCTAAAAATAAATTGAAAAACGTAAGAGACGGAAATCTATCGATAAGTTGAAGCTCGTTAATGATATTAGAATATGGTTTACATATTAGTGATGCTCGTTAGATGATGATCATTGTTGTAAAATTTGAACGAAAACGGAGAACGTAAGAGTTTTGTTAAGAGATGAACAATCGTCGATAAGTCGAGCATAAGTAATGATTTAGGATTGTGATTCGAATCTTTGATAATCTTGATAGTTAATGATCGTGACCGTAAAATTTGAACGAATTCTAAGAAGATTCGAATTTTGATAAGAGACGGAGAATCGAGATTAAAAGCCGATAGAAAAGTCGAATAAGGAAAACCTTTTTAATAATAATTATTGTTATTGGTTGATGAACGAGTTTGTAGTTGACGACATTTCCATCCAAGATACGAGATGTTATGAGATATAGTTAAGAAACGAGAAGTGGATGAACGAAAATGAAATAGGATTTGAACTTGAAATTGTTTTGGTATAGTAATTGGTTAGTTGGAAATGACGAGGAAATGCTCGTCGTTTGTTTAATCAAAAGACGTGAATGTGAACCCGATTAAGAGATACTGCATATAGACTGTATTAAGATGAAAATTTCGTGAAAATAAAAGTGAAATAGCATTAATCGAACCTAGGGAATCGTGCGTCGAGATTTGTCGAGCATTAGGGTTTCGCGCGACTGTTTTGCGACGTTTCACGGAAACTGTCATAACTTCTAGCTCGCTTAACGAAATCGAGATCCGTAAGTTGGAGAGTAAACTAAACACCCATGGATTTCTTTTGGTATAAATTACTCCCCCTGTTTAAGATTGCTCTGTTCTGTGTGAACTCCAGAATTACTGTACTGTGCAGTAAGTTTCCAAAGCTTAGTTTCTTAAGTTGAATCATTTTCAACTTCGTTCCTTGTGAACTTTTAAGTTGTTATAAGTTATCGACATCCATTATCTACTGAACTAAGTGTCGAGTAATGAGCCGAGTCAGTTTGTAGACGAGAATTGATCGAAGTCTCGTTTATTAGTTAATCAAAAGGAAGTAGTAAAGTGCAAAAGCCTAAAAGACTAAAACCTATTTCGATTTCTTGTTTCTTTTATCATTGTGATAAGGTTATTAAGTCTGTTTATTTACGATAAAAGGTGGAAGTCATCACCGAGGATAGGACGGAAGACCAGAGACGGAAGCTCGAATAGTAGTTCTGTAATCAGTCCAGTGGGCTTTTCTATATACGAAATAAAATGAGTGATGCTCGAAAATCTTTGTTTACAAGCTTTGATAATTGTGTTTTCAACGTGATAATCAGAGCATGAAATGATTTGTTTTTATGTGAGTTCTCTTGTACCCTTCTGAGTTAGCCGACCTGCTATCCAGAATTATTAGTTAGCCGACTTGCTAACTAAAACGATCGGACTTTGAGTTAGCCGACCTGCTATCCAAAGTTAATGTACACAGTAGCCGTTGTGTGTGGAACCCTGTTGAGGGGTGGCAAGCCACGGTGATAATTATTGGGCAAGATTGAACGTAACATATGAGAAAAATGCTTGCGCAAACTATGTTGTGAAAATGTGAAAGAAAATGTTTAGTAGACACGGGCCTTTAATGAAAAACCCCGGTGTGCTACAGAAATAAGATGCCTGATTATCTATATTTATGTTATATTTTGGGCAATGTGCCCACTAAGTGCTTTTGTACTTAGCCCTGCATATGTTTTATAAAATGTGCAGGTTGAGCGACGGGAGCGGCGGTGGTTGATGTTGAGTAGAATGGTTTTAGGAAAGAAGATCAGAGTCTAAGTTCTACGTTTTTCCGCTGCCAAACTCTAAACTCTTTTGTGTTGATGTATATATCTTTTTGAGTCTAAGTTCATACATAACTTAGTTTCTTTCGAGAACATCCTTGTCGAGCGATCCTTCGAGGTTGACTCCTTTTATATAATAAAGTCTTGTTCATAGTAGTTTATTCTGTTATTAATCTCTGTTTATTCGTTCATTCTCATTCATCCCCCTTCTTCCCTGCTTCTTTAATCCAACCCCTAGTCGCACCCCGACTTTGCCGTCCCTCGGGATATGGGGCTGTGATAGAGTGGTATCAGAGCAATCGCATCTGCTCTGCATACGAATTTCTTTCAAGTAGTAAGATAGAGTATTTGTATATACTCTATACCCGAGTCTTCTTTCAAGTAAAGCTAAGTCGTAACGCTAAGTTTAAGAGTGTAGACGACAACTCAACCTCCCGCTACGATGACTCAATCAAAGAAGAAAAGTAAGGAAAGAATTTCAGAAGTATGATTTCTGTTAAGAAGAAATTTTTGAATAAGTATGCAAGAATTTGTGATAAAGTATGCAAGTATGATTGAGAATAAGTATGCCAAGTATGATTTAATTAAAGTATAAGAGTTATACTTTGTGATATTACGTGAACTATGTGAAAGCATGAATGTTATGCTATGTGAAAGTATGTGAAATTATATGAGTTATAATTTCCTTGTTTGAAATGTTTTATTGGCATGAGAATTTAGACGAATTCTAAGGCCTTCCCGATTCTTTGAGAACATAGACGTTCTAAGAAGCGTTGGTTTCAAAATTTCCAAGAAACGATCGGATCGGAAAGGGCAGAATAAAGAGAATCAAAGAGAATAAACGAATGTCACCTGCGTAAAGTGACATGAACAAGCGACTAGTTGGAGTCGACTTGTTTTTGAAAATGAAAGCCGTAAGAATTTCCTTTTAAGGAAATGAAATAAAGAATAACAAGAAGAAAAAAAAGAATGAAAAAAAAATCGTCAAGGAATTTTTTTCAAGAAAGAAATAAAGTAAGAAAGTAAAGGAATAATAAGAAAAATGGGTGAAAATAAAATCGTGAATTTTATATATATATATATATATATATATATATATATATATATATATGTATTGTTTGAGTGCAATTTCTTGAAATTGCTAGATGATTAAGATAAGTTGTGATTAAGTGGTTAAGTGTTGCAATTTGAATAATGGAATATTCTAATTTTGATTTAAGAATTCTTTAAGATATGTTAATTACCCTACCAGTTACTGATCTGTGTTCTCTTAAAACTTTTTAGGATGCCTGCTACACATGTTACGGCTCGGAAGAGTCGACCTGTGAGACAGCGTACAATAGTTGATGAGATTTTAGACGAGTACCATGAATATGAGGTGGATCCGAATCATGATATTGGACAGTTGGTTAGTAACTTCGCTGCACGCTTCTACACAGCTCGTTACTTAGTTACTGAGCGTCAGACAATGGCCGACCTGACTGTACGGCTGCCCGACGAGTGGCATGGGTGGGCCCATGCCATATCCTGGTACCACATCGCACTGATCGGCGATGACCCTGAGCCGATCGGCGACTTTGCTGGTTTTGCCTTAGCCATACATAGGCAGTTCTTTCATAGTCGGGTTATGTGGACTATCCTGATTGAGGAGCACTTACCCTACCTTCACATTCCGACAGAGGCTGAGGCCGAGTTTGAGCCCGAGCCGTTAGCCCTAGACCCAGAGTTTGCTGCACTGTTGGAGCTACCGCCAGTGTTGTCACCTGTTGAGGGATTAGTTATAGGAGACGAGTACCTTGAGAGAGACGTAGAGCTGGCTGCGATGTTAGAGTTACCATCTCCTCTTACACCACTGGAGGAGATCTGTGCTGAGTGGACTAGTGTCCGGGGACAGGATGAGGCGGGGCCATCTAGGGCCTGTTCTGCAGAGGTGTATGCGTCCAGATCATTTCCTGAGCACCTTCTTCCCCTATAGAAGCGTGCAGTGGTATCCAGTTCAGACTACCTGATTTCAGACTCAGAGAGGACTACTTCAGAGGTGCCTTCACCACCACCACTTACACTTCTGGACGGCACTAATTTGAGGGTTGACGAGGCACTTCAACTCGTCTTTGGTTCAGATTCTGAGGAGGAGGATCCGGAGGAAGATCCGGAGGAGGACCCGATGGAGGAGAACCCTGAGGAGGACCATGAGGAGGATCCTGAGGAGGACCCTGAGGAGTTGCAGGCCGTAGAGGGCAGTAGTGACTCGACATCAGCTTGTTGAGCAGGGCGTCTTAGACGCATAGTAGTAGCAGAAGTTCTTTTGTCTTGTAAATAGTCGGATCAGTAACTATCCTTTTTGTAGTACGCTATTCGGATATGAAGTTTTGGGGATCATTTCCGTTCTAGTACTTCCAGTAAATACGGAGATGCAATTTGTTAGTGCACCCGATTCATAGATAGGCAGTTAGCCTAGTTTAGACTAGTCACAGTCTATCCTTTTTGTATAAGTCCTCGTTGGAGGCAAAACTAATATTCTTTTTGACATGTATATATTATATATATGATGACCCGAGAGTGGGCTTAATCTTATGAAAAAATTCTTCTAAGTGCGTTTGGAAGAAAAAGTTTTAGATGAATATTCCAGTTTAATCGAGAAGTTAAAAGTTTAAAGAGCTAAGAATCGAAGCTATTTTATCAGTTTTCTTTTCCGTGAACTTGTTTAAGTTGAGAAAAGGGTTAGTAAGTAAAAGAAGGCTTAAAAGTAAGGTGCTAATGAGAGTTTTGTTCTTATAGTTTGAAAAGAAAATATGCCGCCGAGAGTAGTTAATAATCGAAGAGGACCTGGTAGGCCCAGGGGACGTGGTAGACGTCCAGCTCAGAATGATAGGGAGGAAGAACAGTAACATCATAATACCCCTCCACCACCATCACCCTCACCACCTCCACCACCACCCCGTCGTGACATTGAGGACTTATTCCTCAAACGTAACCCACCTATATTCAACGGATCTGGTAGCCCAAGCGATGCTAAGCTTTGGGTGCGATCTATCGAAAGGATTTTCAAACTCCTCAGATGTACTGATGAGGAGCGACTATTATGCGTAGCATTTAAGCTTTCCGGACCAGCTGACTACTGGTGGGAAGCTCGACAGAAGGTTATACCAACGGAGAACCTGGCTCGTTTTACCTGGGAAGAATTCAAGGAAGCACTGTATGATAAGTACGTCCCTAAGACGTATAGGGCTCAGAAGGAGGCTGAGTTCTACAATCTGAAACAAAGAAAGATGACAGTAACAAAATATGACGCCAAGTTTTGTGAATTGTCGAGGTATGCGCCTGCTCAAGTGGATACCGAAGATAAGATAGCGAAGAAGTTCCGTGGGGGACTGAAACATGAATTTGGAATTGCGTTAGCCAGTCATGGAGGGCTGAGCTACACTGAAGTTTTAGGGCGAGCCCTAGAGATAGAGGCCGTAGTGCCTGACGAAAGAAAAGCAATAACAACCGCACCAACTCCAACCCAGAATCAAAACCGAGGTTACTACAACCACAATAACAACAGAAACTACCAAGGGAAAAGAAAGTGGGAAGGAGGAAATAACAGTGGATACAATAACAACCATGGAAATCAGAGAAGTGGCAATCTGCAAGGCTATCAGCAGTCGAATCAGAACAATAATTTTGGAAAGAAACCGTGGCAGGGAAACAATCAGTCAGGGTTGTTTTTACAAAGGAATAGATAGGCAGGGTCAGGAAGAGAAAATAACCAGCAGAATAAGCCACAGGGACAAGAAATGAATTTCAACCATAGAAATAATAACCCAGGGAGGGTTACCTTTCCTGTTTTTCAAAAGTGTAATAGGACGCATCCCGGCGTTTGTCAAGCAGGCATGGGTGTTTGCTTTAACTGCGGACAGAAAGGACATATGAAGAGAGAATGCCCGAAGCCACTGCAAGCGGAAGGACAAAACCATTATGGACAGCCCCAGCCTTTGAGGGCGATTCAAGCACAGCCGCAGCAGCAGTTCCAGCAGCACGCTCAACAGCAACAGAATGCAAGGGCATGTGCGATCAAACAGGGTGCGCAGAATAAAGGAAAAAGAAATCTAGCAGGTATGGGAAAACTTCACAACATCCCTATTAAGATACTGTTTGATACTGGAGCATCGCATTCTTTTATTGCTGGTTCGTGTGCGGATTAGTCAAAGATTATGATTGTGGAATCGACTATCATCCAGGAAAAGCAAACGTGGTAGCTGACGCGGTGAGTCGCAAGACTCCAATCAAGTTAGGATGTCTCTTTGTTGAGGAAGAAGCTCTGGTAAGAGAATTTGAAAGAATGGACTTAGAAGTGCTCGATGCACCTGAAACGATAACAAACCATATAGCAGCACTCGAAGCTACATCAGACTTACGAGAAAGGATCATAAGTGCACAAAGAAGGGACGAATCAATTGAGAAGCTTCGACTGAGGATAAGAACAGATAAACCGGACGGTTTTTCCGAGGCACCAGATAATGCGATTTTGTTTGAAGGCAGACTTTGTATCCCTGAAGACGACGAATTGAAGAATGATATTATGAGTGAGGCTCACGATATGCCATATAAAGCACACCCAGGGAGTATGACGATGTATCAGGATTTAAGAAAGAATTTTTGGTGGAACGGTTTGAAACGAGACATTGCCTCGTTTGTAGAAAGATGTTTGGTTTGTCAACAAGTGAAAGCTCTACACCAAAGACCATATGGATTGTTACAGCCGTTAAGTATCCCAGAATGGAAATGGGAGGATATAGCAATGGATTTTGTGACAGGTTTGCCTAAATCAAGAAGAGGAAACACTGCCATCTGGGTAGTTATTGATAGACTCACTAAATCAGCTCACTTTCTACCGATTAAGATTACCTACGGGTCAGAGAAGTTAGCACAACTGTATGTCCGTGAGATTGTACGCCTGCACGGAATACCAAAGTCGATAACATCAGATAGGGATTCCAAATTCGCTTCAATGTTTTGGATCACGATGCAGAAAGAATTGGGTACCGAACTTAACTTTAGTACAGCTTTTCACCCCCAGACGGATGGACAATCCGAAAGAACGATTCAGATACTCGTTGATATGCTAAGAACTGTAGTATTGGATCGAAGTGCGAGTTGGAAAGATATCTTACATTTAGTTGAATTCGCGTACAATAACAGTTATCAGACGACGATAGGAATGGCGCCTTACGAGGCTTTGTATGGAAAGAAATGTAGGTCACCACTTTATTAGGATGAAGTAGGTGAAAGAAAGAGCCTAGGACCCGATGCGGTCAGTGAAATGATCGAGATCATTCGTCAGATTAGAGTTAGAATGAAAGAGGCCCAGAGCCGACAGAAGTCTTACGCCGACGATCGTCGAACCAATCTTAGTTTTGAAATAGGGGATAAAGTTTTCCTCAAGATCTCACCATCTAAAGGAATCGTTAGATTCGGAGTTAAGGGTAAACTCAGACCAAGGTTTATAGGACCTTATGAGATTCTCGAAAGAGTAGGACCCGTTGCTTATAGATTGGCCTTACCGCCAAGTCTAGGAAGTGTCCATAACGTATTTCACGTATCTCAGTTAAGAAAGTATGTTTTTGATCCTAAGCACGTAATTAACCAGCAAGACTTCGTTCTTGAATCTGACTTGAGTTATGAAGAAAAACCATTATCGATCTTGGATCGTAAAATACAAGAGTTAAGAACCAAGTCAATACCAATAGTAAAAGTGCTATGGAATCACCACGGGCAAGAAGAAGCCACGTGGGAACTAGAAGAAAAGATGAAAGAGAAGTACCCTTACCTTTTTGAAGAAGGTATGCAAATTTCGGGACGAAATTTCGTGTTAGAGGGGTAGGATGTAATACCCCGGATGTTTAATCCGTCATTAAAATAAAAAGTTAATTAATAATTAAGGCTTTGCACGCCTAAGTTAAGGATTCTCGATTCTAAGACTAACGGTGAAATCCGTTTCAGAAAATAAATTCCAGAAGTCGGTCGAACGACTACTGTATTAGGGTTTTCGCGTCCGATAGATTTTTCGTCCGAAAACTCAGATTGAAAAACCGTCGAACTTTACATTCACTTTTTCTTCGATACTAGTTCACCGGATAAAGTTAGTTTTTATGATTTTTCCGGGCGAATTTTAGACTGTCTAATCCCGACTTTTTCTCGGATTTTGAAAAACGAATTAGGTTTTCCGAGTACGTGATTTATTTTTAATCTAACGGACGAATTAGATTTCGTCGAATATGTAACCAACTAAGAAATTATTTCTCGACTTTTATAACGTCGTTTAAAACCCGGAAACGAGATATTTCAGTCAAAAATTTTGCGCCCAAACACCCCCTTAACGACTCACCACCTTTTACTTAGATTTTTATACCTTTATGAATAGTAAAATGGCTAGTCATCACCTCTCTTTCTTCTCCTCTCTTTACCGCCATCTTCACCTCTCTCTCTCCCATTCTCTCTCAAATTTTTTCCTTCATTAAAACTCATCCTCCAAGCTTTTCTCAAGAACACAAGTCTCTCATCTACCGATTAATTTCGTTTTCGAGTTCATATTCCGCAAGGTAAGAACATCGTCTACGATATGAACCGAACAAAAACTCTATTCTATCTATTTATTTTTTTGGAAAAATTGGAGCATGAAGAAGTATGTTGTCCTTTGATTAATACATGATATAGTATGCTTAGAATTAGGTTCTATGGATTGAAATCGAAGAAAATCATCCCCTCCTAACCTAGTGTTAATACCGAAATTTTTATAGATTTTAGGGGTTTTTCCTAGTTCAATTTTCTTGTAGTTTGATTGATGAATTAGTGTTTTACATGTTGTTAATTGACTATGTGAATTAATTTAGGTTTTTCTAAAAATAAAAGTTGAAATATAAGAGATGAAGAATGGTTGATTTGATGAAGAAGATGATATGTTGTTCATGTTTTGTTTATGGAAATGAGATATACGATGATTGAGGATGAATATATATTTAATTGGAATTTTTCTAAAAATAAATTGAAAAATGTAAGAGACGGAAATCTATCGATAAGTTGAAGCTCGTTAATGATATTAGAATATGGTTTACATATTAGTGATGCTCGTTAGATGATGATCATTGTTGTAAAATTTGAACGAAAACGGAGAACGTAAGATTTTTGTTAAGAGACGAACAATCGTCGATAAGTCGAGCAGAAGTAATGATTTAGGATTGTGATTCGAACCTTTGATAATCTTGATAGTTAATGATCGTGGCCGTAAAATTTGAACGAATTCTAAGAAGATTCGAATTTTGGTAAGAGACGGAGAATCGAGATTAAAAGCCGATAGAAAAGTCGAATAAGGAAAACCTTTTTAATAATAATGATTGTTATTGGTTGATGAACGAGTTTGTAGTTGACGACATTTCCATCCGAGATACGAGATGTTATGAGATATAGTTAAGAAACGAGAAGTGGATGAACGAAAATGAAATAAGATTCGAACTTGAAATTGTTTTGGTATAGTAATTGGTTAGTTGGAAATGACGAGTAATGAGCCGAGTCAGTTTGTAGACGAGAATTGATCGAAGTCTCGTTTATTAGTTAATCAAAAGGAAGTAGTAAAGTGCAAAAGCCTAAAAGACTAAAACCTATTTCGATTTCTTGTTTCTTTTATCGTTGCGATAAGGTTATTAAGTCTGTTTATTTACGATAAAAGGGGGAAGTCATCACCGAGGTTAGGACGGAAGACCAGAGACGGAAGCTCGAATAGTAGTTCTGTAATCAGTTAGGTGGGCTTTTCTATATACGAAATAAAATGAGTGATGCTAAAAAATCTTTGTTTACAAGCTTTGGTAATTGTGTTTTCAACGTGATAATCAGAGCATGAAATGATTTGTTTTTATGTGAGTTCTCTTGTACCCTTCTAAGTTAGCCGACCTGCTATCCAGAATTATTAGTTAGCCGACTTGCTAACTAAAACGATCGGACTTTGAGTTAGCTGACTTGCTATCCAAAGTTAGTGTACACAGTAGCCGTTGTGTGTGGAACCCTGTTGAGGGGTGGCCAGCCACGGTGATAATTATTGGGCAAGATTGAACGTAACATATGAGAAATATTTTTGCGCAAGCTATGTTGTGAAAATGAGAAAGAAAATGTTTAGTAGACACGGACCTTTAATGAAAAACCCCACTGTCCTACAGAAATAAAATGCCTGATTATCTATATTAATGTTATGTTTTCGGCAATGTGCCCACTAAGTGCTTTTGTACTTAGCCCTGCATATGTTTTATAAAATGTGCAGGTTGAGCAACGGGAGCGGCGGTGGTTGATGTTGAGTAGAATGGTTTTAGGAAAGAAGATCAGAGTCTAAGTTTTACGTTTTTCCGCTACCAAACTCTAAACTCTTTTGTGTTCATGTATATATCTTTTTGAGTCTAAGTTCATACATTAACTTAGTTTCTTTCGAGAACATCCTTGTCGAGCGATCCTTCGAGGTTGACTCTTTTTTTATAATAAAGTATTGTTCATAGTAGTTTATTTTGATATTAATGTCTGTTTATTCGTTCATTCTCATTCATCCCCCTTCTTTCCCACTTCTTTAATCCAACCCCTAGTCGCACCCCGGCTTTGCCGTCCCTCGGGATTTGGGGCTGTGACATATGCTCACTTTATCTCAAATTTTATTTTTATATCATCAATTCTTCCAAATATTTATAGGAATTAAATTCCCAATTCTCTCTCTCTCTCTCTCTCTCTCTCTCTCTCTCTCTCTCTCTCTCTCTCTCTCTCTCTCTCTCTCTCTCCCTCTATATATATATATATATATATATATTTCGAAAGATACACATATATTTATATAAACTCATTTTCTTTCTTTTTGGTGGTGTTTTCTTCCATAGATATTATTGAATTTTTATTTTTAAACCACTAATTCATCAAATACATCATAGAATCAATAAATCATACTTATACACGTACACGGTTTTAGGCATATATTCATCAAATAAAATCATGCTTCCATTTAAAACATATATTCATGTTTCTCAATACTTGATTTGATTAAATCCATCCTCAAATTCATCATAGAACACACACACACACACACATATATATATATATATATATAAATTAATTTTTCACTATTCGTCATCTTCTCCACCTCATCTTTTCTTAACAACATGCTTATTTCTTCATTTTCTTTACTCGTGCATACTTGTATATCATCATATATCTCAACTCAAGCATCAAATTCAAGAAATTATTCAAAACTCACAAAAATCATTTTCAATGCATAAACCTTTGACTTCTTCATGAATTTCATACATATATAATTATTTTCTTCAAGAGCTCATCTTAGCATGCTTATGATAATTTTTAAAACACATAGAAATCATCAAGATTAAGATAGGGATCAAGGCATAAAAATTCCTATCCACTCCATAATTTCTCTTTTTATTTTCTTGCATGAAAAGCATGCTTATTCACATATTCATGCTCAAGAACACAAAGCTCAACTTATTTCTTAATATACTCAAAGTTTTTGAAATATTAAGGGAAGATAAACATGGAGTTCTTAAGCAAAAAGGTCGGAAATCTTACTACTCTTCCTCGATCGATTTCCTTCTTTTCTTTCCTTGCAACTTTAGCTTCCTTTCCCCTTACTTAACTAAGAAATTTCGCAAGTTTGAAGAGGATTAAGGATCAGCTGTAAAGGAGTAAAAAGAAGAGGAAAAACATGGAGTTTCTTACTTAGTTTACAAGCTTGATGCTCTACCTTTGATTTCTAGCTTTCCTAGCTTCCTCCTTAAAGATTGATGGAAGAAAAATGATAGCTCATGGTGAAGAGATGGCTTCGGCAGCCATGGATGACGGAGATAGGAAGTTTATGTTCTTTCTTGAATTTTTCAAGTAGTAGGGATCATATCTTGAACCCTTGAATATTTTGCTTACATTCTTGAACTTGATGGAAGAATAGGTGGTGATTTGAAGGTGGAGGCAGCTGGTATGTTGCTGCTATGGAGGAGAAATGAAGAAGGAGAGAGAAAGATGGTGAGTATGGTGATAGGGCCGAAGGAGAGAGAGAGGTGAACGGAAGAGTGAAAACTTGCGTGCACAAGTTTAAGGGAATGAGAGAGAGTGAGCTCACTTGCTTCATGTGAGAGTGGGGAAGAAATTAGTAGAGAGGGAGAGATAAGCTTGGCTGGTGAAAGAGAGATAATATCAAATTTTATCAGATAAAAATCCCTGGAAGAAAAGATTTTATCGGTACAATGTATCTCTCTCAAAACGATAAACTTTAATCCCTCTTTTCGGCACTCTCTACTCTTCGGATTTCACTATAACTCGTACCATTGCTCACGAAATAATTTATGGGTTTTAAAACACCAACTTTTATATATAAATTTCAATTAATGAAAAAGTTGTAAAATCTCTATCGTATACACTCATCTACGACTTAAAAATAACTTAAAACTCAATTTCTAGGTCTCAGATTTCTCTCTAACTTGAGTCATTAGTCACGAAATAATTTCTAGTTTCGGAAACATCCAAATTGCAGGGGTAATTCCCGTATAACGAAAAAGTCATAAAATATCGCGGGGAGTTACTATTCACCTTAGTCGCATTTTCATAATAAATTCATTTTCGACTCAAATTATCTCAGAAAATTCTCAAACTCGTATCATTGGTCTCAAAATGAATTATAGATTCCAATAATACTGATTAAACTAAATTTGGGGTCCGTTGACCGAGGGTTGACTTTTCCGGTCAAAGTTACTATTCATAAAAAGTCAACTATCTCAGAACTACCCAAAATTCAAACTCATACTAAATCTCACATTCTTAAACTCATATAACTCATCTCATCTTCGTTTCGAGTTTCTGAAACGAGAAAATTACTATTTTGCCCTTCAGGAGCATTTTGGTAATTTCACGAGAAAATTTTATTCTCGAAAATTTTTATTTCATGGAATCTCACGTAATTGCATATAAACACATCTTATAAGAACTTAAGCACACATAATCACATTTAAGACGGTTAATTAGGGTTATAAAGAGTCGGGGTATTACAATATTTGTCAAAGCACTAAAATATATACTTTTGATAGGATTATATAGAGTGCGAATTCTGAACAAGGAAATGGTGATTCTGATACAAGCTCGGCACTAGCGATCAACCTTCTGGTTAGTTCATAAATCAATTTGTAATAGTGTGTTTGGTTAACGTGTAATTCCTGAAAATGTTATTGCAAATGTTCCCGTGGACGAATTAAAGATGAAGGACAGATCAAAACACTCATCTAGAGCATATGCTCTGAAATTGGTGGAGGCAATCATCACCAAAAAAAGTCCATCAGCTTTCATAAAAAAAAAACGCGGTTGAGTATAGGAAAGAAATTGCTAAGTCTATTTTTTATTACAGTGTAGCTGCTTGAAAGGCTCCATAGTGATAATGAATTTTTGTTGTGCTTCTATATGAAAAGGCTGGATATATTAACTTCAGGTTGTATTCAAACTTGGTTATTACTACTGTATGTGGTAATTTTGGTTTTCTAAATTTAATGCATTAGTATGTTTTGTTAATGGTTGAGAACAAACAAATAGATTTGGAGAATGGCATATTTTATTCATGTGAAAGCACAGGTATTTATATGAGCATTTGTACATTTAAAATTGTGATAATGTATTGGAGAAGGCTATGCTCGATATAGGTATCTGAGATGTAAGCAAATCTATCCCTACATCTCTGTCTGTTTAGCGTATCATTTTCCCAAAACATAATGCTTGGCTCTTTACACAACCGACAACTGTTAGAGTGACATATGAAGTTGTCTAAATTTCGATTAATTTCAATTAAAATTTAAATTTCCTTAGCGAGTAATCATCATTTTCTCCTTCAAGATCCCTTTCCTTCAATTGAAATTGTGAATGGATTGTGAATGTATCGCAGAAAACTATATCTTCATTCACAATTAATGATTTACTTGTTTCAACTATTTTAATTCTAAGTTGCACGCAATTAAACGTGATCTTTGTAGATTAAGCAAGTTAACCCAAGTATCGTCTCACAAGGAAAACTTAGCAGGGAAATTATCTGTATCACAAACAGAAAAGAAAAGAAAAGAAAGCAATAAAATCGAGGGTTTGATTTTTTATTACTAGGCGGAAGAAATAACGAAGCATAAATTAATCTAGACAAGAATAGAAATAAAATTTAAAACGAATTAAACCTAGACGCAAATTATTTAAAGGAGAAATTAAACATGAATTAAACCTAGGCAAGAATTGAAATTTAATCTAATCTCTGAAATAATAATCTCTAATCCTAGCATAAACTAAAAGAAATTAAGGCAGAAGAAAATAAAGACAAGAATTAAGAACTCACAAGCTTCAATGAAAATTGCATAATAAACGTTGAAGAAGAATCTCAAAATAAATCCGTGGTGGTGTTATTCTTGAATTCGGAATGAAATTACAGTGATTGAAAAGGTAGCAGCTAAACTAATTAAAAACGAGAAACAAAAACAAACCAGTCGTCCTTTAGTCGTCCAAAAAGAAGAATAAAACCTAAGAGAAAAGAAAAAAATAAAAAGTGAAAAGAACTAAATCTAAGCAAAACAGCCGTCGTCAATTTCTTAGTCTAAAGTAAAACCTAGAAGGAAAAATAATAATAAAGAAAACAAAAGTCAAAAGATGAAAAAGAAAGTGAATTGGTTGGCGGCGTGTGCAGGCCCTTTAATTCGCCAAGGATATTAAGGCAGACCAGGGAGCTCTGCCTTTATTTCCTGTACCACTAACTAATAAATAAGGCAGGGAGCTCTAGTACGACCAAGGAGCTCTGCCTCCACTTGCTGGGCGCGCAATGAACAAACGAGCAAAGAGCTCTGGTCATGCAGGGAACGCTGCCCTCTACTTCAACTCTACTCTCCTCCATACCGTTTCGTTCCAAAATCGGATTGACCCTACTTTGTTCTTTAAAACGTGCAATTCCGGCTCAAAACCTACACTTTCACTCAAAATACTTAAACGAAGCATTAGTGTAATTTTTAACTTAAAACAATACAACCCAAACGAACTATCGTAAAAAACACACCTAAAAACATATGCAAAATACGACCAAAAATAGGATAAACAACCCCTCCACGCACAAAACCTTGCTTGTCTTCAAGCAAATCTCATTTCAAACTAAATTGAAAATGACCAATCAAACTCAACGAAATATGCCCCGACATCTTATCAATCACAAAATATTCCATCATTCCTCAATCGAACATGATTCACACATAGCAACGAGTGGCCCTCCACACAAGAACTCAATCCACTCATCATTCAAACATAGAATTATAGGGAAGGAGATATCACCAATTTCCGTTGTATCCCAAAATTCTAAGCCACAGTACAACTAAAACGATAAAAAGGTGAATTCGAGGCAAAATTCACTAGGTTTATTCTCGGAAAATTTCCGGCATCCTAGCGTGGTTTCCCATACTCATTTCTCGTAAAATGATTCAACTTGAACAGACAAGAAAGAGGGGTAGAACCTTTCAAATCACCAAATAAAAATTTAAACAATTTTAAGTCAAGTCGAGTTATGTTGCTATAATTCATGAGGTCTAAACATTTAGAGGTTATCTAAAGTGTCCTCACATGGTTTCCCATGCTCATGGTTCCCAGAAGAGCAGAAGCCTCTCAACATGACTCAAAGTTTTTCTTATTTTATTTTTTTATATTTTTTTTCTTCTTTTTTTTTATTATTTTTTCTTTTTTATAATAACACGGCTCCTAGACTTGGGATACAACACCTAAAACACAATCTTCTCACCCATGATCCCACATTCAAATATCAAGCAAATCTCATTTCAAACATGGCAATGCCCTACAGTTAACTATATGCTACTCACAGACAATCAATTCATAACAGAATGTCTTGATCAATCAAATCCATCAAAGCCTAACTCATCAAGAAAAGACTCAAACGGATATGAAAGAAACACTCATCAAGAGCCTGCCCCTCCCCCCAAGATAAGATAGCAATGTCCCCATTGCACAAAAGACATACAAGAGAGGAAGAAGAAAAAGTACTCATAATTAGGCCGGAACAACATCGCCAAGAGCCACCATGCACACCTAAACACAACCAAAACAACAAAAACCAACATAATTCCAAGAAAAAGAAAACAGAAAAGAAAATAGCAACAACGACCCCAAAGTAAAAGAAAAAAGAAGAAAAACAAACACTGCAACAGTGAGAAATCACTGCTGAGCAAGCGGCGGAAGCGGAAAACCACCGTACTTATTCCGTGGCATGGTGGTAGAACTGAAACGTGATGGAGGAATAGCCGGCCGTTGAGAGTGAAGCGCCGAAACAGGGCTCTCGTTGTAAAGAGAAAACCTCTCAAAACCGAGGCAGACGATGTTAGAGAAGAGAGAGTGTCTGGCCAGCGATGGAGAAGGGAGGCACGGCAATCGGCGGCAGCGAGCATGAACTGTACGGCGGCAGCGAGCAGGAAATCGGAGAAGTGGGTAGTCGGCGAAATACGGTGGTTGCGCAGCTGTGGTGGCGAGAGAGAGATAGAGGGGGAATCTATGGGTAGTGGCAACGAGAGATTTAGAAGGAGAGATTGAGAGAGAGATAGGTTTATGGCGGCGAGGAATTTAGCAAAAATTTGGAGAAGGAGAAGTGAGGGGGAGTTTGAGCTATGGCGGCGAGAGAGAGATGGAAATGTTGAACGGCAGTGGCAGCTGACAACAAGAATAGGGTATGGCGAGAGGGACGTGAGCGTGAGATAAGGAAAAGAAAAAGGAAAAAGGGACAGCGCTCCCTACAACGAGCAGGGATCTCTGGAGGAACTTGCTGCCCGCTGAACGCTGCTTGAGCCAATTTTTTTCTTTTTTTTTTTTAGGAAAAATGGGCAGTGGTCCCTAGAGGAACTAGAGAGCTCTGGGGGACTTTGCTGCCGCCAAACGCTGCTTGTTCCACCACTTTTTTTTTTTTTTTTTTTTTTTTTTTTTTTTTTTTTCTAAGAACTACAACCCAAAGAGAAGATACAAGACAACCGCAACCACCAAATCCAAGCATCCTGCACAACGAAAACAACCAAAACACGAGGCAAACCAAAAAACACACAAAAGAACTAAAGAAGAAACAAAACAAACAGCATCCACCACAAAATAAAAATAACGATTACCAAACTGTGGGTTGCCTCCCACGCAGCGCTAAGTTTTAACATCGCCAGCCGACAGGAACCGGTGTTATCCAAATTTCTTCTCGAGTTTGAGCCATTCCATTGCTTGGATTCGCTCATCTTCATCCCGCACTTCTACTGGCCATACCAATATACAATTCTCACAACCTCCCTGCAAGAAACGACCAACGACCACTACCTTAGTATCATCAAGGAAAGAGCAATTCTGAAGAAATGAATCACATGGTATGAAATAAAAAGTTGGAGAAGAGAAAGATTTCACAGTAATCTCGAAAGTTTCAAACACCGGTGAATATTTTCCTCCATCCCCTTTCCCATTTGTCAAATCTGGAAGGCATAGATCATCTACACATTTCTCCATAATAGGCTTAATAATGTACTCAACCCCATCGTTCAGTCCCTGATCACATAGCTCATCTCCATCCTCCAACACTATCGGTTCAACCAGGTAGTCATCTTCATCCAATGCCTCTGAACTGGTAAACTCCTCTTGATCATAGGCATTAGAACTCATGCTCCTTTGAAAGGTAGTGTCCTCGTGTGCATCCAATTTATCGCTCTCGCCGTCACTAAGATAAGTGTCGGTATGATCATGATGAGGCTGCCATGGAAGTTCATCCGCCAAATTCTGTTGTAGCACCTCACTCACATTATCAACAATCTGCTCAATTTGTGTGGTGATGCGCTCTCCTTGTGACTTCCTCGCTTGTTTACTTTCTAGAACAAAAGCATTCATTGCATCCTCCAAAGAGGATTGTCGAGCAGGAAGATATTGGAATTGTTCATGTTGAGGTTGGAACTGAGCTTGTTGCACCGAGTATGATATCTGCGGAGACGAGTATTGTGGAGAAAAGTATTGTTGTTGAGAAGGAAAATACTGCTGCTGAGGCAAGTACGGCATTTGCTGCTCATAAGATGGCCCGAATGGATATGCTGAACCCGAACTCTGCCATTGGTTTTGATTCCACGCAGAGCTCGACTCATTAGTCCAATATGGCTGGTAACCTTGCATATTCTTCGGATCCCAGCAACCCGAAGAACGTCCCCCAGTATCTCTAGACTATTTCCATAGTTCTTGCGTACACAAAAACAAGAAAACACATCACACGCAACTTGGGGAGAAAAGAAATCAACAAGAAAAATAAAAATAAAGTTGCAACACAAAAATCGCCTAAAGTCTTCCCCGGCAACGGCGCCAAATTTGTTTCAACTATTTTAATCCTAAGTTGCACGCAATTAAACGTGATCTTTGTAGATTAAGCAAGTTAATCCAAGTATCGTCTCACAAGGAAAACTTAGCAGGGAAATTATCTGTATCGCAAACAGAAAAGAAAAGAAAGCAATAAAATCGAGGGTTTGATTTTTTATTACTAGGCGGAAGAAATAACTAAGCATAAATTAATCTAGACAAGAATTGAAATAAAATTTAAAACGAATTAAACCTAGACGCAAATTATTTAAAGGAGAAATTAAACATGAATTAAACCTAGGCAAGAATTGAAATTTAATCTAATCTCTGAAATAATAATCTCTAGTCCTAGCATAAACTAAAAGAAATTAAGGCAGAAGAAAATAAAGACAAGAATTAAGAACTCACAAGCTTCAATGAAAATTGCATAATAAACGTTGAAGAAGAATCTCAAAATAAATCCGTGGTGGTGTTATTCTTGAATCCGGAATGAAATTACAGTAATTGAAAAGGTAGCAGCTAAACTAATTAAAAGCGAGAAACAAAAACAAACCAGTCGTCCTTTAGTCGTCCAAAAAGAAGAATAAAACCTAAGAGAAAAGAAAAAAATAAAAAGTGAAAAGAACTAAATCTAAGCAAAACAGCCATCGTCAATTTCTTAGTCTAAAGTAAAACCTAGAAGGAAAAATAATAATAAAGAAAACAAAAGTCAAAAGATGAAAAAGAAAGTGAATTGGTTGGCGGCGTGTGCAAGCCCTTTAATCCGCCAAGGATATTAAGGCAGGGAGCTCTGGTCGGACCAGGGAGCTCTGTCTTTATTTCCTGTACCACTAACTAATAAACAGGGCAGGGAGCTCTAGTACGACCAGGGAGCTCTGCCTCCACTTGCTGGACGCGCAATGAACAAACGAGCAGAGAGCTCTGGTCATGCAGGGAACTCTGCCCTCTATTTCAACTCTACTCTCCTCCATACCGCTTCGTTCCAAAATCGGATTGACCCTACTTTGTTCTTTAAAACGTGCAATTCCGGCTCAAAACCTACACTTTCACTCAAAATACTCAAACGAAGAATTAGTGCAATTTTTAACTTAAAACAATACAACCCAAACAAACTATCGTAAAAAACACACCTAAAAACATATGCAAAATACGACCAAAAATAGGATAAACATTACTTATCAATTTACTGAATTGAAATCTCAAAATATGCTAAATAAGACACACATCACAAAATAAATAATTGGTATCACAAAATAAATAGTGGGAATCTCAAAATAAAATACACATCACAGAAATTCCAGCACAAAGCATGTGACGTTCTACAAACAACGGACAATAAATAAAGAGAATTATCAAAAACAACATAGTTATATAGCAAATAAGGTTAAACAAGCATTCTAAAATTAAAAAATTTATTCATTGTTCAACAAAACATTTCCACATTAAACTTTCAAATAGTCAAAACATTAACAAATAACTAAAAGTTTGACAGATGAAGCATTACACGCCATGATTAACATAGAAAGTGTTGGAGTATTATTTTGCTGACTTTAGTTTATAATTATATTGTTTATTTGTTTGTCCTTCTTGGAGAATTTGTTGTAGGTAATGGAATAGAGAGACAGGTGTGAGAGAAGACTCATTCCAAGGGAGCTGAGTCAGTTCGTTAGTTGCAAGAATAGTGGGAGTAGCAGCTTCAACGTGCATGGAGTTGTTGGAGTTTGTTGAGAAAATTCAGGAAGGTGGTCCACGCAGTTATGAGCACTGCAGTTGAAGATCATGGGTTTGCACGTGGATCATGCTGATTTTGAGGAGTGCAGCCCAAGCTTGACTGACACTATAAATAGATAGCACATCTCATTTGTTTAGATACAGATTTTGCAGAGATAGATTCTCGTAGTATAGAGTTCATAATTGTTTTTGTTTTCTTCGAGTGATAGTTGAGGCAACTTCAGTCATCACTTTCTGTGAAGGGAGTGTTGAATTGTCTTTCTTTTAGTGACCATTGTTTACTCGAAGTATTTTCGTTGTTCATCCATATATAGTGAATATTTTGCCCTGAGGCACTTCATAAGATTATTAATTGATAATCTTTTGAAAATTTATCCATTGTGTTCATTTTATTTCCGCTGCCTTCTGTCCGAAGTTGTGAGCACTTCTGTCACAACTTTGGTCACCACTCTGGGTGTGAATCTGGTACCTTCAATTGTATCAGAGTCACCACTTGATACACTAAGTGTTGATCCTATTTTTCGTGACACAATGGATCAGACAAACCCGTTGTTCAACAAGCCTCCGATCATTGATGGCATGAACTATTGCTTTTGGAAGGTTCGTATGAGAGCATGCATCAAATCCATTGATTCAAGAGTATGGAGTGCTGTCCAGAATCTATGGTCTCATCCAAAAGCTCTAAATGATGATGGTGACTTGGTTCGTGTACCTGAAAATGACAAAAGAACAGATTGAAGAAGCAACGTACAATGACAAAGCTCTCAATGCCATTCAATCCTCCCTCGATGTTCAAATGTTCAAGCTCATAAGAAATTACGAGTCGACCAAGGAAGCTTGGGATATCCTTCAACAACATTGTGAAGGACACACCTGCATCAAGGAGTCAAGACACCACATTCTCATCTCCAAATTCGAGAGCATGAAGATGGATGAAGATGAAAGCGTTGGTGACTATTGTAACAAGCTGCTCGAGATTGCCAATGAGTGTCAAGATCTTGGTGATCCCATTAGTAATAAGAGGTTAGTTTCGAAAGTCTTTAGAACATTAACCTCTCTCGTTTTGATATGAAAGTTGTGGCCATTGACACGTCAACAACTGTGAGCACCTTAGAGTTCACCAAGCTGATGAATGATCTCAAAACTTACGAGATTGAGCTGAATCAAAGGTATAGCCCTAAGAAAAAGGGTTTTGCTATGAAAGCTAGGACATCCTCAGAGAGCACTATGCAAATCAATGAGGAAGATGATGACCTTGAAGAGATTACTAGAAATGTGGATTTCACACTTCTCACACGGAAGCTGAACTCGTTGCTGCGAAATGCATCAAACAAGTCAAAGTTTCAACAAAAAAGGGAAGGGTATTGTTGATCAACGACAACCTCGTCAAGAATCATCCGGTCCCTTGTTTTCTTAAATCTCAACCATTAAATCAATAAATCAGTGGTTCATAATGTTTTCTTAACGAAAAAAGCATTATATTAATCATAAGAAACATTATGTAATTAGATAAAAAGCCTTATATCAAGGATACGAAGAAGAAGTAAAAGTGTAAGTGTTTGGAATAAAAAAAAATAAACTATGAAAATTGAAATAAAAAATAAGATTAAAAAATAAATAAATTTACTAAATGCTTAAATTGTAGGTTGTAATTGTAGCCTGTGATAATGGTTCCATAAAATAAGAAAATGACTATTACGAAAATTAAGGGAAAGACTTTATTATCCTTAAGCCTGCTACGCCTAACTAAATTAGCATAATAAGTTTATTGAATCTCAACCGTCAATGATATGAGATCAAAGGTCCTTATTGATTTCTAGTTTTCATATAGGGGATGGTTTCTATTTGATCCATCTCCTGTATCTAGATCAAATAAAAATCGGTTGTTATGGGAAAACATAAATTATTATGGATCTTTGATTTAATTTAATTAATGGTTGAGATTTGATGTGGTCCATTTTGTTGATGCTATTGCGTTTTTTATGTTAAGGAGCTTTTGGTCCTTTTGTTTTCTTTGCAACCGATTTCCCTTAATTAGATGATTTGATGTTCCTAAATATGACGATTATTTTCTGAAAAAAATTCCACCTAATCATGCACGGTTATATTTAGAGTTAGATGGGATGTATTTTTTTTTAAATTATTTATCCACACATTAATTTGTTTTCCACATCACACACGTTATCCATGTTTACATTTCATATAATATTTTATTGATGGTTATCAAATATAGTGTTTCCTAATTAGTATAATAATGTTGGCCAGTGTATAGCATAATGCTTCAAATTCAATATATTAATATTATGCATGGGGTTTGTGTTCATGAATTCTATTGCGTTTACAGAGGGGAATTATAAATCAAAGTATGATAATCGTGTATTTTTTTTTCATAAAATTATAATGTTCGATCAGAATTATTTCATTTTGTTGTATTGATAATTAAATTTTTATTTTATAAAATAATAGTACTATTTAAACTCGCTATAATTACATTACTACTACATACATTTTGAGCATACAATAATGTTTGTTACAATCTCTAATAATGTTGTCGTTCACTAGCTATAATGTAATAAAGTTATTCTATGTAAATAATTAACGTTCCGAAAATCACAATATAATGCTCTTGAATCTGTAATATAATGCTCCCATTATTACATCTACATTATATTAATAAATAACTTTTACCAGAATAAATGTGAATAAATCTTGACCACCCATTTGCAAGAGATGTATGGTCAAGATTATATCAGAAAATTTCACCTAAGTTAAATAAAAGAGGGCAGAGGGGTATACGAGTAAATTAACTGTCACAGCCCCAAATCCCGAGGGATGGCAGAAGCCGGGGTGCGACTGGGGTTGGATTAAAGAAGCGGGGAAGAAAGGGGATGAAAGAATAAACATACAAACATAACAACTTATCTTCTATGAACAAGACTTTATTGACGAAAGGAAAGAGTTAATCTCGAAAGATTACTCGAGCAAGATACATCAAAAGCTTCTAAGTTTTATTACAGAACTTAGACTACAGTGATTAATACACAACATCAAAAAGAGTTTAGAGTCTAGCAACGGAATTGTGAACTATATACAAGAGTCTTCCTTAACTCTATTCAACTCTAACTCAACCGTCGCCGCTTCGTCGCTTCAACCTGCACATTTAGAAAACATATGAAGGGCTAAGTACGATAGTACTTAGTAGGCACGTTGCCGAAAATATAATCATAGGTATAGATAATCAGGCATTTCATTTCCGTAGCACATCGGGGTTTTTCATTAAAGGCCCATGTCTACTAAACATTTTCTTTCTCTTTTTCATAAATTAGCTTGCAAGCATTTTTCATAGATGTTACGTTCAATTCTTGACCAGTCATAATTCACCGTGGCTGGCTACCCCTCAACAGGATACCACATACACCACAGGCTACAAGTGCACTAACTTTGGAAAGCCCCTTTTGACTAACTTAAAGCCGATCGTTAGTTAACCCCTTTTGATTAACTCATAAGGTACAAGAGAACTCACATAAAACACAAAACAGTTCATGCCATAATTATCACTTTGAAAACATGATTATCAAAGCGATAAAGAAAAGGTTTTCGAGCATTGCTCGTTTTGTTTCATATATATAAGAAAAGCCCACCTTGATTAAATACAGAACAAAGATACGTGCTTCCGTCTTCTAGTCTGCGTCTTATCCTTAGTGTCGACTTCCTCCTTCATCATAAAATCATACTTTAAAGCTCGGTCGCAAACGATAAACGAATACAAAAAAATCGGATTAAGTTTTTGTTCTTTAGACGTTTTAGGCATTTGCACGTTAACTAAACTCTTTTAGTTAAAAAGAAACGAGATACGAACGCATCTCGTTTGACACTCACTCGGTTCTGTACTCGACACTTTAGGTCGGTAAAAAGAAGGTAGTCAATAACTTGAAACGACTAAAAAGATCGAAAAAGTTTAAGTTGAGAAAAATTCAACTTAAGAATCTAGCTTTGAAGGTTCACTGCACAAGGTCAGGTCAGTAAGTTCGCATGGAACAGGGGATTTCGAAACAGGGGTCGTTCCCTGTACCAAAAGATAGCCTCGGATGTCTAGTTTACTCTCCAATTCGCGGATCTTGATTCCGATAACCGAGCTAGGAGATATTGCAGTTTCCGTGGAACGTCGCAAAACTGCCGAGTGAAACCCTAATGCTCGATAAAATCGACGCACGGTTTTCTAGGTTCGTTCTATGTTATCGAACCTAAATTCTCACGAATTTACTGACTCAATACAATCTACTCGTATCATTATACGTGATAGACTCCTTTTCATTTCTCGTTTATAAACACGACGATCAAAACCTCGTCGTTCAAACTATGCAATTACTAAACCAATTCAAGTTCTCGTTCAATTTCCTAACTTCTTGTTTCTACTTCTCGATTATAACTATAACTCATCTTTTCAATATTCGGACGAACATGTCGTCAACTACAAACTCGTTCATTAATCATTAATAATCATTAATATCCAATTATTTCCTTGGTTCGTCTTTTCTATCAATACTTATTCTCGACGCTTCGTCTCTTACCAAATTTCAAACGTTATTAGAATTCAATCAAATTTTACCACATTATTAATCATCTATCAAGGATCATAAATATGCAATTCACATTCTCATATCATTAGCTATTCTCGACTTATCGTCTGTCGTTCGTCTCTTACGTAAAATTTTACGTTCTCCGTTTTCATTCAAATTTTACGACAAAGATTATCATCTATCAAGCATTACTCACATGCAAATCATAATATCAAAATATTATCGAGCTCTAACTTATCGTCACATCTTCGTCTCTTACATTTCTCGTTTTATTTTTAGAAAAATCTCAATTTAATATATATTCGTCCTCATGCATCGTATATCTCATTTCCATCAACCAATCGAGCATATCATAACATTTACTATCCTAAAGCGAGTCTCCTTCGTCTCTTAGGTTTCACATTTTATTTTTAGAAAAATCTTGTCACAGCCCCAAATCCCGAGGGACGGCAGAAGCCGGGGTGCGACTGGGATTGGATTAAAGAAGCGGGGAAGAAGGGGCTGACTAATTAAACATACATAAAAGACATCATACATTCAATGAACAAGACTTTACTATTAATAAGGAAGAGTTAATCACGAAGGATTACTCGACAGAAAGTACTCGAAAGCATCTAAGTTAAAGATTATAGACTTAAACTACAGTGATTCACCAAATGTACATAATGCCAAAAGGTCTAGAGTTTTGCAGCGGAAAGTAGGTTATAAGCTAAAGCTCTCCTAACAACTCGACTCAACTTCAACCACCGCCGCTCTCGTCGCTTCAACCTGCACATTTAGAAAACATATGCAGGGCTAAGTACAAAGGTACTTAGTGGGCACATTGCCGAAAACATAAACATAAGTATAGATAATCTAACATTTCATAATTTGTAGCACATCGGGGTTTTATTAAAATTAGCCCGTGTCTACTAAAATATTTTCTGACTCATTTACATAATTTGGCTTGATCAAGCACTTTTCACAGATGTTACGTTCAAATCTTGACCAATTCTCATTCACCGTGGCTGGTTACCCCTCAACAGGATACCACATACACCACAGGCTACAATGTGCACAAACCTTTGAAAACATATAGCTAACTCAAAGCCGATCGATAGTTAACAATCCTAGCAGTTAACTCATAAATTCTGGAAAACACGAATGTTAACTCAGATAGGTACAAGAGAACTCACATAAAACATAAAACAGTTCATGCCATAATTATCACTTTGAAAACACGATTATCAAAGCGATAAAGAGAGGTTTTCGAGCAGTGCTCGTTTTGTTTCATATATAAAAGGAAAGCCCACCTCGATGATACAGAACTACTAAATAGGTTCCCGTTCTTCTGTTCTTCCATCCTTTCCTTAGTGCTGGCTTCCTCCTTCATCGTAAAATAATCACACTTTAAATTCGGTCGTAAAAGATAATCGAATATGGAAATTCGAATTAGGTTTTAGTCATCTTGATTCTTTAGGCATTTGCACGCTACTAGTTTCATTTTAATTAAATGGGAACGAGACTTGAACAAATCTCGTTTAGAACTCGAAAGGTCTCATACTCGACTCTTAGGTCAGTAGAGAGGATAGTCGTTAACCTATTACGGCTTAAAAGATCGAAAGAAACTAAGTTGCGAAGAAAACAACTTAGGAATTCAAGTTCTGAAAATTCACTACGCAATGCAGTAGTTCTGGGGACTGCCCATGTAATGCCCTGTAAATTCCTTACGTTCTTAAAATTTAAAGTTAATTAAATAAATGGCTTTGCACGCTTAAGTTTACAATTTTTGAATTCTAGGGCTAACGGTCGAATCCGTTATTAAAAATAAATTACAGAAGTCAGCTAGACGACTACTGTATTTAGGGTTAGCGCGTATGAAAAGTTTTTAGTTCGTAAACTTAGAACGGAAAACCGTCTAATTTTTACGTTTACGAAATTGCGATACGAACACGCCCGAGAAAGTTCATTTTTATGTTTTTCCGGACGAAACTCGGACTTGTCGTCCCGAGTTTTTGTCAAAATAATTTTTGTAAACTTTTATTCCAATTAAGTTCATACGTTAGAATTTAAGGTCAAATCAAATCGCGACGATTTTGTACCGAGCAACGTTTTTCGTCGTTCGTTTTTCCGTAACGTCGGATCGCGCCGGAAAAATCCGTAACCCTCTAAAAATTCTGCATGCAGCCGACATATCCTTCTTGGTGGGGAACATGCATGTTGTTTTTGTCTAGTTTGTTGACACCTTGTCCTTCACTTTTCTTATGTTCAAACCTTTCATCATATCATGTTTTCTTAACAATTAAACAAAACCATTTTCCTCCCTTCTCTCTCTCTCTCGGCTGCACCACTCTCTCCATCTTTATCTTCTTCACTTCCATCCTCCATTGAAGACAAGCTCCAAGAACAAGAAGAAATCACACAAGTCACAATCCATCCATTCAAACCTCTTAAGTTCTTCATTAATTCTTAAGTAATGATCTCCTCTTTAATTCTATCCAATTGGATTTCTTTTCTATTCTTTTTCTTCTTGATCGAAATTTTGGAGTTTTGGAATAGATGTTTTGATCTTGAAATAATGAAATTAGATGTATTAGATAGGATAATTAGGGATTAAAGTGGAATAAAAATAAGAACCCTAAAACCTATATGAATACCGAAATTTTTGGGTAAAATGTAGGATTTTTAATTTTCTTTTTTTGATGGTTGATTCTTGTTTAATAGATGTTTAATTAGTGATTAGAATGAAAAGGAATCAAAAGCCCTACGTGTGTTTGTGAAATTTCAATTAAAATTTGAGTTGAATTTAGGGATTTATGCATGTTAGTTGATAATTGTTTTGCAATTGATTATTTGATGATATAAGAGGTTGATTAGTAAATAAATGTAGTTAATTGGGGAAGAAAATCACCCCCTTAACATCTTTATAAAAACAGAAATTTTATAGGAAAATTAGGAGTTTCCACATGTTTGATATAAGTGATGAATTGTTGGTTAAATTATGTTGCAAATCATGTTAATTGATTATAGAATTTAAATGAGAATTTTCTAAAAATGTTTAATGAAACATAAGAGATAAAGATCACCTTATAAGTTGAGTTATAATGATGTTATGATATGTTTGCATGCATGAAAGTGATTCACGTTAGACGTAGTTTAACGTCGTAAAATTTGAACGAAATCCGACAACTTTGAAAAATCGCGTAAGAGACGAACCTTTAGTCGTAACTAATAATCGAGAAGTTGGATGGGAATTATAATTTGATATTATTATTTATGATGGAATTTAGAACAACTTTCTAGTTGACGTCATAAGCTTTCGAGTTGATATAATATGGGCTATAGTTATAGTCGAGAACTAGAACGCGTTTGAAGTTTTTGTTGGTTTAGTACTTGTTAGTTGAAATCCGACGTATAGAACGTCGTGCTTTTGAGCGAGTTTTGAGAAGGAGTTTGTCACGTACGGAAGTACGTGATGACTGCCTTGAGAGTCCAGTTTCTAAAAAAATTGAATACGAGAGCTTAGAATGAACCTAAGACGTTATACGTCGAACTTATCAAGCAATTAGGGTTTTCACGGCAGTTTTGCGACCCTCGCCGGAAACTGTAATAACTTCCAGCTCGTTTATCGGATTTGTGATCCGTAAATTGGAGCGTGATCTAGACATCCCAATCTTTCTAGTGGTACAGGTCTCACCCACTGTTTCCAAATCCTCTGTTCTGGACAGCCTCCAGAGTTACTGGACTGTGCAGTGAAAATTCAGTTTCTTGTTTTCTAAGTTGTTTAGTTCACAACTTAGTTTCTTTCGATCGTTTAAGCTATTTTATCTAACGAATATCTCCCTTCTGACCCTAGAGTCAAGTATAAGACCTTGAGTGATGAAAACCAGTCGAGATCTTATCTTTTATCCTTTCATTAAAGAAGTAATAAACGAGAAATTTCATAAATCGTTCAATGAACTAAAACGTAAATCGCCTAAGTTGATTCTTTCCAACTTTGTTTCTTTTAATCTTTAAAGTAATATTAAGATATCGGCTACTTTCTCTACTAACCCGAGAGTCGAGTATAAGATCTTCCGAGTTCTAAACGAGATTGGTACGAGTCTCGTTTCCCGTTTAAGTAAAACGAATCTAGTAAGCGTGCAAATGCCTAAAGAATGAAACAACTAAAACTTTCTTCGATTCTCTTTAATCGATTATCTTTTACAACCCGTTTTCAATTATGTTTATTTTACGATGAAGGAGGAAGCCAACTGTAGAGAAAGGACGGAAGATCCAAAGTTGGAAGCTTTTGCTTTAAGTTCTGTAAATCAAGGTGGGCTTTTATATACAAATAAAACGAGCAATGCTCGGAAAATCTTTCTTTATCGCTTTGATATCTGTGTTTTCAAAGTGATATTATGGCATGAACTGTTTTATGTTTTATGTGAGTTCTCTTGTTTCTATCTGAGTCAACATTCGTGTTTTCTAGATTTAGAGTTAGTCTAATTAGATTAACTAACGATCGGCTCTGAGTTAGCTGCTAAGTGCTTTCCAGAGTTAGTGCACTTTGTAACCTGTGGTGTATGTGATATCCTGTTGAGGGGTACCAGCCACGGTGAATTAGAATTGGTCAAGATTGAACGTAACATTAGTCAGAAAATGCTCGCGCGAGCGATTTATGAGAAAAAGTCAGAAAATGTTTAGTAGACACGGATTCTTTCAATAAAACTCTGATGTGCTACGCTTATGAAATGCCATATTTATCTATATTTATGATTATGATTTCGGCATCGTGCCCACTAAGTACGTTTGTACTTAGCCCTGCATTGTTTTCTAAATGTGCAGGTTGAAGCGACGGTGAGCGGCGACGGTTGATGTTGAGTTAAAGGATAGGATGCTTAGTTAGAACCCTTCCGCTGCCATACTTTGTATTTCTTTTTGAGATGTCTTTTTGAACAATACTCTGTAGTCTAAGTCTGTACATATGAACCTTAACTTCTTTATTGTACTTTTGTCGAGTAATCCTTAGGGATTAACTCTTTCTTATTTATACTCAAGTCTTGTTCATGGTTTATCGATGTTTATCAAGTATGTTTAGTCAATTAGCCCCCTTCTTCCCCGCTTCTTTAATCCAACCCCAGTCGCACCCCGGCTTCTGCCGTCCCTCGGGATTTGGGGCTGTGACAGAGTGGTATTAGAGGAGTGTTCGTTTTCTGCTCTGCTTCTGAGTCAATCTTCTAGTATGAGTTAGTGTGAGTCATTCTTTCAAGTACGAGTCATTTCTTTGAAGTAATATCATAAAGTGGTATTCGTATACAAGTCTTTCTCCGAGAGATAATATAGAGTATTCGTTTGTACTCTATATCGAGTCTTCTTTCAAGTCATGAGGCATGGTGTTTGTGTATACTCTGGATCAGAGTCGTCTTTCCAAGTATGAGATAAGAGTTAGACCATGATGCTAAGATTGAGAACGTAGAAGTCAACTCAACCGCCCGCTACGTCTACTCAACGAGGAAAAGTGAAAGAATTTTATAATGAGATTTCTTTTAAATAAGGAATTTATGAGCAAGTATTCAAAAAAAAAATTGAAGACGAGAATGAGTTGTGTTTTAAAAAAAAATGAGAATTTTATAGAAGTATAATTTTTATACTCTACATGATTATGCGATAGTACAAGTACTATCTTATGTGAAAATATTTGCGCAGTAATTTCCTTTTTTATGAAAAAGTATGCGGATACGAGAATATAGTCAGATTTTAGGGAATTTTCCCGGTTCAATGAGAACGTAGACGTGGAACCTAAGAACTTTCCGGTTCTTCGAGAACTTAGACGTTTTTAAGAAACGTTTATTTTGAAATGATTTCGAAAGGAGATCCTTAACGCGAGAAGGACTTCCTCTGATGAATGTCACGTGCGCTTTGTGACATGAATAAAGATTCGGCAAAGTCGAACTTGTCGTCTAAGAATTTTCCTACGAGGAAAAAGAAATAAAATGAATAAAAATAATACAATAAATCGTGTTAGTAAAAGAAGGGAGCGTTTAGGCGTTTGAGAAGCTTACGACTTCGAGTTAAGAAATATATGAACGAGACGACAACTGGAACTTAGTTTTCCAGGAAATTATTCTTAAGTTATATTTCATTTTCTTTTTATGGAATTAAATTCCATATTTTCGTCTTGAGCGACGACTACAATTAGTACGAATATCAAGAGTCGTAAACGACAAATTCTTTTGAAAATGGATGTTACTTTTGAATAAGTAACATGAACGAAGTGAAAATACTTTGTGTTTAATAGGTGAAAATCGTTAAGAATTAATGAGTTAAGAAATAAAAGAAATAGAAGAATTTAAATGAGTAATAATATGGTGAAAGGAAAAGAATGAAAATAAAATCTTTAATTTTATGTATATAAATATATATATATATATATATATATATATATATATATATATATATATATGTTGTTGAGTGCAATTTCTTGAATTGCTAGAAGTCTTAATAAGTGGTTGACTTAAGTGTTGATGTTACAATTGAGGGATACTCATTTTGTAATTTATGTTTTCGTTAAGATAAGTTATTTTCTTTTCTTACCTGTTACTGATCCGTGTTACCTTAAAACTTTTGTAGGATGGCTAGGACTCGTGTTACGGCTCGGAAGAGCCAGCCTTTGGCCTCGTGCGAGCGCACTATAGTTGACATGTTGCAGGATGAGTATTACGAGTTCGAGGTAGACTATGGAGAAGAGGATGTAGGACAAATTGTGAGTAATTTTTCTTCAGCCTACTACCCAGTGAGACATCTGATCAGGGAGAGTCAGACGATACTAGATTTGATCGTACACCTACCGGACGAGTGGCGCGGATGGGCGCACCGTGCAGCTTGGTACTTCTTGGGGATTTCCGGCGACGACACGGAGCCGACCGGCAACTACGTTGGATTCGCCCTGTGTGTGCACAGGCGTTTCTTTGAGAGCAGGTTTATGCTTCCCCTTCCTTTAGAGCCACACATCCCCTACAGTCACTTTCCAGCCAAGACGGAGCTTGAGGAGCTTGACTTAGACCCGGAGTTTTTAGCTTTGTTAGAGTTACCACTAGACGGTGTACTGGAGGAGGAGTCTGAGGCTGAGTTAGAGCAGCCAGAGGAGGACGAGGAGACGGCAGTTCCACCAGAGTCACCACCGGTTGTACAGCAGATTGAGGAGTTGATCCCAGGCCCGGGTTTTGTAGAGGTTGACGCTGAGACAGCCGCACTGTTGGGGTTGTCTTCACCGTTTGTGCCTGACGTTTGTGTTAGGATCAGGGGACCGTTGGAGACGAGACTGTACAGAGAGGGACCAGACTACCGAGAGATCGACGCGGAGCTCGCCACTATGTTAGAGCTGCCTTCTCCACTTACGCCACTCGAGGAGATCTGCGCGAAGTGGGGAGTAGTCCGACAGCAGATGGAGCCAGGACCGTCCAGGGTCCGTTCTAGGGAGGAGTTCGAGTCGGGTTCAGGTTCAGTTCCCGAGCACCTTCTTCCTCTGAAGAAGCGTGTGAGAGAGGTTAGAGAGGACGACTTGGTCTCCGATTTGGAGGAGACTGTTTCTGAGGCACCCTCACCCACCCTGCTTACACTTGACGACGGTTCTACTCTGAGGGTGGACGAGGCACTCGAGCTGGTTTTTGGTTCAGAGTCCGAGGAGGAGGATCCGGAGGAGGATCCGGAGGAGGACCCGGAGGAGGACCCTGAGGAGGACCCAGGGGAGGGTTGTTAGGATTTTGCAGACTTCGGGGTAGTTTTTGGATTCTTCTACAGTTTAGTTAGGCAGTGCTTTATAGACGTGGATAAATATCAGTAGTAGTAGTAGCTCTTTATTCTGTATAGAGTCGGATCAGTAACTAGTTAATTTTTTTTTGTAGTATTCTAGCGGATATGAAATTTTATGAATCGTTTCCGTTCTAGTACTCTAGTAGTTACGGAGTGCAGCTTGTTAGTGCACCCGGTAAATAGTAGGCAGTCAGCCTAGTTTAGACTAATAATAGTCTAACCCCTTTTGTATAAGTCCTCATTAGAGGCAAAAGTAATATTCTTTTTGGATGTGTATATATATATGACCCGTAAAGAGGGTTTGTAATCAAGTAAAATCTCTTATGAATCAAGTAATAAAAAAAAATCAGAATGTTAAATGAACTCGTGTAATGGGAAATGAGCTTAACTCGAAAGTTAAAAGATTAATGAAATGATATCAAAACTATGTTTGATATGTTGTTCCATGAATTTGATTAAGTTGAAAACGAGCTAGTAAGTACTAAATGTAATTAACAAAAGAAAACTAATGAGAATTTTCAATTCTTCTCTAGACTAAAGAAAATGCCGCCGAGAAATGTTAACAACAGGAGAGGTGAAGACCTGGAAGGCCGAGAGGACGTGGTGGACGTCAGTCAGAAAATAACCAAGAACAGGAATATGAGCGGAATATCACCCCATCCCCATCTCCACCCCCGTCACCATCACCACCACCTCCACCACCGCCCCATAGAGATATTGAGGATCTTTTCCTCAAAAGGAACCCTTCAATGTTTAATGGAACTGGAAGCCCTAGCGATGTTGAGCTATGGGTGAGGTCGACCGAGAAAATTTTCAAACTCCTCAGATGCACTGATGAGGAGAGAATGCTGTGTGTCGCATTCCAATTGACGGGATCGGCAGATTACTGGTGGGAAGCAAGACAGAAGGTGATACCTGTTGAGCATCTGGCTCGCTTTTCGTGGGAAGAGTTTAAGGAGATTTTCTTTGACAAGTACGTTCCCAAGACGTATAGGGCACAGAAAGAGGCCGAATTTTATAATTTGAAGCAGGGAAAGCTGACTGTGACGGAATATGACGTCAAGTTCTGCGAGTTGAGGAGGTATGCACCGACATTGGTCGACACTGAAGAGAAGCTATCAAAGAAATTTCAGGGAGGTTTACGTCATGAATTGGGAATCGCTTTGGCTAGTCATGGAGGACTAGGTTATTCAGACATACTGGGAAGAGCACTGGAAATGGAGGCCGTCATGCCTGACGAGAAAAAAATTGTACCAACTGCGTCAGCACCAGCGCAGAATCAGAATCGAGGCTACTAAAACAACAACAACAGCAACTACCAAGGGAAGAGAAAATGGAACGGAGGAGGTAGCGGAGGCTACAGCCAGGGTTACAACAATCAGGGAGGACAGAGAAGGGGTTATCAGCAGCCTGCCAACAACAACAACAATGGCAAGAGGCCGTGGCAGGAAAACAACCAATCGGGGTTGTTTATTCAGGGGAACAGGCAGAACTCGCTGTGGAAGGGCAATAATCAGCTGAACCAGCCGCAAGGGCAACAGAGGAATTTTAACCGGGGAGCGAATAACCCAGGGAGGGTTACCATCCCTGTCTGCCCGAAGTGCAACCGAGCCCATCCTGGTGTCTGCCAAATAGGTACCCCCAACTGTTTCAACTGTGGACAGAAGGGGCACATGAAAAGGGACTGCCCTAAACCGCTTCAAGCAGTACCTCTCCGAGCCATCCAAGCACAGCCACAGCAGCCGCCTATGAACCAGCAGCAGTTTCAGCAGCATGTACAGCAGCAACAGAATGCGAGGGCATACGCTATCAAACAAAGCGGTCAGCGCAAAGGAAAAGACAATCTAGCAGGTATGGGAAAACTCCACAACATCCCCATTAAGATACTGTTTGATACTGGCGCATCGCATTCTTTCATTGTTGGCTCATGTGCCGATAACTTAGACATCAGACCTGTAAGAGCTGCACAATCTATGAGAGTAGCCACACCTTCAGGAGAGATCACTACTTCCACGCATGTTTACTCTAACCTAGAACTAGAAATCGGAACTCATAAGGTTATAGCAAACAACCTAAATGTTATGATAATGTGGGACGTAGATATAATCCTAGGAATGGATTGGTTGTCAGAGAATTACGCCACGATTCTCTGCAACGAGAGAAAAATTTCTTTCCAGCCGCCGGGTAAAGAACCGACCGAATTCCACGGAATTTCAATGGGTAGAGGTGTACCAATTATATCAGCCCTTCAAGCCACGAAACTCATGAAAAAGAAAGGTACCACAGCCTATCTAGTGTACCTAGTTGGAGAACCAGGAGCCGAGAAGACCATTCAGGATGTAAAAGTCGTGAACGAATATGAAGATGTTAATCCGGAAGTGCTACCAGGATTGCCACCAGATCGTCATGTGGACTTCACGATCGATTTAGAACCAGGAGCAGCTCCTAAGTCTAAAGCCCCTTACAGAATGGCACCGAAGGAACTGGAAGAGCTCAAAATCCAGTTACAGGAATTACTAGACCTTGGTTTTATCAGGCCAAGCGTTTCACCTTGGGGAGCACCCGTACTTTTTGTTAGGAAAAAGGACGGATCGATGAGAATGTGCATCGATTACCGAGAACTGAACAAGATCACTCTCAAGAACAAATATCCTTTTCCAAGGATCAAGGATCTGTTCTATCAGCTTAAGGGTGCAGGAGTCTTCTCCAAGATAGATTTGAGGTCAGGATATCATCAGCTCAAGATCAAACCTGAAGATGTACCTAAGACCGCTTTTAGAACTCGATATGGCCATTACGAATTTTTAGTTATGCCATTTTGTTTGACCAATGCTCCAGCCGTATTCATGGACCTTATGAACAGAGTCTTCCACCCCTACTTGGACAAATTTGTTTTAGTATTCATCGACGACATCCTTATTTACTCTAAGAATGAGACGGAGCACGAGGAACATCTACGGATAGTGTTGGAAACACTAAGAGCTGAGAAACTCTATGCCAAATTCAGTAAATGCGAATTTTGGCTGAAGGAAGTAATGTTCCTTGGACACATAGTATCGACAGAAGGAATCAAGGTGGATCCAGCCAAAGTAGAAGCAGTGCACAACTGGAAGACACCAACAAGTCAGAATGAGATCAGAAGTTTCTTGGGATTAGCTGGTTATTACAGAAGGTTTATCGAGGGATTCTCTACGATCGCTCGCCCGATGACGCAGCTACTCAGGAAGGATACCAAGTTTAAGTGGACGGATGAGTGCGAGAAGAGTTTCCAAACTCTTAAGGAAAAGTTAACTACAGCGCCAGTACTAGCACTTCCAGACACAAACAAGGAATATGTGGTTTATACTGACGCATCGAAAAATGGATTAGGTTGTGTCTTGATGCAAAACGGACGAGTGATAGCTTATGCTTTACGACAACTTCGACCCCACGAAGTTGAGTACCCAACCCACGATTTAGAACTTGCAGCCGTAGTACATGCGCTAAAGATTTGGAGACACCATTTCTATGGTGTAAGAGTCGAGATATTCACCGATCACAAGAGCCTGAAGTACTTTTTCGAGCAAAAAGAACTGAACATGAGACAAAGACGATGACTCGAATTAGTCAACTGTGGAATTAACTATCATCCAGGAAAGGCTAATGTGGTAGCAGACGCATTGAGTCGCAAGGCTCCAACGAAGTTAGGATGCCTTTTCGTAGAAGAAGAAACCTTAATACGAGAATTCGAGAAGATGGATATCAGAGTGCTTGACACGCCAGCAACGATAACAAGTCAAATAGCAGCATTAGAAGCTACACCAGATTTGAGAGAAAGGATCATCAGTGCTCAATGAAAAGACGAGTCAATGGAAAAATTACGAATAAGGATAAGGACAGATAAGCCAGAAGGATATTCTAAGGCTCCAGAAAATGCAATACTTTATGAAGGCAGGATTTGTATTCCCGACAACGACAGCGAATTGAAGAACGAAATCTTGAGTGAGGCTCACGATACGCCTTACACAGCACATCCAGGAAGTACGAAAATGTACCAAGATTTGAGAAGAAACTTTTGGTGGAACGGAATGAAACGAGACGTTGCCTCATTTGTAGAAAGATGCCTAGCATGTCAGCAAGTTAAGGCTTTACACCGACGACCGTATGGATTGCTACAACCATTGGATATCCCAGATTGGAAATGGGAAGGCATAGCTATGGACTTTGTCGCAGGCTTACCTAAGTCGAGAAGAGGAAACACAACAATTTGGGTGATAATAGATAGACTTACGAAGTCAGCTCACTTCTTACCGATTAAGACTACATATGGGTCAGAGAGACTAGCTTAGTTGTATGTCGGAGAGATTGTACGTCTGCATGGAATACCGAAGGTCATAATATCAGACAGAGATGCTAAATTTACTTCGAGATTTTGGATTACGATGCAGAAAGAGTTGGGAACAGAGCTTAATTTCAGTACAGCTTTTCACCCACAGACAGATGGGCAGTCAGAGAGAACGATTCAGATTTTGGTCGATATGTTAAGAACAGTGGTTTTGGACCGAGGCACAAATTGGGAAGAAATTCTACACTTAGTCGAATTCGCCTACAACAACAGCTATCAGGCCACGATAGGAATGACACCGTTTGAGGCTTTGTATGGGAGAAAATATAGATCACCGCTTTATTGGGACGAAGTAGGCGAGAGAAAGAACTTAGGCCCAGATGCAATCAATGAGATGATTGAGATAGTTCGGCAGATTCGAGATAGAATGAAAGAGGCCCAGAGCCGACAGAAGTCGTATGCCGACGATCGTCGAACCAACCTTGAGTTTGAAATAGGAGATAAAATTTTTCTTAAGATATCCCCGACCAAAGGAATCCTTAGGTTCGGAGTTAAGGGTAAGTTAAGACCCAGGTTTATAGGACCTTATGAAATCCTCGAGAGAATAGGATCCGTCGCTTATAGATTGGCCTTAACGCCAAGCCTAGGAAGCGTTCATAACGTTTTTCATGTTTCTCAGTTGAGAAAATATGTTTATGATCCTAAGCACGTCATTAGTCAACAAGACGTAGTTCTTGAATCTAACCTAAGCTATGAAGAAAAGCCGATATCGATTTTGGATAGAAAAGTTCAAGAATTAAGAACCAAATCGATACCAATAGTTAAAGTGCTATGGAACCATCACGGGCAAGAAGAAGCCACGTGGGAACTCGAAGAGAAGATGAAGGAGCGGTATCCTCATCTTTTTGCAGAAGGTAAGCAAATTTCGGGACGAAATTTTTCGTAAGGGGGGTAGGATGTAATGCCCCGTAAATTCCTTATGTTCTTAAAATTTAAAGTTAATTAAATAAATGGCTTTGCACGCCTAAGTTTACAATTTTTGAATTCTAGGGCTAACGGTCGAATCCGTTATTAAAAATAAATTACAGAAGTCAGCTAGACGACTACTGTATTTAGGGTTAGCGCGTACGAAAAGTTTTTAGTTCGTAAACTCAGAACGGAAAACCGTCTAATTTTTACGTTTACGAAATTGTGATACGAACACGCCCGAGAAAGTTCGTTTTTATGTTTTTCCGGACGAAACTCGGACTTGTCGTCTCGAGTTTTTGTCAAAATAATTTTTGTAAATTTTTATTCCAATTAAGTTCATACGTTAGAATTTAAGGTCAAATCAAATCGCGACGATTTTGTACCGAGCAACGTTTTTCGTCGTTCGTTTTTCCGTAACGTCGGATCGCGCCGGAAAAACCCGTAACCCTCTAAAAATTCTGCATGTAGCCGACATATCCTTCTTGGTGGGGAACATGCATGTTGTTTTTGTCTAGTTTGTTGACACCTTGTCCTTCACTTTTCTTATGTTCAAACCTTTCATCATATCATGTTTTCTTAACAATTAAACAAAACCATTTTCCTCCCTTCTCTCTCTCTCTCGGCTGCACCACTCTCTCCATCTTCATCTTCTTCACTTCCATCCTCCATTGAAGACAAGCTCCAAGAACAAGAAGAAATCACACAAGTCACAATCCATCCATTCAAACCTCTTAAGTTCTTCATTAATTCTTAAGGTAATGATCTCCTCTTTAATTCTATCCAATTGGATTTCTTTTCTTTTCTTTTTCTTCTTGATCGAAATTTTGGAGTTTTGGAATAGATGTTTTGATCTTGGAATAATGAAATTAGATGTATTAGATAGGATAATTAGGGATTAAAGTGGAACAAAAATAAGAACCCTAAAACCTATATGAATACCAAAATTTTTGGGTAAAATGTAGGACTTTTAATTTTCTTTTTTTGATGGTTGATTCTTGTTTAATAGATGTTTAATTAGTGATTAGAATGAAAAGGAATCAAAAGCCCTATGTGTGTTTGTGAAATTTCAATTAAAATTTGAGTTGAATTTAGGGGTTTATGCATGTTAGTTGATAATTGTTTTGCAATTGATTATTTGATGATATAAGAGGTTGATTAGTAAATAAATGTAGTTAATTGGGGAAGAAAATCACCCCCTTAACATCTTTATAAAAACAGAAATTTTATAGGAAAATTAGGAGTTTCCACATGTTTGATATAAGTGATGAATTGTTGGTTAAATTATGTTGCAAATCATGTTAATTGATTATAGAATTTAATTGAGAATTTTCTAAAAATGTTTAATGAAACATAAGAGATAAAGATCACCTTATAAGTTGAGTTATAATGATGTTATGATATGTTTGCATGCATGAAAGTGATTCACGTTAGACGTAGTTTAACGTCGTAAAATTTGAACGAAATCCGACAACTTTGAAAAATCGCGTAAGAGACGAACCTTTAGTCGTAACTAATAATCGAGAAGTTGGATGGGAATTCTAATTTGATATTATTGTTTATGATGGAATTTAGAACAACTTTCTAGTTGACGTCATAAGCTTTCGAGTTGATATAGTATGGGCTATAGTTATAGTCGAGAACTAGAACGCGTTTGAAGTTTTTGTTGGTTTAGTACTTGTTAGTTGAAATCTGACGTATAGAACGTCGTGCTTTTGAGCGAGTTTTGAGAAGGAGTTTGTCACGTACGGAAGTACGTGATGACTGTCTTGAGAGTCCAGTTTCTAAAAAAATTGAATACGAGAGCTTAGAACGAACCTAAGACGTTATACGTGGAACTTATCAAGCAATTAGGGTTTTCACGGCAGTTTTGCGACCCTCGCCGGAAACTGTAATAACTTCCAGCTCGTTTATCGGATTTGTGATCCGTAAATTGGAGCACGATCTAGACATCCCAATCTTTCCAGTGGTACAGGTCTCACCCCCTGTTTCCAAATCCTCTGTTCTGGACAGCCTCCAGAGTTACTGGACTGTGCAGTGAAAATTCAGTTTCTTGTTTTCTAAGTTGTTTAGTTCACAACTTAGTTTCTTTCGATCATTTAAGCTGTTTTATCTAACGAATATCTCCCTTCTGACCCTAGTGTCAAGTATAGGACCTTGAGTGATGAAAGTCAGAAAAAGTCAGAAAATGTTTAGTAGACACGGATTCTTTCAATAAAACTCCGATGTGCTACGCTTATGAAATGCCATATTTATCTATATTTATGATTATGATTTCGGCATCGTGCCCACTAAGTACGTTTGTACTTAGCCCTGCATTGTTTTCTAAATGTGCAGGTTGAAGCGACGGTGAGCGGCGACGGTTGATGTTGAGTTAAAGGATAGGATGCTTAGTTAGAACCCTTCCGCTGCCAAACTCTGTATTTCTTTTTGAGATGTACTTTTGAACAATACTCTGTAGTCTAAGTCTGTACATATGAACTTAGCTTCTTTATTGTACTTTTGTCGAGTAATCCTTAGGGATTAACTCTTTCTTATTTATACTCAAGTCTTGTTCATGGTTTATCGAGGTTTATCAGGTATGTTTAGTCAATTAGCCCCCTTCTTCCCCGCTTCTTTAATCCAACCCCAGTCGCACCCCGGCTTCTGCCGTCCCTCGGGATTTGGGGCTGTGACAGCCCAGAACAGAAGAATTGGAAACAGGGGATATGCCATGTACCGTTAGAAAGCTTGGAAAGTCTAGATTACTCTCCAATTTACGGATCTCAAATCCGATAAACGAGCTAAAAGATATTACAGTTTCCGGGAAGGGTCGCAAAACTGCCGCGGCTAACCCTAGTTGCTCGATAGAATTCGTCGTATAACTTCCTAAGTTCGTTCTATGTTCTCGTACTCAATTTCTCATGAAACTTCACTCTCAAGGCAGTCAACACGTACTCCCGTACTTGAAGGACTCATTTTCAAAACTCGTCTATTAGCACGACGTTCTAAACATCGGCTTTCAAGCTAACAAGTACTATACCAAAAATCAAGTTAACAATTCTCGTTTCTAGTTCTCGATTATAACTACAACTCATTATATAATAATCCGGATGCTCATGTCGTCAACTACAAAGTTATTCCTTAGTCCATAATAAGCATTATTATCTAGTTAAAATCCTTACTCGACTTCTCGATTATTATTTACGATCACTTGTTCGTCTCTTACAAAATTCCCAAAGTTATCAGAATTCATTCAAATTCTACGTCATCAATCATCATCCGAGATTCATTATTATATACATCATCACCTCATATCATTACTTAAACTCAACTTAATTCGAGTTCTTAGTCTCTTATAATTTCATTAATAATTTTAGAAAATTCTCATTTAATTTCTATCATCAACTATTATCATAAGAAGCATTAATTCATCATTATATCATCAACTAAAACAAGCTATATGAAAACACCCAATTCCTCATAAAAATCGGTATTGACATAGATTAGGGGAAATTGGTTTTCTTCTTCAATTAACATCATTAATCCATTTATCCAACTACTATACATCAATCTAACCAATTTCAAGTCTCATTACATCATTAATTTGAAAACCCCCAACTCAAACCCTAAGCCTAAAACTCGGTCCTCTTCTAGTTCATAGGGGTTTTGATTTCTCTTTGTTTTAATCATCAATTGAACATCTCCTAAGCATAATTATCCAACTAATTGAAGAATCCAATCATCCTACATGGAACCCCTAATTTTCGGTATTAGTTAGGTTTTAGGGTTCTTTGTTTTCTTCAAATTTTAATCATATTAATCACTTACTAATACCTCATATGTCATGAATTAAAAGATTAAAACATCTACTGCATCATCCTAATTTTCGATCCAACTTGAGAAAATAAAATAAATGAAATCTATTCGGATTGAATTGTAGAGAAGATGAATACCTTGAAGTTTAATAAAGGAAGTTAGAAGATTGATGGAGGATGATGAACTTGTGAAGATTTCTTGCTCCAAGAACTTGAGGTTTCTTCAATGGTGGAGAGAAATGGAAGAGAGATATATGTATGTGTGTGTAGCCGTGTATGTTGAGGGAGAGAGTGAGGAAGATGACTTAATTTGTATGATATATAATTACTACTACAATATGTGTAAGGTGTTAGAAATAAAAGGACATTAGTCATAAGGTTAATACATTATAAAAATGAAATATCAAGCTAGAGAGAGAGGGTGAGGTCGGCTAAGAGGGGAAAAAAAGGAGAAAATACGCGTTTTTTTTGGCGCGATACGACGTTACGGAAATCGAAAGACGAAAAACGTATCTCGGCACAAAATAGTCAAATTCCGATTCTACCAATAATTTCGATATATTTAACTTAATCGGAAAGTAATATTTAAAATTTAAATTCCGAGAAAAACTCGGGACGTCACAGTCCGAGTTTCGTCCGGCAAATCAAAAAAACGAACTTTCTCGGGCGAGTTCATATCGCGATTTTGTGAATGTAAAAATCAGACGGTTTTCCGTTCTGAGTTCTAGAACTAAAACGTTTTCGTACGCGATAACCCTAAATACAGTAGTCATCTGACTGACTTCCGTAATTTATTTTTGGAAACGGATTTCACTGTTGGTTTTAGAATTCAGAATCGTAAACTTAGGCGTGCAAAGCCATTTTTATTAATAACTTAAAATTTTTAAGACTGTACGGAAAATCTGGGGTATTACATCCTACCCCCCTTGAAAAAAATTTCGTCCCGAAATTTGCATACCTTCTGCAAAAAGATGAGGATATCTCTCCTTCATCTTCTCCTCGAACTCCCACGTGGCTTTTTCTTGCCCGTAGTGGTTCCATAGCACTTTAACGATTGGTATCGATTTGGTTCATAATTCTTGAACTTTTCTATCCAAAATCGATATCGGCTTCTCTTCGTAGCTTAGGTCAAATTCAAGAACTACGTCTTGCTGACTAATGACGTGCTTAGGGTCATAGACGTATTTTCTCAATTGAGAAACGTGAAATACGTTGTGGACACTTCCTAGACTTGGCGGTAAGGCCAATCTATAAGCGACAGGTCCTATCTTCTCGAGGATTTCGTAATTTCCTATGAACCTGGGTCGTAGTTTACCCTTAACTCCGAATCTAAGGATTCCTCTGGTCGGTGATATCTTAAGGAAAACTTTATCTCCTAGTTCAAACTCAAGATTGGTTCGACGATCATCGGCATAGAACTTCTGTCGGCTCTGAGCTTCTTTCATTCTATCACGTATCTGCCGAACTATCTCAATCATCTCATTTACTGCATCGGGGCCTAGGTTCTTTCTCTCACCTACTTCGTCCTAATAAAGTGGTGATCTGCATTTCCTTCCATACAAAGCCTCATACGGCGCCATTCCTATCGTGGCCTGATAGCTGTTGTTGTAAGCGAATTCGACTAAGTGTGGAATGTCTTCCCAATTCGCGCCTCGGTCCAAAACCACTGTCCTTAACATATCAACTAAAATCTGAATTGTTCTCTCTGACTGCCCATCAGTCTGTGGGTGAAACGTTGTACTGAAATTAAGCTCTGTTCCCAATTCTTTCTACATCGTAATCCAAAATCTTGAGGTAAATTTGGCGTCTCTATCTGATATTATGACCTTCGGTACTCCATGCAGACGTACAATCTCTCTAATGTACAACTGAGCTAGTTTCTCTGATCCGTAGATAGTCTTAATCGGTAAGAAGTGTGCTGACTTCGTAAGTCTATCGATAATCACCCAAATAGTTGTGTTTCCTTTTCTTGACTTAGGCAAGCCTGTGACAAAGTCCATAGCTATGCCTTCCCATTTCCATTCTGGGACATCCAATGGTTGTAGCAATCCATACGGTCGTCGGTGTAAATCCTTGACTTGCTGACATGCCAAACATCTTTCTACAAACGAGGCAACGTCTCGTTTCATTCCATTCCACCAGAAGTTCCTTCTCAAATTGTGAGCCTCACTCATAATGTCATTTTTCAGTTCGTTATCGACGTCAGGGATACAAATTCTGCCTTAAAAAAGGATCGCATTGTCCGGCGCTTCGGAATATCCATCTAGTTTATCTGTTCTTATCCTTAATCGCAACTTTTCCATTGACCCGTCCTTTCTCTGAGCACTGATGATTCTTTCTCTCAAACCTGGTGTAGCTTCTAATGCTGCTATCTGACTTGTTATCGTAGCTGGCGTGTCGAGCACTCTGATATCCATTTTCTCGAATTCTCGCACTAAAGTTTCTTCCTCTACAAAAAGGCATCCTAACTTCGTTGGAGCCTTGCAACTCAATGCGTCTGCTACCACATTAGCCTTTCTGGAATGGTAGTTGATTCCGCAGTCGTAATCCTTAACTAATTCGAGCCATCTCCTATGTCTCATATTCAGTTCTTTCTGCTCGAAAAAGTACTTCAGACTCTTATGATCAGTGAATATCTCAACCCTTACACCATAGAGATGGTGTCTCCAAATCTTTAACGCATGCACCACGGCTGCGAGTTCTAAGTCGTGGGTTGGGTACTCAACTTCATGAGGTCGAAGTTGTCGTGAAGCATAAGCTATCACTCGTCCATCTTGCATTAAGACACAACCTAATCCATTTTTCGAGGCGTCGGTGTAAACCACATATTCCTTGTCTGTGTCTAGAAGAGCTAATACTGGCGCTGTGGTTAGCTTTTCCTTAAGCGTTTGGAAACTCTCCTCGCACTCGTCCGTCCATTTAAATTTGGTTTCCTTCCGAAGTAACTGCGTCATCGGGCGAGCGATCGTAGAAAATCCCTCAATAAACCTTCTGTAGTAACCTGCCAAACCTAAGAAACTTCTGATCTCATTCGGACTCGTTGGTGACTTCCAGTTGTGCACTGCCTCTACTTTGGCAGGATCCACTTTGATTCCTTCTGCCGATACTATGTGCCCAAGGAACATTACTTCCTTCAGCCAAAATTCGCATTTACTGAATTTGGCATAGAGTTTCTCAGTTCTTAGTGTTTCCAACACTATTCGTAGATGTTCCTCGTGCTCCTTTTCATTCTTAGAGTAGACGAGGATGTCGTCGATGAACACTAAAATGAATTTGTCCAAGTAAAGGTGGAAAACTCTATTCATAAGGTCCATGAATACAGTTGGAGCGTTGGTCAAACCAAACGGCATTACTAGGAATTCGTAATGACCATATCGGGTTCTAAAGGCGGTCTTCGGTACGTCTTCAGGTTTGATCTTCAGCTGATGGTACCCTGACCTTAAATCTATTTTGGAGAAGACTCCTGCACCTTTAAGCTGATCGAACAGATCCTCGATCCTTGGCAAAGGATATTTGTTCTTGAGTGTGATCTTGTTCAGTTCTCGATAATCTATATACATTCTCATCGATCCGTCCTTTTTCCTAATAAACAACACGGGTGCTCCCCAAGGTGAGACACTTGGCCTGATGAAACCAAGGTCTAACAATTCTTGTAACTGGATTTTGAGCTCTTCTAGTTCTTTAGGTGCCATCCTACATGGGGCTTTAGACTTAGAAGCTGCTCCCGGTTCTAAGTCGATCGTGAAGTCCACATGACTATCTGGTGGCAATCCTGGTAACACTTCTGGAAAGACGTCTTCGTATTCATTTACAACTCTTACGTCTTGGATGGTCTTCTCGGCTCCTGGCTCACCAACTAGGTACACGAGATAAGCTGTGGTACCTTTCTTCTTCATGAGTTTCGTGGCTTGAAGGGCTGATATAATTGGTACGCCTCTACCCATGGAAATTCCGTGGAATTCGGTTGGTTCTTTACCCGGGGATTGAAAAGAGATTTTTCTCTCATTGCAGAGAATCGTAGCGTAATTCTCTGACAACCAATCCATTCTTAGGATTATATCTACGTCCCACATTATCATAACATTTAAGTTGTTCACTTTAACTTTAAGAGTTCCGATTTCTAGTTCTAGGTTAGAGCAAACATGCGTGGAAGTAGTGATCTCTCCTGAAGGTGTAGCTACTCTCATAGAATGTGCAGCTCTTACAGGTCTAATGTTTAAGTTATCGGCACACGAGCCAGCAATGAAAGAATGCGATGCGCCAGTATCAAACAGTATCTTAATAGGGATGTTGTGTAGCTTTTCCATACCTGCTAGGTTGTCTTTTCCCTTGTGCTGGCCATCCTGTTTGATAGCGCATGCCCTCGCATTCTGTTGCTGCTGTGCATGCTGCTGGAACTGTTGTTGGTTTATTTGCTGCTGCGGCTGTGCTTGTATGGCTCTGAGAGGTATAGCTTGCAGCGGTTTCGGGCAATCTTTCTTCATATCCCCTTCTGTCCGCAATTGATACAGTTGGGGGTGCCTATCTGACAAACTCCGGGATGGGCTCTGTTGCACTTAGGGCAGAAAGGAATGGTAACCCTCCCTGGATTAGTTCCTCCCTGGTTGAAGTTTCGCTGCTGCCCTTGCGGCTGGTTCTGTTGACCGTTGCTCTTCCATGGTGCGTTCTGCTTATTTCCCTGAATAAACAACCCCGACTGGTTGTTTCCCTGCCACGATCTTTTGTTGCTGTTGTTGTTGTGGTTATTGTTCTGGCCAGGCTGCTGATAGCCCTGCTGAATACCCCTTTTCTGATTACTCTGGTTGTTATAACTCTGATTGTAGCCTCCGCTACCTCCTCCATTCCACTTCCTCTTTCCCTGATAGTTGCTATTATTGTTGTCATAATAGCCTCGGTTCTGGTTCTGTGCTGGTGTTGGTGCAGTTGGTACAACTTTCTTCTCATCAGGCACGACGGCCTCCATTTCCAATGCTCTTCCCAAAATGTCAGTGTAGCTTAGTCCCCCATGACTAGCTAATGCAATCCCCAGTTCATGTTGTAGTCCCCCTTGGAATTTCTTCGATAACTTCTCCTCGGTATCAACCTGAGTCAGCGCATACCTAGACAGTTCGCAAAACTTGGTGTCATACTCAGTTACGGTCAGCTTTCCTTGCTTCAAACTATAGAACTCAGCTTCCTTCTGAGCTCTATACGTCTTGGGTACGTACTTATCAAATAGTATTTCCTTGAATTCTTCCCACATGAAATGAGCCAGCTGCTCTGCGGGTATTACCTTCTGCCTTGCTTCCCACCAATAATCTGCTGATCCAGTTAGTTGGAACGCGACACATAGCATTCTCTCCTCATCAGTACATCTGAGGAGTTTGAATATCTTCTCTGTAGATCTCACCCATAGCTCAGCTTCGCTAGGGCTGCCCGTTCCATTAAACATCGGGGGGTTTCGTTTGAGGAAGAGATCCTCAATATCCCTACGGGGTGGTGGTGGAGGTGGTGGTGATGGGGATGGTGACGGGGTATTATTCTGTTCGTGCTCTTGTTCTCTGTCGTTCTCTGGTTGACGTCTCCCACGTCCTCGAGGCCTCCCAGGTCCTCGACCTCTCCTATTGTTAATGTTTCTTGGCGGCATTTTCTTTTATCTAAGGAAAATTGAAATTCTCGTTAGTCCTTTCTGTTAATTACTCTTAGTACTTACTAACTCGTTTCCAACTTAATTAAGTTCACGGAACGACATACCGAACATAGTTTCGATATTACTTCATAATCTTTTAACTTTCAAGTTAGACTTAAATTTCTCGTCACACGAATTCATTGACATTCTGATTTAATTACACGATTCATAGGAAATTTTTTTGTGATTAAAAACCCTCTCATGGGTCATGTATATATATATACATAAAAAAGAATATTAATTCTGCCTCCAACGAGGACTTATACAAAAAGTTAGACTACTACTAGTCTAAACTAGGCTCACTGCCTACTATTTACCTGGTGCACTAACAAGCTGCATCTCCGTACCTACTAAAAGTACTAGAACGGAAACGATTCATAAAAATTTCTTATCCGCTAGAGTACTACAAAAACTAGTTACTGATCCAACTATGTACAGGACAAAAGGACTACTACTACTAACATGCGTCTACGACGCTCTACACAACGGACTATAGTCGAGTCGGAACTGCCCTCTACGGCCTGAAAACCTCAAGAGTCCTCCTCTGGGTCCTCCTTCGGATCCTCGTCCGGGTCCTCCTCAGGATCCTCGTCCGGGTCCTCCTCCTCAGACTCTGAACCAAAGACGAGCTGGAGTGCCTCGTCCTCCCTCAGAGTAGAGCTGCCAAAAAGTGTAAGCCGAGGTGGTGATGGTGCCTCTAAAACTGTCTCCTCAAAGTCTGAAACAAGGTAGTCCTCACTTAGCTCTACTTCACGCTTCTTCAGGGGAAGAAGGTGCTCTGGAATGGAACCGAACTCAAAACCTCTCTGGAACGGACCCTGGACGGTCCTGCCTCCATCTGACCTCTGCCTACGCCCCACTTCGCACAGATCTCCTCAAGCGGTGTCAGTGGAGATGGTAGCTCTAACATGACGGCAAGCTCCACGTCAATCCCTCGGTACTCTGACTCTGCCCGAAACAGTCCTGTTTTTAAAGGACCTCCGACTCTAACACAAACATCAGGTAAAAACGGTGAAGATAACCCTAAAAACGCGGTTGTCTCTGCATCGATCTCTACGAATCCCGGTCCTGGGATCAACTCCTCGATCTGTGTACTAACTGATGGTAACTCTGGTGTAACAGCGGGCTCCTCGTCTACCTCTAACTGCTCTGACTCCGCGTCAGACTCCTCACTCGATACAAAGTCTGGTGGTATCTCCAACAAGGCGGAAAACTCTGGGTCCAAGTCCAGGTGCTCTAGCTCGGTCTCTGCTGGGAAGTGACTGTAGGGAGATGCGGCTCAAAAGGAACTGGAAGCATGAATCTGCTGTCAAAGAATCGCCTGTGTACATACAGGGTGAATCCTGTGTAGTTGCCGGTCGGCTCTGTGTCGTCGCCGAAAATCCCAAGAAAGTACCACGCCACACGGTGCGCCCAACCGCGCCACTCGTCCGGTAAGTGCACAATCAGGTCGGATATCGCCTAACTCTCCGGAATCAAGTGCCGTACTGCATAGTAAACTGACGAGAAGTTGCTCACTATCTGCCCCACATCCTCCTCACCGTAATCTGCCTCGAAATCATAATACTCGTCTTGTATCATATTTATTATGGTACGCTCGCTCGTGGCCAAGGGCTGGCTCTTCCGAGCAGTAACGTGAGTCCTAGCCATCCTACAAAAGTTTTAAGGAAACACGGATCAGTAACAGGTAGGGAAATAACTTATCTCAATGAAATACTTAAATTACAAAATGAACATTCCTTATTCAATTGTAACATCACCACTTAAAACAACCACTTATCACGACTTCTAACAATTCAAGAAATTGCACTCAAACAATATATATATATATATAATTAAAATTTCAAGATCTTATTTCCATTCCTTATCTTACTAGGTTCTTACTTCCTTACTTTAATTCTTTATTACTTTCTCATCAACATTTCTTAACGATTCTTACTTATTAAAACAAAGTACGTCTACTTTGTTTATGTTACTTATTCAAAAGTAACATCCATTTACAAAAGAATTTTGTCGTTTACGACTCTTGATATTCGTACTAGTCGTAGTCTTCGTTTAAAGATGAAATATGTAATAAATTCCAAAAGAAATGGAATATAACTTAAAGAATAACTTTCTGGAAACTAAGTTCCAGTTGTTGTTGCTAAAATCGGGCGATCGATGGAAAATTTAATCTTCGTGCTCGACTTCCAATAATAAAACAATTTTCTTCGTAGAGTTCGATTGGGGCGAACTCTACTGAAACACGAAACGAGAAGAAAACGGAATGACGTGACACGAAATGACGTCATTTATGTTACTTACACGTAAGCAACGTTCACTTATTTCATTTGGCTTTGATTCCCTTTATTCTATCTTCGTCGTCTCATTCATATCTTTCTTAACTCGAAGCCGATGCTTCTCAAACGTCTAATCGTTTCCTCCGTTTACTAACACGATTTACCGTATCATTTTTATTTCATTTTCCTCGCAGGAAATTCTTGTTTGGGTTTTTAAAACAAAGATCCACTTTGTCGAATCTTTATTCATGTCACTTAACGCACGTGACATTCATCAGTAGAAGTCCTTCTCGTGTTGGGGATCTCCTTTCGAAATCATTTCAAAAATAACGTTTCTTAAAACGTCTAAGTTCTCGAAGAAGCGGAAAGATCTTAGGTTTCAAGTCTATGTTCTCATTGAACCGGGAAAAATCCCTAAAATCCAACTATATTCTTGTGTCCAAAAAATTTTCATAAAAAAGAAATTATCGCGCAAATAATTTCACATAAGATAGTACTCGTACTATCACATAACCACATAAACAAACAAAGTATAAAAATTATACTTCCATAAAATTCTTATTTTTGGCACACAGCTTATTCTCATTCTCAATTTCATTGAATACTTGTTCATAAAATTTCTTATTAAAAAGAAATCACATCATTAAAATTCTTTCCTTTTTCCTCGTTGAGTCGACGTAGCGGGAGGTTGAGTTGACATCTACATTCTCAATCTTAGTGTCATAGCCTAACTCCTATTTTTTTTTTTACTTGAAAGAAGACTATGATCTAGAGTATATACAAATACTCTATCCTATGACTCGAAAGAAGACTCGATATAGAGTACGAATGAATACTCTATTGACTCATATATACCACTTGGTGGCATTACTAAAAGAATGACTCATACTAGAAAAGAATGACTCATAACCAGAGCAGGAAACAAACTACTGCTCCGATACCACTCTGTGGTATCACTAAAAAGAATGACTCAGACTAGAATATTGACTCATAACCAGAGCAGAAAATGAACCTCTGCTCTGATACCACTCTGTGGTATCACTAAAAAGAATGACTTGTGCTAGAAGTGACTCATAATCAGAGCAGGAAACGAACACTGCTCTGATACCACTCTGTCACGGCCCCAAATCCCGAGGGACGGCAGAAGCCGGGGTGCGACTGGGATTGGCATAAAGAAGCGGGGAAGAAGGGGCTGACTAATTAAACATACATAAAAGACATCATACATTCAATGAACAAGACTTTACTATTAATAAGGAAGAGTTAATCACGAAAGATTACTCGACAGAAAGTACTCGAAAGCATCTAAGTTAAAGATTACAGACTTAAACTACAGTGATTCACCAAATGTACATAATGTCAAAAGGTCTAGAGTTTTGCAGCGGAAAGTAGGTTATAAGCTAAAGCTTTCCTAACAACTCGACTCAACTTCAACCACCGCCGCTCTCGTCGCTTCAACCTGCACATTTAGAAAACATATGCAGGCTTAAGTACAAAGGTACTTAGTGGGCACATTGCCGAAAACATAAACATAAGTATAGATAATCTGGCATTTCATAATTTGTAGCACATCGGGGTTTTATTAAAATTAGCCCGTGTCTACTAAAACATTTTCTGACTCATTTACATAATTTGGCTTGATCAAACACTTTTCACAGATGTTACGTTCAAATCTTGACCAATTCTCATTCACCGTGGCTGGTTACCCCTCAACAGGATACCACATACACCACAGGCTACAAAGTACACAAACCTTGGAAAGCATATAGCTAACTCAAAGCCGATCGATAGTTAACAATCCTAGCGGTTAACTCATAAATTCTAGAAAACACGAATGTTAACTCAGATAGGTACAAGAGAACTCACATAAAACATAAAACAGTTCATGCCATAATTATCACTTTGAAAACACGATTATCAAAGCGATAAAGAGAGGTTTTCGAGCAGTGCTCGTTTTGTTTCATATATAAAAGGAAAGCCCACCTCGATGATACAGAACTACTAAACAGGTTCCCGTTCTTCTGTTCATCCGTCCTTTCCTTAGTGCTGGCTTCCTCCTTCATCGTAAAATAATCACACTTTAAATTCGGTCGTAAAAGATAATCGAATATGGAAATTCGAATTAGGTTTTAGTCATCTTGATTCTTTAGGCATTTGCACGCTACTAGTTTTATTTTAATTAAACGGGAATGAGACTTGAACAAATCTCATTTAGAACTCGAAAGGTCTCATACTCGACTCCTAGGTCAGTAGAGAGGATAGTCGTTAACTTATTACGGCTTAAAAGATCGAAAGAAACTAAGTTGCGAAGAAAACAACTTAGGAATTCAAGTTCTGAAAATTCACTGCGCAATGCAGTAGTTCTGGGGACTGCCCAGAACAGAGGACTTGGAAACAGGGGATATTCATTGTACCGTTGGAAAGCTTGGGAAATCTAGATTACTCTCCAATTTACGGATCTCAAATCCGATAAACGAGCTAAAAGATATTACAGTTTCCGGGAAGGGTCGCAAAACTGCCGCGGCTAACCCTAGTTGCTCGATAGAATTCGTCGTATAACTTCCTAAGTTCGTTCTATGTTCTCGTACTCGATTTCTCATGAAACTTCACTCTCAAGGCAGTCAATACGTACTCCCGTACGTGAAGGACTCCTTTTCAAAACTCGTCTATTAGCACGACGTTCTAAACATCGGCTTTCAAGCTAACAAGTACTATACCAAAAATCAAGTTAACAATTCTCGTTTCTAGTTCTCGATTATAACTACAACTCATTATATAATAATCCGGATGCTCATGTCATCAACTACAAAGTTATTCCTTAGTCCATAATAAGCATTATTATCTAGTTAAAATCCTTACTCGACTTCTCGATTATTATTTACGATCACTTGTTCGTCTCTTACAAAATTCCCAAAGTTATCGGAATTCATTCAAATTCTACGTCATCAATCATCATCTAACGAACTTCATTATTATATACATCATCACCTCATATCATTACTTAAACTCAACTTAATTCGAGTTCTTAGTCTCTTATAATTTCATTAATAATTTTAGAAAATTCTCATTTAATTTCTATCATCAACTATTATCATAAGAAGCATTAATTCATCATTATATCATCAACTAAAACAAGCTATATGAAAACCCCCAATTCCTCATAAAAATCGGTATTGACATAGATTAGGGAAAATTGGTTTTCTTCTTCAATTAACATCATTAATCCATTTATCCAACTACTACACATCAATCTAACCAATTTCAAGTCTCATTACATCATTAATTTGAAAACCCCCAACTCAAACCCTAAGCCTAAAACTCGGTCCTCTTCTAGTTCATAGGGGTTTTGATTTCTCTTTGTTTTAATCATCAATTGAACATCTCCTAAGCATAATTATCCAACTAATTGAAGAATCCAATCATTCTACATGGAACCCCTAATTTTCGGTATTAGTTAGGTTTTAGGGTTCTTTGTTTTCTTCAAATTTTAATCATATTACTCACTTACTAATACCTCCTATGTCATGAATTAAAAGATTAAAACATCTACTACATCATCCTAATTTTCGATCCAACTTGAGAAAATAAAAGAAATGAAATCTATTCGGATAGAATTGTAGAGAAGATGAATACCTTGAAGTTTAATAAAGGAAGTTAGAAGATTGATGGAGGATGATGAACTTGTGAAGATTTCTTGCTCCAAGAACTTGAGGTTTCTTCAATGGTGGAGAGAAATGGAAGAGAGATATATGTATGTGTGTGTAGCCGTGTATGTTGAGGGAGAGAGTGAGGAAGATGACTTAATTTGTATGATATATAATTACTACTACAATATGTGTAAGGTGTTAGAAATAAAAGGACATTAGTCATAAGGTTAATACATTATAAAAATGAAATATCAAGCTAGAGAGAGAGGGTGAGGTCGGCTAAGAGGAGAAAAAAAGGAGAAAATACGCATTTTTCTGGCGCGATACGACGTTACGGAAATCGAAAGACGAAAAACGTATCTCGGCACAAAATAGTCAAATTCCGATTCTACCAATAATTTCGATATATTTAACTTAATCGGAAAGTAATATTTAAAATTTAAATTCCGACAAAAACTCGGGACGTCACAGTCCGAGTTTCGTCCGGAAAATCAAAAAAACGAACTTTTTCGGGCGAGTTCGTATCGCGATTTCGTGAATGTAAAAATCAGACGGTTTTCCGTTCTGAGTTCTAGAACTAAAAAGTTTTCGTACGCGATAACCCTAAATACAGTAGTCATCTGACTGACTTCCGTAATTTATTTCGGAAACGGATTTCACCGTTGGTTTTAGAATTCAGAATCGTAAACTTAGGCGTGCAAAGCCATTTTTATTAATAACTTTAAATTTTTAAGACTGTACGGAAAATCTAGGGTATTACAAATCTAAAACAATTCATACGGTCAATTAACATCATAAAGAACACTAATCTATCAATCAAACGACAAAGAAATCGAGCACGAACAAAGCCCCAATTTTTCCCTAAAAATCGGTAATAACTAGACAAAGAGGTTCTTGATTTTTCTTCATGATTTGATCCGTAGAACTCGATTCTAAACATCCTAGAACATGTATCGAACCAGAAATCACATGCTATTCATCCTTCAAATTTTTCGAAAAAAATAAAAGAGAGGGAAACAAGTTTTGATCTGTTCATATTAGAGACGAAGCTCTTACCTTTCGTAATATGAACTCGGATATGAATTTGATCGGTAGATGCAAGAGTTATGTTCTTGAAGAAAGCTTGAACTTGAGCTTCTATGGAGGAGATGATGAAGAAAAATGAGAGAGAGGGAGATGGTGAGGGTGGCGGTATTGGAGGGATAAGGGGGAGGTGATGACTCACTTTGGTGAGTCATAAAGTAAGTGGAAATATCTAACAAAGTAATGTGACTCGTTAGGGATGCGTTTAGCGAGGGAAAATTTAACGAAATATCCCGTTTTCGGCTCTTAAACGCCGTTTTAAAAGTTGAGAAATACTTTCCTAGTTAGTTACGGAATTGACGAAATCTAATTTGTCCGTTAGATTGGAAATAATTTACGTACTCGGAAAACCTAATTCGTTTTTCAAAATCCGAGAAAAAGTCGGGACGTCACAGTCCAAAATTCGTCAGGAAAATCATAAAAATTAACTTTCTCCGGTGAATTCATCTCGAAGAAAAAGTGAATGTAAATTCTGACGGAATTTGATTCTGAGTTTCCGGGCGAAAAACTTAACGGACGCGAAAACCCTAATACAGTAGTCGTTCGTCCGATTTCTGGAAATTATTTTCGGAAACGGATTTCACCGTAAATCTTAGAATTTAATTTCATGATCTTAGACGTGCAAAGACATAATTATTATTAACTTTCATTTTTAAAGTCTGTAGAAAAAGTCTGGGGTATTACATTAACTCTTCCAGAAAAATCACGTTGACGTACGTCTCCCTTCTCTTTATCATTCTCGTCTGCAACTCTCTTCTCTCTCTCTCTCTCTCTCTCTCTTTCTCTCTCTCTTTTCTACACCATCTTTTTGTCAACCACTCGATCTAGAGCGTACGCGTTTATCCTATGATTGAACTATAAAAAACGGAATCTCTTCTTACAAAATAGCGAATGGAATCCAATAGAAAAAAAACATGATTGAAGGAAAATCGAGATTCAAATCAAGCTAGGGTATGATTTTTGAGCATCACATTGAGCTAGGGCGTGAATTTTTCTGTTCGGGTGAAGAAAAAAATAGAAGAATGTACAAATACAGGTGAAGAACAATGTCAACATCTTGAATGAAGGTTAATGATTTAGCAGTAATTAAAATACTGAATTTATTGTATTACTTATTTGCATAATTCGTTGTGAATGTTTACGAGAAGTTGAAGACTTTTAGATCATTATTATCTTCGAATTTTCTTGGGATATAATAGGTAATTTTGAAGAATTTTGAAATCTCTGCTACAAAATAAAATTCAGTTACTGCTTATTGTATATATATATATATGATTGGGATTGATTTAGTTACATTGGATTCATGTTTTAGAATATTGTTGGGAAATTTATTAGTATGAGTTTTGATAAATTCCAAACCGACTGACCCCAACCTACTAGATGTTGCCAGAACCTAATGTTAGAAATTAGGCTCGCTGTTTGAGCAAAGTTAAGATTTTATCTTTACAGGTCTCCAGCTGAAGATGGCAACAAGGCGTCACTCAGACAGAACATCAGTTGTGAAGAAAGACAACTGAGAGTTCATATGCAAACAAGGGGAAGTCTTCAGAACATCAGTTGTGAAGGAAACCAACTGAGCGTTCATCAGATGAGAAACAGTAGAAAGGAAGAGAACATCAGATGAAAAGGAAAGTCATCTGAGGGTTCAAACCTAACTGAGTATATACAAGGAAGACAATTGAGTGTTCAGTTTCAGAACCTCAGTTGTAGAACTCGAACAAGAAGATCAACTGCTTGAAGGTCAAAATCAGCTGAGAGTCCAACAGTTCAGAACATCAGCTGAAGACCACTCAGATGAAGATCTAGACTTTCAACCGACGAACCGAGGTTGACTGTCAAAAAGGTTAAGATTTGAAATTCAAAAGGAAGTCACATGAGGGTTTGACCGTTCAGTTATTACCCCATCTGGCCCAACACAAGGCTGTCTCAGATGGAAAGCAGAAGAGCACAGATGCCATATCGGGAAAGTCTGCAGAGATGAGAGACAAGCCATCGCTATCAACCGATCAGAGATCAACTGCTCCTCCAACGGCTAGTTGATTCTCTCCGCCTATAAATAGAGGCATTCTCTCATTCGAGAGTGATACACACAAGAGACAAACTGAAGCAAGAGAGAAAAGTGCAATCACAAGAGAGTCAAGTGAAAGAAAAATCTACTAAAATCCTATTCTAAGAACATCAGCAGCTGAGAGTTCAAGAGTGATAGAACATTAGTAGCTGAGGGTTCATAGAGTGTAAATCTGTCTTTGATCTTAGTTTGAGTGTTTATTCGTTCAAGCCTTAGATCCAGCTCTCATTCCTGATCGAGCTGTAGTTGGAAACCCCACCCACTCTCACACCCTAAAAAGTGTGCTAGGACCTTCCTCTTCCTGTAATTGAGTAGTTAGGTCCTCAAGTACCCGCAAACTTGACATAGGCTGTTTAGTGCCCGAAAACTAAACTGTAAGGTCGATAAGTACCCGCAAACTTATCCTTAACGGTTGCTCAGCCCGCGTAAGCTGAGTGGTTCTGTCCAGAAGAACTTGGACTGAGGTGTGAGGATTCACATCTCCCCGTGGACGTATGAGGGTTATCTCCGAACCACGTTAAATCCTGTGTGTCCGTGTTTGTTTTTATTCAGTTGCATCTGCATTTTTATCTGATCAATCTAACCGACATACAAACCTCATTTGCACTTTTTCAACCGAGCTGTTTTGGTTCTTGACCAACCGAGCTGTTTTGCATGAGTTGTTTTTAACGAGTATAATTTTCCACCACTTTCCGCACAGCCTCACTCTTCCAGCTGAGGTCGCTTACTCAGCTGAGAGATTCCAACTGAGTCCTCTTTTACTCAGTTGAAGTAACTTTTCAGGTTTAAGTTTTTAAATCCTAACTGGTGTATTCCCCCCCCCCCCCCCATACACCAGTAACTCATTTCGGGACCATCAAGTGGTATCAGAGCAGTGGTTCAAAAGACTGCTGACTCTGCTTCACGAGGTGTGAATTCGAGAATTTTTCTTCAGTGGTCAACTGAACAGATCTTTTCACGCTAGTGCATACTTGCTCGCATTTTTGTCCTATTTTTGTTTGTGCAGATAGACGTCAAGGACAAGATCGTAGTCATGTTCTCTGTAGTCAATTATACATCATGGAGAACTCAAATGAAGAAGATCCTTCTGTCAAAGCATCATAGGATGCAACAAGTTCTCACTTCTAGACCAATCGTCATACGAGACAGAATACTTCGCACTCCCATAAATCCCAACGATGGAGATGCAGTGGTGGAGTATGTGGAGAAACAGCCAGAAGACTACACTCCGGAGGAGGCCAAGGTGAGCCAGCTGGATATCTGGGCTCAGAGCACAATAATATCCACGGTTGGACAAGATTATCTGCCCTGGATAGAGGAGTGTGAGACTGCAAAAGAGATGTGGGACATCCTGGTTTCGCTAAGTGAAGGAAGCGACGAGACGAAGGAAAACAAGTTCTCGCATGCATGTCAAGATTTCGACAATTTCAGTCTGCGACCTGATGAGACTATCGATCAGCTAGAGCTCCGGTTTATGGACATCATCAGAAGAATCCAGTCCATCCGGAAAGGAAAATACACTCTAAGAGAAATAAACCTCAAAGTGTTGCAAGCTCTACCGGCTGAGTGGGATACTTTCACAAATATCCATGAGAGCCTAGCTGACCTTGGTGAAATGGAAACTGAAAGATTGTTCTCAATCTTGAAAGGAAATGAGTATAAGGTCAACAGAAGGAGATCACAGCCCTCAAGTCAGACAAATAGAATTGAGGATGTTAGCTCGGCATCAAAGTCAGTTGCCCTCCGAGCTGACTACTCAAAGTCAAGATCGTCAAGGCCAACCAGATCGGCTGACACGACTGCAAAGGAGCCGAGCAGAGAGGAACTGCAACAGAACATTGCAGCGTTGTCAAAGAAACTAGCCGACATGGACACTCGGTTCGGCAAATATAAACGATTCTATAAATCAAACTGAACTCGAGACAGTTCGAAGCCAGTCACCAATGGATGCTTCGAATGCGGCAAGGAAGGACACTTCAAAGCTGACTGCCCAGACCTTTCAAAGAAGGAAAGAGAAGCACTGAGGGCCAAGCAAACTGCAAAGAATAAGGCCATGGTAGCTGAAGAGGCAGGTGACGATATGGACATCTTCACAGACACTGAAGATGAGGATGAACAGACCTCTACCAACAAAGTCATCAGTCCGGATCAATGCCTTATGGCACTTGGAACCGACCAAGATGATATTGAGGTACAATCTAATCCTGCTCGCTTAAATTCTTCCAATACCTCTAACCTGCAGGAATCTATGAGCGATGAGTTGGAACCCCTCCTGGAATGATTTTCAAGAACTCAGTGAGGAACTGCATCAGCAGTCGGTTGAGTTTAAGAGTCTTCAAGCTCAGTTCGCCAAGCTTGAAGATTCCTTAACCGAAAAGGAGGATCTGGTCACGAGCCAAACTCAGGAGATTGAGAATCTCAAGAGTCAACTGATCGAGGCTAAGGCTCCAGCTGATGAGGAGTTGACAAAGCAAAACAAAGAACAGCAAGATCAGTTGAAAAATCAAGATGCTCAGATCGAACAGCTGATAAAGAAGTCAGATGGACAAACCGAGCAGATAGCTGTACTCGTCAAGGAGTTGCAAACTGAGAAGGATAATCTAATCAAGCTGTATCAGTCATCCAAGATCATCAAAAACCTTTTAAATTACAGCAGACAGATGGATGACGTGTCAGGACTCGGTTATGATATTGTCAAGGATACTGGTATTCCACCAGCTACCTTCATCAAAGCAGTAGAAGTCACAGCTGTCGAGCCTAACACAGCTGAGTCTCCAGAAGCTAACTCAACCTCCACCTCTCAGCAAGTTCAACCGACCAACAGAATCTCAACTGAGAAGGGAAAAGGAGTAGCTGATGTAGGACAGAATGTTCCATCGGTTGGGACATCAACCGTGGGGGAATATTCCAAAAGTCAGAAGAGGAATCAGAGGCGTCGAAGGCATAACCGCAACCGAGCTAACCAAAATCGAGCTCGGAACTCGAATCGACCACTATATCAACCTCAGAGTCAACATCGAAAAGAATGGAACCGACCTCAGAACAAGCAAGGGTTCAATCATCTGAATCAGCAGCGGTTCCAACATCAGCTCGACCAAAGGTTCCAACCAAGTCAACAGCTAAGGAACAGGTCGGACAACTGGGGATATTCATGCCATAATATGAATCATCAGCAGGGCGTGAACAGCTACAGACAAGCCACAGGAAGTTGGAATCAGAATCAGCCACGAAGATTCCAGCAAGGCGTCCGACCTCACAGACAAACTCAACATGATAAGAATCGCCATCAAAACAGGGGGAAAGCCTCATCTCCTAAAGCTCAACATATGAGAAATCCAACTCCTCCCAAGAAACAGAACATCACTACTAACAACAAGCCTAAGGATAACCGAGGTGTTGTTATAGTTGATGATGAAGGAAAAGTAATTTGGAATGATAAATCCATCCGAGTTTACCGGGAAAAGCGACGCACAGTTCCAGCGGGAACTGGTTCTAACCCTCCAGGACCCAACTGAAATTGGGGACCTAAGTGAGTTTCTCTTTGCAGGTACAGTAGAAACAGCTGAGGAAGAAGAAGGCGTCGGCAACAATGTGGGTGATGGATAGTGGATGCTCGAAACACATGACAAATCTGAAGGATTTGCTTGGAAGTTTCGTGGAGAAAGAAGGTCCATCAGTTACATGCAAGAGGCATACCTAACCGAGTGTTTTCAACAACACACATCTGCAGTGCATGCCAGCTGGGAAAGCTCGCTAGAACCTCCTTCCGGTTGAAGTCAACTCCCTCAACCGACCGAGTATTACAGCTGATCCATATGGATCTCTTCGGGCCAGTTACACCAAAAGCATAAATGGCAACGAATATACATTGGTTGTAACTGATGACTACTCAAGATATACGTGGACCATCTTCATGCGCCACAAGAGTGAGACCCGAGATGAGCTGCCCAAGCTGATGGATCGGATATCGAACCAACAAGAGATGAAGATCATATCCATCCGATCAGATCGTGGAACAGAGTTTCTAAATGAAACCATCATTGAGTATTGCGAAAAGAATGGCATAACCCATCAGACATCAGCCGCGCGTACTCCACAACAGAATGGCGTAGCTGAGCGAAGAAATAGAACTCTGAAGGATGCAGCCACATCCATGTTAGCGAGCTCACCACTGCCTAAGAGATTTTGGGCTGAAGCGATCAACACAGCATGCTACACACAGAATCGATCTCTTCTCACCAAGCGGTTGGGAAAGACGCCCTACGAGCTGTGGAGACGCAGAAAGCCAGATATTTCTTATTTTCGTGTTTTTGGATCTAAGTGTTATATTCACAACAATGGGAAGACTCAGTTGAAAACCTTTGATGCCAAAGCTTCGAAGGGCATATTTATTGGATATGTAGCTCGGATCAAGGCATATAGAGTTTTCAACAACAGCTCTCGTGTTGTGGAAATAACACCTCATGTTAGTTTTGATGAATCTACCTTTGAGTGCAGGGAACAGGTAAAGGAACAACACGCGGATCCAGCTATTCTACCAGTTCTCACCAGATCGCATGCACTTCGGGAAAAGAACCGAGCTGAACCTCTAATATGGGCAACTGAGGATGAGGATCCATACTCCTCTGAAGATGAATGCAAAGACCTCAGCTCGTCTCAATGGGGAACTTTAGCTGATGCTCCTCCAACTGCATCAGCATCCGATGCCCAACCGAGCTCAGTTCAAACTATTGTAAATGTTGAGGATCCAGACACAACAGCTGATCAATCACCAGCTCTGAAGACTCCAACTCAGATTTCTGAACAGCCACAGTTGGAAGAAGAAGGAAGACGCAACCGAAGATGGTATGAAGTTCATTCCACCAACGACATCATCGGAGATCCAACCGAGGGTGTGCGCACACGGAGCAGAGTTGCAAATCCAGAATCAACCAAGGAAGATTCCAACTCTTATGCCCAATATGCTGAGGAATTGGCAGTTCTAGAAGAGTTCGAGCAAGCTGGAGATGTTGCCATGATTTCTTGCTTTGTAGCTGATGTGCCAGAACCGAAGAATGTTGGGGAAGCTCTCAACTGTGTCCACTGGACAATGGCCTTGCAAGAAGAATTGAACGAGTTTCTACGCAACTGTGTATGGGAGTTGGTAGAAAGACCAAATGGTGTCAAGGTGATTGGATTGAAGTGGATTTTCAAGAATAAGAGAGACGCCATTGGATTCATTGTGAGGAATAAAGCAAGGTTGGTGGCTCAAGGATACTGCCAACAAGAAGGAATTGACTTTGAATATTCCTTTGCACCAGTTGCAAGGCTGGAAGCCATCCGGATCTTTCTAGCTTATGCCGCACATCACAAGTTCAAAGTATATCAGATGGATGTGAAATGTGCATTCCTCAATGGAGATATCAAAGAAAATGTATATGTTGAACAGCCTCCTGGTTTTGAGACTGGAGATGGAAGAGTGTATAAGCTAAAGAAAGCTATCTATGGTCTAAAACAAGCGCCAAGGGCCTGGTATGACACTCTTTGTGGATTTCTTCTGAACTCAGGATTCAAATGAGGTTCAGTTGATAAAACTCTGTTCACCATCAAAGTTGGAGAAGATATACTTGTTGTGCAAATTTATGTCGATGACATCATTTTCGGCTCCAAGTCGGGGAAGCTGTGCAAGAAATTCTCCGATCTTATGAAAGAGAAGTTCGAGATGTCAATGATGGGCGAGATGAATTATTTCCTTGGATTACAAGTAAAGCAGTCACCTGAAGGGATTTTCATCAACCAGTCCAAATATACAAAGGAGCTCATCACCAAGTTCGGATTGCAGGCAAGTAAGACAACAAAGATCCCTATGAACACGAATTGGAAGATCGAACCAGGAGCTGAGGGAAAGCTCGTTGATGCCAGCCAGTATAGAGGGATCATCAGTTCGCTGCTCTACCTAACTGCCAGCCGACCAGACATTTCATACGCAGTTGGAGTGTGTGCTCGTTTTCAAGTCCAACCAAGAGAAGCACACATGTTGGCAGCAAAGAACATCATTAACTATCTGAAGGGAACGGTCAATGTTGGGTTGTGGTACCCAACTGATGACAATATCCAGCTGACTGGATACTCAGATGCTGACCTAGCAGGAGATCGGTTGGACAGGAAGTCTACTTCTGGACACTGTCAGTTCATGGGAAGCAAGCTAGTTTCATGGTTCTCCAATAAACAAGCGTGTGTTGCTACTTCGACAACCGAGTCAGAGTACATGGCTGCCGGAAGCTGTTGCATGCAAGTATTGTGGCTGAAGCAGTAGCTGAGAGATTATGAAGTCTCAACTGGACAGGTTCCCATTCATTGTGATAGCTCGAGTGCCATAGCTATCTCTCTAAACCCTGTTCACCACTCTCGGACTAAGCACATCGACATTCGTCATCATTTCATCTGAGATCATATTGAGAAGAAGGATGTGTCCATGGAGAAGATCCCAACTGAGATTCAGAGAGCTGACATCTTCACCAAACCTCTTCCTGAAGCCCGGTTCAAGATGTTGTGTGACCTTCTAGGTCTCTTGGATTCGAGCTGAAGAGTCATCCGAGCTGAAAAGTCATCTGAGCTGAAGAGTCGGATATCGACTTAAGGGGGAAGCTCAGATAAAGGGGGAAGCTCAGATGAAGGAGGAATCTCAGATACGAATTGCCAACTAAAGACATCAAACGTCAGCTGAACAGACGAACTCGAGTCAGCAGATGGTATGCAGCAACTGAGGAGCACAACTGAGGTATACAGTTGATATCGACATCAGCTGCCAGGTATCATTTATGACTGAAGGTGTTATGATATTAAATGAGAATGTTTGAAATAAATTCAAACATTCCTGGACATGTCAGCTAGACTAAACAAGCCATCATGTCGCATTTAATGTAAAGTCTGGCTGAACACCTATAGCCTCACTTTATAGTGCGACTGGGCTGACACCCTAAACTATTCACCTTCTCACTCGTGCGCGTGGTATATTAGTCAAAATTACTCAACAATCGCGAAATCACAGCCGTTGACAAATCCGCGCGATTTAACCCTAGCCGTTAATTTTATCCGGGTCAAAGATTATATAATACGGCAAATCAGGAAGTGATCCTTACCTTCTCTTTTCGTACATATCTTTACTCACTATTCATCATCTTCTCAAATCTTGTTTCGCCATTTTCAGTAAAGTTTTTCCTTCTTTCTTTGCATATAAATCTCCTCGAGATGGCGCCCAAATCAAAAGCCTCTAAGAAGATGGTCTCCGCAGAGCCTGCTACGTTCCAGGAATCGTTCGACATGGTGATGTCGAAGATTCATTTCGAACAGATCTTATCCAGAGCGGCTCTCTTCTCGCATGAGCTTGCTCCAGTCGCCGCCATCCTCTCCGACCACCATCTGCTTGACTGGGCAACCCTCTCTCCGGCTCTATTGCTCAGGAAGCAGGTCGTACATTTCTACCGGAATCTGCAACGAGTTGCTGAAGATGGGCTTGTCACGATCATCCTGTGCAAGCAACGCCACAGAACCTCCCGAACAGAAGAAGACTCCGTCGTGGAGATAAAGGTGTCCAAGGAGCTGGAGAAGCTCATCCCCAGAAACCGCGAAGCCACAGATGTGCTGGGGAACTTCTCTGACAAAAAAGCTGACACCTTCCTTCAAACAATCCTCATAGTTCCCGAGCCATTGAAGGGGAGCATGCAGAGGACGAAGCTGAAACCGGCTCACCGACTTCTCTTCGACGTTATCTCCAAGCGCGTCTTCGCATATGGTGGAGCCTTCGGTGACATAAGCCGTCCTAAGCTCAAGCAGCAGAAGGCCCTGGAAGAGCTGCACCAGGTCGATTGGGTTGGATATCTGGAAAGCCAACTGATGATGGAGAAGCAGAAAATCTCCGAGACAACAGCTGAGTCCGGAGAACTGCTGTTGAGTGTCAAGGGGACACTCAACTTTGGAACAAAGATTTCTGCCCTCATCCTCCAAGCTACACAAGGACTGCCGCTGACATGGGAAGGAAGTGAGGACACTCCAGTCAGCAAGCTGTCGCTATTCCCCTCAGCTAAGAAAGCTAGGGATGTTGTGGAGGCTGTCTACACCCCCAAGGGTTCCCCCAAGCCAGCTGTGGAGTCAGCAGCTCCCCGCCCTTCGAGGACCAAGCTGGCGAAGCGCCAGCTGGAGGAGGTAGCTGAGGAGGAAGAAGACGAAGAGGAGGAAGAGGAGGAACCTCTGCAGAAGAGGCCAAGGATAAGGATCATCTAGCCAGCGGCTCAACCATCCACAACAAGTCCAGTGGTGGTCAAGCCGGCTGAGGCAAAGGAGTCAACCGAATCCAGTCAATCGGTTGACCCAGCTGGATTCATTCTTCAGCCGCGTCAGGAGAAAGCAGCTGAAGACGTGGAGATCCAAGTGGAGGATTCCAGCTCCTCCTCAGATGACTCTTCTTCATCTGAAGAGTCCCACGACAGTCAAACTAGAGCTGATGCCAGCCAGGTAAACCCACCTGTGTCTGAAGAAACCCTCGAGCCAGCCGACTCACTACCTAAAGAGGATCCAGTTCTCTCAACTGGTCCTCAGTCAAATAGTCCGAGCCTCTCGCTCGATGCCAACGTTGTGACCATTCCTTCGGCCAACGTTGATGAAACCATCGAACTTGTAACCTTCGATATCGAACCCCCTCCAATCGATGAAGAAGCCAACCGCCAAGCAATCCTGGCTGAATATGAAGGAAGACTCAGCTACTGCTTCCGCAAGCTGATTGGTATGTTCCCCGAGGCAGCCTCAATGCCCATCTTTGCCGTACTCGGGACGGAACTGCTCTACCAGTTCAGCGTCATATTCAGCTACTGGTACATCAAGGAGGAAACCCTCAGGATCCATGGTCGGGACAAGTTGAAGGTCGAAGAGTCCAACCTGAGGGAATACTTCGACTACCAAAACATGGAGGTAGCTTACAACCAGAAGGTGGCTGTGCTACGACGACGTCTGGACAAGAGCATCCAAGAAGGGACAGACACCAGGGAACTGTGCAACAATCCTGGAGCTGTTCAGTTTCTTGACGAGATGCTAGCCAAAAATGCCTCCTGCATGGACGACGTCGACGCAGCTGATGAGGCGGCCAAGAGAGAAGAAGACAAGCTCAAGGCCTACCTCGCCAGCCAATCTGCCATGGTTGTCTCGGAGCCTGCTGCCCAGCCACGACCACAGCTTCTGCCCGGACCCTCTGATCAGCCAGCTCTCTCAACCGACGCCATCTGCGAGCTGATTTCGGAGAGGGTCAACCAGCTGAGGCAGGAGATACTGTCCAAGATCCAGCTGAGCAAGGTGGAGGAAGCTGATAGGATGCAGCAGCTGATGGCAGAAAATGCCAGCTTGAAGAATCAGCTAGAACACCTCTCCTCTTCTCTGCAGCACAAGTTCGAAGACCTCTCCACTTCTTCCAGCTCGGAGGTCTCGGCTCTAAGGAAGGCCGTTCAGAGCCTCAGCTCGGATTTCAACGTGTTCAAGACCGTTGCTGAATCTGACCTCGCAAAGTCCCAGCAGACTCAGGACCAGGAGTGGATGTCTCAGTTCGCCTCTTTCCGAGCTGAGTTCGTCTCCCTCCACAAAGAGGTCTCTGCGACCTTTGCAGCTGTGCAGCGAGCTGAGCAGGAGCGCCAAGACTTGGAGTTGGCCAAGAAGGTAGCTGAGAAGGATGTTGTTGACGAGCTGTTTTCCCGAGTTCAACAGGCTGAAGCCAAGTTGACCTCCCTGGATGGTACTGTAGCCACCCTTTTGGATGATGCCAAAAAAGGGGAAGATAAGGAGCCAGCAGCTGGGGAAGACAAGGAGCCAGCAGCTGTTGCTGGACGAGGGAAAGCTGTTCTCCAGCAAGCTGAAGGGGAAGGAGTGCCAGCTGAAGGAGCTGAAGCTGAAGGATCGCAGCCCGAACTAGAAGTCTCCCACGACCTCGTAGCCGAGCTTACGGCCAAGCTCGAAGCAGAACTTGACGGAGGAATATCTGTTGAAGACTGTATCGAAGCTGCCAAAGCTATGGGGGAGTCAAAGGAGAAGTACTTGAATCTCTCCTGGATCAAGAAGTTCGCTGCCGATCAGGCCAAGAAGGTGGCCATGTTCGAGAAGGAGCTCACCCAGGTGGAAAAGAACGTTGACAGGAATAAAGCCAGCCGGAGTGTGCGAAGAATCAACAAGCACCAGATGAAGGCTAAGGCTAGGAAGTCGACGCACCAACTGCAGAAGGATGCTCCGCTCCCGTCTCGGTATCCACATGTTGACAAGTGGATGAATGCTGAGTGGAACGATGACTGGGAGCAGTTCAAGCATGAGTTTGTCAATGACTTCTTTTACAGGAAAGTCTACTCGACTGAAGACCCAAGGCAAGCCTTCAAGGAAGCCCTGTGGGAACTCAGAACTGGAGATCCTGGAATGTTCAGTCAGTTCAAGCGAGCTATGCTGAATGCTCAGCTTGATCCCAACACCGTTCCAGTTCCGAAGATGTGCAGGTACCGCCCTCCGATGATCAAAGGCACGAGCACGCCAAATAGAAATACGATCATGGCTGAGGCAAGGCAAGTCTGCAAGGAACACGGCGTCAACACTGGGATCGAGTCAGAAGCGAAGAAGGAGATCTTTAACCGTATCTTCAGCAAGTACGGTCAACAGTATTTTTGAGCTGTCAAAGTTTTTGAGCTGATGAAGTTTTTGGATGTTGTAGTTTTTGAAGCAACTGTTGTATCTTTATCTGCTTTGTGCTTAACCTTGTAACTTTCAGTTGTAACAAAAACTTCAAAGTATATAATACGATTCACCTTGATGAACAATTCCTCATTGTCCAAGCTCTGAATCAGAAAGTCTTTCAATATCATGTTATAACTGTTCTAACCCTTTGATGTTTTATCTTATAGACTGTCTAGAATTTCAGCTGAGATTGTAGATAAGTTAGTGAGTTTTAGATCAACAGTGGTTTCAAGTTGTAAGTGGTTTTGGCATCATCAAAAAGGGGGAAATTGTTGGGAAATTTATTAGTATGAGTTTTGATGAATTCCAAAACCGACTGACCCCAACCGAGTAGATGTTGCCAGAACCTAATGTTAGAAATTAGGCTCGCTGTTTGAGCAAAGTTAAGATTTTATCTTTACAGGTCTCCAGCTGAAGATGGCAACAAGGCGTCACTCAGACAGAACATCAGTTGTGAAGAAAGACAACTGAGAGTTCATATGCAAACAAGGGGAAGTCTTCAGAACATCAGTTGTGAAGGAAACCAACTGAGCATTCATCAGATAAGAAACAGTAGAAAGGAAGAGAACATCAGATGAAAAGGAAAGTCATCTGAGGGTTCAAACCTAACTGAGTATATACAAGGAAGACAACTGAGTGTTCAGTTTCAGAACCTCAGTTGTAGAACTCGAACAAGAAGATCAACTGCTTGAAGGTCAAAATCAGCTGAGAGTCCAACAGTTCAGAACATCAGCTGAAGACCACTCAGATGAAGATCTAGACTTTCAACCGACGAACCGACGTTGACTGTCAGAAAGGTTAAGATTTGAATTTCAAAAGGAAGTCACATGAGGGTTTGACCGTTCAGTCACTACCCCATCTGGCCCAACACAAGGCTGTCTCAGATGGAAAGCAGAAGAGCACAGATGCCATATCGGGAAAGTCTGCAGAGATGAGAGACAAGCCATCACTATCAACCGATCAGAGATCAACTGCTCCTCCAACGGCTAGTTGATTCTCTCCGCCTATAAATAGAGGCATTCTCTCATTCGAGAGTGATACACACAAGAGACAGACTGAAGCAAGAGAGAAAAGTGCAATCACAAGAGAGTCAAGTGAAAGAAAAATCTGCTAAAATCCTATTCTAAGAACATCAGCAGCTGAGAGTTCAAGAGTGATAGAACATTAGTAGCTTAGGGTTCATAGAGTGTAAATCTATCTTTGATCTTAGTTTGAGTGTTTATTCGTTCAAGCCTTAGATCCAGCTCTCATTCGTGATCGAGCTGTAGTTGGAAACCCCACCCACTCTCACACCCTAAAAAGTGTGCTAGGACCTTACTCTTCCTGTAATTGAGTAGTTAGGTCCTCAAGTACCCGCAAACTTGACATAGGCTGTTTAGTGCCCGAAAACTAAACTGTAAGGTCGATAAGTACCCGCAAACTTATCCTTAATGGTTGCTCAGCCCGCGTAAGCTGAGTGGTTCTGTCCAGAAGAACTTGGACTGAGGTGTGAGGATTCACATCTCCCCGTGGACGTATGAGGGTTATCTCCGAACCACGTTAAATCCTGTGTGTCCGTGTTTGTTTTTATTCAGTTGCATCTGCATTTTTATCTGATCAATCTAACCGACATACAAACCTCATTTGCACTTTTTCAACCGAGCTGTTTTGATTCTTGACCAACCGAGCTGTTTTGCGTGAGTTGTTTTTAACGAGTATAATTTTCCACCACTTTCCGCACAGCCTCACTCTTCCAGCTGAGGTCACTTACTCAGCTAAGAGATTCCAACTAAGTCCTCTTTTACTCAGTTGAAGTAACTTTTCAGGTTTAAGTTTTTAAATCCTAACTGGTGTATTCCCCCCCCCCCCCCCATACACCAGTAACTCGTTTCGGGACCATCAAATATAACAATTCTGGTGTATATCATTAGAAGAGACATCAGTTGCTTTAACCTTCATTTGGTTTAATTTGATAACAAACATTTATGGGTTGATTGTTTTGTTGTCTTTCATTAGGCTTACTATATTAAAATTAATGGTGTCAATTTTTTATTTCGCATTACCATGTTAAAATCAAATCTTATCTAATTGTTCAAATTTCAACTTTTGTCCATCTATATATCTAGATGTAAATGCCGTGTGGTGCATCTGTCTAATCACTGTTGTGCATCTAGATAGTCATTGTGGTGCATTTAGGTAGTTAATTGTGATGCAACTGACACAATTTAACATGTGCTCATGTGTTTGTTTGTGGTGCATCTTACTAGTCAATATGGTGCATGTGGGTAGACTTTGTGGTGCATCTGATAGTTAAGTGTGATGCATCTGAGCTTGATTTACATCATTATAATCTCAGTTGCATGCTTATGAATGTAAAATTGAAGTGTGGTGCTTCTTATAATTTAGTATAGTGCATCTGTCAATTAAGAGTGATGCATCTGAAAGTAATATAGATTTATAAAAGTCTAAAGTTGTGTTATGTAACTTGATTATTTGTGGGAACATGAAGTGTGGTGCATATGACTGGTGAATATAGTGCACATGGTTAGGTTTTGTGGTGCATCTAGGTATTGCATGGCGTTGTATAAGACATTGTAACAGCCCCAAATCCCGAGGGACAGCCAAGTCGGGGTGTGACTAGGGGTTGGATTAAAGAGGCGGGGAAGAAAGGGAATTACTGAAATAAATGAATAAATTAACATCTGTGACCGAGATAAAAATACTATGAACTAATTCTTATTAGACAAAAGAGAGTCAATCTCGAAAGATCGCTCGACAATGTTGTGATCAGAGAAGACTAGGTTTAAAGTATGAACAACTTAAACCGAAAAGATTAACATCAATAAGAGAGTTATTTTGCAGCGGAAAAACGTAGAATGATATCACATATCCAATGTGAAATCGAGGCTCAACTAAACTTTACTTCCTTAAGTACGACCTTTACTCAACCTCCTCCGCCTTCGTCACTCAACCTGCACATTTAAAAAAACAAACATGCAGGGCTAAGTACATAAAGCACTTAGTGGGCACATTGCCGAAAATATATCATACTTAGTATAGATTAATCAAGCATCTTTTCATAAACACTCGTAAGACTTATACTGCTGTACACTTAATTCTGGATAACACACTGTAGGTTAACTCAGAATCCGATCGTCTGGATAGCACTCTGTGGGCTAACTCAGAATCTGTCCCTCTGGATAGCACTCTGTGGGCTATCTCATAATCTGATCGTTTAGTTTGAATCTCTGGATAGCACTCTGTGGGCTAACTCAGAATCCAATACTCTGGATAGCACTCTGTGGGCTAACTTAGAGAGGCACAAGAGAATTCACATAAAACAATTCATTATGCACTGATAGTTACTTTAATACACACTTATTAAAGCAGTAAGTAAACACTTTCGAGCAACGCTCATTTTATTTTGATAGAAAAGCCCACCTCAAACGTTTACAGAACAAACTTTAACCTTCTGTCTTCCGTCCTGTCTTCAACTCCGACTTCCTCTTTTTATTTCAAATAAACAAACTTTAACAAGCGGTCGAGACAATAAAGGAAAAAGAAATCGAATTCGTTTTAGACTTTTAGGCCTTTGCACTTTACTACTTTCTTTTGATTAACAAATAAACGAGACTCGATCAATTCTCGTTTATAAACTGACTCGGCTCATTACTCAACACTTATGTCAGTAGATAAATGGAAGTCGATAACTCATAACGACTTAGAAGTTCACAAGGAACGAAGTTAAAAAGGATTCAACTTAAGAATTTAGACTTAAGAAAGTTTCTGCACAAAGCAGAATTTCTGGAGTTCATACAGAATAGATTCCTGCGAAACAGGGGATGTTCTCTGTACCAAAAGAAAGCCATGGATGTCTAGTTTACTCTTCAATTTACGGATCTCAATTTCGTTAAGCGAGCTAAAAGTTATGACAGTTTCCGTAACGCATCGCAAAACAGTCCGCGTGGAACCCTAGTGCTCGTTAACTCGATGCACGATTTTCTAGGTTCGGTTTATGTTAAACCACTTATATACTCACGAAATTTCTGTTTCAAGGCAGTAAATACGAACAATCATTCATCATGAACTCCTTCACATTTCTTGATTACAAACACGACGTACATTTCCTCGTCTTTAAACTAATCCAATTACAAAACCAATTCAATTTCTATTTCTATTTCTATTTCTATTTCAACTTCTCGTTTATTAACTATAACTCAAATCATCTCGTATCTCGGATGGAAATATCGTCAACTACATTATCGTTCGTCAAACGACAACAATTATCAATATCAAATTGGTTTTCCTTATTCGACTTTTCTATCGACGTTTAATCTCGTTTCTTCGTCTCTTAGAAAAATTCTAATCTTTTTAGAATTTGTTCAAATTTTTCGGTTACGATCATTAACTATCAAAATTATCATATATTCAAATCATAGACCTAAATCTTATTCATTCTCGACTTATCGATGATTCTTCGTCTCTTAGCGAAAATCCGACGTTCTCCGATTTCGTTCAAACTTTACAATATCGATCATCATCTATCTAGAATCACTAATACGTAAACCATATACTCAAAATATTAACGAGTCTCAACTTATTTTCGGGTTTTCATCTCTTACGATTTTCATTTTATTTTTAGAAAAATTCCAATAAATTATATAGTCATCCACATGCATACTACATCTCATTTCTATCAACAATTCATGCATATCATAACATCAATTACACCAAATCATTGATTCTTTCTCTCTTACAATTCTATTTTTATTTTTAGAAAATTTCAAATTAATTCATGTAGTCATCTAACATCATATAGAACACTAATCCATCAATCAAACATCAAGAAAATCGAACTACATAAAACCCCTAAATCCATTAAAAATTTCGGTCTTCACAAAAATAATTAAGAGGATGATTTCTTCTTAAATCCAACCATGGAAATCCAATTCTATGCATCTAATAACATGTATTAAACATAGAACATCATCCTACTTCATCTCTATTTTTTTTCGAAAAAATGAAGTTGAGGGGAAGAAGTTTTTGTTCGGTTCAATCCGTAGAGGAAGTTCTTACCTTGACGTTTATGGACTCGGAACTAAGATTGATCGGTAGATGACGAACTTGTGGAGCTTTGAAAGCTTGAAGAACTCTTAACAATGGAAGAAAAAGTGAGAGAGAAGAGATGAGAAGGGGGGGCGGTAATGGTGGTGTGTTTGGAGGAGATGATGACTAAGTGTTTAGATATTTATCTCTTAAAGTAGGATGACTAACAAGGTGTGAGTCATGGGAGGGTAAGGTGGTGGTTTAGGTGGCATTTTTAAGGCCAAAATATCTCATTTTCGGGTCTAATACGACGTATTAAAAAATCGAGAAATTAATTCTTAGACGGTTACGTTTTTGACGAAATCTAATTCGGCCATTAGATTAGAAATAAATCTCTTACTCGGAAAGCCTAACTCGTTTTTCAAAATCCGATAAAAGTCGGGACATCACAGTCCAAATTTTGTCCGGAAAAAATAATAAATACGGATTTTTACTAACTTACTCGTCTCGCAAAAAGAGTGAATGTAAAATCAGACGGTTTCTCGATTTGAGTTTCGGGCGAAAATTTTATCGGACGCGAAAACCTTAATACAGTAGTCGTTCAATCGACTTCTGAAATTTATTTTCAGAAACGGATTTCACCGTTAGTCTTAGAATTGAAAATCCTTAACTTCGGCGTGCAAAGCCTTAATTAATTGGAAAATTTTTATTTCTCGTCGGAAGAAAATATCTGGGGTATTACAGACATGTTTGTACAGCTTAGTGTTTGATGTATTTGTAAGTGGTGCATCTCCATGCCTAATATGGTGCATCTTAATAGTTATTGTAGTGCATGTAATGGTATGTGATTTCCATATTGACTGTATTAGTTTCTGGGTATGTGTTGCATCAGAGAGAACAAAACGAAAGCATGACATAAACATGAAGCATGTAGAAGAAGAAGAAGAAGAAGAAGAAGAAGAAGAAGAAGAAGACGACGATGATGATGATGATGATGATTTTGAGGATATGGTATTGCATAAGAAGCAAAAGGAAATAACAGCTACATCCAGTAAAGGAGAATGAAAAGGACGAAATGCATAATCACACTGCTGGAGAGAATTACAACATAAACACATTACTACTACAAGGAAATATGTAAAAAGCAAGATTTTAATGCGGAGAAACGACTGTTAGATTGAGTTTAGATATGTCAGTTAGTTCCAGAGCTCTTATAGCCATATTAAAAATGTTAGAAGCTAAAAATAATTAAATATTTTGAAATAATTCTTATAATGCAATTTTTTTATTTTGAAATAGTTTGTTTAACCTTGATTGAATGATTGGAAGTGATATGTTATATATTAGCATGATGATAAGTTGTTGTGACTATTTAATTATTAGTGCTGATGCATCTTATTTTTGAAGATTATGATTATGATTGTTACTATTTAAATTATGGTGCATCTGGTTATGATTTGTGTACATCTAGTTGTACATCAGTCATGCATTTCTAAAAATTGTTTAGTGCATGTATCATTGTTATGTGGTGCATCTGACAATGAATTGTGGTGCATCTAGTAATGCATCAATCATACATCCCTAAAAATTGTGTGGTGCATCTGAAAATAAATTGTGGTGCATCTGGCAATAAACTGTGGAGCATCTGACAATGACTTGTGCAATCTATTAAGACAAATAATTTAATTAGAAACATATCAAAATATTAGTCAGTGCATATGTGAAATAAATTTAGACAATGCAGGTTATTTCTCACCATAGAACACAAACATAATTAAATTAACAATGTATATCAAGACACAAAGAGATCACAAATATTATTCCAAACACAACATCCAATATACACGATCCAAAATGTACTAAAAATAAGATAATACAAGAAAAATATACACTATTTTTTTTCCTATCAAAAATAGACATCCTAGTCCGATAACTCGTGTACACCTTCTTGAGCTTTACTGGGGCATCAACAAGCTTGTCAATGAGGGTGTGGAGAGAACATTATAGCATGGTCAGGGAGATGATGATCAATGTAATACCCCAGATATTTTCTTCCGACGAGAAATAATTTTTTTTCTAATTAATTAAGGCTTTGCACGCCTAAGTTAAGGATTTTCAATTCTAAGACTAACGTGAAATCCGTTATTGAAAATAAATTCCAGAAGTCGGTTGAACGACTACTGTATTAGGGTTTTCGCGTCCGACAAAATTTTCACCCGAAAACTCAAATCGAGAAATCGTCTGATTTTACATTCACTCTTTTGGCGAGACGAGTAAGTTAGTAAAAATCCCGTTTTTATAATTTTTTTTCCGGACAAAATTTGGACTGTGATGTCCCAACTTTTTATCGGATTTTAAAAAACGAATTAGGTTTTCTAAGTATGTAATTTATTTCTAATCTAACGGACGAATTAGATTTCGTCGGAAATGTAACCGACTAAGAAATTATTTCTCGATTTTTAATACGTCGTATTAGACCCGAAAATGAGATATTTTCGACTAAAATCCAATCCTAAACCGCCACCTTACCCCCCCATGACTCACACCTTGTGAGTCATCCTACTTTATTAGATAATATCTAAAACATTAGTCATCATCTTCTCCATTTGTTCTCCTTGAAACCGCCCCCCCTCCCTCCCCCCCCCCCCCTCTCTCTTTTTCTCTCTCACTTTCCTCCATTGAAAGACATTCTTCAAGCTCTCAAGCTCCACAAGTTCGTCATCTACCGATCAATCTTAGTTCCGATCCCATAATCGACAAGGTAAGAGCTTTCTCTATAGATTGAACCGAACAAAATTTTAATCCATCAAGTTTAATTAATTTCGAAATTTTCAAGGGATATAGGAGGATGAATCTATGGTTAAAGCATGTTATAGTATGCTTAGAATTAGATTTTATGGATCGAATCATGAAGAAAATCATCCCCCTTTGAATGTTATAATTACCGAAATTGTAATGAGTTTTAGGGGTTTTTGCTAGTTCAATTTTCTTGTTGTTTGATTGATGGATTAATGTTCTACATGATATTAGATGACTTCATGAATTAATTTAGATTTTTCTAAAAATAAAAACAAAAGTGTAAGAGATGAAGAATGCATGTTTTGGTGTAGTAGATGATATGATATTCATGAATGGATAATAGAAATGGTATGTAAGATGTTGGAGGATGATAATATAATTATTTGGAAGTTTTCTAATAATAAATTGAAAATCGTAAGAGACGGAAACGCATCGATAAGTTGAGGCTCGTTAAAGATATGAGTATATGGTTTACATATTAGTGATGCTAGATAGATGATGATCGTTGTTGTAAAATTTGAGCGAAATCGGATAACGTCGGATTTTCACTAAGAGACGAAGAATCGTCGATAAGTCGAGATTAGATAATGATTTAGGTTTGTGATTCGAACCTATGTTAATCTTGATAGTTAATGTTCGTAATCGGAAAATGTGAGCGAATTCTAAGAAGATTGAAATTTCGTTAAGAGACGAAGAAACGAGATTAAATGCCGATAGAAAAGTCGAATAAGGAAAAACAATTTGATACTAATGATTGTTATTGATAAAGGAACGAGTTTGTAGTTGATGACATTTCCATCCGAGAAATGAGATGTTTTGAGTATTAGTTAATAAATGAGAAGTTGAAATAGAATTTGAAATTTAAATTTGATTTGGTATAGTAATTGGTTAGTTGAAAATGACGAGGAAATGCTCGTCGTTTGTTTAATCAAAAGACGTGAATGAGTACCCGATTAAAGGACATGCATGTAGACTGCATTGAGATGGAAATTTCGTGAAAATAAAAGTGGAATAGTATTAATCGAACCTAGGGAATCGTGCGTCGAATTTTATCGAGCACTAGGGTTCCACGCGGACTGTTTTGCGAGGCATTACAGAAACTGTCATAACTTTTAGCTCGCTTAACGAAATCGAGATACGTAAATTGGAGAGTAAACTAGACATCCGTGGCTTTCTTTTGGTACAAGGCATATCCCCTGTTTCGAAGTACCCTGTTCTGTATGAACTTACTGACCAGTGCAGAAATTCCCAAAACTCATTTTCTTAAGTTGAATTCTTTTCAACTCAATCTCTTAAGAACTTCTAACTCGTTATAAGTTATCGACATCTATTATCTACTGACCTAAGTGTCGAGTAATGAGCCGAGTCAGTTTATTAGTTAATCAAAAGAAAGTAGTAAAGTGCAAATGCCTAAAAGACTAAAAACCGTTTCCGAATTTCTGTTTTCTTTTTAACGTCTCGACCAAATACTAAAGTGTGATTATTTGCGTTCAAAGAAGGAGGAAGTCGAGATTAGAAGACAGAATGGAAGACGGAAGCTTGTATGTAGTTCTGTAACCGTTGAGGTGGGCTTTTCTATCAAAATAAAATGAGCGTTGCTCGAAAGTGTTTATTTGTTGCTTTAATAAGTATGTATTAAAGTAACTATCAGTGCATGATGAATTGTTATATGTGAATTCTCTTGTGCCTCTCTGAGTTAGCCCACAGAGTGCTATCCAGAGTTTTTGATTCTGAGTTAGCCCACAGAGTGCTATCGAGAGATTCCAACTAAACGATCAGATTCTGAGATAGCCCACAGAGTGCTATCCAGAGGGACAGATTCTGAGTTAGCCTACAGAGTGCTAACCAGACGATCAGATTCTAAGTTAACCTTCAGTGTGTTATCCTAAATTAAGTGTACAGCAGTATAAGTCTTACAAGTGTTTATGAAAAGATGCATGATTAATCTATACTAAGTATGAAATATTTTCGGCAATGTGCCCACTAAGTGCTTTATGTACTTATCCCTACATGTTTATTTTTTTTTAAATGTGCAGGTTGTGTGACGAAGGCGGAGGAGGTTGAGTAAAGGTCGTTTATAAGAAAGAAGAATTTTGTTATCATTTGAGCCTCGATTTCACATTTGAATTGTGTTATCATTTTACGTTTTTCCGCTGCAAACTAATACACTTTTTGTTGTGTAATCTATCGGTCTAGGTTTTCATACTTTGAACCGAGCTTACTCTGAAACAAATATGTCGAGTGATCCTTCGGGATTGACTCCTTTTTTATTCGATAAAGTCAAGTTCATAGTAGTTTCTGTTATAAATGTCTGTTTATTCAAGTTATTCCCCCTTCTTCCCCGCCTCTTTAATCCAACCCCTAGTCGCACCCCAGCTAGGCCGTCCCTCGGGATTTGGGGCTGTGACAATCAACAACATCATTTTGATGCAGCCTCTGATTTTCTCATGACTTCGCATGTCCTCGACCAAGTAATGTTTTTTCGAAGTCGATGCATGTAACGACTTCAATTTTGAAGTAAACAAAATCTTTACAAACATCAACACCAACATTTTGATGCATCCTTATCAAAATATAACGGAAGATGAAAAGCTGCATATATAATTTTGAGTATAAGCAAATCAAAACAACAAAACACATCAAAAAACTCTATTCTCAAATACCACAACACAGTACGTGATCGAGGGTCAAAGTGATTATTTTGCAGAATATCTAAATGAAACATGCTTGCACTTCACACAATCAACAATAACAATAAGTATTCTCAAATGGCAAGAATCAGTTCCAGAAATAAAAACCACCAGTGTAATAAACTTATTTCATATGTATAAACCATTCACAATTGTGTGACAATTCATTGAAAGATGCACGACAGACCACTCATAAATGCACCACACATCATAAACAAATGCACCATAATTACTAGTCAGATGCATCAACTCTATGCACACAATCAATCATTACATTCATAAATCTCACACATTGTTTAATATGAATTTCCTACATCAATCTACATGTATTTTTCACATCTCCTTTACTCAACTCATCAATTACATAGCACCAACAACAACAATAACAATTTGACAACAATTTCTACAAAATTAGAAGTTATATTAGAAATTACATGTACAAATTGAGCATAATGTCAAGAGCCAGTCAATCCAGAATCCAAATCTAAAGTTTTATGATGATATGTTCAGTGAATGTACGAAGTTCAACATATTTTGCAATTAAACAACATCACCAAAATCAGCAATTAAACAACATGACCCAAACGAGAAAATAAACAAATTCAGCAAAATTAAGAGATATAATTAAAAATATGATTAAACAGACATAATTTCTAGATTTCTAAATCATAACAAAATTGGGGGAGAAAACAAAATTACCTATACAAATTCAAAAGTATGTTATTCACAAGCCCTATTTTATTTCCAAATATGCGGAAACAATGGTTTGTTTGCAAAATTAAAGCTTATAATTCAAAATTACCTACATAATTCAACATAACTTCTAAAATCGATCCGTTTCGCAACAAAACCAGTGGCGAAATTACAGAATGAGACAAAAATACGAAGAAGAAAAATTAAAATCACAATTAAAAACTTACAGTAAACCAGCGAGAATAATTTCGAGAATTGAAAACTAACTTGTGTTGAATGCGAAGAAAAAAAACAACGACAATCGATGGTGAATCTAGAGAAACAATCGTGAGGAATAAATCCAGATTGAAGATTGGAGTAGAAGAAGATTGGAACTGAAGAAGAATGGGGTGAAGAACGAGAATCATAGAAAAATTCGTTAGGTGATTATTCATTAGATAGAAAGAATTTCTAAATGACTAATTTGCCCTTCAATAACTTAAAACATGCAGGAATCACTTAAAACATGAAGATTTGATCTTAGCCATCCATATTGTATAATTAAGGGCTGTGATTAAAGACATTTGGACAACAGTTGTCCGGACAACGGTATAATATTTATAATTGAATAGTTTTTTTGATTTTTATAATAATTAATATAAATAGTGTTTTGTCTATAATACTCTTTCCCACCTAATTATATGTTAATCTTTAAATTAAATTAATATTTCGAATTTTCAAAAATTTGTGCATGATATTAATTTATTTTAATTAATATTAAAAATTAGCATACAATTAAGTGGAAAAGAGTGTTATAGACAAAACACTAATTATATTAATTATCGGAAAAAATTGAAAGAGTATTTAATTACGAATATGTTACTGTTGTCCGGAGAATTGTTGTCCTAAGAATTAAGAATAAATCTCAGCCCTCCATCTCACTAAATCTATGGCTAAAATGAAATCTGCATACATTAAGTAACTCCCGCATATTTTAATTAATGAAGGTAAATTAGTAATTTAGAAATTATATTCTCTCTTTATTACAATAACGAGTTGTTCTTAAATTTTTGTTATTCTTTAGTTTTGTTCTACTTCAGCTCCAAATTCTGATTCTTCAATTCAAATTTCTTCTTCAAATTTGTTACTCTTGATTCGTTGTCGATCATCGCGCTAATTTCGCTTCGATTCCTTCCGATTATTTCTCTCATACGAGTTCTTAATTTTCGTGAATTAATGTTCAGTTTTGTTGTAAATTTGATTTTTCTTCTTTTGTTTGTTTGTCTTATTCGATTTGTCCGCTGATTTTGGTGATAATTTGGTCGGAAGTAGGAACTATGTTGAATTCCAGAAAAAATTTCAATTTCAATTTGTCCGTTGTTTTCTCGATTGGGTGATTTGGTATAGTTGTTGATCAAAACTTTATAAATTCACTAATTAATGATTACAAAATGATGATGTTTATCCATCTGGGTGAGATTTTGAGATTCCTTTGTCTGTTGCTCCATCATCTTTGTTCTAAAATATGTGAGTGTATCTAGTGAATTTGTGCATACTACGTGTTCGTGATAATGTTTGTGTATTGCGGTAGCTGACAATATGGTTTTCCATTACATTTTGCTATTTTGATGCGATTTTACTCAATTATGCATGCAACTTTTTTTCTTATACTTCATATTTGATAGAGCTGCATCAAAATGATGGTGTTAAGGTCAACAGGATTTTGTTTACTGCAAAACTGTAGTCATCATAGGCATCAACTTCAATGAGAAGACAATCAAATAATAGGAGATTGCTTGTGTATTGATAGATTATGAATTAGTTATTTGAATCTTCAAATTATTTTGTTTATTTCTTATTTTTGTGTACAAAAAAAGCTTGACAGATTACGACTCATATTAAGCTTCTACACTTGGACTCGATATGGTTTTAACATTGTTGTATATGTTTGTTGGTTTATGTGATGGCTCCAATTTTTCCTCTACTGTTTTCCCTTGGTTATATGTAAATTAATACAATTTAATAGTTTTATTAAGTTGAGGGAATGCATGTATTGGTAGCATCATTTTATTAGATTTAATATTATTGTAGGAGGACAATCATGATATAGTAATTCTTGTTCTTGGTATTATCAATGTGTTCAAAGATTTTATATGTGTTTTTGTCATCTTGATTCTTGCAGACATTGTCTTCTTGGTTTTGTTCGTCGTTTTGAGAAGGAAAAAGACTGATGCATCAAATCCACAAACTGCATGGAAGTTACAATATGGACACAATGGGCAAGAAAAGTAAAGATCTTACAAAGGTTTAGAGAAAAAGAAGTGGTAGTAGGTTGAAGTTAAGAAATGAGTCGACTTTACAAAAGTCATACAAACCAAAGTGAAGATGGAGCAACTATTTGATTTTTATTTTGGATCTCTTATGTCGTTGTGCTGAGACATATAGTTTTACTTTGATTTGACATTCATTTGTTATTGATTTTTTTATTGTATTTTCTACATTTTTGTGTTGTTTTGTGTTTTGATATATTTATAATTTGATTATGTTTATGCTAGTTGATGATTGAGAGGAGAAGATGATTGAAAACGAAGCGGTAGTTGATTGATGCATGGAATTGTGATATGAAAAAAACAATAGTGTTTATTTTTCTTTTATTATCTTATATTTACATTTTGGATCTTGTATACTGGATGTTGTGTTTCAACATATTCAATCTCTTTGTGTCTTAATACATGATGTGTTGGGAAATTTATTAGTATAAGTTTTGATGAATTCCAAAACCGACTGACCCCAACCGAGTAGATGTTGCCAGAACCTAATGTTAGAATTTAGGCTCGCTGTTTGAGCAAAGTTGAGATTTTATCTTTACAGGTCTCCAGCTAAAGATGGCAACAAGGCGTCACTCAGACAGAACATCAGTTGTGAAGAAAGACAACTGAGAATTCATATGTTCAGATGCAAACAAGGGGAAGTCTTCAGAACATCAGTTGTGAAGGAAACCAACTGACCGTTCATCAGATGAGAAACAGTAGAAAGGAAGAGAACATCCGATGAAAAGGAGAGTCATCTGAGGGTTCAAACCCATCTGAGTAAATACAAGGAAGACAACTGAGTGTTCAGTTTCAGAACCTCAGTTGTAGAACTCGAACAAGAAGATCAACTGCTTGAAGTTCAAAGTCAGCTGAGAGTTCAACAGTTCAGAACATCAGCTGAAAACCACTCAGATGAAGATCAAGACTTTCAACCGACGAACCGAGGTTGACTGTCAGAAAGGTTAAGATTTGAATTTCAAAAGGAAGTCACATGAGGGTTTGACCGTTCAGTCATTACCCCATCTGGCCCAACACAAGGCTGTCTCAGATGGAATGCAGAAGAGCACAGATGCCATATCAGGAAAGTCTGCAGAGATGAGAGACAAGCCATCGCTATCAACCGATCAGAGATCAATTGCTCCTCCAACGGCTAGTTGATTCTCTCCGCCTATAAATAGAGGCATTCTCTCATTCGAGAGATATACACGAGACAGACTGAAGCAAGAGAGAAAAGTGCAAGAGAATCAAGTGAAAGAAAAATCTGCTAAAATCCTATTCTAAGAACATCAGCAGCTGAGAGTTCAAGTGTGATAGAACATTAGTAGCTGAGGGTTCATAGAGTGAAAATCTGTCTTTGATCTTAGTTTGGGTATTTATTCATTCAAGCCTTAGATCCAGCTCTCATTCGTGATCGAGCTGTAGTTGGAAATCCCACCCACTCTCACACCCTAAAAAGTGTGCTAGGATCTTACTCTTCCTGCAATTGAGTAGTCAGGTCGTCAAGTACCCGCAAACTTGACATAGGCTGTTTAGTGCCCAGAAACTAAGCTGTAAGGTCGATAAGTACCTGCAAACTTATCCTTAACGGTTGCTCAGCCCGCGTAAGCTGAGTGGTTCTGTCTAGAAGAACTTGGACTGAGGTGTGTGGATTCACATCTCCCCGTGGACGTAGGAGGATTATCTCCGAACCACGTTAAACGAGTTTACTTTAACGAGTTTATTTTTCCACCACATTCCGCACAGCCTCACTCTTCCAGCTGAGGTCGCTTACTCAGCTGTGAAATTCCAACTGAGTCATCTTTTACTCAGTTGAAGTGATTTTTCAGGTTTAAGTTTTTAAATCCTAACTGGTGTATTCCCCCCCCCCCCCCATACACCAGTAACTCGTTTCGGGACCATCAAGTGGTATCAGAGCGGTGGTTCAAAAGACTGCTGACTCTGTTTCACGAGGTGTGAATTCGAGAATTTTTCTTCAGTGGTCAACTGAACAGATCTTTTCACGCTAGTGCATACTTGCTCGCATTTTTTTCCTGTTTTTGTTTGTGTAGATGGACGTCAAGGACAAGATCGTAGTCATGTTCTCTGTAGTCAATTATACATCATGGAGAACTCGAATGAAGAAGATCCTTCTGTCAAAGCATCATAGGATGCAACAAGTTCTCACTTCTGGACCAATCGTCATACAAGACAGAATACTTCGCACTCCCACAAATCCCAATGATGGAGATGCAGTGGTGGAGTATGTGAAGAAACAGCCAGAAGACTACACTCCGGAGGAGGCAAAGGTGAGCCAGCTGGATATCTGGGCTCAGAGCACAATAATGTCCACGGTTGGACAAGATTATCTGCCCTAGATAGAGGAGTGTGAGACTGCAAAAGAGATGTAGGACATCCTAGCTTCGCTAAGTGAAGGAAGCGACGAGACGAAGGAAAACAAGTTCTCGCATGCATGTCAAGATTTCGACAATTTCAATCTGCGACCTGATGAGACTATCGATCAGCTAGAGCTCCGGTTTATGGACATCATCAGAAGAATCCAGTCCATCCGAAAAGGAAAATACACTCTATGAGAAATAAACCTCAAAGTGTTGCAAGCTCTACCGGATGAGTGGGATACTTTCACAAATATCCACGAGAGCCGAGCTGACCTTGGTGAAATGGGAACTGAAAGATTGTTCTCAATCTTGAAAGGAAATGAGTATAAGGTCAACAGAAGGAGATCGCAGCCCTCTGGTCAGACAAATAGAATTGAGGATGTTGGCTCGGCATCAAAATCAGTTGCCCTCCGAGCTGACTACTCAAAGTCGAGATCGTCAAGGCCAACCAGATCGGCTGACACAACTGCAAAGGAGCCAAGCAGAGAGGAACTGCAACAGAACATTGCAGCGCTGTCAAAGAAACTAGCCGATATGGACACTCGGTTCGGCAAATATAAACGTTTCTATAAATCAAACCGAACTCGAGACAGTTCGAAGCCAGTCACCAATGGTTGCTTCGAATGCGGCAAGGAAGGACACTTCAAAGCTGACTGCCCAGACCTCTCAAAGAAGGAAAGAGAAGCACTGAGGGCCAAGCAAACTGTAAAGAACAAGGCCATGGTAGCTGAAGAGGCAGCTAACGATATGGACATCTTCACAGACACTGAAGATAAGGATGAACTGACCTCTACCAATAAAGTCATCAGTCCGGATCAATGCCTCATGGCACTTGGAACCGACCAAGATGATATTGAGGTACAATCTAATCCTGCTCGCTTAAATTCTTCCAATACCTCTAACCAGCAGGAATCTATGAGCGATGAGTTGGAACCCCTCCTGGAATGATTTTCAAGAACTCAGTGAGGAACTGCATCAGCAGTCGGTTGAGTTTAAGAGTCTTCAAGCTCAGTTCGCCAAGCTTGAAGATTCCTTAACCGAAAAGGAGGATCTGGTCACGAGCCAAACTCAGGAGATTGAGAATCTCAAGAGTCAACTGATCGAGGCTAAGGCTCCAGCTGATGAGGAGTTGACAAAGCAAAACAAAGAACAGCAAGATCAGTTGAAAAATCAAGATGCTCAGATCGAACAGCTGATAAAGAAGTCAGATGGACAAACCGAGCAGATAGCTGTACTCGTCAAGGAGTTGCAAACTGAGAAGGACAATCTAATCAAGTTGTATCAGTCATCCAAGATCATCGAAAACCTTTTAAGTTACAACAGACAGATGAATGACGTGTCAGGACTCGATTATGATGTTGTCAAGAATACTGGGATTCCACCAGCAACTTTCATCAAACCAGTAGAAGTTATAGCTGTAGAGCCAGACACAGCTGAGTCTCCAGAAGCTAATTCAACTTCCACCTCTCAACAAGTTCAAACGACCAATGAAATTACAACTGAGAAGGGAAAATGAGTAGCTGATGTAGGACAGAATATTCCATCGGTTGAGGTATCAACCGAGGGGGAATATTTCAAAAGTCAGAAGAGGAATCAGAGGCGTCGAAAGCACAACCGCAACCGATCTCAGAACCAGAACCGACCTCTGCATCAACCTCAAAGTCAACGTCAGAAGGAATGGAACGAACCTCAGAACAAGCAAGGGTTCAATCATTTGAATCAGCAGCGGTTCCAGCATCAGTTCGACCAAAGGTTCCAACATAGTCAACCAATGAGGAACTGGTCAAACAACTGGAGATATTCATGCCATAATATTAATCATCAACAGGGCATGAACAGCTACAAACAACCCTCAGGAAGTTGGAATCATAATCTGCCTCAAAGATTCCAACAGGGCGTCCGACCTCACAGACAAACTCAACAGGATAACAATCGCCATCAAAACAGGGGGAAAGCCTCACCTTCTAAAGCTCAACATAGGAGAAATCAAACTCCTCCCAAGAAACAGAACATCACTACTAACAATAAGTCTAAGGATAACCGAGGTGTTGTTATAGTTGATGATGAAGGAAAAGTAATTTGGAATGATAAATCCATCCGAGTTTACAGGGAAAAGCGACGCACAGTTCCAGCGGGAACTGGTTCTAACCCTCCAGGACCCAACTGAAATTGGGGACCTAAGCAAGTTTCTCTTTGCAGGTACAAGAGAAACAGCTGAGGAAGAAGAAGACGTCTGCAACAATGTGGGTGATGGATAGTCGATGCTCGAAACACATGACGAATCTAAAGGATTTGCTTGGAAGTTTCGTGGAAAAAGAAGGTCCATCAGTTACTTTTGGTGATAACTCAAAAGGTTATACCAGAGGTTACGGTACCCTTGAAACCAATCATGTTTCAATTTCTAATGTCTCTTATGTTGATGGATTGAAGCATAACCTGCTCTCCATCAGTCAATTCTGTGATAATGGTTTCTCTGTCAAGTTTGATGCATAGGGTTGCAGAGTTAAAGATGTCGGATCAAAGCAGGTGATATTGTTGGGAAATCGATCTCAAACAGGAAATGTTTACTACGCTGACTGGAACAGCAGCCTCCCTGACACTTGCCTGTTATCAAAGAGCAGTTCGAATGTGAGCTGGCTGTGGCACAAAAGGCTCAACCATCTGAATTTCAAGACGATGAACCGACTCGCCAGACAAGAACATGCAAGAGGCATACCTAACCGAGTGTTTTCAACAACACACATCTGCAGTGCGTGCCAGCTGGGAAAGCTCGTTAGAACGTCCTTCCGGTTGAAGTCAACTTCCTCAACCGACCAAGTGTTACAGCTGATCCATATGGATCTCTTCGGGCTAGTTACACCAAAAAGCATTAATGGAAACGAATATACATTGGTTGTAACTGATGACTACTCAAGATATACGTGGACCATCTTCATGCGCCACAAGAGTGAAACCCGAGATGAGCTGTCCAAGCTGATGGATCGGATATCGAACCAACAAGAGATGATGATCATATCTATCCGATCAGATCGTGGAACGAAGTTTCTAAATGAAACCATTATTGAGTATTGCGAAAAGAATGGCATAACCCATCAGACATCAGCCGCACGTACTCCACAACAGAATGGCGTAGCTGAGCGAAGAAATAGAACTCTGAAGGATGCAGCCACATCCATGTTAGCGAGCTCAGCACTGCCAAAGAGATTTTGGGCTGAAGCGATCAACACAGCATGCTACACTCAGAATCGATCTCTTCTCACCAAGCGGTTGGGAAAGACGCCCTACGAGCTGTGGAGACGCAGAAAGCCAGATATTTTTTATTTTCGTGTTTTTGGATCTAAGTGTTATATTCACAACAATGGGAAGACTCAGTTGAAAACTTTTGATGCCAAAGCTTCGAAGGGCATATTTCTTTGATATGCAGCTCGGATCAAGGCATATAGAGTTTTCAACAACAGCTCTCATGTTGTGGAAATAACACCTCATGTTAGTTTTGATGAATCTACCTTTGAGTGCAGGGAACAGGTAAAGGAACAACACGCGGATCCAGCTGTTCTACTTGTTCTCACCAGATCGCAAGCACTTCAAGAAAAGAAACGAGCTGAACCTCTGATATGGGCAACTGAGGATGAGGATCCATACTTCTCTGAAGATGAATGCGAAGACCTCAGCTCGTCCCAAGGGGGAACTTCAGCTAATGCCCCTCCAACTGCATCAACATCTGAAGCAGAACCAAACTCAGCTCGAACTATTGCAAATGTTTGAGGATCCAGACTCAACAGCTGATAAATCACCAGCTCTGAAGACTCCAACTCAGAATTTTGAACAGCCACAGTTGGAAGAAGAAGGAAGATGCAACCGAAGATGGTATGAAGTTCATTCCACTGACGACATCATCGGAGATCCAACCAAGGGTGTGCGCACACGGAGCAGGGTTGCAAATCCAGAATCAACCGAGGAAGATTCCAACTCTTATGCCCAATATGCTGAGGAATTGGCAGTTCTAGAGGAGTTCGAGCAAGCTGGAGATGTTGCCATGATTTCTTGCTTTGTAGTTGATGTTCCAGAACCGAAGAATGTTGGGGAAGCTCTCAACTGTGTCCACTGGACAACAGCCATGCAAGAAGAACTGAATGAGTTTCTACGCAACTGTGTATGGGAGTTGGTAGAAAGACCAAATGGTGTCAAGGTGATTGGATTGAAGTGGATTTTCAAAAACAAGAGAGACGCCATTGGATTCATTGTGAGGAATAAAGCAAGGCTGGTAGCTCAAGGATACTGCCAACAAGAAGGAATTGACTTTGAAGATTCCTTCGCACCAGTTGCAAGGCTGGAAGCCATCCGAATCTTTCTAGCTTATGCCGCACATCACAAGTTCAATGTATATCAGATGGATGTGAAGTGTGCATTCCTCAATGGAGATATCAAAGAAGATGTATATGTTGAACAACCTCCTGGTTTTGAGACTGGAGATGGAAGAGTGTACAAGCTGAAGAAGGCTATCTATGGTCTAAAGCAAGCGCCACAGGCATGGTATGACACTCTTTGTGGATTTCTTCTGAACTCGGGGTTCAAACGAGGTTCAGTTGATAAAACTCTGTTCACCATCAAAGTTGGAGAAGAAATACTTGTTGTGCAAATTTATGTCGATGACATCATTTTCGGCTCCAAGTCGGAGGAGCTGTGTAAGAAATTCTCCGATCTTATGAAGGAAAAGTTCGAGATGTCAATGATAGGCGAGATGAATTATTTCCTTGGACTACAAGTGAAGCAGTCATCTGAAGGGATTTTCATCAACCAGTCCAAGTATACAAAGAAGCTTATCATCAAGTTCGGTTTGCAGACAAGTAAGACAACCAAGATCCCTATGAATACGAACTGGAAGATCGAACCAGGAGCTGAGGGAAAGCTCGTTGATGCCAGCCAGTATAGAGGGATCATCGGTTCGCTGCTCTATCTAACTGCCAGCCGACCAGACATTTCATATGCAGTTGGAGTGTGTGCTCGTTTTCAAGTCCAACCAAGAGAAGCACACATGTTGGCAGCAAAGAATATCATTAAGTATCTGAAGGGAACTGTCAATGTTGGGTTGTGGTACCCAACTGATGACAATATCCAGCTGACTGGATACTCAGATGCCGACCTAGCAGAAGATCGGTTGGACAGGAAGTCTACTTCTGGACACTGTCATTTCATGGGAAGCAAGCAGGTTTCGTGGTTCTCCAAGAAACAAGCGTGTGTTGCTACTTCGACAACCGAGTCAGAGTATATGGCTGCCGGAAGCTGTTGCATGCAAGTATTGTGGCTAAAACAACAGCTGAGAGATTATGAAGTTGCAACCGGACAGGTTCCCATTCATTGTGATAGCTCGAGTGCCATAGCTATCTCTCTGAACCCTGTTCACCACTCTCGGACTAAGCATATCGATATTCGTCATCATTTCATCCGAGATCATATTGAGAAGAAGGATGTGTCCATGGAGAAGATCCCAACTGAGATTCAGAGAGCTGACATATTCACCAAACCTCTTCCTGAAGCCCGGTTCAAGATGCTATGTGATCTTCTAGGACTCTTGGATCCAAGCTAAAAACTCATCCGAGCAGAAGAGTCATCCGAGCAGAAGTCATCCGAGCTGATAAGGATCCATCTGAGCTGAAGAGTCGGATATCGACTTAAGGGGGAAGCTCAGATAAAAAGGGGGAATCTCAGATGCGAACTGCCAACTGAAAACATCAAACGTCAGCTGAACAGACGAACTCGAGTCAGCTGATGGTATGCGGCAACTGAGGAGCACAACTGAGGTATACAACTGATATCGACATCAGCTGCCAGGTATCATTTATGACTGAAGGTGTTATGATATTAAATGAGAATGTTTGAAATAAATTCAAACATTCCTGAACATGTCAGCTAGACTAAACAAGCCATCATATCGCATTTAATGTAAAGTCTGGCTGAACACCTATAGCCTTACTTTATAGTGCGACTGGGCTGACACCCCAAACTATTCACCTTCTCACTCGCGCGCGTGGTATATCAGTCAAAATTACCCAAAAGTCGCAAAATCACAGTCGTTGATAAATACGCGCGATTTAACCCTAGCCGTTGATTTTATCCGAGTCAAAGATTATATAATACAGCAAATCAGGAAGTGATCCTTACCTTCTCTTTTCGTGCATATCTTTACTCACTATTCATCATCTTCTCAAATCTTGTTTCGCCATTTTCAATAAAGTTTTTCCTTCTTCTTCGCATATATATCGAGTCAAGATGGCGCCCAAATCCAAAGCCTCTAAGAAGATGGTCTCCACAGAGCCTGCTACGTTCCAGGAATCGTTCGACATGGTGATGTCGAAGATTCATTTCGAACAGTTTTTATCCAGAGCGGCTCTCTCCTTGCCTGAGCTTGCTCCCGTCGCCGCCATCCTCTCCGACCACCATCTGCTTGATTGGGCAACCCTCTCTCTGGCCTTGTTGCTCAGGAAGCAGGTCGTACATTTCTACTGGAATCTGCAACGAGTTGCAGAAGACGGGCTTGTCACGATCATCCCGTGCAAGCAACGCCACAGAATCTCCCGGACAGTAGAAGACTCCGTCGTAGAGATAAAGGTGTCAAAGGAGCTGGAGAAGCTCATCCCCAAAAACCGCGAAGCCACAGATGTGCTGGGGAACTTCTCTGACAAAGAAGCTGACACCTTCCTTCAAACAATCCTCATAGTTCCCGAGCCATTGAAGGGGAGCATGCAGAGGACGAAGCTGAAGCCGGCTCACCGACTTCTCTTCGACGTAATCTCCAAGTGCGCCTTCGCATATGGTGGAGCCTTCGGTGACATAAGCCGTCCTAAGCTCAAGCAGCAGAAGGCCCTGAAAGAGCTGCACCAGGTCGACTGGTTGGGATATCTGGAAAGCCAACTGATGATGGAGAAGCAGAAAATCTCCGAGACAACAGCTGAGTCCGGAGAACTGCTGTTGAGTGTCAAGAGGACACTCAACTTTGGAACAAAGATTTCTGCCCTCATCCTCCAAGCTACACAAGGACTACCGCTGACATGGGAAGGGAGTGAGGACACTCCAGTCAGCAAGCTGTCGCTATTCCCCTCAGCTAAGAAAGCCAGGGATGTTGTGGAGGCTGTCTACACCCCCAAGGGTGCCCCCAAGCCAGCTATGGAGTCAGCAGCTCGCCGCCCTTCGAGGACCAAGCCGGCGAAGCGCCAGCTGGAGGAGGTAGCTGAGGAGGAAGAAGACGAAGAGGAGGAAGAGGAGGAACCTCTGCAGAAGAGGCCAAGGATAAGGATCATCCAGCCAGCGGCTCAACCATCCACAACAAGTCCAGTGGTGGTCAAGCCGGCTGAGGCAAAAGAGTTAACCGAATCCAGTCAATCGGTTGACCCAGCTGGATTCATTCTTCAGCCGCGTCAGGAGAAAGCAGCTGAAGACGTGGAGATCCAAGTGGAGGATTCCAGCTCCTCCTCAGATGACTCTTCTTCATCTGAGGAGTCCCACGACAGTCAAACTAGAGCTGATGCCAGCCAGGTAAACCCACCTGTGTCTGAAGAAACCCTCGAGCCAGCCGACTCACTACCTAAAGAGGATCCAGTTCTCTCAACTGGTCCTCAGTCAAATAGTCCGAGCCTCTCGCTCGATGCCAACGTTGTGACCATTCCTTCGGCCAACGTTGATGAAACCATCGAACCTGTAACCTTCGATATCGAACCCCCTCTAATCGATAAAGAAGCCAACCGCCAGGCAATCCTGGCTGAATATGAAAGAAGACTCAGCTACTGCTTCCGCAAGCTGATTGGTATGTTCCCTGAGGCAGCCTCAATGCCCGTCTTTGCCGTACTCGGGACGGAACTGCTCTACCAGTTCAGCGTCATATTCAGCTACTGGTACGTCAAGGAGGAAACCCTCATGATCCATAGTTGGGACAAGTTGAAGGTCGAAGAGTCCAACCTGAGGGAATACTTCGACTACCAAAACATGGAGGTAGCTTACAACCAGAAGGTGGCTGTGCTACGACGACGTCTGGACAAGAGCATCCAAGAAGGGACAGACACCAAGGAACTGTGCAACAATCCTGGAGCTGTTTAGTTTCTTGACGAGATGCTAGCCAAAAATGCCTCCTGCATGGACGACGTCGACGCAGCTGATGAGGCGGCCAAGAGAGAAGAAGACAAGCTCAAGGCCTACCTCGCCAGCCGATCTACCATGGTTGTCTCGGAGCCTGCTGCCCAGCCACAACCACAGCTTCTGCCCGGACCCTCCGATCAGCCAGCTCTCTCAACCGACGCCATCTGCGAGCTGATTTCGGAGAGGGTCAACCAGCTGAGGCAGAAGATGCTGTCCAAGATCCAGCTGAGCAAGGTGGAGGAAGCTGACAGGATGCAGCAGCTGATGGCAGAAAATGCCAGCTTGAAGAATCAGCTAGAACACCTCTCCTCTTCTCTGCAGCACAAGTTCGAAGACCTCTCCACTTCTTCCAGCTCGGAGGTCTCGGCTCTAAGGAAGGCCGTTCAGAGCCTCAGCTCGGATTTCAACGTGTTCAAGAACGTTGCTGAATCTGACCTGGCAAAGTCCCAGCAGACTCAGGACCAGGAGTGGATGTCTCAGTTCGCCTCTTTCCGAGCTGAGTTCGTCTCCCTCCACAAAGAGGTCTCTGCGACCTTTGCAGCTGTGCAGCGAGCTGAGCAGGAGCGCCAAGACTTGGAGTTGGCCAAGAAGGTAGCTGAGAAGGATGCTGTTGACGAGCTATTTTCCCGAGTTCAACAGGCTGAAGCCAAGTTGACCTCCCTGGATGGCACTGTAGCCACCCTTTTGGATGATGCCAAAAAGGAGGAAGATAAGGAGCCAGCAGCTGGGGAAGACAAGGAGCCAGCAGCTGTTGCTGGACGAGGGAAAGCTGTTCTCCAGCAAGCTGAAGGGGAAGGAGTGCCAGCTGAAGGAGCTGAAGCTGAAGGATCGCAGCCCGAACTGGAAGTCTCCCACGACCTCGTAGCCGAGCTTACGGCCGAGCTCGAAGCAGAACTTGACGGAGGAATATCTGTTGAAGACTGTATCGAAGCTGCCAAAGCTATGGGGGAGTCAAAGAAGAAGTACTTAAATCCTTCCTGGATCAAGAAGTTCGCTGCTGATCAGGCCAAGAAGGTGGCCAAGTTCGAGAAGGAGCTCGCCAAGGTAGAGAAGAACGTCGACAGGAATAAAGCCAGCCGGAGTGTGCGAAGAATCAACAAGCACCAGATGAAGGCTGAGGCTAGGAAGTTGACGCGCCAACTGCAAAAGAACGCTCCGCTCCTGTCTCGGTACCCACATGTTGACAAGTGGATGAATGCTGAGTAGAACGATGACTGGGAGCAGTTCAAGCATGAATTCATCAATGACTTTTACTACAGGAAAGTCTACTCGACTGAAGACCCAAGGCAAGCCTTCAAGGAAGCCCTGTGAGAACTCAGATCTGGAGACCCTGGAATGTTTAGTCAGTTCAAGCGAGCTATGCTGAATGCTCATCTCGATCCCAACACCGTTCCAGTTCCAAAGAAGTGCATATACCGCCCTCAGATGATCAAAGGCACGAGCACGCCAAACAGAAACGCGATCATGGCTGAGGCGAGACAAGTCTGCAAGGAACATGGTGTCAACACTGGGATCGAGTCAGCTGCAAAGAAAGAGATTTTCGACCGAATCTTCAGCAAGTACGGTCAACAGTATTTTTGAACTGTCAAAGTTTTTGAGCTGATGAAGTTTTTGGATGTTGTAGTTTTGAAGCAACTGTTGTATCTTTATCTGTTTTGTGCTTAACCTTGTAACCTTCAGTTGTAACAAAAACTTTAAAGTATATAATACTATTCACCTTGATGAACAATTCCTCATTGTCCAAGCTCTGAATCTCAAAGTCTTTCAATATCATGTTATATCTGCATTAACCCTTTGATGTTTTATCTTATAGACTGTCTAGAATTTCAGCTGAGATTTTAGGTCAGTTAGAGAGGATTAGATCAATAGTGGTTTAAAGTTGTAAGTGGTTTTGGCATCATCAAAAAGGGGGAAATTGTTGGGAAATTTATTAGTATAAGTTTTGATGAATTCCAAAACCGACTGACCCCAACCGAGTAGATGTTGCCAGAACCTAATGTTAGAATTTAGGCTCGCTGTTTGAGCAAAGTTGAGATTTTATCTTTACAGGTCTCCAGCTAAAGATGGCAACAAGGCGTCACTCAGACAGAACATCAGTTGTGAAGAAAGACAACTGAGAGTTCATATGTTCAGATGCAAACAAGGGGAAGTCTTCAGAACATCAGTTGTGAAGGAAACCAACTGACCGTTCATCAGATGAGAAACAGTAGAAAGGAAGAGAACATCAGATGAAAAGGAAAGTCATCTGAGGGTTCAAACCCATCTGAGTAAATACAAGGAAGACAACTGAGTGTTCAGTTTCAGAACCTCAGTTGTAGAACTCGAACAAGAAGATCAACTGCTTGAAGTTCAAAGTCAGCTGAGAGTTCAACAGTTCAGAACATCAGCTGGAAACCACTCAGATGAAGATCAAGACTTTCAACCGACGAACCGAGGTTGACTGTCAGAAAGGTTAAGATTTGAATTTCAAAAGGAAGTCACATGAGGGTTTGACCGTTCAGTCATTACCCCATCTGGCCCAACACAAGGCTGTCTCATATGGAATGCAGAAGAGCACAGATGCCATATCGGGAAAGTCTGCAGAGATGAGAGACAAGCCATCGCTACCAACCGATCAGAGATCAACTGCTCCTCCAACGGCTAGTTGATTCTCTCCGCCTATAAATAGAGGCATTCTCTCATTCGAGAGATATACACGAGACAGACTGAAGCAAGAGAGAAAAGTGCAAGAGAATCAAGTGAAAGAAAAATCTGCTAAAATCCTATTCTAAGAACATCAGTAGCTGAGAGTTCAAGTGTGATAGAACATTAGTAGCTGAGGGTTCATAGAGTGAAAATCTGTCTTTGATCTTAGTTTGGGTATTTATTCATTCAAGCCTTAGATCCAGCTCTCATTCGTGATCGAGCTGTAGTTGAAAATCCCACCCACTCTCACACCCTAAAAAGTGTGCTAGGATCTTACTCTTCCTGCAATTGAGTAGTCAGGTCGTCAAGTACCCGCAAACTTGACATAGGCTGTTTAGTGCCCGGAAACTAAGCTGTAAGGTCGATAAGTACCCGCAAACTTATCCTTAACGGTTGCTCAGCCCGCGTAAGCTGAGTGGTTCTGTCCAGAAGAACTTGGACTGAGGTGTGTGGATTCACATCTCCCCGTGGACGTAGGAGGATTATCTCCGAACCACGTTAAATCCTGTGTGTCTGTGTTTGTTTTTATTCAGTTGCTTTTGCATATTTATCTGATCAATCTAACCGACATACAAACCGCATTTGCACATTTTCAACCGAGCTGTTTTGGTTCTTGACCAACCGAGCTGTTTTGCGTGAGTTACTTTTAACGAGTTTATTTTTCCACCACATTCCGCACAGCCTCACTCTTCCAGCTGAGGTCGCTTACTCAGCTGTGAAATTCCAACTGAGTCATCTTTTACTCAGTTGAAGTGATTTTTCAGGTTTAAGTGTTTAAATCCTAACTGGTGTATTCCCCCCCCCCCATACACCAGTAACTCGTTTCGGGACCATCACGATGTTAATTTGATCTCACACAATTTTTAGAGTGTCACAGCCCCAAATTCCGAGGGACGGCAGAAGTCGGGGTGCGACTGGGATTGGATTAAAGAAGCGGGGAAGAAAGGGACTGACTGAAATAAACATACATAAAGGACTACATAATTTTCTATGAACAAGACTTTATAACAAAAGAAGGAGTTGATCTCGAAGGATCGCTCGAACAAGGTACACAGAAACATCTGAGTTATAAATTACAGAACTTATACTATAGTGGCTTATTAACATAATATCAAAAGAGTTTGGAGTATCTAGAGTTTGGCAGCGGAAAAGTGAGACTAAGTACATAAGTCTTCCTATTCTTCAACTCAACTCAATCCTAACTCAACCGTCCATCGCTTTCGTCACTTCAACCTGCACATTTAGAAATATATGCAGGGCTAAGTACGAAAGTACTTAATGGGCACATTGCCGAAATCATAGTATAAGTATTGATAAATCAGGCATTTAGTCCTTGTAGCACATCGGGGTTTTGTTTGAAAAAGAACCCGTGTCTACTAAACATTTTATTATTTTCACAATGTAGCTTGGCCAAGCATTTTCTGACAGATGTTACGTTCAAATCTTGTCCAATTCTCATTCACCGTGGCTAGTTACCCCTCAACAGGATACCACATACACCACAGGCTACAAAGTGCACATACTTTGGAAAGCATATAGCTAACTCAAAGCCGATCGAAAGTTAACTAGTCAGCTAACTAATAAATCTGGAAAGCTGTTCAGCTAACTCAGATGGATCAAGAGAACTCACATAAAACACAAAAACAATTTATGCCTGATAATCACGTTTGATAAACACAGTTATCAAAGCTATAAATGTCACTTTCGATTTGTGGAAAAACCCACATTTTATTTGATATAAGTAGGAAAGCCCACCTTAAACGAATTTCCGTCGTTTGATCCTTCGCCTTATCCCGACTGTTGACTTCCTCCTTCATCGTAAATAATCATAACTCCGATAAGTCATCGAGTCGATAAAAAGAAAACGGAATTCGAAATAAAATTCGAATTAGTTTCATACGCTTTTAAGTTTTTAGGCCTTTGCACGCTAATCTATATTCTTAAATTAAACGGGAACGAGAATCGAGCATTTCTCATTTAGAATTCTTACTTGACACTAAGGTCAGTAGATAAGGGTTGTCGATACTTAGAACGACTTAAAAGATCGAAAGAAACTAAGTTGAGAAGAAAACAACTTAGTAAGCTAAGTTCTGAAAATTCACTGCACATTACAGAGGTTCTGGGGACTGCCCAGAACAGAGCATTTGGAAACAGGGGAAGTGCCCTGTACCGTTAGGAAGCCTGGGATGTCTAGTTTACTCTCCAATTTACGGATCTCAAATCTGATCAACGAGCTAAGAGATATTGCAGTTTCCGGAAAGGGTCGCAAAACTGCCGAGGTTAACCCTAATTGTTTGATAGAATCGACGTATGACTTCCTAGGTTCGCTCTATGTTCTCGAACCTACATTTTCACGAAATTAATACATCAAGGCAGTCAACACGTACTCCCATACGTGTAGAATTCCTTTCCATTTCCCACCTATAAGTACGACATTTTAAACCTCGCCGATTAAGCTAATCAATTACTATACCAATCAAGTTAACAATTTCAATACTAACTTCTCGATTATAACTACAACTCATTATATAATAATCCGGATGCTCATGTCGTCAATTACAAAGTTGTTCTTTAGTCCATAATAAGCAATATTATAAAGTTAAAATCCTTACTCGACTTCTCGATTATTATTTACGTTCACTTATTCGTCTCTTAGAAATTTTCCAAAGTTATCGGAATTCGTTCAAATTCGATATTATAAATCTTCATCTATCGAGAATCATTACTACGTATGACAAAACATCAAATCACTTACCAAACTCGGTTACAATCCAATTCTTTGTCTCTTACGTTCTACAAAATAATTTTAGAATAATTCCAATTAATTCCCATCATCAATAATTAACCACTAGATCATTATTCCATCAACAAAACCTTATTAGAAATAAACCACACAAAATCCCTAATTTCCCACTAAATTTCGGTATTAACAATTAATTAGGGGAATTGGTTTTCTTCATCAATTAACATCATTAATCCATTTAACAAACTACTACAACATCAACCAACCAATTACAAGTCTTATTACATCACTAATTTGAAAACCCCCAACTCAAACCCTAACCTAAAACTCGGTCCTCATTAGAATCTTAGGGCTTTTCATTTCTACTTGATTTATTCACCAATTAAACTACTCCTAAGCAATATTATCCAAACAATTAATGAATCCAATCATCCTACAAAATACCCCTAAATTTCGGTATTACATAGCAATTAGAGGTTCTTGGATTTCTTCAAATTTTAACCATAGAATTCATATCTAATCCATCTAATTACACTAATTAAAGATCAAAACATCTAATCTCCATCATTATCAAAATCGATCCAACTTGAGAAAATAAAAGAAATGAAATCCATTTGGATAGAAGTGTAGAGGAGATGAATACCTTGAAGTTTAATGAAGGAAGTTAGAAGATTGATGGTTGGATGATGAACTTATGAATTTTTCTTGCCAAAGCTTGGAGCTTTCTTCAATGGAGGATGAAGAACATGGAAGTATAGTATATGTGTGTGTAATCGGTTTTGGGGAGAGGGAGAGGAGTGAGGATGGTGATGACTAAGGTTTAAAAGAATAGTGACACCCTTAGGTGTAAAGTTTGTTAAAAAGAAAAGGACATTAGTCATAAGTTTAATTAGTATAAAAATGAAATATCAAGCTTAGAGAGAGAGGGTGAGGTCGGCTAAGAGGGAAGAAAAAGAGAAAAACGTATCTCGACACATTATCGTCAAAATCCGATTCGACCAATAATTTCGATATATTTAACTTATTCGGAAAGTAATATTTAAAAACTAATTTCCGGCAAAGACTCGGGACGTCACAGTCCGAGTTTCGTCCGGAAAATCATAAAAACGAACTTTCTCGGGCGAGTTCGTATCGTGATTTCGTGAATGTAAAAATCAGACGGTTTTCCGTTCTGAGTTTTAGAACTAAAAATTTGTCGTACGTGATAACCCTAAATACAGTAGTCATCTAACTGACTTCCGTAATTTATTTTCGGAAACGGATTTCACCGTTGGTTTTAGAATTCAAAATCGTAAACTTAGGCGTGCAAAGCCATTTTTATTATTAACTTTGAACTTTTAAGTCAGTCGAGATTTTTTGGGGTATTACATAGAGATGCATGACCAAAGCATTACTAGTTGCACCACAATTCATTCCCAGTTGCACTGCATGACAACGATTGATGCACCACACAATTTAGGTATGCGAGTGATGCATTACTAGATGCACAACAAATCATTACCAAATGCACCAAAATTCATTGTCAGATGCACCACAATGTATTACTAGATGCATACGATGCAGCATAATAATTAACTCCAAATATTTCGTGTTTAGTAATCTATAACCCAAATCTTCAAAAACAAAGATGCACTAGCACTAATAATTAAATAGTCACAACAACTATAATACCCAAACTTTTCTAAGTTCCTAAGTGCGTATTAATTAAATTAATATGCTTAAATGATGAGTTTTGAGTGCTAAAATTTTTCGCGGAAATAAATTTTTCTGTGAAACGACGTAAATGCCCTTATGTGCTTTAATATGATTTTTTTCGTTTCGATTATTCGAATCGAGTATGTGATGAACTGTTTGAGCTTATTTATATGAGTATGAGCTTGAGTATGAATTTCAGAATTTTCTGAGAACTTTGAATTTTAGATGAATAGTAACGTAAACCGAGAAATTACTATTCATCAACCGACTCCAAATTTAGTCTAATAAGTTTCATTTGAATCTAGAATTTATTCTAAGACTTTTGAGATAAGTCGGAGAATTTTCCGAGATCATTTGAAGAAGCTTTAAAAATAAATTGCTTAATGACTCGTTTAGTCGAGCCCGTTTTTATGAAATAATTCGATAGAAGGAATCTCGAGATAAAAATGATATCATTGGATTCCTTAAATTATTTTGGGAGATATAAGACGAATTAGAGAGAATTTAGATGACGAGAAAGAGACGAGAAGGGTTATAAATTGTTTGAGGGAATAAAGTGATATAACGGGGATATTTTCTACCGGAAAATTTATTTACCGGGCGAAATTAGCAGTAATAAGCTTTGATCTTATCCCTAATAGTAACTAATCTCTCATACCACTCTCACCCTAGAGAGTGCACAACACTCTCTCCCTCAATGATCCAAGTGTACCGCCCTCTCTCTCTCTCATATCTCACGTATCTCTCTCTTCTCTCTACCATATGTTCTCAAATCTTAGCATATCTAACATGTGATTCATTCCCCTTACTCCATTATCTTACACTCATCCTTATCAACATTATTCTCGCCATCCGTCACACAACCTAAGCAACCAACAGCAGCAACTCTACCTCTCTCTCTCGAAACTGTCTTCCACCGAAGAAGAGCAGTTTTCGCAGCAGTTTGCAGCTGCCAACACCTTCATGTCTTCATCCTCTTCACCATAACAATCAAGAGATCATCATCCCCTTCATCTCCTTCATCATCTTTACCTTGAAGCCGTGAAAAGAGCAGCAGCAGCCCGTGTTCTTCAACACCGAGCAGCAGCTCGACTTCATTGTCTTCATCACCATCATCTTCGAACTTCCATGAATATACACCTCTTCTTGATGAGTTCATGCTTCATGCTTGAGGATCCTTTGATGTAGAACATCTCCTTCATCTCTAAGATCATTTAAGAAGCAAGTTTCCATCTATTTCATTTCATTTTTAAGCTTGAAACAAGCTTAGAATTTCAGCCTATCCATCGATAGAAAACAAGGGTTTGATTCTTGTTTTCAAAAGCTATGATCTTGATGTCTTGCATATCTTTTCATGCAAGGAAAGGAGATACAAATCCACCATCTTTCATCCTCCAAGCCATCCAAAAATCCAAGCCAAGAAGAGATTAAGTTCGATTTATTTTTAAGTATGATTCATTCATTTCTTAAGATGTATATGTAGATGTAAATGAGAAAATAAGGGAAAAATGCATGATTTACTTTATGCATAGGCAAACCTTAGGGTTGTGATGATGAGATGATGATCTAAATGAAGATTAAAGCATGATTTAGGAGTTAAAATGATAAAAGAAACAAGTAGCCATAAGAAGCCCTAAATCGATGAAAAAGAAAAAAATAGGAAAAATAATTTCTTGATGAGTTTTGATGCTTATTTGATGATATGATGATGATATATTCTTATTATGATTTTTCATGTGATTTATATTGTCACAGCCCCAAATCCCGAGGGACGGCCGAAGCCGGGGTGCGACTGGGGTTGGATTAAAGAAGCGGGGAAGAAGGGGGCTAACTGACTAACATACATAAAAGACATAAAACAATCAATGAACAAGACTTGAATATAACAAAGAAAGAGTTAATCACGAGTGATTACTCGACAAAAGTACAGGATAGTAACTAAGTTCAAGTTTATAGACTTATACTACAGAGTTTTGTTCAATAGACAGGTTCTCAAAAAACTTAGAGTTTGGCAGCGGAAGAGTCCTAACTAAAGCATCCTATCTTTTCAACTCAACTTCATCCGTTGCCGCTCACGTCGCTTCAACCTGCACATTTAGAAAACAATGCAGGGCTAAGTACAAACGTACTTAGTGGGCACAATGCCGAAATCATAATCATAAGTATAGATAAATATAGCATTTCATAATTATAGCACATCGGGGTTTTATTGAAAAGAACCCGTGTCTACTAAACATTTTCTGACTCTTTTCTCAAATTAGCTTGCAAGCATTTTTCTGGTATGTTACGTTCAATCTTGACCAAATCTCATTCACCGTGGCTGGTATCCCTCAATAGGATATCACATACACCACATGTTACAAAGTGCACTAACTCTGGAAAGCACTTAGCAGCTAACTCAGAGCCGATCGTTAGTTAACCTAGTTAGAATAACTCTAAATCTGGAAAACACGAATGTTAACTCAGATAGGTACAAGAGAACTCACATAAAACGTAAAACAGTTCATGCCATAATATCACTTTGAAAAACACAGATATCAAAGCGATAAAGAAAGATTTTTCGAGCATTGCTCGTTTTATTTTATATATAAAAGCCCACCTCGTAATACAGAACTAAGAAGTACTAGCTTCCAATCTTCAGATCTTCCGTCCTTTCTTTACTGCTGGCTTCCTCCTTCATCGTAAAATAATAATACTTAAAATCGATTCGTAAAAGATAATCAATCAAAGAAACTCGAAAAAGGTTTAAGTCGTTTCATTCTTTAGGCATTTGCACGCTTACTAGATTCATTTTACTTAAACGGGAACGAGACTCGTACAAATCCCGTTTAGAACTCGAAAGGTCTCATACTCGACTCTTAGGTCAGTAGAGAGGGTAGTCGATAGCTTAATACGACTTAAAAGATCATAAGGAACTAAGTTGGAAAGAATCGACTTAGGAAATTTACGTTTTAGTTCATTATACACCTTAAGCCATTTCTCGCTTAACTAAACTTCTTTACTTGAACGGATAAGAGGTACCAACTCATCTCGGTTAGCACTCAAGGCTCCTTTCTTGACTCTAGGGTCAGTAGAAAGATAGTCGTTAGTTATTACGGCTTAAACGATCGAAAGAAACTAAGTTGCGAACTAAACAACTTAGAAGAATGAAAACTGAAATTTCACTGCGCATTACAGTAACTCTGGGGACTGCCCAGAACAGGGAATCCGGAAACAGGGGATGAGCCCTGTACCGTTGGAAAGTTTGGGATGTCTAGTTTACGCTCCAATTTACGGATCGTAAATCCGATAAACGAGCTAGAAGTTATTACAGTTTCCGGCAAGGGTCGCAAAACTGCCGTGCTAACCCTAGTTGCTCGATAGAATCGACGTATAGCTTCTTAGGTTCGTTCTAAGTTCTCGTATTCGATTTCTTATGAAACTTGACCCTCAAGGCAGTCAACACGTACCCCCTTATGTGATGAACTCCTTCTCAAAACTCGTCCAATAGCACGACGTTCTAAACGTCGGCTTTCAACTAACATGTACTAAACCAACAAGTTATCAATTTCCCGCTCTAGTTCTCGACTATCACTATAACTCATATTATATTAGCTCGAAAGCTCATGACGTCAACTACAAAGTTATTCTCCAGTCCATCATAAACAATAATATCAAGTTAGAAATCTCATTCGACTTCTCGGTTATTAATTACGTCTAATTGTTTGTCTCTTACACAATTTTCAAAGTTGTCGGATTTCGTTCAAATTTTACGTTATCAAACAACATCTAACGAGAATCAATTTCATGCATATAATTACTTCAAATCAACACTATACCTCAATGTACGACGAGTTCTTCGTCTCTTACATCCCACAAAATAATTTTAGAAAATTCTCAAATAAATTCCTATCAACAATTAATACCAATTACAACCTTATTCCATCAACCAAACATCATCTAAATCAAACACATGAAAACCCCTAAATGTCTAATAAATTTCGGTTTTAATACATAGATTAAGAGAGTGATTTTCTTCATTAATCAACACCATTTATCTCTTAATTACACTATTATATCATCAATTAATCAATTGAAATCCAATTACACATTAATCATGCAAAACCCCCAATTTCAAACCCTAAACCCTAAATCGGTTTCAATCAAACAAAGGGCTTTCGATTTCTCTTGGTTCTAATCACTAATTAAACACTTCCTAAGCATGAATTTAACATCAATTGAAGAATTTCATCAACCTACACAAATGCCCTAAAATTCGGTAATTACATAGAATTAGGGCTTTTGATTTTTCTTCAATTTCAATCCTAGAATTCACATCTAATCACAACTAATTTCACTAATCGAAGATCAAAACATCTAGTTCATCATCCCTAAATTTTCGATCCAAAGAAAAATAAAAAGAAATGGATGATGGATGGATAGAATTAAAAAGGAGATGAATACCTTGAGGATTAACAAAGGAAGTAATAGGTTTTGATGGTTGGATGATGACTTGTGTGAAATCTTCTTCAAGAACTTGGAGCTTTCTTCAACAATGGAGGAAGAAGAAGAATGGGAGAGAGGGAGAGGGCAGCCGAAATTTTGAGGGAGGGAGGAGATGTGATTTAGTTGATATGTTACAAGGTTATATACTTTAGGTTAAATAGGTGTAAAGTGAATAGTGTTAGTAATAGTAGTAGGTGAAAAGTAAAAACTATACAAAAATGAAATATCTTGCTAAAGTGAGAGAGAGAGATCGGTTATGAGAGGGAAGGGAGGGAAAATACGCGCTTTTCCGACGCGATACGACGTTACAGAAATCGGACGACGAAAAACGTAGCTCGGCACAAAATCGTCACGATTCGATTCGTCCAAAAATTCTAACGTATAAAACTTAATCAGAAAATAAAATTTATAAAATTAATTCCGACAAAAACTCGGGACGACACAGTACGAGTTTCGTCCGGAAAATCATAAAAACGAACTTTCTCGGGCGAGTTCGTATCGCGATTTCGTGAATGTAAAAATCAGACGGTTTTCCGTTTCGAGTTCACGAACTAAAAATTTTTCGTACGCGCTAACCCTAAATACAGTAGTCATCTAGCTAACTTCCGTAATTTATTTTTAGAAACGGAATCGACCGTTAGTCTTAGAATTCAAAATCGTAAACTTAGGCGTGCAAAGCCATTTATTTTATTAACTTTAAATTTTTTAGATCGTAAGGAATTTCCGGGGCATTACATATATGCATATATGTGTTGATGATAATTTTTGGTGAATTTTTTGAATTTTGAATGAATTTAATTGATGAAAAATCGAAGAAATATGATTAAATTATGATTTATGAATTTTGTGAGTTTTATGATGTTTATGAGCATGATGATATATGAAAATATGTTCTAGATGTGTTTTTTAGATAAAATATGAATTTTATGATTTTTGAGGAAAATTCGAATTATGCATAATTTTGAAGAAAATGAATTCTTGATGATGTTGATGAGATATAATGATATTGATGATGATGATGATGTTAATATGTGTTAGATGAATTTTTGAATGAGTTTTTAAGCATGGAAATTGAGAAAATATGAAGATATAATTTTTAGAATTATTATTGAATTTTCAAAGAAATGAAGAAAAATGAGGTTAAAAATAACAATGAGTATTTGAAGGTTAATATGAGGTTTTGAAGATGTATTCTTCATATTCATAAGAAAAATTTGAAGATTTAAATATGTTATAAATTAATTGGAAAAATAATTATTTTTAATTATTAATTATTTTGAAAAAAATTGATAAATATATATATAAAATGAGGAATTTCATTAGATAAAAATGAAATTAAGAAATAAATGAGATGATGAGTATATTTTGACTAGTTTGAGTAAGAAATGATATTCCATTAATTTTCTAGAATAAAAATTGATATATATATATATATATATAATTAAATATATATTAAAAAGAAATAATGAGAAAAAGAAGTAAATGAAAATATGAGTTTAATTAGACAAAGAAATGTATTCTTTGATTGATGATGATGTTAGAATGATGATAAGTGAAGATGTGATGTGAATTTGATGTTAGTATTAAAAAGAGAAATAGAATATTAATAGTAATATTAATATTTGAGGATAAAAAGAGAAATAAAATAAAAGAAAATGAAATAACGAGTTAGAAGTCATGAATATGAGATTAAGAGTTAAGATGTTCGTATTGAGTTCGTTGTTTCAAACGAGAAGTTAAAAGAATTATTATTGAAATAATAATAATAATAATAATAATAATAATAATAATAATAATAGAATAATGGATTTAATGGAATATTTCCATTAAAAAATAAATATATTTGAGTAATGTGAATTTTAAGTGATGTTTACGTTCTTAAGTGTGTTATGAATGTTTGATGGATGTGCCGAAGTATTAATCGAGTAAAGGAAAATGACAAAAATTTGAGAAACGAGCAAATGAATATATTATGTGTGAAAAATAATATTTTTAAGTTTGAAAATATTTTGATGATGAGTTATAGATGATATATGATGTGTTAGGTGATTTGATGATGTTATTTGAGTAGAATTAAGCAAGTTTGCTTTTTGAATCACTTAAAACGGGATTAAGACGTAGAAGTTATCGAGTAGCGAAGATTTGAAATGAAAAACCGAGTTTTGATTAAATAAAAACGAAAATTGAGTTTTAAATAAAGAAAAAGATTAAATAATGATTATTTTATAGTAAGTATTAAGATGAAATTATATACGTACATGAGTACGTATTTTGATGAAAATAATTACGTATTTTTTAGTCAAGAAATACGAAGTAGAATTTTGAATATTAAATTCAAAAACGATTACTATTATTTGAGTTTAACGAAATGATTTTCATTAGAGTTTGAAGTTATAAATTTTCAAAAATTTAAAAGTCGAGCAATGATGAGTTAATATGAGATTGTGTTTAAGATGTGGCGTATTTTTGAAGTTTCAATACGTGATTATGTGATTAAGTATGATGCTAATAACTTAAGTATTTGAGAAGTTAATTGCTTAGTTAATCATACCTATAAGTGTTTGAATATTGATGTTGATGCTTGTAATATCCCGACCTTTTTCTTCCGTCACTAAAATAAAAATTTAATAATTAATTAAGGCTTTGCACACCTAAATTAAGGAAATTCAGTTTTAAGACTAACGGTGAAACCCGTTTCTGAAAATAAATTTCGGAAGTCGTTCAACCGACTACTGTATTAGGATTTTCGCGTCCGATAAAATTTTCGTTCGAGAACTCAGATCGAAAAAGCGTCTGACTTTACATTCACTTATTTTACGATACGAATCTTCTGGTAAAAGTCAGTTTTATTTATTTTTCCGGGCGAAATTTGGACTGTCACGTCTCGACTTTTCGATGGATTTCGGAAATTGAATCATGCTTTCCGACTAAGTAAATTATTTCCAATCTATTGGTCGAATTAGTTTTCGTCGGAAATGTAACCGTCTAAGAAATTAATTAATCGATTTTAATATGCAGTATTAAACCCGTAAAACGAGATATTTTTGATTAAAAATCCCCTCCCAAACCGCGAATCCCCCCCCCCCCCCTAGTCATCATCTTGATATTTTCTTCTACTTTAACACTTTATCATGTAAAATATCACACAACTCTCTCATCTCTCTCTCACCAAAACCGCCCCCCCCCCCCCCCCCCAATAATTCTCTCTTCTCTCTCTTGTTCTTCAAGTTCTTCAAGATTTTCAAGAAGTTCTTCAAGTTCTTCAAGCCTTTGAAGCTCATAACTTGTTTGATTCTCGATTAAAGTCAATTCCGATTGCATATTTGTTTAGGTAAGAGCTCCCTCTTTAATTCCAACCGAACAAAAATCCATTCCTTTAATTCTTGAAATTTTTGAAAAGTTTAAGGGGTAGAGGATTGATGTTCTAAGTTTATTACATGATTATTTATGCTTAGGAATGAATTTCTATGGTTTGAATCGAATATAAATCATGTTGGAATTAATTGAGTAATTTTCGAAAATTACATAAATTAGTTTATGAAGGTTTAGCTTGATTTTAGACATATGGTTTGTGGGATATGTTTGTAGGCATTGAGATATGATTACATGAACTATTTGGGGATTTTCTAAAAATAAAAATGATATTGTAAGAGATGAAGAAATAGGATTTTGATTGAGTAATTGTTATGTTTTTTATGATGTGTTATGATTTATGAGAAGTAGGAAGCATGTAGTTGAACATATATTTTAGTTAGATTTTTCTAAAAATAAAAATGAAATCGTTGGAGACGATGAAGCGTCGATAAGTTAAGATTTGATTATGTTATGAGTTAATGGATTGCATATTAGTTAATCTAAGTAGTTAATGATGATGATGTGAAAGTTGGAGCGAATTCTAAGAACGTTGAATTTTTGTAAGAGACGAAGAGTCGAGCATAATCGTCGATAGAAAAATAGAACGAGGAAACTAATCGAATATTAGTGATTGTTGATATGTTAGGTTTGTTGTTGAATTTATTGAGAATTAACTAACAACTATGAAAAATCGAGTTCATGAACCGATAAGAATGACATGAAATGGTTAAGTAATGGTTTTAATGATGTTAATGTGTTAAGGTGTTCATTGTTAAGTATAAAGATGATAGAAACTAATTTGATTTGAATTGAATTAGTAAAACTTCAAGAATCGAAGAAAGTAAGTAGGTTTTGAATCAATGAAATGAGAAAACGAGGGTTTGTATGTTTCCGATTGATGATATGGTTGATGTATTGATGATAAGCATGATTATATGTACTTAGTATGAATTTCTTAGATTTTATAAAAATGTTTGGAAAATCGACAACGATGTTCGTTGCTCGATAAAAGTGACGTGTATGTTAGAAGTTAATAAATGTTGATTGATTGAAGTATGATGCTAGTTAAGGAACATTTGTCTAGTTGATGACCATAGCATGAGATGATTGAATTAGAAGTTAAGGAAATTTTTGTGACTAGAAATTGAAAAGAAATTGTTAAGTATGATGTTAAATGAAAAGACGAGAATTGCTCGTCGTATTTTAATCGAAGAACGTGAAAGTGTGCACGTTAAATGATTGTGTGACTTGACTGCAATTGATGGAAATTTCATGCACATAAAGGTTTAATAGCATTGATCGAATCTAGGGAAACGTGCGTCGAGTTTTTAAGCGTCTAGGGTTTCACGGACAGTTTTGCCACCCTTCACGGAAACGGCCATAACTCTTTGCTCGTTTAAAGTAGACTCCCGTGTCTTTCTTTTGACATAAGGAACATCTCCTGTTTCGAAATACTCTATTCTGTAGAGGCTTCTAATCTACTGCCTTGTGCAGAAAATTTCTAAAACTCATTTTCTTAAGTTGAAATCTTTTCAACTTAATTCTTTAAGAACTTTTAAGTCGTTAAGAGTTATCGAATTCCGTCTTTAACTAATTTAAATGTCGAGTAAGGAACCAAGTTAGTTCTAAATGAGATGTGTCCGAATCTCGTTTCTTTTTAACGAAAAGAGATTAGTTAAAGTGCAAACGCCTAAAAGACATAACTGAATTCGAATTGCTTTTTCTTTTATCATCTCGATCGATTTACTAAAGCATGTTTGTTGCGATTGAAGGAGGAAGTCACAATTAGAAGAAAGGACGGAAGACCGAAGATAGAAGTTCGTGTTTGTTCTATAACCGGTTAAGGTGGGCTTTTCTATATAACAAAATAAAGTGAGCGTTGCTCAAAATGTTTACTTATTGCTTTATAAGTGCATTTTCTAAATGATTATCAGTGCATAAAAGAAATTGTTTTTGTAAGTTTGTCACAGCCCCAAATCTCGAGGGACGGCAGAAGCCGGGGTGCGACTAGGGGTTGGATTAAAGAAGCGGGGAAGAAGGGGGATGAATAAGGATGAATGAATAAACAGACATTAATAACAGAATAAACTCTATGAACAAGACTTCATTAAAAAGAAAGAGTTGATCTCGAAGGATCACTCGACAAGGTTCTCAAAAGAAACTGAGTTAATTGTACGGGCTTAGACCCAACAGATAGATACAATAACTTCAAAAAGATTGGCAGCGGAAAGCGTAAAGCTTGACATACAAGTCCTTTATTTTTAAAACGACTTCTTAACTCAACATCAACCACCGCCGCTCCCGTCACTCAACCTGCACATTTTATAAAACATATGCAGGGCTAAGTATAAACATACTTAGTGGGCACATTGCCGAAAATATATAATAAGTACAGATAAATCAGGCATCTCATTTCTGTAGCACATCGGGGTTTTTCAATAAATACCCGTGTCTACTAAACATTTTCTTTTCTCATAAATCACTCGCGCGAGCATTTTCTGACTGATGTTACGTTCAATCTTGCCCAATAATTATCACCGTGGCTGGCCACCCCTCAACAGGGTTCCACACACAACGGCTACTGTGTACACTTACTTTGGATAGCAGGTCGGCTAACTCAAAGTCCGATCGTTTTAGTTAGCAAGTCGGCTAACTAATAAATCTGGATAGCAGGTTGGCTAACTCAGAAGGGTACAAGAGAACTCACATAAAAACAAGAGGAAAAAGTCAAAATAGCCATTCTTCAAAACAAAAGATAAATTTTGTCACTTTGACCAAAAAAGTGTCCAAATAGCCATTTGTTTTATTTTGGGACTTTTATACCCCCTATAGAAGAATTTATACCCTTTTATATCCTTATAGGTATACAAGAAGGATTTATACCCTTTTATACTCTCTACTCTTGTATGAGATTGTAATGCCCCGTAAATTCCTTACGTTCTTAAAATTTTTAAGTTAATTAAATAAATGGCTTTGCACGCCTAAGTTTACGATTTTGAATTCTAAGACTAACGGTCGAATCTGTTTCCGAAAATAAATTACAGAAGTCAGCTAGACAACTACTGTATTTAGGGTTAGCGCGTACGAAAAGTTTTTAGTTCGTAAACTTAGAACGGAAAACCGTCTGATTTTTACATTCACGAAATCGCGATACGAACTCGCCCGAGAAAGTTCGTTTTTATGATTTTCCGGACGAAACTCGGACTGTGTCGTCCCGAGTTTTTGTCAAAATAATTTTTTTAAATTTATTTCCGATTAAGTTTCGTACGTTAAAATTTGCGGTCGAATCGGATCGCGACGATTTTGTGCCGAGCGACATTTTTCGTCGTTCGATTTCCGTAACGTCGGATAGCGCCGGAAAAGCGCGTAGTTTTCTTTTTTTTTTCCTCACCATGACCGACATCACCCTACTCTAATAAGAGGATATTTATGTTTTATTAGTTAATTAAGGGACACCTTAGCTAGTTACTATTCATGCTTTACACATATTCACCTTATAACTTATGTTTAAATCAATTATAACATCATCTCTCCCTCCCAACACCCCCAATTTGGCAGCCCTCCTTCATCATTCTCTCATCTTCATCTTTCATCCTCCATTGAAGAGAGCTTCAAGAACACCAAGAAGAAACACACAAGTATTGATTCATCCATCCAAACCTACTACTTTCTTCATTAATTAGCAAGGTAATTATCTCCTCTATACTTCTATCCATCCATCTTCTTCTTCTTTTCATTTTCTTCCTTGGATCGAAAATTAGAGTGTTGTTTTTGATGAATGGATCTTGGATTAATGAAATTGGATATGTTAGATAGGTTAATTAGGGTTTAAAATTGAACAAAAATCAAGAACCCTAATACTTCTTTATTACCGAAAATTTTAGGTTAATTAGTAGGATTTTTGGATTTCTTCAATTAATGATAAATTCTACTTAAGAGATGTTTAATTAGTGATTAGAACAAAAGAGGAATCAAAAGCCCCATGTTTTTGTGAAATTCGATTAGGGTTTGAATATGATTTGGGGTTTTGTTGCATGATAGTTTGTAATTGGATTGCAATTGATTAATAGTTGTTATAATAGGTTGATTAATGAATAAATGGTGTTAATTGGAGAAGAAAATCACCCTCTTATCCATAATATGAAAACCGAAATTATAGTAAGAATTAGGGGTTTTCATGTGTTCATGTTAATTGATGAATTGATGATGGAATTAGGTTGAAATTGATGTGAATTGACTATGGGAATTTAATTAGATTTTTCTAAAAATATTTTATGAAATGTAAGAGATGAAGAACACGTTATAAGTTGAAATATAATGATATTATGAAATAATTTTATGCATAGAAGTGATTCTCGTTAGATGTGGATTGATGTCGTAAAATTTGAACGGAATCCGACAACTTTAAAAATCGCGTAAGAGACGAACATTTAGTCGTAACTAATAACCGAGAAGTCGAATGAGAATTCTAATTTGATTTTATTGTCTATGATGGACTTGAGAACAACTTTGTAGTTGACGTCATAAGCTTTCGAGCTATTATAATATGAGCTATAGTTATAGTCGAGAACTAGAAAACGTTTTGAATAACTTGTTGGTTTAGTAATTGTTAGTTGAAAGCCGACGTTTAGAACATCGTGCTATTGGACGAGTTTTGAGAAGGAGTTCATCATGTACGGGAGTACGTGGTGACTGCCTTGAGGGTCCAGTTTCTAAAGAAATTGAATACGAGAGTTTAGAACGAACCTAAGACGTTATACGTCGAACCTATCGATCAACTAGGGTTTTCGCGGCAGTTTTGCGACCCTCGCCGGAAACTGTAATAACTTTTAGCTCGTTTATCGGATTTGTGATCCGTAAATTGGAGCGTAAACTAGACATCCCAAACTTTCCAATGGTACAGGGCTCATACCCTGTTTCCAAATCCTCTGTTCTGAGCAGCCTCCAGAGTTACTGGATTGCGCAGTGAAATTTCAGTTTCAATTCTCCTAAGTTGTTTCGTTCACAACTTAGTTTCTTTCGATCGTTTAAGCCGTATTATCTAACGAATATCTTCCTACTGACCCTAGAGTCAAGTATGGAGCCTTGAGTGATGAAAACCAGTCGAGATCTTATCTTTTATCCTTTCAAATAAAGAAGTAGTAAGCGAGAAATTTCATAAGTCGTTCAATGAACTAAAACGTAATTCTCCTAAGTTGATTCTTTCCAACTTAGTTCCTTATGATCTTTTAAGTCATAATAAGTTATCGACTACCCTCTCTACTGACCTAAGAGTCGAGTATGAGACATTTCGAGTTCTAAACAGGACTTGAACGAGTCTCGTTCCCGTTTAAGTAAAACGAATCTAGTAAGCGTGCAAATGCCTAAAGAATGAAGCAATTAAAACTTATTTCGATTCTCTTTAATCGATTATCTTTTACGACCCGTTTTTAAGTATTATTGTTTTACGATGAAGGAGGAAGCCAACTGTAAAGAGAGGACGAAAGATCCGAAGTTGGAAGCTTTTGCTTTTAGTTCTGTATATCGACGTGGGGTTTTATATACAAATAAAACGAGCAATGCTCGGAAAATCTTTCTTTATCGCTTTGATATCTGTGTTTTCAAAGTGATATTATGGCATGAACTGTTTTATGTTTTATGTGAGTTCTCTTGTACCTATCTGAGTCAACATTCGTGTTTTCCAGATTTAGAGTTAATCTAACTAGGTTAACTAACGATCGGCTCTGAGTTAGCTGCTAAGTGCTTTCCAGAGTTAGTGCACTTTGTAACCTGTGGTGTATGTGATATCCTGTTGAGGGGTACCAGCCACGGTGAATGAGAATTGGTCAAGATTGAACATAGCATACCAGAAAATACTCGGCCGAGTAAATTGTGAAAATCAGTCAGAAAATGTTTAGTAGACACGGGCCTCTTTTAAATAAAATCCCAATGTGCTACAATTATGAAATGCCATATTTATCTATACTTATGATTATGATTTCGGCATCGTGCCCACTAAGTACTTTTTGTACTTAGCCTTGCATTGTTTTCTAAATGTGCAGGTTGAAGCGACGGTGAGCGGCGACGGTTGATGTTGAGTTGAAAGATAGGTTGCTTTAGTTAGAACTCTTCTGCCGCCAGAACTCTAAATCTTTTGAGATGTATCTTTTGAACAATACACTGTAGTTTAAGTCTGTAAATATGAACTTAGTTTCTACTGTGTACTTTTGTCGAGTAATCCTTAGTGATTAACTCTTTCTTATTTATATTCAAGTCTTGTTCATGGTTTATCGATACCTTTCATGTATGTTTAGTCAGTTATCCCCCTTCTTCCCCGCTTCTTTAATCCAACCCCAGTCGCACCCCGGCTTCTGCCGTCTCTCGGGATTTGGGGCTGTGACAGAGTGGTATCAGAGCAAGGTCTGTTTTCCTGCTCTGACTATGAGTCAATCTTCTAGTTCGAGTCAATTTTCTAGTATGAGTTATTCTTTCAGTAATACCACTAAGTGGTAACGAAGCAGTAAGTTGTTTCCTGCTCTAGTTATAAGTCATTTTTTTTTCTAATACGAGTCATTCCTTTAAGTAATATCACAAAGTGGTATTTCATATACAAGTCTTCCTTCGAGAAATAGAATAGAGTATTCATTCGTACTCTATATCGAGTCTTCTTTCGAGTCATAAGATGGAAAAATGGTATGTACTTTAGGTCAGAATCTTCCGTCAAGTAAGAAGATAAGAGTTAGACTATAATACTAAGATTGAGAATATAGAAGTCAACTCAACCGCCCGCTACGTCGACTCAACGAGGAAAAGGAAAGAATTTTATGATGAGATTTCTTTTAAATAAGAAATTTATTGAACAAGTATTCAATAAAGATTGAGAATGAGAATGAGTTATGTTTAAAAAAAAAATATAAGAATTTTTCAGAAGTATAATTTTTATACTTTATATGATTATGCGATAGTACAAGTACTATCTTATATGAAATTATTTGCGCAATGATTTCCTTTTTATGAGAAAAATTATGCGGATACAAGAATATAGTCGGATTTTAGGGATTTTTTTCCCGGTTCACTGAGAATGTAGACTTGAAACCTAAGAACTTTCCGGTTCTTCGAGAACTTAGACGTTTTTAAGAAACGTTGTTTTGGAATGATTTCGAAAGGAGATCCCCAACGCGAGAAGGACTTCTACTGATGAATGTCACGTGCTCTAAGTGACATGAATAAAGGTTCGGCAAGGTCGAACTTGTTTTCTGAAAAATTTCCTGCGAGGAAAATGAATAAAAATGATGCAATAAATCGTGTTAGTAAACGAAGGGAACGATTAGACGTTCGAGAAGCTTTCGGCTTCGAGTTAAGAAAGATATGAACGAGACGACGAAAATCGAGTAAATTGGAATCAAAGTCAAACGAAATAAGTGAACGTTACTTACGTGTAAGTAAATGTAAATGACGTCAATTCGTGACACGTCATTTCTTTTTCTTCTCGTTTCGTGTTTCAGTAGCGTTCGCCTTGATCGAACTCTATAAAGAAAAATCGTAGAGATTATTAGGAGTCGAGCGCGAAGCTTGATTAATTTTTCCATCGATCGCCCGATTCTAGCGACGACAACTGGAACTTAGTTTTCCAGAAAATTATTCTTAAGTTATTTTTCCATTTATCTTTTTGGAATTTAATTCCATATTACGTCTTAAGCGACGACTACAACTAGTACGGATATCAAGAGTCGTAAATGACAAAGTTTTTTGTAAATGGATATTACTTTAGAATAAGTAATATAAACAAAGTAAATATACTTTGTTTTAATAAGTGAAAGTCGTTAAGAATTAATGAGTTGAGAAATAAAAGAAGAATTAAAATGAGTAAAAATATGGTGAAATAAATAATGAAAATAAAATCTTTAATTTTATGAATATATATATATGTTGTTGAGTGCAATTTCTTGAATTGCTAGAAGTCTCGATAAGTGATTGACTTAAGTGATGATGTTACAATTGAATAAGGAATATTCATTTTGTAATTTATGTTTTCGTTGAGATAAGTTATTATTTTTCCCTACCTGTTACTGATCCGTGTTACCTTAAAACTTTTGTAGGATGGCTAGGGTTCGCGTTACAGCTCGGAAGAGCCAGCCTTTGGCCTCGTGCGAAGCGCACCATAGTGGACATGTTGCAGGACGAGTACTATGAGTTTGAGGTAGACTATGGAGAGGAAGATGTAGGACAGATTGTCAGCAACTTTTCTTCAGCCTACTACCCAGTGCGACACCTAATCCGGGAGAGTCAGGCGATACTAGACTTGATTGTACACCTACCGGACGAGTGGCGCGGATGGGCGCACCGTGCGGCATGGTACTTCTTGGAGATTTTCAGCGACGACACCGAGCCAACCGGCAACTACACCGGGTTTGCCCTATTCATACACAGGAGGTTCTTCGAGAGCAGATTCATGCTCCCCATCCCATTAGAGCCGGACATCCCCTACAGTCAGTTCCCAGCAGAGGAAGAGCCAGAGCACCTTGACTTAGACCCTGAGTACTCCGCCTTGTTGGAGTTGCCACCAGACGGTGTACTGGATGAGGAGTCCGACGCTGAGTTAGAGCAGCCAGAGGAGGACGAGGAGACGGTAGTTACACCAGAGTCACCACCGGTTGGACAGCAGATTGAGGAGTTGATCCCAGGGCCGGGATTCGTGGAGGTTGACGCTGAGACAGCCGCACTGTTGGGATTGTCTTCACCTTTTGTGCCTGACGTCTGTGTTAGGGTCAGGGGGCTGTTAGAGACGAGAATGTACAGGGAGGGGCCAGACCACCGAGAGATCGACGCGGAGCTCGCTGCCATGTTAGAGCTACCTTCTCCACTTACGCCACTCGAGGAGATCTGTGCGAAGTGGGGAGTAGTACGAGAGCAGATGGAGGCAGGACCGTCCAGGGTCCGTTCTAGGGAGGAGTTCGAGTCGGGTTCAGGTTCAGTTCCCGAGCATCTTCTTCCCCTAAAGAAGCGTGCGGTAGAGGTCAGGGAGGACTACTTGGTTTCCGACTTGGAGGAGACCGTTTCAGAGACACCGTCACCCGCTTTGCTTACACTTGCCGACGGTTCTACTCTGAGGGAGGACGAGGCACTTCAGCTGGTTTTTGGTTCGGAGTCCGAGGAGGAGGACCCGGAGGAGGACCCGGAGGAGGATCCAGAGGAGGATCCGGAGGAGGGTTGTTAGGATTTTTGCAGACTTAGGGGTAGTTTTTGGACTCGACTGCAGTTTAGTTGAGCAGTGTGTTGTAAACGCGGGTAAATATCAGTAGTAGTAGTAGCTCTTGTCCTGTATAGAGTCGGATCAGTAACTAGTTAGTTTTATAGTACTCTAGCGGATACGAAATTTTATGAATCGTTTCCGTTCTAGTACTTTAGTAGATACGGAGTTGCAGCTTGTTAGTGCACCCTGTAAATAGTAGGCAGTCAGCCTAGCTTAGACTAATAGTAGTCTAACCCTTTTTGTATAAGTCCTCGTTGGAGGCAAAATTAATGTTCTTTTTGATGTATATATATATACATGACCCGTGAAAAGGGTTTTTAATCAAGAAAATTTCTTATGAATTGAGTAATTAAAATCGGAATGTCAAATGAACTCGTGTAACGAGAAATCATGTTTAATTCGAAAGCTAAAAGATTAATGAAATAATATCGGAGCTATGTTCGATATGTTGTTCTGTGGACTTGGTTAAGTTGAGAACGAGCAAGTAAGTACTAAGTGTAATTAACAAAAGAAAACTAATGAGAATTTCAATTTTTCCTTAGATCAAAGGAAAATGCCACCAAGAAATATGAACAATAGGAGAGGTCGAGGACCTGGAAGGCCGAGAGGACGTGGTAGACGTCAACCGAAAAACAACCAAGAACAAGAATATGAGCGGAATGTCACCCCATCCCCATCTCCATCCCCATCTCCACCCCCGTCCCCATCACCACTACCTCCACCACCGCCTCGTAGAGATATTGAGGATCTCTTCCTCAAAAGGAACCCTCCAATGTTCAATGGAACTGGTAGCCCTAGCGATGCTGAGCTATGGGTGAGATCGACTGAGAAAATTTTCAAGCTCCTCAGATGCACTGATGAGGAGAGAATGTTGTGTGTCGCATTCCAGCTGACGGGATCGGCAGATTACTGGTGGGAAGCAAGACAGAAGGTGATACCTGTAGAGCATCTGGCTCGATTTTTGTGGGAAGAGTTTAAGGAGATCTTCTTTGACAAATACATCCCCAAGACGTATAGGGCACAAAAGGAGGCCGAATTTTATAATCTGAAGCAGGGAAAGCTGACTGTGACGGAATATGATGCCAAGTTTTGTGAGCTGTCAAGGTATGCGCCGGCATTGGTGGATACGGAGGAAAAGTTATCAAAGAAATTTCAGGGAGGTTTACGACATGAATTGGGAATCGCTTTGGCTATTCATGGAGGACTAGGCTATACAGACATACTGGGAAGAGCACTGGAAATGGAGGCTGTCGTACCTGATGAGAAAAAGATTGTACCAACTGCGTCAGCACCAGCACAGAGTCAGAACCGGGGCTACTAAAAAAACAATAGTAGCAACTACCAAGGGAAGAAGAAATGGAACGGAGAAGGTAGCGGAGGCTACGGTCAGGGTTACAACAACCAGGGAGGTCAGAGAAAAGGGTATCAGCAGCCTGGCAACTACAACAACAACAACAGCAGCAACAAAAGGCCATGGCAGGGAAACAACCAATCGGGGTTGTTCATTCAGGGGAACAAGCAGAACTCGCCGTGGAAGGGCAACAATCAGCTGAACCAGCCGCAAGGGCAACAAAGGAACTTTAACCAGGGAGCGAATAACCCAGGGAGGGTTACCATCCCTATCTGCCCGAAGTGCAACCGAGCCCATCCTGGAGTCTGCCAGATAGGCACCCCCAACTATTTCAACTGTAGACAGAAGGGGCACATGAAAAAGGTCTGCCCTAAACCGCTTTAAGCAGTGCCCCTCCGAGCCATCCAAGCGCAGCAGCAGCCGCCAATGAACCAGCAGCAGTTTCAGCAGCATGCACAGCAGCAACAGAATGCGAGGGCATGCGCTATCAAACAGGGTGGCCAGCATAAAGGAAAAGGCAATCTAGCAGGTATGGGAAAACTCCACAACATTCCCACTAAGATACTGTTTGATACTGGCGCATCGCATTCTTTCATTGCTGGCTCGTTTGCCGATAACTTAGACATCAGACCTGTAAGAGCTGCACAATCTATGAGAGTAGCCACACCTTCAGGAGAGATCACTACTTCTACTCACGTTTGCTCTAACCTAGAACTAGAAATCGGAACTCATAAGGTTATAGCGAACAACTTAAATATTATGATAATGTGGGATGTAGATATAATCCTAGGAATGGATTGGTTGTCAGAGAATTACGCCACAATTCTCTGCAACGAGAGAAAAATCTCTTTTCAGCCGCCGGGTAAAGAACCGACCAAATTCCATGGAATTTCAATGGGTATAGGTGTACCAATCATATCAGTCCTTCAAGCCACCAAACTCATGAAGAAGAAAGGTACCACAGCCTATCTTGTTTACCTAGTCGGAGAGTCAGGAGCCGAGAAGACCATTCAGGACGTAAAAGTCGTGAATGAATATGAAGACGTTTTTTCCGGAAGTGCTACCGGGATTGCCACCAGATCGTCATGTGGACTTCACAATCGACTTAGAACCAGGAGCTGCACCTAAGTCTAAAGCCCCATATAGAATGGCACCGAAGGAACTGGAAGAGCTCAAAATCCAGTTACAGGAATTACTAGACCTTGGTTTTATCAGGCCAAGCGTCTCACCTTGGGGAGCACCCGTGCTATTTGTTAGGAAGAAGGACGGATCAATGAGAATGTGCATAGATTACCGAGAACTGAACAAGATAACGCTCAAGAACAAATATCCTTTGCCAAGGATCGAGGATCTGTTTGATCAACTCAAGGGTGCAGGAGTCTTCTCCAAGATAGTCGTATTCATGGACCTTATGAATAGAGTTTTCCACCCCTTTTTGGACAAATTCGTTTTAGTATTCATCGATGACATCCTCGTTTACTCTAAGAATGAGACAGAGCACGAGGAACATCTACGGATAGTGTTGGAGACACTAAGAACTGAGAAACTCTACGCCAAATTCAGTAAATGCGAATTTTGGCTGAGGGAAGTTATGTTCCTTGGGCACATAGTATCAGTAGAAGGAATCAAGGTGGATCCAGCCAAGGTAGAAGCAGTGCACAACTGGAAGTCACCAACGAGTCAGAACGAGATCAGAAGTTTCTTGGGATTAGCCGGTTATTACAGAAGGTTTATCGAGAGATTCTCTACGATCGCTCGCCCGATGACGCAGCTACTCAGGAAGGATACCAAGTTTAAATGGACGGATGAGTGTGAGAAGAGTTTCCAAACTCTTAAGGAGAAGTTAACTACAGCGCCAGTACTAGCACTTCCAGACACGAACAAAGAATATGTGGTTTACACTGACGCATTGAAAAATGGATTAGGTTGTGTCTTGATGCAAGACGAACGGGTGATAGCTTATGCTTCACGACAACTTCGACCTCACGAAGTTGAGTACCCAACCCACGATTTAGAACTCGCAGCCGTAGTGCATGCGTTGAAGATTTTGAGACACCGTCTCTATGGTGTAAGAGTTGAGATATTCACTGATCACAAGAGCCTGAAATACTTTTTCGAGCAAAAAGAACTGAACATGAGACAAAGATGATGGCTGGAATTAGTCAAAGATTATGACTGTGGAATCAACTACCATCCAGGAAAGGCTAATGTGGTAGCAGACGCAATGAGTCGCAAAGCTCCAACGAAGTTAGGATGCCTTTTTGTAGAGGAAGAAACCTTAGTACGAGAATTCGAGAAGATGGATATCAGAGTGCTTGACACACCAGCTACGATAACAAGTCAGATAGCAGTATTAGAAGCTACACCAGATTTGAGAGAAAGGATCATCAGTGCTCAAAGAAAAGACGAGTCAATGGAAAAGTTACGAGTGAGGATAAGAACAGAGAAGCCGGAAGGATATTCGGAAGCTCCAGACAATGCGATACTTTATGAAGGCAGGATTTGTATTCCTGACAATGATAGTGATTTGAAGAATGAAATCTTGAGTGAGGCTCACGATACGCCTTACACAGCACACCCAGGAAGTACGAAGATGTACCAAGATTTGAGAAGAAACTTTTGGTGGAACAGAATGAAACGAGATGTTGCCTCGTTTGTAGAAAGATGCCTAGCATGCCAGCAAGTTAAGGCTTTACACCGACGACCGTATGGATTGCTACAACCGTTGGATGTCCCAGATTGGAAATGGAAAGGAATAGCTATGGACTTTGTCACAGGCTTGCCTAAGTCGAGAAGAGGGAACACAGCAATTTGGGTGATAATAGATAAGCTTACGAAGTCAGCACACTTCTTATTAATTAAGATTACATATGGATCAGAGAAACTAGCTCAGTTGTATGTCAGAGAGATTGTACATCTGCATGGAATACCGAAGGTCATCATTTCAGACAGAGATGCAAAGTTTACCTCGAGATTTTGGATGACGATGCAGAAAGAGTTGGGAACAGAGCTTAATTTCAGTACAGCATTTCACCCACAGACAGATGGGCAGTCAGTGAGAACGATTCAGATTTTGGTTGATATGTTAAGAACAATGGTTTTGGACCGAGGCTCGAATTGGGAAGAAATTCTACACTTGGTCGAATTCGCTTACAACAACAACTATCAGACCACGATAGGAATGGCGTCGTTTGAGGCTTTGTATGGGAGGAAATGTAGATCGCTACTTTATTGGGACGAAGTAGGTGAGAGAAAGAACCTAGGGCCAGATGCGATTAATGAGATGATTGAGATAGTTCGACAGATTCGAGATAGAATGAAAGAGGCCCAGAGCCGCAGAAGTCTTATGCCGACGATCGTCGAACCAATCTTGAGTTTGAAATAGGAAATAAAGTCTTTCTTAAGATATCCCCGACTAAAGGAATCCTTAGGTTCGGAGTTAAGGGTAAGCTAAGACCCAGGTTTATAGAACCCTATGAAATCCTCGAGAGAATAGGACCCGTCGCTTATAGATTGGCCTTACCGCCAAGTCTAGGAAGCGTTCATAACGTTTTTCACGTTTCTCAGTTGAGAAAATATGTTTACGATCCTAAGCACGTCATTAGTCAGCAAGACGTAGTTCTTGAATCTGATCTAAGCTATGAAGAGAAGCCGGTATCGATTTTGGATAGAAAAGTTCAGGAATTGAGAACCAAATTGATACCAATAGTTAAAGTGCTTTGGAACCACCACGGGCAAGAAGAAGCCACGTAGGAACTCGAGGAGAAGATGAAGGAGCGATATCCTCATCTTTTTGCAGAAGGTATGCAAATTTCGGGACGAAATTGTTCGTAAGGGGGGTAGGATGTAATGCCCCGTAAATTCCTTACGTTCTTAAAATTTTTAAGTTAATTAAATAAATGGCTTTGCACACCTAAGTTTACGATTTTGAATTCTAAGACTAACGGTCGAATCCGTTTCCGAAAATAAATTACAGAAGTCAGCTAGACAACTACTGTATTTAGGGTTAGCGCGTACGAAAAGTTTTTAGTTCGTGAACTCAGAACGGAAAACCGTCTGATTTTTACATTCATGAAATCGCGATACGAACTCGCCCGAGAAAGTTCGTTTTTATGATTTTCTGGACGAAACTCGGACTGTGTCGTCCCGAGTTTTTGTCAAAATAAATTTTTTAAATTTATTTTCCGATTAAGTTTCGTACGTTAAAATTTGCGGTCGAATCGGATCGCGACGATTTTGTGTCGAGCGACGTTTTTCGTCATTCGATTTCCATAACGTCGGATCGCGCCGGAAAAGCGCGTAGTTTTCTTTTTTTTTTTCCTCACCATGACCGACATCACCCTACTCTAATAAGAGGATATTTATGTTCTATTAGTTAATGTCCATATCTCGTTCTGAAAGCAGTCTTTGGAATATCTTCTCGCTTGATCTTCAGTTAATGGTATCCAGATCTTAAATCAATCTTGGAGAAAACACCGGCTCATTTTAGCTAGTCGAACAAATCATCTATCCTTGGCAAAGGATACTTTTTCTTCAGCGTAATCTTATTTAGCTCTCGGTAGTCTATACACATCCTCAAACTACTGTCCTTCTTCTTCACAAACAAAATTGGAGCACCCCACGACGATACACTTGGTCGAATATAGCCTAAGTCCAACAATTCTTGCAATTGGATCTTCAACTCTTGAAGTTCCTTTGGAGCCATTCTATACGGGGCCTTGGATATCAGGGCTGATCCAGGTTCTAAATCGATCGTAAACTCCAATTGACGATCAGGGGGTAAGCCTGGTAACACTTCTGGAAACACATCTTTGAATTCTCTCACAATTGGAACATCGTCGATACTCAACTCTTGGTTTTCATCTTTATTCAGATAAACTAGATACACTTGCGTATCTTTCTTCCTCATCAATCTCTGCGCTTTCATAGCCGAAATTATTGGCACGCTCTTCCTCCTTCTCTTCTCAACTTCGAAAACTACAGTTGACTCTTCTCCAGGGGGTTTAAACGATATTTGCCTCAAGTCGCATCGAATCATCGCAAAGTTCTCGGTTAACCAATCCATTCCTAGGATTATATCTACGTCCCACATCTAGATTACATTCAAGGATTTCGCGATCAACTTACGATTTCCGACCTCAAACTCTAAATTCGGGCAAACACGCTAAACTAACGCAGACTTTCCTAAAGGGGTTGCGACACTAAGCACCTGGTTTGATTCTTCTACCTTCAATTCTAGGTTCTCTATGCAAATGCTAGATATAAACGAATGCGAAGCTCCCGTATCGAACAAAACAATAACAGGCATGCCATTAAGCTTTCCCATACCTGCCAAATTTCCTTTATCTTACTCTAGTGGCTTCTGCTCAATTGCGTAGGCTCTTTGAAAATGCGGAGGCTCTTGCTGAAGAGGTTGCTGCTTTGGCTGCGGCAGTTTACGTTGATGCTGGACAAACTTTTGCAGAGGAGTTGCCTCAATGGCTTTCATCTACGAAGGCTGAAACTGATTCGGTCTTCCGCTTCTCAATCCTGGTTGCTTACTCGGGAACTGGTTCGAGAAATGACCAGGTTGACCACAAGTATAGCAAACATTACTCCCGCTCTTGTAGACGCCTTGATGCATTTTACCACATTTCGCACAGGGAGGGAATCCTAAAGGTCCTATAGGTAAGTTATTCCGGTTAACCTCCGGAGCTTTTCCCTTCTGGGGTTGCTGTTGGCCTTTCCCTTGCCACTGTCTCTTGTTCGGGTGGTTTCCACCATTCCATTTTCCTTTCATCTTTCCATACTGGCCAAGTTGGGATTGTTGGGTAGATACAGTCATGGTTGTCTGGCTTTGAAATTGAGGATTCGCTGAAGGATGCGATCCTTTCTCTGGTTGCATTGCCAATTCCATATCTAGGGCTCGGTTCAAAGTTTCAGCATAAGTCAAATTACTCTGACTAGCAAGAACCACTCGAATATCTTGCCTCAGTCTTGCTCGAAACAACTCGCACATCTTCTCATCAGTGTCGACCATATCAGGCGCAAATCGTGCTAACTCACAGAATTCTCGGTCATACTCGGCCACAGACTTCTTCCCTTGCTTCAGATTTGTGAATTCGTTGGATTTCTGCTTGCGATAACTTCTCGGCACATACTTTTCATACAAAGCTTCCTTAAACTGATCCCACGTTAAGTTCTCGCACTCTTCGGGGGTATACATTCTTTGCTTCACTTCCCACCAGTAGTCGGCAGTTCCTTTCAGTTGATACGTCATACATTCCAGACGTTCACGATCGGAACAACGAAGAAAACGGAAAATTTGCTCAAGAGAACGAATCCAGTCCTCAGCATCAGCCGGACTGCCTTTACCATCGAAGGTTGGGGGATTTTGACGAAGAAAAAGTTCTTCGACTCGTCTCTCATTCGGAGAGAGTGGAGTAGGATCACGCTGTCCCTCAGGGTTATCTTCAGGGATTCTGACGTTTCTGCGTCTCGGTGGCATTCTAAAAATTACAACAAGAAAATTTTAGCCACTCCAGTTCTTTAGTTCACTAGGAACATTTCTGAAAACATTTCTCTTTTGGGAGGAATACGATTCTCGATCGGTACTTAAATAAATAAAAAACAAATTAAGGATCTTCTCAAATAATTTCATTATTTCAAATTCTCACGTATACATACATCTCATTCAATTTCTAATAACCATCAAACATTCATATCATCATCATCATATATTCTCGAGACAATTATTGTTCTCAAGCAATCAATCACAATCATAGAATAAAATATCATCACTTTCATTTTCACATACTCAATTCAAATTGATAACTCAAGAAACTCAAATTTTAATTTCAATAGCCTAACGGCTCATTTTCATATCGCCCGACGGTGGCCTCTTTTAAGGACTTCTAAACAATAGGGATTTACTTGAAAATTTCCCTTCTTCCTACTCGAGTTATGCAAGTCTTAGACCATAAATTACATCACTGCTGAAAATATAAAAGAGTTCGTCTCTCAAACACACACGAATAAAATACTTAAATTTCCACGGCTTCCTTGAATCACTTCTACATGCAGGAATCGCTTTCGCTTGGCCCATTGTCATCATATTGCTCCGCATCGGAGTCTACTCCAAAGTGCTCTATGGGATCTTCTTCCTCCTCAGGGTCTTCTTCCTCTTCTTCCTCTTCTTCAAGCATTTGGTCTACAAACTGGCCTTCTTCATCGACATTGTCATCTTCAATGGCGAAACACTCGCGCTCAACTTCCCTCAAAGCTTCTTCACAGTCTTCCAAAGTGTAGTTCATCGCGGCTAGCTCAGATTCAACCCATGGCGGGGTATTGGGGTTCTCTTCTTGACGGAGGTAAGGAGCTACATTAGTTGAGGTACCGAATTGAGAGTTGTGCTCGTCTTCTGGCCTTGCTAGGGAGGTCGATGCACAAGCAAAAGGAGCAGGAAAGACGTTGCTATGTAAGGCTTGAAGATATCCTTTTCCTACTGTTGCTGCATCAGTTGATTCATTTTCGTTCTCAATGCCGATGCTCGGACGGGCTGGCCTAGAAGATTCTGCTTCGGGATGATTTGAAAATGTTACTTGTTGATGACGCATATAAGCAGCAAATTGATCTTCATTCGATGAAGGATTTCCATTGCATCCGCTCAGCTGCAATGTTGGCAAGTTAAACAAAGCAAAGGGATCAAAAGATTGAATTGAAAGCACACCACTTACAATTGAATAATCTGGGTGGGAATTTCGAGGTTCAAGCACAGTTCGTGGCGGCGAATTGATTTGGAGGAAGACGGGGTCATCTTGAGGAATTGATGGAGGAGCACGAACAATTTTATTTAGCAAGCTTGGAGAGTCATCATCATATGGTTCTGACGGAGGAGCACCATAGGTCATGAAACGGGTTGAAATTGCGGAGATAAACGCATTCACATCGCCGTACAAGGTTCGGTCGAAGTAACGGTAGCCTAGAAATCGAGGGACAAGGGATGCTGCCCAATCTTTCCATTCTTGAGGTAGAGCTTGGATTAGATGCGTCATGCCTTCCAACGGTCCTATATCGATATACTGGACTCTTCCCCATATCGAATGATAACGCGCTAGAAATTCCGCTAGTGACTCGGTACTCATCTTTCTCACGTGCAAGTACTCCTGCATCCAATCGTTGTCGTCCATCCTATACGAATTTTTAAACGCATAAGCACACTTAACAATTAATCGAGCATACTAAAATTTCCACCACATACTCATTTCTGCGTTCCAAAGAGGGATTTTGGTTCATGGATTCGGGCAATTCCAAATCACGTAACCAATCGCACACGCATTTCATCCTTTCTGATTTTGCCACACGAACACGCATTGGGGAGGGCATTCTAAAGCAATCTAGTTATCAATCAACTTAACAGCTTTCATCTCTAAACATCATAACTCAAAAATAACTCAAAAGAAATTCTCAATATCTTAATAACTCAAACATAACTTTAACTTAAAAAACCCTTTAGAAAAAGACATACCTGGTTGCCGGATGAGATGGAGGATAGCTTGGTGTGGTTTACTGACTCAAATAAGTCTGGGAATTAAATCTAGACTCGACTTATCAAAGAATATCAGACTTCAGAGCAATCAAAACCTTGCTCTGATACCAACCTGTCACGCCCCGACTCTCGAGGTGCGACTTACGAACAACAATACAACCTAATCAACTAACAATCAACTCAAGTACGGGGAACATGCTCGGGGAAACATAAATGAAGAGCAATACAATCGAATAAGACTTTTCGAAGGTAATTGAAGTAATAACCGAGCATTTCAAAATAACAAACCAACAAGGGGGTAATAAGTAATTCAAGTCAAGAGATTAAACTTCAACAGGCATTTATACCATCGAGCACATCGCTCGGAATAAAAAACATAAGTATCATAGTATATGTATCAACAGACATCAATTCAAAAGGGTTGCAGCGGAAACTTGCATCAAAACCCAACACTCGTACGTATGAAGACGTACGAATGCCAGTCCGATATTCGACTCGACTCAACCAAAAACACCACCACCAAGTATCCATGCCATCATCATCCTGTCAACCTGTACGTTTAGAAATACACGCAGGGCTGAGTACTTCATACTCAGTGAACACAAGCCAAAACATTTGGATAAAGATGCTTTTAAAAGCTATATCAATTGAACTTGCCTTGCCGAAACATTACAAGTACTTAAGCAACTTAAAACAGTTTTACTTGTGCATGCTAAAACATTTTCTTTTAAATAGACTGCGCAGTCAAACATAACATATATCAATAGTGTTGGGAAATTTATTAGTATGAGTTTTGATGAATTCCAAAACCAACTGACCCCAACCGAGTAGATGTTGCCAGTTCCTAATGTTAGCAGTTAGGCTCGCTGTTTGAGCAATGTTTAAGATTTTATCTTTACAGATCTCCAGCTGAAGACGGCAACATAGCAACACTCGGATACAACCCCAGATGGAAGATCAGATGAGGAACATCAGTTACAAGACTCTGTCTGATGAGACAGTTATGCCAAAAATAGGGGAATACTTTTTTACAACTGAGAGTTCAAGCCAACAGATCAGCTGGAACATCAGCTATAGAATGCCATCCGATAAAGAGAATGTTTCAAGAAGGGGGAAGATATAAAGAAGTCCCAACATGAAGTTTAAAGTCAGCTGAGAGTTCAACGGTTCAGTCAGAACATCAGCTGAAGACCACTCAGATGAAGATCAAGATTTTCAACCGACTAACCAAGGTTGACTGTCAGAAAGGTTTGAATTTGAAATTCAAAAAAGAAGTCACATAAAGGTTTGACCGTTCAGTCATTACCTCATTTGGCCCAACACAAGGTTGTCTCAGATGGAAAGCAGAAGAGCACAGATGCCATATTAGGAAAGTCTGCAGAGATGAGAGACAAGCCATCACTATCAAAGAACAGAGATCGATAGCTCCTCCAACGGCTAGTTGATTCTCTCCGCCTATAAATAGAGGCATTCATTCATTCGACATAATTGATAAGACAGAGAAAATTTGAAGCGCACCCACGAGAGAAACAAGAGCAAAGAAAATCTGCAAAATCACATTCTAAGAGCATCAGCAACTGAGAGTTCCGAGTGGTAGAACATTAGTAGCTGAGGGTTCATAGAATTATAATCTGTCTTAGATCTTAGTTTGAGTGTTCATACGTTCAAGCCATAGATCCAGCTCACATTCGTGTTCGAGCTGTAGTTGGAAAACCCACCCACATACACACCCTAAAAAGTGTTTGTTAGGTTCATACTCTTCCTGTAATTGAGTAGTTAGGTTGTCAAGTACCCGCAAACTTGACATAGGTTGTTAAGTACCCGTAAACTTAACTGTAAAGGTTGATAAGTACCCGGAAACTTATTGCAACGGTTGCACAACCCACGTAAGCTATTTGGAACTGTCCAGAAGAACTTGGACTGAGGTGTGTGGACTCACATCTCCCCGTGGACGTAGGAGTTCTCTCCAAACCACGTAAATCCTGTGTGTCTGTGTTTATTTCTGTTCAGTTACTTATTGCATTTTCAACTGACCAAACTAACCGGCATACAAACTGCATCTTTACATATCAACTGTTTTGGTTTTTTACCAACCTTGCACAAGAGCGTGAGTTATTTTACGAGTATAATTTCCACCACATTCCGCACGGCACCACTCTCACAGCTGAGTTCTCTTACTTAGTTGTGATTCCAGCTGAGACTTTCTTTACTCAGTTGAAGTTTTTCGGGGGTTAAATTTTTCAAAGTTGAAAAATCCTAACTGGTGTATTCCCCCCCTCCCATACACCAGTAACTCGTATCGGGACCATCAAGTGGTATCAGAGCAGTGGTTCAAAAGACTGTTGTCTCTGTTTCACGAGGTGTGAATCGAGGTGTTTTCTTCAGTGGTCAACTGAATAGATCCTTTTTCACGCTAGTGCATATTTGCTTGTTTTTGTTGTCTGTTGTTGTGTGTGCAGATGGATATGAAAGATAAGATCGTGGTTATGTTCTCGGTTGTGAACTATACAGCCTGGAGGACTCGAATGAAGAAGATGCTACTGTCCAAGCATCACAGAATGCAACAAGTACTCTCATCCGGACCTATCAAGATCACGGAAAAGGTCATCCGTACTCCTACAGATCCAACCCTTGGGGATGTAACTGAGGAGATAGTCGAGAAGAACCCAGAAGACTACACTTCTGAGGAAGCTAAAGTGAGCCAGCTGGATATCTGGGCTCAAAGCACTATCATGTCCACAGTTGGACAGGACTATCTTCCGTGGATAGAGGAGTGCGACACTGCTAAAGAGATGTGGGACACTTTGGCATCTTTGAGTGAAGGAAGTGATGAAACCAAGGAGAACAAGTTCTCCCATGCATGTCAAGATTTTGACAACTTCACTCTGAAAGTGGACAAAACCATCGATCAGATGGAGCTGCGGTTCATGGAGATCATCAGGAGGATCCAGTCTATCCGAAGAGGAAAGTATACTTTGAGAGAAATCAACCTCAAAGTATTACAAGCACTTCCAGCTGAGTGGGATACCTTCACCAATATCCATGAAAGCCGAGCTGATCTAGGAGAATTGGGAACTGAAAGATTGTTCTCAATTCTAAAAGGAAATGAGTACAAAGTGAACCGACGAAAATCTCAGTCGATGGCTCAAACAAGTCGACATGAGGATGTTGGTTCAACAATGAAGACAGTTGCCCTTCGAGCTGACTATTCCAAGCCTCGAACATCAAGAGCAACAAGATCTGCGGACACAACTGCGAAGGAGCCAAGCAGAGAAGAGCTGCAACAGTGCATTGCCGCCATGTCAAAGAAGCTAGCCGACATGGACACTCGGTTCGGAAAGTACAAGCGGTTTCACAAATCCAACCGAACACGAGGCAACTCAAAGCCTGTGAACAACGGATGTTTTGAGTGTGGCAAAGAGGGACATTTTAAGGTTGACTGTCCAGACCTCTCAAAGAAAGAAAGAGATGCGTTGAGGGCCAAGCAAAACGCAAAAGATAAGGCCATGGTTGCAGAGGAAGCAGCTGACGACGTGGACATCTTCACTGACACTGAAGATGAGGACGAACTGACTCCCACCAACAACGCAAGTGGACAGGATCAATGTCTCATGGCAATTGGAGCTGACCAAGATGAAGCTGAGGTAACTTCTATCCCAGCTAATTTAAATTCTTCTAATGTTGCTAACATACAGGATACTTTAGAAGATGAGTTGCAACCATCTTGGGATGATTTCCAAGAACTAAGTGAGCAACTGAATCAGCAAACGGTTGAGTTTAAGACTCTTCAAAAACAGTTTATTAATCTGGAAGAATCCTTAACCGAAAAGGACGATCTGATCAAGAATCAAACTGAAGAGATTGAGAATCTCAAAAATCAACTGACCGCGGCCAACCAAGTTGAGGCTTCAACCGATGAGCAGTTGAAGGAACAGATCAAGGCACAGAATGAGCAGTTGAACAAGCAAGAGGCTCAGATCGACCAGCTGATAAAGAAGTCACATGGACAAACCGAGCAGATCACTATACTCCTCAAGGAGTTGCAAACTGAGAAGGATAATCTAATCAAGCTGTATCAGTCATCCAAGATCATCGAGAATCTTATCCTACAACAGACAGATGGATGACGTGTCAGGACTCGGTTATGATATTGTCAAGGATACTGGAATTCCACCAGCAACCTTCACCAAAGCTGTAGAAGTCACAGCTGTCGAGCCAAACACAGCTGAGTCTCCAGAAGTTAATCCAATCTCCACCTCTCAGCAAGTTCAACCGACCAACAGAATTACAACTGAGAAGGGAAAATGAGTAGTAGATGGAAGACAGAATATTCCATCGGTTGGAACATCAACCGAGGGGGAATGTTCCAAAAGTCAGAAGAGGAATCAGAGGCGTCGAAGGTATAATCGCAACCGAACTCAGAATCAGAACCAACCTCTGCATCAACCTCAGAGTAAACATCAGAAGGAATGGAACCGACCGCAGAACAGACAAGGGCTCAATCATCTGAAACAACAGCGGTTCCAACATCAGTTCGATCAAAGGTTCCATCAGAGTCAACCGATGTGGAACAGTTACGACAGCTATGGCCACTCATGCCACAACATGAATCAACATCTGGGCATGAACAGCTATCATCAACAGCCAGGGCAATGGAATCAGAATCAGCCAAGACGATTCCACAATGACGGCCGACCTCATTGGCAGAATCAAAAGGGTCAGAGACGTCAATCAAATAGGAGGAACCCCACTCCTCCTAAAGCCCAACATAGGAGAAATCCATCTCCTCCAAAGAAACAGAATATCAATAATAACAACAAGCCTAAGGATAACCGAGGTGTTGTTATAGTTGATGAAAATGGGCAGATCATTTGGAATGACAAGGCTATTCGAGTCTATAGGGAAAAACGACCCACAGTTCTAGGGGGAACTGGTTCTAACCCTCCAGGACCCAACTGATATGGGGGACCTAAGCGTGTTTCTCTGTGCAGGTACAGGAGGAACAGCTGAGGAAAAATAAAGCATCACAGACAAAGTGGGTGATGGACAGTGGATGCTCGAAACACATGACAAATCTGAAGGATTTGCTTGGCAGTTTCGTGGAGCTGAACGGTCCAACTGTTACTTTTGGTGACAACTCAAAAGGTTACACCAAAGGCTACGGTATCCTTGAAACCGATCACGTGTCAATTTCTAATGTTTCATATGTTGATGGATTGAAGCATAACTTGCTCTCCATCAGCCAATTCTGTGATAATGGTTTCTCTGTCAAGTTTGATGCACAGGGTTGCAGGGTTAAAGATGTTCAAACAAAGCAGGTTATATTGTTGGGAAATCGATCCCCAACTGGGAATGTCTATTATGCTGACTGGAAGAGCAATCCACCTGAAACCTGTCTGTTATCAAAAAGCAGTTCAGATGTGAGCTGGTTGTGGCACAAACGGCTCAACCATCTGAATTTCAAGACAATGAACCGACTTGCAAGACAGGAACTCGCAAAGGGCACTCCTAACCGAGTGTTTTCAACAACCCACATCTGCAGTGCATGTCAGCTGGGAAAGAGGGCCAGATCCTCGTTCAGGTTGAAATCCACACCCTCAACCGACCGAGTATTGCAGTTGATCCATATGGATCTCTTCGGGCCAGTTACACCTAAGAGCATAAATGGCAACGAATATACACTGGTTGTAACTGATGATTACTCGAGGTACACGTGGACCATTTTCATGCGCCACAAGAGTGAAACCCGAGATGAGCTGCCTAAGCTGATGAATCGGATATCGAACCAACAAGAGATGAAAATCATTTCTATCCAATCAGACCGTGGAACCGAGTTCCTCAATGAAACCATCATTGAATACTGCGAGAAGCACGGAATCACTCATCAAACCTCAGCTGCGCGAACTCTGCAACAGAATGGAGTAGCTGAAAGAAGGAACCGAACGCTGAAGGATGCAGCCACATCCATGTTGACAAGCTCAGCTCTACCAAAGAGATTTTGGGCTGAGGCGATCAACACAGCCTGCTACACTCAGAACCGTTCTCTTCTGACCAAGCGGTTGGGAAAGACACCATATAAGCTATGGAGACGCAGGAAGCCCGATATTTCATATTTTCGCATTTTTAGTTCTAAGTGTTATATTCACAACAATGGGAAGACTCAGTTGAAAACTTTCGATGCCAAAGCTTCGAAAGGCATATTCCTTGGATATGCTGCTCGAATCAAGGCATATAGAGTTTTCAACAACAGCTCTCGTGTTGTAGAGATAACACCTCATATTAGTTTTGATGAATCTACCTTTGAGTGCAGGGAACAGGCTAAAGGACAACAAGCAGATCCAGCTGTTCCACCAGTTCTCACCAGATCGCAAGTTCAAAGGCAGAAGAATTTGGCCGAACTGTTGGTATGGGCAACTGACGATGATGATCCGTGTTCCTCAGAAGATGAATATGAAAATCATCAAGCAGTAGCTGAGGACCCCAGCTCAAATTAAGGGGGAACTCCAGCTGATGTCACTCCAACTGCATCAGCAACCAAAGCCCAACCAAGCCCGATTCGAAATGTTGTCAATGTTGAGGATCCAGACCCAACAGCTGACAAATCCCCAGTTATGAAGACTCCAACAGTTCAGGATTCTCCTTCAGTTGAAATCCCTAAACCAACACAGTTGGAAGAAGAAGGAAGACGCAACCGGAGATGGTATGAAGTTCTTTCCACTAACGACATCATCGAAGATCCAACCGAAGGTGTGCGTACAAGAAACAGAGTTGCGACTCAGGACTCAACTGAGGAAGAGACCAACATTTATGCCCAATATGCTGAGGAGTTGGCAGTTCTAGAAGAGTTTGAACAAGCTGGAGATGTTGCCATGATTTCATGCTTTGTAGTTGATGTGCCAGAACCAAAGAACGTTGTGGAAGCTCTCAACTGTGTTCACTGGACAATAGCTATGCAAGAGGAGCTGAATGAATTTCTACGCAACTGTGTTTGGGAATTGGTAGAAAGACCAGCTGGTGTCAAGGTTATTGGACTTAAGTGGATTTTCAAGAACAAGAGAGACGCCATTGGTTACATCGTGAGGAACAAAGCAAGGTTGGTAGCTCAGGATTACTGCCAACAAGAAGGGATTGACTTTGAAGATTCCTTCGCACCAGTTGCAAGGCTGGAAGTCATCCGAATCTTTCGAGCTTATGCCGCACATCACAAGTTTAAAGTGTATCAAATGGATGTGAAGTGTGCATTCCTCAACGGTGATATCAAGGAAGATGTATATGTTGAACAGCCACCCGGTTTTGAAACTGGAGATGGAAGAGTGTACAAGTTGAAGAAAGCCATCTATGGCTTGAAGCAAGCACCAAGGGCCTGGTATGACACTCTTTGTGGTTTTCTACTAGACTCGGGGTTCAAACGAGGCTCAGTTGATAAAACCCTGTTCACCATCAAAGTTGGAGATGATATACTTGTGGTGCAAATCTACGTGGATGACATCATATTCGGTTCCAAGTCAGAGGAGTTGTGCAAGAAATTCTCAGATCTTATGAAGGAGAAGTTCGAGATGTCAATGATGGGCGAGATGAATTATTTCCTTGGATTACAAGTGAAGCAGTCACCAGAAGGGATTTTCATCAATCAGTCTAAGTATACAAAGGAGCTCATCACCAAGTTCGGATTGCAGACAAGTAAGACCACAAGGATCCCGATGAATACTAACTGGAAGATTGAACCCGGAGCTGAGGGAAAGCTAGTGGATGCCAGCAAGTATAGAGGGATCATCGGTTCGCTGCTATATCTAACTGCCAGTCGGCCAGACATATCCTACGCGGTTGGAGTGTGTGCTCAGTTTCAAGTCCAACCGAGGGAAGCTCACATGTTGGCAGCAAAGAACATCATCAAGTATCTGAAGGGTACTGTCAATATTGGGTTGTGGTATCCAACTGACGATAATATCCAGCTGACCGGATATTCAGATGCGGATCTAGCCGGAGATCGAGTGGACAGGAAGTCCACTTCTGGACACTGTCAGTTCATGGGAAGTAAGCTAGTTTCATGGTTCTCCAAGAAACAAGCATGTGTTGCTACTTCTACAACCGAGTCAGAGTATATGGCTGCCGGAAGTTGTTGCATGCAGGTGTTATGGCTTAAGCAACAGCTGAGGGATTATGAAGTTGCAACTGGACAGGTTCCCATTCATTGCGATAGCTCAAGTGCCATTGCTATCTCTTTGAATCCTGTTCATCATTCTCGGACAAAGCACATTGATATCAGACATCATTTCATCCGAGATCATATAGAAAAGAAGGACGTATCCATGGAGAAGATTCCAACTGAGATTCAGAGAGCTGATATCTTTACCAAACCTCTACCTGAAGCCCGGTTCAAGATGTTATGTGATCTTCTTGGACTATTGGATCCATCAGATGAGGAGTCAGCCGAGCTGAAGAGTCAGATATCTATCTAAGGGGGAAGCTCAGATGAAGGGGGAATCTCAGATGCGGAGCACCAACTGAAGACATCAGACGTCAGCTGAACAGACGAACTCGAGTCAGCTGATGGTATGCGGCAACTGAGGAACACAACTGAGATATACAGCTGATCTCGACATCAGCTAACAGGTAACATTTATGGTTGAAGGTGTTATGACATTAAATGAGAATGTTTGAAATAAATTCAAACATTCCTGAACATGTCAGCTTAATTAAATAAGCCATCGTGACGCATTTAATGTAAAGTCTGGCTGAACACCTATAGCCTTACTTTATAGTGCGACTGGGCTGACACACTAATCTCTTCACCTTCTCACTCGCGCGCGTGGAGCGTCAGTCAAAATCGACCAACCGTCGCGAGATCTCAACCGTTGATGGATAGATGCCATTCAATCCTGGCCATCCATTTCAAACGACGCGGTAACCTATATAAAGCGGAAAATCAGGAAGTGATCCTTACCTTCTCTATTCGTGCATATCAATATTAACTGTTCATCATCCCCTCCGAAATTGTCTCACCATTTTCAGTAACATATTTCCCTCTTCTTCGCATATATATATTCCACTGAAATGGCACCTAAATCAAAAGCATCAAAGAAGATGGTCTCTGCTGAACCAGCCACGTTCCAGGAATCCTTCGACTTGATGCTGTCGAAGATTCACTTCGAACAAATTCTATCAAGGGAAGCACTGACCACGCCGGAAATCGCACCCGTCGCCAAACTTCTTTCCGACCACGGTCTGCTCAACTGGGCAACTCTCTCTCCATCTAAGCTGCTCAGAAAGCAAGTAGTCCACTTCTACCGGAATCTGCAACGCGATGCTAAACTCGGGCTTGTCACGACCATTCCGTACAAGCAACGAATCAGCACTTCCCGATCGATTGAAGAAACGGCTGTCGAGATCGAAGTGTCTAAAGAACTGGGAAAGATCATCCCCAAAAATCGGGAGGCTATAGACATGATGGGCAACTTCACCGACAAAGAAGCGGATGCATTTCTGCAAACTATCCTCATTATCCCTGAACCATTGAAGAGGAGTATGCAGAGGACCAAAGTGAAGCCGGAGCACCGACTTCTGTTTGATGTGATATCAAAGTGTGCTTTCGCATATGGAGAAGCTTTCGGCGATATCAGCAGACCGAAGCTCAAGCAGCAGAAGGCCTTGGAAGAAAAGCACAAGATTGACTGGCTGAGTTATTTTGAAAGCCAGCTGTGGGCAGAAAAACTGAAGATCTCCGAGACACTAGCTGAGTCCGGAGAGAAACTGTTGAGTGTTAAGAGAACACTCAACTTCGGCACCAAGATATCAGCCCTGATCCTCCGAGCAACCAAGGGTCAGAAGCTAACTTGGGAAGGCAGTGAGGACCCTCCGTTCAACAAGCTGATGTTGTTCCCAACAGCCAAGAAGGCTAGGGACGTTGTGGAAGCTGTGTACACTCCCAAGGGAGCCACAAAGCCAGCTGTGGAGACGGCCCCAGCAGTCCGCCGCCCATCAAGGTCCAAACCTGCAAAACGCCAGCTGGAGGAAGTGGCTGAAGAAGATGATAAAGAAGAAGAAGAGGTGGAACCCCTCAAGAAAAAGCCCAGGATCAAAATCATCCAGCCAGCAGCTCAACCGGCTACAACGGGCCCAGTGGTGGTGATACCAGCTGAGAAAGCAGCTGAGGAGAAGGAATCAACCGAATCCAGGCAGTCGGTTGATCCAGCTAGGTTTATGCTTCAACCCCGTCAACAGGAAAAAATGGTTGAAGGAAGGAAGACCGACGATGAGGAGTCCAGCTCGTCCTCAGATGACTCTTCTTCATCTGAGGAGTCCCACGACAGTCCACCCTCTCCACCAACTGGAGCTGATAAAAGCCAGGAAATCCCACCTGTGTCTGAGGAAACCAATGAGCCCGCCCAGTCTCTCCCCAAAGAGGATTCAGTTCTCTCAACTGATCCTCAGTTAGAAATTCCGAGCCTCTCGCTCGATGCCAACGTTGAGACCGTTCCTTTGGCCAACGTTGATGACACCATTGAACCCATCTCCTTTGATATTGATCCCTCCCAAATTGATGAAGAAGCCAACCGCCAGGCAATTCTGGCTGAATATGAAGGCAGGTTGGACTACTGCTTTCGCAAACTGATAGGCATGTTCCCAGAGGCAAGTTCGATGCCCATTTTCGCCATGTTTGGGACTAAACTGCTCTATCAGTTCAGCGTTATCTTTAGATACTGGTACGTCAAGGAGGAAACCCTGAGGATCCACGGATGGGACAGGCTGAAAATTGATGAATCCAACCTGAGGGTGTACTTCGACTACCAGAACCTCGAGGTTGCCTACAACCAGAACGTTGCCCTACTACGTTGCCGCTTGGACTTGAGCATGAAAGAAGGAACCGACTCCAGAGAACTGTGCGACAATCCTGGAGCTGTGCAATTCTTGATAACATGTTAGCCAAGAATGCCGACCATATGGAGGATGTCGATGAAGCTGACGAGGCTGCCAAGAGGGAAGAAGAAAAGCTCAAACAATACCTGGCTAGCCAAACAGCCATGGTTGTAGTGGACCCAACAGCCCAGACACAACAGCAAGAACTGCCTGGACCCTCTGATCAGCCAGCACACTCCACCAATGATATCTGTGAGCTGATATCTGAGAGGGTCAACCAGCTGAGGCATGAGTTGTTGTCCAAAATCGAGCACAACAAAAAAGAGCAAGCTGCCAAGATAAATCAGCTGATGGAGGAGAATGCATCTCTGAAGAATCAGCTGGAACAACTCTCCACCTCCCTACAGCAAAAGCTGGAAGACGTCTCCACTTCTACCAGCTCGGATGTCAAAGAACTGAAGAAGGCGGTACAAGGACTCAGCTCGGACTTCAATGTCTTCAAGTCTGTTGCTGAATCCAATCTGGCAAAGTCCTAGCAGACACAAGACCAGGAGTGGATGTCTCAGTTCGAAAATTTTTGAGCTGAGTTCGTCACCCTTCACAAGGATGTCTCTGCAACCTTTGCCGCCTTGAAGAAAGCTGAGCAAGAACGCCAAGACCTGGAGCTGGCAAAGAAGATTGAAGAGAAAGATGCTGTGGAAGAACTCTTCTCCCGAGTTCAACAAGCAGAAGCCAAGCTGACCTCCCTGGATGGCTCAGTTGCCACCCTTTTGGATGATGCCAAAAAGGGGGAAGGAAAGGAGCCAGCAGCTGTTGCTGGACAGGGGAAAGGTGTTCACCAAAAGCTGGGGGAAGAAAGTGGTCAAAGGGAAGGAGTGCCAGTTGAAACTCAGGCTGAAGGAGCTGAAGGATCTCAGCTGAAGGAGTCTACACAAAAAGAGCAGGAACTTGAAGTCTCCCAAGACCTCGTAGCCGAGCTTACAGCCGAACTAGATGCCGATCTTGACGGAATCTCAGTCGAGGATTGCATCAAAGCTGCAAAAGCTATGGGGGAGTCCAAGGAGAACTACTTGAATCTCTCTTGGATCAAGAAGTTTGTTGCAGATCAAGCTAAGAAAGTGGCCAAGTTCGAGAAGAAACTGGCAAAAATTGAAAAGAGCGTAGATAGGAACAAAGCCAGCCGGAGCGTCAGAAGAATCAACAAACACCAGATGAAGGCTGAGGCTAGGAAGAAGACTCAACAGCTACAGAGAAATGCCCCGCTCCAGTCACGGTTCCCACATATTGACAAGTGGATGAACATTGAGTGGAACGATGACTGGGAGCAGTTCAAGCATGAGTTCATTAATGACTTTTACTACAGGAAGGTCTACTCAACTGAAGACCCAAGGCAAGCCTTCAAGGAAGCCTTGTGGGAGCTCAAATCTGGGGATCCTGGGATGTTCAGGCAATTCCAAAGAGCCATGGTGAAAGCTCAGCTTGATCCCAACACTGTTCCGGTTCCGCAGAAGGTTAGATATCGCCCTCAGATGATCAAAGGCACAAGTACTCCTAACAGAAATGCGATCATGGCTGAGGCGAGACAAATGTGCAAGGAACATGGTGTTAACACCGGGATCGAGTCAGCTGCAAAGAGAGAGATCTTTGACCGTATCTTCAGCAAGTACGGCCAAGAGTATTTTTGAGTTGATGTAGTTTTTGAGCAACTGATGTATCTTTAACTATTTTGTACTTATCCTTGTAATCATCAGTTGTAATGAAAACTTCAAATATATATACGATTCAACTTGACGTACAATATCTCATTGTCCAAGCTATGAATCGCAGTCTTTTAAATACCATGTTATAACTGTGCTAACCCTTTGATGTTTTATCTTATAGACTGTCTAGAATTTCAGCTGAGATTTTAGGTCAGTTAGTAAGGTTTAGATCAGTAGCGGTTTCAAGTTGTAAGTGGTTTTGGCATCATCAAAAAGGGGGAAATTGTTGGGAAATTTATTAGTATGAGTTTTGATGAATTCCAAAACCAACTGACCCCAACCGAGTAGATGTTGCCAGTTCCTAATGTTAGCAGTTAGGCTCGCTGTTTGAGCAATATTTAAGATTTTATCTTTACAGATCTCCAGCTGAAGACGACAACATAGCAATACTCGGATACAACCCCAGATGGAAGATCAGATGAGGAACATCAGTTACAAGACACTGTCTGATGAGACAGTTATGCCAAAAATAGGGGAATACTTTTTGACAACTGAGAGTTCAAGCCAACTGATCAGCTGGAACATCAGCTATAGAATGCCATCCGATAAAGAGAATGTTTCAAGAAGGGGGAAGTTATAAAGAAGTCTCAACATGAAGTTTAAAGTCAGCTGAGAGTTCAACGGTTCAATCAGAACATCAGCTGAAGACCACTCAGATGAAGATCAAGATTTTCAACCGACTAACCAAGGTTGACTGTCAGAAAGGTTTGAATTTGAAATTAAAAAAGGAAGTCACATGAAGGTTTGACCGTTCAGTCATTACCTCGTTTGGCCCAACACAAGGTTGTCTCAGATGGAAAGCAGAAGAGCACAGATGCCATATTGGGAAAGTCTGCAGAGATGAGAGACAAGCCATCACTATCAAAGAACAGAGTTCGACAGCTCCTCCAACGGCTAGTTGATTCTCTCCGTCTATAAATAGAGGCATTCATTCATTCGACATAATTGATAAGACAGAGAAAATTTGAAGCGCACCCACGAGAGAAACAAGAGCAAAGAAAATCTGCAAAATCACATTCTAAGAGCATCAGCAACTGAGAGTTCCGAGTGGAAGAACATTAGTAGCTGAGGGTTCATAGAATTATAATCTGTCTTAGATCTTAGTTTGAGTGTTCATTCGTTCAAGCCATAGATCCAGCTCACATTCGTGTTCGAGCTGTAGCTGGAAAACCCACCCACGTACACACCCTAAAAAGTGTTTGTTAGGTTCATACTCTTCCTGTAATTGAGTAGTTAGGTTGTCAAGTACCCGCAAACTTGACATAGGTTGTTAAGTACCCGTAAACTTAACTGTAAAGGTTGATAAGTACCCGAAAACTTATTGCAACGGTTGCACAGCCCGCGTAAGCTGTGTGGAACTGTCCAGAAGAACTTGGACTGAGGTGTGTGGACTCACATCTCCCCGTGGACGTAGGAGTTCTCTCCGAACCACGTAAATCCTGTGTGTCTGTATTTATTTCTGTTCAGTTACTTATTGCATTTTCAACTGACCAAACTAACCGGCATACAAACTGCATCTTTACATATCAACTGTTTTGGTTTTTGACCAACCTTGCACAAGAGCGTGAGTTATTTTACGAGTATAATTTCCACCACATTCCGCACGGCACCACTCTCACAGCTGAGTTCTCTTACTCAGTGGTGATTCCAGTTGAGACTTTCTTTACTCAGTTGAAGTTTTTCAGGGGTTAAATTTTTCAAATTTGAAAAATCCTAACTGGTGTATTCCCCCCCTCCCATACACCAGTAACTCGTATCGGGACCATCAAATAGTATGCATCATCTGTCATAATTTAACTCGCTGTGCCGAGAAGTAGGCCTCAACCAAAAACACCACACCACCAAGTATCCATGCTATCATCATCCTGTCAACCTGCACGTTTAGAAATACACGCAGGGCTGAGTACTTCGTACTCAGTGAACACAAGCCAAAACATTTGGATAAAGATGCTTTTAAAAGCTATATCAATTGAACTTGCCTTGCCGAAACATCACAAGTACTTAAGCAACTTAAAACAGTTTTCTTTTAAATAGACTGCGCAGTCAAACATAACATATATCAATAGTATGCATCATTTGTCATAATTTAACTCACTGTGCCGAGAAGTAGGCCTCCTTCTCAAATACTGTGACCGGCCTAACCGAAGCAAGGCTCACAGTCACCTCAACATTCAACATACCACACGTGGGTTCCTGCCTTTCACATGATAATAATCTCAAGCAAACAGATGATAACACATACCAAACTCAATAAAACGGCAAGTCAATCGCATTTAAAATCATATAATAATACTCAATAGCATAATAACATTCATCGATGGTTTTGGTTCAGAAAAGCCCACCTGACTTCCGAAGATTCTAGCTAGGCGGTTTAAGGGCTATTCGTCCTCGCTTATCGATCCGTCCGGCTTGATCCTTCACAGATCGACATCGATAAAGAGAAATAAGATATTACGCAGAACGGATAAAAGGCGTCGGTCTCGACTGAAGGACTTCTACTTGAGTCGTTTCTCTCAACGCTTTATCTTTTCTAAAAGATCTCGCATTCTCATCTTTAACCATTAAATCTACTAGATGATTGGTTAATATTACTAACCAATGTCTTAGCACTTCACGCTTTAATTATGAAATGGCGTCTATCTAATTTCTATTACTCGAGCTTTCTTTTCAAAACTTAATCAATTCTCGATTTAATTAACAACTCAAAAGCTCAATTATTTGCATAAAATTAAACTCAGTAATTCTTCACGTCACAAATAATAATATTCACTCAAACATTTAATTCAATTGTACAACAAATCCAAATAGATCAAACACATTTCAAGACACATTAACATTTATTCAATTATATTTTAGAACTTAACTCAAATAAGAATTCTTTTTATAAAACTCAAACAATATAATTTATCTTTTCTTGGCTTATAAACAACGCTTTTCCAAATCCGTTATCTTATGAAGCATTTTATAAATTTTTACTCAATTAATAAAATTTCTCTTTAATTTTTATTAATCACTTATGAAATAGGAATTTCTTTTCCATTTCTATTTCAATTCTCATTTCTTAACTTGACTATTATTCTTCTAATTATTAACTCGGCATTTCTCCTCGGTTTATTCTCAATTTACATGGTTTGAAAAAATAACTTAATTAACTAATTAACTTTAATTAATTTCTTTCAAAACCATTACTCGTATTTTATTCCATTATCCTTTTGATTAAACTAAACGAGTATTTAATTTAACTCGTCTAACATCTTTTCCTCGACTCGATTAAAACTTCTTTTTATTTCCTTATTAATTTATTTTCTTTTCTTTTTAACTCGATTTTCTCGACTCTTGTTTATTTACTTACTAAATTCCTTTTCTTCTTTGTTCTTAACTTAAGACTAATTTCTTATTTAACAATTTCCTTTATTCTTCAATTAATTTTTATAAAAACTAGTTTATCTTATTAGTTTAATTATAAAATCTCTTTTTGATTTAGTTTAAAAAAAAATTCAAATCTTCAAGTTTTAATATAAGAACACTTACTAGATATATCTTTTTGTGCATTTTTCAATTCTTAACACTTTTAAAACTTTTAAACTTCATTCTTTTGTTACAAAAGATCTTATTTCCATCTAGGACTCAAACTAATACTTTAACACACATGATATCATCAAAGTCATCAAATCTTCTAAATTATCATAAATTATTTTCTTTAATAACTTCACATGCAATTCGATTTTCTTATACTTAACAACATACAAGATTAAATCAACATATCATATCATATAACAATTTCATGATCAAGACATCAACTAGATCATCAACAAAATCAACAAAATAATTTCTCCCTTTTTTTCCCAAAACACACGGCATTCATAGATTTTTTAGAGCAATTGATTTTTCAATTTTTTTAAGCATATAACTCCATTTTAAACATGATAAAAAACATAAATCAAGCATCAAAATAACAATAACTAAAGAAGTCCACATTTTCTTATTTCTTTCTCCTATTTTCAGCATTAATCATTTTTTTAGGGTTTTAATTTCATTTTCTTCTCTTAATTCATCGATTAAATCCTAGTGTTCGATTCTCCTATCGATTTCTTCTCACTCGATCTTCACATCGATTACCTAAGTTTGCCTAAACATAAAGTAAATACCATGCATGCATGTTTTCTTTCTTTTAGGGCTTAGAGATATACATATATACAATTAATCAAATGAATTAACATACTTTGAAAATTAAAATTGGATCTCCTCTTCTTGGCTTCTTGGGATCGAATTGAAGGGAAAATGCTTGGATGTATGGAAGAACTCCTCTTGAATCCTCAAAAAATATAAGGAATAATTAATCATCCATCTAGGGCCTTATAGCCGAAAAATACAAGAAAATAAGGATGATTATTTGAATTTAATACTCAAGAACTTGATGAATTTTTACCTTTTTCTTGAAGGTATGGATGAAATAGATGAAGGATGATGATCTTCACTTCATTTCCATGGATTTTGAGCTTGAATGTTAAGCTTGCATGGAAGAAACTCAAATGTGTGTGAGGTGTGTGTGTATTGCCGAGAGGGAGAGAGAGTAGGGAGAGAATTTTTCTTCTTCTTGTTTTCTTACTAGATTTCGAAAGAGAGAGAAAGAGAGAGAGATGGAATGGCTTGAATGAACAAATTTTCCTTTTGTATGGAGAGAGAGAGGTAGAATGCATGTATTTAGTTTCCAACATAGAGAATAAACATGATGACAATTAGTGTTGGAAATTGGTGTGTTTAAGTATGATTGATAGTTTGATGTGATTGCCATTGCATGCAATCTTTGGTTAAGATTGTGGTGAAGAGATCATGATTAAAGTTACATAGGGACTTGGAGAGAGATTAGGGAGAGAGATAGTGAGAGAGGTGGCGGTGAGAGAGAGAGAGAGAGCGACACTTGTCTTCGTTGTTTCGTTACGGGTATTAATTATCCGGTCGTAAAGGTTTTCCGGATAAAATGATCCGTATTAATTCATTTATGCTATAAACGGGTCTAATCTCTCCTCGTCTTATTTCCGACACTAAAACACCTCAAACCTAATTCACATTTCATTAAAAGATTAACGATTCCGATCATCTAGTCTTTTAAATCTTAAAAGAAATTAGTCGGCTTATTAATCCGCTAAAGATTAAATCCTCGTAACTCTTCTCAAATTATCTCGGTTAAACTCCTATCTTATCTCAATAACCATAGAAGAAATTCTAGGTTCAAAGATTTTAATTAAAATCTATTCTAAGTTCTTCGGCGCATAGCAATTTCTCGGTTATCAATATTATTCTCTTTCAATCAAAAATCTTTGGAGTTTTTCTGAAAATCAAACTCGTATTCATTCTCATACAAACAACTCAATAAATTCATCACATTATCATTTCAAGAAATAGAACAGATAATTTCACGTAAAAACACATAAGGGCATTTTAGTCATTTTACTCATTTCTATTTATTTAGAAAAGAAAATTTTTACTCCTCAAATCTCATCATTTAACTTACTCAGTTAATTAACACACTTACTAATGTTATAGAAGTTCGAGGTATTACAACATAAAGTTATAAAATATCTCCAACAAAGAGAATGACTCATTAAGGGGCGTTTGGGCGTGTCAAAAATGTCGAAAATATCTCATTTACGAGTCTAGAACGATGTTATAAAAGTCGAAAAATAATTTCTTAGATAGTTATGCATTTGACGAAATCTAATTCGACCGTTAGATTAGAAATAAATCACATACTCGGAAAACTTAATTCGTTTTTCAAAATCCGTGAAAAAGTTGGGATAAGGCAGTCTAAAATTCGCCCGGAAAAATCATAAAAACTGACTTTCTCCGGTGAACTTGTATCGAAGAAAAAGTGAATGTAAATCCTGACGGTTTTTCAATCTGAGTTTTCGGACGATAAATTTGTCGGACGAGAAAACCCTAATACAGTAGTCGTTCGACCAACTTCTGGAATTTATTTTCAGAAACGGATTTCACCGTAAATCTTAGAATCGAAAATCCTTAACTTAAGCGTACAAAGCCTTAATTATTAATTAACTTTTTATTTTAAAGACGGAATAATTATCCGGGGTACTACATCCTACCCCTCTAACAAGAAATTTCGTCCCGAAATTTGCATACCTTCTTCAAAAAGGTAAGGGTACTTCTCTTTCATCTTTTCTTCGAGTTCCCACGTGGCTTCTTCTTGCCCGTGGTGATTCCATAGCACTTTTACTATTGGTATCGACTTGGTTCTTAACTCTTGTATCTTTCGATCTAAAATCGATAATGGTTATTCTTCATAACTCAAGTCAGATTCAAGAATGACGTCTTGCGGGTTAATTACGTGTTTAGGATCAAAAATATACTTTCTTAACTGAGATACGTGAAACACGTTATGGACACTTCCTAAACTTGGCGGTGAGGCCAATCTATAAGCAACGGGTCCTACTTTTTCGAGAATCTCGTAAGGTCCTATAAACCTTGGTCTGAGTTTACCCTTAACGCCGAATCTAACGATTCCTTTGGATGGTGAGATCTTGAGGAAAACCTTATCCCCAATTTCAAAACTAAGATTGGTTCGACGGTCATCGGCGTAAGACTTCTGTCGGCTCTGGGCCTCTTTCATTCTAACTCTAATCTGACGAATGATCTCAATCATTTCACTGACCGCATCGGGTCCTAGGTTCTTTCTTTTACCTACTTCATCCCAGTAAAGTGGTGATCTACATTTCTTTCCATACAAAGCCTCGTAAGGCGCCATTCCTATCGTCGCCTGATAACTGTTATTGTACACGAATTCAACTAAATGTAATATATCTTCCCAATTCGTGCTTTGATCCAATACTACCGTTCTTAACATATCAACGAGTATCTGAATCGTTCTTTAGGATTGTCCATCCGTCTGGGGGTGAAAAGTTGTACTAAAGTTAAGTTCGGTACCTAACTCCTTCTGCATCGTGATCCAAAATCTCGAAGAGAATTTGGCATCTCTATCTGATGTTATCGACTTTGGTATTCCGTGCAGACATACAATCTTACGGACATACAACTGTGCTAACTTCTCTGACCCGTAAGTAATCTTAATCGGTAGAAAATGAGCTGATTTAGTGAGTCTATCAATAACTACCCAGATGGCAGTGTTTCCTCTTCTTGACTTAGGCAAACCTGTCACAAAATCCATAGCTATATCCTCCCATTTCCACTCTGGGATACTTAATGGCTGTAACAATCCATATGGTCTTTGGTGTAGAGCTTTCACTTGTTGACAAACCAAGCATCTTTCTATAAACGAGGCAATGTCTCGTTTCAAACCGTTCCACCAAAAATTCTTTCTTAAGTCCTGATATATCTTCGTACTCCCTGGATGTGCTGTATAAGGCGTATCGTGAGCCTCACTCATGATATCGTTCTTCAATTTGTCGTCTTCAGGGATACAAAGTCTGCCTTCAAACAAAATTGCATTATCTGGTGCCTCGGAAAAACCGTCCGGTTTATCCGTTCTTATCCTTGGTCAAAGCTTCTCAGTTGACTCGTCCTTTCTCTGTGCACTTATGGTTCTTTCTCGTAAGTCTGGTGTAGCTATGAGTGCTGCTATATGGTTTGTTATCATTTCCAGTGCATCGAGCACTTCTAAGTCCATTTCCTCAAATTCTCTTACAAGAGCTTCTTCCTCTACAAAAAGACATCCTAACTTGGTTGGAGTCTTGCGACTCAGCGCGTCAGCTACCACGTTTGCTTTTCCTGGATGATAGTTGATTCCACAATCATAATCCTTAACTAATTCGAGCCATCGTCTTTGTCTCATGTTCAGTTCCTTTTGCTCGAAAAAGTACTTCAAACTCTTATGGTCTGTATAAATCTCAACCCTAACACCATAGAGATGGTGTCTCCAAATCTTCAGCGCATGCACAACGGCTGCAAGTTCTAAGTCGTGGGTTGGGTATTCAACTTCATGAGGTCGAAGTTGTCGTGAAGCATAAGCTATCACCTTTCCATCTTGCATCAAAACAAAACCTAATCCATTCTTCGAAGCATCTGTATAGACCACGTATTCCTTATTTTCTTCTGGCAGAGCCAACACTGGTGTTGTGGTTAACTTCTCTTTGAGTGTCTGAAAAGTTTTCTCGCATTCATCCGTCCATTTATACTTGTTTTCCTTCCAAAGTAGTTGCGTCATAGGTCTAGCAATCGTTGAAAATCCTTCGATGAATCTTCTATAATAGCCGGCTAAACCTAGGAAACTCCTAATTTTGTTCGGACTTGTTGGCGATTTCCAATCGCGTACTGCCTCTACCTTGGCAGGATCTTCCTTGATGCCTTCTGCTGATACAATGTGTCTAAGGAACATTACTTTCTTCAGCCAAAACTCGCACTTACTGAATTTGGCGTAAAGCTTCTCAGCTCTAAGCGTTTCTAAAACTATTCTCAAGTGTTCCTTGTGTTCTTCCTCATTCTTGGAGTAAATGAGAATGTCGTCGATGAATACTAAAACAAATTTGTCTAAGTATGGGTGAAAAATTCGATTCATGAGATCCATGAATACTACAGGGGCATCAGTCAAACCAAATGGCATAACTTGGAATTCGTAATGGCCATATCTGGTTCGAAAAGCAGTCTTAGGTATGTCATCGGGTTTAATTTTTAATTGATGATACCCGGATCTTAAGTCTATCTTTGAAAAGACTCCTGCGCCCTTAAGCTGATCAAAAAGGTCTTCTATCATTGGCAAAGGATACTTATTCTTAAGGGTGATTTTATTTAATTCACGGTAGTCTATGCGCATTCTCATAGAACCATCCTTCTTTCGGACAAACAAATCAGGTGCTCCCCAGGGTGAAACACTCGATCTAATGAATCCAAGGTCTAACAACTCTTGCAGCTAGATCTTAAGCTCTTCTAGTTCTTTCGGCGCCATCCTATATGGGGCTTTCGATTTGGGGGCCAATCCTGGTTCTAAGTCAATTGAGAAATCTATGTGACGGTCGGGTGGTAAACCAGGTAAAATTTCTGGAAAAACGTCTTCATATTCGTTAACAACTTTCACGTCTTGAATGGTCTTATCGGCTCCTGGTTCTCCAACTAGGTATACAAGATAAGCGGTGCAACCCTTCTTCTTCATCAACTTCTTGGCTTGTAGAGAGGATACTATCGGTATCCTTTTGCCCATTGCAATCCCATGAAATTCTGTCGGTTCTTTTCTTGGTGGTTGGAAAGAGATTTTCATTTCGTTGCAGAGAATCGTGGCATAATTCTCAGACAACCAGTCCATTCCTAAGATTATATCTACGTCCCACATTATCATAACATTTAAGTTGTTCGCCTTAACCTTAAGAGTTCCGATTTCTAATTCTAGGTAAGAGCAAATATGCGTGGAAGTAGTGATCTCTCCTGAAGGTGTAGCTACTCTCATAGCATGTTCAGCTCGTACAGGTCTGATATCTAAGTTATCCGCACACGAACCAGCAATAAAAGAATGTGATGCGCTAGTATCAAACAGTATCTTAATAAGGATATTGTGAAGTTTTCCCATACCTGCTAGGTTTCCTTTTTCTTTATTCTGCGCACCCTGTTTGATCGCACATGCCCTTGCATTCTGTTGCTGTTGAGCGTGCTGCTGAAACTGCTGCTGGGTCATCTGCTGCTGCGGGTGTGCTTGAATTGCCCTCAAAGGCTGGGGCTGTCCATAATGGTTCTGTCCTGCCGCTTGCAATGGCTTCGGGCACTCTCTCTTCATATGTCTTTTTTGTCCGCAGTTAAAGCAAACACCCATGCCTGCTTGACAAATGCCAGGATGCGTCCTATTACACTTTTGACAAATAGGAAAGGTAACCCTCCCTGGGTTGTTATTCCGTGGTTGTAATTCCTTTCTTTTCCCTGTGGCTGATTCTGCTGGTTATTTACTCTTCCTGACCCTGCCTGTCTATTTCCTTGTAAAAACAACCCTGACTGATTGTTTCCTTGCCATGGTTTCTTTCCAAAGTTGTTGCCTTGATTCGGCTGCTGAAAGCCTTGCTGATTGCCACTTCTCTGATTCCCTTGGTTGTTGTAGTTCTGATTATATCCACTGCTATTTCCCCCTTCCCATTTTCTTTTCCCCTGGTAGTTGTTATTGTTGTTGTTGTAATAGCCTCAGTTTTGATTCTGGGTTGGGGCTGGTGCGGTTGTTATTGCTTTTCTTTCATCAGGCACTACGGCCTCCATCTCTAGGGCTCACCCTAAAACTTCGGTATAGCTCAGCCCTCCATGACTGGCTAACGCGATTCCAAATTCATGTTTCAGTTCCACACGGAACTTCTTTGCTATCTTTTCTTCGGTATCAACCTGAGCAGGCGCATACCTCGACAACTCACAAAACTTGGCGTCATATTCTGTGACTGTCATCTTCCCTTGCTTCAAATTATAGAACCCAGCCTCCTTCTGAGCTCTATAGGTCTTAGGTACGTACTTATCATATAGTGCTTCCTTGAATTCTTGCCAGGTATAACGAGCCAGGTGCTCTTCGGGTATAACTTTTTGCCGAGCTTCCCACCAGTAGTCAGCTGGTCCGGAAAGCTGGAACGCGACACACAGTAATCGCTCCTCATCAGTACATCTGAGGAGTTTGAAAATCCTTTCGATAGATCGCACCCAAAGCTCAGCATCGCTTGGGCTACCAGATCCATTAAACATAGGTGGGTTACGCTTGAGGAATAAGTCCTCGATATCATGACGGGGTGGTGGTGGACGTGGTGATGGTGATGGTGGTGGAGGGGTATCATGATGTTCCTGTTCTTCCTCCCTATCATTCTGAGCTGGACGTCTACCACGTCCCTTGGGCCTACCAGGTCCTCTTCGATTGTTAACTACTCTCGGCGGCATACTTTCTTTTGAAACTATAAGAACGAAACTCTCATTAGCACCTTACTTTTAAGCCCTCTTTTACTTACTAACCCTTTTCTCAACTTAAACAAGTTCATGAAAAAGAAAACTGATAATAGCTTCGATACTTAGCTCTTTAAACTTTTAACTTCTCGGTTTAAACTAGAATATTCATTCAAACTTTTTCTTCCAAACGCGCTTAGAAGAAACTTTTCATAAGATTAAGCCTACTCTCGGGTCATCATATATATAATATATACACGTCAAAAAGAATATTAGTTTTGCCTCCAAGGAGGACTTTTACAAAAAGTTATACTATGACTAGTCTAAACTAGGCTAACTGCCTATCTATGAACCGGGTGTACTAACAAGTTGCATATCCATATTTACTGGAAGTACTAGAACGGAAACGATCCCAAAAACTTCGTATCCGCATAGAGTACTACAAAAGGATAGTTACTAATCCGATTATTTACAAGACAAAAGGAGACTTCTACTACTACTACGCGTCTAAGACGCTCTGCTCAACAAGCTGCTGTCGAGTCACTACTGCCCTCTACGGCCTGCAACTCCTCAGGGTCCTCCTCAAGATCCTCCTCAGGGTCCTCCTTAGGATCCTCCTCCATCGGGTCCTCCTCCGGATCCTCCTCCGCAGAATCTGAACCAAAGACGAGCTGAAGTGCCTCGTCAACCCTCAAACTAGTGCCGTCCAGAAGTGTAAGTGGTGGTGGTGAAGGCACGTCTGAAATAGTCCTCTTAGAGTCTGAAATCAGGTAGTCCGAATTGGATACCACTGCACGCTTCTTCAGGGGAAAAAGGTGCTCAGGAAGTTAACTGGACGCATACACCTCTGCAGAACGGGCCCTAGATGGCCCTGCCTCAAACTGTCCCCAGACTCTAGTCCACTCAGCACAGATCTCCTCAAGTGGTGTAAGAGGAGATGGTAACTCTAACATCGCAGCCAGCTCTGCGTCTCTCTCAAGGTACTCGTCTCCTAGAACTAACCCCTCACTAGGTGAAAGCACTGGCGGCAGCTCCAACAGTGCAGCAAACTCAGGGTCTAGGGCTAACGGCTCGGGCTCAAACTCGGCCTCGGACTCTGTCGGAATGTGAAGGTAGGGTAAGTGCTCCTCAACCGGGATAGTTCACATAACCCGACTGTGAAAGAACTGCCTATGTATGGCTAAGGCAAAACCAGCAAAGTCGCCGATCAGCTCGGGGTCATCGCCGATCAGCGCGATGTGGTACCAGGATATGGCATGAGCCCACCCATGCCACTCGTTGGGCAGCCGTACAGTCAGACCGGCCATCGCCTAACGCTCAGTAACAAAGTGACGAGCTGCGTAGAAGCGTGCAGCAAAGTCACTAACCAACTACCCGATGTCATGATTCGGATCCACCTCATAGTCATGGTACTCGTCTAAAATCTCATCAACTACTGTACGCTGTCTCAAAGGTCGACTCTTCCAAGCCGTAACACGTGTAGCAGGCATCCTACAAAGTTTTTAAGAGAACACGGATCAGTAACTGGTAGGGTAATTAACATATCTTAAAGAATTCTTAAATCACAATTAGAATATTCCATTATTCAAATTGCAACACTTAAATCACTTAATCACAGCTTATCTTAATCATCTAGCAATTTCAAGAAATTGCACTCAAACAATACATATATATATAAAAAAAAAAAAATCACGATTTTATTCATCCTTTTGCTTATTATTCTTTTACTTTCTCACTTTATTTCTTTCTCGAAGAAAATTTCTTGACGATTTCTTTCCATCCTTTCAACTCTTTAACTTTTTCATTCTTATTCTTCTTATTATTCTTTATTTTATTTCCTTAAAAGGAAATTCTTAAGGCTTTCATTTTCAAAAACAAGTCGACTCCAACGAGTCTGTTGTTCATGTCACTTTACGCAGGTGACATTTGCTTATTCTCTTTGATTCCCTTTATTCTGTCCTTTCTGATCTGATCGTTTCTTGGATATTTTGGAACCAACGCTTCTTAGAACGTCTATGTTCTCAAAGAATCGGGAAGGCCTTAGAATTCATCTAAATTCTCATGCCAACAAAACATTTTGAAAAAAAAAGAAATTATAACTCATATAATTTCACATACTTTCACATAGTATAGCATGAGCTTTCACATAGTTCACGTAATATCACAAAGTATAATCTTTATACTTTAATCAAATCATACTTGGCATACTCAATCATACTTGCATACTTTATTCACAAATTTTTGCATGCTTATTCAAAAATTTCTTCTTAAAAAAAGAAATCATACTTCTGAAATTCTTTCCTTACTTTTCTTTCTTTGATTGAGTCGACGTAGCGGGAGGTTGAGTTGTCGTCTACACTATTATACTTAGTGTTACGACTTAACTTTATTTGAAAGAAGACTCAGATGTAGAGTATATACAAATACTCTACCTTACTACTGAAAGAAATTCGTATGCAGAGCAGAAATGATTGCTCTGATACCACTCTGTCACAGCCCCAAATCCCGAGGGACGGCAGAAGCCGGGGTGTGACTAGGGGTTGGATTAAAGAAGCGGGGAAGAAGGGGGATGAATAAGGATGAATGAATAAACAGACATTAATAACAGAATAAACTCTATGAACAAGACTTCATTAAAAAGAAAGAGTTGATCTCGAAGGAACACTCGACAAGGTTCTCAAAAGAAACTGAGTTAATTGTACGGGCTTAGACCCAACACATAGATACAATAACTTCAAAAAGATTGGCAGCGGAAAGCGTAAAGCTTGACATACAAGTCCTTTATTCTAAAAATGACTTCTTCACTCAACATCAACCACCGCCGCTCCCGTCACTCAACCTGCACATTTTATAAAACATATGCAGGGCTAAGTATAAACATACTTAGTGGGCACATTGCCGAAAACATATAATAAGTATAGATAAATCAGACATCTCATTTCTGTAGCACATCGGGGTTTTTCAATAAATACCCGTGTCTACTAAACATTTTCTTTTCTCATAAATCACTCGCACGAGCATTTTCTGACTGATGTTACGTTCAATCTTGCCCAATAATTATCACCGTGGCTGGTCATTCCTCAACAGGGTTCCACACACAACGGCTACTGTGTACACTAACTTTGGATAGCAGGTCGGCTAACTCAAAGTCCGATCGTTTTAGTTAGCAAGTCGGCTAACTAATAAATCTGGATAGCAGGTCGGCTAACTTAGAAAGGTACAAGAGAACTCACATAAAAACAAATCATTTCATGCTCTGATTATCACATTGAAAACACAATTATCAAAGCTTGTAAACAAAGATTTTCGAGCATCGCTCATTTTATTTCGTATATAGAAAAGCCCACCTTACTGATTACAGAACTACAATTCGAGCTTCCGTCTCTGGTCTTCCATCCTATCCTCAGTGCTGACTTCCCCCCTTTATCGTAAATAAATAGAGTTAATAACTTGATCGCAATGATAAAAGAAACAGGAAATCGAAAACGGTTTTTAGTCTTTTAGGCTTTTACACTTTACTACTTTCTTTTGATTATCTAATAAACGAGACTTCGATCAATTCTCGTCTACAAACTGACTCGGCTCATTACTTGACACTTAGGTCAGTAGATAATGGATGTCGATAACTTATAACGACTTAAAAGTTCACAAGGAACGAAGTTGAAAAGGATTCAACTTAAGAATTTAAGTTTTGGAAACTTACTGCACAATACAGTAGTTCTGGAGTTCGAACAGAACAGAGAATTCTTAAACAGGGGATGTAATTTATACCAAAATAAAGCCATGGGTGTCTAGTTTATTCTCCAATTTATGGATCTCGATTTCGTTGAGCGAGCTAGAAGTTATGACAGTTTATGTGAAACGTCACAAAACAGTCACGCACAACCCTAATGCTCGACAAATCTTGACGCACGATTCTCTAAGTTCGATCAATACTTTTCCACTTTTGTTTTCACGAAATTTCCATCTCAATACAGTTAACATGCAATATCCCTTAATCGGGTTCACATTCACGTCTTTTGATTAAACAAACGACGAGCATTTCCTCGTCATTTTTAACTAACCAATTACTATACAAAATCAACTTTCAAATTCAATTCCTATTTCATTTTCGTTTATCAACTTCTTGTTTCTTAACTATAACTCATAACATCTCATATCTCGGATGGAAAAGTCGTTAACTACAATATCGTTCGTCAAACGACAACAATCATTATTATTAAATTGGTTTTCCTTATTCGACTTTTCTATCGGCTTTTAAACTCGTTTCTTCGTCTCTTACTAAAAATCGAACCTTCTTAGAATTCGCTCAAATTTTACGGTTACGATCATTAACTAACAAGATTATCATAGGTTCGAATCACAAACCTAAATCATTATCTATTCTCGACTTATCGTCGATTGCTCGTCTCTTAGCAAAAATCATACGTTCTCCGTTTTCGTTCAAATTTTACAACATCAATCATTATCTAACAAGAATCACTAATATGCAAACCATATTCTCAAAACATTATTGAGTCTTGACTTATCGATGGTTTTTCGTCTCTTACGTTTTCCAATTTATTTTTAGAAAAATTCCAAATAATTATATTATCATCCTACAACATACTACATACCATTTCCATTAACAAATCATGCATATCATAACATATACTCATTCAAATCATCCATTTTCATCTCTTATATTTTGATTTTTATTTTTTAAAAATTCTAATTTAAATCATGTGATCGTCTAACATCATGTAGAACACAATTCTATCAATCAAACATCAAAAAAACGAACTAGCAAAAACCCCTAAATTCTCCAAAATTTTCGGTAATGACAAGATTAAGGGGGGGATGATTTTTTTCATGATTCGATCCATAAAATCTATTCCTAAGCATACTAGAACATGAATTAAACAAGGGTGCATCATCCTACTTCAATTCCATTTTTTTCGAAAAAAAACAAGTTGTCACAGCCCCAAATTCTGAGGGACGGCAGAAGCCGGGGTGCGACTGGGGTTGGATTAAAGAAGCAGGGAAGAAGGGGGCTAACTGACTAAACATACATGAAAAGGCATCGACAAAACATAAACTAGAAATGAATATAAATAAGAAAGAGTTAATCCCTAAGGATTACTCGACAAAAGTACAAACAGAAACTAAGCTCATATTACAGACTTAGACTACAAAGTATTGTTCAAAAGAAATACATCTCAAAAAGAAAATTCAAAGTTGGCTGCGGAAGTGTTCTAACTAAGCATCTATCCTTTAACTCAACATCAACCGTCGCCGCTCACCGTCGCTTCAACCTGCACATTTAGAAAATAATGCAGGGCTAAGTACAAACGTACTTAGTGGGCACGATGCCGAAATCATAATCATAAATATAGATAAATATGGCATTTTATAAACGTAGCACATCAGAGTTTTATTGAAAGAATCCGTGTCTACTAAACATTTTCTGACTTTTTCTCATAAATCACTCGCGCGAGCATTTTCTGACTAATGTTACGTTCAATCTTGACCAAATCTAATTCATCGTGGCTGGTACCCCTCAACAGGATATCACATACACCACAGGTTACAAAGTGCACTAACTCTGGAAAACACTTAGCAGCTAACTCAGAGCCGATCGTTAGTTAATCTAAAAAGACTAACTCTAAATCTGGAAAACATGAATGTTGACTCAGATAGGTACAAGAGAACTCACATAAAACATAAAACAGTTCATGCCATAATATCACTTTGAAAAACACAGATATCAAAGCGATAAAGAAAGATTTTCCGAGCATTGCTCGTTTTATTTGTATATAAAAGCCCACCTTGTAAATACAGAACTTATAAGCAAAAGCTTCCAACTTCGGATCTTTCGTCCTTTCTCTACAGTTGGCTTCCTCCTTCATCGTAAAATAAACATACTTTAAAAATGGGTCGTAAAGATAATCGATTAAAGAGAATCGAAGAAGGTTTTAGTTGTTTCATTCCTTAGGCATCTGCACGCTTACTAGATTCGTTTTACTTAAACGGGAAACGAGACTCGTACCAATCTCGTTTTGAACTCGGAAGATCTCATACTCGACTCTCGGGTCAGTAGAGAAGGTAGTCGATGTCTTAAAACGACTTTAAAGATTATAAGAAACTAAGTTGGAAAGAATCAACTTAGGCGATTTACGTTTTAGTTCATTAAACGCTTTATGAAATTTCTCGTTTATTACTTCTTTAAAGAAAGGATAAGATATAAGATCTCGACTGGTTTTCATCACTCAAGGTCCTATACTTGACTCTAAGGTCAGAAGAGAGATGTTTGTTAGATAAAAACGGCTTAAACGATTAAAAGAAACTAAGTTGTGAACTAAACAACTTAGAAAACAAGAAACTGAAATTTCACTGCACCGTCCAGTAACTCTGGAGGCTGTCCAGAACAGAGGATTTGGAAACAGGGGGTGAGCCCTATACCATTAGAAAGCTTAGGAAGTCTAGTTCGCGCTCCAATTTACGGATCACAAATCCGATAAACGAACTAAAAGTTATTACAGTTTCCGGCGAGGGTCGCAAAACTGCCGCGAAAACCCTAATTGCTTGATAGGTTCGACGTATAACGTCTTAGGTTCGTTCTAAGCTCTCATATTCAAATTTTTTTAGAAACTGGACTCTTAAGGCAGTCATCACGTACCTCCGTACGTGACAAACTCCTTCTCAAAACTCACTCAAAAGCACGACGTTCTATACGTCGGATTTCAACTAACAAGTACTAAACCAACAAAGAAAATCCAAACGCGTTCTAGTTCTCGATTATAACTATAACCCATATTATATCAACTCGAAAGCTTATGACGTCAACTAGAAAGATGTTCCAAATTTCATCATAAACAATAATATTAAATTAGAAAACCCATCCGACTTCTCGATTATTAGTTACAACTACATGTTTGTCTCTTACGCGATTTTTCAACGTTGTCGGATTTCATTCAAATTTTACGACGTTGAACTACGTCTAACGTGAATCATTTTCATGCATGCAAACACATCTTAACATCATTATAACTCAGTTTATAAAGTGATCTTTGCCTCTTATGTTTCATTAAACATTTTTAGAAAATTCTCATTTAATTTCTATTATCAACTAACACTATTTGCAACATAAATCAACTAACAAATCATTACTTAACATCAATACATGAAAACCCCTAATCACTTAATAAATTTCTGGTTTTATACATATGTTAAGGGGATGATTTTCTTCTCCAATTAACAACATATATTCACTAATCAACCTATTATAACAACCATTAATCACTTGCAATTCCATGATCAACTAACATACAAAAATCCCTAATTTCAACTCAAATTCTAATTGAAATTTCACAAACACACATAGGGCTTTTGATCCCTTTTCATTCCATACACTAATTAAACATCTAAAAGCATGAATCAACCATCAAAAGAAGAAAATTAAAAATCCTACCATTTTCCCAAAAATTTCTGCATTTACATAGGTTTTAGGATTCTTGGTTTTGATCATTTTTAATCCATAATTATCATATCTAATACATCTAATTTCATTATTCTAAGATCAAAACATCTATTCCAAAAACTCTAAAATTTCGATCATGAAGAAAAGAAAAAGAAAAGAATTCCACTTGGATAGAATTGAAGAGAAGATCATTACCTTAAGAATTAATGAAAGAACTTAAGAGGTTGAATGGATGGATTGTGACTTATGTAGTTTCTTCAAGCTCTTGAATGGTGACTTCAATGGAGAATGGAGAAGTGGAGAAGATGAAGATTGAGAGGAAGTGTGTGTGTGCAGCCGAGAGTTGTGAGAGAGAGATGGAAAATTGGTTTTGTTCAAGTATTAGTCATGATGAAAGGTTTGAAGTATGTATAAAGTGTAGACAAGGTATCATATACTTAATCAAGGTCAACATGCATGTTTACACCTAATTAACTAAAATAAAAATAAAAATAAAAACAAGATAATATCGGCTGCATGCAGAAAAAATTAAAGGGTTACGGGTTTTTCCGGCGCGATCCGACGTTACGGGAAAACGAACGACGAAAAACGTTGCTCGGTACAAAATCGTCGCGATTCGATTTGACTTACAAATTCTAACGTATGAACTTAATTGGAAAATAAATTTACAAAAATTATTTTGACAAAAACTCGGGACGACATAGTCCGAGTTTCGTCCGGAAAAACATAAAAAAAAACAAACTTTCTCGGCGTGTTCGTATTGCAATTTCGTGATTGTAAAAATTAGACGGTTTTTCGTTCTAAGATTACGAACAAAAAACTTTTCGTACGTGCTAACCCTAAATACCGTAGTCGTCTAGCTGACTTCTGTAATTTATTTTTAATAACGGATTCAACCGTTAGTCTTAGAATTCAAATAAAATTGTAAACTTAGGCGTGCAAAGCCATTTATTTGGATAACTTTAAATATTAAGAACGTAAGGAATTTACGGGGCATTACACAAGTAGATGGAAACGAGTTTTTGTTCGGTTCATAACGTAGAAGAAACTCCTACCTTGCCGAATATGAAGTCGGATATGAAATCGATCGGTAGACGAGAGACTTGTGATCTTCAGAAAAGCTTGGATGAACTCTTTAATGGAGAAAATGAGAGAGAAAAATGAGAGAGAGAGAGAGATGAAAGGGGGGGCGGTATTGGTGGAGTGAGGGAGAGAGAGATGACAAGGCTTATTACTATACATAAAGTTATAAAATATCTCCAACAAAGGGAATGACTCGTTAAGGGGCGTTTGGGCGTGTCAAAAATGTCAAAAATATCTCGTTTCTGAGTCTAGAATGACGTTATAAAAGTCGAGAAATAATTTCTTAGATAGTTATGCATTTGACGAAATCTAATTCGACCGTTAGATTAGAAATAAATCACATACTCGGAAAACCTAATTCATTTTTCAAAATCCGAGAAAAAGTCGGGATAAGACAGTATAAAATTCGCCGGGAAAAATCATAAAAACTGACTTTCTCCGGTGAACTCGTATCGAAGAAAAAGTGAATGTAAATCCTGACGGTTTTTCAATCTGAGTTTTCGGACGATAAATTTGTCGGACGGGAAAACCCTAATACAGTTTCGTTCGACCGACTTCTGGAATTTATTTTCAGAAACGAATTTCACCGTAAATCTTAGAATCGAAAATCCTTAACTTAGGCATACAAAGCCTTAATTATTAATTAACTTTTTATTTGAAATACGGAATAATTATCCGGGGTATTACAGAGTTCTTTTGTGCCTTTTTGAGTTGGTTTGCCAACTAATCGATCGGATTCTGAGTTAACCGGAAGGATTTTCCAGAGTTAGTGTACACGGTAGCCGTTGTGTGAGGTACTTTGTTGAGGGATAGCCACGGTGAGGAACGTGCGCGGGAGAAGTTAACTCTCCCCCGGCATTGAAACAGAAGTTGGGCAAGTTGAACGTAACAACAGTAAAATGCTTGATCAAGCTGTGTTTATGAAAAGAAAATGTTTAGTAAGCACGGGCCTTTGAAAGGAAAACCCCGTTGTGTTACTTTGAGAATGCCTGATTAATCTATAAGCTTACGATATGTTTTCAGCATTGTGCCCACTAAGTATGGTTATACTTAGCCCTGCATGTATTTATAAATGTGCAGGTTGAGTGACAAAGGCGGCGGAGGATGAGTAGAGGTTGTATATAGGAAGGAATAATAGTGTAATCAGTTCTACGTTTTTCCGCTGCAAACGACTTCACTTTTTGTTGTATAACTTTTCGGTTTAAGTTTCGTACTTTAAACCTAAGCTACTCTGAAAACAACTTTGTCGAGTGATCCTTCGAGATCGACTCTCTTTTGTTAATGGAATCAGTTCATAGATATCATCTTGTTTATTATTATTGGTTAAGGCATTTATCAAGTTATCCCCCCCTTCTTCCCCGCTTCTTTAATCCAACCCCTAGTCGCACCCCGGCTTTTTCCATCCCTCAGGATTTGGGGCTGTGACACAGTGGTATCAGAGCAATCGTTTCTGCTCTGCATCCAAAATTCTTTTAAGTTAGTCCGACAGAGCATTTGTTTATTCTCTGCACCCGAATCTTCATTCAAGTAAAGTTTAGTTCGTATCACTAAACCTAAGAATGTAATCAACAACTCAACTTCCCGCTACGTCGACTCAACCGAAGAAGAAAAGTTTTGGAAGCGTTGTTTCTTTTTACAGAAAGTTTATGAATAAGTATGCAAGCATGTTATGAACAATTATGCCAAGTATGAATTTATTGAAGTATATGTGTTATACTTTGTGATATTATGTGAAATTATTTGAGTTATAATTTCTTTTTGATTGAGAAGTATGTTAGCATGAGAACCTAAACTATTACTCTAAGACGTTTCCCGATTCCTTGAGAACATAGAACTAATAAGAAGCATTGGTTCCAAAATTATTCGAGAAGCGATCATGATACAAGAAGGACAGAACTTATTATAGACGAATGTCACATACGTATAAGTGACATGAATAAAGTCTCTTTGGAGTCAACTTTGTTTTAATAATAAAGAATCGTTAAGTTAAAAGTTGGAAAAAATCTCGGAATTTTTTTTTTATTATTTTATTAAGTGTTTGAGTGCAATTTCTTAAAATTGCTAGATGCTTAAGATAAGTTGTTTTTAAGTGGTTAAGAATATTCCAAATTGAATAATGGAATATTCAATTTGTAATTTAAGAATTCCTTAAGATGTGTTATTATCCTACCAGTTACTGATCCGTGTTCTCTTAAAAACTTTGTAGGATGGTTTCGAGACGCGTCACGGCTCGGAAGAGCAGACCCTTGAGACAGCGTACCATGGTAGATGAGATCTTGGATGAGTATTATGACTACGAGGTAGACCCAAACCACGACATAGGACAGATAGTGAGTGACTTTACTGCACGTTACCACGCAGCTCGGCACTTCGTTACAGAGCGTTAGACTATAGCGGATTTGATCGGACGACTGCCCGACGAGTGGCGTGGATAGGCACACGATGTTGCTTGGTACTTTCTTACACTGGTCGGTGATGCCACCGAGCCGACAGGTGACTTTTCACGATTCGCTCTAGTCGTACACAAGCGTTTCTTTGAGAGTAGGTACACGGTGTCTGTTCCTGTTCACGAGCACCACCCCTACATCCACATCCCAGCTACTCATGAGCCAGAGCCTTTTGTCATGGATCCAGAGTTAGCCGCGCTATTAGAGTTGCCACCGGTTCTTACACCCGTTGAAGAGTTGTTTCCAGGAGCAGGGTACCTGGAGATTGACGCAGAGTTTGCTGCGATAATTGAGTTACCATCCCCACTTGCAACACCTGAGGAGGTTCCTGCAGAGGCAGCTTTACTAGTTGGGGATGAGGGTTAGACCTCTGACCTACCCCAGTCTTGGATGAGGGTCCGAGGGCAGTTTGAGGCAGGACCATCCAGGGTCCGTTCTGCAGAGGCATACGTGCCTAGTCCACCCCCCGAGCACCTGCTTCCCCCGAAGAAGCGGACGGTAGTGACCAGTTTTGACGACTTGGTCCCACACTTGGAGAGGACCGTTTCGGAGGTGCCTCCGCCACCACCTCTAGTACTTGTGGATGGCACCACGATTAGGGTTGACGAGGCGCTTCAGCTAGTCTTTGGTACAGACTCAGAGGAGGATCCGGAGGAGGATCCGATGGAGGAGGATCCGGAGGAAGACCCTAAGGAGGACCCAGAGGAGGGGGACTTCGAGGAGCTTTCGACCGTAGAGGGCAGTACAGACTCGACTGCAGCCTTTTGAGCAGAGAGTCTTAGACGTATAGTAGTTTTCTTTAGGAATGTCTTGTACATAGTTCGGATCAGTAGACCCTTCTTTTTGTAGTACTCTAAACGGAAATGAAATTTTACAAATCGTTTCCGTTCTAGTACTTCCAGTAGGTACAGAGATGCGACATGTTAGTGCATCTGGTACATAGATAGGCAGTTAGCCTAGCTCAGACTAGTTGTAGTCTAGCTTTTTGGTATAAGTCCTCGTTGGAGGTAAAAATCAGTACTCTTCTTGACGCGTATATATATATATATATATATATATATATAGAGTTATGTTCATATAAAAACCCTCCTTATCCTAAAAAATGAGAATTAATCTCAACCACACATCTTTGCATGATGGATGGTCAAGATTTGATCCTGGTCAAAGCGGGTCAACCCTGGTCAACCCGGGTCAACCCGTTGACTTTTTTTTCGATTTTTTTTTTTTTACGGTCAGGCCATATGCACCGCACCATGCATTCATATGCACCACACCATACAACGAGATGCACCACTAAGTGCATTGAGATGCAACATAATTTCGACTTCTTTTCTTTTTTTTTTTTTACTGTCAATCCATATGCACCACACCATGTACATATGCATCACACTATATAACGAGATACACCACATTTTTGTTTGATTTTTTTTCTATTATTTTCTTTTTTTTTCAGATTTATTTTCCCCCATTTTTTGTTTGCCTCGTCGTTTTTTGTTTGCCGCTTCTTCTTTGGTCAAGATTCGAGCGAGGGGAGTCGAAGGCCTCGGAGCGAGCCGAAAAAGTCCAAATTGTTACCCGACGATTATCCTTATATTAGTAATCGGAGCGAAGGCGGAGCCGTAAAATCGAAGCCGCAGGCGGAGCCGTAAAATCGGAGCCGAAGGTGGAGTCGGGAAAAAATATATGCAAAAAAAAAACCGTATGCATCTCAATGCACTTAGTGGTGCATCTCATCACACTGTGTGGTGCATATGAATATATAGTGCGGTGCATATGGCTGACTGTAAAAAAAAAAAAAAAAAAAAAAAAAAAAAAATGAAAATTTGGTGCATCTCAATCCACTTAGTGGTGCATTTCATCACACCGTGTGGTGCATATGAATGCACGGTGTGGTGCATATGGCCTGACAGTATTAAAAAAAATTCGAAAAAAAAAACTGAAAATTTGGTGCATCTCAATGCACTTAGTGGTGCATCTCATCACACTGTGTGGTGCATATGGCCTGAAAGTATAAAAAATAAAAATAAAAAAAATTCAAAAAAAATTCAAAAAAAAATTCGAAAAAAAAAGTCAACGGGTTGACCCGGTTTGACCAGGGTTGACCCGCTTTGACCAGGATTAAATCTTGACCATCCATCATGCAAAGATGTGTGGTTGAGATTAATTCTCATTTTTTAGGATAAGGGGGCTTTTCACTAGAATGCATCCCTATATATATATATAATCCCGTGAGTGGGCTTGATCCAGTGAACGTTTGATCTTACCATGTTTAGTTGATTGCTCTTAATTAACTTGCGAAGTTAAAAGTTTCATAGAAATAGTGTGGATAATATTATCTATTTCTTTCCGTAAACTTGTCTAAAGTTGGAAGAATCTTACTAAGTGGGTAAATTTTCTTTTAAAGCAAAGGTGCTAATAAGAATTCTTGTTGTCTGTAGTTTCAAAATGCCGCCTAGAGTAGTAAACAATAGAAGAGGACCTGATAGGCCTAGGGGACTAGGTAGACGGCAAGCACGAGGTGAAAGGGAAGAGGAACAAGAACGCCATAAAACCCCTCCACCTTCACCACCACCATCTCCACCACCACCCCGTCGTGATATTGAGGACCTATTCCTCAAACGAAACCCATCCGTGTTTAATGGATCCGGTAACCCAAGCGATGTTGAGCTTTGGGTGCGATCCATTGAGAGAATCTTTAAACTCCTCAGATGTTCTGATGAGGAGCGTCTTTTGTGTGTCGCATTTCAACTCTCCGGACCAGCTGACTACTGGTGGGAGGCTAGACAGAAGTTCATACCAGCTGAGCACTTGGCTCATTTTACTTGGGACGAATTTAAGGAGGCATTGTACGATAAATACGTGCCTAAGACTTATAGAGCACAGAAATAGGCTGAGTTCTACAATCTTAAGCAAGGAAAGGTGACGGTCACAGAATATGATGCAAAGTTCTGCGAGTTATCAAGAATATGAGCAGGTAGATACCGAGAAAAAGATAGCAAAGAAGTTCCGTGGGGGACTTAAGCACGAGCTAGGTGTAGCACTAGCCAGTCACGGAGGACTGAGCTACACGGAGATATTAGGGCGAGCCCTAGAGATAGAGGCAGTAGTGCCTGATGAAAAGAAAATCATAACACCCGCACCAGCACCAACCCAGACTTTGAATCGAGGCCATTTCGGTAGCAACAATAATAGTAACTATCAGGGAAAACAGAAATGGGAAGGAGGAAACAACAGTGGCTACTATCAGCACTTCAACAATCAGGGGAATCAGGGTGGTAATCAGCGAGGCTATCAGTAGCCTAACCAGAATAACAACTATGGCAAGAAGCCATGGCAAGGGAATAATCAGTCGGGATAGAATGTACAAGGGAATAATCAAGCAGGACCATGGAAAGGAAACAACCAGTAGGGTCAGTCACTGGGGCACCAGAGGAACAACAACCAGAGAGGGAATAACCAAGGAAGGATCACCGTTCCAGCATGTCCTAAGTATAATAGGGTGCACTACGGTGTCTGTCAAGCGAACTCTGGTGTTTGCTTCAACTGTGGACAAAAGGGGCATTTTAAGAAGGATTGCCTGAAACCGTTGCGAGCAGTAGGGCAGAACCAGTATGGTCAGCCCCAACCTTTGAGGGCAATTCAGGCACAGCCGCAGCAGCAGATGACGCAGCAGTAGTATCAACAGCACGCCCAACAACAACAGAATGCCAGAGCATTCACGATCAAGCATAATGCGCAGAATAAGGGCAAGGGAAACCTGGCAGGTATGGGTAAACTTCATAATACCCCTATAAAGATATTGTTTGATACTGGCGCATCGCATTCTTTTATTGCTGGCTCATGTGCGGATAACTTAGATATCGCACCTGTCCGAGCTAATCACGCTATGAGAGTAGCTACACCCTCGGGAGAGATCACAACTTCTACGCATGTTTGCTCTAACCTAGAATTAGAAATTGGGACTCTTAAGGTTAAGGCAAACAACTTGAATGTTATGATAATGTGGGATGTAGATATATTCTTGGGAATGGACTGGTTGTTGGAGAATTATGCCACGATTCTCTGCAATGAAAGAAAAATTTCTTTCCAACCCCCGGGAAGAGAGCCGACAGAATTCCATGGGATTTCGATGGGCAAGAGGATACTGATAATATCAGCTCTACAAGCCAAGAAGTTGATGAAGAAGAAGAATTACAAAGCTTATCTTGTGTACCTAAGTGGAGAACCGAGAGCCGAAAAGACCATACAAAACGTAAAAATAGTTAACAAATATGAAGACGTCTTTCCAGAAGTGTTACCAGGTTTACCACCGGACCGTCACGTAGATTTCACAATCGACTTAGAGTCAGGATCGGCCCCCAAATCGAAAGCCCCATATAGGATGGCACCGAAGGAGTTAGAAGAGCTTAAGATCCAACTGCAAGAATTGTTAGATCTTGGTTTCATTAGACCTAGCGTTTCACCATGGGGAGCACCTGTTTTGTTCGTCAGGAAAAAGGATGGTTCTATGAGAATGTGCATAGACTATCGCGAACTAAATAAGATCACCCTTAAGAATAAATATCCTTTGCCTAGGATAGAAGACTGTTTTGATCAGCTTAAGGGCGCAGGTGTATTTTCAAAAATAGACTTAAGATCCGGATATCACCAATTGAAAATCAAACCCGAAGATATACCTAAGACTGCTTTCCGAACCAGATATGGCCATTACGAATTCCTAGTTATGCCATTTGGTTTGACTAACGCCCTCACAGTATTCATGGATCTCATAAATAGAATTTTTCACCCGTACTTAGACAAATTCGTCTTAGTATACATCGACGACATTCTCATTTACTCCAAAAATGAGAAGGAGCACGAAGAATACTTGCAAATAGTGTTAGAAACGCTTAGAGCTGAGAAACTTTATACCAAATTCAGTAAGTGCGAGTTTTGGCCGAAAGAAGTGATGTTTCTTGGACACATAGTATCAGCAGAAGGCATCAAGGTAGACCCTGCCAAGATAGAGGCAGTGCGCAATTGGAAATCACCAACAAATCCTAACGAAATTAGGAGTTTCTTAGGTTTAGCCGGCTATTATAGAAGATTCATCGAGGGATTTTCTACAATTGTTAGACCTATGACGCAACTACTACGGAAGGAAAACAAGTACAAATGGACTGACGAGTGCGAGACGAGTTTTCAGACACTCAAGGAAAAGTTAACCACAGCACCAGTGTTAGCTCTTCCAGAAGCAAATAAGGAATACATAGTTTATACAGATGCTTCAAAGAACGGATTAGGGTGCGTATTGATGCAAGAAGGAAAGGTGATAGCTTATGCTTCACGAAAACTTCGACCCCATGAAGTTGATTATCCAACCCATAATTTAGAACTAGCAATCGTTGTGCATGCGTTGAAAATTTGGAGACATCACCTCTATGGTGTAAGGGTTGAGATTTTTACGGATCACAAGAGTTTGAAGTACTTTTTCGAGCAAAAAGGCATTGAATATGAGGCAAAGAAGATGGCTCGAATTAGTCAAGGATTATGATTGTGGTATCAATTATCATCCAGGAAAAGCAAACGTAGTAGCTAACGCACTGAGTCGCAAGACTCCAACCAAATTAGGGTGTCTCTTTATCGAGGAAGAAACACTTGTACAAGAATTTGAGAAGATGGATTTAGAAGTGCTCGATACACCTAAAACAATAACGATCCAAATAGCGGCACTAGTAGCTACACCGAACTTACGAGAGAGAATCATAAGTGCTCAGAGAAAGGACGAGACGATTGAGAAGCTACGACTAAAAATAAGAACGGATAAATCGAACGGTTATTCTGAAGTACCAGATAATGCGATCGTATTTGGAGATAGACTTTGTATCACTGATGACGACGAATTGAAAAACGATATCATGAGTGAGGCTCACAATACGCCATATATAGCACACCCAGGGAGTACAAAGATGTATCAAGATTTAAGAAGGAATTTCTTGTGGAACGGATTGAAATGAGATGGTGCCTCGTTTGTAGAACGATGTTTGACATGTCAACAAGTAAAAGCTTTACACCAACAACCACAAGGGATGTTACAGCCATTAAGTATTCCAACGTGGAAGTGGGAAGATATAGCTATGGATTTTGTGACAGGTTTGCCCAAATCTAGAAGAGGAAATACTGCCATCTGGGTAGTTATTGATAGGCTCACAAAATCAGCTCACTTTCTACCAATTCAAATTACCTATGCATCAGAGAAATTAGCCCAGTTGTATGTTCGTGAGATTGTACGTCTGCACGGAATACCAAAGTCAATAACATCCGATAAAGATGTCAAATTCACTTCAAGGTTTTGGATTACTATGCAGAAGGAGCTAGGTACTAGACTTAATTTTAGTACCGCTTTTCACCCCCAAACGGATGGACAATCCGAGAGAACAATTCAAATACTCGTCGATATGTTGAGAACGCTAGTATTGGATCGAAGTGCGATTTGGGAAAATATCTTACCATTGGTCGAATTTGCTTACAACAACAGTTATCAAGCAACGATAAGAATGGCGCATTACGAGGCACTGTATGGAAGGAAATGTAGGTCACCACTTTATTGGGATGAAGTGGGTGAAAGAAAAAATCTAGGACCGGATTCAGTCGATGAAATGATCGAGATCATTCGACAGATTCGAGTCAGAATGAAAGAAGCCCAGAGCCGACAAAAGTCTTATGCCGATGTTCGCCGAACAGATCTTAACTTTGAAATTGGGGATAAGGTTTTCCTCAAGATTTCTCCATCTAAGAGAATCATTAGATTTGGTGTTAAGGGTAAATTCAGACCAAGGTTTATAGGACCTTACGAGATTCTGGAAAAATTAGGACCTGTTGCTTATAGATTGGCCTTACCACCAAGTCTAGGAAGTGTCCATAATATTTTTCACGTATCTCAATTGCGAAAGTACGTTTTCGACCCTAAGCACGTAATTAACCAGCAAGACGTTGTTCTTGAATCCGACTTAAGTTATGAAGAAAATCCACTATCAATCTTGGATCGAAAAGTACAAGAATTAAGAAATAAGTCGATACCTTTGGTCAAAGTGTTGTGGAATCACCACGGGCAAGAAGAAGCCACATGGGAACTCGAAGAAAAGATGAAGGAGAAATACCCTTACCTTTTCAAATAAGGTATGCAAATTTCGGGACGAAATTTTTGTTAGAGGGGTAGGATGTAATATCCTGGCCTTTTTCTTCCCTCACTAAAATAAAAATTTAATAATTAATTAAGGCTTTGCATGCCTAAGTTAAGAAAATTCAGTTTTAAAACTAACGGTGAAATCCGTTTCTAAAAATAAAAATTTAATAATTAATTAAGGCTTTGCACGCCTAAGTTAAGGAAATTCAGTTTTAAGACTAACGGTGAAATCCATTTCTAAAAATCAATTCCGAAAGTCGTTCAACCGACTACTGTATTAGAGTTTTCGCGTCCGATAAAAATTTAATAATTAATTAAGGCTTTGCACGCCTAGGTTAAGGAAATTCAGTTTTAAGACTAACGGTGAAATCCGTTTCTAAAAATAAATCTGAAAGTCGTTCAACCGACTACTGTATTAGGGTTTTCGCGTCCGATAAAATTTTCGTTCGAGAACTCAGATCGAAAAACCGTCTGACTTACATTCATTTATTTTGCAATACGAGTCTTCCAGTAAAAGTCAGTTTTATTTACTTTTCGGGCGAAATTTGGACTGTCACGTCTCGACTTTTCGATGGATTTCGGAAATTGAATCATGCTTTCTAACTAAGTAAATTATTTCCAATCTATTGGTCGAATTAGTTTTCGCCGGAAACGTAACCGTCTAAGAAATTAATTAATCGATTTTAATATGCAGTATTAGACCCGTAAAATGAGATATTTTGATTAAAAATCCCCTCCCAAACCGCCAATCCCCTCCTTAGTCATCATCTTGATATTTTCTTCTACTTTAACACTTTATCATGTGAAATATCACACAACTCTCTCATCTCTCTCTCACCAAAACTGCCCCCCACTCTCCCATAATTCTCTCTTCTCTCTCTTGTTCTTCAAGTTCTTCAAGCCTTTGAAGCTCATAACTTGTTCGATTCTCGATTAAAGTCAATTCCGATTGCATATTTGTTTAGGTAAGAGCTCCCTCTTTAATTCCAACCGAACAAAAATCCATTCCTTTAATTCTTGAAATTTTTGAAAAGTTTAAGGGGTAGAGGATTGATGTTCTAAGTTTATTACATGATTATTTATGCTTAGGAATGAATTTCTATAGTTTGAATCAAATATAAATCATGTTGGAATTAATTGAGTAATTTTTGAAAATTACATGAATTAGTTGATGAAGGTTTAGCTTGATTTTAGACATATGGTTTGTGGGATATGTTTGTATGCATTGAGATATGATTACATGAACTATTTGGGGATTTTCTAAAAATAAAAACGATATTGTAAGAGATGAAGAAATAGGATTTTGATTGAGTAATTGTTATGTTTTTTATGATGTGTTATGATTTATGAGAAGTAGGAAGCATGTAGTTGAACATATATTTTAGTTAGATTTTTCTAAAAATAAAAAACGAAATCGTTGGAGATGATGAATCGTCGATAAGTTAAGATTTGATTATGTTATGAGTTAATGGATTGCATATTAGTTAATCTAAGTAGTTAATGATGATGATGTAAAAGTTGGAGTGAATTCTAAGAACGTTGAATTTTTGTAAGAGACGAAGACTCGAGCATAATCGTCGATAGAAAAATAGAACGAGGAAACTAATCGAATATTAGTGATTGTTGATATGTTAGGTTTGTTATTGAATTAATTGAGAATTAACTAACAACTATGAAAAATCGAGTTCATGAACCGATAAGAATGACATGAAATGGTTAAGTAATGGTTTTAATGATGTTAATGTGTTAAGGTGTTCATTGTTAAGTATGAAGATGATAGAAACTAATTTGATTTGAATTGAATTAGTAAAACTTCTAGAATCGAAGAAAGTAAGTAGGTTTTGAATCAATGAAATGAGAAAACGAGGGTTTGTATGTTTCCGATTGATGATATGGTTGATGTATTGATGATAAACATGATTATATGTACTTAGTATGAATTTCTTAGATTTTATAAAAATGTTTGGAAAAATCGACAACGGTGTTCGTTGCTCGATAAAAGTGATGTGTATGTTAGAAGTTAATAAATGTTGATTGATTGAAGTATGATGCTAGTTAAGGAACATTTGTCTAGTTGATGACCATAGCATGAGATGATTGAATTAGAAGTTAAGGAAATTTTTGTGACTTGAAATTGAAAAGAAATTGTTAAGTATGATGTTAAATGAAAAGACGAGAATTGCTCGTTGTATTTTAATCGAAGAACGTGAAAGTGTGCACGTTAAATGATTGTGTGACTTGACTGCAATTGATAGAAATTTCATGCACATAAAGGTTGTATAGCATTGATCGAACCTAGGGAAACGTGCGTCGAGTTTTTAAGCGTCTAGGGTTTCACGGACAGTTTTGCCACCCTTCACGGAAACGGCCATAACTTTTTGCTCGTTTAACGAAATCGAGATCCGTAAATTGGACAGTAAAGTAGACTCCCGTGTCTTTCTTCTGACATAAGGTACATCCCCTGTTTCGAAATACTCTATTCTGTAGAGGCTTCTAATCTACTGCCTTGTGCAGAAAATTTCTAAAACTCATTTTCTTAAGTTGAAATCTTTTCAACTTAATTCTTTAAGAACTTTTAAGTCGTTAAGAGTTATCGACTTCCGTCTTTAACTAATCTAAATGTCGAGTAAGGAACCAAGTTAGTTCTAAACGAGATGTGTCCGAATCTCGTTTCTTTTTAACCAAAAGAGATTAGTTAAAGTGCAAACGCCTAAAAGACTTAACCGAATTCGAATTGCTTTTTCTTTTATCATCTCGACCAATTTACTAAAGCATGTTTGTTGCGATAGAAGGAGGAAGTTGCAATTAGAAGAAATGACGGAAGACCGAAGACAGAAGTTCGTGTTTGTTCTGTAACCGGTTAAGGTGGGCTTTTCTATATAACAAAATAAAGTGAGCGTTGCTCAAAATGTTTACTTATTGCTTTATAAGTGCGTTTTCTAAATGATTATCAGTGCATAAAAGAATTTGTTTTTGTGAGTTCTTTTGTGCCTTTCTGAGTTGGTTCGCCAACTAATCGATCGGATTCTGAGTTAACCGGAAGGGTTTTCCAGAGTTAATGTACACGGTAGCTGTTGTGTGAGGTACTCTGTTGAGGGATAGCCAGCTACGGTGAGGAACGTGCGCGGGAGAAGTTAACTCTCCCCCGGCGTTGAAACAGAAGTTGGGCAAGTTGAACGTAACAACAGTAAAATGCTTGATCAAGCTATGTTTACGAAAAGAAAATGTTTAGTAAGCACGGGCCTTTGAAAGGAAAACCCCGTTGTGTTACTTTGAGAATGCCTGATTAATCTATAAGCTTACGATATGTTTTCGGCATTGTGCCCACTAAGTATGATTATACTTAGCCCTGCATGTATTTATTAATGTGCAGGTTGAGTGACGAAGGTGGCGGAGGTTGAGTAGAGGTTGTATATAGGAAGGAAGAATAGTGTAATCAGTTCTACGTTTTTCCGCTGCAAACGACTTCACTTTTTGTTGTATAACTTTTCGGTTTAAGTTTCATAGATATCATCTTGTTTATTATTATTGGTCAAGGCATTTATCAAGTTATCCCCCCCCCCCCTTCTTCCCCGCTTCTTTAATCCAACCCTTAGTCGCACCCCGGCTTTTGCCGTCCCTCGGGATTTGGGGCTGTGACAATGCTTGAGTATGATGACGATATTTGAGTATTGATGTGAATATGTGTTTATGACGCGAACATTGAAGTGAATGTTTGTTCTTCGATATAAATGTTCGATTGTTGAATTAAGTGCTCAATTGTGTATGAATGATATGTGATAACAGTTGAGCTTTGATGTTATGATTTGACGAAAATCATATAACTTGAGTTATGAGAAGTCAAGACGAGTTAAATAGTAACTTATCAATTTACGTGAAGTTTGAGAAGTCATATTAGAAACGAGAATATGAATTTGAGAAGTTATTAGAAACCAAGTAAAGACGATGATTCGATAATGAGAAATCGAGAAAGTTATCGAAGTAGATAAGTTAAGAAAAGTCCGAGTCAAGTAGAAATTCTTCAACCGAGCCCTAAGTCTATCATACGTTTTTCGAGTAAGATAAGCTCGATTTTAATCGATTTTATTATTGAAGGGCCGAGTGGGACTGCAATGTAGTCGGGAAAGCGTAAAGTAAGCAACCTCTACTTCAATATACCCGAAGCAAGGTAGGCTTTCTGAACTAAAACCAAATGATGAATGCGCTTACTACTTATGTATTATGTGCGCTTTTCAAATTGATTGACTTGCCTAAATGTTTTAAATGTTTTCGTATGAAATCATCTACATGTTAATTATTAAAAGTCCTGTGGACGCACGGGATAAAAGTCTTGTTGATGCGGGACCGATGCATGCATTGTATTAAAGTAACTGTGAGCTTTACTTCGGTTTAGCCGGTTACGGTGTATGAGAAGGAGGCCTACTTCTCGACACCACAGAAAGATAAGTTGTAGATTGATTCGTACCTGTATACTTGAGTATAAAAATGACTGCAGTCGACTTCAGAAAAATGAAAATGTTTTTATGGCTATCACAAGTGGTAAACTATTTTTGGACGAATATATATTTAACCCTTGTGATGCAGCAAAAGAGGTAAGTATCTAATCATATATCTCTAATGAGCAGAGTTTCAAATGTTTTTGGCATTGTGTTCACTGAGTACTAAGTACTCAGCCCTGTATGTATTTCTATACATGCAGGTTAGCTGTGGATGAGGATGGTGTGGATGGTCTTGGTGGTGTGTTGTCTTTTGATGTTGAGTCGACAGTTACATGTCTCATACATGTAATTATCGTGAGCAGTGATGTCTTCCGCTGGATTGTGTCTATATTTTTGAAAATACTCTATTATGTTGATGCTACAATGAGCAGTCTGCTCGAATCAAAACAATGCTTTTGACTTCGTTTGCTTTATATTCTGAATGACGTGAAGTCAAAATACTTAACATTATTTTTGAGAAACCGTTGTAAATTAATTATGCTTGTTTCTTGTTGGGTTTGGTTGAAAGCATGTTCGTATTCGTTATCGCTTTCATACCTTATTTCCATAATTGATTCATTGTCGAGTTAAGTTTTATTTGTTGGTTTCACATTCCTAATTCATTCTGAATAGAGTTGGTTACATCTTCAGTTGAGTTATGTAAAAAGTGAGATGCTTATTTGATGGTTTCACCTTCACACTCCAATGGAGTTTGGTCGTTCCTACACATCGGATTTCGGGCTGTGACAACAACTCATCATCATACTAAAAAACAACATATCATATCAACCTTCCAATCATTCAATCAAGATTTAACAAACTATTTCGAAACCAAAAACTCCATTGTACAAACTATTTTAAAACATATCATTTCAGTTTCTAACATTTCTAATATGTCTATAAGAGTTGTTGGAACTAACATCTCTAAATACAATCTAACACTCACTTCTTCGCATTAAAATCTCTCTTTTTAGATGTTTCCTTATAGTAGCAATGTGCCTCTATTGTAATTCTTTCATGTAATACGTTCGTCTTGCAATTAATCTCTTGAATTCTTCTCGTTTAGTTGTGAGACTTCTCTGTATTGGGATTATGCGTGTTGCTTTCTTCTTCCTTACCAGTCGTTATTTCCTCTTTACCAGGCATTGTTTCCTTTTGCTTTTTATGCAGCAGTACCACATCCTCAAAATCATCACCGTCATCATCTTCTATATGCTTCCTCTTATTATTTTTATTTTGGTCACTCATTCTTTTTGTTCTCTGTGATGCAACACATAACCAAAAATATATACAGTCAATATTGAAACCACATACACTTACATACACCGCAATTACTATTAAGATGCACTATAGTTACTTATGAAATGCACCACACTGAACAATGAATGCACCACACTGAACAATGAATGCACCACATTCAAATTCGATCATTCAAAAGCATCCAACTAAGATTATAATGATGTAAAACCAAATCAGATGCATCATACTTAATTATTAGATGCAACACAGTTCAATAATCTAAAAATATCACAAATTCACGTGCACAATACTCATGTATGATCATAATACTACAATTTACTTAATTAGAAAGATCATAATTCACATGATTTCCAATCAAACCAAATTCTATATCATTCAATTGGATAATATTTTTACCATACGAGTGTTCTCTCTCTCTCTCTCTCTCTCTCTCTCTCTCTCTCTCTCTCTGTGATACACATCAAGGTGACATCACTATAATTTGTTCGAATATTTCACGGCAAATAAGATGCATCATAGTTTCCAATTAGATGCACCATAGCTTTCAGTGAGATGCACCACATAGTCTACCCACATGCAACCTCTTATATCCAAAACACATACTGTATCAACATCTCACATCCAAACAACATGAAATATCTACATGCACCAGTAAGTCTACCTACATCGTCATATTCAACACTCAGATGCACTAAACTTCATGTTTCCACAAACATTCAAGTAACATACACAAATCTCAGTCCAAGTGCACCACTCTGTATAAAGAGATGCACCACATTTCAATTTTACATTCAAAAGCATTCAAGTGACCTTAATTATATTGATGTAAAACCAATCTCTGATGCGTCACCCTTATTTATGTCACAGCCCCAAATTCCGAGGGACGGCAGAAGCCGGGGTGCGACTAGGGGTTGGATTAAAGAAGCGGGGAAGAAGGGGGAATGAATAAGAATGAAAGAACAAACAGACAATAATGACTGAAATGAATTACTATGAACAACACTTCATTATAATAAAAGAAAGAGTTGATCTCGAAGGATCACTCGACATAGTTCTCAAAAAGAAACTGAGTTAATTGTACGGGGTTTAGACCCAACAGAAAGATACAATGACTTCAAAAAGAGATTGGCAGCGGAAAAACGTAAAGCCGAATACAAGTTCTTATTCTAGTCATGACTTCTTAATTCAACATCAACCACCACCGCTCCCGTCGCTCAACCTGCACATTTTATAAAACATATGCAGGGCTAAGTACAAAAGCACTTAGTGGGCACGATGCCGAAAATATATAATAAGTATAGATAAATCAGGCTTCTCATTTCTGTAGCACACCGGGGTTTTTCAATAAAGGCCTGTGTCTACTAAACATTTTCCTTTCTCATAAATCATTCGGCCGAGCATTTTCTGACAAATGTTACGTTCAATCTTGCCCAATAATTATCACCATGGCTGGCCACCCCTCAACAGGGTTCCACACACAACGGCTACTGTGTACACTAACTTTGGATAGCAAGTCGCTAACTCAAAGTCCGATCGTTTTAGTTAGCAAGTCGGCTAACTAATAATTCTGGATAGCAGGTCGGCTAACTCAGAAGGGTACAAGAGAACTCACATAAAAATAAATCATTTCATGCTCTGATTATCACATTAAAACACAATTATCGAAGCTTGTAAACAAAGATTTTCGAGCATCGCTCATTTTAGTTTGTATATAGAAAAGTCCACCTGACTGATTACAGAACTACTAATCGAGCTTCCGTCTCTGGTCTTCCGTCCTATCCTCGATGCTGACTTCCTCCTTTTATCGTAAATAAACAGAATTTAAGCAACTTGAACGCAATCGATAAAAGAAACAAGAAATCAAAATGGTTTTTTAGTCTTTTAGGCGTTTGCACTTTACTACTTTATTTTGATTAATTAATAAACGAGACTTCGATCAATTCTCATCTACAAACTGACTCAGCTCACTACTCGACTCTCAGGTCAGTAGGTAAAGGGTGTCGATAACTTAGAACGACTTAAAAGTTCACAAGGAACGAAGTTGAAAAGGATTCAACTTAGGAAACTAGGCTTTGGATACTTACTGCCCAAGTCAATAAGTTCATACAGAACAGAGCATACAAAAACAGGGGATGAATCATATACCAAAAGAAAGGTACGTGTGTCTAGTTTACCTCTCCAATTTACGGATCTCGATTTCGTTAAGCGAGCTAAAAGTTATGAGAGTTTCCGTGAAACGTCGCAAAATAGTCGCGCGAAACCCAAATGCTTGACAAATCTCAACGCACGATTCCCTAGGTTCGAGCAATACTATTCCACTTTTAATTTCACGAAATTTACATCCCAAGATAGTCTACATACAGTATCCTTTAAACTGGTTCATATTCATGACTTTTGATTAACAAAAGACGAGCATTTTCTCGTCATTTCCAACTAACCATTTACTATACCAAATCAAACTTCAATTTCTATTTCGTTCAACAATTTCTCGATTCTTAACTATATCTCATAACGTCTCGTTTCTCGGATGGAAAAGTCGTTAACTACAATATTGTTCGTCAATCAATAACAATCATTAAAATTAAAAGGGATTTCCTTATTCGACTTTTCTACCGGCTTTAAAACTAGATTCTTCGTCTCTTATTTAAAATCGAAACTTCTTAGAATTCGTTGAAACTTTACGGTCACGATCATTAACTATCAAGATTATCAAAGGTTCGAATCACAAACCTAAAATATTATTCATGCTCGACTTATTGTCGATGGTTCGTCTCTTACTAAAAATCTTACGTTCTCCGTTTTCGTTCAATATTTACAACTACGATCATCATCTAACGAGCATCACTAATATGCAAACCATATTATCAAAACATTATCGAGCTTCAACTTAACGACGCGTTTTCGTCTCTTATTTTTTTCAATTTATTTTTAGAAAAATCCTAATTAAATATATAATCATCCTCATACATCGTATATCTCATTTCTATTAATCAATCATGCATTCTTCCTCTCTTATCTTTCAACTTTTATTTTTAGAAAAATCTAAATCAATTCATATAGTCAATTAACAACATGTAGATCACTAATCTATCGATCAAACATCAAAGAAATCGAACTACGATCAAACCCCTAAAATTAATAAAATTTTCGGTATTGACCTAAAAGAATAGGGAGTGATTTTCTTCATGATTCGATCCGTAGAACTCGATTCTAAACATACTAGAACATGTATTAATCAAAGGACAACATGCTCTTCATGCTCCTATGTTTCGAAAAAAAGAAAAGAACGGAATCAAGACTTTGTTCAGTGCTTTTCGTAGGAGATGTTCTTACCTTGCGGAATACGAACTTGGAAATGAAATTGATCGGTGGATGGAGGACTTGTGTGCTTGAGAAGAGCTTGGATGTTGAAGCTTTAATGGAGGAGAAGAGAAGAAAAAAATGAGAGAGAGAGAGAGCTTGAAGGGGGCGGTAAAGAGGGGAGGAGAAGAGAGAGTGGTGACTCACCTATACATACATAAAGTGTTAAAAAAAAATCTAACAAAAGGGGGTGAGTCGCCAAGGGTGCGTTTGGCGAGGGTTTATTAGACGAAAATATCTTGTTTCCAGCTTTAAACGATGATTTAAAAAGTCGAGAAATACTTTCTTAGGTAGTTACGAATTCGAAGAAATCTAATTCGTCCGTTAGATTGGAAATAAATCACGTACTCGGAAAACCTAATTCGTTTTTCAAAATTCGAGAAAAAATCAGGAATATACAGTCTAAAACTCGCCTGGAAAATCATAAAAACTAACTTTCTCCGGTGAACTCGTATCGAAGAAAAAGTGAATGTAAATTCTGATGGATTTTAATTCTGAGTCTTCGGACGAAAAATCTACCGGACGCGAAAACCCTAATACAGTAGTCGTTCGTCCGACTTCTGGAAATTATTTTTTGAAACGGATTTCACCGTCAGTCTTAGAATCGAAAATCCTTAACTTAGGCGTGCAAAGCCTTAATTATTAATTAACTTTTTATTTTGAAGACGGATTAAACATCCGGGGTATTACAATTTATGAGATGCAACATGGTTTGATGATATAAAACTCCCTAAATTCTCATGCAAGAGACTGCTGCATGAATTTATAATCACAATCCATAATCCCCAATTTCACAATCTAGATTCATATTCAAATTCATAGAAAATTCTATATCACACGTTAATTATTTATTTCTAATTCAACCTAAAACATCTATGACACACAAACATATCTGCAGCTATGAGATCAAGCGGCATAAAGTTTCAAAATAGACAATGCAATTTGATTTCTGCTCATCATATCGAGCTCTCAAATAATTATTAAGATATAAGCATTAATTTGTAATGAAAATCACTAACCTTCATTCCATTGTTCTGTCAGCATTGTTCCTCATTTTCTATTTGGTTCTTCAAATGTGCACAACTCAATTTTAAACCCTAGCTTGATTTAATTGTGGGAAAACACATAACAACTTGATTTTCTGCTCGATTTGTCTTCGATTTCGTTGTTTTTGTGTTTTCTAATCGATTTTTGCTACAGAGATTGAGGTTTTTGTGGGAAATCTATTTTTTTAAAATAAAGGATTTGAGTTGTTCTGGGTTTCTGAATAAATGAATGCGTGAAAGAGCTTGTGGTTTTTGGCTATGGGTTTATTTCTCATTATTCTGAAATGACCAATCTGTCCCTCCGTGTTGTATTTTTATTTTTGTTAGTTTAAATTCAAAGATTAAATCTGACCACTCATCTCTTATTTTCTATGGCTAAGATTAATTCTCATTTCTTACTTTGAGAGGGTTTTTCATGGGAATCACTCCCAATATATATATATATATATATATATATATATATATATATATAATAATAATAATAATAATAATAATAATAATAATAATAATAATAATATGGAATAGATTACCATAACCAACCCTAAAAATAATGTCCATATATAAATATATCATTTATAACACTCCCTCTTGAACATTACGATGTGATGTGTATATTTGATTAAAGGTCTCGCTGAAAATCCCTATAGGAGAAATTAGTCGAGAAAATCACATGACATACGTTTATATATCTGTTGCATTTGTTGTCTCGCTAGAAATCATAATTAAGACAATTTAATGAGAAAAACTTAATAAGGGAAAAAAGAGCACAACAAATTTAGCCTTCGGGGCTTGATGTAGACTTTCAAGGTCCAATCTTCAAAAACTATTTTGAAATATTAGCTCCCTCTGAAGATAATAATCTTTCAAGCTTACGCATTCCAATATTATAAACATATTTTCAAATGTTGATGTAGGTGAAAGAATTTAGGATAGTGGGAGAGTTCTTGTTCGTCAATACCACAAGATCCGCGAATTTGTTGTATCAATGACCTTAACCATACACATTCTTTAGCGGTTTCATGTAAAGCGATCTTCGAGTGGTTTGAAGTAGGGGTGAGCAGCGGTTCGGTTCGGCTGCAAACCGCGCCGAGCCGCCAAAACCGCTGGGCTGGCTTTTTAGCAGTTGCAGACTGCCGCCGCCCCGACTAGGTTTTCGGGCTGAGCCACTGCCGACCGAAACCTGACGGTCGGTTGCGGTTACGGTTTCGGGTCGGTCCAAACCGTAATTTTGAGCGGATCTCCTGCATTTTTCAACCGTTGACTGCAGCCTCGTCTAGGGCTAGGTAGGTGTACCGAAAAAACGGTATACCATCCTTACCGTATCGGAAAAATACTGAAAATACCGAACTTACAGTATACCGTTACTTACGGTACGGTATCATATTGTACCAGAAAATTACGGTATGGGATTTCCTAATGCCGCGGTATACTGTGTTATACCGTACTGAAGTATATACCGTTATTTTCGGTATATACCATCGAATCGATATATACCGTAGTATGGTATATACGGTATACCGTAATGCACCCGTTAATAATTAATAATAATATATATAATTAAGTAATTGTTGGAAATTTAGGATATTTTTTCTTCTAAACAGGTATATAATGTGCACGGTATACCGTAAAAGTTCAGTATACTATGAATGTTCAGTATACCGCAAAATGTTCGGTATACCGTATATCGATAAGGTATACCGAAACTGCGGTACGACAACGGTATGTAAAAATTTCATACCGAATTTACGGTATACCGTAAGGTACGGTATGGTAATGGTATGAAATTTGTCATACCAAAATTTACGGTAAGGTATAAGGTATGACATAAAAATGATAGTATACTGTACCGACCCACCCCTAGCCCTGTCTCAGTAGATTCAATACGGGGTTGTAGCTGCTCCATTTCATGTGCTTGAAACAAATTTTACAATGTCATATATATATATATATATATATATATATATAGAGCAAAAAGTCAAAATAGTCATTTTTAAAAATAAAAGATAAATTTTGTCATTTTGAAAAAAAAAGTTGTCCAAATAGCCTTTTGTTTTCTTTTATGACTTTTCTACCCTTTTAGGTATACAAGAAGGCTAACATAAATTTGAATCATACACGAAGACTAAACTTCATGTATGAATTTCCAGCAAAAAAATTCTGGCGGTCGTCTTCTCCGGCGAAAAATTTCCGACTGTCGACTTCTCCGGCGACGACGGTGTTCTCCAACGACGGCGATCTTCTTCTTGTATGCATTTTTTTTCTTGTATGAGATTGTTCTTGTATGTGTGTGTGCTTTCGTGTATACGTGTATGAGATCGTTCTTCTATGCATTTTTTTCTTGTATGAGATATGCATTCGTGTATGCTTTTTTCTTTGTGTATGATGCATACACGAAAACTAATCTTCATGTATGATTTAAATTTGAATGAAAAATTTCCGGCGGTCGTCTTCTCCGGCGAAAAATTTCGGCGGTCGACTTCTTTGGCGACGGCGGTCTTCTTCTTGTATGCATTTTTTTTTCTTGTATGAGATTGTTCTTGTATGTGTGTGTGCTTTCGTGTATACGTGTATGTATTCGTGTATGAGATCATTCTTGTATGCATTTTTTTCTTGTATGAGATATGCATTCGTGTATGTTTTTTCTTCGTACATGATGCATACACGAAAACTAATCTTCATGTATGATTTAAATTTAAAATTTTTGGCGGCGAAAATTTTCGTGTATGATGCATACATGAATGTTAGTCTTCGTATATGATGCACACACAAAGATTAGTTTTCATGTATGATGTATACATAAAGTTAGGCTTCGTGTATGAAGTTGGCCAAAAATTTCCGGCGGAAATTCATACATGAAACTAGTCTTCTTGTATGATTCAAATTAAAGATAGCCTTCTTGTATACTCATTAAGGGTATTTATGTCATTTTATAAACTAAAAGGCTATTCTACAACTTTTAAAATGTGAGTGACATTTTAACATTTTTTGCTAGAAAAGGGGCTATTTTGCACTATTACCTCTATATATATATATATATATATATATATATATATATATATATATATATATATATATATATATATATATAAGAACACTGCAGTAAGCAACCACAACATAAAAAAACTTAGAGATGAAGATTCTGCTCCTGGGATAGAACATCTGTTCCATCAGCTCAGCAAATATTTCGGGAATTTTATAGATGTTTTACTGCTTATGAACTTAATAAACTAGAATGGAATAGTGTTAGTGAAGCCGTGTGAGGGGGAGAGAGAGAGAGAGAGGGAGAAGTAGGAGGAGGGAGTGGGAGACGGGAGCGGCGGAGAGTCAAGAGTGAGTGAGGAAGGACTGGATGAGATTTAGTTTAGGGTTTCTATTAATATTATTCAATAATCAATATATATATATTATTAATATTATATATATATATATATATATATATATATAAACCGCCACCGATCGCCCAAACCGACTTTTTCAGATTTTTGAAACTGTCGCCGACCCGCCGCCTCTTTGAAGCCGAGGCCGACCGACTGCTGCTGAGCGGTTCGGGGCGATTTGTCAGTTTCGGGACGGCTATGCTGACCCCTAGTTTGAAGATGTAGTGACTAGAGTCTATTTAACAGATTTCCAAGAAATAGCTGCACCACCACAGAGAAAAAAATAATCAGCACAAGATTTAGCATCATGGGGATTAGATAAATATTCAGTGTCCGCTTAGCCTACTAATGTCATCTCTTGATTTCTTTGATAAAATAAACCAAAATCTTTTGAACCTTGAAGATAACGAAGAATGTGTTCAACACCATTCCAATGTCTCCGTGTAGGAAAAGCACTGAACATTGTTAGCAAGTTAAGTGCAAAGACAATATCAGGCCTCGTGCAGTTTGCGATATAAAGTAGTGCTCCAATTGCACTTAAATAAACAATTTCAGGCCCTAAAATATCTTATCAATTTCTTTAGGTCTAAAAGTGTCATTTTTCACTTCTACTGATCGGACAATCATTGGTGTGCGAAGTGGATGTGACTTATTCATATAAATTTTTCTAATAGCTTATTCACATAGTTAGACCGGTGTATAAATATTCCTTCGAGGAGAGGTTCGATCTGTTGGCCGAAATAAGATTTGGATTTATCCAAGGCTTTCATTTTAAACTCCGTCTTTAAGCATGAGCTAGCTTCTTCAATCTCTTTGTGTGTTCCAATTATATTTATGTCATCAACATACACAGAAAAGATACAAAAACCATTTTGTGACTTTTTTATAAACACACAAGGACTTATATCATTGTTCACATATTTCTTCTTCAAGAGGAATTCACTGAGTAGTTATACCACATCTTTTCCGACTGTTTTAAGTCGTACAACGACCTTTGTAATTTAACGTTATACATGCTGCGAGTTTCATTTTCCTTCATTTGAAGAATTTTAACCCCATCGGGTACTTTCATATAAATATTTAGTCTAGTAACCTATACAAATATGCGGTCACGACATCCATTAACTGCATTTTTAAATTTATAGTTGATGTCAGAGATATCAAGCATCGGAACGTTATGCCATCCCAAACAGGAAAATATGTTTGATGAAAATCAATTCCGGGTCTCTGCGAAAATCCTTGAGCTACCAATTGCGCTCTATATTTCATGTCACAGCCCCAAATCCCGAGGGACGGCAAAGTCGGGGTGCGACTAGGGATTGGATTAAAGAAGTGGGGAAGAAGGGGATAAATAAATAAACAAACATTTAAACAGAAATAATTACTATGAACCTGACTTCATTATATAAAAAGAGTCGACCTTGAAGGATCGCTCGACAGAGTTGTTCTCTAAATTAACTAAGTTCAAAGTACGGAACTTAGACCAAAAGTTTATACATTGACACAAAATAGTTTGCAGCGGAAAACGTAGAACTAGAACACTACTGTTCTTCTCTATTCACAACCTTTTACTCAACCTCCGCCGCTCCCGTCACTCAACCTGTACATTTATAAAACATATGCAGGGCTAAGTATAAACATACTTAGTGGGCATATTGCTAAAAACATATCATAAGAGTATAGATTAATCAGGCATCTCGATAAATAGCGCATCGGGGTTTTTCATCAAATGTCCGTGCCTACTAAATATTTTCTTTCTTTTTTTTCACAATATAGCTTGCGCAAGCCTTTACTGATGTTACGTTCAACTTACCCAACTTCTGGTCCAATGCCGGGGAAGAGTTAACTTCTTCCGCGCACGTTCTATTCACCTTGGCTGGCTACCCCTCAACAAAGTACCACACACACCGGCTACCGTGTACACTAACCCTGGAAAACCCTTCCGGTTAACTCAGCGGTCCGATCGATTAGTTAGACCCCTTTTGGCTAACTCAGAAAGGCACAAGAGAACTCACATAAAACAAAGTATTTTAAGCCATGATAATCACTTTAAAACACAGTGATAAAGCGATAAGTAAATATTTTCGAGCATCGCTCATTTGATTTGATATATAGAAAAAGCCCACCTTAGGCGAATACAGAACTAAACACGAGCTTCCGTCTTTGATCTTCCGTCCTATCTTTAACCTCGACTTCCTCCTTTCATCGCAAATAATCACACTTTAGTAAACGGTCGCAATGATGAAAATAAAAGAAATTGAATTCGGTTAAGACTTTCAGGCCTTTGCACTTTAACTAATCTCTTTTGATTAACGAAGAAACGAGACTCGAACATATCTCGTTTAGAACTAACTCGGTTCCTTACTCGACACTTAGGTCAGTTAATAACGGAAGTCAATAACTCATAACGACTTAGAAGTTCTCAAAGAATTAAGTTAAAAAGAATTCAACTTAAGAAAAATGAGTTTTAGAATTTTCCTGCAAAAAGTCAGTAAGTCTGGAGCTTGTACAGAACAGAGAACTCCGAAACAGGGAATGTTCTTGGTACCAAAAGAAAGCTACGGATGTCTAGTTTACTGTCCAATTTACGGATCTCGATTTCATTAAGCGAATAGAGAGTTATGACAGTTTCCATAAAGGGTCGCAAAACAGTCCGAGATAACCCTAAACGCTCGATAAAACTCGACGCACAATTCCCTAGGTTCGATCAATGCTATACAACCTTTATGCTTACGAAATTACTATCATATTACAGTCATGACACACGATCATTTCTCACGAATACTTCCTCCTTCCTCGATTAATAATACGACGAGCACTCTCTCGTCTTTTCACTAATCAATTACTAAACCAATCTCATTTCAAATTCAACTTAGTCCTTTAACTTTTATTTCATAACTCTTATGAAATTATCATCAACTACACTCTTGTTTACTAATCAACAACAACCACTAATATCCAATTAGTTTCCTCGTTTCAACTTTCCTATCGACGATTAAGCTCGACTACTCGTCTCTTACCAAATATTCGATATTCTTAGAATTCGTTCAAACTTTCCAATTATGTTCATTAACTACTAAGATTTACTAGTATGAAATCCATAAACTTATATCGTAATCGAATCTTAACTTATTGACGATTCTTTGTCTCTTATGATTTCATTTTTATTTTTAGAAAAATCTAATTAAATTATATGTTCAACTACAAGCTTACTACTTCTCAATTATATCCTCACATCATCCAAATCTAAACCTCTTCTCATTAAAATCATACTTCTTCCTCTCTTACAACTTTGTTTCTATTTTTAGAAAATTCCCAATTAAATTCATTCAATCATCTACTAATCCATAGAGTATTAATCTACACACCAATCATCTAAAATCAAACTTAAAACATTAAATCCCATCTTCCCCAAATTTTCGGTTATTACTAATAATTAAGGGGGATGATTTCCACTTGATTCCAACCATAGAAATCCATTCCTAAGCATTAAATAACATGAAAACAAACTTAAAACATCATCCTACACTTCTTAAAATTTTCGGTCATGACAAAAATAAAAGGAAATGAATTTTGCTTGGATGAAAGTGAAGCTAAGATCATTACCTTGGTGAATATGGACTTGGAATTAAGATTGAATGGATGATGAGCAAGCTATTAACCTTGAATCCTTGAAGAACTTGATGAACTTTAATGGAGAAAATGAAGAACAAGAGAGAGAGGAGAGAGAGAAGGAGTGTGGCGGTTGGAGAGGGAGAGAGAGAAGAAGAAACGGTGAGGTGTATACTTGATATTTAGCATAAAGTAGAAGATGATTCTAAGATTGATGACTCATAGGGGGGATGGCAGTTTGGGTGGGTAATTTAATTCAAAATATCGCATTTTACGGGTTTAACACTGCGTATATAAATTGATTAATTATTTTTTTAGACGGTTACGTTTCTGGCAAAAACTAATTCGACCATTAGATTGAAAATAATTTACTTAGTCGGAAAGTATAATTCGATTTCTGAAATCCAAAGAAAAATGGGACATGACAGCCCAAATTTCGCCCGAAAAATAATAAAAATGACTTTCTCCAGTAGACTCGTATCGTGAAATAAGTGAATGTAAAGTCAGACAGTTTTTCGATCTGATTTCTTGAACGAAAGTTCTATCGGACGCGAAAACCCTAATACAGTATTCGGTTGAACGACTTCTGGAATTTATTTTCAGAAACGGATTTCACCGTTAGTCTTAGAATTGAATTTTCTTAACTTAGGCATGCAAAGTCTTAATTAATTAATAACTTTTTATTTTAGCGACGGAAGAAAATATCTGGGGTATTATATCCTACCCCTCTAACAAGAAATTTCGTCCCGAAATTTGCATACCTTGTTCAAGAAGATAAGGGTACTTCTCCTTCATCTTTTCCTCGAGTTCCCACGTAGCTTTTTCTTGCCCGTGGTGATTCCATAGCACTTTAACCAAAGGTATCGACTTATTTCTTAATTCTTGCTCTTTTCGATCCAAGATCAATAATAGTTTTTCTTCATAACTTAAGTCGGACTCAAGAACAACGTCTTGCTGGTTAATTACGTGCTTAGGGTCAAAGACATACTTTCGTAATTGAGATACGTGAAACACGTTATGGACACTTCCTAGACTTGGCGGTAAGGCCAATCTATAAGCAACAGGTCCTACTTTCTCCAAAATCTCATAAGGTCCTATAAACCTTGGTCTGAGTTTACCCTTAACCCTGAATCTAACGATTCCCTTGGTTGGTGAAATCTTGAGGAAAACCTTATCCCCAACTTCAAAGTTAAGATCGGTTCGACGATCATTGGCGTAAGACTTCTGTCGGCTCTGGGCCTCTTTCATTCTAACTCGAATCTGTCGAATGATCTCGATCATTTCACTGATTGTATTGGGTCCTAGGTTCTTTCTTTCACCCACTTCATTCTAATAAAGTGGTGACCTACACTTCCTTCCATACAATGCCTCGTAAGGCATCATTCCTATCGTTGTTTGATAACTGTTGTTGTACACGAATTCGACTAATGGCAAGATCTTTTCCAAATTCTCACTTCTATCCAATACTACCATTCTTAACATATCAACGAGTATCTGAATCGTTCTCTCGGATTGTCCATCCGTCTGGGGGTGAAAAGCGGTACTAAAATTAAGTTCAGTACCTAACTCCTTCTGTATAGTGATCCAAAATCTCGAAGTGAATTTAGCATCTCTATCAGACGTTATTGACTTCGGTATTCCGTGCAGACGTACAATCTCACGGACATACAACTGTGCCAACTTCTCTGATCCATAGGTAATTGGGATTGGTAAAAAGTGAGCTGATTTTGTGAGCCTATCGATAACTACCCAGATGGTAGTATTTCTTTTCTTAGTCTTGGGCAAACCTGTCACAAAATCCATAGCTATATCTTCCCACTTCCATGTTGGAATACTTAATGGAAGTAACAACCCGTATGGTCGTCGGTGTAGAGCTTTCACTTGTTGACAAGCCAAACATCTTTCTACAAACGAGGTAACATCTCGTTTCAAACCGTTCCACCAGAAATTCCTTCTTAAATCTTGATACATCTTCGTACTCCCTGGGTGTGCTGTATAAGGCATATCGTGAGCCTCATGCATGATATCGTTTTTCAGTTCGTCGCTATCAGGGTACAAAGTCTACCTGCAAATAAAATTGCATTATCTGGTGCCTCGGAAAAACCGTCCGGTTTATCCGTTCTTATCCTTAATCGTAGCTTCTCGATTGTCTCGTCCTTTCTCTGAGCACTTATGATTCTCTCTCGTAAATCCGGTGTAGCTATGAGTGCCGCTATTTGGGTCGTTATCGTTTCAGGTGTATCCAGCACTTCTAAATCCATTTTCTCAAATTCTTGCACAAGTGTTTCTTCTTCGATAAAGAGACACCCTAACTTGGTTGGAGTCTTGCGACTCAGCGCATCTGCTACTACGTTTGCTTTTCCTGGATGGTAGTTGATACCACAATCATAATCCTTGACTAATTCGAGCCATCGTCTTTGTCTCATATTCAATTCCTTTTGCTCGAAAAAGTACTTCAAACTCTTGTGATCCGTAAAAATCTCAACCCTAACACCATAGAGGTGATGTCTCCAAATTTTCAACGCATGCACAACGGCTGCAAGTTCTAAATCGTGGGTTGGATAACCAACTTCATGGGGTCGAAGTTGTCGTGAAGCATAAGCTATCACCTTTCCTTCTTGCATCAAAACGCATCCTAATCCGTTCTTTGAAGCATCTGTAAAAACCACGTATTCCTTATTCGCTTCGGAAAGCGCTAACACTGGTGATGTGGTTAACTTTTCCTTGAGTGTCTGAAAACTTGTCTCGCATTCGTCAGTCCATTTGTACTTGTTTTCCTTCCGTAGTAGTTGCGTCATAGGTCTAGCAATTGTAGAAAATCCCTCGATGAACCTTCTATAATAGCCGGCTAAACCTAAGAAACTCCTAATTTTATTTGGACTTGTTGGTGATTTCCAATTGCGCACTGCTTCTATCTTGGCAATGTTCTTCGTGCTCCTTCTCATTCTTGGAGTAAATGAGAATGTCGTCGATGAATACTAAGACGAATTTGTCTAAGTACGGGTCAAAAACTCGATTCATGAGATCCATGAATACTGCGGGAGTGTTAGTCAAACCAAATGGCATAACTAGGAATTCGTAATGGCCATATCTGGTTCGGAATGCAATCTTAGGTATATCCTCGGGTTTGATTTTCAATTGATGATACCCAGATCTTAAGTCTATTTTCGAAAAGACACATGCGCCCTTAAGCTAATCAAAGAGGTCTTCTATCCTTGGCAAAGGATATTTATTCTTAAGGGTGATCTTATTTAGCTCTCGATAGTCTATGCACATCCTCATAGAACCATCCTTCTTTCTGACGAACAAAACAGGTGCTCCTCAAGGTGAAACACTCGGTCTAATGAAACCAAGATCTAACAACTCTTGCAATTGGATCTTAAGCTCTTCTAACTCCTTTGGCGCCATCCTATATGGAGCTTTTGATTTGGGGGCCGATCCTGGTTCTAAGTCAATTGTGAAATCTACGTGACGGTCGGGTGGTAAACCAGGTAATATTTTTGGAAAGACGTCTTCATATTCGTTAACAACTTTCACATCTTGAATGGTCTTCTTGGCTCCTGGTTCTCCAACTAGGTACACAAGATAAGCTGTGCAACCCTTCTTCTTTATCAACTTTTTGGCTTGTAGGGCGGATATTATCGATATCCTCCTACCCATCGAAATTCCATGAAATTATGTCGACTCTTTTCCCGGGGGTTGGAAAGAGATTTTTCTCTCGTTGCAGAGAATCGTGGCATAATTCTCAGACACCAGTCCATTCCTAGGATTATATCTACATCCCACATTATCATAACGTTCAAGTTGTTCGCTTTAACCTTAAGAGTTCCAATTTCTAATTTTAGGTTAGAGCAAACATGCGTGGAAGTAGTGATCTCTCCTGAAGGTGTAGCTACTCTCATAGCGTGCTCAGCTCGTACAAGTCTGATACCTAAGTTATCCGCACATGAACCAGCAATAAAAGAATGTGATGCGCCAGTATCAAACAGTATCTTAATAGGGGTATTATGAAGTTTACCCATACCTGCTAGGTTTCCCTTGCCCTTATTCTGCGCACTCTGTTTGATCGCACATGCCCTGGCATTCTGTTGTTGTTGAACGTGCTGCTGGAACTGCTGTTTGTTGCTGCGGCTGTGCCTGAATTGCCCTCAAAGGCTGGGGCTGTCCATACTGATTTTGTCCTGCCGTTTGCAACGGTTTCGGGCAATCCTTCTTAATGTGCCCCTTCTGCCCACAGTTGAAGCAACCTCCAGAGTTTGCTTGACAGATCCCGTAGTGTACCCTATTACACTTAGGACAGGCAGGAACGGTAACTCTTCCTTGGTAATTCCCTTCTTGGTTGTTCCTTTGTTGCCCTTGTGGCTCACCTTGCTGGTTATTTCCTTTCCATGGTCCTGCTTGGTTATTTCCTTGTATATACAGTTCCGACTGACTGTTTCCTTGCCATGGCCTCTTACCATAATTGTTATCTTGATTAGGCTGCTGAAAGCCTTGCTGATTTCCACTCCTCTGGTTTCCTTGATTATTGTAGCTCTGATAGTAGCCACGGTTATTTCCCCCTTCCCATTTTCTTTTCCCTTAATAGTTGCTATTATTGTTGTTGTAATAGCCTCGATTCTGAGTCTGGGTTGGGGTTGGTGCGGGTATTATGACTTTCTTATCATCAGGCACTACTGCCTCCATCTCTAGAGCTCGCCTTAGTACCTCGGTGTAGCTCAGTCCTCCATGATTGGCTAGCGCTATACCTAACTCATGCTTAAGTCCCCCACGGAACTTCTTTGTGATCTTATCCTCGGTATCTACCTGAGCAGGTGCATACCTTGACAACTCACAGAACTTCGCATCGTACTCGGTCACTGTCATCTTTCCTTGTTTCAAATTATAGAACTCAGCCTCTTTCTGCGCTCTATAGGTCTTAGGCACGTATTTGTCGTACAACGCCTCCTTAAATTCCTCCCAAGTAAAACGAGCCAAGTGCTCCGCAGGTATAACCTTCTACCTAGCCTCCCACCAGCAGTCAGCTGGTACGGAAAGCTGAAATGCAATGCACAACAGACGCTCATCATCAGTACATCTGAGGAGTTTGAAGATTCTCTCAATGGTTCGTACCTAAAGCTCAGCATCGCTTGGGTTACCAGATCCATTAAACACAGGTGGGTTTCGTTTGAGGAATAAGTCCTCAATATCACGATAGGGTGGTGGTGGAGGTGGTGATGGTGATGGTGGTGGAGGGGTATCTTGACTTTCTCATTCCTCTTCTCTATTATCTTGTGCTTGACGTCTACCACGTCCCTTGGGCCTACCAGGTCCTCTTCTGTTGTTAACTACTCTTGGCGGCATTCTTGAACTATAGGAAACAAGAATTCTCATTAGCATTTTGATTTTTAAGCTTTCGCTTACTTACTAAACCTTTTTTCCAACTTAAATAAGTTTATGGAAAAGAAATAGATAATAACTTCGATACTAGCTCTTTAAACTTTTATCTGTCCAAGTTAAACCAGAATATTCATCTAAACTTTTCTTCTAATCGCGTTTAGAAGAAACTTTCACAAGATCAAAGCCCACTCACGGGTCATAAATATATATATACACGTCAAAAAAGAGTACTAATTTTACCTCCACGAGGACTTATACAAAAAGTTAGACTACAACTAGTCTGAATTAGGCTAACTGCCTATCAATGTACAGGTTGCACTAACAAATTGCATTTCTGTACCTACTGGAAGTACTAGAACGGAAACGATCCATAAAACCCCGTATTCGCATAGAGTACTACAAAAGAAGTCTACTGATCCTGCTATATACAAGATAAAGAGAAACTTCTACTACTACGCGTCTAAGACGCCCTGCTCAACAAGCTGCGGTCGATTCACTGCTGCCCTCTACGGCTTGAAACTCCCCGGGGTCCTCCTCCGGATCCTCCTCCGCATCCTTCTCCATCGGATCCTCCTCCGCATCCTCCTCTGAATCCGTACCAAAGATGAGCTGAAGTGCCTCGTCAACCCTCAATGTGGTGCCGTCTAAAAGTACAAGTGGTGGTGGCGAAGGTATGTCCGAAACAGTCCTCTCTGAGTCGTCCAAACTGGTCACTACTATACGCTTCTTCAGGGGAAGAAGGTGCTCTGGGGGTGAACTAGGTATGTATGCCTCTGCAGAACGGGCCCTGGATGGTCCCGCCTCAAACTGTCCTCGGCCCCTCGTCCAAGACTGGGGTAGGTCAGAGGTCGAACCCTCATCCCCTACGGGTAAAGCTGTCTCTGTAGGAATCTCCTTAGGTGGTGCAAGTAGGGAAGGAAGCTCTAACATCGTAGCAAACTCTGCGTCGATCTCCAGGTACCCTACCTCTGGAAACAAATCCTCGACGGGTGTGAGAACCTGTGGCAACTCTAACAGTGCGGCCAACTCTGGGTCCATGTCAAACGGCTCAGGCTCAAGATGAGATGGGACATGGACGTAGGGGTAGTGCTCGAGAACAGGAACAGACACCATGAACCTACTCTCAAAGAAACGCCCGTGTACGGCTAGAGCGAATCCAGAAAAGTCACCTGTCGGCTCGGTGTCATCACCGACTAGTGTGAGAAAGTACCAGGCGACATCGTGTGCCCAACCGTGCCACTCGCCGAGCAGCCGTCTGATCAAATCGGCTATAGCCTGACGCTCAGTAATAAAGTGTCGAGCTGCGTGGAAACGTGCAGTGAAGTCATTGACTATCTGCCCTATATCATGGTTCGGGTCTACCTCGTAGTCGTGGTACTTGTCCAAGATCTCGTCTACCAAAGTACGCTGTCTCAGGGGTTGGCTCTTCCGAACCGTGACACGTGTAGCAGGCATCCTACAAAGATTTTAAGAGAACATTGATCAGTAACTGGTAGGATAATACATATCTTAAGGAATTCTTAAATTACAATTAGAAATTCCATTATTCAAATTGCAATACTTTTAACCACTTAATCCACAACTAATCTTAAGCATCTAGCAATTTTAAGAAATTGCACTCAAACAATATACGTAATAAAACCATTTCCCGCAATTTCTTTCCATCTTTTTAACTTATTATCTTATTATCCTTTATTTTATTTCCTTAAAAGGAAACTCTTACTGCTTTCATTTGTAAAAAGAAGTCGACTCCAACGAGTCTGTGTTCATGTCACTTTACGCATGTGACATTCGTTTATTCACTTTAATTCTCTTTATTCTGTCCTTCCCGATCTGATCATCTCTTGAATCTTTTGGAACCAACGCTTCTTAAAACGTCTATGTTCTCAAAGAATCAGGAAAGCCTTAGAATTAGTCTAGATTCTCATGCCAATAAAACATCTCAATTTAAAGAAATTATAACTTACATAATTTCACATAATGTTACAAAGTATAACTCTTATACTTCAACCAAATTCATACTTAGCACTTTTATTCTCAACTTACTTGCATACTTAATCAAAAATTCTTCTTAAAAGAAATCACACTTCTGAAACTCTTTCCTTTCTTTCCTTCTTTGGTTGAGTCAACGTAGCGGGAGGTTGAGTTGTCGTCTACACTCTTAAACTTAGTGTTACGACCTAACTTTACTAGAAAGAAGACTTAGATGTAGAGCATGTACAAATACTCCATCTTACTACTGAAAGGAACTTGTATGCAGAGCAGAAACGATTGCTCTGATACCACTCTGTCACAGCCCCAAATCCCGAGAGACAGCAAAGCCAGGGTGCGACTAGGGATTGGATTAAAGAAGCGGGGAAGAAGAGGGAACAAATAAATAAACAGACATTTAAACAGAAATAATTACTATGAACCTGACTTCATTATATAAAAAGAGTCGACCTTAAAGGATCGCTCGACAGAGTTGTTCTCTAAATTAACTAAGTTCAAAGTACGGAACTTAGACCAAAAGTTTATACATTGACACAAAATAGTTTGCAGCGGAAAACGTAGAACTAGAACACTACTGTTCTTCTCTATTCACAACCTTTTACTCAACCTCCGCCGCTCCCGTCACTCAACCTGCACATTTATAAAACATATGCAGGGCTAAGTATAAACATACTTAGTGGGCATATTGTCAAAAACATATCATAAGAGTATAGATTAATCAGGCATCTCGATAAATAGCGCATCGGGGTTTTTATCAAATGCCCGTGCCTACTAAACATTTTTTTCTCCTTTTTCACAATATAGCTTGCGCAAGCCTTTACTGATGTTACGTTCAACTTGCCCAACTTCTGTATCAACGTCGGGGAAGAGTTAACTTCTTCCGCGCACGTTCTATTCACCGTGGCTGGCTACCCCTCAACAGAGTACCACACACACTGGCTACCATGTACACTAACCCTGGAAAACCCTTCCGGTTAACTCAGCGGTCCGATCGATTAGTTAGACCCCTTTTGGCTAACTCAGAAAGGCAAAAGAGAACTCACATAAAACAAAGTATTTTATGCCATGATAATCACTTTAAAACACAGTGATAAAGCGATAAGTAAACATTTTCGAGCGTCGCTCATTTGATTTGATATATAGAAAAAGCCCACCTTAGGCAAATACAGAACTAAACACGAGCTTCCGTCTTTGATCTTCCGTCCTATCTTTAACCTCGACTTCCTCCTTTCATCGCAAATAATCACACTTTAGTAAACGGTAGCAAGGATAAAAAGAAAAGAAATTGAATTCGGTTAAGACTTTCAGGCCTTTGCACTTTAACTAATCTCTTTTGATTAACGAAGAAACGAGACTCGAACATATCTCGTTTAGAACTAACTCGGTTCCTTACTCGACACTTAGGCCAGTTAATAACGGAAGTTGATAACTCATAACGACTTAGAAGTTCTCAAAGAATTAAGTTAAAAAGAATTCAACTTAAGAAAAATGAGTTTTAGAATTTTCCTGCACAAGTCAGTAAGTCTGGAGCTTGTACAGAACAGAGCACTTAGAAACAGGGTATGTGCTCAGTACCAAAAGAAATCTATGGATGTCTAGTTTACTGTCCAATTTACGGATCTCGATTTCGTTAAGCGAGTAGAGAGTTATGACAGTTTCCGTAAAGGGTCGCAAAACAGTCCGAGAAAACCCTAAACGCTCAATAAAACTCGACGCACAATTCCCTAGGTTCGATCAATGCTATACAACCTTTATGCTCACGAAATTACTATCATATTACAGTCATGACACACGATCATTTCTCACGTATACTTCCTCCTTCCTCGATTAATAATACGACGAGCACTCTCTCGTCTTTTCACTAATCAATTACTAAACCAATCTAATTTCAAATTCAACTTAGTCCTTTAACTTTTATTTCATAACTCTTATGAAATTATCATCAACTACACTCTTGTTTACTAATCAACAACAACCACTAATATCCAATTAGTTTCCTCGTTTCAACTTTCCTATCGACGATTAAGCTCGACTACTCGTCTCTTACCAAATATTCGATATTCTTAGAATTCGTTCAAACTTTCCAATTATGTTCATTAACTACTAAGATTTACTAGTATGAAATCCATAAACTTATATCATAATCGAATCTTAACTTATCGATGATTCTTCGTCTCTTAAGATTTCATTTTTATATTTAGAAAAATCTAATTAAATTATATGTTCAACTACAAGCTTACTACTTCTCAATTATATCCTCACATCATCCAAATCTAAACCTCTTCTCATTCAAATCATACTTCTTTCCTCTTACAACTTTGTTTCTATTTTTAGAAAATTCTCAATTAAATTATTCAATCATCTACTTATACATAGAGTATTAATCAACACACCAATCATCTAAAATCAAACTTAAAACATTAAATCCCATCTTCCCCAAATTTTCGGTTATTACTAATAATTAAGGGGGATGATTTTCACTTGATTCCAACCATAGAAATCCATTTATAAGCATTAAATAACATGAAAACAAACTTAAAACATCATCCTACACTTCCTAAAATTTTCGATCAAGACAAAAATGAAAGGAATTGAATTTTGCTAGGATGAAAGTGAAGCTAAGATCATTACCTTGGTGAATATGGACTTGGAATTAAGATTGAATGGATGATGAGCAAGCTATGAACCTTGAATTCATGAAGAACTTGATGAACTTTAATGGAGAAAATGAAGAACAAGAGAGAGAGGAGAGAGAGAGGGAGTGTGGCGGTTGGAGAGGGAGAGAGAGAAGAAGAAATGGTGAGGTGTATACTTGATATTTAGCATAAAGTAGAAGATGATTCTAAGATTGATGACTCATGGGGGGGATGGCGGTTTGGGTGGGTAATTTAATTCAAAATATCACGTTTTACGGGTCTAACACTGCGTATATAAATCGATTAATTATTTTTTTAGATGGTTACATTTCCGGCGAAAACTAATTCGACCATTAGATTGGAAATAATTTACTTAGTCGGAAAGCATAATTCGATTTCCGAAATCCAAAGAAAAGTTGGGACATGACAGTCCAAATTTCGCCCGAAAAATAATAAAAACTGACTTTCTCCAGTAGACTAGTATCGTAAAATAAGTGAATGTAAAGTCAGACGGTTTTTCGATCTGAGTTCTCGAACAAAAATTCTATCGGACGCGAAAACCCAAATATAGTAGTCGGTTGAACGACTTCTGGAATTTATTTTCAGAAACAGATTTCACCGTTAGTCTTAGAATTGAATTTCCTTAACTTAGGCGTGCAAAGCCTTAATTAATTAATAACTTTTTATTTTAGCAACGGAAGAAAATATCTGGGGTATTACATTTCACCACCTCATTATACTTATTTCTCTTTCGTACAAACACTCATTTATATCTTATTGGGGTAACATCATTCGGTGTAAGTGCTATCAAGCCAAAAACTTTCTTAATATTTATCGCCCTTAGCTCTACCTCAATAGCTTTCTTCCATTTCAGCCAATCAGAGCACTTCTGGCACTAGCCTATTATTTTCGGTTCAGGATTCTGATTATAATTAGAAATGGTAAGGGCAATTGTTGAGGAAAATGTGTCATCGACAACAGTAATATCATTTCTATTATAAGTTTCTCCCGTATTCACAAAGTTCATAGCAACTTTGATACTAACATCAACCAAATCTTTATCATTTCTCATAATATTATGATATGGTCGTTTTGCAATCCTAGTATTATGATTAGTTAGTGCACTTTTAGATGAACTAGAACTATCATCTTCAAGATGATCCTCTTCCAAAGGTTGTTGGAGTGATATCATTTCCTTATTTGATTTTTGTGTCAGAGATTTTTATCTTTAGCACCAATAGGTCTCCTACGCTTCTGGCGTTGAGGATAATCATCTGATTTAGCTAGTTCACGTGTAACTTTAATTCTTTGTGGTGCGTTCATAGCAAGAATATGAGATTTAGTCACTCTATTATGATTAGTAAATGCATCTGGCAAATTACTTGCTAAATATTGCAAGTTGATAATCTTTTAAAATTCCAGTTCCGATTCATTAGTACATGGATCTAAATATTGAAGATTATTTTCATTCCATGAAATTTCTCGACATTGTGTTAAATTTGGGCTTTTGTCTCCCCTTAATGTCGTGAAATGTCTTCATCAAAAATACAATCAGCGTACCGAAAAGTAAATTGATCTCCAGTAATGGGTTCAAGAAATTTAATAATAGATGGATATTCATAACCTACGTAAATGCCTAGCTTTTTTTGAGGGCCCATTGAGGTACGCTTAGGTGGTGATATTGGAGTATACACTCCATAATCAAATATTTGCAGATGGAAAATGTTTAGTTCTATACTACGTACTAATTGTATCGAGGAATAATCATGATATGCAGATGGTCGAATTCGGAGCAAATTTGTTGCATTCAAAATTGCATGTCTCCAACAAGTAATGAGCAAGTTAGATTTTTGTAGCAATCGAGCTATTAATTTTAAACGTTTGATTAATGATTCGGCTAGACCATTTTGAGTGTGGAAATAAGGAACGAGATGTTTGTAATACCCCGGATAATTATTCCGTCGTTAAAATAAAAATTTAATTAATAATTAAGGCTTTGCACGCCTAAGTTAAGGATTTTCAATTCTAAGACTGAAGGTGAAATCCGTTTCTGAAAATAAATTCTAGAAGTCAGTCGAACGACTACTGTATTAGGGTTTTCGCGTCCGATAGATTTTTCGTTCGAAAACTCAGATCGAAAAACCGTCAGAATTTACATTCACTTTTTTTTCGATACGAGTTCACCGGAGAAAGTCAGTTTTTATGATTTTTCCGGGCGAATTTTGGACTGTCTTATCCCAACTTTTTATCGGATTTTGAAAAATGAATTAGGTTTTCCGAGTATGTGATTTATTTTTAATCTAACGGTCGAATTAGATTTCGTCGAATACGTAACCATCTAAGAAATTATTTCTCGACTTTTATAACGTCGTTCTAGACCCGTAAACGAGATATTTCCGGCAATTAAAACACACCCAAACCGCCACCTACACCATGAGTCATCCTTTTGTTAGATATTTCACACTTTATCAAATAGTAAAAGCTTTAGTCATCCTCTCTCCCTCTCTCCTTTCTTACCCCCCCCCCCCCCCCTCTCTATTCTCTCTCATTTCTCTCTCTCAATCCTCCATTAAAGAGTCATCTTCAAGCTTTTCAAAGCTCCTCAAGTCATCCGTCTACCGATCGATCTTAGATCCGATTCCATATTCGACAAGGTAGGAACTTCTTCTACGTTATGAACCGAACAAAAATCATTTTCCATCAACTTCATTTTTTTCGAAACATTGGAGGTGAAGAAGCATGATGAACCTATGTTTAATACATGTTATAGTATGCTTAGGAATGATTTTATGGATTGAAATCATGAAGAAATCACAACCCCCCCCCCCCCCCCCTTGAATATGTTATTACCGAAATTTTAAGAAAGATTAGGGGTTTGATGTAGTTCGATTTTCTTGAGGATTAATTGATGGATTAGTGTTCTATATGATGTTAGATGACTACATGAATTAATTTAGAATTTTCTAAAAATAAAAGTAGAAATGTAAGAGAGAAAGAATCGATGTTTTGATGTAGAAGATGTTATGATTTTCATGAAATGTTAATAGAAATAAGATGTAGTATGTATGTGGATGAATATATAATTTATTAAAATTTTTCTAAACATAAAATGAAAAACGTAAGAGACGAAAAACCGACAATAAGTTGAGATGCGTTAATAATTTGATTATATGGTTTACATATTAGTAATTCTTGATAGATAAGGAACGATGTTGTAAAGTTTGAACGAAATCGGAGAACGTCGGATTTTTGCTAAGAGATGAAGAATTGTCGATGAGTCGAGAATGAATAATGATTAGGGTTAGTGATTTGAATATATGATAATCTTGCTAGTTAATGATCGTAACCGTAAAATTTGAACGAATTCTAATAAGATTGGATTTTTAATAAGAGACGAAGAAATGAAATTAAATGCCGATAGAAAAGTCGAATAAGGAAAACCAATTTGATATTAATGATAGTTGTCGTTTGACGAACGATATTGTAGTTGACGACATTTCCATCCGAGATACGAGATGTTATGAGTTATAGTTAATAAACGAGAAGTTGTTGAATGAAATAGAAATTGAAATTGAATTGGTTTAGTAAATGGTTAGTTAAAAAAGGACGAGGTTATGCTCGTCGTTGTTTAAATCAAAAGACGTGAATGTGTACCCGATTAAGGGACATACATGTAGACTGCCTTAAGATGAAATTTTCGTGAAAATAAAAGTGGAATAGCATTAATCGAACCTAGGGAATCGTGCATCGAGTTTTATCGAGCATTAGGGTTTCGCGCGGACTGTTTTGCGACCTTGCACGGAAACTGTCATAACTCCTAGCTCGCTTAACGAAATCAAGATCCGTAAATTGAAGAGTAAACTACACATCCGTAGCTTTCTTTTGGTATAAATTTCATCCCCTGTTTTAAAGTTCTCTGTTCTGTGCGAACTCCAGAACCACTATCTTGTGCAGGAAGTTTCCAAAAACTTAATTTCTTAAGTTGAATCCTTTTCAACTTCGTTCCTTGTGAACTTTTAAGTCGTTATAAGTTATCGACATCCATTATCTACTGACCTAAGTGTCGAGTAATGAGCCGAGTCAGTTTATAAACGAGAATTGATCAAAGTCTCGTTTATTAGTTAATAAAAAAAAAGTAGTAAAGTGCAAAAGCCTAAAAGACTAAAACCGATTTTGATTTCCTGTTTCTTATATCGTTGCGATCAAGTTATTTAAGTTTGTTTATTTACGATAAAAGGAGGAAGTCAGCACCAAGGATAGGACGGAAGACAGAAGACGGAAGCTATAGTAGTTCTATAATCAGTAAGGTGGGCTTTTCTATATACGAAATAAAATGAGCGATGCTCGAAAATCTTTGTTTACAGCTTTGATAATTGCGTTTTCAAAGTGATAATCAGAGCATGAAATTTTTGTTTTTATGTGAGTTCTCTTGTACCCTTCTGAGTTAGCCGACTGCTATCCAGAATTATTAGTTAGCCAACCTGCTAACTAAAACGATCGGACTTTGAGTTAGCCGACCTACTATCAAAAGTTAGTGTACACAGTAGCCGTTGTGTGTGGAACCCTGTTGAGGGGTGGCCAGCCACGGTGATAATTATTGGGCAAGATTGAACGTAACATCTATCACAAAAGTGCTTGATCAAGCCATGTTGTGAAAATGAGACAGAAAATGTTTAGTAGACACGGGTATTTATTGAAAAACCCCGATGTGCTACAGAAATGAGATGTCTGGTTTATCTATACTTATGATATGTTTTCGGCAATGTGCCCACTAAGTGCTTTTGTACTTAGCCCTGCATATGTTTTATAAAATGTGCAGGTTGAGTGATGGGAGCGGCGATGGTTGAAGTTGAGTTAAGAGTCGTAACTAGAATAAAGAACTTGCATCAAGCTTTATGCTTTCCGCTGCCAATCTTTTTGAGATAATGTATCTATCTTTTGGGTCTAAGCCCCGTACAATGAACTCAGTTCCTGTTTGAACAACGTGTCGAGTGATCCTTCGAGATCAACTCATTCTTTTAAATGAAGTCTTGTTCATAGAAGTTCTTCTATTATTAATGTCTGTTTATTTATTCATTCTTATTCATCCCCCTTCTTCCCCGCTTCTTTAATCCAACCCCTAGTTGCACCCCGGCTTTGCTGTCCCTCGGAATTTGGGGCTGTGACAGAGTGGTATCAGAGCAATCGTTTCTGCTCTGCATACGAATTTCTTTTGAGTAGTAAGATAGAGCATTTGTTTATGCTCTATACTCAAGTTTTCTTTCAAGTAAAGTTAAGTCGTAACACTAAGTATAAGAGTGTAGACGACAACTCAACCTCCCGCTACGTCGACTCAACCAAAGAAAAAAAGTAAGGAAAGAATTTCAGAAGTATGATTTCTTTTAAGAAGAAATTTTTGAATAAGTATGCAAGAATATGTGAATAAAGAATGCAAGTATGATATGAATAAAGTATGCAAGTATGAATGTGATTAAAGTATAAAAGTTATACTTTGTGATATTACGTGAACTATGTGAAAGCATGAATGTTATAATATGTGAAAGTATGTGAAATTATGTGAGTTATTATTTCTTTATTCAAAATGTTTTGTTGGCATGAGAATTTAGACGAATTCTAAGGCCTTCCCGATTCTTTGAGAACATAGACGTTCTAAGAAGCGTTGGTTTCAAAATTTCCAAGAAACGATCGGATCAGAAAGGACAGAATAAAGGGAATCAAAGCAAATAAACTAATGTCACCTGCGTAAAGTGACATGAACGACAGACTCGTTGGAGTCGACTTGTTCTTTTTAAATAAAAGCCATAAGAATTTCCTTTTAAGGAAATAAAATAAAGAATAACAAGAAGAATAAGAATAAATAAGTTGATAAGTTAAAAGAATGGAAAGAAATCGTTAAGAAAATTTCTTCGAGGAAGAAATAAAGTAAGAAAGTAAAAGAATAATAAGTAAAAGGATGAAAATGAAACCTTGAAATTTTTTTTATGTGATTGTTTGAGTGCAATTTCTTGAAATTGCTAGATGATTAAGATAAGCTATGATTAAGTGGTTAAGTGTTACAATTAGAATACTGGAATGTTCTAATTGTGATTTAAAAATTCTTTAAGATATGTTATTTACCTTACCAGTTACTGATCTGTGTTCTCTTAAAACTTTGTAGGATGCCTGCTACACGTGTTACGGCTCGGAAGAGTCGACCTTTGAGACAGCGTACAGTAGTGGACGAGATCTTAGACGAGTACTACGACTATGAGGTGGACCCGAATCATGACATCGGGCAGTTGGTTAGTGACTTCGCTGCACGCTTCTACGCAGCCCGTCACTTTGTGTCTGAGCGTCAGGCGATGGCCGATTTGACCGTACGGCTGCCCGATGAGTGGCACGGTTGGGCTCATGCCATATCCTGGTACCACATCGCACTGATCGGCGATGACCCCGAGCCGATCGGCGACTTCTCTGGTTTTGCCTTAGCCATACATAGGCAATTCTTTCATAGTCAGGTTATGTGGACTATCCCGGTTGAGGAGCACCTTCCCTACCTTCACATTCCGATAGAGTGTGCCCGAGTTTGAGCCTGAGCCGTTAGCCCTAGACTCAGAGTTTGCCGCACTGTTGGAGCTGCCGCCAGTGCTTTCACCTAGTGAGGGGTTGGTTCTTGGAGACGAGTACTTAGAGAGAGACGCAGAGCTGGCTGCAATGCTTGAGTTACCATCTCTTCTTACACCACTTGAGGAGATCTGTGCTGAGTGGACGAGAGTCCGGGGACAGTTTGAGGCGGGGCCATCCAGAGCCCGTTCTGCAGAGGTTTACGCGTCTAGTTCACTTCCTGAGCACTTTCTTCCCCCTGAAGAAGCGTGCAATAGTGTCCAGCTCGGATTACTTGGTTTCAGACTCCGAGAGGATTACTTCAGACGTGCCTTCACCACCACCACTTACACTTTTGGACGGTACTACTTTGAGGGTTTACGAGGCACTCCAGCTCATCTTTTGTTCAGATTCTGAGGAGGAGGATCCGATGGAGGACGACTCCGAGGAAGACCCTGAGGAGGACCCCGAGGAGTTGCAGGCCGTAGAGGGCAGTAGTGACTCGACAGCAGCTTGTTGAGCAGAGCGTCTTAGATGCGTAGTAGCAGTAGAAGTTTCTTTTGTCTTGTAAATAGTTGGATCAGTAACCATCTTTTTGTAGTACTATAGACGGATACGAAGTTTTTGGGATCGTTTCCGTTCTAGTACCCCCAGTAGATACGAAGATGCAACTTGTTAGTGTACCTGGTACATAGATAGGCAGTTAGCCTAGTTTAGACTAGTCGTAGTCTAACCTTTTGTATAAGCCCTCGTTGGAGGCAAAACTAATATTCTTTTTGACGTGTATATATATATATATGGTATATAACCCCGAGAGTGGGTTTTGATCTTATGAAAAGTTTCTTCTAAGTGCGATTAGAAGAAAAAGTTTAGACAAATATTCTGATTTAACAGAGAAATTAAAAGTTTAAAGAGCTAAGTATCGAAGCTATTATCAGTTTTATTTTTCCCAACTTGAACAAGGGAAAAGGGTTAGAAAGTAAAAGAAGGCTTAAAAGTAAGGTGCTAATGAGAGTTTTGTTCTTATAGTTTCAAAAAATGCCGCCAAGAGTAGTTAACAATTGAGGAAGACCTGGTAGGCCCAGGGGACGTGGTAGACGTCCAGCACAAAATGATAGGGAGGAGGAACAAGAAAGGCAAGATACCCCACCACCACCATCACCATCACCACCCCCACCACCACCCCATCGTGACATTGAGGACTTGTTCCTTAAACGTAACCCACCTATGTTCAACGGATCTGGTAGCCCAAGCGATGCTGAGCTTTGGGTGCGATCTATTGAGCGAATTTTCAAACTCCTCAGATGTACTGATGAGGAGCGACTGTTGTGTGTCGCGTTTCAGCTTTCCGGACCAGCTGACTACTGGTGGGAAGCTCGGCAGAAGGTTATACCCACGGAGCACCTGGCTCTTTTTACATGGGAATAATTCAAGGAAGCACTGTATGATAAATACGTACTAAAACCTATAGAGCTCAGAAGGAGGCTGAGTTCTATAATTTAAAACAAGGAAAGATGACAGTAACAGAATATGACGCCAAGTTTTGTGAGTTGTCGAGGTATGCACCTGCTCAGGTGGATACCGAAGATAGGATAGCGAAGAAGTTCCATGGGGGACTGAAACATGAGTTTGGAATTACGTTAGCCAGTCATGGAGGACTGAGCTACACTGAAGTTTTAGGGCGAGCCCTGGAGATGGAGGCCGTAGTGCCTGATGAAAGAAAAGCAATAACAACCGCACCAGCCCCAACCCAGAATCAAAACCGAGGCTATTACAACAACAACAATAGCAACTACCAAGGAAAAAGAAAATGGGAAGGGGGAAATAGCAGTGGATATAATCAGAACTACAACAACCAAGGGAATTAGAGAAGTGGCAACCAGCAAGGCTTCCAGCAGCCTAACCCAATAACAATTTTGGCAAGAGGCCGTGGCAAGGAAACAATCAGTCAGGGTTGTTTTTACAAGGAGATAGACAAGCAGGGCAAGGGAGAGGAAATAACCAGCAGAATCAGCCTCAAGCACAATAGAGAAATTTCAACCAAGGAAATAATAACCCAGGGAGGGTTACCATTCCTATTTGCCCTAAGTGTAATAGGACGCATCCCGGTGTTTGTCAAGCAGGCATGGGTGTTTGCTTTAACTGCGGACAGAAAGGGCATATGAAGAGAGAGTGCCCGAAGCCACTACAAGCGGCAGGACAGAACCAGTATGGATAGCCCCAGCCTTTGAGGGCGATTCAAGCACAGCCGCAGCAGCAGATGACCCAGCAGCAGTTCCAGCAGCACGCTCAACAGCAACAGAATGCAAGGGCATGTGCAATCAAACATAGTGCGCAGAATAAAGGAAAAGGAAACCTGGCAGGTATGGGTAAACTTCATAATATCCCAATTAAGATATTATTTGATACTAGCGCATCGCATTCTTTTATTGCTAGTTCGTGTGCGGATAACTTAGATATCATACCTGTACGAGTTGAACACGCTATGAGAGTAGCTACACCTTCAGGAGAGATCACTACTTCCACACATGTTTGCTCTAACCTAGAATTAGAGATTGAAACTCTTAAGGTTAAGGCGAACAACTTGAACGTTATGATAATGTAGGACGTAGACATAATTCTAGGAATGGACTAGTTGTCTGAGAATTATGCCACGATTCTCTGCAACGAGAGGAAAATTTCTTTCCAACCCCCGGGAAAAGAGCCGACAGAATTTCATGGGATTGCGATGGGCAGGAGGATACCGATAATATCTGCCCTACAAGCCAAGAAGTTGATGAAGAAGAAGGGTTGCACAGCTTATCTTGTGTACCTAGTTGGAGAACCAGGAGCCACGAATACCATTCAAGACGTAAAAGTTGTTAACGAATATGAAGACGTCTTTCCAGAAATATTACCTGGTTTACCACCCGACCGTCACATAGATTTCACAATCGACTTAGAACCAGGATCGGCCCCCAAATCAAAAGCCCCATATAGAATGGCGCCAAAGGAGTTAGAAGAGCTTAAAATCAAATTGCAAGAGTTGTTAGATCTTGGTTTCATTAGACCAAGTGTTTCACCTTGGGGAGCACCTGTTTTGTTCGTCAGAAAGAAAGATGGTTCTATGAGGATGTGCATAGACTTTCGAGAGTTAAATAAGATCACCCTTAAGAATAAGTATCCTTTGCCAAGGATAAAAGACCTCTTTGATCAGCTTAAGGGTGCAGGTGTCTTTTCGAAAATAGACTTAAGATCTGGGTATCATCAATTGAAAATTAAACCCAAGGACATACCTAAGACTGCATTCCAACCAGATATGGCCATTACGAATTCCTAGTTATGCCATTTGGTTTGACTAACGCTCCGCAGTATTCATGGATCTCATGAATCGAGTTTTTCACCCGTACTTAGACAAATTCGTCTTAGTATTCATTGACGACATTCTCATTTACTCCAAGAATGAGAAGGAGCACGAGGAACACTTGCGAATAGTGTTAGAAATGCTTAGAGCTGAGAAACTTTATGCCAAATTCAGTAAGTGCGAGTTTTGGCTAAAGGAAGTAATGTTTCTTGGACACATAGTATCAGCAGAAGGCATCAAAGTAGATCCTGCCAAGGTAGAGGCAGTACGCGATTGGAAATCGCCAACAAGTCCGAATAAAATTAGGAATTTCTTAGGTTTAGCCGGCTATTATAGAAGAATCATCGAGGGATTTTCTACAATTGCTAGACCTATGACATAACTACTCCGAAAGGAAAACAAGTACAAATGGACTGACGAATGCGAGAAGAGTTTTCAGACACTCAAGGAAAAGTTAACCACAGCACCCGTGTTAGCTCTGCCAGAAGCAAATAAGGAATACATAGTCTATACAGATGCTTCAAAGAACGGATTAGGGTGTGTATTGATGCAAGACGGAAAGGTGATAGCTTATGCTTCACGACAACTTCGACCTCATGAAGTTGAGTATCCAACCCACGATTTAGAAATAGCAGCCATTGTGCATGCGTTGAAAATTTGGAGACATCACCTCTATGGTGTTAGGGTTGAGATTTTTACGGACCACAAGAGTTTGAAGTACTTCTTCGAGCAAAAGGAATTAAACATGAGACAAAGAAGATGGCTCGAACTAGTAAAGGATTATGATTGTGGTATCAATTACCATCCAGGAAAAGCAAACGTTGTAGCTGACGCGCTGAGTCGCAAGACTCCGACCAAGTTAGGGTGTCTCTTTATCAAAGAAGAAACACTTGTGCAAGAATTTGAGAAAATGGATTTAGAAGTGATGGATACACCTGAAACGATAACAAACCATATAGCAGCACTCATAGCTACACCAGACTTACGAGAAAGGATTATAAGTGCTCAGAGAAAGGACGAGTCGATTGAGAAGCTTCGACTAAGGATAAGAACGGATAAACCGGACGGTTATTCCGAAGCACCAGATAATGCGATTTTATTTGAAGGCAGACTTTGTATCCCTGAAGACGACAAATTGAAGAACGATATCATGAGTGAGGCTCACGATACGCCATATACAGCACACCCAGGGAGTACGAAGATGTATCAAGATTTGAGAAGGAATTTCTGGTGGAACGGTTTGAAACGAGATGTTGCCTCGTTTGTAGAAAGATGTTTGGCTTGTTAACAAGTGAAAGCTCTACACCGGCGACCATACGGGTTGTTACAGCCATTAAGTATTATAACATGGAAGTGGGAAGATATAGCCATGGATTTTGTGACAGGTTTGCCCAAGACTAAGAAAGGAAATACTGCCATCTGGGTAGTTATCGATAGGCTCACAAAATCAGCTCTTTTTTTGCCAATCCCAATTACCTACGGATCAGAGAAGTTGGCACAGTTGTATGTCCGTGAGATCGTACGTCTGCACGGAATACCGAAGTCAATAACGTCTGATAGAGATGCCAAATTCACTTCAAGATTTTGGATCACTATGCAGAAGGAGTTAGGCACCGAACTTAATTTTAGTACCGCTTTTCACCCTCAGACAGATGGACAATCCGAGAGAACGATTCAGATACTCGTTGATATGTTAAGAACGGTAGTATTGGATAAAAGTGAGAATTGGGAAAAGATCTTGCCATTAGTCGAATTTGCGTACAACAACAGTTATCAAGCAATGATAGGAATGGCGCCTTACGAGGCATTATATGGAAGGAAATGTAGGTCACCACTTTATTGGGATGAAGTAGGTGAAAGAAAGAACCTAGGACCCGATACGGTCAGTGAAGTGATCGAGATCATTTAACAGATTCGAGTTAGAATGAAAGAAGCCCAGAGCCGACAAAAGTCTTACGCCGATGATCGTCGAACCGATCTTAGCTTTGAAATTGGGGATAAGGTTTTCCTCAAGATTTCTCCGTCTAAGGGAATCATTAGATTCGGTGTTAAGGGTAAACTTAGACCAAGGTTTATAGGACCTTATGAGATTTTGGAGAAAATAGGACCTGTTGCTTATAGATTGGTCTTACCGCCAAGTCTAGGAAGTGTCCATAACGTGTTTCACGTATCTCAATTACGAAAGTATGTCTTTGACCCTGAACACGTAATTAACCAGCAAGACGTTGTTCTTGAGTCCGACTTAAGTTATGAAGAAAAACCATTATCGATCTTGGATCGAAAAGAACAAGAATTAAGAAATAAGTTGATACCTTTGGTTAAAGTGCTATGGAATCACCACGGGCAAGAAGAAGCCACGTGGGAACTCGAAGAAAAGATGAAAGAGAAATACCCTTACCTATTTGAAGAAGGTATGCAAATTTCGGGACGAAATTTCTTGTTAGAGGGGTAGGATGTAATACCCCAGATATTTCTTCCATCGCTAAAATAAAAATTTAATTATTAATTAAGGCTTTGCACGTCTAAATTAAGGATTTTCAATGCTAAGACTAACGGTGAAATTCATTTCTGAAAATAAATTCCAGAAGTCGGTTGAACGACTACTGTATTAGGGTTTTCGCGTCCGATAGAATTTTCATTCGAAAACTCAGATCAAAAAACCGTCTGACTTTACATTCACTTTTTCTGCGATACGAGTCTACCGGAGAAAGTCAGTTTTTATTATTTTTTCGGGCGAAATTTGGACTGTCATGTCCCGACTTTTCTTTGAAATTCGAAAATCGAATTATGCTTTCCGAGTAAGTAAATTATTTCCAATCTAATGGTCGAATTAGATTTCGTCAAAAACATAACCGTCTAGGAAATTAATTTCTCCATTTATATACGCCGTGTTAGACCCGTAAAACACGATATTTTGAATAAAAATCCATCTCAAAACCGCCACATACCCCTATGACTCATCACCTTGTTAGATTTTTTCTACTTTATGAGATGAATATCACTTAAACACCTCATCACTTTCTTCTCTCTCCCTTCCTCATTGCCGTCTCTCTCCTCTCTCTCTTCTCTCTCTTGTTTTTCATTTTCCTCCATTAAAGCTCTCAAGTTCTTCAAGCATTCAAGTTCGATAACTCAATCATCTTCCGATCAATCTTAATTCCGAGTTCATAATCGTTAAGGTAAGAGCTTCCTCTATAGTTTGAACCGAACAAAATTCATTTCCTTCAATCTTGTAATTTTCGAAAATTTCATGAGGATATAGTATGATGTTCTAAGTTTAATTCATGTTATTTCATGCTTAGGAATGGATTTTCATGGATAGAAATTAAGTGAAAATCATCCTCCTAATTATTGATTATAACCGAAAATTATGAAAAAAATTGTAGGTGAAGTTTAAGTTTGATTTTGGATGATTGATTTGTGGATTAGTACTCTATGGATTAATAGATGTTTGGATGAATTAATTGGTAATTTTCTAAAAATAAAAGCAAAGATGTAAGAGAGGAAGAAGTGGGGTTTTGATGAAGTAAATCATGCAGTATTGATGATGTGATGATATAGTTGATAAGTAGTGAGCTTATAGTTGATCATATAATTTAATTAGAATTTTCTAAAAATAAAATGGAAATCGTAAGAGACGAAGAATCGATGATAAGTTAGGTTTCAATAATGATATAAGTATATGGTTTTCATATTGAGTAATCTTAATAGTTGTTGTCGATAATTGGAAAGTTTGAGCGAATTCGAAAAATATTGAATTTTTAGTAAGAGACGAAGAATCGTCGATAAGTTTGGTATGGATAATGATATAGGTTTATGGTTTGAATATTTGCTAATCTTAGTAGTTAATGAACGTAATTGGAAAATTTGAACCAATTCTAAGAAAGTCGAGTTTTAAGTAAGAGACGAAGAGACGAGTTTAATTATCGATAGGGAAGTCGACTGAGGAAACTAATTTGATATTAGTGTTTAATGTCGATGAATAAACAAGAATGTAGTTGGTGATATTTCCATTCGAGATATGAAATAAAAGTTAGAAGATTGAATTGGAATTGAAATGAAAATTGGTTTAGTAATTGAATAGTTGAAAACGACGAGGAAGTGCTCGTCGTATTATTAATCAAGAGCCGTGAAAGTATTCACGATAAAGGAACGTATGACTTAACTGTAAAATGATAGTAGTTTCACGCGCATAAAGGTCATATAGCATTGATCGAACCTAGGGAATTGTGCGTCGAGTTTTATCGAGCATTAGGGTTAACTCGGACTGATTTGCAACCCTTTACGGAAACTGTCATAACATTTTGCTCGCTTAACAAGATCAAGATCCGTAAATTGGACAATAAACTAGACATCCGTAGCTTTCTTTTGGTACCAAAATCATCCCCTGTTTCGCAGAAATATGTTCTGTAGATGCTCCAGAGTTACTGCCTTGTGCAGAAACTTTCATAAACCTATTTTCTCAAGTTGAATTCTTTTTAACTTAGTTCTTTGAGAACTTCTAAGTTGTTATAAGTTATCGACTTCCATTATTGACTGACCTAAGTGTTGAGTAAGGAACCGAGTTAGTTCTAATCGAGATGTGTTCGAGTTAATCAAAAGAATTTAGTTAAAGTGCAAAGGCCTAAAAGTCTTAAACCGAATTCGATTTTCTGTTTCTTTTATCGTTGCGATCGTTTACTAAAGTGTGATTATTTGCAATAAAAGGAGGAAGTCGAGGTCAAAGATAGGACGGAAGACCAAAGACGGAAGCTCGTGTTTTAGTTCTGTAATCACCTAAGGTGGGCTTTTCTATATATCAAATCAAAATGAGCGATGGTCGAAAATGTTTACTTATCGCTTTATAACTGTGTTTTAAAGTGATTATCATGGCATGAAATATTTGTTTTATGTGAGTTCTCTTGTGCCTTTCTGAGTTAGCCAAATGGGGTCTAACTAATCGATCGACCGCTGAGTTAACCGTAAGGGTTTTCCGGGGTTTAGTGTACACGGTAGCCGGTGTGTGTGGTACTCTGTTGAGGGGTAGCCAGCCACGGTGAATAGAACGTGCGCGGAAGAAGTATGCTCTTCCCCGGCGTTGAAACAGAAGTTGGGCAAGTTTGAACGTAATATCTATAAAGGCTTGGCCAAGCTATATTGTGAAAAGAGAAAGAAAATATTTAGTAGGCACGGGCATTTGATCAAAAACCCCGATGCGCTATTTATCGAGATGCCTGATTAATCTATACTTTATGATATGTTTTCGGCAACGTGCCCACTAAGTATGTTTATACTTAGCCATGCATATGTTTTATAAATGTGCAGGTTGAGTGACGGGAGTGGCAGGGGTTGAGTAAAGGTTGTGAATATAGAAGAACAGTAGTGTTCTAGATCTACGCTTTCCGCTGCCAAACTCTTTTTGTGTCAATGTATATCTTTTGGTCTAAGTTCCGTATTTTGAACTTAATTTCTTTTAAGAACAACTCTGTCGAGCGATCCTTCGAGGTCGACTCTCTTTTTTTTAATAAAGTCTGTGCATAGATATCAGTTGTTGTTTAGTTATTGTCTGTTTATTTATTTATCCCCCTTCTTCCCCGTTTCTTTAATCCAATCTATAGTCGCACCCCGGCTTTGCCGTCCTTCGGGATGTGGGGCTGTGACACACAGCCCAATGGAAGTGGTTTTGGAAGCTGAAAATACCTCCAAAGATACAGCTGTTTGTCTGGCAATGTTTAAGGGGAATTCTCCCGACTAGAGCGAAACTTTGAGGACGTGGTATGGATCTGGAACCCTATTGTCTGAGATGTGGACTTGCTAAAGAAACGCTTGAGCATGCTTTTCATGATTGTGAGTGCGTGGAATTTGTTTGGAAAGCTTGCCCACTTCGCCTCGAGCCACTTCCTCAATTTTATGGTGTATCTGTTCAAGATTGGATTTTAAGCATCGTCAAAGATAAACCAAGTGAGTTACTGGATTTATTTTCTTGCTTATTATGGGGGATTTGAAAATCGAGGAATCTTCTTATCTTCAAAGAGCGAACCACGTCTCATTTTGATTGCATTCGGATGAGCAACTCTTTCCTTTTTGAATATTGTGAAGCAAACCAACCAGCTCCCTCCATCTTTCAAGGGGACGCACCCGGTTTTCATGAACTGTCTATGAGGAGCGGATCTGCTTGCTACTCCTCAGATGCTTCAATCGGGCCACACAGAATCACGGGTTTAGGGGGTGTTTTTAGTTACAATGTTGGTATTGCTTTCAAGCTATGTTCTGATATTGTTGGCCATTGTCTTGACATTGAGGTTGCGGAAGGCTTAGCTTGTTTATTGGGACTCCGATCAGCGCGCGAGATGGGAATCGAGGAAGTGATTATGCTGTTGGATAACAAATATTTGGTGCTCACAGTTGGAAAAAAAGACAATTCCAAGAATTCCTGTTGGATCAGCCATAGCAGACATCCTTCATCTTACAAAGGATTTTGACAAAGTTCTATTCAAATGGATTAATAGAAAGCGAAACCTTTTGGCTCATAGAATTGCTAACTTGGCTCGTAATCCAGACTTTTCTGTTGCCTTGGATAACCCTTCTGTTGCCGTGTGGCAAATTCAAATGTAATTGATCTTTCCTCCAAATGTAATTTCCGGCTAAATTGATGCTGATGTGGATCTCCGGAAAGCTGAGATGGCAGGGAAAATTTGATAAAAATACCCGACCTTATACCGAAATCTAGTTTTTTGACAAACCTTTTAATTATAGCAAAAAATATAGTGAGCTTTCAATTTGTTGCAATGTCCGTCCAAATTCAATTTGGGATAAAAAATTAATGATGACGTGTACAATTCATAATGACGTGACATTCAAAACGATACCGTTTTAACTAAAACGATATCGTTTTGATTAAGAATTAAAAAAAAAAACAAAGTGGGGATGGAGGTGAGATTTAAGGCGGCGTAGTTGCACTCGTGGCCGGTGACGCCGTTGATTGAGGCCATGGTGGAGAAGTGTTGGGAAATTTATTAGTATGAGTTTTGATGAATTCCAAAACCGACTGACCCCAACCGAGTAGATGTTGCCAGAACCTAATGTTAGAAATTAGGCTCGCTGTTTGAGCAAAGTTAAGATTTTATCTTTACAGGTCTCCAGCTGAAGATGACAACAAGGCATCACCCAAACAGAACATCAGTTGTCATGAAATACAACTGAGAGCTCATTGTTCAGATGCAAAGAGGGGGAAGTCTTCAGAACATCAGTTGTGAAGGAAACCAACTGAGGGTTCATCAGATGAGAAACAGTAGAGAGGAAGAGAACATCAGATGAAAAGGAAGTCATCTGAAGGTTCAAACCCAACTGACTAAATACAATGAAGACAACTGAGTGTTCAGTTTCAGAACCTCAGGTGTAGAACTCAACCAAGAAGATCAACAGCTTGAAATTCAAGGTCAGCTGAGAGTTCAACAGTTCAGAACATCAGCTGAAGACCACTCAGATGAAGATCAAGATTTTCAACCGACTAACCGAGGTTGACTGTCAAAAGATTTGAATTTCAAAAAGAAGTCACATAAGGGTTTGACCGTTCAGTCATTACCCCATCTAGCCCAACACAAGGCTGTCTCAGATGGAAAGCAGAAGAGCACAGATGCCATATCGGCAAAGTCTGCAGAGATGAGAGACAAGCCATCGCTTTCAACGATCAGAGATCAACAGCTCCTCCAACGGCTAGTTGATACTCTCCGCCTATAAATAGAGGCATTCTCTCATTCAAGAGGTTGACCAGAGATAAGAGACAGAGAAGTGCAATCACAAGAGAAACAAGCGCAAGAAAAATCTGCAAAAATCATATTCTAAGAGCATCAGCAGCTGAGAGTTCAAGAGTGATAGAACATTAGTAGCTGAGGGTTCATAGAGTTATAATCTGTCTTAGATCTTAGTTTGAGTGTTCATTCGTTCAAGCCATAGATCCAGCTCTCATTCGTGATCGAGCTGTAGTTGGAAAACTCACCCACATACACACCCTAAAAAGTGTTTGAAGGTTCATACTCATCCTGTAATTGAGTAGTTAGGTTGTCAAGTACCCGCAAACTTGACATAGGTTGTTAAGTACCCGTAAACTTAACTGTAAAGGTTGATAAGTACCCGTAAACTTATTGCAACGGTTGCACATCCCGGGTAAGCTGTGTGGAACTATCCAGAAGAACTTAGACTGAGATGTGAGGATTCACATCTCCCCGTAGACGTAGGAGTTATCTCCGAACCACGTTAAATCCTGTGTGTCTGTGTTTATTTCTTCTCAGTTATCTCTTGCATTTTCAACTGATCAAACTAACCAGCATACAAACTGCATATTTGCAAACTCAACTGTTTTGGTTTTTGACCAACCCTGCACTAAAAGTGTGAGTTGTTTTAACGAGTTTAATTTCCACCACATTCCGCACAGCACCACTATCACAGCTGAGTTCTCTTACTCAGTTGTGATTTCAGCTGAGCCTTTATTTACTCAGTTGAAGTTTTTGGGGGTTAAGTTTTTCAAAAGTTGATATTTCCTAACTGGTGTATTCCCCCCCCCCCCCCCCCAATACACCAATAACTCGTTTCGAGACCATCAAGTGGTATCAGAACAGTGGTTCAAAAGACTGCTGACTCTGTTTCACAAGGTGTGAATTCGAGAAAGTTTCTTCAGTGGTAAACTGAACAGATCTTTTCACGCTAGTGCATATTTGCTTGCATATTTGTTCTGTTTATTGTGTGCAGATGGACGTCAAGGATAAGATCGTCGTCATGTTCTCAGTAGTCAATTATACTTCATGGAGAACACGGATGAAGAAGATCCTTCTGTCAAAGCATCACAGGATGCAACAAGTTCTCTCTTCCGGACCGATCGTCATTAAAGAAAGAATAGCTCGCACTCCCACAAATTCCAACGATGGGGATACAGTGGTAGAGTATGTGGAGAAACAGCCGGAAGACTACACTCCAGAGGAGGCCAAGGTGAGCCAGTTGGATATCTGGGCTCAGAGCACAATAATGTCAACAGTTGGACAAGATTATCTGCCTTGGATAGAGGAGTGTGAGACCGCAAAAGAGATGTGGGACATCCTGGCATCGCTAAGTGAAGGAAGCGATGAGATGAAGGAAAACAAGTTCTCACATGCATGTCAAGATTTCGACAACTTCAGTCTGCGACCTGAAGAGACCATCGATCAGCTAGAGCTCTGGTTTATGGACATCATTAGAAGAATCCAGTCCATCCGAAGAGGAAAATACACACTAAGAGAAATCAATCTCAAAGTGTTGCAAGCTCTACCGGCTGAGTGGGATACCTTCACCAATATCCACGAAAGCCGAGCTGACCTTGGTGAAATGGGAACTGAAAGATTGTTCTCAATCTTAAAAGGAAATGAGTATAAGGTCAACAGGAGGAGATCTCAGTCCTCAGGTCAGACAAGTAGAATTGAGGATGTTGGCTCAGCCTCAAAGTCAGTTGCTCTCCGAGCTGACTACTCGAAATCGAGATCATCAAGGCCAACCAGATCGGGTGACACGACTGCAAAGGAGACAAGCAGAGAGGAACTGCAACAGAACATCGTAGCTCTGTCAAAGAAGCTAGCCGACATGGACACTCGGTTCGGGAAATACAAACGATTCTACAAATCAAACCGAACTCGAGACAGCTCGAAGCCAGTCACTAATGGTTGCTTCGAATGCGGCAAGGAAGGACACTTCAAAGCTGACTGTCCAGACCTCTCAAAGAAAGAAAGAGAAGCGTTGAGGGCCAAGCAAACTGCAAAGAACAAGGCCATGGTAGCAGAAAAAGCAGGTGACGACATGGACATCTTCACAGACACTAAAGATGAGGATGAACTGACCTCTACCAACAACGTCATCAGTCAGGATCAATGCCTCATGGCACTTGGAACCGACCAAGATGATATTGAGGTACAATCTAATCCTGCTCAGTTAAACTCTTCCAATACTTCTAACATGCAGGAATCTCTGGAGGATGAGTTGGAACCCTCCTGGAGTGATTTTCAAGAACTCAGTGAGGAACTGCTTCAGCAATCGGTTGAGTTTAAGAGTCTTCAAGCTCAGTTCACCAAACTTGAAGATTCCTTAACCGAGAAGGACGATCTGATAAAAAGCCAAACCGAGGAGATTGAAAATCTCAAGAGTCAGCTGAATGAAGCTAAGGTTCCAACTGATGAGGAGTTGACAAAGCAGAACAATGAACAGCAAGATCAGTTGAAAAATCAAGAGGCTCAGATCGAACAGCTGATAAAGAAGTTAGATGAACAAACCGAGCAGATAACTGTCCTCGTCAAGGAGTTGCAAACTGAGAAGGACAATCTAATCAAGTTGTACCAGTCATCCAAGATCATAGAAAATCTTATCAGTTATAGTAGACAGATGGATGACATGTCAGGACTCGGCTATGATGTTGTCAAGGATACTGGAATTCCACCAGCAACCTTCATCAAAGCTGCAGAAGTCACAGCTGTCGAGCCAGACACAGCTGAGTCTCCAGAAGCTAATTCAACCTCCACCTCTCAACAAGTTCAACCGACCAATAGGATTACAACTGAGAAGGGAAAAGGAGTAGCAGATGTAGGACAAAATATTCCATCGGTTGGGATATCAACCGAGGGAGAATGTTCCAAAAGTCAGAAGAGGAATCAGAGGCGTCGAAGGCACAACCGCAACCGAACTCAGAATCAGAACCGACCTCTGCATCAACCTCAAAGTCAACATCAGAAGGAATGGAACCGACCTCAGAACAGACATGGGCTCAATCATCTGAATCAACAGCGGTTCCAACATCAGTTCGACCAAAGGTTCCAACCAAGTCAACCAATGAGGAACTGGTCGAACAACTGGAGATATTCATGCCATAATATGAATCATCAACAGGACATGAACAACTACAGACAACTCACAGGAAGTTGGAATCAGAATCAGCCACAAAGATTCCAACATGGCGTCCGACCTCACAGACAAATTCAACAGGATAAAAATCGCCATCAAAATAGGGGGAAAGCCTCACCTTCTAAAGCTCAACATGAGAGAAATCCAACTCCTCCCAAGAAACAGAACATCACTACTAACAACAAGCCTAAGGATAACCGAGGTATTGTTATAGTTGATGATCAAGGAAGAATGATCTGGAATGATAAATCCATCCGAGTTTACAGGGAAAAGCAACGCACAGTTCCAGGGGGAACTGGTTCTAACCCTCCAGGATCCAACTGAAATTGGGGACCTAAGCGAGTTTCTCTTTGCAGGTACAGGAGAAACAGCTGAGGAAGAAGAAGGCGTCTGCTACAATGTGGGTGATGGATAGTGGATGCTCTAAACACATGACAAATCTGAAGGATTTGCTTGGAAGTTTCGTGGAGAAATAAGGTCCATCAGTTACTTTTGGTGATAACTCAAAAGGTTACACCAGAGGTTACGGTACCCTTGAAACCAATCATGTTTCAATTTCTAATGTCTCTTATGTTGATGGATTGAAGCATAACTTGCTCTCCATCAGCCAATTCTGTGATAATGGTTTCTCTGTCAAGTTTGATGCACAGGGTTGCAGGGTTAAAGATGTCGGATCAAAGCAGGTGATATTATTGGGAAATCGATCACCAACAGGGAATGTCTACTACACTGACTGGAACAGCAGCCTCCCTGACACCTGTCTGTTATCAAAGAGCAGTTCTGATGTAAGCTGGTTGTGGCACAGAAGGCTCAACCATCTGAACTTCAAGACGATGAACCGACTCGCCAGACAAGAACATGCAAGAGGCATACCAAACAGAGTGTTTTCAACAACACACATCTGCAGTGCATGCCAGCTGGGAAAGCTCGCTAGATCCTCCTTCCGGTTGAAGTCAACTCCCTCAACCGACCGAGTGTTACAGCTGATCTATATGGATCTCTTCGGGTCAGTTACACCAAAGAGCATAAATGGCAACGAATATACATTGGTTGTAACTGATGATTACTCGAGGTACACGTGGACCATTTTCATGCGTCACAAGAGTGAAACCCGAGATGAGCTGCCCAAGCTGATGGATCGGATATCGAACCAACAAGAGATGAAGATCATTTCTATCCGATCAGATCGTGGAACTGAGTTTCTAAATGAAACCATCATCGAGTATTGCAAGAAAAATGGAATTACCCATCAGACATCAGCCGCGCGTACTCTGTAACAAAATGGAGTAGCTGAGCGAAGGAACAGAACGCTGAAGGATGCAGCCACATCCATGTTAGCCAGCTCAGCTCTACCAAAGAGATTTTGGGTTGAAGCGATCAACACTGCATGCTACACTCAAAACCGGTCTCTTCTAACCAAGCGGTTGGGAAAGACACCATATGAGCTATGGAGACGCAGGAAGCCAGATATTTCTTATTTTCGCGTCTTTGGTTCTAAGTGTTATATTCACAACAATGGGAAGACTCAGTTGGAAACTTTTGATGCCAAAGCTTCGAAGGGCATATTTCTTGGATATGTTGCTCGAATCAAGGCATACAAAGTTTTCAACAACAGCTCTCGTGTTGTGGAAATAACACCTCATGTTATTTTTGATGAATCTACCTTTGAGTGCATGGAACAAGTTAAAGGACAACAAGCAGATCCAGTTGTTCCACCAGTTCTCACCAGATCGCAAGCTCTAAGGGAAAAGAACCTAGTTGAACCACTGGTTTGGGCAACTGAGGATGAGGATCCATACTCCTCTGAAGATGAATGCGAAGACCCCAGCACATCCCAAGGGGGAACTTCAGCTGATGCTCCTCCAACTGCTTCAGCATCCGAAGCCCAACCGAGTCCGGTTCAACCTAATACCAATGTTGAGGATCCAGACTCAACAGCTGATCAATCACCAGCTCTAAAGACTCCAACTCAGATTTCGGAACAGCCACAGTTGGAAGAAGAAGGAAGACGTAACCGAAGATGGTATGAAGTCCATTCCACTGACAACATCATCGGCGATCCAACCGAGGGTGTGCGTACAAGGAGCCGAGTTGCAAATCCAGGATCAACTGAAGAAAACTCTAACACTTACGCCCAATATGCTGAGGAGTTGGCAGTTCTAGAAGAGTTCGAACAAGCTGGAGATATTGCCATGATTTCTTGCTTTGTAGCTGATGTACCAGAACCGATGAATGTTGGGGAAGCTCTCAACTGTGTTCACTGGACAACAGCCATGCAAGAAGAACTGAATGAGTTTCTACGCAACTGTGTATGGGAGTTGGTAGAAAGACCAAATGGTGTCAAGGTGATTGGATTGAAGTGGATTTTCAAAAACAAGAGAGACGCCATTGGACTCATAATGAGGAATAAGGCAAGGTTGGTAGCTCAAGGATACTGCCAACAAGAAGGAATCGACTTTGAAGAATCTTTCGCACCTGTTGCAAGGCTGGAAGCCATCCGAATCTTTCTAGCTTATGCCGCACATCACAAGTTCAAAGTGTATCAGATGGATGTGAAGTGTGCATTCCTCAACGGAGATATCAAGGAAGATGTATATGTTGAACAGCCTCCAGGTTTTGAGACTGGAGATGGAAGAGTGTACAAGTTGAAAAAGGCTATCTATGGTCTAAAGCAAGCACCAAGGGCCTGGTATGACACTCTTTGTGGTTTTCTACTGAACTCGGGATTCAAACGAGGATCAGTTGACAAAACTTTGTTCACCATCAAAGTTGGAGATGATATACTTGTTGTGCAAATCTACGTGGATGACATCATATTCGGTTCCAAGTCAGAGGAGTTGTGCAAGAAATTCTCAGATCTCATGAAGGAGAAGTTCGAGATGTCAATGATGGGCGAGATGAATTATTTCCTTGGTTTACAAGTGAAGCAGTCACCAGAAGGGATTTTCATCAATCAATCTAAGTATACAAAGGAGCTCATCACCAAGTTCGGATTGCAAACAAGTAAGACAACAAGGATCCCGATGAATACTAACTGGAAGATCGAACTCGGAGCTGAGGGAAATCTCGTAGATGCCAGCCAGTTTAGAGGGATCATCGGTTCGCTGCTATACCTAACTGCCAGCCGGCCAGACATATCATACGCAGTTGGAGTGTGTGCTCGATTCCAAGTTCAACCAAGAGAAGCACACATGTTGGCAGCAAAGAACATCATCAAGTATCTGAAGGGAACTATTAATGTTGGATTGTGGTATCCAACTGACGATAATATCCAACTGACCGGATACTCAGATGCGGACCTAGCAGGAGATCGGTTGGACAGGAAGTCTACCTCTGGACACTGTCAATTCATGGGAAGCAAGCTGGTTTCATGGTTCTCCAAGAAACAAGCATGTGTTGCAACCTCTACAACCGAGTCAGAGTATATGGCTGCCGGAAGCTGTTGCATGCAAGTGTTGTGGCTGAAGCAACAGCTGAGAGACTATGAAGTCTCAACTGGACAGGTTCCAATTCATTGTGATAGCTCGAGTGCCATAGCTATCTCTCTGAATCCTGTTCACCACTCTCGGACAAAGCATATCGACATTCGTCATCATTTCATCCGAGATCATATTGAGAAGAAGGATGTGTAAATGGAGAAGATTCCAACTGAGATTCAGAGAGCTGATATTTTCACCAAACCTCTACCTGAAGCCCGGTTCAAGATGTTATGTGATCTTCTTGGACTATTGGATCCATCAAATGAAGAGTCATCCGAGCTGAAGAGTCATCCGAGCTGATGAGGATCCATCCGAGCTGAAGAGTCAGATATCCATCTGAGGGGGAAGCTCAGATGAAGGGGGAATCTCAGATACGGATTGCCAACTGTCAGCTGATGTTTGATGTAACAATGGATCAGACGTCAGCTGAACAGACGAACTCGAGTCTGCTGATGGTATGTGGCAACTGAGGAACTCAGCTGAGGTATACAGCTGATCTCGACATCAGTTGGCAGGTATCATTTATGATTGAAGGTGTTATGATATTAAATGAGAATGTTTGAAATAAATTCAAACATTCTTGAACATGTCAGCTAAACTAAACAAGCCATCATATCGCATTTAATGTAAAGTCTGGCTGAACTCATATAGCCTTACTTTATAGTGCGACTGGGCTGACACCTTAAACTATTCACCTTTCCACTCGCGCGCGTGGAGCGTCAGTCAAAATACCCAACAGTCGCGTAATCCCAGCTGTTGATGGATTCGCGCCATTTAACCCCAGCCGTTGATCTCATCCGAGTCAAAGCTTATATAATACGGAAAATCAGGAAGTGATCCTTACCTTCTTTGCATATCTTTACTATTTCGTGCATATCTTTACAATCTATTCATCATCTTCTCCAAATTTGTCTTACCATTTTCAGTAAACGAATTTCTTTCTTCTTTGCATATATATATATATCTCTTTGAGATGGCGCCTAAATCTAAAGCTTCCAAGAAGATGGTTTCTGCATAGCCCGCTACATTCCAGGAATCTTTCGACATGATGACGTCGAAGATTCATTTTGAACAAATTCTTTCCAGGGATGCCCTGACCTCGCCGGAACTCGCTCCAGTTGCCACCATCCTTTCCGACCACAGTCTGCTAAACTGGGCAAGTCTCTCTCCTTCCAAGCTGCTCAGGAAGCAGGTCGCACATTTCTACAGGAATCTGCAACGAGTTGCAGAACACGGCCTTGTCACGACCATCCCGTGCAAGCAACGGAACAGCACTTCCCGTTCGATAGAAGACACTGCCGTAGAAATCAAAGTGTCTCAAGAACTGGAGAAGATCATTCCCAGAAATCATGAAGCCATTGATGTGATGGGGAACTTCACCGATAAGGAAGTTGATGCATTCCTACAAACAATCCTTCTTGTTCCCGAACCATTGAAGGGGAGCATGCAAAGGACATAACTGAAGCCGGAGCACCGACTTCTTTTCAACGTGATCTCTATATTTTGAAAGGTCACTATATTTTTTGCTACAACTAAAAGGTTTGTCAAAAAACCAGATTTCAGTATAAGGTCAGATATTTTTATCTAATTTTTTCTGCCATCTCAACTTTCCGGAGATTCACATCAGCATCAATTTAGCCGGAAATTGTCACCGGACAGATATTGCAACAAATTGGAAGGTTGATATATTTTTTGCTACAATTAAAAAGTTTGTCAAAAAATTAAATTTTGATATAAAGTCGGGAATTTTTATCCAGTTTTGCCATAAATAAATACATTCAATATGTTGAAATTTGAAATACCCCGTAGAGTCCAGTCCCACCTGCGTGTAAGAGAAATTAATTAAAGAAAGGTTGCTGTTTTTATTGGATGCCTTTTCGGTTTAATAAAAAATTACACGCTGATCGCTTGAAAAAGAAAAAACAAAAAAGGAAAAGGTTGAAATTCGACCGTTAGCGAAGCTGGAGTCGGGCTCTGCTCTCAGCCGTGGATTTCCGACACGTGGCTCTATTGCCACCAATATTTCAAATTTCAAATTTCAAAATTGCAAGTGAAGAAAGAAGGTAGCACAGCAAAAAAGGAAACAAAGAAAAACACAGGCGAAAGCTGCGACACTATGCCACTTTTTACTCTTTCGAGTTTCAGAATATCACAACAGAACAGAAACATCGAAGCATTTTTAAATTAATTAAAATAGTACTTCAACAATTCTTCGCAGCATTGCTCTCTGCTGCTGCTATATTATATGTATGTATACACATTAAATTAAAATCTGATTCTCGAACTTCATTTGAATCGCCATTGGCGAAGAAAATAATCTACTTTTTTTCCTTATTTCCTCATCTACATCCCATCGTTGTTTCGACTGAGGTTTTTTGAGGGTTTTAAGGTTTGTTTAATGAGTTTAAGGTAGGGGAGAGAGAGAGAGAGTGTGAGTGTGTGTTTTCTTACAGTTGTTGGAGATGAGAGAGGAAATCCCATCTGAGAAGAGAGCGAAAGCATCAAGATTCGCAGATCAAAACGAGGTTCCCAGAGATCAAAACCGCAGCAATGTGAAAGGCAACATCAATTTTTCGAGGATGAAATCTTCGTGGGGCTCTCACATAGTGAAGGGATTCTCAGCTGCAGACAAGAAAACCAAAACTCGAGTGCTGCAGACCACAGCTCAAGTGAAGAAGCCGCCCCTCAACTCCTCGGATATCGCAAACACCAAGAATCAAACCCTTGCTCCGAATTCCAGAATCAAGAGATCTCTCATTGCTGATCTCTCCTGCTCCATTAATGCAACACAAGTTCATCCACAAGCTGTTCATAGCAATAACAAAACCAAGTCCGTCGGCTCTTCCGAGGATTTGTTCCATGAGATCGATCATTTGAGGAATCTGCTGCAAGAATCCAAGGATAGGGAGCTGAGCCTGCAGGCTGAGCTGTCTGAATTCAAGAAAAATTCGAAGAAGTTGGAGCTCGAAAAGGAGCTTGAATTGAAGAAGGTTGAAATCGATGGCCTTTTAAAGAGAGTGGAACTTCTCGAGAAGGAAAAGGATAATCTTTCTGGACGTGATAGTTCTACTTCAGTCGAGTTTGAGGTTGTCGAGTTGAGGCGCTTGAACATGGAGCTGCAGCTTCAGAAGAGAAATTTTGCTTGCAAGATTTCTTCATTGGAGTCTCGGTTAGCCACCATAACCAAATTATCTGAGGTATATCTCAATTTCTTTTTCACTTTTTTCAGTTTTGTTTTTTTGGTTACCCTTCCCTTATTTGCATTGATCTCTATTTGTACTTAGCTTTACTATTGTTATTAGTTTGGCAGTTCAATGATTTTGTGTCTTTTTATGATTTTATTAATTGCTGTATATGCTGAAAATATGACCTAAGTTTGCTTCTATGTTTTCTCCACAATTCATGAACTAATAATTTTTCCCAAAGGTTTCTATAATAGCACATTGATTGCTGATTTCATTTAAATTGATTAATCTGTAGAGTGACGTAGTTGAGAAGATCAAAGCCGAGGCCTCGTTGCTTAAGCATACAAATGAGGATCTCTGCAAGCAAGTGGAGGGTCTTCAGATAAGCAGGATGAATGAAGTGGAAGAGATTGCTTACCTTAGATGGTTAAATTCGTGTTTGAGAGATGAACTACGTGGTTTCTCTAACATAGCTTGTGACAAGTTGTTAACCCCGAATTCTGCTGATAAGAGGAGGGAATCTATATGCTTTTCGCCTTTCAAGATTGACGAGGATTCTGATGATATTGCCACAAAGAGGCTCTATCTTGTCAAGAAGTTCAAGAAATGGCCTATTACTGATGAAGAGTTGCATCAAATGAAGTACAGTAATTGGGTTGATCAGCAAATTTCAGGAAGAAGGCACTCGATTAGTGGGATAAATTGCGCCCAAGAAGATCTTGTTCATAACAAGAAACGACAATCTGACAGTTTTATGTGTTCTAAGGAATCAGATAAGAGGGCCGAGGCACTAGTTTCTCAAAAATATGATTTGGAAGTTAGCAATAGGCCTCATGTATTTAACAACTGCCAAGAGATTTGTAGAGTGACAGCTTCTTTGGACGTCGAAAAAAGGGCGTTAAGAATCCCAACTCCCCCTCCAAGGCCTTCTTGCAGTGATTTTATTGGAATAAAAGAAGAAAATGTTTCTGTTTTGAGTCTTGCTCCAGCAGTTCCTCCCCCGCCCCCGCCCCCGCCCCCTCCACCTCCCCCACCACCAAGATCAACAGTTAGGGCCTCAAACGGGGTGGTGCAACGAGCTCCACAAGTAGTTGAGTTTTATCACTCACTTATGAAGAGGGAGTCCAGGAAAGAATGCTTGAATTCAGGCAGTGCAGATGCATCAGATGTGGCAAATGTTCGTACCAGCATGATCGGTGAAATTGAGAACAGATCGTCTCATTTGCTAGCAGTGAGTCTCTTATTTGTCCTATTTCAATTGAATTGTAGCAGTGTCGCCATTATGCAAGAAAGTATTAGTAGTTAATTTGAAACAAAATATGTTGCTCCTATATTAGACATTATTTGTTTGGCTCAATATCTCTTTCTCTGAGCAGATAAAGGCGGATGTGGAAACTCAAGGCGAATTCGTGAACTCCCTCATACGAGAGGTCAACAATGCAGCTTACCAAAATATCGAAGACGTCGTTGCATTTGTGAAATGGCTTGATGATGAACTATGCTTTCTTGTAAGTCACTTTCCATCAAAGAGAAGTGCTTTGTGTAAACTTCGTTCATATAATTTATTCGTTAAAAGTCTCATCCTGAAACCACAAGACACTTAGTATCTATACCTATTGGCTCAAACATTTGAACTAAGCCAAAAAACTCATACCCCTGTTGATTTTGTATAGCAACACACCTTCCAAATTATGCCTTCCTGCCAAGTAAAGTAATCTATAATCTCGACTGTCTTGTAGGTGGACGAAAGGGCAGTTCTGAAGCATTTTGAGTGGCCAGAAAAGAAGGCTGACACATTGAGAGAGGCAGCATTTGGATACAGAGATTTAAAGAAATTGGAGCAAGAAATTTCTACTTACAAAGATGATCCTCGATTGCCTTGTGAAATTGCATTGAAGAAAATGGCAGCTTTGTCTGAGAGGTGAGAAAGAAAACGCTCTTAGCTTCTTGAAGATTCCGATTAGTTTGAAGTGACACTTGTTGACATAAACGACCCTCCTTTTTCAGGATGGAACGCACCGTGCATAGTATTCTCCGAACAAGAGATTCATTGATGAGAAACTGCAAGGAGTTCCAGATTCCTACAGACTGGATGCTAGACATGGGAATTCTAAGCAAGGTTCGATTTTTCTATAGTTTAATGTTATGACAGTTGAAAGAAATGTGCTACAAAATTGGGATTCATGCATACAATTATAGCATCTCTTCAACTTCAAACAAGCATATCTGAAAACTTAATCTTATGCTTTCAGATCAAGTTTGGGTCTGTGAAACTAGCAAAAATGTACATGAAGAGAGTGGCAATGGAACTTCAGTTCAAAGGGACGTCGGAGAAGGATTCATCCTTGGATTACATGCTACTCCAAGGAGTCAGATTTGCTTTCAGAATTCACCAGGTTTGTTTACTCTTAGGATGGAATTCTCTAGGCGTTTCATTTCGTGTTTTACAAACAAATATGGACTTTAGCTGATATAGAGATTTATGTTCAGTTTGCTGGAGGATTTGATGCTGAAACAATGCATGCATTCGAGGAGCTTCGAGATCTTGCTCTTGTTTTGAGCAAAAATGGAGACTGAAAATGATTGAATATGTAATTCTCTTGGCTTACTACCTCAGTAAGCATAAAAAGTATTTGAAGAATATTTAATTTTTATTTTTTTTTAGAATTTAGAGCGACCATATGTATAAATTATCAAGGTTTTGATAATTTTGGTGATACTCGGTTTGAATTCATAATGGGGTTGCATGTTTCTCTAAATTTTGGTTCTACTTGAATGTCTGGAAATATATATTTAAATTCCTTTGCAACAAGAATTAAAAGAAACAAACAAAGATATATAATAATACCTTCGTTTCCAAGTAAATTTCAAAGCACATGAAAATTTTATCATCTATAAATTTAATTAATCCAAAAACACCCCAAAATATCCTTCGTTTCATACGACTGGATAATTCTAAATTAAAATTGATCTTAGCCAAAAAGTTAAAAGTGATTTAAATTGAAAATTTAAACTTGTATTGGTGGGGTGCGCCAGGCCCGTGCAGTAGTGCAACGCATGGGCAACGCGCGAAGACGGAGACAGCAAGCTGCCTTGGTAGGACTTCCCCCTTAAAAAATTAATTTAATATCGTGTGAACCATTGGTTCACATATCAGATATTAAACTGATAAGAACAGATACTACACTTGATCTTAGCCAAAAGGCCGAGAAAGGTATGAGTCTTCCTAACAATGATCCTCTCGCTTTATAGTTTCTTCACCCATAAGAGTTTCCTCTCTTTTCCGGTGTGGGATATTAGCAAGTCTCTAAAACTCCAAAACTAACACTTCTTCTCTCTCTACTATAACAAAAGGCACGAACAACATAAACCAACTCATGTTGTTTTGTTCGATTAATCAAACGCAATCTTTAAAAGTCAATATCATTCAGAACAATCTCGAACAAATTTGTATGTTCGCCTCTTTCACTATCCTACTCATACTCGACGCAAACAACTATCTCCTCTCACTCTATACTACAACAAAAGCACAATCACCACGCTTCTGCATCAATTAATGGCTGCACCAAGGAGGAGAGTCGAGGAACATATCCTTCATCCTGGAGCTCCACAAGAAGGCCGTTCAACAACCGGTAAATCTCCGAAGCCTCTGGGTGATTCTTATCAGCAGCCGCAAACACATGGTTAGAGTTCTTCACTTCAATCCAACTAAAACCCGGTATCTTCTGCACTCCTCTCTCTCTCATCATCCTCCGAATCTCATCAACCCTCCCCCACGTGCCAGAATCCGCGTGCAGATTCGACAGCAGCACGTAGTAGCCGGAGTTCTGTGGGTCCAGCCGGAATAGCTGCTCTGATGCCACTTCCGCAAGCTCAACATTGCCATGAATTCTGCAGGCACCAAGTAGAGTTCCCCAAATCCCCGCATCCGGACTAAAAGGCATTGCTCCGATTGTTTCCAAGGCTTCTCCCACGCGGCCTGCACGCCCCAACATATCAATCAAGCATGCGTAATGCTCCCTCCTTGCAGGGATTTTGTGTTCTCGAATCATCCGGTCGAAGTGTTTCTTGCCTTCTTCGACTTCCCCTGCATGGCCACAAGCAGACATTACAGCAAGAAATGTGACTTGATCAGCCTCATATCCCTCCTCTTCCATTTCATGGAATAACGCCAAGCATTTATCTACGTGGCCGTGGTTTCCATAAGCAGCGATGATACTATTCCAAGAAACCTCGTTTCTTGATTCCATCGCGTCAAAAACACGCTGTGCCAAGTCCAAATCACCACATTTAGCATACATATCAATCAACGCGCTACTAGCAAAGAGATCAAAGTTGAATCCACCTCTCATCATGAAACCATGCAGCTCTCTACCATGAAGAAGAGAGGACAAACTTGCACAAGCAGAGAGAGCTGCTGACATGCTCACACAGTCATATTTAGATCCTTCCAATCCCATGTCGCGGAAAATATCCATAGCCACTTCCGGTTTCCCGTTCTGGCTACAGCTCGTGATAATCGAGTTCCAACACACAGCATCGCGCTCTGGTGTCCTTAAAAACACGTGATAAGCAAGATCGAGCCTTCCACATTTAGCATACATGTCAGTTAACGCGCTTCCAATATAACACCTTCCTTCAAGGCCTCTTCTGATTATGTTACAATGCAGCTCTTTACCTAATGCTAAGGCCGTCAAGCCAGCACAAGCCGGTAGAGTGCTTGCAAATGTGACGGCATTAGGACTCATTTTCTTACTAACCAACCATCTGAAGATTTCCAAAGCATCTTGACTCATCCCATTGAAAACGAGCCCTGAGATCATCGCGGTGCAGATGACAATGTCCACAGCAGAGCTCTGTTCAAAGACCTTACGCGCCATATTCACGTCCTTGAACTTGAAGTACATATCTATAAGAGCATTCTTCAAGAAAAGATCGAGACAGACGCCATTCCTAACGATGTAACAGTGAATTTCCATCCCTAAGTTGAGGCGTCCTACTTCCGGAACCAAAGGAAGCATGCTTGCGAAAGTTACTGAATCCGGCTTGACATCAGAGTTCATCAATCTCCGAAACAAATCCAAAGCCTCATTCATGAACCCGTTCTGGACATACCCTCCGATCATACTGTTCCAAGTGACAAGATCAGCTTGCACAACAAAATCAAAGAGCTTCCGTGCATCAAAAAGGGAACGGCATTTTGCATACAACGCAACCAAAGTGTTGGCTACTGAAGGCTGCATCTCGAACCCCGACTTCATCACCAAACCATGAACCTGAGCTCCCAATTTCAACATTGATTTCGAGCCGCATGCTTTGAGAACACAAGCATAAGTCACAGCATTGGGGTCAACTTCACTTTTCCTCATTTCCTCAAACAAAGCAACCAAATTACCTTCACGACCTTCAAATTTTAAGTAAGCATTAAGCATGCCGTTCCACAACACGACATCTCTCTGAGGCAATTTATCAAACACCTTCCTAGCATTGTCCAAACAGTCATTCTCAGCGTAGAAGTTGACCAAAGCACTGCCAACATAAACATCCAGTTCAAAGCCTAAATCTTTAATCATCCCATGTACAAATTTCACTAAATCAACAGCACGCAGACCACCACAAGCTATGATCACAGAAGGGAAAGTGTATTTGTCAGGATTAGAACTAAAACTTAGCATCTTGAAATAAAACAAAACCCCATAATCATAACGACCCATCTGATTAAACCCTCTGATCATCCAATTCCAAGGAGACGCATAGCGTAAATTAAGCTGCCAGAATAACCTCTTGGCATCAAAATAGCTGTTGCAGATGATGTACGCACCCAGAATCCTCGTCCCCAGAATACCCTTGTTGAGGAGCCCATTCACTGTAAATTGGGCGTGAATTTGCTGCGTTTGTTGAAGAACGGAAGGAAAATGAGAGGGGTTTTTCTGTTGTAGAAGCGGTGCGATATGGGAAGTCAAGATCTCCTCTGTATAAGGAAATTGAGATGATTGTTTGGCTGAAGAGTGTACGGCTGAACGGAGAAATCGTTTATAACACAATGAATCTTGCGATAAAATTGATGAACATCCAATTCGACATTGATGCGTTAATCGCATTACTAGCTATTTTTTAAGTTTATGTAGCAATCTTCTCCCCCTCTGAAGAATGAACAGAAATTCTTCAAGTATTTTTAAACTGTTTTTGGTGTAGTAGAATGACCGTCCTCTCTCAATGCGGAGAACATATATAGGCTAATAGCATACAAATTTTTCTCAAAAAACTTCTTTTTTTCTTCTGTAATATAGTTATCGGAATTTAGAAGCTTGTATTTGAATTATATTTTTCATCGAGTCAAATTTTAATCAAGATGAACTTAAATCGAATATTTAATCGTCAGTTTGTTCTGTTTTTCTTAATTTATTTAGATCAACTTCAATTGGGTTTTTAATTTCATATGCAAAACAAAAGCATAGGAATTCATTGTTGGAAAAATCACATCTTTCACTTATTTTGCAATATCAATGTAACTTTAAAATTGTTTTAACCATGACACGTACACTTTAGTTATAGAAATTACAGCATTCTAAAAAAAATAAATTTCAAAATTACTCAAAACGTCATTTTACTGTTGAAAAATGCTACAAGTTGAAAGGCTAGCGTTGTAACTGAACGTTGAAAATCATATCAAGATTACTAGTATCAAGCGAGCTCCACCTGAGAACGGTAGAAAATTGATGCACAAGAGAATTAGCAAGAGAAAGATACACGGTAGTACTAGTGCATGATTCTGTTACACTCAAATAAATTAACTATACAACGAAGTAAAGTAATATCTGTATATCAATATGAGGTAGACTGCTATAATGTTTACACAAGGTAATGAAGAACCAAAAAAAACATGCAAAAGTGCACTGTAAGAAGAGGAAAATTGACAAGGCTTTGTATAACTCTGCCTACATTGTATACATGCCAAGAAAAGTCGCCACTTTAGACTATATGTCCTCAGAAGCCGAAACGTATAAAGGATAAAACTAAATAATTTACAACTTCAAGATATGCACAACTCCATCATATATCGTACCAAATTCTGCTTCTCAACAGGTAAACCGATGATAAGGGGTTTGTGGTGCACATGCACGGACAGTTCCAGATGCAAGAAAGTATAACCATCCTAACATCGCTAGGGATCACTAGCCTTGAGTTTGGATTGAAAGCAGTGTTATTGTTACTCTCCTTGCTGGAAGAAGGTATAACCTGAGCCAGATTCATTTTTTGTTACCTGCATGTAATGTTGTACCTTCAGCAGTCTAGCACACTATTTTGTGTAACGGTATAGGCGAAAGGCGCGATCAAATAGTATTACCACGTAAAATTTATATGGCAATGGATATTATCAGCTTTTCCATATACTCTCTACCTGATTCCTTATTGTGATCTAAGTCGATATTCTCTGAAGAAAACATATACTATATCATCTGTATCTGAGCAATTTGTAGCATAGCAAGGCATATCGAACTTCTTATAATATATGCTGAGCTATATAGTCTAGAAACATGGTGCTTAAACATTATATCAATTGAAAATCAAGATTATCAAATTACTAAACATCTCAAGAAGCACGTATAGAAAAGCTGACCTCATTAATACTTGACGATCCAGGAGGAAGAACAGGGACGAGAGAACTCCAGAGAAGGGGGTCGGTTAAAGGGTCGATACTATTATAGTTGGTAAGAAGGGGAGCGGACAGAAGAGGGGCCAGCTGATACACATTTCTGTGAACAGGAAATCCTCCTCTTATCCCATATGCAACATCATGTCTCTCACTTCCAGCATCATGGCATGCTTTCTCAACCGTCTTCCCGAGGTCAATTTTATCGATATTGTTTTTGTTTTCATTCTCATCATTCTCATCCTTCCCTTTATTTTTTGCGACTCTCTCCTGAAGGCTCTTATAAGCTGCTGACTTCAATAAAGTACTCATGGCAGATATCTTTTTATGGTTCAATCTTTCTGGAGAGACGCCAAGTCGTGGCATTTCATAGGGTTCTGTAGGCTGGATTGACCATTCCAGAGCTTTAAGTTCACTAGCAGCATCATCAGAAGATCCAGGATTTGTTTCATCTACTGCTGCTTTTGACTGGAAATCAGTCAGGCTAGATTTACTTGGACCCCACCATTTGATGTAATTTGATAAATCAACTTTTCTGTCAACACTATAAACACCTGCATTTTCACTTCCTGTGGCCATCTCATCACCTGCACTTTTAATAGCAGCACACTTATGCCAGCACTCGGTTCATTGGCAAGATTAAGAAATAAAACCTTCAAGGCAATAAGTAACGAGACGATTGTATCTTATACAAATCCAGTCTCACCATAAATTGCAATGTTGTTGTAGTCCGTTCCAGGAGTACGACCAAATTGTGAATCCCATCGACTACTGAGAAACAAAATTTCATTAAACCTGAACTTCATAATTAAATCTGTGCAGTGACCAGATGTACCTGGAAAGGGGACGATATTTGGAGAGACCCCTGGAAAACCCGCTACTCTTCCTGAAAAAGCCATGGCATGTAAGAACTAAATTCATTCATGAAAGGCAACAACTAAAATTAAAAAATGGACCTCCTAAGTGATGCTAGATATTCCTCCCTAGAGACATTTTGCATTTCCTCGAGATCCCTTGCATAATCTGTGACCTGTACAGCCACATTAGATAGTGAAAAAAAAAGTAAAAAAGACTTTCTATCAAGTAGTTTGTATGTTTTTCTATGATGTTAATAAACGCAGTATTAAAAAACAACTTCAAAGGAAAGGCGATAGAGAAATACATCAACCCGATCACCATACCCAATCAAATCCAAGTCAGAAACTTCTTACCGGGAAATTAATAAGTGTTCCAGGGCCCCAGTATTTAAGAGCAGCTAGATCATAAGCTCTTGCTGCAGCTTCTTCATCATCATATGCACCTAAGTAAACTGCACAATGCACCAGCATTCGATTTATCAGTAATGAAGAAAGGAGCAAAGAGCAAAAACAAGTAGATAAGATCATCATTTCACAATGCTGAAACATCAATTAACATCACTTCAAGTAGTAAATGCGCGCGCACACACATTAATTCACCTTGTTTTCCTTTCTTATTTTGGTTCTGATTCCAGGTACTTTTATCCCATAGATGAGCTTCATAACGACCAGTCCAACGATGCCTACTCTCATAACAATAAAATCGTAAAAAAAGCTAAATCAACGCCAGAATCATTATTAAAAATGCAAAGAATTAAAAAAGCTTTATGCAGGAAAAATACACTAGCCAATAGTCCATCAGCTTCAAAACCTGTAGTCCCTTGCTCTAACAACAATCATTAACAACTTCCACACCTCGAATTTCAATCAGTGCACCAAATTAATTCAATCGAGTACTCATGAAGAACAAGGTTCAAGCAACGAAGCTAAGCGCACACCACAAGTTCGACGAATTTGAATACCTGGTGACCCCTCGATAAATGGAGCTGCGTTTGCCGGCCGTGCAAGGAGGCATTCTGCTGATGCGCTCCTTCGCCGTGCAACCTCTCTCCTTCTTCGCTTTCTTCAGACCTCTGTAGAGCAGCAGCTGATCGCCGCCCAACGGCGGCGGCGGGTGCGCTTCCGAGCTCTCTCCGCCGCCGGTCTCCTCGGGCTTGGCCGCGTGCTCCGACGAGGAGGAAGCCATGATCACCGCGATCCTCGATACGGTTAAAGAGAGAATATCGAAAGTGATTGTTGGAGGAGAGAGAGTGGACGAGTGTGGAGAGTGAGGGGAGGTCTGATTTTTTGCACCGAATGAGGAAATCTACAGGGGAAGGCGGAGGGTAGCGAAATGACCGAATTGTCCTTGCGTAATTTTGTTGACTGCTGAGATGGATATGATTGACGGAGGGCTTTTCCGAGATCTTCGAAGTTGTAACGGCTACGAGGAAACACCTACCACCTCACACCTGTCATGCTGGTCTGCTTCAAAATCATCATGTTTTGGGACAAAGATTTGACGACGGGCCGAAAGAAATGGGCTTTTTTTGCTCGGTTCATTTAAAATTAATTCAAGTTAAAATAATAAAAAGCACTCGTCCGTCTCACGAAAGATATCTCATTTTTTTATTGAGAAATAATTATCTCATTAAACTCACTATTAGTCCAATAAATCAGGTTCACTAAATAACTAAACCTTACCCACTACACCAAACCCTACCCGCTACACCACATATAATATTCAGAAATTCACTCTCTCTCTCTCCCGCCGTACTCTCTAGCTTGTTCATCTCTATCTCTCTCTATACTCGTCTCTCTTCATTGCTGATTCCTTTCCAGTGTTGCCTCCGATCGATCCTCGCCTTCACTGTCGTGATGAACTTCTCCGATAATTGTCTTGATTCTCCTCCCCCAAACAATTGAGATTTTTTCCAATTCCTCACTGATACGTTTGTTCTGGAGACTCCACCTTCATCTCCGGAGTTTGCAGCCACCGAAAAAGGACGAGATCTAAGCGGACTGGTGGTTCAGGACACCGAAGAACAACTGAAGACCGTTGACGCTTGGATCAGTGCGATGAAGATTGAAGATAGGTATAGAGCGAGGAGATCCGCCGTCAAGGCTACACCGATCATTCGCCGCCCCCGCGCCGCCGTGATGAAGACCAAAGGACATCGTCCCTCACCAATTCTGAGCGCTAGGGTTTTGGCAGCGGAAAAGAAAGCCCAAGATGAAAAGTCATCTATGCCGATGATGGGTGTTTTGCTTCCTTGCTTGTTTCGGGTGAGATCTATCCTCTACATTGATGAATTTAATGGATCAGTTTGTGTGTCTGTGAAGAAACCCTGGTCTATGATTAATTTTTTATGGATCAATTTGTGTGTCTGTGAGGTTTAGTGGGATTTATGATGAATTGCTGATGATTCTGGTGAATTCTGATTATGTTAAATTCTGATGATACTGGATTTTGCTGATTAATTCTACTGATGAATATTATTTTTATGAATATGATGAATTGCAGTGATGATTGTTATGAATTTTGATGAGCTTTAGTGGGATTTCTGATTATGTTGAATTCTGATGATACTGGATTGTTATTGTTACTGGATTCTGCTCATTAATTCTACTGATGAATATTATTGTTATGAATATAATGAATTGCAGTGATGATTGTTATGAATATGATGAATTGCAGTGTGTTGATAAATTTGTGAGAAAGGAATGCAGTGTGTTGATGGATTAGTGTTGTGGTACTGAAATGATAAAAACTGATTGCGCCTGTACTGCCCCTTACACAACTGCATTGTCTTCGTTAAAGCCTAATTGCTCAATGAGCTCTTCAAGGCCATCCACTGCTCCATTCTCAATTAGGTTGTCAATACACTCTTGAACAAGATCTATTGGTGCTTCCAATGTGATTGGAAGAAGCTCTTGTCTGTCTAAGTAGTCCTTTTTCATGTGTGGGATCTTGTAACAGTTTTGCCCCTTTGCTTTCATCACTACCAACATGCATGATTGCAGTGTGAGGAAAATCTTGTTGAGCTTTGGTACTTCCATCTTTTCAAATGACTCATGCACTGCATTCACTAAATTTTGTGCATTATAGCAAACTGATTGGTGTTGAATAGATTGAATAGCTCTGAACCACCCCAAATCATTTATGTTCATATCAGGATAGTTTGGTGGTTGGTGTATTGTCCTTATGTCAAAGCCATCTGGTGAAGCAATCTCTCTGAATTTTGGGTTTTCATCTTTTATATGAGGCCTAGCATTGTCTTGTTGGATGTAAATTACCTTGCTTACACCTTCAGGCCATTTTGATTTGATGTTTGGTATAATCTGTAGTGATTTTGATCAATAAAGGCATGTTTATGGTGGTGCATGAGTCTGCTGCCTAGTTTTCAGTAAATGCATACATTTATACACTGTCTGTAGTGATTAAACTGATCAATAAATGCATGCGTTTATGCAGTCTGCTCCTTAGTTTGGGGAATTTCGGTGAATGCATATATTCATGCACTGTCTAGCTTTATTCAATTAATGCATGCATTTATGGTGTTCAATAAATGCATGCATTTATGCAGTCTGCTCCTTAGTTTTGGGAATTTCAGTGAATGCATTTCATACCTGCTGCAAAAACATGTTTCTGATTACTGGCATAGTTATGCTTTGTATTGGCTTCATTTTCAATGTGACTGCATCACTGTTCTTTGAGCTTCTTTTTGTTGGAACCATCTCTGTGAATAGGAAAATGCTTATTTTCCCATCAAACAGCACACTGCCATCTTCATTAAATATTGGCCTACAAACTGCTGCCATGAACATGACCTTTTCTATGAATTTTTTGATCTACAAGTCCTATGTGGTTCTGCCTCTCGTGGTCCGATATAGTACCTGCTGCTGGTTCTGGTAATCTGAAACCATTTTTCATCTATATGCACAGTGTTATGTATAGTCTTGAACTTCAAAACTCCATCACCTTGGTCCATTTCCAATGCCTTAAGTGCAAATCTGACCCTCTGCAATTGATTTGAAGCATTAAGTTCTGATATTATGGCTGATGTGTGAGCTTTGATCAGACTTGCTTTGATCCATCTATGCACTGTACTCTTGTCCTGATTAATTCCACCTGCTAAGCCTCTAATTGTTGATCTTTTGGAGAATGGAATGCTTTGAATTTTCTCTATATCTATTGCAATTTTTCTGCTTCTTGCATATGACTTTCTCCCACTAACTAAATTAATGCACTCATTTCTTGCTTGTTGTGCTTTTGCTGCAGCCCAAAACCTTGCCACAGTCCTCGTCGAAATCCCAAACTTGATGCTGGCTTCAACTATCTTCCCATTAAGCACCTTTCCATTGATGTTGTTTTGAAGAAGAAATTGAACTACACTGTTCCTCCCATTTGTACTTAGCTCCTGCTTCATTTTTTGAATTTTATGGAACTTGAATTTGTAATGAGAGATAGAGGGAAACTGATCTTGTGCTCTCTGTATTTATAAACCCCTGATTTTGTAGCAATTTGAATTTTAGCAAATATGTAAAACTTGAAATCTGGGGCCATTCTTAAATATTAGGCGCCAGAAATTTTGTGCAGCGGTTTTATTTGAATGAAATTTGATTTCATTTACTCTCTTTGTTGAGTATCATAGTTGATTCTTCAAGTTTATAGTTTGAACCTAGACGTTTGCTAGTATATTGATACTTTTTTTAATTATATGATTATCTACGATATTATCATTAAAAAATTTATCCAAAAACATTATTATCATATGCTGATATGTAGAGTTGAAAAAAATATTGAATACCGTACTTGCCATACCGAAAAAATACTGAATATATCGAAATTTTGGTATACCATAATTTACAGTAAAGTAGGATATTGTACCAACAATTTTTGTGGTACGGTAACGACTAAGTTACCCTGCACGGGTGCGGATCTGAGTGTCTGATACTTAATTTTTGAAAATTTTAGATACGGGGACACCTTCCTAACTTTGGACACGGGTACAGGGATACGGAAAATAGAAATATATATACTATTATAAGTTGTAAAGTGCATTCATGATTTAAAAGTTCAAAAACATCAAAATAGCAAGTCTAAAATTAAAAACATCAAAACCAAATTAAAGATCAAATACAACAGCTTCAATCTCTGGCTCATTCAAGGAAGGTCGGTGATCTCCAATATATTATCACCATCAATATTGTCTCCTCCAACATCCCAAAACTTGGAAGGTCCTTCTGTATACTCTTTCATCTCTCGAGACAACAATCTTAAGTTGTTGTGAACAAAAACTAGATCCTCCAATCTTTTAGATTTAAGTCTGTTTCTTTTAACAAATTGAATGGATCCAAATGTACTCCAATTCCTCTCGCAACAAGAAGAAGAAGTTGGTTGTGAAAGAAGCTTGAAAGCTAAACTCTGCAGCAGTGGGGGTGATGAACCATAGTTGGCCCACCACGACAATGGTTATTCATATTTCATTGCAGCAATGGCATGAGGCTCGCTAAAGCTCCCTAAAAACCAGAAAATGTACCATATTCCAGAAAGACTTTCCTAGCATCATGTGAAATGGGGAAGAGTCTTTGCAAACATTTGTTTCTATTTGTTGAAACCTTTTCATCCTCATTATGAGCAACCCTTCGAGTGTGTTTTGTCCACCTTGAAGCCATTCATCAGTGTAGTACTTAGGAACTAATGAGTGTGCCATACAATGCAGAGGTGTGTTGCTCTTAGTCCATCTAGATTGAATAACATGGTTACTTGTATCATAGAAATTCTACTGACTAGTGAGTAAATCTAGACCTTCATGCTAAAAAAAATAATTCTTTTCACATCTTTAATCATGGTGTCCAACATATAATACACTAAATGCAACATAGAAGAATCAGTATCAGTATCCCTCAAAAAATTCATCATAGGTTCCATAAATTTAAGAAAGTAACCAACTTGATCCCACCATGATCCCACCGAAAACCTCGATGACAGCTTTGCAAAACTTCCGAAGGCATTGATGGCTTGTCGTATCTCCAATCTTCAAGTACTCATCGAAGACATCCGGTGCACCACTAGTGGCTAGGTGCCGAATTGTCATTGTGCATTTTTGCACCAACGTCAGCCCCAATTTGCCTGTTGCATCTCTTTTATGCTTGAAGTAACCCACATTCTGCTCCAACATCGTGCAAATGCGCAAGAACAAATGCTTCTGTATCCGAAAACGCCGACGGAAAAATGAAGGGTCGTAAGTGAGGTTGTCGTCGAAGTAGTCGGCGTTCAACCGCCGACAAGCAGCCTCACAATTGCGCCATACGACAATCCTCTTCCCTTTTTTTCTTTTTCTTTGCAGCAAATTGTCGAATTACAGCTTGTTGCACGTTGGTGACAAGCGAGATAATCTCGTCGTCGGTTCCGTGTGGAGAAAATATGGATGAAGAAAGATGTATTTATAGGTTTTTTTTTGCAAAATCTGTTGAATAGTCGTTAAACACTTGTTGGAGCATTTAAAAAACTTATCGTTGGTGTGTCTAACACACGTGATCCCTTTTTTATTTTTTATTTTTTAAATAGAGCACGTGTCCCGCACGCGCCATATCGAGACAACTCGACGTGACGGGACATGCTCGAGCTAGGGGGAGTTACAACGGGTCGTCTCGATAGCTCGGCTGTCTCGAGCCGGTCAACGAGACGACCATTGTGAATGGTCTTAGAAGCCAAACATAAGATTAAGGATGACAATGGATCGGGTTTTCGCAGGTACCCGCACCTCCCAAATCCTGATGGGACGGGTTTGAGAAATATTAAATGATTTTGAGACGGGTTTGGGTCGGGTTTAGGCAATTACCTCCGGGTACCCGCTACCCAAAACCATTTATATGTATATATAAGATAAAAAAATATTACTTGTATAATTTATAGTAGAATTTTAAATATTAGTATAAATATTAATTTTTTAATTATTTTATTCAAACACTGTATGAAATATTGACTATTTAATCATTTTTGTTGTTTTAGAATCTCTTTCAACTGGAGTTTATAGTACTTTATGTACGATGGAGGAAGATGTTGATTGATTAATACTAGATTTTGTTATTAAGTAGTACTACTTTATTTTGATATTTATTTTAGAATTTTCCTCATGTACTTATGTTTTAAGATTTTGTTAGTACGTAGTACTTTGCTTTGATATTAATTTTTTTAGTAAAATTTCTATTGATATTTATATTTTAATTATATTTATAATATTGTGTGATTTGATATTTACTTTTTAATATTAAGGTTTTTAGTGGATAATAATATTAACCAACGAGTTTGGATTGAGTACATATTTTAAAATTATTTTTTAATTGAATTTGAGATGAATTTAAATATAAAAAAATAATTTACAATTTTAAATTTAAAAAATGATTAATGGAATGAGTAGTCGATTCATCGTGATTCAAATGGTCCAGTGGATGATATTGATACCTCACCGCTAACAAAAAAAAAATACAGAAGGAAAAAAACAGATATATCCTTGGTTTATCTCAAAAATATCATCATTCATCACTAACAGTTCCCGGCGCCATTGAAAACGAGGGTAATATAAAAACGAAAAAAAGACAAAACAAAATTAACGAAAAGAAAGTACAAAAAGGAGAAAGAGTGTGTGTGTCGCAGCGATACTACAATATTTTATTTTCATTCGGATCTCACCGGATATGTTGCAGCCATATTTTATTACCGGACAGTGTTAAAAGATAATCAAATAATTAAACAGTAAATTAACAATAATACAATGGCGAATTGGAATCGAGGTCACGTGTAACTGTCTAGAACAGAACGTGCCCGCCAGCAATCCGCGAATCATGGTAGGATCAATTTTCGAGATTTTCGCCTCATTTTGTCCATTTCCTCCATTATACTAGTACTACTATTATCTATCATACTTATTATTTCTCAATTAATATTCATATTAATTTACTGCACGATCTAAACATAGTGTATAATATTTAATTGAGTCGATCGTCATATTCTTTTTCCGGGTTGTAACCTAATAAAGTATAACTATGTATGTCGTATTAAAAAGTAATATCATCAGATGTATAATAAGTACACATTTAACATTAAAATATGTTTGACCTGTATAAAAAGTACACAAATAACATCTTATATACGAAAATAGACGGGTGGAAAAAAATTAGTATATTGTTATTATGAAACAATTGGAGTAGAATTCGTTTTCATTTTTATGAATGTATTTCTTCATCATCCTATGAAGTTGAGTCGGTTTATTCTTCACACTATGATAGCCAAAATTGTGCTTTACTTTTATAAAATTGAATACGACATAATTTATACTGTTATAATCATATACTCCCCCGTCCACTTTTAAATGCCCCATTTGAGGGTGGGCACGGAATTTAAGGAATACTGAAAAAGTGTAAAAGTTGGAGGAGAAAAGACAATAGGGGTAGTGGGATAGTGTGCACTTAATTTCTTAATTTTTGGATTAACAAAAGCAAGAGAGAGAAAGAGAGTTGGTGGATTTGTATTTCTAAGTTATTGCACACTTTTGTATTTCCTGTTTTTTTATCACATTGCTGGATTTTTTTTTCTCACATCTGTTTTTTTTTTTGGAACCTGTTTTTTTTTTTTTTTTTTTGTAGCTCACATACGTTGAGATGAAAAGAACAAACTTAAACTCTGCAAAATTAAGAGCCAACTGGACAGTGTAATGAAATGAGAGGGAAATTCATAAGTTTGGAGCCAAAACCTAAAATTTCATTGAATAAATAATTCTAAAAGTACATTGATGATAAGAGTGATTTGATCAAAAACAAGGAGGGAAGTTTGAATACAGAAAATCCACAGGAAAACTCTCCTATAAATAGAAGAGGAGCAGTCAACATTCTTTTCATGTTCACCAACCCAAAACTACAAAAACTACAAATACAAAAAAATTGCAGAGATGGCAGATGCAAGGAAAACAGGAGAGTTCAACACTGAGCAGCTCAATGCCATTGCGCAGTGGCTTCTCCAACACAGTAGGGAAGGCAAACTGGAACATGGAGCAAAAAAAGAAGCTGCAGAGAAGTTCCACTGCAATCTCAAGACCGTATGGTCCATTTGGTCCAGGGCCAGAGCTCAACTTCAGCAGGGGGTTCCTATTAGTCTCCAAAGCAAGAAAATAGGGTCAGTGAAGAAGAAAACCAAACCATTTGATGCAGAAAAAATAAAAAAACCTGTCAGTACTTCACAGAACATCATTCAAGAGTATGACAGAACATTTAGATGTTAGTAAGAGCCTGTGTCATGTATGGTACAAAGACCAAGAGCTGCAGGCTCACACCAATGCAGTAAAGCCAATTCTGACCCCAGAAAACAAGTTATGCAGATTGAATTGGAGCATGAGTCAACTAGGAAACATCATTCATGGTGGGAAGATCAAGTTTCAGCAGATGCACAATGTAGTACACATAGATGAGAAATGGTTTTATTTAGGGTTGCAGAGAAAGAGAACGGAGGAAAAGGGAGCGCCGTCGCGGCGGAGAGGATGAGGGTTGCAGAGAATAGAGAGTGAGAGAGATGGATGCTTCGAGATGAATGAGAAAGAGGGAGAGTTGCAGAGAATAGGGGGAGTGAGAGAGAGGGATGCTTCGAGAGAAATGAGAGAGAGAGGAGGTCCAGACAGATTGAGAGAGAATAGAGAGTGTTAGGGTGGTTGGGGAGGGTTAATTAGGGTGGGTAATTAGGTGGGGTAATTAAGTGGGGTAATTTGTTAATTGTGGGAATGGGTAGTAATAATGCACAAGTAATGAGGGTATATGTGTCAATTTGTCCAAATGGGGCATTTATTTTTGGACACTTTTTTGAAGCCAAATGGGGCATTTAAAAATGGACGGAGGGAGTACTAATTATTTATTAATTTTGAGGAACGAAATGAACAATATATTTTTTCCATTATTTTTTGGACTTGAAGTTGTGAAGAAGAGACTATATTTTGTAGAGATTATAGAGCAACAACTAACTTTATAGACACTAGAGCAAAAACTTGCTTTAGTACTACTATCGCACGACATGCATTTTGTTAAAATAGTACTATCATTGGCTCATTGCAAAGGTAGTTAAATTAGCATCTGGTACTTTTTAAAAGCCAATTTCATATTTGTTCGAGTTATTTATACGCATTTTTGTTTCATGTTTACCAACAAAAAACAATGTACTATGGTACGAGACACATGCTCCCTCCGTCCCGTCGAATACGACATAGTTCATATGGGTACGAACATTAAGAAAAAGAAGTATTGAGTATAAAGAAAGTGTTTAGTGTAGTGTAAATGCATTATTTTATTATGCTAATAAAGTTATAGATGAATATTTGAATAAATAGTGAGAGTAAGTTAGTGGGATTTAGATGGGATAGTGGGCCATGTATATAACTAATTATTTCCTTTAAAGGAAATAGACCAAGTATAGTGGAACGTCCCAAAATGGAAACATGCCGTATTCGGTGGGATGGAGAAAGTATTTGATACTCAAATACTATTATCAATTATTATAATGATTATTTCCACATCTTCAATTTCAAATTACATTCATAAAATGCACTAATTTTAAATACATTTTACTAGTTTTACTAAATTGTCATTATGGTAGGACCAATTCCCCTTTTTTACGAGTAAGGACCAAGTGCCATTTAAATCGTCTCAATACATTTATTACGTTGAAATTTGGCACAAGTAGACTAGTACATTACCAATACATTACATTATATATGATAAAATAATAAGCTATTTTAATAATGTGGTCATCCACACTAGCTAATATTATAAGTTTTGAAAAAAAAAAATACTTTAATTGAACAATCTAAACGTAAATAGGAAATGTGATTATTTCTATTTTTATAATTAATTTTTTTCATACGCGTGTGGTCGATTACAGTGTGTCCGAATAAATTTATTAAATAATAAAATACTTCTTATAGAAATGTAAGTGAATCAGAAAATCTATTAGTAATAATAAATTTAAAATCGAAAACTTGTTACTACAATTTTTCGCACAATGGACATGGAAAGATTAACTGAATATTAGTTTAGAAAATATAGATTATTATGCAAACTATATATCAGATGCCATTTATTAAATCAATTAAGAGTTTGGATCTAGACAATGATAATCTAATTTAATATAATCAAACCCCATATTGCTCCCTAGTCCTCAAGCCCACCTCAGTATTATTTGAATACCCCAAAATACCCTTTACCGCATCGCTGTTTATCTTCGGTATTAACGCCTCAGATATTTTTCACTATATTAAGTACCCACCTATTCATTTTCAGTCACTCACCAGTCGCCACTCACACTCAGGTACTCTCTCTATCTTTCTCTCTCTCTAACAGTCGGATTTCTGTAGTTTTCTCGCTATTTTTGGCAACTTATCTGCATTGTTTGATGGTTTTACTGCGAATTGGTGCTGGCGCTTATGAGAATAAATGATATATCTGTTACCATTATTTCTACAATCGACGTTGGTTTTCATTTCTTCTGTCCGTAGTTGCTACCGATTCTGGCTGCGATCTGGTCAAATTTAGGTGTTTTTTTATGTTGATTTGGTGTGTCCGTGTTTATGCGCTCGACTATGAATAATGAGCTAATGTATACCTATTTTTGCAGATCTAGCTGAATTCATGCATGTTTCTTACTTTTTGGTTCAAAATAAGTGCATCTATGAGTCACTCGGCTGCTGAATTTCAAAAAAAAAAAAAAAAAAAAAAGTTAAACAAAAACTTTTCTGCGAAAGAGCTCAAGCTTTCTGCAAGCAAACCTGACTGGTTAAGGCATCTTTTGTTTTTATTCAAACACCTTTATTACTTATTGGAATATACAAATTTGCGAATTGCAGTTAAAACACTGCACATGGATTGGTTCTGATTCTTCTGTACATATAGACATTCATACATACCTACACGCTTATCGCCATCAAAATGTAGCTGTGGATGTTTAATTATCACCAGAGTTTTTGTTTTTGTTTTTGAGAGGTATCATCAGAGTTTTTGCTGGTCGCTAGTTGAGTGTATGTTTCTCTATTCCTGAATTTGGTAGGGTCAGGCTCATTAGTGACTTGTCTTTCCTGTGCGTGCCTTGAAAATGACTACTCTTTGCTGGTCTTGTTTGTGGGTAACAAGGCTTAGAGTATCGCCCTCCCATGATGTTTGTTTGGCTCTAAAGATCATAATCGGAATGCAATCTCTCTGACTCCTCTCTCGTGCTCCAAGATCATGTCACGTTTCGTGCTGCACATCATGACTGAACTGCTTTCTCGATTTTTAGTGAAAATGTTCTTTTGGCATCTCCTTTTACGACTTAAATAAATGCTGAATTGACTTTTCATGCTATTAAGTTTTGTTAAGATGAGTCGATTTTTGTCAATTGAATAGATTCAGTGCTTACAAAGTTGTTGTGGGTTTGGATTGGCTTAAAGTTGGATAAGATATTCTTTGTTTAGGATCTTGCAATTACATTTGGAATTGTGTATATGCTGTCATTGAAGGGACACGTTTGTGGTGTATGCTAGAAATAATATTTGGTGGCAGCATGGTTCCATTAGAATTGATAAGATGATTGTGGATGATGCATCTCGTGAAATCTTTATATGATTAAATTTGATTTCTAAATTCTTTTGAACTTCTCTGATCTGTTGTTGGCCTAACCTATTGATCTTGTACATTTGTCTCTGCATTAGAATCTATGCTTGTTCATTTCATGTGTATCATTTGTTTGCCATTTATCACATTAATACTTGTTTTTATGTTTGTAGGCCTCTATTCTTTCACAATGTCAGATCTAGAGGCCCCCCTACGCCCCAAGAGAAAGAAGGTTTGGGTGGACTACTTTGTCCAATTCCGATGGATAATTGTTATCTTTGTCGTCCTTCCAATTTCCATGATGATGTACTTCATCACATATCTTGGGGATGTGAGGTCTGAGTGCAAATCGTTCAAGAAGCGTCAGGAGGAACATGACGAAAATGTCAAGAAAGTTGTGAAGCGACTCAAGGAGAGGAACCCAAAGAAGGATGGTTTAGTCTGCACAGCGCGTAAGCCTTGGATTGCTGTTGGAATGCGCAATGTGGACTACAAGCGTGCTCGACATTTTGAGGTCGATCTTTCTGAATTCAGAAATATTCTGGACATCGACCAGGAGAGAATGGTAGCCAGAGTTGAACCTTTGGTCAATATGGGCCAGATTTCCAGAGTCACTGTCCCAATGAATCTGTCTCTTGCAGTTGTTGCTGAGCTTGATGATCTTACTGTTGGTGGTCTGATCAATGGCTATGGTATCGAAGGAAGCTCCCATATTTATGGCCTCTTCTCCGACACGGTCGTGGCATATGAAATTGTTCTGGCAGATGGTCGATTGGTTAGAGCTACCAAAGACAATGAATACTCCGACCTTTTCTATGCTATCCCATGGTCTCAAGGTACACTAGGGCTCCTCGTTGCAGCTGAGATTAAGCTTATACATGTAAAGGAATACATGAAGGTAACATACAAGCCTTTAGTGGGTAATCTGAAGGAGCTTGCCCAAGGTTATATCGATTCATTCGCACCAAGGGATGGCGACCAGGACAACCCTGAAAAGGTACCAGATTTCGTTGAAACCATGATCTACTCCCCGACAGAAGCTGTCTTCATGACAGGTAGATATGCTTCAAAAGAAGAAGCCAAAATGAAGGGAAACAAGACCAACAGTGTTTGCTGGTGGTTCAAACCTTGGTTCTACCAGCATGCTCAGACTGCATTGAAGAAGGGGGAATTCGTTGAGTATATCCCGACTAGAGAATACTACCACAGGCATACGAGATGCTTGTACTGGGAGGGGAAACTCATTCTTCCCTTTGGTGACCAGTGGTGGTTCAGGTATATGTTAGGTTGGTTGATGCCGCCTAAGGTTTCTCTCCTTAAGGCTACTCAAGGTGATGCGATCAGAAACTATTACCATGAGATGCACGTCATTCAGGATATGCTCGTCCCATTGTACAAGGTTGGAGATGCTCTTGAATGGGTCCACAGGGAGATGGAGGTATATATTTACATCTTCCAATGTCTTAAAAATTGATGTTCTTAGTTTTAGTTTATACTAAGTGAGTTTCTTATAGGTATATCCGATCTGGCTCTGCCCACACAGGCTGTACAAACTCCCTGTGAAAACCATGGTGTACCCTGAGCCAGGATTTGAGATGCAACGCAGACAGGGTGATACTCAATATGCTCAAATGTACACCGATGTTGGAGTTTACTATGCTCCTGGACCAGTCTTGAGAGGCGAGGAATTTGATGGATCCGAGGCAGTCCGTAGGATGGAGAGTTGGTTGATTGAGAACCACGGATTCCAGCCACAGTATGCTGTGTCCGAGCTCAGCGAGAAGAACTTCTGGAGAATGTTTGATGCTGGCCTCTACGAGCATGCTAGGAGGAAGTACGGAGCTATAGGTACCTTCATGAGCTTGTACTACAAGTCGAAGAAAGGCAGGAAGACGGAGAAAGAGGTTCAGGAAGCCGAGCAGGCAATCTGTGAGGCTCCTGATGCTGAAGCTGATTATTAAGAGTGGCGAATGTTGTTGATTATTATGAATTTGAGTAGGATATGTTTCTAAATTTCTGTATTTGCTGCTTTTTGCTTTTTTGTTATGTATTGAGACTTGTAGTTTGCTCATTTTTAACAATGTGGACTTTCTATTTGGACTGGAAGTGCTGTTGACTTTCTCTCTCATTAATTATTCCATCCTGCGATGTTCACTTTCTTCAGGTGCAACAGAAAATGTGTTTACCTTAATTTCAATTCTCGGGTCTTGTTTTATGCTTTCATGGCTTCAATTCTGTTTCAGTTTGTTGAGGGAAGAAATAATTCGAAAATATTAGTATATGTTAAAATATCTTAAAATATTAGTGTATGTTTCAGTTCTGTTTTATGGCCCGGACAATATTCAAACTGAGAATAATGTATTTCATATTATATTTTGTGTAAACAAGTAGTACTTGAAAACCATTTTACATACATCACATCAACAACACATTATATCAATTTCTGCACTTTAAAAATACTTTATCACTTTTATTACTACACTAAACAATACATTTATTCTTAATACTCTTCTTTTTAACCTTTCAAAAAAAAAATCTTTGTTTCTAATACTTATGCCAAAAAAAAATGTTACAAGATCAACGGGAGGAGGCCGGAGGAGAAACAAATGTTTTGAAGTTAGTACTACAGACAAAAAAAAATCTTTATTTTTAATACTTATGCTGAAAAAAAATGTTACAAGATCAACGGGAGGAGGCCGGAGGAGAAACAAATGCTCTGAAGTTACTACATACATGATACATAAATATAGATCGAGATTTTATTAAGATAAAGACTTGTATCAAATAATTTTTGACAATTAGCGCCTGCTAATCAAGTAATCATGATATGTTGAAATTTTAATGATGGACAGGATACCCTGTCAAAATCCAAAGGCTAATAATAAAAAAGTGAACGTTAGAAAGTCGAACGTTGAGCTTTACCGTTACGCTTCTAGCTTTCGAATTTTCCACATTCTTCTTTATATCATGAAAAATTCCAGTCCAGACAAGCAGATTCCAACCAGTTGTTCCTTAATAAACTCGAAGCCAAGCTCAATATCATTGCCCTTCATTAAGTCTCAAACACACACACACACACACACACACACACACGCTCTCGCTCGCTCGCTCGCTCTCTCTCGCTCTCTCTCTCTCTCTCTCTCTCTCTCTCTCTGTGATTAAGGTAGCGAAGATGGGGATGGTGATAGTGTTATCTCTGCCCTTGATTCTCTTTTCAATACTTCTTGGATTTGGGTGTTATTTTTTCGGAAGGGCAAAGGGCAGGCAAGAAGCATACGCCACAGCTCAGGTTTTCGGCGCTCCTGCTCCGCCGCCGGGAAGTGTCGCCGCCGATTACCATGCTTCTCATCCGCCGCCGCAACCCCATTTCAAGCGCGACAATTCTGCCAATGTTTAGTGCTAATTTCTGCGATTAGAGAGCTTTGTTCTGTGAAAAAAAAAATGGTTATTTCATTGTTTGTGTGAGCAATTTGAATATACTATTTGAGTGAGAATTGAGTGTATAGTGATGCTAGTAAATATTGGGTGTGGTGGAGACTTTTAAAATTTTCATATCCTGTGTAATGGCTTCCTTATGGAATACTGCTATGTGTTAATTTTATTTTAGATTTTATCCGATCGCGCATGGCTTTGCACCGTCTTATTGTATTTTAGTTGACTCATGATTTTATTTTATCATCAATCTAATCTCCATTCACGTTTTTTCTTTTTCTTATCAATGAATAGATTTTTTACTTGTATGATTTGGAAGGATGTCTTGTATTTCTCGTAAAAGTGATTCGATTGATGGAATTTGGTATGAGATTGATGATATCGATGAGATTGCTTTTTAGTCGAGCTTTCCGATCTGTCATTACACTTGGAGAAGAATATTCCACCTAAAATTCTAGGAATTTGTTGAGTCAGAATAGATTCGTAGGTCGGGTAGGCCGAACCATTTTATCTTGAACAAATTTCTAAGGCCTCTTTTACACACCCAATTTAAAAAAAAATACTTTAATAAATTCGAAGATATCAAAAGAGAAAATAGGTGATTTTTGCAGTCTTGATAAGAAAAAGGGGATAATGGGCATTTGCTTAAAACAATTCTGAAATAATTATTTTACGCCTTTGAACTCGAAATTCTACATTTTTTTAGTAGAACATCATTTAGGTATTATTATGTCTATATTATAAAATTAAATATTTCAAACTAATATAATTCATATCAGTTAACCTTCTTACATATAATATTAATATATTTAGCAAACACAAATTTAAATTAACATGACTACTATATTTTGGTACCAATAATTCAGTATACACGTCATTATATAGTGAGCTACATTTATCAGACTCCAAACCTTAATATTTGAATTTGAAAATTAAAATGTCATGGAAAATAGAAACATGTAAAATCATGAATTTGCATTAGAATTGCGCAATTATTTGAATGTGGCATACATAATAAGGGGGAATTTGTCAAACTCCAAAACTTAATATTTGAATTTGAAAATTTGAAAGGACACGAAAAAATGGAAACATATGATTTACGTTGAAAAGTGTGCAATTATTTGCATGTGGTATTAAAAATTGGAGGCATTGCAAAAATTTTTGTTTTAATATAGTATAGATGAGTAATATCTCCTTGATTTGAATAAGTTTTTATTGTTTATCGTCGGTATATATTAGAGCACCAAAAATGGGGTGTCTCGATGATGTCACGAGACGGTCTCGATCTGGCGCTTGCAATACATGCGCCCCACCTAAATATCAAAATCAAAATTGTTGCGGCCACCAACGGGAAGAAATTAAATGATGAGAGCCGTTGCCGACAATGGGCATGATAACGGCCATAAACCGCTTTTTTTTTTTTCACCTATAAATACCTTTCATTTCATCTCTAAATTTCACACCATCTCCTACTTCTATCCTCATTTCTCCTTCATTTTTTTTTTCTTTAGTTCTTTCAATTCTACATAAACTCTTCTTCAATCCCCCTCTATTCTAGTGAACCTTTGTTCGAGCTTGGGTCGATATAAAGCGCAAACAACTTGCGGGCCAATTCTGGCAACAAGTAACAGATTAATATAACTCTACTAGGCTCGAAGTCACGTGGTCAAAAATGTCAATCAGTTGCGCCACCACTGGCAATGAACGACGAATATGTGTCGCTTGTTCCACGATATGCACCAGACAACCGCACAACGACTTCCAAACGCTACCGCCGATCATATCCTCTCAACGGCTATATCCGAGTACAAAGCTATTTTCGGGGACTTCTAGCCTTTGGACACTTGGAGGATCATCAAGTACAAAGAGAATTTTTCATTTTTAATCTAGACTTTAGGATTTCAATTATGTATTTTTTTTAACTTCATTAATGTAATTTTCTTATTTTATTTAAATTATTGTAATTTTTTTGATTTTGAATTAAATTAATAGGAAAATAAATTTCGGAAACTAATTCTATTGATACAACTTGGAGACAGCACCACTGCAAGTAGTTGTCTCTATTTGGAGTCCACAAGAGATTGAGACACCAATGTATCTCAACCATTGTGGATGTTTTTAGTAATGTATAATATATTACTCTGACTATACAAAAGAAAGTACCCTCTCCGAGAAATAAATTGTCATGTTACTGTTCAGCATGGATATTAAGAATAATAGTAAAAAGATAGAAAATGGGTAGAACATCACTTTTGAATGATTTTGAAGGGTTAACTTTCTTTATTTAGAAGATAACAATATGAATATGAAATCTAAATAAGAAAAGAATGATAATATGAGTGAATCGGAAGGAATACTTTTTTCTATTTGGTAAAATTATAATATGTACGCTTTAGTTGAAAAAAAAATAAAAATATTGATTGAAATAAGTTACTCTGAGAAAGAATTAATATGGAGCACATCTTGCTCATTTACTATGTTTATCTTTAGTGAGCAACAAATTATTCGTTTTTTTGATATATTTATAAAGAAAAGTTAGGTACATGTATGAAATGGAGGATCATTGGCGCGTTGGGCTACCTCTTCCACGCGTCTTTCTCGTGGCGGGAACAGAACAACAGGGAAAGAGTTGGCCAGGACTCGAGGGCGCACATCTCATTCCTTACTCCTCTCCCTCTACTCATCATTCGTTCTCTGCCTCATTCAAGGATCATTAGGAGGTGCACATTCGGACCCCTTCATCCCCAGGCTATTATACCCTTACTTTTTGTATTGAAAAGTGAGTAGATATTTTGAGTGGAGTAATAAAGTAAGTAAATATTGAAAACGAATGAGGTTAGAAAAGTAAAGAGAGTATAAATTCATTTTTTTAAATAGAAAAACTATAATTTTCGTGGACGTACCAATATGGAAATCTAATAACAAACACTAATCTATCTATATATTGTTAGTACCGATGCAAATTCGAGGTCTCCCCTTGAATTTAGGTCCTACGTGGCGCAACCTCCAGTTAGTATTCATATTTATCTTAAATTCCTATTTTATACCTTTTTAATTCATATATTTTATATTATTATATCGATTGAATCCAATTATAGAAAAAATTGATGTATAAGATCCAATATATTAAATATGGCTTAAAAATATTTTTATTTAAATTGACTTGTTTACGTATATTACATGATGAAAAAATTAACTGTTCAAGATTCATGCGTTAAATATGGATTGAGAATATCTTATCTAAATTAATATATGTGTTGTGGGGAAAATTAGTAAAGGTTTCGATTGATACCAAAACCCAATTGACCCAACCGAGTAGATGAAAGCTATCAGTTTGAACTTAGCTAGAGCTCACTGTTTGAGCGTAGAGATTTTATCTTTACAGGTTTCAAGCAGAAGAAGACAGCCGGACTGAAGAAGTCAGTTCGTGAAGAACTCAGTTGAGACTCAAACTCTGCTGACCCTTAAAACTCAGTTGAGGCCCAAAGCTCAGCTGAACCACAGACTCAGTTGGACAAGAACTTAGTTGACCCCTCAATTGACCCATGCAGCTCAAGCGTGAAGAGAAGTTGTGTCGAAGTCAGACGTCGCAAAGCTGAGAATAGAAGACTTTGAAGACAGAAGAGTTGAAGTCCAAATTCAAATCTACCCGGAAGCACAAGTCAGCTGGAGAACTTACTATAAATGGACCGACAACAAAGACGCGCATAAAGCGAAGGTCACAGTTGCCATTTTAGGAAAGTTTCCAGAAAAGTAGGTACAGTGTCATGCTTTTGGCAGAGATCAAACGACTCTTTCCAACGGCTAGTTAGATCTCCCTCTATAAATAAAGGACTCCACATCTATGCTCAGTGGTGAAGAGTGCGAGAGTGCCAAGAGAGAAAAGAGAGAAAAACAAGAAGAAGCAGCAACAGACCATCACTCTCCAGCAAAAAAGATCTCAGTCGAAGACCAGTTTAAGTCGAGTGTCCACCCCTCCTCCTGTTCTTCCATCTAGCCTCTCAAAAAGCCCCTTCTTTGGTCGAGTCTAGAATATAGGTTCTTGTTTAATTTGTGTCCAAGCAGACTCTCTCCTAAAAGATCGAGTCTCTAAGCCTTAGGACGAAGCCTCCACTTCTCTCTGTGTGAAGGCTTTATAGTTGGAAAATCCCCCAACCCCCCAAACCTTAGGTTCGACTTTGAACCCGCAATCAAAGTCACTAGATTCCTTTAAACCCGCAATCAAAGATCAAGTCCCTTTGAACCCGTAATCAAAGGCTAGGTCCCTTAGAACCTACAATCTAAGACTAGGTCCCTTTAGAACCCGTAATCTAAGCCTAGTCTGTACACTTGCTAGTAAAAATGTTGTAAGGTCTTTTTCGAACCCGTAATCGAACTGGTTAGGTTGCTTGGTTTGATAAGCACGCCTAAACTTATCTAGTGGATTACTTCCCCGAAAAGAAAGTCGTGGAAGTAGGAGGTCAATCTCTGAACCACGTTAAAATATTGTATCCTTTACTTTATGTATTTACATTTAGTTTTCTAACGAACTGAAGCAGTATACAAACTGCACTTTCACACAAACTGCACTAACTTTGGGAACTTGACATTCCCCCGTTTTCACAAAGGTTTCAGTTTTAGTAACGAGCTTAAATTTCCACCAACTTCCGCAAACGCTAAACTCTTTGAAACCTCAGTTGGACTACACAACTGACCCTCAGTCCAAGAAGTCAGTTGTGTACCCAACTGTCTGATCCGCTCCAACTGACCATCCAGTTGTAGAGATGTCCAACTGACTTTTCCAGTTGTTGAGCCAACTGGTGCGAGCAGTTAACTCAGTAAAAAGATTTCAAAAGCAAAAATTGCTACTGATGTATCCTCCCATACACCAGATACTCGTTACCGAGACCATCAAGTGGTTTCAGAGAAGTGTTTCAAAAGACTGTTGACTCTGGTTCACAAGATGTGAGTCGAGTAGATTTTTCAGTGGTCAAATCTTTTCTGAAAACCTTTAGTGCATTCTGCAACATATTTTCTTGTAACTCAGTTGTAACTGGTTTAGTTATCTATAATAATCTCTCCCCAATTTGTTATCTATAATAACAAGTTGCTGGTTATTAAAGGTCTTCAGTTATTTATCATCTCACTTGATGACAACAACCATCTCGTTGTCCAAGTTTGAGGTTAATCTTTTTTTTTGTTATTTGTTTTCTTGTGCTAACCCTTTCCTCTTATAGACTATAATTGAGTTTATCTTTTGTCTTACTGGTATCAGTTTGTGGTATCTGTTCAACCTAATTAATCTTAGTTGCACGCAATTAAACGTGGTCGTAATAGATTAAATAAGCTAACCCGAATATCGTCGCTCAAGGAAAACTTAGCAGGAAAATTATTGTATCACGAAAAGGAAAAAAAATAAAGCAGTAAATCAATTGGGTTGTTTGATTATAACTAGGCGGAAGAAATAATTAAGCATAAATTAAAACTAGACAAGAATTGAAATAAAATCTAAACAAATTAACCCTAGGCATGAATTGAAATTTTATCTAGTGTTAAAATAATAACCTCTAGTTCTAATATAAATTCTAAGAAATTAATCTAAAAGAAATTATAGCAGAAGAAATTAAAAGTAAGAATTAAAGAACTCACAAACTTCAATAGAAATTGTATAATAAATATTCAAGTAGAATTTGAAAATAAATCCATAATGATGTTGTTCTTGAATCAGGAATGAAAATTACAAGAATTGAAAAAGTAGAAGAAAAAGAAACTAAAAGAAAACCATCGTCATGTCGTCGTTTTTCTTAGTCTAAAGTTAAAAAAAAAAAGAAAACTAGCAAAAGGAAAAAGAGATCCAAACAAAAAGTATGTTGGCGGCGTGTACAAAGACCTTTTTTTTATCCACAAAGTATTTCAGGGCAGGGAGCTCTGGGATGACCAGGGAGTTGTGCCCTTAATTCCTGCACCAAACAACTAATCAACAAGGCAGAGAGCCCTGGTAGAGCAGGGACCTCCACTTTCTGGACGCGCAATGAATAAACGAGCAGGGAGCTCTGGTCATGCAGGGAGCTCTGCCCCTTACTTCAGCTCTACTCTCCTCCATACCTCTTCGTTCCAAAATCGAATTGAGTCCACTATAATCTTTAAACTAGCAATCCCAACTCAAAACCTACATTTCCACTCAAAACACTTGGACGAAACATTAGTGCAATTTTTAACTTAAGACAATTCAAACCAAATGAACTATCATGAAAAACACACCTAAAAACATATGCCAAATAAGACCAAAAATAGGTGAAACAACCCCTCCACACACAAAACCTTGCTTGTTCTCAAGCAAATCTTATTTCAAACTAAAATGAAAATGATCAATCAAACTCAACGAAATATGCCCTGACATGTTATCAATCACAAAATATTCCATCATCCTCAATCGAACATGATTCACACATAGCAATGAGTGGCCCTCCACACAAGAACTCAATCCACTCATCATTCAAACACAAAATTATAGGCAATGAGATATCACAAATTTCCGTTGTATCCTAAAATTCCAAGCCACACTACAACTTAAAAGATAAAAAGGTGAATCCAGGCAAAATTTACTAGGTTTACTCTCGGAAAAAATCCGGCATCGTAACATGGTTTCTCATACACATTCCTCGTATAATGATTCAACTTGAACATACAAGAAAGAGGGATAGAACCTTTCAAATCACCAAACAAAAGTTTAAACAATTTTAAGTCAAGTCGAGTTATGTGGCTATAATTCATGAGGTGTAAACATTTAGAGGTTATTTAAAATGTCCTCACGTGGTTTCCCATGCTCATGGTTCCCAGAAGAGCAGAAGCCTCTCAACTTGACTCAAAGTTTTTCTTATTTTATTTTATTATTTTTTTCCTTCTTTTTTTTGTATTTTTTCTTTTTCTTTTTGTAACAACACGGCTCCTAGACTTGGGATACAACACCTAAAACGCAATCTTCTCACCCATAATCCCACATTCAAATGTCAAGCATCAATCATTCAAACATGGCAATGCCCCACAGTTAACTACATAATACTCATAAACAATCGATTCATAAAATGTCTTGATCAATCAAGTCCATCAAAGCCTAATTCATCAAATCCAATCATCACATTAACAACTTAGGTCAAGATAAGACTTAAACGGACATGAAAGAAACACTCAACAAAAACCTGCCCCTCCCCCCAAGAAAATAAAGCAATGTCTCTATTGCACAAAAGACATACAAGAGAGGGAAAAGAAAAAGTACTCAGAATTAGGCAAGGAACAACATCACCAAGAGCCACCATGCACACTTGAAAAACAGTCAAAGCTACAAAAAAAAAAAAAACAAAGTAAGGCCAAGAAAAACAAAATAGAAAAGAAAACAACAACAACCACCACAATCTAAAGAAAAAGGAGAAAGAGCAAACAAAGCAACAGTGAGAAATCACTGTTGGGCAGGCGGCGGAGACGGAAAACCACCATATCGCGAGAGCGAAATTAGGGTGTGAGATAGAGGGAGGGAGGGAGGGCAGTGCTCCCTACACGGGTAGGGAGCTCTGAGAGAAGTTGCTACCGCTGGACGCTGCTTTGGCTCTGATCTTAGCTAGAGCTCACTGTTTGAGCATATGGATTTTATCTTTACAGGTTTCAAGCAGAAGAAGTCAGCCGGACTGAAGAAGGAAGTTCGTGAAGAAACTCAGCTGAGACCCATGTTTCACCTCATTTTGTACATTTTGATGTGTAATTATGTGTCAAGTGATCTTTCTCATCACTATTTTGTCGGATTTTATTGTTAAATTCATTGGTTTTAGTTATTCTTGCTAACATGTTGGTTTTGCAAGAATTGCGCGAGAATAGACGAGAGATGGACAAAAATGAGAAATGATGTGACAATTATTGAAGGAGTTGAACTTTATAGAATTGAAGTACGTCTCGATACGAGTTCGTAGGCAAAAACCGCGCGCAAATCGGAGTTCGGACGAGAGAGATATGATCGAAACAAGAAGGGCGCGCGAAGCCTCTCCCGACGATCGCCGGCTTCTCCCGATGAGCGCCGGGCCTGCCTTGGTTTCTTCAGTGGCGATAGCCCGAGTGCCGACGTGAGCTAACGATTGTCGACTCCAACGATCGCCGGGTGCCGACGATTGTCTTGGTGGTATTGCTTGCGAGAAGGCCGACGATCGTCCGTGTCCGACGATCGTCGGGGTTGAGGCGGTGTCAAACCCTATATATATATGGAATAGGAATTATTGTGGGTGACGTTTTGATTTTGTTTTCCTTCCACCGCTCAGAACTCGAACAACTTTTCTTTCCAGTACTTTTCTTTTCTTCTCTTTATTCTTCCGGTTCTAGATAGATTTATTGCTTTCAATTCGTACGGATTTTGTGACAGATTTCCACTACGGATTCAGTTTAATTATTGTGAGTTCTTTCCATTCATCATGCTTTATGTCTATGATTTATTTCGTTCTGAGAACTAGGGTTTATATTTTTGTCTAGATTAATTTGTCTTTTAATTTCTTAGAATTAGAACAACAAACCTCAATCAATCTTTACTGCTTTCATTTTATTTTCTTTTTCTTTTTGCAATACAAACATTGCCCTGTTAAGTTTTCCTCGAGAGATACGACTTGGGTTGATTAATTTACACTACTTTGATCTTGTTTAATTGCGGGCGATTTTAGGATAATTTTAGTCGAACAAATTTGGCGCCGTTGCCGGGGAAGACTTTAGGCGATTTTTGTGTTGCAACTTTATTTTTATTTTTCTTGTTGATTTCTTTTCTCCCCCAGTTGCGTGTGATGTATTTTCTTGTTTTTGTGTACGCAGGAACTATGGAAATAGTCTAGAGATACTGGGGGACGTTCTTTGGGTTGCTGGGATCCGAAGAATATGCAAGGTTACCAGCCATATTGGACTAATGAGTCGAGCTCTGCATGGAATCAAAACCAATGGCAGAGTTTGGGTTCAGCATATCCATTCGGGCCATCTTATGAGCAACAAATGCCGTACTTGCCTCAGCAACAGTATTTTCCTTCTCAACAACAATACTTTTCTCCACAATACTCGTCTCCGCAGATATCATACTCGGTGCAACAAGCTCAGTTCCAACCTCAACATGAACAATTCCAATATCTTCCTGCTCGACAATCCTCTTTGGAGGATGCAATGAATGCTTTTGTTCTAGAAAGTAAACAAGCGAGGAAGTCACAAGGAGAGGCAATTGAGCGCATCACCACACAAATTGAGCACACTATTGAGAATGTGAGTGAGATGCTCCAACAGAATTTGGCGGAGGAACTTCCATGGCAGCCTCATCATGATCATACCGACACTTATCTTAGTGACGGCGAGAGCGATGAATTAGATGTACACGAGGACACTACCTTGCAAAGGAGCATGAATGCTTATAATTATGATCAAGAGGAGTTGACCAGTTCAGAGGCATTAGATGACGAGCCGATAGTGTTGGAGGATATAGATGAGCTTTGCGATCAAGAACTGAACGAGGAGACTGAGTATTTGGTTAAGCCTGTTGTGGTAGAATGTGTAGAATATCTATGCCTTCCAGATTTGACAGATGGGAAAGGGGATGGAGGAAAATATTCACCGGTGTTTGAAATTTTTGAGATTACTGTGAAATCTTTCTCTTCTCCAACTTTTTATTTCATACCATCTGATTCATTTCTTCAAAATTGCTATTTCCTTGATGATACTAAGGCAGTGATCGTTGGTCGTTTCTTGCAGGGAGGTTGTGAGAACTGTATGTTGGTATGGCCAGTAGAAGTGCAGGATGAGGATGAGCGAATTCAAGCGATGGAATAGCTCAAACTCGAGAAGGAATTTGGATAACACCGTTCTCGTCGGCTGGCGACGTTAAAACTTAGCGCTGCGTGGGAGGTAACCCACGGTTTGGTAATCGTTATTTTTATTTTGTGGTGGATGCTGTTTGTTTTGTTTCTTCTTTAGTTCTTTTGTGTGTTTTTGGTTTTGCCTCGTGTTTTGGTTGTTTTCGCTGTGTAGGTTGTTTGGAGTTGTGGATTCTATACCCTCGACTACTCTCCGGTTTGACCCTCTGTATCACCCTCTATCCCTATCTCTTATTTATTGTGACAATGGGGACATTGTTTAATTTTTCTCGTGTGGGAGATGTGTTTCTCTTGATTGTCCATCTTGTTTCTCTTTGGTTTATGTCATTTCACAATTGAGATGCGGAAGTAGGAATTGAAGTTTATAGTTCATGCTTTGATTTGCTTGATTGATCAGGATATTTTGTTTTGATTTGATTGATATGGTTGTCGCATTTTGATGGTGGGGCATTTCATACTTGGATGATTGAAGTTTGATGTTTGAGTGTGGGTGAAGGGTGAGAAAATATGTGTTTTAAGAAGTGTATCCCGAATAATGAGCTTTAAATGTATAATTTGTTTAGTCAAGTTGGGAGGCTTCTGCTCTTCTGGGAACCATGAGCATGTGAAACCACATGAGGATACTTTAGATGATCTCTAAATGTTCACACTTCATGAATTTTGGCCATATAACCCGACTTGACATGAGAATTTAATGTGTCGTCTTTGTTTAAAATGGTTGTGATTTGAAGGGCTCTACCCCTCTTTCTTGTCTGTTCAATGTTGAATATATTATACGAGAAATGGGTATGGGAAACCACGCTAGGCGGCCGGAATTCTCCGTGAGTAAACCTAGTGAATATTGCCCGGAATTCACTTAATATCTACAATTTAAGAAGTGACATGAATTTGGGATACTTTTTGTTGTTCAAGTTTTCTCACCTAGATCTTGTAGTTGGATGTTGAGTTGATTGAGTCTTGTGTGAAGGGCAACTCGTTGTTTTGTGATGATTATATTTGGTTGATGAATGATGAATTTGTCTTGAAATTGAGAGCTTATTGGAGTATGAATTGTTGAGTTCAATTTATTACTTTTCCATCTTGATTTGAAATGAGATTTTCTTGAGGACAAGTAAGGTTTTGTGTGTGGAGGGGTGTTTCACCTCATTTTGTGCTTCATTTTGATGTGCAAGTGATCTTTCTCATCACTATTTTGTCGGATTTTATTGTTAAATTCATTGGTTTTAGTTATTCTTGCTAACATGTTGGTTTTGCAAGAATTGCGCAAGAATAGACGAGAGATGGACAAAAATAAGAAATGATGTGACAATTATTGAAGGAGTTGAACTTCATAGAATTGAAATACGTCTCGATACGAGTTCGTAGGCGATCACCGTGCGCAAATCGGAGTTCGGACGAGAGAGATATGATCGAAACAAGAAGGGCTCGCGAAGCCTCTCCCGACGATCGCCGGCTTCTCCCGACGAGCGTCGGGCCTGCCTTGGTTTCCTCATGCGGCCTTCTGAAGCTCAAGGCGGCGATCGCCCGAGTCCGACGAGCTCCGGGCCTGCCTTGGTTTCTTCAGTGGCGATCGCCCGAGTGCCGACGTGAGCTAACGATTGTCGACTCCAACGATCGCCGGGTGCCGATGATCGTCCGGGTGGTATTGCTTGCGAGAAGGCCGACGATCGTCCGTGTCCGACGATCGTCGGGGTTGAGGCGGTGTCAAACCCTATATATATATATATGGAATAGGAATTATTGTGGGTGACTTTTTGATTTTGTTTTCCTTCCTCCGCTCAGAACTCGAACAACTTTTCTTTCCAGTACTTTTCTTTTCTTCTCTTTATTCTTCCGGTTCTAGATAGATTTATTGCTTTCAATTCGTACGGATTTTATGACAGATTTCCACTACGGATTCAGTTTAATTATTGTGAGTTCTTTCCATTCATCATGCTTTATGTCTATGATTTATTTCGTTATGAGAACTAGGGTTTATATTTTTGTCTAGATTAATTTGTCTTTTAATTTCTTAGAATTAGAACAACAAACCTCAATCAATCTTTACTGCTTTCGTTTTATTTTCTTTTTCTTTTCGCAATACAAACATTGCCCTGTTAAGTTTTCCTCGAGAGATACGACTTGGGTTGATTAATTTATACTACTTTGATCTCGTTTAATTGCGGGCGACTTTAGGATAATTTTAGTCGAACAAATTTGGCGCCGTTGCCGGGGAAGACTTTAGGGGATTTTTGTGTTGCAACTTTATTTTTATTTTTTCTTGTTGATTTCTTTTCTTCCCCAGTTGCGTGTGATGTGTTTTCTTGTTTTTGTGTACGCAGGAACTATGGAAATAGTCTAGAGATACTGGGGGACGTTCTTCGGGTTGCTGGGATCCGAAGAATATGCAAGGTTACCAGCCATATTGGACTAATGAGTCGAGCTCTGCGTGGAATCAAAACCAATGGCAGAGTTCGGGTTCAGCATATCCATTCCGGCCATCTTATGAGCAGCAAATGCCGTACTTGCCTTAGCAACAGTATTTTCCTTCTCAACAACAATACTTTTCTCCACAATACTCGTCTCCGCAGATATCATACTCGGTGCAACAAGCTCAGTTCCAACCTCAACATGAACAATTCCAATATCTTCCTGCTCGACAATCCTCTTTGGATGATGCAATGAATGCTTTTGTTCTAGAAAGTAAACAAGCGAGGAAGTCACACGGAGAGGCAATTGAGCGCATCACCACACAAATTGAGCACACTATTGAGAATGTGAGTGAGATGCTCCAACAGAATTTGGCGGAGGAACTTCCATGGCAGCCTCATCATGATCATACTGACACTTATCTTAGTGACGGCGAGAGAAATGAATTAGATGTACACGAGGACACTACCTTGCAAAGGAGCATGAATGCTTATAATTATGATCAAGAGGAGTTGACCAGTTTAGAGGCATTAGATGACGAGCCGATAGTGTTGGAGGATATAGATGAGCTTTGCGATCAAGAACTGAACGAGGAGACTGAGTATTTGGTTAAGCCTGTTGTGGTGGAATGTGTAGATGATCTATGCCTTCCAGATTTGACAGATGGGAAAGGGGATGGAGGAAAATATTCACCGGTGTTTGAAATTTTCGAGATTACTGTGAAATCTTTCTCTTCTCCAACTTTTTATTTCATACCATCTGATTCATTTCTTCAAAATTGCTCTTTCCTTGATGATACTAAGGCAGTGATCGTTGGTCGTTTCTTGCAGGGAGGTTGTGAGAACTGTATGTTGGTATGGCCAGTAGAAGTGCGAGATGAGGATGAGCGAATTCAAGCGATGAAATGGCTCAAACTCGAGAAGGAATTTGGATAACACCGTTCTCGTCGGCTGGCGACGTTAAAACTTAGCGCTGTGTACGGTTTGGTAATCGTTATTTTTATTTATTGGTGGTGCTGTTTGTTTTATTTCTTCTTTAGTTATTTTGTGTGTTTTTGGTTTTGCCTCGTGTTTTGGTTGTTTTCGCAACAGACTCTCCCAAATGCCTCGTGTTTTGGTTTTGGTAACCCAACAGACTCTCTCCCAAAAGATCGAGTCTGTAGCCTTAGGAAGAACCCTCCATTTCCCTCAGTGTTGAAGGCTTCATAGTTGCAAAAAACCTCCAACCCCCAACCCTTAGGTCCGACTTTGAACCTGGAATCAATGTCACTAGGTCCCTTTGAACCTGTAATCAAAGACCAGGTCCCTTGGAATCCGGAATCCATGATTAGATCCCTTAGAACCCGGAATCTAAGACTAGGTTGTGCACTTGTCTGAAAAAGTATTGTAAGGTCTTGTTTGAACCCGTAATCGAACTGGTTAGGTTTGCTTGGAACTCGTAATCCAAGTGGGGCGTTTGGTAAGCACACTTAAGCTTATCTAGTGGATTACTTCCCTGAAAAGGAAGTCATGGACGTAGGAGGTCAATCTTTGAACGACGTTAAAATACTGTGTACTTTACCTTCTGCAATTACATTCAGTTTACCTAACCAACTAACCCAGCATATTGCATACAAACTGCACTAAATTGGGAACTTGACCTTCCCCGTTTTTACAAAGGTTTCAATTTTTGTAACGAGTCTAAACTCCACCAACTTCCGCAACGCAAAACTCTTTAAAACCTTAGTTGGTGCATACACCTTCAGGCATAGAAGCCAGCTGTGCTGTCAACTGTGTGATCAACTCCAACTGAGCAACTCAGTTGTAGAGCCGTTCCAACTGACTTTTCCAGTTGTCGAGCCAACTGACCTGAGCAGCATAACTCAGCGAAAAGACTTTGAGCAAAACGAAAATTGCAACTGGTGCATTCTCCCTACACCAGATACTTGTTACTGGGACCATCACGATGATATGCTAAAAATGTTTTTTCTCGTGTTAAATAGAAATGAATATAGACCATAGATCTAAAAGATTTGAAGGGCGATGATAAATTGGAAATTAATATGCAAATTATGGTGTTGAATATTAGAAAGACTTTATGGTAAACAACCATAAATACGCATCCATATATCCCTATATTTATCTTTCGAAGATTTGATGAGAGATATTGTATCAATTTTTTTTGGTATATCTTAGTTCTTTTTTTTTTTTTTTTTTTTTGCATTCCATATATATTCTGCAGTATTTACATAATTATTGCTTATTTGTTTGTATTGCTTTATTGTATTATGTTAGCTATTTCTTGATCAAAATAAAAATAATGAGTATTAATTTATAATTTTGTTAGTATCAATTATTTCCTAATAATACATGTTATTGCTTTATGATTAATATTTAAATGCATATTGTTTGTTGTTTTAAATTATAATCATTAAATGCATATTGTTTATTATGATATTGCATTTCAATTAATTGTTTAATGCATATTGTCTATTATTTTCCACTAATTGTTTAATGCATATTGTCTATTATGTCATTGTATCTTTTTGTAATCACTATTGCATTCTAATTAATATTTAAATGCATACTATTTATTATTTTCAATTGATCGTTTAATGCATATATTTTATTATTTCATTGTATCTTCTTTTTGTATTAAGTATTGTATTTTAATTTTGTATCGTTTTGTATTAACTATTGTATTTTACTTAATATTTGAATGCATATTGTTTATTGCTTTCAATTGATCATTTAATGCATATTTTAACTATTGTATTTTTTTGTATTAACTATTGTATTTTAATCAATATTTTAGTGCATATTGTTTATTGGCTTTCAATTAATTATTTAATGCATATTTTTTATTAAATATAATAAAAATTAATACAACAAAAAAAACAATAAAACATATAAACAGACAGTAAAAAAATATGATGAACAGTTAAATGAAAAAAAATGCACGGACATAATATGTAGGGAGAGTGGGAGAGAGAAATGATATGAAATATAAAAAATTCACTATTTAAGGACCAATGCGGTTACAATTCTTTTGGTAAAAGACACATACACCCTTGATATGTCTATTTAGTCGTAGCTAACACTTCCATCCATCCCTTTAATCTAGGCCATTAATTTAACACATTGAATGGTTAAGATTTATTTTTAGTTAATACATATAATTTCTTTTTTATTTGATCTCTACCTTATGTAGATAATATAAAGAGAGAGAATATCATATGATATGTCATAATGAACATTAAAGAATAAATTTTGGCCATTTTCTTCATAAATATAAATTGTGGCCATTCTTTTGAATTTAGACCTAGATACCCTAATGTCTTTCTCACCCGGATCCATTCTCACTCCTCTCTCCTCCATTCTCTTCTACCTCTCCTTCCTCCGCCGTTGTTCCGCCGCAGAATCAACCGATTCTCTCTCTCCTCTCTGGGCTTGGTGCTACTACCACCCTCTTCTTAGCCAACACTATCTTATTTCTCAATGTCAATATTCTTTTTTTGGATTGTGGGCCTCTTCCAATCCAGCCACTGGGTTTGTTAATTCTTAGTGTAATTAATTTGAATTTTCTTCATTTCGTTTCTTCTTATCTGTGTAAACGCATTTCTGTAGATAATAGATTTGTATTGGACAGTGATACCTGTAATGCTGGTTCATTACTTCGCAACTCACCCATTAGCAAAATCTGATGCTTTGAGATCGACGATCGTGATTTAGTTGACGTGGATTTGGTCGTTGCGGCTCACTCACAGCTACTTCTGCTGCGAAAAATTGCAGTGGGGTGCTCGAGAAGACTAGAGATTTAACGATTTGAGCAGTCGCTACGGTGGAAACTAGTGGTGGATGTCATTCTTTGCTGTCTATATTTCTCAGTAGGTAAAGGTTGTAGTTCAACTATTTGATGAAATTCCTCAACAAAACTAAATGCTACTGTTTGCTGTTTTATTTGCTTTGTTAATTGTAGTTCAACTTTAAGATGGACTTCCTCAACAAATAAAATGCTAAAAATTGTTGTTATTATGTTTCTGATTATATGGCAGGTTTTCTTTATTGGAATATGCTTGCCTCTTTACGTTGTCCACACGAAAGACAGACAAATCAATGTCTAGAATGCAGCTGCTGCGCTAGTTTGCTTAACTGGTGTTACCATTGCGTATTTCGCAGATACACAACTTCACAATTTTGTGAGCAGAAACAAGAGACGGCGCCGAAATGGAACTAATTTGACTGTTCGCCCCAATTGTACTATAGTGAAATAAGTCATAATTTGGAAAAATTGGAACAAATTATAATATTCATCCCAAAAGTACCACGTTATAACTTGGAACATTTGAAACTAATTCGACAATTCATGTCACAGCCCCAAATCCCGAGGGACGGCAGAAGCCGAGGTGCGACTGGGATTGGATTAAAGAGGCGGGAAGAAAGGGGATGATTGAATAAACATACATAGAAGACAACACAATTTCAATGAACAAGACTTTATAACAAAAGAAGGAGTTGATCTCGAAGGATCACTCGGACAAGATCTCGAAAGATTATAAGTTATAAACAAGACTCAGGCTATAGTGATTTAAATATATACAACAAAAGTCTTAGAGTTTAGCAGCGGAAAAGTGAGATATGAATACAAGTCTTTCCTATCTCTATTCAACCCTAACTCAACCGTCCACCGCTGCCGTCGCTTCAACCTGCACATTTAGAAAACATATACAGGGCTAAGTACAAAAGTACTTAGTGGGCACGTTGCCGAAAACATAATCATAAGTATAGATAAACAGGCATCTCATTTTATAGCGCATCGGGGTTTTCATTTAAAAGAGCCCGTGCCTATTAAAATTTGCATTTCATTCATAAAGTAGTTTGATCAAGCATTTTTCATAGATGTTACGTTCAAATCTTGACCAGTCATAATTCACCGTGGCTGACTACCCCTCAACAGGATACCACATACACCACAGGCTACAAGTGCACTAACTCTGGAAAGCCCCTTTTGACTAACTTAGAGTTGATCATTAGTTAACCCCTTTTGATTAACTCATAAGGTACAAGAGAACTCACATAAAACACAAAACAGTTCATGACATGATTATCACTTTGAAAACATGATTATCAAAGCGATAAAGAAAAGATTTTCGAGCATTGCTCGTTTTATTTCATATATAGGAAAGCCCACCTTATAGATTACAGAACAAGACACGTGCTTCTGTCTTCTGGTCTGCGTCCTAACCTTGGTGTCGACTTCCTCCTTTATTGTAAAAAAAATCATACTTTAAAGCTCGGTCGCAAACGATAAACGAATACGAAAAGAATCGGATTAAGTTTTTGTTCTTTTGACGTTTTAGGCATTTGCACGCTAACTAAACTCTTTTAGTTAAAAAAAAAGAAACGAGATACGAACGCATCTTGTTTGACGCTCACTCGGTTCTGTACTCGACACTTTAGGTTGGTAGAAAGAAGGTAGTCGATAACTTGAAACGACTAAAAAGATCGAAAGAGTTCAAGTTGAGAAGAGTTCAACTTAAGAAACTACATTTTAAACATGCACTGCACGAGGTCAGTAAGTCTGTCCAGAACAGGGGATTGCGAAACAGGGGTCGAATCTTATACCAAAAGAAAGGTACGTGTGTCTAGTTTACCTCCAATTCATGGATCTCGATTCCGATTAACGAGCTAGAAGATATCGCAGTTTCCGTGGAACGTCGCAAAAACTGCCGAGTTAACCCTAAGGCTTGATAAAATCGACGCACGCTTTTCTAGGTTCGATTAAAGCTTAAACACTTTTATTTTCGCACAAAAACTGACCCAAGGCAGTCATCTCGTATTACTATACGTGATAAACCCCTTTCCATTTCTCGATTATAAACACGACGATCAAAACTCGTCGTTCAAACTATACAATTACTAAACCAATTCAAGTTCCTAATTCAATTCCTAATTTCTCGGTTTCAATTATAACCTATCATTTCATAACTCGGATTAACACGTCATGAACTACGAACTTGTTCACTTAATGATAAGATTCATTAATATCCAATTATTTTATTGGTTCGACTTTTCTATCGATACTTAGGCTTGTTGCTTCGTTTCTTACCAAAATTTCAACGTTAATAGAATCCGATTAAATTCTACAACATTATCCGACATCTATCAAGACTCATTAGTAAGTGATCCATATCCTTAACTCATTAACCAAACTCGGTTTATTTATGGATTTTCGTCTCTTATACTTTACCTAATATTTTTAGAAAAATCTCTATTTAATATATATTCGACCTCATGTATCGTATATCTCATTTCCATTAAACAATCGAGCATATCATAACATTTACTAACCTAAATCGAGCCTTCTTCATCTCTTAGGTTTCGGATTTTATTTTTAGAAAAATCTAAAACAATTCCTAGAGTCAATTAACATCATAAGGAACACTAATCTATCATTCAATCGATAAAGAAATCGAGCTACGATCAAAGCCCCAAATTTTGAAGATAAATCGGTAATAACCTAGAATTAGGGTTCTTGGATTTCTTTCTCTAATTAAACCATAGAATCACTCCCTTATACATCTAATTGCATAATAAAACTTAAAACAACTCCTACATCATCATCATAAAAATCGGTCATGATAGAAATTTAAAAGAAAAGAATTCCAATTGGATAGCTTAAGAGAGGAGATGATTACCTTGAATTTTAATGAAAGAAGAAGTAAGGTTTGATGGATGATAAACCAAGTAGAAGAAGAATTCCTTGATGAAAGCTTCAAGTCTTCAATGGAGGATGAAGAACAATTTGAGAGTGTGTGTGTGTTGAGGGTGGCGGTTTTGGGAGGTATAAGGTGGGAGATGGATGACTCACTATGGTGAGTCATAAAGCAAGGTAAATATCCAACAAAGTAGTGGTGACTCGTTAGGACATGTTTGGCGAGGGAAATTTTAGACGAAAAATCTCGTTTCCGGCACTTAAACGTCGTTTTAAAAGTCGAGAAATACTTTCCTAGATAGTTACGGAATTGACGAAATCTAATTCGTCCGTTAGATTGGAAATATTTTACGCATTCGGAAAAACTAATTCGTTTTCAAAAATTCGAGAATTAGTCGAGACGTCACAGTCCAAAATTCGTCCGAAAAATCATAAAAATTAACTTTCTCCGGTGAACTCGTCTTGAAGAAAAAGTGAATGTAAATTCTGACGGAATTCGATTCCGAGTTTTCGGGCGAAAAACTTAACGGACGCGAAAACCCTAATACAGTAGTCGTTCGTCCGATTTCTGAAAATTATTTTTGGAACCGGATTTCACCGTAAATCTTAGAATTTAATTTCATGAACTTAAGCGTGCAAAGCCATAATTATTATTAACTTTGAATTTTTAACGCAGTAGAAATTTTTCGGGGTATTACAATTCGCCCCTATTGTACCAATTCTGGAACAATTGACATTAATTAGGTTAAATTTGTACCAGATGCCTGATACCCGCCCTGAACCGATCCGTCCGACCCGCGTCAGACCTGACCCGCTCCGCTTTTCATTATGGATATTTTTGTCCCAAATTGAAAATAATGGCCAAAATTTATTATTTCGGAGAAGATAGTATGTTTTAATGCTTACTAGTATTCGCTCCCGTGCGATGCACGATCAAGAAATGTGTACAATTTAAATAATTAAAATATTTTTTTTAAATGAAGTTTATTAAGAAATTATGAATAGATCTCAAGTAAAGTAATTAACGACAAATGATGCTCTTTCCTAATCGAATCTCTTTAGAAAGAATATCTTATAAGAAAACGACAAAGTGATACTTAATTTGTCCACTATAAGTGTGGTGCTTCACATATTTTATAAATGTTTGATTGATATATAAGATAAATAGACCTACCTATTTTAAATTGTTGTGAAGTTTACCGTATTAAAAATTAGTTGTCGTTTACCAAAATGGAGAATTCACTCTCGTAGGGACGATCAAAGAGGTGAAAGACCACACTAATTATTTACTAATTAGGTATCGTGCATTTAAATGGGAAAATTATTTACATTCTCACTATTGCATTTGAATTTAAACAAAATTTTAAATAAATAATCAAATTATCAAAATTTTCATAATTATGTTTCAGCCTTGATTTTGCAGTAATAGAAATTCAACATGACACATCGAAAGTTGGTGTGATTTTTAATAAAGAATAAAATAATGAAGTGACATCAAAATAAAATGACATTATTTTGATGCAAGAAATTATAATATTTGATATATATGTATGTTTAAATACATTTATACTTATATATGTACATACATATATATTTGTAATGAAAGCCTATATATAAAATTCAACTTAATTATTAGCTCGTGAAATATGGTTTCATTGGACTACTATAACTATTTCATAAACACTACCATCATTATATTAAATTAGAACTAAACAATTCACACTTTTAAAAAATTTATGATCAATAATGCTACACTTTTTAACAGAATTTTAGGTATATATTTAAATTATATTTTTGGTTTAGAGAGCTTTCATTCAATGTAATATTATTTCTAGGTTTCTTGAGATAATTTCAAAATCTAATTTATAAAGTCTATCAAATTTTCAAAATAAAATTTTATTGAATGAAGACTGCATTATTTAATAGATGTCTTCGATCACGTACATTTCAAGAATATATATTATAAAAATTACTATATATATTATTATATTAAAATAAAACAATATACAATATATTTTTCTCTCCTATTTTGCTTGCCACATGTAAATAATTGTGTACTTTGCAATGCAAATCATGACTGTACATTTTTCCCATGTCATTTTAATTATTAAATTCAAGTATTAAGTTTTGAAGCTTAACAAATGTAGTCAACTATATAATGATGCATTTGTTGCATTATTGAACTAAAATATAGTAGTTTGCTAAAAACACAATATTTTTATGTAAGAAGATTCACAAAGATAAAGTTTATTAGTTTGAAAATACTAATTATATATAATATAGATATAATAATGCCAAAATAATGCTCTATAGACATCTAAAAAAATGTGAAAATGAAATACAATTGCATGGTGCGGCGTAACGCCTGGGTAAATATTAGTTACATTATATATAAGAAGAAGAAATATATTACTTGAACTCTTTTTGAAAATATTACTATCATTTAAAATAAATCTTCTCCTCGTTATAATTGTGGACTCATTAGTATTTATTTTTCAGTTTATACATAAATACATTTCATTTTATTTTATATAGATTATTAATAAATCTACAAATTTCCTACTTTTATAAATTGCTAAGTTTGTCTACTAAATTCCTAGTACTATTGTACAGTAGATTGTTAAAACTAAATATGTAGTTTGTATATTTGTTAAAGGAATTAGAATTTTTTTGTCATTTTATTTTTCTTATGTTAAGGATTTAGCCTTAAATGTAGTTAAACATTTTTATACTTGTAATTTAGAACAATTTTATTTTTCTCTTTTTTTTTGTGAATAAATACAATATTTATGATTGATTGTTTTTTATTTGAAATGTTTTTGATTCATAAAGAGTGATTTTTATGATATTTTCACAATAGCTTCATTTTCAGATTTTAAAAGGTAGTCGGACACATTATGGAATTATATTTTATCATAAAATTAACTGAAATATGAATTTGAAATAATTAAAGTAGTGACACACGTTTTATTCGAATTGTGTGTTGATGTTTAAAATTGAAATGTAGAGTTAAATAGATTTATTTTTATTTAGTTGGATTGAGTGTTCACATTATGACATAACTTTATGCCCTTCAATTATATAGTAATTACCAAATTACCTTTCAAATAGATTTTGCAATTGACTTTGATTGAAAACTGACTTTTTAATATATAATAGATAAATACTGTAAAAAGTTTGGGCAACATATCTATTAGTTTGTTGAGATTTGAATTGATAATTTTTTTAATGTTAAATTATGTGAAATATACATTTATGAGAAGTGAATATTAAATTTTGGCCACTAAATAACTTTTATAAATTTTGGACAGATTTGATTTAAGATACCTTTAATGAAAAAAAATATTACAGAGTGTAACATGCTAGCGACTTGGTACAATTAGGAATATGACCATTGGTCCCAATCTTACAGAGTGTAACATGCTAGCGACTTGGTACAATTAGGATAAAAGAGCTCATTTATCCAAATCATACCAAATTTTAAAACAATTTATAATTCATTATTCCTCATAGAATATATGTTTTGTTAAATTTAAAATACACATGTATAAATTAGTTGTCGTTCACTTTTTAAAGAAATAAATCAATTAATAATATAGTTATGTAGTACTATAATGTATATTTTTAATATTCCTTTTGAGTGAATTAATTTTTGGATTAGATTACAACGATAAATTTTCTAGGCGTACATGGATTTTCATATTTATGAATTATATTGTATTACATAAAATTTAGAGAATATCATGTGATATAGCCAATATGAGTATTGAAATATAAATTATGGCCCACCCTCTTCATAAATATAAATTATAGCCATTTTTTTGAACTTAGGACCTAAATACCACTTTCCCCCTTTTATTTATGATCCATCACTCTTTAATCCATTTTATTGACACTTAATTTCCATTTCAATTTTTTTTTCTTTTTTTACTGTTTTTTTTTTATTTTCCAGTTTTTTTTTTCTTTTCTTTTTCTATTTTTTTTTCTTATTTTCCAGATTTTTTTTCTAATTTTTTTAATTTTTTCTATTTTTTTTATTTTTCCGATTTTTTTTCTTATTTTCCTGATTTCTTTTTCTTTTTTTCTGTTTTTTTTTTATTTTCCAGATTTTTTTCCTTTTTTTCTATTTTTTTTTATTTTTCAATTTTTTTTAATTTTCAAATTTTTGTTTGCCTCTTCGTTTTTTTGTTTGCCGCTTCTTCTTTGATCAAGATTCGAGCGAGGGGAGCCGAAGGCCTCGGAGCGAGCCGAAAAAATCTAAATTATTGCCACACGATTATCCTTATATTAGTAATCGGAGCGAAGGCGGAGCCGTATAATCGGAGCCGAAGGCGCAGTCGCAAAATTGGAGTAGTATAACTTGAAATAATTGGAATGTTCGTCCCAAGAGTACCATATCATAACTTGGAACATCTGGAACTAATTCGACAATTCGTCCCAGTTGTACCAAATCGGGAACAATTGGCACTAATAAGGCTAAATTCGTACCAGATGTACTAGAATAATTGGTACTAATAAGACTAAATTTGTACCAAAAGTACCAAATGCTTCATACCCGCCCGACCCGACCCGCGCCCGCCCGCGTCAAACCCGACCCGTTCCGCATTTCATTAAGGGTATTTTCGTCCCAAATTGAAAAAAATGGCCAAAATTTATATTTTTGAAGAAGGTGGGCCAAAATTTATATTTTAATTATCATTATGGCTATTTCAAAATATGTCTCTAAAATTTAATTGTTTTTTTTTAAAACCGTTTTAAAAAAACTGTCCCATTTTTTCCCATTAAGTACCTTTTGTCAAAAAAATATTTTCTAAAGAAAACAATATATTTTTTTTGTACTTGTAAAAATACAGTATATTAGTGAATTATCATAAGTAATTTGCTAGTTTATGTATTATTAAATTTTCATTTTAATTATTTAAAAAAAAAATACCATTCAATTAGGTTTCTCCATCCTATGCTCAAAGTAGAATTTACTGATATTTTTTATTCAGTTGTTTCTTCATTAATGCATATTAAAATAACTACTTATCATTATCCTAAAAAATAGACACTATCCGACATTCATCATGAAATTCATATAATCTCAATTAATCAAGCTACCTTAATCGGAATTTGTAATTTTTTTGTTTTAATTTAGCAAATTAATTTGTAAATTGTAATTACATAAAAATATACCTCGCACATGTATTTAAGTTTCACTTGAAATTTGCATTTCTTAAATTTAGCAAAAACATTAAAAAAAAGAGAAATTTTCGAAATTCCCCACTCTCTTGTAGAACGTGGGATGAAAGTATGTACATATAATAACCTATAATTATACCTCAATTAACAATCTATAATTACAAAATTTGCCACCGCAATTTGCAATCAATTTTGCAATTGATTTGAGATTGAAAACTAGCTTTTTAATATATAATATATTTTTATGGATGATTGTTTTAACAAAATTTATCATTTCAATTATTGAATATTAGTATACATCAATAAAACGTTGAGCAAAATAATTGTTAGAACAAAACGAACAAATAACATAACATAAAAAAAAGATACTTGTTCTGTGATTTTTGTTTATCGCATGAATTTATGAGTATATTATTCGTAGGATATATTAATTTAAGAGATTTAGTATTATAGTATTATGACAAATTTGAAGATTTACTTTAAGATAATAATAAAAAAGTAGTGGGACACGTTGGTATTGTAATTTGTCTTTTTTTTTGAAGATAGAATTTGTCATAAAATTAACTGACATAAATTTCACCAAGAGTTTATTAATGTTTATAGACTTTCTACAGATAAAAATAATAAAGTTGTACCCCAACTTTATTTACAATCAAAGAGGCCAACTTTCACATGATGAGACAAAAATACCCTTAATTATCACCAACTACCCACTTTTCTCTCTCTTCTTGTCTCATAAACGACAACTCTTTTTCTCTCTCTTCTTCTCTCATTTTTTTCTCTTTCTTTTCCATTGTTGCTGCTGCATTTTTTTTTCCAGCTCCTCCATTGTTGTTGCTGCGTTTTTTTTTAATCTCGTTTAAATTCTTGCTACGTTTTTTTTTCTGCATTTCATTCGTCGTTTTTCTTCTGAACTTTAAACGGTGCTTCTTCTCTCTCTTTTCTCTCTCTTCTTTTCTGGTATTTTTTCCTTCGCCGTTGATTTTTCTCTCTTTTATTCAATTTTCGCCGTCGCTGGCTGTATCACTTTTTTGTCCGGTGGAGACGACGATGGAGGTATTGAATACTCTTTCTGTTGTTTTTTTTTTTTGTTATTTGATGGTGGATTTCGCTTAGATATGATGTTTTAGATCATAAAATTTGTTGTTCATCGTAGTTGTACTATTTACAGTCATGTCTGATCTGATTTTTGTTTAAGTCGTACAGTCATAGCAAATATTTGTTGTGCTCATGCAGGAGTCTATGCATGATACGATATATATATATATATATATATGTCGTAACATGATAGCACTATTTTCTTTTGCGAGATTAGCACATTTTTGGATCGCATGTTACGATATATAGGAATATCTTAGGAATACCGTGGCTACAATTATTTCATAAGTGATTACGTTTGATACGATATATATATATCGTAACATGTTATCACCATTTTCTTTACGAGATTAGCAAGTTTTATCGTAGGATGTTACGATATATGAATATCGTAGTAATAGCGTGGCTACAATTATTTCATAAATGATTATGTATTTTATGTTTCGTTGTACGAGTTTGGTATGTCGTAACTGATTTGTGTTACGATATATATATATATATATATATATATATATATATATATATCGTAACTTATTTTTCATGCAGAAGAGGCATTCTTGTTTAATTGTTGCTCATGGCGGCGTATGGAATGACAATATCTATGAGGGTGGAAGGAAAGAGTATATACCTATACCACCTTGTGGTATAACGTATCAAGATTTATTGAGCAAACTTGAGAATCGATTGAAGAAGGACAAGGCCATGTTTATTTATGATGTTGATGCTCTAGTAAAATCTCCTACTGGTGAATTAATGAGGATGAAAGTAACTGATGATTTTGAGTTGAATATTTTAATGGAAGTGTTGGAGGTTCCTACAATTCATGTAAGTATTTGCCCTAGAGATATCGAAGCCTTACCGAAGGTGTCTCATGGGAACCGTCTTAAAGCGCGTGCGGATATGCCGTCTTTTGATCGCATTGTTTATAATGAAGATTCTCCAGTTTTGGGGTTAGGATTCGGTGATGATGTTGCTATTTGTGATACCAACATGAGCTTGGATAATGATGTGGATGAATGTGCTTACCCGTTGGGGGATGATTTTGAAGTTTGTGAAGACCCTGATTTGATGCAACCATTAGATGTTTCGTATGAATGTAATGAATGAAATTCTAATCCAAGCCGGCTGTGGGTCATTCCTGGTACGTGTTTCAATAATAACAAAGTACGATATTCATAATATCGTATGATAGTGTGCTTATGCTTATTGTTATGATAAAGTACGATATTCATAATATCGTAGTATCATAATTACATGCTAACGCAAGAACATAAAATAATCGTATTATGGTTTCAATGTCTAGTACGAGTTTATTGTATACATTAATAACAAGTACGATATTCCTAATAATCATATCACAGAAGATATTATGTACTTTTATGTGCCTAAGAGTAGTTTTATAATCAAGTACGATATTTGGAATATCATAGCATTGTACGTATATGCTAGACTCTAAAAACAAGTTATCGTACTATGTTTTGAGTCTCGACTAGGACTTTATAATATTCAACAACAATCAAGTACGATATGAGGAATATCATACAAAGTGACAATATTAATTGTTATCTATCTATACGTATTCTTATATTATAGTTTGTTAATGCAGGTGCTTTAGAGCATGCGACGCTCCCAACATCAGATTTGGTTGTAGTAGATCATTTGGCTCGTGAAGAACTTGTTGTGGGTGGCTTCTTTTTGAATAAGCAGCGTATGAAGAAAGTTATTGGCATCTTTCATTTGAAAAATAATTTGGAGTATGTTACAAAGAAGTCAAATAAGCGGAAGTATCATGTTCGATGTAAATATGAAGACAGATGTGATTTTATTATGCGAGCAAAAGCAATTGGGCAAGCATGGAGAATCTACAAATGGTCACTTCATACATGTGAGACTGATTTGAGGTATCACCCTCCACCAAGAGTGTCTGCTAAAGTCATAGTTTCATACTTTAGTCATAAGTTGGATGATCTAGTTGAGCTTAGACCTAGAAAAATTCAAGGACAGCTGCTGAGGGAACATGGTGTTCATGTGAAGTATCATGCAGCCTTGTCCGGGAGGAACCAGGCAGTTAGCTCGACATATGGTGATGCAGACGAGTTGTTTCAGGTAATTTTTTTTTAATTGCTTGATAGCTTTTTTGGCCCTATTTTTCCTTGCATGTTGTTACGAGTTATAAATCTTGTAACATCGTGCAAAGACGGATAGGATCTAATTATTTCTCTCATGTACGAGTTTAATTAACTCGTATGTATTGTAGTACGAATTTCTGTAAATCGTAACATTGTGCAGTCATAATCAAAATAGAAACAAGTTGTATTATCTTATGAAGTACGAATACGATTTTTATAAAATTTTATCCACATTCACAATATGGAATATCGTACTATGAAATTGCGTATTATATGTTACGATTTATATAAATCGTAACATCATGTAAAGATGTTACTTATCTCATGGAGTAGTGCTTAATTAGCTCGTATATATCTTAGTACGATATTTCGTATATTGTAACATCGTCTGTGTCAATGTTACTTATCTCATGGAGTAGTGCTTAATTAGCTCGTATATAACGTAGTACGATATTATGTATATCGTACCATTGTCTGTGTCAATGTTACTTATCTCATGGAGTAGTGCTTAATTAGCTCGTATATATCTTAGTACGATATTTCGTATATCAATAACATCGTCTGTGTCAATGCAGATGCTGGGGAAGTATTTTAATATGCTAGAGCATGCAAATCCTGGCTCTGTGGTCGAGTTACAGACGTTTGCGGATGGTTGCTTTGAATATTATTTTTTTGCTCTATCCGCATGTATCAGAGTATTTCGTTTATGTCGTCCTGTAATTGTCATTGATGCGACTCATTTGAAGGGGAAATATAAAGGCATGTTGTTTGTTGCATCGACAAAGGACGGTAATAAACAGATAGTTCCTTTAGCTTTTGGAATCGGGGACAAAGAGAACGATTCCTCATGGACTTGGTTCCTTAGGCGTGTTAAACTATCATTTGGATCTCCGAAGAACTTATTAATTGTGTCCGATCAGCACCTTAGTATCAAGAATGTTGTGTCTTCCGTCTTTCCAGGGGCACATCATGGTCTTTGTACGTTTTATATTCAGCAAAATTTGAGGATTTGGGGTATTGACGTTACTGGCTTGTTCAGGCTCGCTGCTAGTAGCTACAAGATTGTTGATTTTGAGGAGCATATGAAGAATTTGAAGGTCAGGGAACCTCGTGCTTATAAAAAACTATTGAACTTGGATCCTTGTAGATGGGCTCGTTTGAAATGTCTAGTGCGACAATATGAACACGGAACTTCCAATGGATGCGAGGTGTTGAATGCTCGATTGCGATGGGCTAGAAAATTGCATGTTTGTCCTCTTATAGAGAGTGTTCGTACTTTGCTCCAAAAGTGGTTTTATGAGCGCCAAACTATAGCTGGAGATGCAACCACGGAGTTGACTCCGTGGGCTGCTACGAGATTGAGTAAGGCAATTGAAGCTGGCCGATCAATGAGGGTTGAACCAATTACTTCTGTGTTGTTTAAGGTTTTTTCTGGACAGAAGAGTTACGTTGTTGATGTTACTGCCAAGGAATGCTCTTGTCTCGTGTTTCAGTTCGACTTAATCTCATGCTAACATGCGTCAGCAGCTATAAGGTGAATTTTGATACGATAATAATTAAACTCGTTGTTGAAGTGATTATGTATGTTACGATATATAGGTATCTCGTAGCAATGTGATTGTTACTGATGCGAGTAACATGCAACTCTTTTATATATCGTAACATGATGGCACTATTTTGCTTTACGAGATTAGCACGTTTAGCATCGCATGTTACGATATATAAAATCTCGTAGCAATTGCGTGACTACAATTTTTTCATAAATGATTATGTATTATACGATATATATAAATATATATATATATATATATATATATATATCTCGTAACATGTTGGCAGAATTTTGTTTTACGTGATTTGCACGTCTTTCCATCGCATGTTACGAGATACGTGAATATCGTTGCATGTTTGCTTTGATGCGTTTGCTTATTTTGATCATTTTTTAGTTATAAGAGGCAATCATTTTTGTCTTACGTGGACCACATGTATACCACTCAGACGTGGCGAGATGTGTATGCAGGTGAGGTGATGCTTGTTCCTGATAAAGAAGATTGGCAAGTCCCGTCTAAGGTCGAAGAAAGGGTAATCTTAACGCCGGGAAATCCAAGGCAAGCTGGACGTCCATGTACTAGAAGAATATAGTCTGGAGCTAGCAAAACAGGGAAAAAGGTGTGTTCGAGATGTTATCAGAAGGGTCACTACATGAATACGTGCAAAACTGTTTTCGAAAGCATTGTAGAAGAGGAAGTGAATAGCAGCAAAACAAGTGCGAAGAAACCTCGGAAAGAGAAGAAATGCGGCATTTGTGGTGTACCTGACCACACTAGTGCAACATGCAAGGATCCAAATAGGTTTGAATGATGATGTTCACACTTATTGTTTTATGTAGTTTGTTACGATATTCTTAAACTCGTACAAACAATTATATTTTGTATGTGCTTAGGTTGATACGATATTCATAACATTGTACTTGATGTATTTTAATTTTGGTTAAATCGTACATGATTGCAGAATCGTACTCATTTTGATTGAATTCTACATGTGTATCTTGTTACGATATTCATAAAAGCGTACATGATTCGTTACGATATTATCTAATATTGAACAATTGTATACGAGATTATGTAATATCGTACAAGTCGTAGCAAAAACTACTGATGATTTAAAGAAAAGTCGTAGCAATCATACTTACAAAATGCAGGATATATCATACTACCAGGTATTTTTTACAAAATGCAAGGATCAAAATATGTTTGAATGATCATGTTCGTACTTATTTTTTAGGATCGTTGTATGTAGTTTGTTACGATATTAGTAAAATCGTACAAACAATTATATTTTGTATGTGTTTAAGTTGATACGATATTCATAACATCGTACTTGATGTGTTATGATTTTGATTAAATGGTACATGATTGCAGAATCGTACGCATTTTAATTGAATTATACAAGTGTATCTTCTTGCGATATTTCTAAAATCGTACATGATTTGTTACGATATTATCAAATCGTACATGATTTGCCACGATATTCCTAAAATCGTACAAAAGTCGTAGCAAAAATAAGTGATATGATTTGAAAAAAAGTTATAGCAATCATACTTACAAAACGCAGGATCTACATACTACCAGGTATTTTTTACAAAATGCGTACATAATGGAGTATTCCTGGTTAAAGTAGTAGCAAAATATACAAAATAAAACAAGTGTTCAATATGGCAATATAGACAAAATAATACAACAACTGTTCACGCCAAGTCGATATCTATCGGGAGTGTGTCTTCATCGGTGCTGTTAGCATAGATGGTCCTTGCAATGTGGTAGAAATATGATTTACGCTCGGCTAAATTCCTCAGACACTTTGGTTGCTTCTTCTTTGATATAAAGCGCTCTACATACTTCAATGAAAATAGACCACAACCGACGCCATCGTCTTGCTCTTGTTTGAAGATACCCTTTGCGTTTGCTCTTGGGAAGCACAACGGCCACTGCGTGTAGTTTGGATTAGCTATTCCATGTCTTTCACAATAGCCAATTTTCTTCATTAGTTGTGGCAGCAACCTGGCCATTGGCAGAAAGTGTTGCAATCTATTGTCCTTGTGGTGCTTCTCAAATTCCCACGACTTGGGATCGTAAAGCCACAACTGCTGTGATGCGAGATCCATGACAATCGTTGCCCAGTGCTCGCTGAAATAAGCGACCATGATAACCTAGAAGTGGATGCGATATAGAGATTCAGAAATAACATAAGTATTCGGGAAAATGATAGTACGATATTTGACAAATCGTACCACCCATTATGTTATGATTGTACTAGATTAAGTAAATCGTAACAACATCATGCAGAATTAATTTTTGTTACCTTCTCGCAGTTGATCGATGCCTTCATGTTCGGCCCCCAACGTGGGATTCTTGCCTCTGTAAAGTAGACCAACCTTTTCATTTCGTCTTCCGGAACAACCTCTTCTCTATCAACATTAAATAAAGAAGGCTCGTATGGGTCCAATCCTACCTTCTTTGCCTTATGTATTGAATCAAATACGTCCTCCAGAGCATCCTACGAATACAGATGAAAGTCAAGATGATACGATTTAAGAATTAAACGTCAAGATGATACTGTTTAGAGGATGTGCGATATTGCGAATATCTTAATATCGTACATTGATAACAGACACAATGTTTCAAATTTCATAGTACGATATTACGATTTATTCGAATCTCGTAACATCATACTCACCCATAAAAGTTTAAATCATGTACAATATTAGTATAATCGTAACATACCATGAAATCAGTGGACGTAATGGTAACGTTGTCGTGAAGTTCTCCCAAGCTGGCGAAGGTTGGATTGGCGACCATAACAGATGTGTAGCAATTTATGTGGTTGTTGTACAATATTTTTGATGGATCTATTAAGCTCTCGAAGAATTCAGTGTCGACTGCCCATAGCAATCCGACATTCCTCATGTTTTTGGTTATATTTAGCAATGCATAAGAATCAACTCTTGTAAGATAAGCAAACATGTTACGACTAATTTGTAGCAAGATTGGTTGTCCGCCATGACATGATGACTAATTTGTGCTACGATTTTCATGGAAGTTGTAACCATATTAGAGGACTTTTGTTACGAAATTCAGGAAAATCGTAGCAAGATCGCTCTTCTTGTTAAGATTTTATATGAATATCTTAACAAAAGTTGCCATTCTTGCTACGAGTTATATGAATCTCGTTGCAAGAATGACGACGATTATCAATGATCATGTTACGAAATTTCATAAAACATGTAAATTTAAACTTACTTTTCAGTCTTAGCTTTCAAGAATGCTTCGAACCCATCACGCTTTGGGCGTACATCATCGACTAGGAATGGACTCCGACATACTGCTGACGGGTATCTCTAGCGAATGAGTCTCTCATTCAAATTTGGTGCCTGCACTTGTGGAGCTTGAACCGAGGCACCAGATGTGGTCACCGACCCTCTTGGCGGAAGAATTTGAGCCGTTGCTGTTGTTGGCGTCACAGTATGCGGCGAAGGTACATATGTGGTCGCCAACAAAGAGTCATATGCAGTATTCATTTGTGTGTCACTGACATCTTGTTGGGTAGCAGACTGTGTAGGGTCCTGCTTATAAAATGTACCCTAATACGTTATATTTCTATAATTTTATGCAACTCGTATGCTACGATTTTATGTAAGTCGTACCAAGTGTAGATCAAAGCTCGGACCATAGTCGGGAATATCCATTGCTGCAGCTTCCGATGCTACTGCTATGTGTAGTATGTTCTCATCTTCTGTCTGAGAAAGTTGTTCTTGGCAGGTAGATCTCTGGAAAAGATGTAGCAATGCAAATCAATTCCATTAGTAGTTGATTCAGATGATACGATTTATGTGAATATCGTAACATGAGACAAGCAAACTTGTTACGATTTATGATAATATCGTAACACGATACAAATATCGTAGCAAGATTGTTTGTCCGCTTTCCACCATGCCATGATGACTAATTTGTACTACGATATTCATCGAAGTTGTAACAATATTAGAGGATTTTTGTTACGAGATTCATGAAAATTGTAGCATGATTGCTTGTCTTGTAACGAAATGATTGCGCGTGTTACGATTTTATATGAATATCATTATAAAAGTTGCCATTCTTGCAACGAGTTTTATGAATCTCGTTGCAAGAATGACAATAGATATCAATGATCATGTTACGAAATACATGAAAGTCGTATTAACAGTTGTACAAAGTAGCATGATTCGAACCGCAAATTATACAAATTTTAAACTGAATGCCGATTATCCATTGTTTAAGTGAGAAAAAAAAAATAAACAGAAATAATTAAATTTGTTTTTCACCATCACACACGCAGAAGATACATGTTTATGCATTGTCTATGTCTCGACATGCATTTCTTTTACCTGTTCACTATTTGGCTCAGCTCCATTCTCGGCATCCACGGCATCCTCAGCTTGCTCGACATCCCCCTGTGCATCCTCAGCATGCTCGACATCGTCCAGTGTTATGTCTGCGGCTGGATCCGGCGCTGGTTCATCCTGCGCTGCTGCTGCATCCTTCGTGGCCTCATCTATTGGTGCACCATCGACAACAGGTTCTTCAACGTGCACTGGTGCTTCATTCTCCACTACTTAGGGGGATGGTTGCTACTGATTTCTTTGTTCAGAGCGTGGGGATGGCTGCTGCTGATCATGCTAGTGTGGTGCGGGGGTTCTGTGCTGGAATGCCTGGCTCATCCTCACCGCGTAGTCTTGTTCCGTAGGAGGACCACATGCTTCAACCATCTTATGGAAAACATACTCTCTAATACTAATAATCATCTCATCCCGTACGGCCGTGAAGAATGCCTCTGCTTCTAGCCTAGCCCGCTTCGCTGCAACCTCACCCGTGTATTCACCGATCTCTTTGATCAATGAAGCTCTGTCTTCATCGTTGAGTGGGGCTTGACGTCTGGAGCTCGTTGCAGCGGAATTGGGAGCCGCAGGCCTAGCAGCATCACTCGGACCTTCCTCATCATCACCACCATCTTCGCGAGGCCTCTTCTTCTTCTTCGTGTCATTGGAAGGCAAATTGCTTTCCTTCAGGATTTTGCTGAAGTGATATCCAGTAGGGAGACCTCGACTCGGTCCTACCTGGTTCCAGCACGGCTTTAAGATCCTACATGAGAAATTAGATAAGTTAGTTGTGCATAAAACTGATACGAATTAAATAAATTGTACTATACCGACACTTAGTCAATGTACGATATGACCAATATCGTACATTGAGGCAAGCATAAAACTAAATCATATGGTGCATTATGTACGATATTTCAAATATCGTAACATCGTACACACTTCCAGATAAGCATAACAATTTTGCTTCAAATAAAGTACGATATTCCGAATCTCGTAGCATGACTTACAATATCATAGCATGAATTGAAATCTCGTAGCAAATAAAGTACGATATTGTGAATATCGTAGCATGAATTATAATATTATAGCATGAATTAGAATTTCGTAGCATGAATTAGAATCTCATAGCATAAATAAGAATCTCATAGCAAATAAAGTAGAATATTACCAATATCGTAACATGCAAGAGGCTAACAAATTGAATATCGTAGCATGCAAGAAAAAAAATTCATTAAACTGTTAACATTAATTAGGAAATTGAATCAAATAGAGTATGATATTATGAATATCGTACACACAAAAAGTCAACAACTCAGTCAAAATTTAATATTGTACAACTTAGTAAATTTTTACCTTGGCTTGAAGATCTTCTGGCATGTCGTTGTTCTTGATATAAGTGTACCTCAGGAATCGAGGTATCTTCTTCTTATGCTGTTCATTCTTCATGCCGATAGTTTTTCCGACAGTTGGTAGTGAGCAAAAAATCCATGCCTGTATACGATTTTTGGTCATATGAGTGTACGATTTTCATGTAAATCGTAGTATGAGTAGCAGTAAACTTACCAAGAAAGCGAATGTGTTGCCTTTGAGATGATATCCAGGTGATGATCTGGCGGCTCTATTTTTTCTGACCTTGTTTATGTTGTCCATCAGAGCTTGACATGATATACTTCCCTATGGAAATTCCTCCCAAGCTTGCTTGTCCTCCACGAGCACCCACATCCACAATGGGATCTTGTTGCGTGCTTGTTCAAAGCCCATCACGTAGTGGGTGGCTAACAACATCTTTGCGAGTTTGATGGCATCTTCGGCACCTCCATAGTTTTTGGCATTAAAAACAGTATGGACATCGGTTCCACTAATTACCTTGGTTGTGTCGAATAGCCTCTCGTAGATCAAATCATTGAGGAGAATAAGCCTGCCATATGGATTAAAAGAAGCTGGTTCGAATTTAAGTCCGCTCACCAAAGCATACTCCACTCGGGAGAAGAGTAATATCTTGCCCTCCACCTTGAACCATAGGGATGTGGTGTCAACATTTTGGGCCGTTTTCTCGCTTGGCCTCACCTGACGAGACAACATGTAGTTGAGCGCTAGGCCTGATCGGGAGTTGGAGTCATCCAATCGCATAAAGACTCCTAGAGCGGAATGCTTGACTTCAGATTTTACTTCTTCTCCAAAGGACTCGATGACCTTGCGTATATCTCCAATCAGACTGAGGTGATTTCATCAATTCCGATCGGACATATTTCCACGAAACCTGAAAACATGTAGATAGAAAGTGGTCAAACACGAAATCATGTACGAGATTGGGCAATATCGTAACAAACAAAAGTACGATATTGGGTAATATCGTAACAAATTTCTCACATCCAATCATCTTCTCAAATAAATCGTAACATATTACTCACATGAATCGGTTGCGCACATGTACGAGTTTATAAAATCGTATCACACTAAGTACGATATAGGTAATATCGTAACACACAAAGTACGATATTGGGTATATCGAAACAAATTTGGCAGATGCAATCATCTTCACACATAAATCGTAACATATTACTCACATATATTCTTATTTCGTGCCATAAATCGATTGCGCTCATGTACGAGATTATAAAATCGTAATATACTAAGTATAATATTGGGGGGTTTCAGTCATTTTCACGTACGATATAGTTACGCATCCATATTTTATGGCACCAATTATTCATCCTCAAGTACGATATTAACAATATCGTATCTACAGAAACATTATTTTTCAAACAAGGCATCCCTCAAATATCAAATAAATCATCCTCAATAGTGCAAGAAACAAATCTCAAACAATAAAAATAAGTACGATATTCGCAATATCGTAACAATAAAAATGGATATCGTACTATGCCGATGAATATCGTAACAAAAATGAGTGATTATACAAGAAATCCTTTCGAATTTTGCAGATCAACTACAATACAAGCACCAAACGAGATTTCATGTACGATTTTCATGATATTTATCGAGAAACAAACCGTACCAATCCCGCGAAATTCAAAATTCAAAAATTTTGAGCAAAAAATTAAAAAATTTACAGATGTGCAAATTTTGTGTGAATGGATGTGAAATTACCAGCATCTCGCCGAAAGGGTCGTCGTCCATCTCCTGTTGAGCATCTTCGTCGACGGCGGCGGCGGGTTCTCTTTGTTTGCTGCCGGAGCCGGTTTTTGGGCGCTTCGCCGGCTTCTTAAGTTGTGGCATCGTTTTCCGGCGTCGCGTGTTCTTCTTCTACGACTTGGAGTTGGTGGCGGCGGTGTTGTTCAACTCGCACGGGGGTTGGTGGCGGTGGTTGCTAGAGAGAGAGAGAGGAACATGGAGAAGACGGTGGTGGTGGAGGGTGTGGAGGCGGAGAAGACGGTGGTGGCGTTGTGGGTGGCGGCGGCAAGTCAGTGCGTGGTGGCGGAAAAGTGGGTGGCGGTGGCGAGAGTGGGTGGAGGAAATTGAAATGATGCAGACGAGAGAGAGAGAGAGTTTTAGAGAGAGAAATGTAGAGAGATAAAGTAGTGGGGGAAAAGTGGTAATTATCCTATATATGGAAGTAAAAATTCAAAATAACCACCCTTTACCCTATTAAGGGTATTTTCGTCTCATTACATGAAAGTTGACCACTTTTATTGAAAATTAAGTTGGGGTACAAAATTATACCCCTTAACTCTAAAAGGGCCTTTTTACTACTTGACTCTTTCACCAATTCTAACGGCATTACATTTTGTGTTCACACTGTGGCTAAAATTCTTACCCCTTAATTAACTTTTTAATTACAAAATCACCATTGGAATTGATTTCAAATCAATTTGCAATCAATTGAGGAATTAAAACTCCCTCTTTAATATATAGATTATGACTATTTCAAAATTTGTCTCATATATATATATGTTCTATATTTATTGTGATTTATTTCTAAATGAAGGTGTATTTTTTTGAGGTGAAATCTAAGAAAATATAAATTATCAGAAATATGGAGTTTATTCCTATTAATAATTAATCCCAAATTTAGACCATAAAATTTTATAACAAAATTAGAATTTATTCTTAAATAAAAAAAATTATTTAGAGAGGTTCTATTCTTTTATGTGCCCCAAAAACTGAAAAAACAAAGGAAAAGAACGAGAGAAACGTTTTTCCGTTACAACGATTTTACTCCCTTTTCCAAAAAAAGAAAAAGAAAAAATAAGTCCTATACAAACGGCAGTCGGTGGCGACCACAACCAAACCGATCTGGCGACGGCCGAGTTCTTGATCGGCCAACGACGTCGTACGCTATTTTCCGTTCCCTCGATCGAGTTCTTCTACTCTTAATTGTACCAATCTCGATTCAATAAACCCTAATTTCATCTTAATGGCTGTAAAACCCAAGTCCCGCACGATTCTTGAACCTTTCGCAGAGTCCGCCGTCGACTCCAGCAGCTCTCCGATCAAACACGCCGCTCTATCTAAACTATCCGACGACCAAACTCTGATTTATATCGGCAATCTGTCCGGCGTCCTGCTACTCTACTCGCTGCGAACTTCACAAACTTCCCCGCCGCAAATTACTTTCGTGAGACGCCTCGCACTGCCCGGCGCCGGCGTGCTCAATTTGATCTTGCCGCTTGTTCATATCGGTAAAGTCATTGTCCTCGTTGATGGATTTTTGTATTTGATTGACTCTAATCTAGTCGAACCGCCGAAGAGAATTAGTCTCTTCAAAGGAGTCACTGCGTTTTCTCGGAGAACCCGAAGTCGAAGTTATAGTTCGGCTCTTTATAGTAATGGCGGTGGTCAAACTAATTGTGTGCATAGTAATTGCGATAGCACCGATGGCAAGATTTTTTTCGCTGTTGCTATTGGGAAAAAGTTGGTATTAGCAGAGCTGGTTTTGGGTGGTTCTTTGGTGATCCTGAAGGAGATTCAAGGGATTCTTGATGGACTTATTACGACTGTGCTGTGGCTTGACGATTCTGTATTTGTTGGTACCAAGACTGGGTATTATTTGTATAATCGTGTTACCGGGCGATGCGAGCTGATCTTCTCACTACCGGATTCTTCTAGCGTGCCGAGATTGAAGTTGCTGGCTAAGGAGTCAAGGGTGTTGTTAATGGTTGACAATGTAGGGATTATTGTTGATGTGGAGGGGCAGCCAGTGGGAGGCAGCATGGTGTTTAAGGAGGCTCCTGATTCGATTAAGGAAATAGGAAGTTATGTGATTGCTTCGAGGAATTTGACGTTGGAACTGTATCATAAGAAAACAGGACACTGTGTTCAGAGGCTTATGTTTCGGAATGGAGGTGTGGGACCATGCATGCTTGCAGATGAGGAGAGCGAGAATGGGAAGCTTGTTGTAGTTGCAACAAGTCTAAAGGTATCTCTGAGCTTGAAAGTGATTATTGAACATTGAGTTAAATTTACACTCTGTCACTGTGATCATGCCCAATTATTAACTTGTTTGTACTTGTATATATATATTCATTGACCTGTTCAAATTAATGGTACCTGGACTCGCCCAGTAATTGCCTTATGCACTGTCAAGCATGATATGGGAAGAATTAACATGGAAAACCAATGAGGGTGTGTTCTCTTTGATGGAAAAGGGTGGAAGATATTTTCACAAAATTTCCACACTTTTCATATATACTTTAGAGTGGATAATTTTACTCGGGCAGGACGGGAAATTTTCCTATGGCAGCTATTTTCCCTCAACAAACCCTAAAATGATGTTAGATATAAAGACATGGTTAGTCCATAGTAACTGAAGGGAAGGTGCCTAGAAAGCGAAATCTGCAGTGTTCGGGAGTGAGCTTGATGTGCTTATCAATTTTAATTGAGAATTGAGTGTTGATATTTGATAATGAAGTTGATCACACTTTTTCCGGATGCTAATTTTGTCTTTATGATGTCTCTGATTTTTCCATAGTTAATCTGTTATTGGAAAGTGTCTGGAGAAGAACAAATCAAAGATCTGCTCAGGAAAAAGAGCTTCAAGGAAGCCATATCCTTGGTTGAAGAGCTGGAGAACGATGGTGAAATGACAAAGGAGATGCTCTCATTTGTTCATGCACAGGTGGGATTCCTCTTGCTATTTGATTTGCATTTCAAGGAAGCAGTGGATCACTTCTTGCTTTCAGAAAACATGCAGCCTTCTGAACTTTTTCCATTTATCATGCCAGACCCAAATCGCTGGACGCTCCTGGTATGTGCTAATTTCTTTCTGCTTTTTTGCTTATTGGGCAGCTTAACATGTTTTCCTTTTGTCCTTTGGATTATCATACCTCGATCGTAGTCTTATTCTGTAAAACTGCCTTGTTAGTTGTGTTTATGATTATAGTAATTATCATAGTAGGGAGTGGTTCCTGTGAAAATTATCCTTATCTTATAAATAATAATCAACGCACACAAATTATTTGATGCATTAACTAATGTTATGCAATGCATCAATTTTGTGCATGTAATGCATCAGCGTGGTGCACTCAAATGTGTTGATTTTCTTGTTTATTGCTAAACTCTAAAATCAAATCTTTCTCGTCTTTTTTTTCATTACCACCTACCACCACCACTACTAACTCGCCTCCACATCACTGTTGTTCGACGCTGTGACCATTGCCGATGTGCGCCATTGTCGCGGATGTTAGTTCAACAAAGTAAAAACTGCCAACTTATATATTATGATGCATCCAAAATGTATACCGAATTACCGATGCATCGAATTGTACTATCTATGCATCAATTTTTGCCCAATGAAAAATATTCATACTAAAAATAAAAAGTCAAAAAGCGAATTTGACTAAAAAATGGGGTTGACTATGAGATTTAAGTCATATCCATTCGATCTTGTAGGATGGATGGTTTAGATCTATTCTTATTTCTCACTATAAATTCTATTCTTATATAATCTCTTCTTTTTTTATAGTTTATCATGTCCTTTGGCTCTGAGTTGTATACTGGGCAAAATTTCCAATGATGGACGTAGGAGTTATTATATTTCGATGTGGTCATAGGAATTATTATAAGACAGCTGAACACGGTAGCTTCAATTTTTTTTTCCTTTCCTTTTTTCTTTCTTTATGTTTGCACTTTTTGCTTGTAAGTGAGGTTTGTATGTCTAAGGATTCTGTATAACACAATACTTATGTAGAGTTCTCTATTTGCTTCTCGCATAATCTTCTTGTGTCACTGCTAAGATATACGGATTTTGTTCCGTGTGTCACATTTTGAGATGGTGATTACTGAATATTATTGTATAATGAATTGTTTGAATCCAGGTTCCAAGAAACCGATATTGGGGCTTGCATCCTCCTCCAACACCTCTTGAAAATGTAATAGATGATGGACTGACAGCTATTCAAAGAGCTGTTTTTCTTAAGAAGGCAGGTGTAGAGTCTGCTGTTGATGATGAGTTTCTTCTAAATCCACCCACTAGAGCTGATTCATTAGAGTCTGCCATAGAAAACATGATAAGGTGTTTCTGAATTTCTTTTGGCAGTTATTTGATGTTCATCATGCTCAATTTCTTTTTCTGAATGGAGAAGAGTGCCAGAGTTCTTTTTATGAATGCTTAAACAATTTTCATTTCCTATCTCAAGTGGTGTTGCATGATGCACTACTCTGGTTTTGGCTATTTTTTTCTGTCTAACTTCCAATAATTTGCTGCAGATATTTGCAAGTGTGTCACGAAAGAGATCTGGTCATTTCAGTGAAGGAGGGAGTTGACACTCTTCTGATGTATCTTTATAGAGCTCTAAATAGTGTTCATGACATGGAAAGGCTTGCTTCTTCAGAGAACAGCTGTGTAGTGGTATGGATTACCATTTCCGTTTCCCTAAATTGGCTGAGGAATTCTTAATGAATTGATTTGTTATGTCTTCTTATGGTCTATAATGTGGTAAAATGTAAGTATTGAGTCTGTTTAAAGTCTGACTGCTTGAGTGGCTTCTAAAATTATGGTTGCTGAATTCAACTACTTGACTTGCTCGATTGAAACATATTCTCCTATGTGATGTATAGTAAAAGATGCACACTTACAAGCAATGAAACTTATGGCATGTAAAGAAGGATGTTGAAGCAATGAGCATGGACACATGAGAAGTAATATTAAAAAATTTAGAACAATTTTAGTACAAGTGAATAAATCTTCCTTTTGTTAATAATGGCGTGAATTCACAATGAAATTACCGAGTCACCTAAACAATGACCATGTGAATTCAATGGGCAGTGCAGGAGGAGCTAGAAGCACTACTGAATGAGACTGGGCATTTGCGCACACTTGCTTTCCTGTATGCTGGCAAGGGTTTGAGTGCTAAGGCTGTTTCTACTTGGCGCGTATTGGCCAGAAAATATTCATCAGACAGCTATCATAACGAACAATCTGAGGAAACTGATTTGCAAGATCCCTCTAGAAAGTTTATCTCAAATAGGGAGGCTGCAGCAATTGAGGCATCTAAGATTCTTGAGGAGTCGGCCGATCAAGATTTGATACTTCAGCACCTCGGATGGGTTCGTAACCAGCCCTTCTAAATCAATTTTAGCTTTTGGGTTGATGTATCTTATTTTTTATGGCTCTTTGTTTCTTTCTCTAGATAGCAGAAATCAACCAGGTGCTTGCAGTTCAAATTCTGATATCCGAAAAAAGGAACAATTTATTATCACCAGGCAAGGCTAACATGGATGTTATATAGGAGTAATGATATTCCGAGCATGTGTTTTATATTTTATATTCCATGGCTAGAGAAGTTTCCATGATTAGGTTTGAGGGACTATTATGTGTTTTATCAAATGAGAAGCCTTGTCGATTTTTTATTTTTAGTTGCAGTACTTCTATGCTGATACATTTTGGTGGATTAGTCCTGAGTTACTGATTCTGATGCAATTTTTGCTGTGACAGACGAAGTTATTGCTGCAATTGATCCAAAAAAAGTGGAAATTCTTCAGAGGTATGACCTGCAAATTGTTTCATTGTTTCCAATTGATGCATTTCCTACTTTTCATTGGACTTTTGCCAATTAGTACTCTGAGGGTTTGATGATGCAAGTTACTGGTGTTGGTCATCTTGTTTCTGTAGCATTCTCAATTCTTTGCTTGCAACATAAACTTCTAAATTACTGTCATAGCCTGATCTTGTACATCTGTTTATATCTCTTATGCATTCTGAGGTTCCAATTTGGTGTACTCCCTCCGTCCACGATAAGTGTGGTCCGATTTCCTTTTTTGGCCGTCTATGATAAGTGTGGTCCAGCTAAAAATGGACATGACCCTTTACCCTTTTATCCTTAAGTCTCTTTATTTACCAAATAACCTTGAGTTGGCCCATTCTCCACCACAAATAACAAACTAACACTACAATAACTGTGGTTCTCATTCTACACTCACAATACTTTTCCTTCCCCACTCTCACCCACTCTCCGTTTCTTAAAACCCGTGCCACTCCCTCCGTGTGTGGTCCGGAGGGAGTATAACATATCAATATTTAATGTACCTAAAAGTTACTTCACATAGACCAAGTTAATTTCTTTACTTGATTTAAATCAAGATAAAACTTGTTTCTTTCTCTTTCTCCTCATCTTAGTTTGGGTGGGAAGCAGCACTTGCACAATGGTGTAAATGAATTAAATTTTGCTCTAGCAGTTACCTAATCACTTTTAGAATTCCCTGTTTGTTTGACTTATCATGATTTCTATTTCAGACTTCATTGATGACTTGATGTGGCTGTTAATCATGATACAATGATTTGCGTAATTACAGATATTTCCAGTGGTTGATTGAGGACCAAGATTCTGATGACGCACATTTTCATACAACATATGCACTCTTGCTTGCAAAGTCGGCACTTGAAACTTATGATGTGGAGCTTTCAACTCAAACTGTCAATGAGATGTACGTGTCTGAGCAAGGAACGAGCACAATTTTTGATACTCCTGTGAGGGAAAGGCTCCAGATATTCTTACAGTCATCAGCCCTATATGATGCAGAAGAGATCCTTGATATGATTGAAGACTCGGAACTTTGGCTTGAAAAGGTTGACCAGTATTTCTGTCCTTACATAATCAGAAATTGAAATTGTTTGATTCAGCACGTGTATTTTCTCAAGAAATACGAATATAAGATGTTTTGCCCTGTTAATAAACTGAATCTGATATTAAATGTGTACTTCTAGATTTTTTTGCTATCTAAGCTGGCTTTGTTGCCTTTGGCAGGCTATTCTTTATAGGAGGCTTGGCCAAGAAACACTTGTGCTAGATATTTTGGCTTTGTAAGTTCACAACTCTATCAAAAGTAGACAGCTGATTCCTTCTTTTTCTCCTGTAAGGGGTGATATATTTTATGGTGTATGTTCCCAAGAAACGTTGAATAATAACCTTGTTGCTGTTGCTGTTGTTGTATTATAGTGCGTGCAAAGTAGGGAGATTCATGGTATGTAATCAAGTTTATCATGATCTAGCGTGACGGTGTAATATATACTTTATCAGGAAACTGGAGAACTTTGAAGCTGCTGAAAACTACTGTGAAGAGATTGGTAGACCAGATGCTTATATGCAGTCAGTTATCTTTCTCTCTTTCTATTCCTGAAGTGTTGGTGAGAATACTTACGTCATAGCGTGATATTGTTGTTTCTCCATGATACCATCAGGTTACTTGATATATATTTGGATCCTAAGGATGGCAGAGAGCCTATGTTCAAAGCTGCCGTCCGTCTTCTCCACAATCATGGGGAAATGCTAGATCCTATGAAAGTGCTTGAGGTATAGGTTTGCATCCCACTTGACCCATGCCACTAGCATATATTGTCCATGACCTTCTTTTCGTGATAATGATACAGTGATACGGTCTTTGAAAGCCTTGAATGTCATTAATTTTAGAGCTAGATCTTGTTACTTTTAGGAAAACTTTACGCATTAATGCTCATAAAGCAGAAATTCTTTGGAGGTTCCGTTTGGTTTATAATTTATATCCAAGACATCTTTGAACGATTTCCTGAGGCTTAAGTTTAGTGAGTCTCGTTTGGTCCCTCTCTCCTTTAGTCCTTTTGGTCGATTTCCTTGTTGTTGCCGCCAGTATGGCCTATTACCTTGTATTTCTGCATGTAATGATTTTGTCATGGTATGGTGTCTAGACTTCTTGACTATGAAATTCAAAATATTTGTTTTTCTGAAACTAGAAGTTAATGGTCGGTAGAAAGCTGTAGTTATCTTTATTTGCTTTATCCGCTTGTCTTGTGTTTATTAGTATGATTTAATAATAATATTCTACACTATTTATGTTGCTTAATTCCTGTCCCAGAGACTGTCTCCGGATATGCCCCTCCAGCTTGCTTCGGATACAATATTAAGATTGTTAAGAGCCCGGCATCATCACCATCTGCAAGGAAAAGTATGTTTCATGATGTATACCTGCCGGTTCATTAATATTCATTCTTTCTATTTGCTATGTTGTATAACCATAGTTGATTATGATTTGATCCCGCTCGTTTTGTTTTTTGTGGAATACCATTTTGACTTTACAAATCAGTTGTTTGGCCTAAGTAAGTTTCCTATTTCAGATTTTGAAGCTTAATATTATGAGGAGTGAAAAATTCTCTTGATGGTATTCATGGATATGCTTTAGCAATACTTGCCCAAATGCTTCTGAGTCATATGCTATATACTGTTTCATGCAGATTGTTCACAAGATGTCTCATGCGTTATATGTTGATGCTAGTTTAGCAAGAGTAGAAGAGAGGTCCCGCCTCGTGCAGATTAATGATGAAAGCACTTGTGATTCTTGCTATGCCCGTCTTGGTACAAAACTGTTTGCAATGTACCCAGATGATTCTGTTGTTTGTTACAAGGTTCGTTATTCCTTCCTAAATTTTAGATCTTTCTGCAATTGCAATTTACAAGAATTTAATAGCTACACCTTGAGGGGAAGTGTGTTTAATTCACATGTTTTATTGTTTATGAGATTGTTCAACCTTAATTTTCTAAGCCATCATTCGTGCAGTGCTACCGTCGTCAGGGGGAGTCGACTTCAGTCAGTGGTCGCAATTTCAAGAGAGATATCTTACTTAAACCCGGTTGGTTGGTTACTCGTTGAAATGATGAATACACTCAAGTGTGTACCGACCAGAGTTCATCAATTTAGCCTCTGCTGCTTAGCAAAATGTAGATGCTCCAGCGGAATCAAACAAATATGATGCAGTATTCGGTCCGGATGTTTACAACATTGTAATATTTGAGTTAATCAAGTAAATAATGTTGAAAAGAAGTACTAGAATTTTGGTGCAGACTCGTAGTGTATATATCTTGTAACTTAGCTAAATTTTTGGTTGATTTGAGAGAAAAAAGAAAAAAATCATTTTATTCGTTGCTTTTTAATGATTTTATACTTTATAATTCTTTGTTACAAACAAATTTTATACTTTCTACCAAACTACAACTTCAGCAACTTTGCATGTATAACAACATTTGCAAACAACTAACCTCTGCTCCTCATAAACCTCATAAGAATGATCGTTGGCTTTAATTTTTCCTAATGCATCTTAGAATGAGGTTGAATATCTCTTTTCAGGAGGTTATTAACTTAATTATTAAGATATCTCGAATACAATTACTGAAATTTTCAAGAGGGGAGAATAAAATGGGGGCTTTACATTTTTATGTAATTAATAAATTTGAGATTTTGGTCGCATTTTATGAGATACAAGAAAAAGAAAATGCTTACAAAAGAATAGACGCCATGTTAAAGAGTGTTTACACTTATTGTGGACAGAGTGAGTAACACTTATCGATATCCATCTTGTTTTATTGATATATTAAGAATTTACTATAAGGATAACAGATTTTTTATTTTCAAAATGAATATTTTGAATCTTGATTTATAATCTCTATATACATTTTAAATTAACTACTGATGTCACTAAATTACAAATAAAAATTAGATGCTCGTGTATGCTTTTCGATTTTGCGTGAAATGAGTTATCGATTCCACAATCCTGAAATTTAAATTTAATTACCTTTAATTCTCTCGCATCAATCTCTTGTTTACACTTTTCTCTCTTATTGATGAATATTAAATTAAGAATAAAAAGGTTTAGTGGTTGGTGCAATCCTATTGAAATTATTAGGAAATGTAAATTATAACAAGTCAACTAATTCTATCTCATAATAGTAATAGATTTAGCTTGTTAGAACATACTCCCATATCATTTTTTTTAGAGGGTATAGAACACATTATATTAGGATTCATTCAATTGACAAGAGTCGTTGCATAGTGAGTGTCCCAAATCCTATTTGCATAAGTTTAAACTTGTGGAGGCAGCACGACTCTTGCTTGTCTCGGATGGATTGAATCCCAAATCATATCACACCAACAAAAACTGAACTCCGGCACCCAATCACAACTGTCCATGTCAGCATCCCCCTCTTACAAAATCCAACTACCTTATCCACTCCAAACCACTACTCTCCCTCTCTGAAAATCTAAATTCCATCTCTCCACACTCCACTCATCTTCATATTCATATTCATAATCTGCAACGCACAAAAGAGAGCTAGAGAGAGAGAGAGAGAGAGAGAGAGAGAGAGAGAGAGAGAGAGTTGATCAGGAAAAATCATGTCGCTCACAGTCCCCACAAACCTCTCAAAGTCCATCTCAACCCCCAAACTGGGGTTGGCCGGAAAGCCAATAAGAAGCGGCGCCATAATATGCCAGGCCAACTCTCCTAGTCCTAGTCCTAACCAAGAAACCACGGGCTCCCAGCTGAAGGCCTTGTCGGCGGCGCTGGCCCTCTCCTCCATGATCTTGTCCGCCCCGGTGCTGCCGGCCTCCGCCGACATCTCCGGGCTGACCCCATGCAAGGAGTCGAAGCAGTTCGCGAAGCGCGAGAAGCAGGAGATCAAGAAGCTCGAGTCGTCCCTGAAGCTGTACGCCCCCGACAGCGCCCCCGCCCTCGCCATCAAGGCCACCGTGGAGAAGACGAAGCGCAGGTATGAAAAAAAAAGATGGATTTAGTTTCTCAATTTGAGTGAATCAGTTATGTATTGATTGATTGAGTGCACTTGGGGTCAGGTTCGACAATTATGGGAAGCAGGGGTTGCTGTGCGGGTCGGATGGGCTGCCTCACTTGATAGTGAGCGGCGACCAGAGGCACTGGGGGGAGTTCATCACCCCGGGTATCCTCTTCTTGTACATTGCCGGGTGGATCGGGTGGGCCGGGCGGAGTTACCTCATCGCCATCAGAGACGACAAGAAGCCCACTCAGAAGGAGATCATCATCGATGTCCCCTTGGCCAACAGGCTCATCTGGAGAGGATTCAGCTGGCCTGTTGCTGCCTACAGAGAGTACTTGAATGGAGACCTCATTGATCCTAATGTCTAATTATACCTCCTCCTCCTCCTCCTCCTTTTCATTTCAGGTTATTTCCTTATTAACTGAATCAACTCTCACTGATGCCTTTCATACTATGATGTTAATGCTGTCATGTATATATGTTGCAGGTGCAGGGTATGGGTATGGGTATGGGGTTGGGGATGGAGCAGAGGAAGAGAGAGAGAGAGAGAGAGAGAGAGAGAGAGGAGATGGTGTGCTATTTGAGTGTGGGAATTCGATCTCGATCTTGTATTTATACTTGTAAACTTGGTTCTGTAACTGAACTTGTGTTTGGAACTAGAAGAAAAACTCTCCAAGTGTTTGATTATTTTTATTACATTCTACTTCTAACTTATGTTGCTTCACTGATGACAACAACATTGGAGGAAGATGGGTGCTACAAATATGAAATACTAGTATGTAAAATCTATATATATTCATAACAATATGAAGAGCCCCAGATCTGAAAAAATAGTCATAGGTGCTTACAGAATAATTCCCATCCATGCTGCTGATATATATATATAGCTAGGTGTAAACATTTGATTCTACATAGTTATCTTATCTAAGTAGACGACCACATGGACTCTCTGAAACTCGCCTGCTCCGCCACCATATCCATGTCGAAATTGGATGGTTTGGAATGCGACAATAATGTGGCAGCTTGCCCTGACGTGGCCTGCCGCACCCTGAGGTGCAGCATCTCCGCCTGGGTCAGGGCGAGCTGCTGTTGGAGCCCATCGATCTGCTGCTGCAGATACGAAATGGCTCCAACGCAGCCGTACACCGGGTCCCGCATCCTCGCGTTAGCTTCGTACACCATGCTGCTCACTGCGTCGCCCCTGTGCTCCTCTGGCAACTCCTGAGGGACGAGTATATATATGAGAATAGAAGATGAAACACGAGAGACAGTTTATATAATAAGCTACATGCTAACTTACTTGCAACATCTTGCTAACGTTGCTAGCTCCGAACACCTTGTGCACGCCGGCAAACTTGAGCGGCTCCTCCGCCGGAAAATACGGGGCGAAGATGCAGTCTTGCGAGCACCTCCGGCGGAGGAGCTTGCAGGCGGCGCACGGCGACGAAGCATTTTGTTTTCTGCCAACTTCCATCTTCTTCGTAATTACATGATCATTTTTTTTTCCTAATGCCAATCAAGAAATTCCTGTGATTAAAGCACTAATGATGTTATTATTGATTTATACGAAAAAGTTGATCAAGAAATGACACACAAATAGTGTTGTTAACGTTCTTCCGAGAGAGTCTAATGAATGAAAAAAAAAAAAGAAAAAAAAGAAGAAGATTTAAGGATTGTGAATCAAAAAATTAAGAAAGTGGGAAAGATAGCAAGTTTAGTACAATGGGTAGATGACTTTTTATAATGGAAATTTGTGTGGGGCCCATTTTCGTGGAATTCCATTTGCACCACTTCAATATTGTTGAGATTTTTCTAGAATACAATAGTTTTTTCATTCACGATAAGACAGTTTTTGGCAAGAAGTAGAAGTTCTCTATAAATTAAAATTATTATGATTAAAGCTTGGTTTTCTTTAATCATTAAATTTTATATGCTACTACATGGCATGTGGAATTACTGCAGGTTTCGTGATAGATAAATATAATTTGTACTAAAATATGATTGGGTAATAGGTCTATTCGATAAGATTTCGGCCGATATGATGGCACGTGTGTATGTTTTTTGACTAAGATTGATGGTTAGGCATATAATTAGCGTTTAAATAATCGTTAAATTTGTTCCGCAATATTTAAATGTTTAAATGAAACTAGCTCTAATATGATTCTTTGTGGGGTATATTTTTGAATTCCGTATCTAATACTAGTAGACTAATATAGAAGAAATATATTGGAATGAAGGAAATCAAACCAGGCCACCTCGCATTCGCATAATCAAATTAAAAAATATATATATTAAAATAAAAAAACTTATTACATTGCGTTTGTGTCTTTATCCATCAATACTTAACGAACTTATCGAGTCTTATTGAAAATAATTTTTGCAATACTCCAAAGCTTCTAATGTAATTGTTTTCATCGATCATAAGACTGTCCATATTGGGGGTCTCGAGACCCATCGAGACACCCTAAACATGGAGACAGTGCGTTGCAGATACTTCTATCTCGAGACCGTTTCTAAAAATCGAGACAGTCTCGAGACCTTTAAAAAAAATTGCATTAATGTTTGCATATATAAATAAATGCATGCTGTTTTGTATAGTATAGACTTTGGCATAGTGCTTCAAACCTTAGTTTTGTGGAGGTAGGCACTAGGTTTCATCCTCCCTTGAAGCAGCTTTATTTGTTTTTTTATGCAATATTTAAAATATAATGTTTTATTTTATCTTAAAATATAATGTTTTATTTTATTTCAACTAATGTAATTTTTCGGATATTAATTAATGTAATGTTTTATTTTATTTCAATGAATGCAATTTTTAGAATTTAATTAATGTAAAATTTTAATTTTATAATATTAAAGTTAGAGACACTTTAGAGATGGTTCAGATGCATATCTAGTGTCTCTAAATATTGAAATTGGAGTTAAAAACACCTTAGAAATACTAAGTGTCTCTAAGAAATGCACATAGCGTTAAGAACTAATGTTTTTGATCGATTTGCTTAAGCTTCTAGTGGAATTATGAAACCTTATGTTTATTTTCATAAACATCATGAGCAAGAGGAGTTAAGCAGAGCATGTGCTCTTATTAGTAGAAACTAAAATTGAAATTTTGTCGCCGTTTGAGATATTGGATGACCCTTCTAAAATTATAATGATAAATTCTACCGCCCAAAATTTTTAAGGTAAATTCTGGTCCTTTTAAACTTTTTTGGACTTATTTAGTCCTTTATTCCTATTTTTCTGATTTTCATTTTTGTAACAAGTAATAATTATTAGTTTTAATCTAAATTAAAATAAAAAAATTAAATAATTGAAATTCGTGAATTCACGCATATTATTTTTTGTGAATTCATGTATTAAAATTTACGAATTCATTGAAATTCGTGAACTTAAATAATAATTAAAATTCCTGAATTCATACATATTATTTTGTGATTAAATTTGTGATTAAAATTATATTCCACGGTAAGTTTAATAATTAAATAGGTTAGTAACGTAGATTGTATCGCGATCTAACAATATCAAAAATAGTGTTGAGAAAAAGGTGAAATGAGGCTGACAAGTGGGAGACAGAAATAAGGTTTGAGGGTGAGGTAAGTGAAATTGGTAATTTATGGAGTATAGTGTTTTTCTTTTTGTTTTTTTTTTTCTGGTAAATAAAATGTTTATTTCACCAAGTATAACGATGAAGATTACAAACACACAACCTGACTTCAACTAGCTACTTGAAAATCTACTTCTGATTAGCTTTGAAGTAAACTCAACAATCCACTATCTCTTTGGCAACGTAAAACAATTAGCAGTTGACATTGCTTAACATCACTTTGAGCATTCCGAGCTGCTTCCTTAAACCTCCTGTTATTGCGCTCTTTCCAAATCTGGCAGATCACCACAACTAGCACCATTCTATACATTCTTTGTTTGTTGATCTTGTTTCGACACTATGTAATCATATACTCCTTCTCTTATTCCCAGCACCTGCCATTCTAGGGTTTTCACTCCATGCAGATACTGCTTCCCATATTATGGTGGAGAAGCTATACCGAAAAAAAAAGTGATTACAAGACTCCAACTCATGTTCACATAAGCTACAAACCAAGTCCACACTGATCCCAATGTTAGACAAGTTATCACTCGTACTAAGCTTCTCCAAAATGGTAAGCCATGTGATGAACAATGTTTTAGGGGGCGCTATGCAACATATAATCTTCTTCCATGCTACCCTCTGAGTAGGTCCCCTTAACTCAATGTACAACTTCTTAATGGAAAACTTTTGCTTATTCAGAATGTTCTGCCTTGCATTAGAAACTGCAAAAATCTCTTTAGCCTCCAATATCTTCCTCACTACCCATGATGCTTGGGATGGGATTTTCATGGTAGTGAGGTTCTGAGATTGTATGTAAAAGCCATGAATCCACTGGATCCATACCTTTTCAATCTGATGAATCACACTCCAGTAATGTTTGCAGATTGTTGTCTTATTCCACCAATATAGATCAATTATATTCAGTCCATCAGCACTCTTAGGGAGGCAAACCTTCTCCCAACCCACCAAAACTCTTTTGGATTTCTCAGATTGTTCAGTCCAAAGAAAGAATCAGCAAGCAGATTGTATGGCTTTAGTTACTTTTTGGGGCAGTAGGAACACTTGACTTCAATAAGTCTACATACCAAATAGAACAGATTACACCAATTACACTATTCCTGCACAGAACAGAAATTTTGAGGCCCAATTATCAATCTCTCAGTGATCTTCTTGATTAGAGGCTGGCATTGCATGACTGATAATTTTTTTGAGGACAAAGGTGAGGGGACACCTTTGGTACGTCATGGTTGCTTGAAGGCAACCTTGCTTTAATACTCTTAGTATTCCTCTACTTGGATGACAACATTGCCCCAATACTCGTAGAGTGGGAGAAGTATGCCCTACGTCATGGAATCTTGCTCTTACGGAAGTTTACCTCTTGGTAATCTTCTCCACTTATACTTTATCGACAGCTGGTCTAAAGTACAGTACGGAATTATCTTCTCGAGGCATAAATATCCTAGAAAGGTGTCAGTACCGACCTATCACATCAACTAAAGTAGGGAAGGTTCCCCATCAAAGTCGGTTAGGAAACTTCCCAAGTCTCCTTGAAATGACTAAAATACCCTTACCATCACAGGTATATATATAGATTTTACTGCATAATATCAGGTATCACATTCATTATCTCTCAACCCAGCGTTACATTTTGCAAGTCGGAGTTCAAGGACTAAAACCACATGGAGAAGCTCTTCCCACCATAATCTCTTCGATACATGGTAATTATTATGTGTTAATGATCCTTGAACATCTGTGTGTTTAAGGGTTACAAATCTCGATCCCATCAATTGGCGCCATCTGTGGGAAGTCAAAACTAAGGCGTGAGATCCTCTTTACAGTTTTCTTTCAAAAAACATCTTGAATACCAAGATCGATATATGCATGAACTCGTTTTTCTCAAAACCATATCTGTATATATGAGGAATTTTGTATGGATAAACCCATAGATAAACATGAATATGGATATATTTATCATATGCGATTGATTAAAACTTGTTGTCAAGGAAAATCTGACCATAAAGCACAACGAAACATGATTATTTGCTAGAAACACGTGGTTTTGATGGATATATTTGACGGCGCATTCATATGGATATTATGGGATATTATTTGGCTATCTATTATCTACTCAAACCATGAAAAGGCAAAATGAAAAACTAAAGGCTATTCCTCGAATGTTATAGATAATGACAACTCTTCCCCGAGATCTGGGGAGGGAATTCGAGGAATCTGCTACACCACATAGCCAAATGACCCTGAAAGATCCTCCCTCTTCCACTGGGGTCAGGCGAGGAAGTTTCCAAAGACCTCTAACTCTCCGAGAAGAGTTGGGGTTATCAACACTCCCTCGAAGTCAACCTAATCAGGTTACTCAACTAGGCATGGTTGCCACATTCTCAAACACAGAGCACATGTGTGGTTTGGATCCAATTCAGATACGTCAATTACTGGAAAGATTGTTGCGAGAAAATGAAAAAGGCCAGAGAGAACGTCTAGAAACAATTCAGGAAAATTCCAGTCAAGAACAAAGGGAACCTTCCAACGAAAGAAGGTTTCTTTCTCATGAAGGACAACGTTCCGTGTATGGCCTGAGGTAAAAAGTGCCCTACATTCCCGAGAAGGGTCACATGAATAGATAAGAATGGTTGAAAGCTACTTCGGCAACTCGAATTAATGAAGAAGATCAGTCGACTTCCTACCAGCCTTATTTTGAATCGGCATCCGCCACTGGATCGGAGGTGACTGCTTTGAGAAAATAAATGAAGGAGATGAAGAGGCATTTATTGAAGCCTGGTCCAAATGATTTCGATGATATAAGTTCTCCTTTCAGTGATGCAATACTGTAGGAAACCTTGCCCCCAAATTTCAGGGGGATACGGGAACAATATGATTACTGATCCCATGGAACACCTCATGAGTTTCGAGAACAGTTCCACCCTTCACCAGTATACCGATGGAGTCAAGTGTAGAGTCTTCCTCACAACTCTCACTAAATCGGCGTAAAGATGGTTTAGTCAGTTAAATCTGCATGCATACGGACTTTCATTGACTTCAACAACCTTTTCTCGCATCAATTCGCAAGTGTACAGAGGCAAAGTCGTACTTCTGTATATTTGATGTCTCTATGGCAAGGTTCCCAAGAAAGCCTTAGAGATTACCTTCGGAGATTCAATTCTGCCGCCTTGGAAGTACCCACTACCATTTCGGAGGTAAAGATGCACACCTTAACACAGGGCTTATACAATGGAGACTTCTTCAGTTCTTTGGCCAAGAAAGCATGTACTTCGTTCGAAGATCTCTTAGCTAGAGCAGACAAGTTTGTAAACTTGGAAGAAGTCAGGGGATGAAGAAAGAAGAAGATCGAACCATCAGTCCTCGCCAGGAGACATCTTTGCCTATCCCAGAAATGGCTCCTCGTGGGATAGAGGAAAAGAAGGAAAAGAATGATAGAAGAAGAGAACCCCACAATTTTCTAAGAAATGAGAGATTTGATAAAGACAATTATACGTACACCCCTCTCATGGTGGCACCCGTTGTGCTATTTACAATACTGTCAAGGCAATCGACAGGGTTCTCCCTACCTCAAAGCTATCGGAGGATACTTCAAAATCTCAGAGTGGGTCCTTATTGTGAGTACCATAATGAATTTGGCCACGAAACAAACCAATGTAGACATTTGAAGGATGCCATAGAATGTTTGATAAAAGAAGGCAAACTAGTTAAGTTTGTGAAGAAGGAACGTGGTCATAAAAGGAAGGAGGATGACAGGAAGGTACGAATTCGTCGGTTTGGCAAGGGAGACCTAGTATTAAGAAGGGTTGATGCCTTAAAGCCAACTAGGAAGTTCGAGCCCAATTGGGAAGGACCCTACAAGGTCGCAGAAGTCCTAGCTGGCGGAGCCTACGAATTGATGGATGCCAAGGGGGAAGTTTCGTCTTGCCCATGGAATATTAGCAAGCTGAAGAAGTACTATGTGTAGGGGAAGATAACCCCTACGTTTTGATCACCACTCACAGATGACACATTCCTGCCCAATTCGCAGATGTTGCTTTCCTGCCTATACATACAAATTGGATTTTTTGAACGTGAATATGACGTAGTTCCTTTTGAAATTTGTGGCCTCAAGGACCTTAGTATAATGAAATGGGTTCAAGGTTGTTGATGAGCAACCTTGCCCATAAGGAACCAGAGCGTTTCAAGGGTGATCAAGGTTGTCGGCAGGCAACCTTGCCCCAAGAGTAGCTACATGCGCTACTGGAAAAAGGGGTGAGCTAGCTACATGCGCTACTGAAAAAAGGGTGAGAAAGGTTTCCGGAAGGCAACCTTGGCCTAAGAGTAGCTACATGTGCTACTGGAAAAAGGGGTGAGCACTTTAAAAAGAGGTGAGCAAGGTTGTCGGCAAGCAACCTAGGCAGAGTAGCTACATGCACTATTAGAAAAAGGGGTGAGCAAGGTTGTCGGCATGCAACCTTGGCCCAAGAGTAGCCACATGCGCTACTGGAAATCGACATTGGGTTGGCAGCAATGCCCCTATGCTACGGGTTGAACAAGATTATAGACATACAATCTTGCCCAAACACAATGGTTACCCAGAATAAATATTCTAAACAATTATCAGTTTGACAAACTCCTATTTCTTCAGAAAAAAGGGGGGGGGGGGGAGAATACATATATGAACATATCAAGCAACATGCAAGAATGCAAAGTATGACGAATCCTACAAAGTATGACGAATGCAAAAGAAAAAGCAATGTATAAGAGGAATGACAAGAAAATTTTCCAAGCAAGGTGATCAAAAGCACGATAGGCATATAGGCTCATGGGCCATAAATTGTTCAAGTAAAATGAAATAAAGGCTACTAAGCCATTGTAGCAAAAACAGAAAAAAAAAAAGAGGCCAGAAAGCCATTGTAGCAAGCATAATTGTATCAGAATTACAGGAATTCACCCTACGCAGAGAGGTTCTCAGATGCTTCACCTTCTAGTTTTCCTTCCACGGCAGAGTTGGTCGCATCCTGACCTTCTTCTTCAGCTTCACCTCCCGTTTCCACCGAATCCTTCTGAAGGGAGATGAATCCCACTTCTGAGGTAACTTTCTTAGGTGGAGGAGTCGTGATGTTTGGCACATGGGTGTTCTTAATGGCGGGCAAGTCTCCCAGAACGGAGCTAGAAGCACCTGTAAGAGAAAGGTTATAGAAGGGATTTTACATGGCAGTTAAGGGGGGATCAAGGATAAGGCTGAGGGTAAGTTCCTCGTGCAGACTTGCACCACAGGTCGTTCAGGGGTTGCAGATGAGGAGGGAGCTTAAGATTGTCCATGAGAGTCTTTGTATTCACCTCTCCCGAGTAGGAAAGCTCCATCATCTGTGCGGCAAGGTTGGATGCTCCCCGACGGACAAAGTGGCGATTGGTATGACCCAAACCGCGTAAGTACTGGCTACTCCTTTGTATGCTTCAACCAATCTCTCTGCCAGCGTCTTCAGGAAGGCTTGATCTACAGCTGTGTGGAAAAGTCCTTGCTGGCAAGCCTGGATGCCACCCTCGTATCCTTCTTGGCGAGCTCTGACCAAACTCTCCGCTTGATTCTTCTCTAGATAAGCCTTCTCTCCAGAAATTTGCTGAGGGAATCCACTTGCACCTGAGCATCTGTAAGATTGACCTCCATCTTCTTACACTTAGTTTCCAAACTGGAAATTTAGAGCAGGGCGTTGGCAATCTCTTTATTCTTTACCTTGGAGGAGGCAGTAGAGTCTTTCTACCTTCTTTTCTCAGCCTCGGCTAAGAAAGTGCCAACCTGAGGGGAAAAACGAGTAAGTTATTTTACGGAAAAATGATGAAAAAATACACTTGGAAGTAAATGTTAGAAAAATATTCAAACTTGGATCAAAGCATGCCCTATGGAATTGTGAAGGGCTTCGGTTGAGAATTCAGATGCTTGATTCCTCTCGGAGGAGTTGGTCATGTGGCGGAACAGAGCCACGCATTGGGAGCCTTCTATGGAGGTTAGTAGTACAGGGAGATGAACTTCGAGTTGATTGGAGAATTGCTGGACGGACATAGCAGGAACCTTGCTTCCAGAAGCCTTGGTAACTTTTTCCTTCTTGGCAGGAGGATGAGGAGGGGGCATATCAATCATTGCTCGACTGCGAGTCCTAGTACGCACTCTTTCTGAGGAAGGATGTGCAGGAAAAAGCAGGAGTAGACTTGCCCAAGAAGGATGCCCCCTTGGAAGTTTGCTCCTCAACAACTTAGCTCGGAGGAAAGTTGACTTCAATCTTTGGAAACAAGGGCAGATGAACAGAGCATGGAGTGGATTCCACCACGATGACGTCATCTTCCTCCTCAGAGCCTTGAGCCGTTTTCAACCAATCCATAACTGCAAAAACTAGAAAAATAGAGATTGTCACATTTTTGCAAGATATACAAAGTGTGTGAATTTAACGAAACACTGAAGCGAACACCTATTCATCCCTAGAGTGGAAGGTTGGCGAAGAGGAGGACCAAACCGAAATAGGCCAATGCGGAAGAATCCGTAAGGAGGTCGCGAATATTGAAATCATTCTCAGAATTAAGGCGGGTACTCAACTCCCTCATAAGCACCTCATCTGAAAAAGGAATGGGGGGCACCTCCCCCTAGGAGGAGTTTTCAAAAGCATACCGCCAGTGTTGCACAGTGAAAGGCCAAGAATTATCAATGGGTGTTACAAAGATGTAATGGGGCTACCAAGTTTTGTCATTCCTAGTATTCTTACCCAGAAAATGAGCGGGACTATTAGTGTGGGAACTAAATATAACCATCCCCTTTTGATACTTCATTTGATAGCAAGCATGAAAGAGCTCCTGAGTAGGATTACCTCCGTGGGTTTTCAAGACTATGTAAAAAGAGAGAGTAGTCCTAATGGAATTGGGGATAATTTGACTGGGCCAGACACTAAAGAGATCACAAATACGAGCTAGATATGGGCATATCGGAAGCCTAAGGCCAACCTCGAAATGCTTTTTCTAAAAAGGCAATGTGGGGGGAGTTGTATAATTTGGCTATTCACTAGGGCTTGGAACCTGAAAGCGGAATCCCTCTATCCTCAAATCTTTGATTAAGGCTTGAACTTCGGCTTGCTTAACGAGAGAAGGGGATGTAGTAATCAGATTCCAGTTATCCCTATTTGAAGAATAATCGGGTTCTACAGGCGAAGGAAATGAGACCGACCCTGACCCATCCTTCTTAGGGGACAAATGTGGGACGGAAACGGAGGCAGAAAGAGAAGAAACTTCTTCGCCGGCAGAGATAGTCCGGTGAGTGGACGACTCAGAAGGGTTTAGGTCAAACCTTTCCCCCAAATCAGGTAAAAACGACATCACAACTACAAAGCACGAAAAGATGTAAGCCTACAAGGAGAGTAGCAGCGAAGTACCTGAAAGGATGAACGGAAAAGTTGGGGCTACGATGAGAAATTCTGGTGGAAAAGAAAAATCGAAGAAGTAGAGCTAGAGAGAAGTGGAGCGCAAAATGAAATGAAATAAATGAAAAAAAACGGTAATAATTCAAATTATAACCGTGCTGAGGTGGTTTTCCCTTAAAAATGCTCCACGTGTGTAACTGATGCGACATGGGATGTCACATCTCTGAAAAAGTGGAATTCGCAGAGACAGAGAGAGAAAACTCCTCAACTGCTTTACCTTATCTGAACAAGCAAGGTTGTATAGAAGGAATGTTACTACTGAAAATTCCTTACGAGATCTGAACAAGTTTTCTTTTTTCAGACTTGATGGGGGAGGAGTTGATAGGACACCTTTAGTATGTCATGGTTGCCTGAAGGCAACCTTGCTGTAATACTCTCAGTATTCCTCTACTTGGATGACAATCTTGCCCCAATACTCGTAGTAGCGGGGGAAGTATGCCTTGTATCATGAAATCTTGCTCTTACGGAAGTTTACCTCTTGGTAATCTTCCCCACTTATACTTTATTGATAGCTGGTCTAAAGTACAATATATAATTGTCTTCTCGAGGCATAAATATACTAGAAAGGTATCAGTATTGACCTATCACATCAACTAAAGTAGGGAAGGTTCCCCACCAAAGTTGGTTAGGAGACTTCCCAAGTCTCCTCGAAATAACTAAAATTCCATTACCATTACATGTATATATACAGATTTTACTGCATAATATCAGGTATCATGTTCATTATCTCTCACATACGATAGAACTCGTTGAATTCTCTCAAGCTTTCGTATTCTATACACACTGACTTGATCGTCGGAGTCGCGACGCCGGCACACAACCCGGCGTTACGTTTTGTAGGTCGGAGTTCAAGGACTAAAACCACGTGGAGAAGCTCTTCCTACCATAATCTCTTCGATACAAGGTAATTATTATGTGTTAATGATCCTTGAACATCTGTGTGTTTAAAGGTTACAAATCTCGACCCCATCAAAAGGGACCCCTAAGTATTTGAATGGCAGTTCTCCCTTTGTTAAGCCAAACTCAGACATTATCTGCTCTTAATCTTCTCTTGTTACTCTTTCAAAGTAGATGCTACTCTTAGCTTGATTACCTTTGAGCCCCGATGTTTATGACAATTTAGTGAAAGCTCTAAGTAGCTCTCTTACTGAATGTATGCCCCCCCTTGAAAATATGAGAAGATCATCAACAGAGCAAACTTCCACAAGCTCAAATCTTCTGCATCTTGGATATGATATTGGAATAAGTTGTTGTTGTGCAATTCCTTGAGGACTCTATGCAAATACTCCATGCATATCACAAATAAATAAGGAGATAGGGGGTCCCCTTTCCTCAATCCTCTCTTAGTTTTAAAAGGGGAGGTGTAACATCCCGAATTTTCCAAATAGAGTATTAAATAAGTTAACACTCCTAAATATATTAAAAATATTTTCACAGCAAAAAAAAGTTTTTTATCTTTTTATGAAAACAGACATATCATGTTTATAGTCGTTGTGTAGAGTATTTTATTCCGAGTCTATAGACGCTAAGTTTGCTAAAAAAAGATTCCGCATGAAAAAGTTATGCACGTTTAAAGGTTTTAAAACGTAAGTTGCTGCACAGCTGCTTTTGCCTCGCAGCTGCTTCCGCTTGCAGCAGCTTACTGCGCAGCAGCTTTCGCATCGCAGTAGCTTATTGCACAGCTGCTTGCTTCTTCCTATAAATAGGCGCTTAAGATTTTCATTTTCATCATTCAGTTTTCTATTCTCTCTCATTCATCTTACAACATAAGCTCGTCATATCTGCTTGTGTGATCATGATGTCTTGATGTTACGGTCAGCAATGGTATTTTCAATCAGGTGGGTAATCTTTTCTCAAAAATATGTTTGAGTTAATAAACTCTAGAATAACATGAAAATTCAGTTATCCATAAAATATTTTCATGTGCGTTTCATGTGATATACTCTAGTTAATCGATCGAGATACTTAGTGAGTACACAGGTACTACCTGAGTATTGTGCGCACCACGTTGCAATACAATGAGTTGATCTCCATTTGTATTGTAGCTAGCGGTCTTGAGCTAAGGCTCCTGGCCTATGTTAATGTTGACTGTGTTACTCCACGGACTCTATCCTGGATACAAGTCAAATAGACTATGGTAACCATAGCTATGGTGCCTAGTCCGAGTATAAAGATCGAACGTCACATCATGCATCAAAAAAATATATTTTGTATGGTCAGGGGTGGATTTCTGTTTTAAAACCCTCTGATGCATACCATGTTAAATGGATAATCTGCTAAGATTCCAAAGTATTTTTCCAAAATGGCACATGCCCACTGAGTACACTAGTACTCAGCCCCAAATGTTTTCAAATATTTTCAGGTCGAAAGGCAGTGATGGGATGCGAGGCTGAGGAAGAGGTTATTGTTGTAGCCAATGTATGCTTCCGCTATGTGATTTAATTGTGCAACTTTGAATATGTCTCAATGTGTTATTTATTACTTTTATGGAGAGTGCCTTGTAATCAGCTTCTCTTGGACGCTCGAATTCCCACTCCATCATGATATCATCATTAGGTGAAGTGGATGGTCGACTCCTTTTGTTATGCTAGACACGGGTTTAACCCATATTTTATTTTAATGGGTGTAGCGCGGTTTTGTCGCCTCACTTCATTAAATATATGAATAATTGTTATGTGTGCAAAAAGTATGCCCCTTTCTTTCCCGCTTCTTTATTCCCCTCTGTCGCGTCACGATTTATGGGAACCGGGATGTGACAGGAGGTGATTTCCCCATTAACACAGATAGAATATGATCCAGCGTTAAGGCTAATCATAATCCACTGAACAAATTTATGAGGAAAGCCAATATCCAACAACAAATATTTAAGGAAAGGTCATTCAACATAATTATAAGCCTTTTGGATATCTATTTTCACCATACACATAGGAGATATGTGTTTTCTGGTATCCCTTAATAATTTGATGACTTAACAACACATTATCAAAGATCACCCTTCCGTTTATGAGGGTTGATTGGCTTTCACTGATGATCTCTTTCAACACTTCCTGCATTTTGTTAGCTAAAACTTTTGTTATGATTTTATATAGCACACTGCAACATGCAATGAACCTAAATTCCTTGATATTACTAGCATTAGAATAGTTAGGCAGTAAGAAAATTAAGGCAACGTTGATTGCTTTAGGGAGATAACCTGTTTGGAAGAATTGTTGCACAATTACTATTACTTCATCTCTAATGATTTCCCAAGCATGCTTGAAGAAATGTACATTATAACCATCTAAGCCTAGAGCTTTGTTGGAGTTCATGCTAAAAAGAGTTGTCTTAATCTCTTGAGGCGAACAGTTACTGAATATATGTATCTTGTGATTGTGAGAAACTGTTGGACCCCTCTCCACCGCTTCTTTTTCTACTATTAGCTAAAACTTTTGATATGATTTTATATAGCACATTGCAGCATGCAATGGGCTAGTACTAGCATTAGAATGCTTATGCAGTAAGGAAATTAAGGCAACATTGATTGCATTAGGGAGATAACCTGTTTGGAAGAATTGTTGCACACCTGCTGTTACTTCTTCTCCAATTATTTCCAAAGCATGCTTGAAGAAATGTACATTATAACCATCTAAGCCTGGAGCTTTGTTGGAGTTCATGCTAAAAAGAGTTGTCTTAATCTCTTGAGGAGAACAATTACTGCATAGTTGTAACTTGTGATTGTGAGAAACTGTTGGACCCCTCTCCACCACTTCTTTGTCTACCATTGGTAAAGTGCTAGCTGCATTTCCCATCAAATTCTTATAGAATCCTTGGACTTTCTCTATAATTTGATTCTAAGAAATACACCTATCACTATTTGCTGATATTAAGAGCTTTATGGCCTTGTTGTTCTATCTTGTTTTTGCATAGACACAGAAGTATTTGGTGTTTGCATCTTCTAGTTTCATCCAATCATCTCTGGATTTTTGCTTCCAAATGCTCTCTTCTATATTGTTCCATTTTTCAATCTCTCCCAACAACCTCTTTTCCTTTGAAATTAGAGACTGATTCATCTGATCTTGAGCAAGTAGAATTTGAGTATCATACAACTCAACTCTCAAAGACTTCAGCCTATGAGGAATGTTTCTAAAATAAGTGTTGTTGAGCTTATTAAAAACTGATTTCATATTCTTCAGTTTATACCAAATGTTGAGTAACTTGTTGTCATGAGATTGGCTACCCCAACCCTCTGTCAATATGTTCTTGAACTCTGAGTGATCTGTAATCACATTCAGGAACTTGAATGGATAGTGTTTACTAGTCAAGTCATCTAATTCTCAGAACTTGAGGGCTATAATCTGAGATATCATTCTCTATCAACTCCACAGCTACACATCTGAATCCAATGCTCTAGTTGAGATTGCCTAGACATTCACAAAGAGTATCTGCTTCCAATGATCCTTAATGGAACAAGCTCATTTTCTCTCAAACAATCCTCAAAATCTTTAGTTTCCTATGCACTCACTAGTTGCCCATTATACCTGTCCTCTGCAGTAAATAGAGTCTTAAAATCTCCTTCTATTAACATAGGTTCATATACTCTATTACAAATGCTAGTAATAAAAGACCACTACTCTTCCTTTGCTCAATAGAATTCAGAGCATAGATAGCTATCATATGAAAGCTAGTTCCTAAGATCCTATCCAATATCTCAACATCCATAGCTTGTTCATGATTTTCATACCACTGCACATTCACCTTTCTTGGGTCCCATCCCATCCAAATCCTCCCGTTCTCAGCATGGGAGTAGTTGTTTAGGAATTCCCATCTCTTATTCAACTTCTTAGCTATCTTTTGAAACTTCAAACTCTTCACTCTAGTCTCTACTATATATAAACCAAAGGGGATAAGGTCCCCGCCCTCTTCAAGAGGATCAAACTCAGTAGCTTGTTGTAGCATGTGATAAGAATTAACTGCTCTCAGTTCTTCATCTTTTTTCCTCCTACAACTTGACTGCAAGTTCTCTTGGGGATATTCCACTCTTCCTCCTCATGTTCCACCCTTTCTTCTGCTTGCTATTTTTCTTTACTTTCATTTTAAGTCTCCTTTCTTGTAGGATGAGCTTTCTTATGTTCTGATTCTCTTTAGGCACCCATTGCTTCTTTATTCCAAGCTTCAGTTTAGGTTTCATTCGTTGAGCACAATCATGACCAGTCGTATTGCATTCTTTGCAAAATGGTGGTACTCATTCATAGAGCACTTTCTGCTCTACCCTTCTACCATCTCCATCTTCAATAGTTATAGTGTGCTTCAAAGGAAGGGTAACATCAATTTCAACCAATAAACGTGCATAAGAAATTCGAGTTTGAGTTGAGGTACACTCATCTGCACATATTGGCTTGCCTAAGATGCTCCCTATTCTGCTCAGAGATTGCCCTCCCCAACAAGTGAGTTTTACCCAGAGAGGAACTACTTTTCAGTATCTCTTTCTCAAAACTAAAAGCAGCATCCCATTTCTTCACTATCATAGGTCTATTAGCTATTGTGTGAGGCCCTTCCATCAAAATCAGATCTCTTTCAACCACAGATTTAAAGCGTACCACAAAATAGCCTTCCTGGTGATAGAATGTCTCTAGATCTACAATATTCAACTACCTCATGAAAAAAGTTTGCAGATATTAAATGGTTGGTGTATCTCCAATTATATACAGTATAATTGCATTGTGCCACATCACAATTTCAACATCTACCTCACTCTTCTCTAAGCATGCAACTGGAGCACCATTTTTCACTATCGGAGCTATATAGTTTAGCTGCATACCTTTTTTGTCGGGAATTTGTTCTGATTTCTCATGTGTTGAGTTCTCTGGTGTCGATTCCATCTCCAATCGTCTTTGAATCGCTGCTCTTTCACTGGCTGCTTGCGAGGATTTAGCGTGGATCTCCTTTTGTAAGCTCACTGTTTCATTGATTATGCTTTCAATGTTCCTCGGAGTCTCCACTGCGGATCAAGCTCTGTCGCGGGAAATCAACATCGGAGAATTCCACTACACTGGATTCACGACCACCACCTTCTTCGACCGACCTCGTGTTGCTTTCATCGACGAGAAGCGCACGTTAGCAAATCTCCACTATAGTGCGCCTCGAGAGCTGAAGGATTCCTGCTCTTTTTATTTGGGTCCTTTTGCGAGTATAGTGTTTTCTTAGAACCGTAATTTTTACCGCTTTTCAATTATAGGTCAAAATTTTGTGGGCTTTCAATTTTATGAAAATATCTAAAAAATTGATGAGCCCGATAGGGCTTAGTTGGACATGAGAATTTTTGAGCTCATGTGAGAATCGTGTGCGACTTAGCCAATCGGGCTCAAATTTGTCCTGAAAATGATTAAATTTTTAGATATTGTCATAAAATTGAAAACTCGCAAAATTTCGGCCAACAGTTGAAAACAAGTAAAAGTTACGATCCTAAAAAAAATGCTTTGCTCTAATTTATGGGGGCGTGGATTTTTTGCTTTCTTTATTAATGGATATTATATATATATATATATATTGAGAGAACCAACATATGATATTATTAATTGATTTGATAAACTAAAATCTGGGAGAAAAAAAGGAAGGACTAAGATTTATCTTAAAGATCTTGAATGCTAACCATGATAATTAAACCATATAGGCAAAGGTTTTAATAAAATGTTAGTGTTTTAATTGAGAAGAAGATCACTACATTGACCTGATTGATTATGAGCCACATACAAAGTGGACCACGTTAGATTATAATATAAATAATGAAGAAATAGTGATATTTTATTAAGAAAAGTGTGAAATATTATCCAACAACGAAAAGTAATTTATTTATTATAGATATCCTAATAAAATAATTATGATTTAATTATTATGGAAGGGAGTATATCTTAGAAGAACTAATATTGAAATCGACCCTCCAAGTTTTTTTGTTTACAGTTAATTAAATCATCTATAACCCATTTCTCTTAAAAGAACTAATATTAATTGTTTATGCATTTTCTTTTGTGGTAGAAATGGGTTATAGATCCGAGGCAAAGAAAATATTAGAAGCATCTCTACTTTGTGTGCTGCACGCAAGCACGCTTTAGTTTATCTTATTCTTCTTTCTTTTTTGTCGTCGTCTTTTTAAACTTAAAACTTATGTACTCGAGTTTAGACTTTCGATAATGTTTAGATGATGTGTCAATTTTTAAGAGACTTTTATTCTTTATTTTCAAAATATAGAAAAAGGCAGCCAAGAGTTCAACAATTCTGTCTAAAAGATTTTTGCTCTATTGATTGATCCGTCTTAAAATTCCAAATTAAAATAGTAATTTTGTTTTGGTAAAATAAAGAAAACTAATTTCGACCTAACATAAACTAGTAAAGGTTTGGAATTTGACATTTGGGGATTACTTATTGTACTTGGTTCTTTAATTAAATATAGTATATTATGTTGTTTTATAATTAAAATAAAGCCAAAAAAACTATTATATGTTCATTTGTTCAAAATAAACTATAAACTATGTTTAATGTAAAAATAATGTCCACGGTTCGATTATTAAATTAAAATGCAGAGATAAATGAAAAGCAAGTTTGATTTATTACTGATGTCATGGAAATCTTGTTGTCTATGATGCCTAAATTATTTTCATTGTCTCTTTATTTTATTTTTCTTTTAGTACGATGTAGACATCCTGTCTAGTGGCAGTGCCCACATAATTTTATCCAAGTTCTTTTTTTTTAATTGGATAAAAGTAAACTAAATCAAGGATAAATTAATCTAATTTTTTCTTTTAGCATACTTTGATCGTTAATGCTTTCTCCCCAACAGAATCTCTTTTGTTAAAATTAGGTCCTTACTTTCGATGTCCTAAAACTTAATTTAACACAAATGATCAAATTATAAAAACCCTAACCTTAGAGGAGGTCTCCCATGCGACTTCCCATTTGCTGTACGACCGGGTCCAGGCCGGGTCGACCCGATCAACCCGGGTTTCACCCGTTGACCCGGTCATTTTTTTTTTTTATAATTTCAGTTTTTTTTTTTGTCTCCGCTTTCGGCTCCGATTTTACGGTTCCGCCTTTGGCTCCGATTTTACGGCTCCCCCTTCGCTCCGATTACAAATATAATGATAATCGGCGGGCAATAATTTGAACTTTTTCGGGTAGCTCCGAGGCCTTCGGCTCCCCTCGCTCGAATCTTGACCAAAGAAGAAGCGGCAAACAAAAAAACGAAGAGGCAAACAAAAAAAAGTGAAAAAAAGTAGATTAAAAAAAATTAAATTAAAATCTGAAAAAAAAACAAACTGAAAACAGAAAAGGAAAACAGGAAGATTAAAAAAAAATCGGAAAAAAAAAATCTGAGCGCGTGCACCCCACACACCGCGCGTAGGTCAGGCGCGTACGCCCCACGTGCGGTCGCATGGGTGCGACCGGTCGCACGCAAGTTTTTGTGCTAACCTTAATATGCATAAAAGTATTCTCAAATTCTGCCCTAGAATTTCGTTGTAAATTATAGTACAAGAGCTCAACTTTAACAAATAAAACTACTTGACCTTGATCAGATAAAAATAAAAATATAGAATTTTTTTTTAATGTCGTGGGAACCCGCAGCCGCTACTTTCGGTGCACACTGGGTAAACTCCCGTCCCTTGTGCAGTAACCTGCAAACTACATAAGGCAGGAAAACCACACTTTCTAAGTACAAGTGTGACAGACTCGACCTATAGAGGCGTTTCATGAGGTTCGAACCTGAGACCTCTCAGTCTAATGCGCTCACTTTTTACCACTATGTCATTTCCAAGAGGACAAAAATATAGAATTCTAAACATATACTATATGCATTTTCCAAAAATAATACTCTCTCCGTCCCATTCATCTTGTTACGTAGTCCTTTTTAGGTTGTCCCATTTATCTTGTCACGTTTTCTTTCATGTAAATAATTAGAAAATCACTTTATTCACTTTAAAATACTTTATATCACTTTAAAAAAAATTATGTTCATTTATTCACTATACTAAATATCATCTTTATACATAATATCCTTTTTCTTAATACCTGTAAAAAAAAAAAAAACTTAACTAAATGAAGGGAACAGAAAGAATGCTCCTTTTCTTCCTAAAGAGTATATCACTAATTCCAATTCCATGCACCACTAAAATGTTCCCTACTTCGGTTTGGGTCCTGAACCCACACAATCATTTACATGACTAAGCATTTGAATTTATTTGGTTATGGCTTTTGGTACGTGGCGGCAATTGTAAATTTATAGGGTGAGTTTCCCTCCTAAGTTTCCATTTTGTCAGGTTTCCCTCCTATCACATCAAGTTTACAATGGTTCTGTTCTCATCAAGTTATCAAATTAATTTATGTATAAATTAGTTAAATTTCGACTTGTACAGCAAAATTATTTTTCAATAATGTACAATTAATTCCTCCGAAAGTAAAGTTGTAAGAGTAAAGGATTATGTATAAAGAGATTTGCCTATAACTAATTACAATAAACTCCTCACTTAAAAAGTATAATGGACATGTTTCCAATCAACAAACTTTTAAATCAACCAAATACTATTATTTAATTCCGTACATGTCAATTCTTGTGTGTGTTAGTCTAGTGACAGTGAGATTAATACCCAAATCAAAGATCACGAGTTCGAGTTCTCCGACACGCGGTATTTAAATTTTCTTGTAATATTATTCAAAAAAAAAAGAAAAAACTTTTAATTTAACCAAATATTATTTAACCCCGTACATTCAATTCGTAATACACTCTTTCGAAAATGAAGGAAGTATATATAAAGTGACATATCACATCATTGAGTTATGCATGTCATACATATTAATTACCTATTCATATCTTAAATTCATTTAAATCAGTCATATTCGCAATATCTAATTCTGAAATCTGATAGGGTCTTGCAATTTGCATCATCACTCATTGTCCATGATATATAAAAAAGAAAAAAGAAAAAGAGACAAATGTATTTACTTTTAAAAAGTATATCTTCTATGAAGATAAGATACGTTGAAATCGCAACGTTCAAAACGTTAACCTATTCTTAAAAAATTGAGTAATTAAATTCCTTCAAGTTTCGACTTTTTAATTATTATTACCTAATACAAGATTTATGAGCTCGCCAGAATTAATTTATTTCGACGTGACAATAAAATTATTAAATACTTCATGAGCGGTTGGAATTCATTCTTTAATTAAAACCCATGACATATGTCAATAAATTATTAAATTCAAGACTTCAAAATATATATAGAGTCAACTTTTCATATAATTATATTGAGCAATGAAACACAAATTTTAGCCTACTTTCCTCAAAAACATAAATTTTAGCTATTTTTTTTTTATTTTGGAACAAAAATATTTTTGGGTACAAGGAGTCGGGTACTTTTGGTACTTATATGGTCATTAGTACCAAAGTACCAAATTACTTAATTTTTTTTTGTGCATCTGTTGTTACTTTTGACACTAATATGGTCATTAGTGTCAAAGTACCAAATTACTTAATATTTTTCTTTGTGTTTTCTGTTAGCTCTTTTGGCACTAATATAAAGTACCAAATTTTTTTTTTGTGCTTTATGTTGGCACTTTTATCATTAGTGCCAAAGTACCAAAATTTCACAATCATTACATTTCGTTACGACAATGTCTCATTTTGAACATGACAAGTTATACTGCTCTGATTATGCGGCTCCGCCTTCGGTTCCGATTTTACAGTCTTCGCTCCTATTACTAATATAAGGATAATCGTTGAACAACAATTTGGATTTTTTTCGGCTCGGTTCGAGGCCGTCGGCTCCCCTCGCTTGAATCTTGACCAAAGAAGAAACGAAAACAAAAAAACGAAGAGACAAACAAAAAGAAAGAGGCGAAAAAATTATAAAATAAAAAAAATCTGGAAAATAAAAAAACAGAAAAAAAGAAAAAAGACGGCTCCCCTCGCTTGAATCTTGACCAAAGAAAAAGCGGCAAATAAAAAACGAAGAGACAAACAAAAAAAAGAGGCGAAAAAATTATAAAATAAAAAAAATCTGGAACATAAAAAAACAGAAAAAAAAGAAAAAATAGAAAAAATGAAAAATTGGAAAATTGGAAAATAAAATAAAAAAAGAAAAGAAAACTAGAAAATAAAAAAGAAAACAAAAATAAAGAAAGAGAAATTTGAAAAATAAAATAAAAAAAACAGAAAAAAATAACTTGAAAATAACCAAAAAAAAAGAAAAAAAGAAAGAAAAACCTGGAAATAAAAAAAAAAGGAAAAAAGGGTCAAATAATGATGGATTCGGATATAAGAGGGTAAAGAGTAGTTAGGTCTCAAATTCAAAAGAATGACTATAATTTGTGTTTTTTAAGAATGTGGACTATATATTGGGTTTGTTTGCTCATATAGAAAGAATGTATTATCGTAATAATGCATTACAGTAATTTAAAAATGCATTATTATGACAATGCATTGTAATAATACATAAGATACATTATATTAGTACATAAACTGCATTATTTTTATTTTTTACGGGAACCAACCTATATATATATATATATATATATACTAGTAGGAGATTACGTGCGTTGCACGTATAACCTCTCATCTAATACGATTAATTTATTATAAATAAAATATGTTTGATAGTATAATTTTTGTAAAGTTACAATATTATTATTTATTGATTATTTATTAACTTCAACAAAATGTTAGCCGTATACGTAAAAAGTAGGAAAAAATGAAACCAAATTTTTTATATCATATCTACTGTGCTCATAATAATCATTTATCACGAATGCATATATATAGAAAAGAAAGAGAACGGAGAGTTCCAGTCTAAATTCTAGATATAACAAGCTTATTATAGCTTAGAGTCAAACCTCATAAAACTTTTATTATAAAATTCTAGCTAGTGGGAAAACTCCAAAAAAAAAAGAAGAAAAAGAAAAGGAAAAGGAATGATCTTTAATTATTTAAGTGACTTGTAAAAAAGCAAACATACAGATTACTCCCTCCGATCTACTGAATTTGTCATGTCACTATTCCGCACGTAGTTTAAGAATAAGGAGAAAAAGATAGAAGTTGTTAAGTTCCCATCACTTTTGAAGGATTTTAAAGGGTTAAAATTTTTCATTATTTGGAAGATTACACTATGAGTTGGATATCAAAATAAAGAAAGGATGACAACATGAGTGAGTCGGAGGGTGTAGTATATATTTTCAATTACAATATTGTTAAGTTAATGCTGTCTTAGCTTATACCCTATATTTTAAACTTTAAAGGTAATTACTATGACAACTTTAATTACTATGAGATTATTTATCGTAAAATACATGACATTTACCTGTATTCTATACATGATTTTTGAAATTGTACCACAACCCACACCCCCTCCTCCTTCTCCCTCTCTCACAACCACCATCACCACTATAACCTGCCACCTGAACCCCCTCATTTTTTTTCTTTTTCTTTTTAATCTCGGAAAGTTATTTTATAAAATTAAACTTGAAAAAAGTCTTTAATAAATGAATACAAAAAATAATACGACAAAAAAATAAGTTCTTACAATCCAACCATTTTCTTTCCCAATCTATTTATTGGTAAGTAAGTTACATGCATGTACATGTGTATGGAGCTTGTACTTTATAGAGTAATGTGTGGTCAAATTTAATTAGGACAAGATATGAGTTTATACGTCCTGCTCAAAATAATCCCTCTAATTCTATTTTTCTATATTTTATAATATTCTAATTTTATTATTCCTATTTATATATTATTAAGTTGGCTCAAATATAAGAAAATACAAATTTATCAAATATCAAATTAATCAATTTTCAATTATGATAATTATGTATCATGATAATACCATTATTAAAACAATAACGGGTAGATTTCTAATATAATTAGGATTCTTCAATAATATTAAATTACATTATTACCCATAAAATAATTATAATAAGAAGGATATATTAGGCAAATCAAAATTTGTAATATAATTAGGATTTTTCAATAATATTAAATTACATTATTGTCCATAAAATAATTATAATAAGAAGAATATATTAGGTAAATCAAATTTTGTAAGAATCCGCTCTTTTATAATAGCTATAGATATAGATAGAGGTGGCTAAAATAACTGGAATCGGTGGAATCGAATCCAAACCGGCGGTTCCAGAACCGGAACCGAACTGCCGGTTCATTTTTGGAACCGAGAACCGCCATCGAGGCGGTTCTGTTCCGGTTCCAAGAATGTGGAACCGATAACCGCCGGTTTCGGTTTGGTTCCGGTTCCTCCTATATTTTTTATTTTTTATTTTGTTTTTATTTATATTTATATCATAATTTATATTATATCACACAAATACTAATATTAGAATGCATAAATATACTTTTATAGAAGAAAAATGTAGCATAATATGAAAAAAATACATATAATTAAAACTTCGGTTCCAAAACTGAAGAACCGAACCGAAACCGATGGTTCCGATTTGAAACTGAAACCGAAAAGATAGGCGGTTCGGTTCCGATTCCTCCGAAGTAGAACTGAGAATCGTTGGTTCCGGTTCCGATTCAGAACCGAAACTAAATTTGGCCACCTCTAGATATAGATATATTATAGTATCAAACACGATTCCACCTTTAGCTAGTCTTATTTATTTCACTTTTTTATTTATATAACCCTATGCTAAATATTTTTTATTTTCTTTTTACGAGGAGAAATATGTAATTGTTATTCATGATTATGCTCTTATTCAATCCCGGTACTATACAATAATTCATAATAAAAATTGCAACATTTCACGATCAAAAGTGTCATGGTGAAGTAATAAAGCAGCATTAAAATTATCAATCTTGTAATCGTTCTTTTGTCTTTGATTAGAACATCTTTGTGCTTTAATTAAAACAAATATTTTTTGACAATTCTTGATTTATTTTAAAATCTTTTAGCATTAAAAAAAAGTCTGGAAAAAATAATCATCAGACAACATAGTCCCACAATCTCTTTATGCTTTGGAATTCTTGTAACTTTGTGAGCATGGCTAAGATCTGATAAATACTATGTGTACCCCTATTATTGATCCAATTGAAATAAATTATGTTTCCAAGAGTCTGAGGATCGGCAATTTAAAAATTAAAATAGAGGATCTCGATTAAGTCTAAATGCAGCATTAAGATTTAGAATCAGCACTAGAGGATCTAGAGGTTGTCGTCCAACACATCTCGATTCTTTATTTCGCTTTATTTTTATTTGTTCCCTTGGGGATGACTTAGTGTGTTGTATGTACCAATGCCTCTATAGGTCGAGTCTATTGCACTAGGATGTGGATTTATCCAGTGCGCACAAAAAATAACGGCCACGGGTTCCCACGGAAAAAAAAAAGAAACTAGTCCAGAATCCGCATTTTGAAAATAGAGCATCTCGTTGATGTTCAACATACGACAATCATCTAACTAACATAAAGATATATCTACAGATTTCAGCAGAGCATTGAGAGGCAAAGACAACTTTGAGGCAAGAAAAAAGAAGAAGAAGATATATATGTGTAATGTGTGTATAGTTACAAACTTACAATGAATGAATACAATATAAAACTACAAAAACAAACAACAAATGAAATTAACTAAAAATCACATTCACTGCCTACTATTTGTTACAGACAAATAGAAAGAGTTCCTCTTCTTCCTCAGCTGCTCCTTCAAATGTCTAATTTTAGCTTCAACCCTTGCAGAATATCCAACCTGCGTGGACTGCTTCGACTTCTCCTGCTCCCTCAGCCACATGGGGCTATCGGTGACATCCGTCTTGGACTGCTTCATCTCCTGAATGATAAAATCGTCTATGGGATAGAAGGAGCGGTGCACGGCGACGTGCAGGAAGTAAGGCAGAAGGGAGACGACCACCACGAAGAACGTGGTGATCCAGTAGAGGGGCGCCCCCGCGATCTGCTCGGGGAAGACGTGGAAGACGTCGCCAGAGTAGGCCGGGGGGACGGCGCTGTAGAGGTAGAGGAAGAGGTACCAGCAGAGGATGCTGCCCCAGATGAGTAAATGGCTGATCCATGTGAAGTGGGAGATCATGAGGGCCATCTGGCAGTTCACCGTCCAAATTATGCACGTGTATGTGATTGTCCCCACGTGCTCGATGTCGGCGGGGATGCCGTTTTCATCCAAGGTGGAAGGGGAGAGGATGCAGATGGTGAGCGTGAAGACGACCAGAGAGGTTAGGATTGCGTTTGCGATCCAACCGATGATTCTTTTCCAGCTGAAGCACGTGTTTCTCTGGCCTTGTTGGTAAAGGGCTGGGAACTGCACTTACGAAACCGGGGTGAGTATACGCCCGGTTCGGTTGAAAATCGAACTTTGCAAATTTTGAATTGATTAACAAAATTTTATAGGAAGAATGGGATTATAGCAATTATATAGGATAAAAATACAAATTATAGCAATAATTTTAAAACATATAAAATCTAGCAATTGTATACTTTTGTACCCTTCAAATTTTTTTCCTCTTTTTTAATTGTAATGGACGTTTAATAAAAATAGGTTAGTATTTATGTGCTCAATATTATGTGATTCCACTTATTAATTTATGTGATTTTATATAGTTAGTAATCTTATGCCAAAGCTAGACGCATGTGATTCCACATTTTTAATTTTGAAGTTTTACTTGAAGATGAATATTTTGTGATTTCGCATTTTTGATTTTATGGTTTTGTGTAATGCTTTTTTTTTTTTGTGATTCCACATTTTTTATTTTGTGGTTAGACTTAGCGATGTATTTTTTTTGTGATTCCACATTTTTAATTTTGTGGTTATACTTAATGATGGATTTTTATGTGATTCCTCATTTTTAATTTTGTGGTTTTACAAAAAGATTTAGTTTAACGTGATTCCTCGTTTATGTTTTTGCTAGCACTTTTATATTTTTTTTTAGAACAACACTTTTATGTTATGTATGGGTAAAGGTTGCATCTAGTTATTTTGACCGTTTTGATGCTATTAAATTAGCAAAAGTAGTTCTTAAAAAAATGATTAACAATAAAAGATCATTTAATAAAAGAATTAAGGGTATAAATAACCTAAATTGCTAGATTTTATATGTTTTAAATTAGTCGCTAGAAATTGTATAAAAAAAACTTAACATTGCTAGAAACATTGATTTTCCCAATTTTATACTACTTACTACTTTAAAAGAATATTTTTGTATTGATTTCCGGGTTGAAACTAAATCAATCCGGTTAAAAACTGAATCGAGTGAAAATTCTACCAATTTTTGTATTTCTCATCAAAGTGACCCGCCCTGCCTAGTGATGCCTTATAATTTGGAGTAGAGAAGTAGAAATTTCATTTGAATGGTGTTTTTACCTTGATGCAGACGTCGGACGAGACGTCCTGCTCTAGGACACCGAGGGAGATGACAGGCAACGACGTTAGGAGCACGTTGAACATGACCATGTACCAGTCGTCGTACAAGTTCTGTCCTGAGAAGCCAGTGAAAATGTTGTAGTAGAACATCGTCAGCCCAAATGCCACATTTTTGTACACGAAGTAGAGAATCTGCACCAACATAATTCGGCTCTTACATTCATTTTAAGGATGACAAAATGACCTAGTTTCAAGTATACCACATAATTTTCACCATTTTAGATATCCTTCTGTAACACCAGTGGCCGTGAATGATCAGTAATCTCTCCAAGAAACGAAACACAGGCAATGAGAAATCACTCGCCATCACTGCCTGCAAACTCAAATCATGAGAGAGAGAGAGAGAGAAAGAGAAAGAGCGCGCGCGCAAAAGCTTAACTAAAAAACACCTGCATTCCTTCGGAGCCACTGATTCCCACTCCAATATCAGCTTCTTGAATCATGCCAACGTCGTTAGCCCCATCTCCGATTGCCAAGATTGTCTTGCCCGAATACTCCTTAACCCGTCTCGTGATCTAAAAACAGTTCAAGAATCACATTCAGTAAGCCACAACACGCGCATTAGGCCTAAAAAATTGAGCAACTCAAGCTACTCGAATCTCGTTCTACCAATGCCTTCTGCTTTGGGGAGACGCGACAACAAATGACAACATCGCAGTTCATTGCCACGGACAAGAATTGTCTGCTCATATCATTGCCCAAGCATAGTTCTAGAACTTTCCCATCCACCACCAAAGCAAAAGGAGCTTCTTTTCTCTCTTCTTCTTCAGTTATCAGTTGGTTCAAATTCTGTAACTGGCTCTTAATTTCTTCCTTATCATCCTGAAAAACTAAAAGCAAAGAGTCTTTGATACCCATTCAAACTCATATCCAAGCAATTATATATGTTGTGAATCTGGAGTGTAAATCAGAACTGATCTTCACCTTCATCCGCAGCTCTTTACTGGTGGAGAGATGGAGCTGCTCCATGTCATGCCGAAGCAAACTGCAAGCAAATCTGCAGCAATAGATCAACCATACATAAAAACAGATCAAGATTTTCGCGAAAAACAATGAAGAAAGTTGTTAATTCTCACCCTATATTTACTGCTGTTTCCTTCTTATCACCAGTGAGAAGCCAAATCTTCAACCCTGCTTGTGATAGCTTATCAATGCATTCAGGTACCTATCATCAAAATCGAGAAAAAGACAAAAACATATATATATATATCAAACCTCTGCAGTCTGCAAGAATCCTAGAACGTAATAAGATAAATTCAAGAATCACAGACCCCTTTCTGCAGCTTATCTTCAACTGCCACAGCACCTAGTAAGATCAGATCTTTCTCTATCATATCAGAGGCGTTCTCGAGCAACTCGTCTCGTTCTGGACACACATTCGCCTTTGCTTTGGCAAAAACAGAACTCCACCTCTCATATTCAGACACACTTATCCTTCTGTAGGCAAACACCATCGTACGAAGCCCATCTTCCGCGTAGTTTGACAGATGCATCACCGTTGCCTGCTGGTACGTCCTTCCGCCGTCAGCAAGGCGATCAAAGATAACCCTTTTAACACAAAAAACAAAACAGAATCAAAATACACAACCAAAAAATAAAATAAACAATCTTTGTTTGAAATAAAAAGCTTACTCATCTGCTCCTTTGCAGAAAAGGAAGATTTCACCATCTTCATTGCAAACTATAACTGACATTCTCTTTCTAGAGCTACTGAATTCCAACAGATTCAATAGCTTGTATTCTCTGTAACCAAAATTCATCACAAAAATATTTTAGAAAAACACAGATTAATTAAAAAAACAAGATAAGATTATTACAAAACATCATACCTCATCACTTCCAGTCCTGACATGGGATCAAGTTCTTGAACAACCATAGTAGATTGAGTTCTCTGACAAAACTTGAATCCAAACTCTCTTGCTGCAATCAGAAATGCCACCTCCTCTGGAGACTCGGCCTCGTAAGCGGTTTTCTCCTCAACAGGAATGCCAGTATGGCACAGAGCCATCACTCTGAAAAACATAACCATTTCACCAACATTAGATCTATAAATCCACATTTTGTCCGTTAACCGCCCGTCTCTGAAGTTGAATCCCTTGATCATCCGCTCTTTCTCAGAAATCGAGATCCTCGAATCCCTACCTCTCCCACCACCCTCATTCTCATTCAACCCTAAGCCTTCCTTCTCCGCGCTGCCATCTGCTGTGGACAGATCAAACATCTCAACGCTCCGTGCAGTCGAATCAGAACCGTCCAAACTAAACCTATGCCTCTCCACATCAATGTTCATCCTTCTAGAAGCTGCTAGATCAACTTCAGTCACTTCTCCACCATAGGAAATCCCTTCAATGGAACACTTTCTGAACTCCATCTGGTTGCAGGTTAAGGTTCCCGTCTTGTCCGAAAAAATCATCTCCACCTGTCCTAACTCCTCGTTCAAGTTGGAAGTCCGTGCCTCCACTGCCTTCCCCGTCGCCTCATCATACATAGCAAGATCATTGTTGATCATCATTGCCTGCAACACTTTAACTACTTCAATGGAGACATATAAAGATATCGGGATCAAGTAACCGTACAGCATGAGCGCCTTTACGAACTGCAAGAATCCGGACAATGCAGGCTCGTTCGGATCAAATAGATCATCGTCACTCTTATCCAACCTCAAATACCATCTCCTAACATCTGAGGATTTGGTGAACATATCAGAGCCGATTGCAGTTACCAAAGAAATCAAAACCATCATCCCGAAAAGAAGATAGATCACACTATCCATCTTCTTTTCGACCTTACTGCGTTTGGATGGAGATCTTGTCGAGTTCTTCACCGCCTTCGTGTCTGCTCCGCTGAAGACAACTGCACCGTACACATACTCTGTGTTTCGGAGCTTTGAGTCTCGTAGCAGAATCTGCGATGGAGTTAAAGGAAACAATCCCTCGTTGTAGTCGAGATTGCCCACGAAAGTGTAGAGAGATGGATTCGGATCCTCACAACGGATCGAGGCCTTGAATTTGCAGAATGCGGATTCTTCATCGAGACAGAGAGTGGCTTCTAAGCTGCGTTTAGCTTTCAAATTCGTCTCTCCGTCAAGATTCATCGTCTCAACGTAGCAAAGTCCGTCTTCAAAGCTTGAACACAGAAGAAGAAGATCACTGGGAAAGTATTCGTTCTTGGATACCTTCACAACATCTCCCACTATTAGAGACTCCCATGATTTCTTCACAAACAATCCATCTCCAGCATGAACCATCACCTTCCTCGAGTTCACTTTCCTATCCTGTAGCATATATAACATGCATTAATTACACAGAGAGAGAGAGAGAGGAGAGAGAAGTTTGTATAAATACCTGCAAGAAGCGATGCCAATCTTCAATGGCTTCCTTGATCATGCTCATACCAATAACAAAAACAAGAGGCGCGACCACACTCACTCGATTGAAAGCAGCTAAGGGAGTTAGAGAGAGAATGGCAGCTAAGAGAAAGTACAAATTTGCGACTCTGCGAAACTGCTCGAACAGAGCTATAGGCAGAAACGTTACAACGTTGAACTTTGTCGTGGAGACGTAGTTGCTCGAGTACTTATACGGTGTGCGCCGGTGCAGGTGCGGCTCATTGCAGAAGACGACGCGCGAAAACCCGGGCTGCCCGAGAAGCTGACCGGCGGGGGAAGAATCGTCTGCGCTTGGCCGCAGGCATGAAAATGTATACAGCTTGCTCCACTTGATCAGCTTCTGCTTCTGCTTCTTCTTCCCCGGAGGCATCGTCTCTCTCTCTCTCTACTCTCTCTCTTCACCAATTCATCACTATGGAATGATCCTATTAATAAAACTGGACATCATCATTGGATCTTCCTATCATGAGCTGTCGTCCTTGCACTCAAACAACGTACCAATACTTCTATGATGTTAGAAGGAGCGAAAAACACAACACCAACTACAAAAACAAACACCAAAACAAAAAACAAAAGTAAAAATAATCTCAAATTCAATCCAAAAACTGCAGGCTGCATTAGATTTGTTCATTTGTGCTTGTCTGTCATTCTTGATTTACTCACATCCATTTTTTTTTTCTTGAATTCTAGTTATTTATTTATATAAAAAAATATTGAAGACAGAAACAAGAGATTTTCTTGGATCAATCAGGGTGGCCTGCATAAATAAACAAATAAAAAAATTGCACTAAAAACCAAGTACCATGAATCTCCACAAAAGGCATTGACAAATCAGAAATCCCCAGTTTTCCCATTTTTTTTTTAATCAAACTAAGATTAAAATAGTTAGTTTTACATGTGATAACTTTATCCCACTTGATTCTCTATTTGACTTGCTGAATTCGATTAATTGTCCAAAATCTTGTTCCACTGCGTAATCCTGCATAAAACTTGCCACATTTTATGCTAACTCTATTTTTAAATAAAGTAGCATATTTAATTTTATAGTATTACTCTAGATTTGCTAACTTGACTTTGAAGCTATAGGCTGTATAGTTGAGTCGGAACCTTCTATTTGAAAATATGTTATCCCTCCATCCCACTCATTATGTTTATGGGTAATGATAAACGGTCGGTTTTAAGTTTGAAAATCGGTCCAACCAATATTATTTAAAATTATCGGTTTTTTATTTTTTTATTTTCTTATTTTACTATTGTATCCCTTAATTAAGCTCGAACGAAAGGTTATGCTAAAATCGATTTAAATATAATTTATAATCAATTAATAAAATTATTTACAAAAAATAAAATGATGGGTGTAATGAATTGGTTGGACCGGTTTTCAAGAAAAAAAAACCGACGATTTTAAATAATATTAGTTGAATCGATTTTCAAGCCTAAAACCGGTAGTTGTCTGGACAATAGTTGTCCGTTTGTCATTATTGTATGTTTATATAGTAATAGGCACGGAGATTAAGAACAAAAGCTGAAATGATAGAAAGTGGGTAGGTTATAACATTTTAAAGTGTTTTGAAAGATTAATTCTTTCCTTATTTTGACATATACACAAGATAAGTGAGACATTCATTTAAGAAATCTGTAGATAGGATGAGTGAGACAGAGGAAGTATTTTTTATTTCAAAAATATCAATTCATAATTATCCAATATAAAAAAACTTAATCGTTTAAACTTTTCACCTATTCCTCTATTTAATTTCTACAGCCAAATTTTCATCTTTTTTTTAATGGTGAAAAAGAAATATTTTCACCATTTTTTCATCCTTTTCACACGTTTACTATGTTGGTTAATTTTGTTCGGGCAGGATGAATAATCTTTTCTGACAGCCCATTTTCCATAAATTTCTCACCAATTGTGGAAAATATTAACATGGGGGAGGGGTGTGATAATATTTTTCAATGGATAATAGACATAAAAATGGGGAAGGATGGGAGGGACCATGTGATAATTTTTTTTTCATCCTAGTAAACATGTGATAAAAAAAAGGATGAAAATGTTAATATTTTCTCATCTTTTGTTATCCATCATTTTCCAATGGAAATATTTCCATCAAAGTAAATGCATCCTTAATATAATAATTGCTTATACATAGAAGAGAATAAGAATATATTGATACATTACAAAAGATAAATTAAAGATTTTTTAATATTTTGTTGGAAAATATTTAGAAAATTTGAAATTTTTAGATGCAACAAAAAAATTTGAACTTTTGATGAGGATAGTTTAGGTAAAGCGCATATTTACTTTTGATATCACCGAAATGATCTCACTTATTCAGATTAATTTGATCCTTTCATCACTGATGTCATCAAATAAATACACTCGTAGGCTCGTAGCTTATGCGGATGACACGAGAATAAATAATGAAGCTTTTCGTGCGATTTTAGGCATTGACAAATGCAGTCTGGTTCGTCAATAAAATTTTATGAAATCGCCGGCAAATCTCTTGGTGTTAATTACAAGATCGTGTGTTGTCAAGAAAAGAAATTGTAAATATGTAAAATTGAATTAATTAAAGCGGCTAGAATCTGCTGCATTAATGAAGCGGATTCGAACAGTTTAAAATTGGGCGATAGTTTTTGGAAAAGTATTTTATTTTATTTTATTTTATTTATTATTATTATTATTATTATTATTATTATTATTTTTTATGGTTAGTTTTTGGAGAAGATAATAATGATTAGTTTCTGAAGAAGAAAATAAACATATTTGTATCAAAACGGTGTGGTTAGGAATTGACTATAGAGTGAAGGACCCATATAGCAAAATTCCCCTTAGATTACAATAGTTGTCAAGGAACATAATATAGTAAAATTATAGCAAAAAATATGTTTTTTAGACCATTATACCCTTACTATAGGGTAGAAGTTATATTCAGTTTTGTAGAAAAAAACCGTGCCATCTCATATTTTCACTTTCCCTTATTTCCCATCTCATATTTTCTCTCGCTACCACAAAAATCCTACTTTCCCATTTCTCTCCCCCATTTCCGCCGTCCACCACCCAGTTCTCTCCCCCATTTCCGCCTCCTATTTCCGCCACCTTTCGCCTCAGCCCCTCGCGCCACCGCCAGAAACCCTAGCCGTCGCGGAACTTCCACCCTCAGCCGTCCATCCATGGCTTCCGACAGTGAACAAAACATATCTATGGAAGAAGAACAAAGTCCTCCGCCTGTGGCTGAAGAACAAACTTCTCCGCCTGTGGATGAAGAAGAAGACGCTGGAGACGAAGAAGCCGCCGGAGATGAAGAGGCCGACGGAAACGAAGAACCCGACGGAGACGAAGAACTCGACGGAGACGAAGAAGGCGGCGGAGAGCAAGAAGCCGCCGCCATTGATTTGGGCGGATCTGAAATAGAAGCCCTCAGCGACCAAAATCACTCCGATTCCGGTGACAGTGCAACACGAGAGAGGAAGAAAAAACAAAAGCACGATGAAACCGGCAAAATCTAACCGTCGAAAAAGAAAAAGAAGGACGAGAGGCAAGACAAGAGAAAGGGGAAGAAAAAGGAAGGAGAAGAAGAAGAGTAGGAAGAAGCCGCCATCGACAGTGAAGCGAGCGAAGGTGACAAATCCGTCAACCTCTACAAGAAAGAAAAGGTAAAATTTGAATTTCTCATCTCCCGGGATTGTTGCGAATTGATAAATTCTTCCGATTTGTGCTTAGAACTTCTTTGAATGTCTAGATCTGGTTTTTGGTTTCTCATATTTGCTTAGAACCCAAATTCGCAACACCTTTTTCGAATTTCGGTCATAAACTGTTGCGAATTTATAATTTCGCAACATTTTGGATGCCTCTTTGAATGCGTGGAATCTGGAATTTATATGTGCATAATGTTGCGAATTTCGCAATTCGCAACACTAATGGTGTATAGTGTTGCGAATTGTGAAATTCGCAACTAACTTCGCACATTGTTTCGTTTATTTGATGTTGCGAAATTATAATTTCGCAACATTGTGGATGCCTCTTTGAATGCGTGGAATCTAGAATTTATATGTGCATAATGTTGCGAATTTCACAATTCGCAACACTAATGGTGTATAGTGTTGCGAATTGTGAAATTCGCAACTAACTTCGCATATTGTTTCGTTTATTTGACGTTGCGAAATTATAATTTCGCAACATTGTGGATGCCTCTTTGAATGCGTGGAATCTAGAATTTATATGTGCATAATGTTGCGAATTTCGCAATTCGCAACACTAATGGTGTATAGTGTTGCGAATTGTGAAATTTGCAACTAACTTCGCATATTGTTTCGTTTATTTGACGTTGCGAAATTATAATTTCGCAACATTGTGGATGCCTCTTTGAATGCGTGGAATCTGGAATTTATATGTGCATAATGTTGCGAATTTCGCAATTCGCAACACTAATGGTGTATCGCAACTAACTTCGCATATTGTTTCGTTTGTTTGACGTTGCGAAATTATAATTTCGCAACATTGTGGATGCCTCTTTGAATGCGTGGAATCTGGAATTTATATGTGCATAATGTTGCGAATTTCGCAATTCGCAACACTAATGGTGTATAGTGTTGCGAATTGTGAAATTCGCAACTAACTTCGCATATTGTTTCGTTTGTTTGACGTTGCGAAATTATAATTTCGCAACATTGTGGATGCCTTTTTGAATGCGTGGAATCTGGAATTTATATGTGCATAATGTTGCGAATTTTGCAATTCGCAACACTAATGGTGTATAGTGTTGCGAATTGTGAAATTTGTAACTAACTTCGCATATTGTTTCGTTTGTTTGACGTTGCGAAATTATAATTTTACAACATTGTGGATGCCTCTTTGAATGCGTGGAATCTGAAATTTATATGTGCATAATGTTGCGAATTTTACAATTCGCAACACTAATGGTGTATAGTGTTGCGAATTGTGAAATTCGCAACTAACTTCGCATATTGTTTCGCTTGTTTGACGTTGCGAAATTATAATTTCGCAACATTGTGGATGCCTCTTTGAATGCGTGGAATCTGGAATTTATATGTGCATAATGTTGCGAATTTCGCAATTCGCAACACTAATGGTGTATAGTGTTGCGAATTGTGAAATTCGCAACTAACTTCGCATATTGTTTCGTTTGTTTGACGTTGCGAAATTATAATTTCGCAACATTGTGGATGCCTTTTTGAATGCGTGGAATCTGGAATTTATATGTGCATAATGTTGCGAATTTTGCAATTCGCAACACTAATGGTGTATAGTGTTGCGAATTGTGAAATTTGTAACTAACTTCGCATATTGTTTCGTTTGTTTGACGTTGCGAAATTATAATTTCACAACATTGTGGATGCCTCTTTGAATGCGTGGAATCTGAAATTTATATGTGCATAATGTTGCGAATTTTACAATTCGCAACACTAATGGTGTATAGTTTGCGAATTGTGAAATTCGCAACTAACTTCGCATATTGTTTCGTTTGTTTGACGTTGCGAAATTATAATTTCGTAACATTGTGGATGCCTCTTTGAATGCGTGGAATCTGGAATTTATATGTGCATAATGTTGCGAATTTCGCAATTCGCAACACTAATAGTGTATAGTGTCGCGAATTGTGAAATTCGCAACTAACTTCGCATTTTGTTTCGTTTATTTGACGTTGCGAAATTATAATTTCGCAACATGTGTTACACGAATTCAACATTTCGTTTCGATGTGCCTTGTAGGTCGTAGTGGTTTCCAACTACAAAGATCATTGGGGGACGGTCCTGCTAGATCTCAAGAAGCAAAAACTTGTGCTCTACGACTCATTTCAATGGATATTTGAGGATCAACACTTGACAAATAGGAAGGACATCTTCCTACCCCTTGCAAGGCTTATCCCTCAAATATTGAAGGAAATCGGATACTTCGAGCATCATCGGATAAAGAAACCAAATCTAACACAATGCGAGTTGTGTTTTCCATCTAAGTAAAAAAATACCTTCAAACAAAAAGGGAATGTGAAATGTGGGCTCTATGCATTGAAGTACGTGGAGCAGCTCCTGTCGAGTACCCCGCTGCCCAAATGCTTCAAGAAAGAAGAGAAGTACGATCATTATCGCGACCACATTGCCCGAACTATATTTGCTCACAGCACGGATTAAGCCATTCCCATGGTATTGGAGAATAATCCTTGAAACAATATTTTCTGTGACCTTTTGTCTTTGCTAGCTGCACATATTTTGCTCAAAACAATTCCTAAATTGTAAGATTTAGTAGCACTTACGGTAGGTAAATATGCAGCTGTTTACGAAATTGCAATTTCGTAACTCTATCGTTTGTATCGAATTATTATTTTCGCAACATGATTCATTGCGATTTGTTTATATCGTAACGTAGCTAACTGTTATGATTTATTGCTATGATAATAAACGAAGGAATAAGCACAGGTAGTTGCGAATTTTACATTTCGCAACACCATATACGAAATATGTTGCGAATTGCGAAATTCGCAACATTATGCACCTAAAAATTCTCAAGCATTCAAAAAGGCATCAAACATGTTGCGAAATTATAATTTCGCAACGTCAAATAATCGAAACAAAATGCAAAGTTAGTTACGAATTTCACATTTCGCAACACTATACACAAATTCTGTTGCGAATTCGCAACATTATGCACCTATAAATTCCAGATTCCAAGCATTCAAAAAGATCGTCAAACATGTAGCGAAATTGTAATTTCGTAACTTGAATTTAACGATAATCCATAAAAATAACAAATTCTACCGTTACGAAATCAATAATTCGCAACAGACCACAACGATAATACATAAAAATACAACAGTAAAGATACATAAACAATAAAAACTTAAAAACTATCAACCAAATCTATTTGGGTCTTGACACGTTAAACGAGTATGCCCCTCCACACTACAGATCCCACATTTCTTCTTTTTCCGAGTCTTTGGTTTATTGCTACTCACTTCCTCATCCGTTATCTTCATTCTCATGGTCTCCCCTACAGGTGACTCAACTAAAGCATCTACATCAAATGCATACATGCTATTGTCTTTTTTCAATCGCACCTCAATCTTGCTCAAAAATTGTTGAAAGCTTATACCCGTTGGAGGAATGAGAATATACTCTTTTCTCCCACCTACATATATATTCTCATCCCAATGCCCTCCATGCACAATAATTAAGCACGATGGACTCATCTGCATAAAAGCAGTAAGATTTAAATTAGATACAGTGTTGCGAAATGAACAAATCGTAACATAAAAACATGTTGCAAAATTAAAATTTCGTAACGTCAAATAAACCAACAAAAATGCAAAGTTAGATACGAAAATCACAAATCGCTACACAATTATACGAATTGTGTTACGACATGTGAAATTCACAACATTATAAACATAAAAATTTCATATTCGAAACCTTCAAAAAGTCTCAAACATGTTGCGAATTGACAAATTCGCAACACTATATACGAAATTCGTATGTTATGTTGCGAATTGACAAATTCGTAACATGTGTATTTCAAAAATTCAAAGTCAAATATTGTAATGCCCCGTAAATTCCTTACGTTCTTAATATTTAAAGTTAACCAAATAAATGGCTTTGCATGCCTAAATTTACAATTTTTGAATTCTAAGGCTAACGGTCGAATCCGTTATTAAAAATAAATTACAGAAGTCTGCTAGACGGCTACTGTATTTAAGGGTTAGAACGTACGAAAAGTTCTTAGTTTGTAAACTAAGAACGGAAAACCGTTTAATTTTTACGTTTACAAAATCGCGATACGAATACGTCGAGAAAATTTGTTTTTATGTTTTTCCGGACGAAACTCGGACTATGTCGTCCCGAGTTTTTGTCAAAATAAATTTTGTAAATTTATTTTCTAATTAAGTTCATATGTTAGAATTTTTAAGTCATATCGAATCGCGACGATTTTTGTACCGAACAACGTTTTTCGTCGTTCGTATTTCCGTAACGTCGGATCGCGTTGGAAACACCCGTAACCCTTTAATTGTTCTCCATGCAGCCGACACCTCATAGATTTAGTGGCAACATGCATGTTTTGACTTGTTTAATTAGTTGACACCTAAACTATACTTTCCATAAGTTTCAAACTTTTAATCATATCAAACTTGGACAAAACCAATTTCTCTCCCATCTCTCTCCCTATCTCTCGGCTGCAGCACCACTCTCTCTCCATCTTCATCTTGTTCTTCACCATTGAAGACATCTTCAAAGCTTGAAGAACTCACACAAGTTCTCAATCCATCCATTCATTTCCATACATCCTTTGTTAATTCTTAAGGTAATGAACTTCTCCACAATCCTATCCAATTAGATTTCTTTCCTTCTCTTTTTCATCTTGATCGAAATTTTAGAGGTTTGATTTAGATGTTTTGATCTTAGAATGATGAAATTAGATATGTTAGATATGATAATTATGGATTAAAAATGATCAAAACCAAGAATCCTAAAACCTATGTGAATGCAGAATTTTTTTTGGAAAATGGTAGGATTTTTATTTTTTCTTCTTTTGATGGTTGATTCATGCTTAATAGATGTTTAATTAGTGTATGAAACGAAAAGGAATTGAAAGCCCTATGTTTTTTGTAAAAATCAATTAGGATTTGAAGTTGGAATTTGGGGATTTTTGTATGTTAGTTGATAATGGAATTATAATTGATTAATGGATGATATAAGATGTTGATTAGTAAATAAATGTAGTTAATTGGAGAAGAAAATCATCCCCTTAACATCTTTATAAAACCAGAAATTTTATAGAGTAAATAGAGGTTTTCATGTATTAATGTTAAGTGATGATTTGTTAGTTGATTTATGTTGCAAATAGTGTTAGTTGATAATAGAAATTAAATGAGAATTTTCTAAAAATGTTTAATGAAACATAAGAGGCAAAGATCACCATATAAACTGAGTTATAATGATGTTAAGATGTGTTTGCATGCATGAAAATGATTCACGTTAGACGTAGTTTAACGTCGTAAAATTTGAACAAAAACCGACAACTTTTGAAAATCGTATAAGAGACGAACATTTAGTTGTAACTAAAAATCAGAAAGTCGGATGAGAATTCTAATATGATATTACTGTTTATAATGAAATTTAGAACATCTTTCTAGTTGACGTCATAAGCTTTCGAGTTGATATAATATGAGCTATAGTGAGAATCGGGAACTAGAACGCGTTTGGATTTTTCTTTGTTGGTTTAGTACTTGGTAGTTGAATTAAGACGTTAGAACGTCGTGCTTTTGAGCGTTTTGAGAAGGAGTTCGTCACGTACGGAGGTACGTGATGACTGCCTTAAGAGTTCAGTTTCTAAAAAAATGAATACGAGAGCTTAGAACGAACCTAAGACGTTATACGTCGAACCTATCAAACAATTAGGGTTTTCACGGCAGTTTTGCGACCCTTGCCGGAAACTGTAATAACTTTCAACTCGTTTATCGGATTTGTGATCCGTAAATTGGAGTGCGAAATAGACTTCCTAAGCTTTCTAATGGTACAGGGCTCACCCCCTGTTTCCAAATCCTCTGTTGTGGACAGCCTCCAGAGTTACTGGACTGTGCAGTGAAATTTCAGTTTCTTGTTTTCTAAGTTGTTTAGTTCACAACTTAGTTTCTTTTGATCGTTTAAGCCGTTTTATCTAACGAACATCTCCCTAATGACCTTAGAGTCAAGTATAAAACCTTGAGTGATGAAAACCAGTCGAGATCTTATATCTGATCCTTTCATTAAAGAAGTAATAAACGAGAAATTTCATAAGTCGTTCAAAGAACTAAAATATAAATCGCCTAAGTTGATTCTTTCCAACTTAGTTTCTTATAATCCTTAAAGTCGTATTAAGACATCGAATACCTTCTCTTCTAACCCGAGAGTCGAATATGAGATCTTCCGATTTCTAAACGAGATTAGTACGAGTCTCGTTTCCCGTTTAAGTAAAACGAATCTAGTAAGCGTGCAAATGCCTAAAGAATGAAACAACTAAAACTTCTTCGATTCTCTTTCTTCGATTATTCTTTTACAACCCGTTTTTAAGTATGTTTATTTTACGATGAAGGAGGAAGCCAACTGTAAAGAAAGGACGAAAGATCCGAAGTTGGAAGCATTTGCTTATAAGTTCTGTATTTACAAGGTGAGCTTTTATCTATATCAAATAAAATGTGGGTTTTTCCACAACTCGAAAGTATTATTTATCGCTTTGATAATTGTGTTTTCAAAGTGATAATCTTGGCATAAACTGTTTCAATTATTTTATGTGAGTTCTCTTGTACCTATCTGAGTAAACCTTCGGGTTTACCAGATTTCTGAGTTAACCTTCGGGTTTTCCAGACTTTTTGAGTTAACCGCTAGGATTGTTAACTATCGATCGGCTCTGAGTTAGCTATTAAGCGCTTTCCAGAGTTAGTGCACTTTGTAACCTGTGGTGTATGTGGTATCCCGTTGAGGGGTAGCCAGCCACGGTGAATTAGTTTTGGTCAAGATTGAACATAACATACTCTAAAAATGCTTGCGCAAGCTGCTTTATACAAATCAGTCAGAAAATGTTTAGTAGGCACGGGCCTTTTCAACAAAACCCCGATGCTCTACGGTTATAAAATGCCAGATTATTTATACTTATGATTATGATTTCGGCATCGTGCCCACTAAGTACTTTTGTACTTAGCCCTGCATTGTTTCTAAATGTGCAGGTTGAAGCGACGGTGAGCGGCGACGGTTGATGTTGAGTAAAGGATAGGATGCTTAGTTAGAACCCCTTCCGCTGCCAAACTTTGAATTCCTTTTGATGTACTTTTGAACAATTTTCAGTAGTCTAAGTATGTAAATTTGAACTTAGTTTCTTTTTGTATTTTTGTCGAGTAATCCTTAGGGATTAACTCTTTCTTATTTATGTTAAAGTCTTGTTCATAGATTATCGATGTTTATCATGAATGTTTAGTCGGTTAGCCCCCTTCTTCCCCGCTTCTTTAATCCAACCCCAGTCGCACCCCGACTTCTGCCGTCCCTTGGGATTTGGGGCTGTGACAGAGTGGTATCAAAGCGGTCGTTCCTGCTCTGTACCAGAGTCTTCCTTTCATAAGTAGCACCACAAAGTGGTAGTAACAGAGCAATCGTTTCTGCTCTGCATATGAGTCTTCATTCAAGTAGTAGCATATAGTATTCGTTCTTACTCTATAAGGAGTCTTCTTCGCGTCGCAAGATAGAGTGTTCGTACTGATTCTATATCGAGTCTTCTTTCGAGTCGTGAAATGGAGTAGTTATTCATATTTTATAGTGAGTCTCTTTTCGAGTCATAAGATAAAGCACCTGTATATACTTTAGATCAGAGTGTTCTTTCAAGTAAAGATAGGAGTTAAGTTATGGCATTAAGATTCAGAATATAGATGACAACTCAACCTCCCGCTACGTCGACTCAACGTGGAAAAAAAAATATATAAGGAAGGAATGTCAGTAGTTTAATTTCTTTTCAATAAGGAATTTCGAAAAAATTATTTCCCAAGTATAAGAATTTATACTTGCTTGTTTATGTGATTATGTGATAGCTAGTGCTATGTTATGTGAAATTATCTGTGAAATAATTTCTTTTTGTTTGAAAATATTTTTGATGCATAAGAATTTAGAAGGATTTTAGGGATTTTTCCCGGATTATGGAGAACGTAGACTTGAAAACCTAAGGTTTCTCCGGCTCTTCAAGAACTTAGACGTTTTAAGAAATATTAATTTCAAATGATTTTGAAAGGAGATTCACAACACGGGAAGGACTTCTTTTGACAAATGTCACGTGCGTAAAGTGACATGAATAAAGACTCGACAAGAGTCGATCTTTGTTATAACTCCGATATGAATTTCCTTCAAGGAAATGAAATGAATAAATAAAAAGGTAAATCGTGTTAGTAATCGAAAGGAACAAGTAGATGTTAGAGAAGCATCGGCTTCAAAGTAAGAAAGATGCAAACGAGACAGAAGTTCCATGTGATTGAGGGACTGTTATGTGGACCTGATCAACCCACATAATAAGGAACTCAGTAATATGGGTCTTATGCCCCGTGAGCAAACCCTATTTTAGTATGGTATAAGTGTTTTAAAAGAAATAAATAATGCTTACGTATAAGTAACATGAAACGTCGTCGTTCCAATTCGTTCCATTTCTTTTAACGGAGTTCGCTTTGTTAAGTTTTGGGAAGCAGTATGTTTTATTATTAAGAAACAAGCACGAAGCTTGATTAGAATTCTTTCTACGAATGTTCAAATCAGACAACGTTTAGAACGTATGTTCTAAAGCCTTTCCCCAGATAAAAGTCTATTCTTCTGATGGAATTTAATCTTATACTTCATTCTCGAACGAAGAATACAACTAGTACGAGTATTAACTTTCTTTGGGAATAAATGTTACTCTTGAATAAGTAACATGAACAAAGTGAACACGCATTGTCTTAATAAGTGAAATTGTTAAGAAATTTTCTTCAAGAATGGAAATAATGAAGATTTATAAATAAATAAAAGTTATAAGAAAATAAATGGTTAATAAGATAGGAAATGGGAATAAAATCTCGAAAATTTATTTCTATATATTATGCGTACGAATGCAATTTTCTGTGAAAATTGCTAAAATGTCTAAAATAAGATGGTTTGACTAAGTACAGTGTTATTACAATTGAATAAGGAATATTCATTTTGTAATTTAAGATTTTTTTTCGTAAGATAAGATATTATCCTACATGTTACTGATCCGTGTTTCTTAAAAAAAAGATGTCATCCAGTAGTGATTTGACTTAGGGGAGTCAATCTCCACCGCAGCGGACTTGGGAAGGTCAGCTAGTAGATAGGTTTTGGGATTATGGGGCAAACCCGGGACACGACGTAGGACAGAGGAACAGTTATTTCTCGACGGTTTACTACTTCGCCCGGCGTTGGGTTACAAAGGCTCAGGCTATCATGGGTTTGGTTAGATGTCTACCAGAGGAATGGCGTGGTTGGGCAAACGACACGGCATGGTACCATCTTGGAGTTTTTGGTGACGACGTAGAGCCGACAGGGAACTATTATGGATTTGCTTTAGAGGTACACAGTCGTTTCTACCTGAGCAGACACATGACAGCATATCCAGTTCAGGAGCATCCCCCTACACTCACTACCCAGCAGATTCAGAGTCAGATCACAATGGGATAGATCCAGAGTTTGTCGCACAGTTGGAGATTCCTTCGGTGATGATACCTAGCATGGGCACAGAGGAGTTAGTTGCAGGGACAGTTGACGGTTTAGGGTTACTTGCTCCTGTCCTACAAGGGCCTTCCGTGAGAGCCCAGGGACCATTCGAGTCAGGACTGGAGTACTTATACACAGACGCAGAGCTTGCCGCCCTGTTACAGTTTCCATCTTCTTACAGACCCCTTGACGAGATTTGCGCGGAGTTGGCTAGAGTTAGGACAGAGTTTGAGGCAGGACCATCCAGGGTCCGTTCCAGGGAGGAGTACGAGCCCAGTGCACTTTCCGAGCCCCCTCTGCTACCTCCGAAGAAGCGGGCGTCAGTGACCTGCTGGGACTACTTAGTATGGGATAGCGAGACGACAGCTTTGGATGTGCCTGCACCACAATCACTTACCCTTGCAGACGGCACTACATTGAGGGTCGACGAGGCACTCCAGTTTACCTTCGGTTCAGAGTCAGATGATGAGGACCCGGATGAGGAGCCGGAGGAGGATACCGACGAGGATACCGATGAGGACCCGGACGAGGATCCTGAGGAGGATCAGGCTGCAGAGGGTGGTGCAGATTAGACCGCAGTTAGACGAACGGAGCATCAGGGACGCGCAGTAGTATAGTAGCCCTCTGTTATGTACATAGTCGGATCAATAACTAGATAGTTTTTGTAGTACTCTAACGGATACGAAATTTTTATGGATCGTTTCTGTTCTAGTACTTCTGGTAGTACAGCAATGCAATATGTTAGTGCATCCTGTACAGGTAGAAAATCAGCCTAGCTTAGACTCGTTGTAGTCTAGTTTTGTATAAGTCCTTGTTAAAGGCAAAACTAATATTCTTTTTGATGTATATATATATATACATGACCCAAAAAAAGGGTTTTTAATAACAAGAAAGTCCTTTATGAATCTTATAACTAAACCAGATTATCAAATGAACTCGTGTAACAAGTGCTTTTAATTTAAACTTGGAGGTTAAAAGTTGAAATAATTAGAATCAAAGCTAATTCAATATTTCCGTATACGTGAAGTTGTTAAGTTGAAAAAAAAAAAAAAAATTTTAAGAGAAAGAAGATTTAAAAGCAAATACTAACAAGGAAAATTCTTGTATTCTATAGTTCAGAAATGTCGCAGAAAGTCGTTAACAACCCAAGAGGACCCGATAGTCATAGAAAGTCTGACCAAGGTCAAGAGCAACGCATAAGGGAAGGAAGGCTGAAATATCCAGGAACTTTTTCACATTTCCAATGATGGTCCCGATACGAGTTACTGGTGTATGGGGGGGGGGGGGGAATACACCAGTTAGGATTTTTCAACTTTCGAAAAACTTAACACTTGAAATCAACTTCAACTGAGTAAAAGGACTCAGTTGAGATCTCGCAGCTGAGTAAGCAACCTCAGCTGGAAGAGTGGTGCTGTGCGGAATGTGGTGGAAAATGAACTCGTAAAAACAAACTCACGCTTTTATGCACGGTTGGTCAAAACCAAAACTGTTGATGTGAAAATATGCAGTTTGTATGCGGTTAGTTTGTCAGTTGAGATATGCAAATAATGACAGAACACAAATAAACACGACACACAAGATTTACGTGGTTCGGAGAGAACTCCTACGTCCACGGGGAGATGTGAGTCCACACACCTCAGTCCAAGTTCTTCTGGACAGAACCACTCAGCTTACGCGGGCTGAGCAACCGTTAAGGATAAGTTTGCGGGTACTTATCGACCTTACAATTAAGATTACGGGTTCTTAACAACCTATGCTAAGTTTGCGGGCACTTAACAGCCTATCTACTCAGTTGCAGGAAGAGTAGGGTCCTAACTAACACTTTTTAGGGTGTGAGAGTGGGTGGGTTTTTCCAACTACAGCTCAATCACAAATGAGAGCTGGATCTAAGGTTTGAACGAATAAACACTCAACCTAAGATCAAATACAGTTTCGATCAGGAACCCTCAGCTACTAATGTTCTCTCAAATTGGAACTCTCAGCTGCTGATGCTCTTAGATGATGATTTTGCAGATTTGCTTTTTGCTTTGATTTCTCTCGAGAAAGCTCTTGAATTATTTCGTCGTCTATGTCTCTTCTATTTCTCGAATGAGAGAATGCCTCTATTTATAGGCGGAGAGAATCAACTAGCCGTTGGAGGAGCAGTTGATCTCTGATCGGTTGAAAGCGATGGCTTGTCTCTCATCTTTGCAGACTTTCCCGATATGGCATCTGTGCTCTTCTGCTTTCCATCTGAGACAGCCTTGTGTTGGGCCAGATGGGGTAAAGACTGAACGGTCAAACCCTCATGTGACTTCCTTTTGAAATTCAAATCTTTGACAGTCAACTTCGGTTTGTCGGTTGAAAGTCTTGACCTTCATCTGAGTGATTTTCAGTTGATGTTCCGATCTGTCGAGCTCTCAGCTGACTTTGAACTTCAAACAGTTGAACTCCTTGTTCGGATTCTATAACTGAGGTTCTGAAACTGAACACTCAGTTGTCTTCCTTGTATTAACTCAGTTGGGTTTGAACCCTCACATGATTTCCTTTTCATCTGATGTTCTCTTCCTTTCAACTGTTTCTCATCTGATGAACGCTCAGTTGGTTTCCTTCTCAACTGATGTTCTGAAGACTTCCCCTTGTTTGCATCTGAACAAATGAAATCTCAGTTGTCTTTCTTCACAACTGATGTTCTGTCTGAGTGACGCCTTGTTGCCATCTTCAGCTGGAGACCTGTAAAGATAAACTCTTAACTTTGCTCAAACAGCGAGCCTAAATTCTAACATTAGGTTCTGGCAATATCTACTCGGTTGGGGTCAGCCGGTTTTGGAATTTATCAAAACTTATACTAATAAATTTCCCAATAATTTCCCCCTTTTTGATGATGCCAAAACCACTTACAACTTTAAACCACTATTGATCTAATCCTCTCTAACTGACCTAAAATCTCAGCTGAAATTCTAGACAGTCTATAAGATAAAACATCAAAGGGTTAGGACAGTTATAACATGAAATTGAAAGACTTTGTGATTCAGAGCTTGGACAATGAGGAATTCTTCATCAAGGTGAATCGTATTATATACTTTGAAGTTTTTGTTACAACTGAAGGTTACAAGATTAAGCACAAAACAGATAAAGATACAACAGTTGCTTCAAAAACTACAACATCCAAAAACATTATCAGCTCAAAAACTTTGACAGCTCAGAAATACTGTTGACCGTACTTGCTGAAGATACGGTTGAAGATCTCCTTCTTCGCTTCCGACTCAATCCCAGTGTTGACGTCGTGTTCTTTGCAGAGTTGTCTCACCTCAGCCATGATCGTATTTCTATTTGGCGTGCTCGTGCCTTTGATCATCGGAGGGCGGTACCTGCACATCTTCGGAACTGGAACAGTGTTGGGATCAAGCTGAGCATTCAGCATAGCTCGCTTGAACTGACTGAACATTCTAGGGTCTCCAGATCTGAGTTCCCACAGGGCTTCCTTGAAGGCTAGCCTTGGGTCTTCAGTCGAGTAGACTTTCCTGTAATAGAAGTCATTGACGAACTCATGCTTGAACTGTTCCCAGTCATCGTTCCACTCCGCATTCATCCACTTATCAACATGTGGGTATCGAGACGGGAGCGGAGCGTCCTTCTGCAGTTGGTGCGTCGACTTCCTAGCCTCAGCCTTTATCTGGTGCTTGTTGATTCTTCGCACACTCCGACTGGCTTTATTCCTGTCGACTCTCTTTTCCACCTTGGCAAGTTCTTTCTCGAACTTGGCCACCTTTTTGGCCTGATCGGCAGCGAACTTCTTGATCTAAGAGGGATTCAAGTACTTCTCCTTTGACTCCCCCATAGCTTTGGCAGCTTCAATGCAGTCTTCAACAGATATCCCGTCAAGTTCTGCATCGAGCTCGGCCGTGAGCTCGGCTACGAGGTCGTGGGAGATTTCCAGTTCGGGCTGCGATCCTTCAGCTTCAGCTTCAGCTGGCACTCCTTCTCCTTGCTCAGCTCCTTCGACTTGCTGGAGAACAGATTTCCCTCGTTCAGCAACAGCTGCTGGCTCCTTGTCTTCCCCCTTTTTGGCATCATCCAAAACGGTGGCAACAGTGCCATCCAGGGAGTTCAACTTGGCTTCAGCTTATTGAACTCTGGAAAACAGTTCGTCAACAGCATCCTTCTCAGCTACCTTCTTGGCCAACTCCAAGTCTTGGCGCTCCTGCTCAGCTCGCTTCACAGCTGCAAAGGTCGCAGAGACCTCTTTGTGGAGAGAGACGAACTCAGCTCGGAAGGAGCCGAACTAAGACATCCTTTCCTGGTCTTGAGTCTGCTGGGACTTTGCGAGGTCAGATTCAGCAACTGTCTTGAACACGTTGAAATCCGAGCTGAGGCTCTGAATGGCCTTCCTTAGAGCTGAGACCTCCGAGCTGGAAGAAGTAGAGAGGTCATCAAGCTTGTGCTGAAGAGACGAGGAGAGGATTTCCAACTGATTCTTCAAGCTGGCATTGTCGGCCATCAGCTACTGCATCCTGTCAGCTTCTTCCTCCTTGCCCAGCTGGATCTTGGACAGCATCTCCGTCCTTAGCTGGTTGACCCTCTCCGAGATCAGCTCGCAGATGGCGTCGGTTGAGAGAGCTGGATGATCGGAGGGTTCGGACAGAAGCTGTGGTTGTGGCTGGGCAGCAGGCTCCGAGACAACCATGGCAGATCGGCTGGCGAGGTAGGCCTTGAGCTTGTCTTCTTCTCTCTTGGCCGCCTCATCAGCTGCGTCGACGTCGTCCATGCAGGAGGCATTTTTGGCAAGCATGTCATCAAGAAAGTGAACAGCTTTAGGGTTGTTGCACAGCTCCCTGGTGTCTGTCCTTTCTTGGATGCTTTTGTCCAGACGTCGTCGGAGCACAGCCACCTTTTGGTTGTAAGCCACCTCCAGGCTCTGGTAGTCGAAGTACTCCCTCAGGTTGGACTCTTCGACCTTTAACCTGTCCCAACCATGAATCCTGAGGGTCTCCTCCTTTACGTACCAGTAGCTGAATATGACACTGAACTGGTATAGAAGTTCCGTCCCGAGAACAGAGAAAATGGGCATCGATGTTGCCTCGGGGAACATACCAATCAGCTTGCGGAAGCAGTAGCTGAGTCTTCCTTCATACTCAGCCAGGATCGCCTGGCGGTTGGCTTCTTCATCGATCTGAGGGGGGTCGATATCGAAGGTTATGGGTTCGATGGTTTCATCAACGTTGGCCGAAGAAGTGGTCACAACGTTGGCATCGAGCGAGAGGCTCGGATTATCTGACTGAGGACCAGTTGAGAGAACTGGATCCTCTTTAGATGGAGAGTTGGCTGGCTGGAGGATTTCTTTAGTCACAGGTGGGTTAACCTGGCTGGCATCAGCTCTAGATCGACTGTCGTGGGACTCCTCAGATGAAGAAGAGTCATCTGAGGAGGAGCTGACATCCACCACTTGAACCTCCACGTCTTCACCTGCCTCCTCAGCCACGTCCTCCTGGCGAGGTTGAAGAATAAACTCAGCTGGGTTAACCGATTGGCTGGATTCGGTTGACTCTTTTTCCTCAGCTGGCTTTGTCACCATTGGACTGGTTGAAGGACGAGCTGCGGGCTGGACGATCCTGATCCTTGGCCTCTTCTGGAGGGGTTCCTCCTTTTCTTCTTCTTCTTCTTCTTCCTCTTCCTCAGCCACCTCCTCCAGCTGGCGCTTCGCTGGCTTGGACCTTGAAGGGCGGCGAGCAGCTGGCTCCACAGCTGGCTTGGGGACACCCTTGGGGGTGTAGACAGCTTCTACAACATCCCTGGCCTTCTTGGCTAAGGGGAACAGCGACAACTTGCTGACTGGAGTGTCCTCACTTCCTTCCCATGTCAGCGGCAGACCCTGTGTGGCTTGGAGGATGAGGGCTGATATCTTTGTCCCGAAGTTGAGTGTCCCCTTGACACTCAATAGCAGTTCTCTAGACTCAGCTGTTATCTCGGAGATTTTCTGTTTCTCCATCAGCAGCTGGCTCTCTATAAATCCCAACCAGTCGACCTGGTGCATCTCTTCCAGGGCCTTCTGCTGCTTGAGCTTAGGACGACTTATGTCCCCGAAGGCTCCACCATATGCGAAGATGCATTTGGAAATTACATCGAAAAGAAGTCGGTGCTCCGGCTTCAACTTTGTCCTTTGCATGCTCCCCTTCAATGGTTCGGGAACAAGAAGAATGGTTTGAAGGAAGGCATCAACTTCCTTGTCAGAAAAGTTCCCCACCACATCTGTGGCTTCACGGTTTCTGGGGATGAGCTTCTCCAGCTCCTTTGACACCTTTATCTCCACAACGGAGTCTTCTACTGTCCGGGAGGTTCTGTGGCGTTGCTTGCACGTGATGATCATGACAAGCCCGTCTTTTGCAACTCGTTGCAGATTCCGGTAGAAATGTACGATCTGCTTCCTGAGCAACAGGGCCGGAGAGAGGGTTGCCCAGTCAAGCAGATGGTGGTCGGAGAGGATGGCGGAGATTGGAGCGAGCTCAGGCGAGGAGAGAGCCGCTCTGGATAATATCTGTTCGAAATGAATCTTCGACATCACCATGTCGAACGATTCCTGGAACGTTGCAGGCTCTGAGGAAACCATCTTCTTAGAAGCTTTTGACTTGGGCGCCATCTCGAGGAGATATATATGCAAAGAAAGAGCGAAACACTTTACTGGAAATGGCAAAACAAGATTTGAGAAGATGATGAATAGAGAGTAAAGATATGCACGAAAAGAGAAGGTAAGGATCACTTCCTGATTTGCCGTATTATATAATCTTTGACTCGGATAAAATCAACTGCTGGGGTTAAATGGCGCGAATCTATTAACGGCTGAGATTACGCGACTGTTGGTTAATTTTGACTGATATACCACGCGCGCGAGTGAGAAGGTGAATAGTTTAGGGTGTCAGCCCAGTCGCACTATAAAGTAAGGCTATAGATGTTCAGCCAGACTTTACATTAAATGCGATATGATGGCTTGTTTAGTCTAGCTGACATGTTCAGGAATGTTTGAATTTATTTCAAACATTCTTATTTATTATCATAACACCTTCAGTCATAAATGATACCTGTCAGTTGATGTCGATATCAGCTGTAAGTGCTCCTCAGTTGCCGCATACCATCAGCTGACTTGAGTTCGTCTGTTCAGCTGACGTCTATTCCATTGTTGCAGCATACCATCAGCTGACTCAAGTTCATCTGTTCAGCTGACGTTTGATGTCTTCAGTTGGCAATTCGTATCTGAGATTCCCCCTTCATCTGAGCTTCCCCCTTAATTCGATATCCGATTCGTCAGCTCGGATGAATCCTTATCAGCTCGGATGACTCTTCTGCTCGGATGACTCTTTAGCTCGGAGTTTTTAGCTCAGATCCAAAAGTCCTAGAAGATCACACAGCATCTTGAATCGGGCTTCAGGAAGAGGTTTGGTGAAGATGTCAGCTCTCTGAATCTCAGTTGGGATCTTCTCCATGGACACATCCTTCTTCTCAATATGGTCTCGGATGAAATGATGACGAATATCGATATGCTTAGTCCGAGAGTGGTGAACAGGGTTTAGAGAGATAGCTATGGCACTCGAGCTATCACAATGAATGGGAACCTGTCCAGTTGAGTCTTCATAATCTCTCAGCTACTGCTTCAGCCACAATACTTGCATGCAACAGCTTCCGGCAGCCATGTACTCTGACTCGGTTGTCGAAGTAGCAACACACGCTTGTTTCTTGGAGAACCATGAAACCAGCTTGCTTCCCATGAATTGACAGTGTCCAGAAGTAGACTTCCTATCCAACCGATCTCCTGCTAGGTCGGCATCTGAGTATCCAGTCATCTGAATATTGTCATCAGTTGGGTACCACAACCCAACATTGACAGTTCCTTTCAGATACTTAATGATGTTCTTTGCTGCCAGTATGTGTGCTTCTCTTGGTTGGACTTGAAAACGAGCACACACTCCAACTGCGTATGAAATGTCTGGTCGGCTGGCAGTTAGGTATAGCAGCGAACCGATGATCCCTCTATACTGGCTGGCATCAACGAGCTTTCCCTCAGCTCCTGGTTTGATCTTCCAGTTCGTGTTCATAGGGATCTTGGTTGTCTTACTTGTCTGCAATCCGAACTTGGTGATGAGCTCCTTTGTATATTTGGACTGGTTGATGAAAATCCCTTCAGGTGACTGCTTCACTTGTAATCCAAGGAAATAATTCATCTCGCCCATCATTGACATCTCGAACTTTTCCTTCATAAGATCGGAGAATTTCTTGCACAGCTCCTCCGACTTGGACCCGAAAATGATGTCATCGACATAAATTTGCATGACAAGTATATCTTCTCCAACTTTGATGGTGAACAAAGTTTTATCAACTGAACCTCGTTTGAACCCCGAGTCCAGAAGAAATCCACAAAGAGTGTCATACCATGCCCTTGGCGCTTGCTTTAGACCATAGATAGCTTTCTTCAGCTTGTACACTCTTCCATCTCCAGTCTCAAAACTAGGAGGCTGTTCAACATATACATCTTCTTTTATATCTCCATTGAGGAATGCACACTTCACATCCATCTGATATACTTTGAACTTGTGATGTGCGGCATAAGCTAGAAAGATCCGGATGGCTTCCAGCCTTGCAACTGGTGCAAAGGAATCTTCAAAGTCAATTCCTTCTTGTTGGCAGTATCCTTGAGCTACCAACCTTGCTTTATTCCTCACAATGAATCCAATGGCGTCTCTCTTGTTTTTGAAAATCCATTTCAATCCAATCACCTTGACACCATTTGGTCTTTCTACCAACTCCCATACACAGTTGCGTAGAAACTCATTCAATTCTTCTTGCTTAGCTGTTGTCCAGTAGACACAGTTGAGAGCTTCCCCAACATTCTTCGGTTCTGGAACATCAGCTACAAAGCAAGAAATCATGGCAACATCTCCAGCTTGCTCGAACTCCTCTAGAACTGCCAATTCCTCAGCATATTGGGCATAAGTGTTGGAATCTTCCTCGGTTGATTCTGGATTTGCAACTCTGCTCCGTGTGCGCACACCCTCGGTTGGATCTCCGATGATGTCGTTGGTGGAATGAACTTCATACCATCTTCGGTTGCGTCTTCCTTCTTCTTCCAACTGTGGCTGTTCAGAAATCTGAGTTGGAGTCTTCAGAGCTGGTGATTGATCAGTTGTTGAGTCTGGATCCTCAACATTTACAATAGTTTGAACTGAGCTCAGTTGGGCATCGAATGCTGATGTAGTTGGAGGGTCATCAGCCGAAGTTCCTCCTTGAGATGTGCTGAGGTCTTCGCATTCATCTTCAGAGGAATATGGATCCTCATCCTCAGTTGCCTATATTAGAGGTTCAGCTCTGTTCTTTTCCCGAAGTGCTTGCGATCTGGTGAGAACTGGTAGAACAGCTGGATCCGCGTGTTGTTCCTTTACCTGTTCCCTGCACTCAAAGGTAGATTCATCAAAACTAACATGAGGTGTTATTTCCACAACACGAGAGCTGTTGTTGAAAACTCTATATGCCTTGATCCGAGCTGCATATCCAAGAAATATGCCCTTCGAAGCTTTGGCATCAAAATTTTTCAACTGAGTCTTCCCATTGTTGTGAATATAACACTTAGATCCAAAAACACGAAAATAAGAAATATCTGGCTTTCTGCGTCTCCACAGCTCGTAGGGCGTCTTTCCCAACCGCTTGGTGAGAAGAGATCGATTCTGAGTGTAGCATGCTGTGTTGATCGCTTCAGCCCAAAATCTCTTAGGCAGTGCTGAGCTCGCTAACATGGATGTGGCTGCATCCTTCAGAGTTCTATTTCTTCGCTCAGCTACGCCATTCTGTTGTGGAGTACGTGCGGCTGATGTCTGATGGGTTATGCCATTCTTTTCGCAATACTCAATGATGGTTTCATTTAGAAACTCCGTTCCACGATCTGATCGGATAGATATGATCTTTATCTCTTGTTGGTTCGATATCCGATCCATCAGCTTGGGCAGCTCATCTCGGGTTTCACTCTTATGGCGCATGAAGATGGTCCACGTATATCTTGAGTAGTCATCAGTTACAACCAAAGTATATTCGTTTCCATTAATGCTTTTTGGTGTAACTGGCCCGAAGAGATCCATATGGATCACCTGCAACACTCGGTCGGTTGAGGGAGTTGACTTCAACCGGAAGGATGTTCTAGCGAGCTTTCCCAGCTGGCATGCACTGCAGATGTGTGTTGTTGAAAACACTCGGTTAGGTATGCCTCTTGCATGTTCTTGGCTGGCGAGTCGGTTCATCGTCTTGAAATTCAGATGGTTGAGTCTTTTGTGCCACAGCCAGCTCACATCCGAACTGCTCTTTGATAACAGGCAAGTGTCAGGGAGGCTGCTGTTCCAGTCAGCGTAGTATACATTCCCTGTTGGAGATTGATTTCCCAACAATATCACCTGCTTTGATCTGACATCTTTAACTCTGCAACCCTGTGCATCAAACTTGACAGAGAAACCATTATCACAAAATTAGCTGATGGAGAGCAGGTTATGCTTCAATCCATCAACATAAGAGACATTAGAAATTGAAACATGATTGGTTTCAAGGGTACCGTAACCTCTGGTATAACTTTTTGAGTTATCACCAAAAGTAACTGATGGACCTTTTTTCTCCACGAAACTTCCAAGCAAATCCTTCAGATTTGTCATGTGTTTCGAGCATCCACTATCCATCACCCACATTGTTGTTGACGCCTTCTTCTTCCTCAGCTGTTTCTCCTGTACCTGCAAAGAGAAACTCGCTTAGGTCCCCAATTTCAGTTGGGTCCTGGAGGGTTAGAACCAGTTCCCGCTGGAACTGTGCGTCGCTTTTCCCTGTAAACTCGGATGGATTTATCATTCCAAATTACTTTTCCTTCATTATCAACTATAACAACACCTCGGTTATCCTTAGGCTTGTTGTTAGTAGTGATGTTCTGTTTCTTGGGAGGAGTTGGATTTCTCCTATGTTGAGCTTTAGGAGGTGAGGCTTTCCCCCTGTTTTGATGGCGATTCTTATCCTATTGAGTTTGTCTGTGAGGTCGGACGCCATTGTGGAATCTTCTTGGCTGATTCTGATTCCATTGCCCTGGCTGTTGACGATAGCTGTTCATGCCCGGATGTTGATTCATGTTGTGGCATGAGTAACCATAGCTGTCGTAACTGTTCCACATAGGTTGACTCTGTTGGAACCTCTGGTTGTTGTGGTGATGGAACCGTTGTTGATTATGTCGGTTGAAGCTCGGTCGGTTCTGTTGGTTCCATCTCTGCTGTGGTTGGTTTGTTGGTCGGTTATCACGTCGGTTCTGAGCTTGGTTATGTTGTCGATTTTGAGCTCGGTTCTGATTGCGACTCCGACGTCTCCGGTTCCTCCGTTGAGTCTTGGAACATCCCCCCTCGGTTGTAGACTTAACCGACTGTTTCATTGGTGCTCCATCTGCAGCTCCTTTGCCTTTCTCAGCCGCAGTTGCCTTTGTCAGTTGTGAGGGTGTTTGTTCAGTTGCAGACTCAACTGTGTTAGGTTTGACAACCATGACTTCCTCAGCCTTGGTGAAGGTAGCTGGTGGAATTCTAGAGTCCTTAGCCACGTCGTATCCGAGTCCAGACACGTCATCCGTTTGCCGTCTGTATCTGATGAGATTATCTCAATGATCTCGGATGACTGATATAGCTTTGTCAGGTTGTCCTTCTCAGTATGAAGATCCTTCAGAAGAACAGCTATATGCTTGGTCTGGGCATCTGATGTTTTCATCAGCTGGTCGATCTGAGCCTCTTGCTTGTTCAACTGTTCGTTCTGTGCCTTGATCTGTTCCTTCAACTGTTCATCGGTTGAAGCCTCAATTTGGTTGGCTGTACTCAGTTGACTTTTCAGCTGGTCAATTTCTTCAGCTTGTCTCTTGATCAGATCGTCCTTTTCGGTTAAGGAATCTTCAAGCTTGGCGAACTGGGCTTGAAGACTCTTAAACTCAACCGACTGCTGATGCAGTTCCTCACTGAGTTCTTGAAAATCATTCCAGGAGGGTTCCAACTCATCGCTCAGAGATTCCTGCATGTTAGAAGTATTGGAAGAATTTAAGCGAGCAGGATTAGATTGTACCTCAATATCATCTTGGTCGGTTCCAAGTGCCATGAGGCATTGATCCGGACTGATGACTTTGTTGGTAGAGGTCAGATCATCCTCATCTTCAGTGTCTGTGAAGATGTCCATATCGTCAGCTGCCTCTTCTGCTACCATGGCCTTGTTCTTTGCAGTTTGCTTGGCCCTCAGTGCTTCTCTTTCCTTCTTTGAGAGGTCTGGGCAGTCAGCTTTGAAGTGTCCTTCCTTGCCGCATTCGAAGCAACCATTGGTGACTGGCTTTGAACTGTCTCGAGTTCGGTTTGATTTATAGAAACGTTTATATTTGCCGAACCGAGTATCCATATCGGCTAGCTTCTTTGACAACGCTGCAATGTTCTGTTGCAGTTCCTCTCTGCTCGGCTCCTTTGCAGATGTGTCAGCCGATCTGGTTGGCCTTGACGATCTCGACTTTGAGTAGTCAGCTCGGAGGGCAACTGATTTTGATGCTGAGCCGACATCCTCAATTCTATTTGTCTGACTTGAGGGCTGCGACCTCCTTCTGTTGACCTTATACTCATTTCCTTTCGAGATTGAGAACAATCTTTCAGTTCCCATTTCACCAAGGTCAGCTCGGCTCTTGTGGATATTTGTGAAAGTATCCCACTCAGCCGGTAGAGCTTGCAACACTTTGAGGTTTATTTCTCTTAGAGTGTATTTTCCTTTTCGGATGGACTGGATTCTTCTGATGATGTCCATAAACCGGAGCTCTAGCTGATCGATAGTCTCATCAGGTCGCAGACTGAAATTGTCGAAATCTTGACATGCATGCGAGAATTTATTTTCCTTCGTCTCGTCGCTTCCTTCACTTAGCGAAGCCAGGATGTCCCACATCTCTTTTGCAGTCTCACACTCCTCTATCCAGGGCAGATAATCTTGTCCAACCGTGGACATTATTATGCTCTGAGCCCAGATATCCAGCTGGCTCACTTTGGCCTCTTCCGGAATGTAGTCTTCTGGCTGTTTCTCCACATACTCCACTACTGCATCTCCATCGTTGGGATTTGTGGGAGTGCGAAGTATTCTGTCTCGTATGACGATTGGTCCAGATGTGAGAACTTGTTGCATCCTATGATGCTTTGACAGAAGTATCTTCTTCATTCGAGTTCTCCATGATGTATAATTGACTACAGAGAACATGACTACGACCTTGTCCTTGACGTCCATCTACACAAACAAAAACAGGACAAAAATGCGAGCAAGAATGCACTAGCGTGAAAAGATCTGTTCAGTTGACCACTGAAGAAAATTCTCGAATTCACACCTCGTGAAATAGAGTCAGCAGTCTTTTGAACCACTGCTCTGATACCACTTGATGGTCCCGATACGAGTTACTGGTGTATGGGGGGGGGGGGAATACACCAGTTAGGATTTTTCAACTTTCGAAAAACTTAACACTTGAAATCAACTTCAACTGAGTAAAAGGACTCAGTTGGGATCTCACAACTGAGTAAGCAACCTCAGCTGGAAGAGTGGTGCTGTGCGGAATGTGGTGGAAAATGAACTCATAAAAACAAACTCACGCTTTTATGCACGGTTGGTCAAAACCAAAACTATTGATGTGAAAATATGCAGTTTGTATGCGGTTAGTTTGTGAGTTGAGATATGCAAATAATGACAGAACACAAATAAACATGACACACAAGATTTACGTGGTTCGGAGAGAACTCCTACGTCCACCGGGAGATGTGAGTCCACACACCTCAGTCCAAGTTCTTCTGGACAGAACCACTCAGCTTACGCGGGCTGAGCAACCGTTAAGGATAAGTTTGCGGGTACTTATCGACCTTACAGTTAAGATTACGGGTTCTTAACAACCTATGCTAAGTTTGCGGGCACTTAACAGCCTATCTACTCAGTTGTAGGAAGAGTAGGGTCCTAACTAACACTTTTTAGGGTGTGAGAGTGGGTGGGTTTTTCCAACTACAGCTCGATCACAAATGAGAGCTGGATCTAAGGTTTGAACGAATAAACACTCAACCTAAGATCAAATACAGTTTCGATCTCTAGGAACCCTCAGCTACTAATGTTCTCTCAAATTGGAACTCTCAGCTGCTGATGCTCTTAGATGATGATTTTGCAGATTTGCTTTTTTCTTTGACTTCTCTCGAGAAAGCTCTTGAATTATTTCGTCGTCTATGTCTCTTCTATTTCTCGAATGAGAGAATGCCTCTATTTATAGGCGGAGAGAATCAACTAGCCGTTGGAGGAGCAGTTGATCTCTGATCGGTTGAAAGCGATGGCTTGTCTCTCATCTCTGCAGACTTTCCCGATATGGCATCTGTGCTCTTCTGCTTTCCATCTGAGACAGCCTTGTGTTGGGCCAGATGGGGTAAAGACTGAACGGTCAAACCCTCATGTGACTTCCTTTTGAAATTTAAATCTTTGACAGTCAACTTCGGTTTGTCGGTTGAAAGTCTTGACCTTCATCTGAGTGATTTTCAGTTGATGTTCCGATCTGTCGAGCTCCTTGTTCGGATTCTATAACTGAGGTTCTGAAACTGAACACTCAGTTGTCTTCCTTGTATTTACTCAGTTGGGTTTGAACCCTCAGATGATTTCCTTTTCATCTGATGTTCTCTTCCTTTCAATTGTTTCTCATCTGATGAACGCTCAGTTGGTTTCCTTCTCAACTGATGTTCTGAAGACTTCCCCTTGTTTGCATCTGAACAAATGAACTCTCAGTTGTCTTTCTTCACAACTGATGTTCTGTCTGAGTGACGCCTTGTTGCCATCTTCAGCTGGAGACCTGTAAAGATAAACTCTTAACTTTGCTCAAACAGCAAGCCTAAATTCTAACATTAGGTTTTGGCAACATCTACTCGGTTGGGGTCAGCCGGTTTTGGAATTCATCAAAACTTATACTAATAAATTTCCCAACACCCAACCTTCTCAACATCATAGTATGACGAACTTATTCTTCGAAAGACAACCACCATCTTTCAATGGGTCTGGTAACCCAATGGAGGCCGAACGATGGATACACGCTATAGACAAAATCTTTGAGATAATTAGACCTAGCGATGAGGAGCGCCTAGCATATGCCGAATATCAGCTAACCGGACCAGCTAAATATTGGTGGGAGAATAGGCAAAGAGTTATGACTGAAGAGCAAGCGGCTCCAACTACTTAGAATGATTTTAAGAAGGCATATCATGATAGGTATGTACCCAAAAGAGCCGAGCTTGAGGAGGAAATAGCCAGGAAGCTTCAGGGAGAACTTAAATACGAACTGGGAATAGCAGTGGTCAGAAAGGAAGGATTGAGTTATGAAGAACTACTAGGTCGAGTTTGTGAGATAGAGGCATTAGTGCCTAATAAAGGAAAAATGGTAAAGTTCACACCAGTACCAAACGAGACAGTAACCCAAGACCCTCCCAACAATAAGGTTAATCATAAGGGAAAAAGAAAATGGGAAGGGAATAGCAGTGAGTGCTACCAGAGCCGCAATAACCAGGGGAAAAAGAATAGGATTCGGCAGAATTATCAGCAGCCAGGAAAAGGAAGTAAGGATGGAAAGAAAGTAGGGCAACAAAGGAATAGAAATCGGGGAAGAAAGCAACTAGAAAGGGTTCACATTCCAATTTGCTCCAAATGCAATAAGACGCACCCTGGAATATGTCAGGCAGGCACTAACAACTGTTTCAACTGTGGATATGAAGGACATATGAAGAAAAATTGCCCAAACCCACCGATGGCAAATAATGTATACCAACCCAAACACCTCCAAATTCTGAGAAATACCCAAGAAGGGATCTTTTCTCCAGCTTGCCCTAGGTGTGGCAAGATACATACCGGTATATGTTTAGCAAAGTCTGATGTGTGTTTCAATTGTATGAGCGAGGGACACGTTAAGAGGTATTGCCCAGAACGGAAGCAGGCAACAAAACAGAAACAGGAAGTTTCTGTATGTTCAGAATGTGGTAAGAGGCATGAGGGTGTGTGCCTAGCAAACATGAATAGATGTTTCTTATGTGGGATGCTGGAGCATATAAGTGAGGATTGCCCAATACGGTTTCAAATGATAGTACCATATCAGTACGACCAGCCTCAATCATTGATTACAGCTCAAATCTAGTCTCAGGCACAACCGTTACAACCACAACAAAATATAGGAGCTTACATGATAGGGCAAGGAAAGCAGCGTGAAGGAAAGGGGAAGCTGGCAGGTATTGGACGAACCTTATAATTAATTTGTCATGGCTAAACCCATTTTAGGGCGTTATAATTATTTTCCTTAGTACTTATTGATACTTTAGGGATAGAACTAGGACGCGCTAGCTACGAACTAGGGAGAACTACACTTTAGGAAGAACGATAACCTCAGTGAAATTATTTCCTTAGTTTCGTCGAACATGGAATTTAGATCTAGGGTCTTTTAAAAGTGATAACAAACAATCGAATAGTGATATGATGTTCAACATATTGTTTTTATATATATAATTTTAGGAATAAACTAGTTGTTTGGGAATTACATCATGATTCTCTCCAACGAGAGAAAAATCTCTTCTCAACCCCGATTAGAGAACCAACAGAACTCTATGGAATTTCGATGGACATAAGGATACTGATAATATTCGCCCTACAAGTCAAGAAGTCAATGAAAATGAAATTTACGATCGTTTATCTCGTGAACCTAGTTGGAGATCCCAGAGCCAACAAGACTTTTGAACGTGGGAATTAGGAACGAATATGAAAATATCTTTCCAGAAGTATTGATGGGACTACCATCGAATTATCATGTAGGTTCTGCGATCAACTTAGAACTGTTAGCAACGCCCAAATCAAAAACCTATTTAAAATGATACCAGGAGAATTATAAGAATTCTAGAACCATCTGCTAATGTTGTTAGGTAATGATTTCATTAGGCAGACGTTTTCCCCATGGAAAACACCGTGATGTTTAACGCAAGGATAAATGAGTCTTCAAGAACGTTCATTGGATATCAAGTTAAATAAGATAAGAAAGCAATAGTTTATGCTTCACGGCACTTTAACCTCAGGAATTTAAGTAACCAACCTATGACTTAGGGCTTGCAACCGTAGAACATGTACTGAAATATGGTGTAAGAGATTAGATCTTCACAGATCACAATAGATCGGAGTGCATTATCGAGCAAAGGAATTAGCGTAAGATAAAGGAGATGGCTCAAATTAGTAGAATAGTACGCTTGTGAAATGAATTACCACCTAGGTAAAAGCAGCGAAAGGATAGACACACTTAGTCGTAAGACCCCACCTAAGTTTAGGTATCTCTTCTTAGGAAAAGAAACGTTTATATAAGGATTTGGGATAATAGGTGTAGTAATGCACGATACCCCAACATCAATTATAGAAGCAAATAGCGATACAAGTAGCTATACCAAATTACGAGAAGAATCCTAAGTACCTAGAAGAAGGACGAGTAAATGAATTAGTTTCGACTAAGGATAAGATTGGACAAACCAGGCAATGACTCTAAAACAAAGAGTTTTGATAAGAATTAGGAGTGGACTTAGTATCTCCAATGACAACAATTAAGGATTTAAGAAAGGTTTTCCAGTGGAATAGAGCGAAACAAGACTTTGTCTTGTTGATAGAATATCTTTAACTTATAAGTAAGTGGAAGTTCTCACTGACGACCATGCGAGCTGTTACAACCATTAAGTGTTCCAAAATGAAAATAAAAGGATAGTATTAAATTGTTTAAGACTCGCTCAAAGTTAACAGTAGGAATACTGCCTTGGGATAGTTTTCTATAGGCCGTTAATCAGTTTACTACCTACCAAATCCTAAAATTTTCCATAGATCAAAGAAGTTATCAGGACTATACATCCGTAAGATAGTGCGTCTGTACGAAATACCAACTTCAATCTTAGCACCTTTTTCCCGTCTCCAGTTTGATTAAATAATCTGAGAAAACGATTCAGATACTTGCTGATATGCTAAGATCGATAATATTAGCTCAAAGAGTGACATGGAAGAATAACTTCCATCAATCGAATTGTTATAATAATAGTAATAAGTTACGATAGGTAAAACGCCTTACGAGGCTTTAAATCTCTTTTTAATAGCTACCTTATTGTTATAAGGTGGGTAAAGGAACAAACTCAGGGTCAGAAACGGTCAGTGAAATAATCAAAATCATACGATAGATCCGAATCGGAATAAAAGAATTTAAAGAAGACAAATGTCTTATGTGTATACTTCAATTTGACCCTTAATAATGTAAAGGAGGATATTTAAAAAAAAAAAAACTCTTAAAGAGAAACGATAATTTTGTGTCAAGTTTAAAACTTCGACAAAGATTTTCATAATTAGCAAATAACTCGGAAAGAATAGTTTCCAATACAAATAGTTATGGCTTTATCGCCAAATTTACAAATGCTTATCTTATGTGTATCTCATCTTGAGAAAGTATTATAAATCGTTTTATGCACAAAGTGTTGTCAGTAAGACGTCGGTCATAAAACCGACCTAAATTATGGAAAAAGAACGAAAATGATCTTGAAACAAAAAGCATAAGAATTTAGAAACGAGTCAATGTGTTATTGAGTAGATAAGAAGATCTTTACGACCAAGAAAAGCCACGTGAGAGTTTAACGAAGAATTGAGAAAGGAATACCCCTATCAGTTAAGAGGATAAGCAAATTTTGGGACGAAATTTTTCGTAAGGAGGGTAGGATGTAATGCCCCGTAAATTCCTTACGTTCTTAATATTTAAAGTTAACCAAATAAATGGCTTTGCACGCCTAAATTTACAATTTTTGAATTCTAAGGCTAATGGTCGAATCCGTTATTAAAAATAAATTACAGAAGTCTGCTAGACGGCTACTGTATTTAAGGGTTAGAACGTACGAAAAGTTCTTAGTTTGTAAACTAAGAACGGAAAACCATTTAATTTTTACGTTTACAAAATCGCGATACGAATACGTCGAGAAAATTTGTTTTTATGTTTTTTCGGACGAAACTCGGACTATGTCGTCCCGAGTTTTTGTCAAAATAAATTTTGTAAATTTATTTTCTAATTAAGTTCATACGTTAGAATTTTTAAGTCATATCGAATCGCGACGATTTTTGTACCGAACAACATTTTTCGTCGTTCGTTTTTCCGTAACGTCGGATCGCGTCGGAAACACCCGTAACCCTTTAATTATTCTCCATGCAGCCGACACCTCATAGATTTAGTGGCAACATGCATGTTTTGACTTGTTTAATTAGTTGACACCTAAACTATACTTTCCATAAGTTTCAAACCTTTAATCATATCAAACTTGGACAAAACCAATTTCTCTCCCATCTCTCTCCCTATCTCTCGGTTGCAGCACCACTCTCTCTCCATCTTTATCTTGTTCTTCACCATTGAAGACATCTTCAAAGCTTGAAGAACTCAAACAAGTCCTCAATCCATCCATTCATTTCCATACATCCTTTGTTAATTCTTAAGGTAATGAACTTCTCCACAATCCTATCCAATTAGATTTCTTTCCTTCTCTTTTTCATCTTGATCGAAATTTTAGAGGTTTGATTTAGATGTTTTGATCTTAGAATGATGAAATTAGATATGTTAGATATGATAATTATGGATTAAAAATGATCAAAACCAAGAATCCTAAAACCTATGTGAATGCAGAATTTTTTTTGGAAAATGGTAGGATTTTTATTTTTCTTCTTTTGATGATTGATTCATGCTTAATAGATGTTTAATTAGTGTATGAAATGAAAAGGAATTGAAAGCCCTATGTTTTTTGTAAAAATCAATTAGGATTTGAAGTTGGAATTTGGGGATTTTTGTATGTTAGTTGATAATGAAATTATAATTGATTAATGGATGATATAAGATGTTGATTAGTAAATAAATGTAGTTAATTGGAGAAGAAAATCATCCCCTTAACATCTTTATAAAACCAGAAATTTTATAGAGTAAATAGAGGTTTTCATGTATTAATGTTAAGTGATGATTTGTTAGTTGATTTATGTTGCAAATAGTGTTAGTTGATAATAGAAATTAAATGAGAATTTTCTAAAAATGTTTAATGAAACATAAGAGGCAAAGATCACCATATAAACTGAGTTATAATGATGTTAATATGTGTTTGCATGCATGAAAATGATTCACGTTAGACGTAGTTTAACGTCGTAAAATTTGAACAAAAACCGACAACTTTTGAAAATTGTATAAGAGACGAACATTTAGTTGTAACTAAAAATCAAGAAGTCGGATGAGAATTCTAATATGATATTACTGTTTATAATGAAATTTAGAACATCTTTCTAGTTGACGTCATAAGCTTTCGAGTTGATATAATATGAGCTATAGTGATAATCGGGAACGCGTTTGGATTTTTCTTTGTTGGTTTAGTACTTGGTAGTTGAATTAAGACGTTAGAACGTCGTGCTTTTGAGCGTTTTGAGAAGGAGTTTTTCACGTACGGAGGTACGTGATGACTGCCTTAAGAGTTCAGTTTCTAAAAAAATGAATACGAGAGCTTACAACGAACCTAAGACGTTATACTTCGAACCTATCAAACAATTAGGGTTTTCACGGCAGTTTTGCGACCCTTTCCGGAAACTGTAATAACTTTCAACTCGTTTATCGGATTTGTGATCCGTAAATTGGAGTGCGAACTAGACTTCCTAAGCTTTCTAATGGTACAGGGCTCACCCCCTGTTTCCAAATCCTCTGTTCTGGACAGCCTCCAGAGTTACTGGACTGTGCAGTGAAATTTCAGTTTCTTGTTTTCTAAGTTGTTTAGTTCACAACTTAGTTTCTTTTTGATCGTTTAAGCCGTTTTATCTAACGAACATCTCCCTACTGACCATAGAGTCAAGTATAGAACCTTGAGTGATGAAAACCAGTCGAGATCTTATATCTGATCCTTTCATTAAAGAAGTAATAAACGAGAAATTTCATAAGTCGTTCAAAGAACTAAAATATAAATCGCCTAAGTTGATTCTTTCCAACTTAGTTTCTTATAATCCTTAAAGTCGTATTAAGACATCGAATACCTTCTCTTCTGACCCGAGAGTCGAATATGAGATCTTCCGAGTTCTAAACGAGATTAGTACGAGTCTCGTTTCCCGTTTAAGTAAAACGAATCTAGTAAGCGTGCAAATGCCTAAAGAATGAAACAACTAAAACTTCTTCGATTCTCTTTCTTCGATTATTCTTTTACAACCCGTTTTTAAGTATGTTTATTTTACGATGAAGGAGGAAGCCAACTGTAAAGAAAGGACGAAAGATCCGAAGTTGGAAGCATTTGCTTATAAGTTCTGTATTTACAAGGTGGGCTTTTATCTATATCAAATAAAATGTGGATTTTTCCACAACTCGAAAGTATTATTTATCGCTTTGATAATTGTGTTTTCAAAGTGATAATCTTGGCATAAACTGTTTCAACTATTTTATGTGAGTTCTCTTGTACCTATCTGAGTAAACCTTCGGGTTTACCAGATTTCTGAGTTAACCTTCGGGTTTTCCAGACTTTTTGAGTTAACCGCTAGGATTGTTAACTATCGATCGGCTCTGAGTTAGCTATTAAGCACTTTCCAGAGTTAGTGCACTTTGTAACCTGTGGTGTATGTGGTATCCTGTTGAGGGGTAGCCAACCACGGTGAATTAGTTTTGGTCAAGATTGAACATAACATACTCTAAAAATGCTTGCGCAAGCTGCTTTATACAAATCAGTCAGAAAATGTTTAGTATGCACGGGCCTTTTCAACAAAACTCCGATGCGCTACGGTTATAAAATGCCAGATTATTTATATTTATGATTATGATTTCGGCATCGTGCCCACTAAGTACTTTTGTACTTAGCCCTGCATTGTTTTTAAATGTGCAGGTTGAAGCGACGGTGAGCGGCGACGGTTGATGTTGAGTAAAGGATAGGATGCTTAGTTAGAACCCCTTCCGCTGCCAAACTTTGAATTCCTTTTGATGTACTTTTGAACAATTTTCAGTAGTCTAAGTATGTAAATTTGAACTTAGTTTCTTTTTGTATTTTTGTCGAGTAATCCTTAGGGATTAACTCTTTCTTATTTATGTTAAAGTCTTGTTCATAGATTATCGATGTTTATCATGAATGTTTAGTCGGTTAGCCCCCTTCTTCCCCGCTTCTTTAATCCAACCCCAGTCGCACCCCGACTTCTGCCGTCCCTCGGGATTTGGGGCTGTGACAAATATGTTGCGAAATTGTAATTTTGTAACGTCAAATAAACGAGCCAAAATGTAAAGTTAGTTATGAATTTCACAATTCGTAACACTATATACGAAAATTCGTATACAGTGTTACGAATTGCGAAATTCGCAACATTGTATACGTAAAAATTAGTTTGCACGTACGAAATACACAAATAGTAATAAAACACATACGAAAACAACAAAATCGCAACATATACAAATAACATAGAAGCATGCAAGTGAAGAAGCTTCTTCAATGAAATTCAAAACTCAATTCAAAATCGAAAAAGCTAACCAATCGATGACAAAAAAGGCTACAACACACCCCAAGGGCGGCGACGGGATGGCGACAGCGGAGGCGACGGGAAGGCGACGGCGGATGCGACGGGATGGCGATAGCTCAACAGCAGCGACGGGATGGCGACAGATCGATAGCGGCGACTGCTGAGCGGCGACTGCAGAGAGACAACGGAGGTAGAGAGACGAACATCGAGAGAGAGAGAGTGGCAGCTCAATAGCGGCGGCGGCGGGCGGCGGTAGACAGACGAAAAGCAAGAGAGAGGGAGGCTCGACGAGAGAGAGAGAGGGCCTTCACAGCTGATGAGTCCAGTGAATTGGACTCACAATTACGTGGCAGCTACCTTGGTATGGTAGACGGCGGCGGCGAGAGAGAGAGAGGGCAGCTCGATAGCGGCGGCGGCTGTGACGGGAGGCGCGACGGCGGCGATGGGACAGACGAGAGGAAGCTCGACGGCGGCGGAGAGAGGATGTGTTCACATCTAGGGCTTTTTGACGGGAAGAAGAAAGAAGAAAGAAGAAAGAAGAAAACAGGAGAAAACAGGAGAAAACAAAAACGAGATGGAGGAGAAGAAAGAAAAGAGGAAAAAGAGAAAAAGTGAGAAGAAGGGGTATTTTTGTCCCAAAAATATATTTTTGGCTACAATTTAACAATATTAAGTTCCTTGACAACTATTATAGTCAACCTAGCCAAACTGGCTATATGAATGGATTACCTCTTGAGAGTGACTGTATGGTTTAGTAGTCTTGGGCTATTAATATTTAATTCAAACATTTGCACATAATCGAAAATACACTCAATTATTAGGACATAAAATGATATTAATCCAAATTTTAATAATAAATTTGTGCTATCTGCGAAGCCCATAGTGTGAGATGATCTCAAAATTTTAGGGTAAAATAGTATAGTTTGTTCAAATATAATGCAAGTCATGTATATTGGCCTTGAAAATGAAGAACAAGCTTACTCTAAATTACAATGACTTTAGTTGCGTTGTTGATTGTAGTAGTAACCTAGTAAATCGCCTGTTGCAGCCCGAACCATGTCCAAGTAGAGGCCTAGCTCATTGTTCCGGTCCCCTACATGGCCCGCGTCGAACGAGTCCGACTCGAATTCTTTCAGGCACTTGTCCAATTTTTTTCCAGCATCTTCGATCTTATCCGAAATTTTGTGATAATCATCTGAATCTAAATTTTTCTTTGCCTTTTCAAGGTTGTGGGTGACGTCCTTGTAATTCTTTGAGCATGACCTGTACTTCTTTTTCAACTTGTCATCATCGGAATCTTTGTACCATTCGTTGAGTTGATCTTGTATCTCTTTGGATTTTGATATCGCTAGGTCGATCATGTTGTCAACGACATCTCCGTCGTCTGCGTCATCGAATCGAGATAATTCAAATTTCATGATATTCCAACATACGTCTGATCTATCCGTTTCTGAGCATAGATCTCTTAAATATTGTTCCATGTCGTCTGATCTTTCCCAATTTTCTCTGTGGCTTGTTGAACTTGGAACTGCAATCGCGAGAATGAGGGCCATGAAGATCATTTTCTGCGAGCAAGAAACCATCATTTTTTGGGAATTTGTTATTTCTGTATTGGTTGATGTTGCTTATCTTTTGATATGAAATATTTCTTCAAAATGAGTTGTTTATATATAGTAGCAATTGTCATTGATCTTTGATAGTTAATGCTAGCGTGTATTTTTCATTAAGTGTAGTGAATTAATTTTGATGTTGTCACATATTAACTACATACGTTTAAAAACTAATTAATAGTCGAGATGACAGTTCGTAATTTGATTTCTTCATGGTGATAGCTTGTGTACTAAGTAGGAATTAAGGATGGTTCAGTACCCTTTTACTCATTTTTATATACTAGCAGAGAGTTACCTGCACTTCATATGGTTATATTAAAAAATATATTTAATATTACTCTCTAATCTCATTTCATAATACTCATTTTTCTTATTTTGAGCTCTCTCTCTCTTCTATCTTCTATTTGATTTGACAGAATTACCCTCAAAAAGCTTAGTTTATAAGTATATATTTTCACCTTCATGATTAGGGATGGCAACGGGTTGGGTTTTTGCGGGTACCCGCACTTCCCAAACCCTGATGGGACGGGTTTGGGAAATATTAAATGATTTTGGGACGGGTTTGGGTCGAAACATGCAAACCCGTCACGGGTTTGGGTCGGGTTTGGACAATTACCTCCGGGTACCCGCTACCCAAACCCATTTATATATATAAGATAAAAGATATTATTATATGTATAATTTATTATATAATTTTAAATATTAGTAGATTTAGGGTTTTATCTGATTTTCTTAACCCGTCAAGTCTTTAATGTTTTTTCTCTACTTTTGTAAATCTACTTCCGAAATATGACGACACAACGACAACATCAATGATTCATACTTCTAGTTATGTTTTAAGATTTTGTAAGTTCTTTGTACTTTGCTTTGAGATTAATTTCAGTGAAATTTTCTGCTGATGTTTATGTTTTAATCATATTTATAATATTTTGTTATTTGATGTTTACTTTTTATTATTCGGGTTTTTAGCGGGTAATAAACGGGTATTACCCAACAGGTTCGGGTCGGGTATGGGTTTTAAAATTATTTTTTAATCGGGTTTGGGACGGGTTTGGGTGTTAAAAATTTTCATGGGTTTGGGTTTCAGAAATACTTAATGGATGGGTACCCGACCCATTGCCATCCCTATTCATGATCCGTGCTCGGCCATATAAATATTATGAAATAGAACGAAGAGAGTAAATAAATAACACTACAATTTATCTTTTATATACATATATTTTTTGCAATTGGAATCAAGCTACTCAATTTTAGTTCAATAATAGCATGTTCAAAAATAGCTCAAACTTGTGATTGACACATTTGACTTATTAACCGTTGATAACTTATTGAATTAATTTGAAATATTAAATTATTCATTTGATAAATATATTATATTTTTGTACTTAACCTTCTAATTAACTTTTTTTGTTGTAGTATGCCTACTATATTTGAATAAATACATTATAAAATTGGATTAGGCCAACATATATTAGTTACATGCTAATTATTTTTTGCTAAAGTAATCGAATTGGCGTTTTAGTTTTGACTATTGCACAAAAAACATGTACAATTGCCTATTATATTTCTTTTATTTTCATTATTTAAGGACAATTAATGTGTAATATATAATAATAAATATTAAAATAATATATTATATTGACAATATAAAACTATAAATGTTTTTATAAGAGATATATATGTAGTTTCTTTATCCATTATCTACTATGAAAAAAAATCGTCATTATTTTTATAAAGAGTATATTAATTCATTGGATATATGCTAAAATATTATATTGTCATTATAAATATAGTAAAATAGTACGTATATTATATTGGCAAGAAATAGGATGACTTCAAATTTAAACATGTCATTCACATATATCTAACATTTTTTACTGGTTGACTAATAATTGAAATAATAAATTATTATAATTGCCCTCCAAAAAGTTATTATTTTTAACAATTATTATTATTCTTATTATTTGTAAGCATATTTTATTGATTAGTTATAGAATCCATAACGAGGTATGAGACTCCAGGAGTCTTTATCCAATATCCTAATTAATAATCAAACTAATGATGTAAGAACCTTGTAATATAATATGATTATAATGCAATATTGTGACTGGAGTGGATGTATATTTCTTAACTAGCGTGTAGCCTGTCGAAAATCGACGGGAAAATATTATCTATTAAAATTATAATAAAAATATTGTTCATTAATTATTTTTGAGATTTTCACTTGTCGTAAACTTTTTGTTGTGTGAGTTTTGTGGGCTAGATTGGAATCGGCTCATCTACCCCCACGGTTTAAAGTCGGAATCTTCCCGTCAATCACGATTCTGAAAAAGTTGAACTGTCGGTTTGGAATCAGCCCTTCTACCCTCACGGTTCTAAATCGGAATCCTCCCTTTAAGTTGAACTGTCGTAACTAAATCGGCCCGTCTACCCCTACGTTTCCAGTCAGAATCAGCCCGTTGACCATGATCTTAATTATTTTGTGTATATTTCCCATAAATTTCAAAATATCATCATTAGCTATTTTGTATATTTCTCATAATTTCATCATATATGGTATAAATTAAATGTTATTAGTTTATTTAAAAGTGAATATTACTATATTAGAAAAAGACGTACTTTAGATACCACTAATCATTTATTTTTTGAGTGCACATTTCAAGGACAGTATATGAGATTATCTTTGCATGGTGTGGGCAAAGAAGGGTGCCAAGATGTTGGGAAGAAGAGAAGGAATATATGATTTCACAATGTAGAACAAAAAGCTTTAGCCAAAGAATATATAGACTGGTGCTGTCAGTGGTCATCTACCACATTTGGAAGGAAAGAAACAATAGACGATTTAAAGAAGTTTGCCAATATACAACAGATTCGAGGCATGTTTCAGATGCTGAGTTCTTAGCTTTCGTTTGTTTGATTTGTAATAGTTTGTTTGCTTTGTAATCTTCAGTTGTTACTACTTGTGAAATAAAAATCTTATTTACCAAAAAAAAGACGTCTTTTAATTGAATTTTTTTTACAAATAGATTTATAGCTCTTAGGAAAAAGAGTAATAAAGACGGTCAATTTTTTTGAGATAGTTTTATAAATAGATTTTAGTTGTACTATCATAGATTATTTTATATAAAAATAAAATTATATATAGAATATATTAAAATATGATAGATATTGATTTTAAAGATTTGACATATCATATATAATATAGAATATAAATATGATAAATAATAATTTTATATTCAGAAAAGTTGAGAATTTAGATAAATAAAAATGGAGGAATGAAATGTGTCACGTGGGATCCCGAGTTGAGGTATCCGTCAGTTGGGAATTGGCCCGTCTACCTAATTAATTGATAAATTAGAAATTACTTATTTTTTATCAAATTAAATTAAAAAATTAGACTATTTCCAAATTTAATTCGTTCAACCAATAAATTATCCAAACTATTTTGAACCATTTATTCTGTCAACTAATAAATTGGTTCCCTAATAAAAATAATTATCTATTCGGCCAATTAATAAATTGATCAAATTAAATTAAATTAAACTATAAAAATATAGTAGTTATTTATTCGGCCGATTAATAAATAAATTGGCCAAATAAAACTCCTACAAAATATAATTATGTATTAGGTCAATTAATAAATTGACCAAATTAAATTAAATTAAATTATAAAATATAGTTATTTCTTCGACCGATTAATAAATAAATTGGCCAAATAAAACTGGTGGAGCAAAAGATAGAAAATACACATTAAGTCTAGGTATTTATAGGCTTTTGAATAGGTGAAGTTTCATTGAGAAACTAATGTGGGACACAAGATTTTAATATAGATATTTAAAATCTATTATTTTACACTTAAAAATTCAAAAATTTGAGAATTTAATTAAATATGAATGGAAGAATATAAAGGGTGCCACGTAGAATTTTTTCAAAGCAAGAATCGTTTTCCTTTTATTAATATAAAATTCAAAAATTTGAGAATTTAAATAAATATGAATGGAAGAATATAAGGGGTGCCACGTAGGATTTTTTCAAAGTAAGAATCGTTTTCCTTTTAGTAATATAATGATAGGATTCTAAAACTTTTAGTTGCTAATCATCTGTTGTGTAATTAATTGGGCAAAAACAGAAGAGAATAGTACTAAGGTTAAAAGACTAAAAATAGAAAATGATGGTCCCGATACGAGTTACTGGTGTATGGGGGGGGGGGGGGGGTTGGGGGAATACACCAGTTAGGATTTTTTAACTTTCGAAAAACTTAACACTTGAAAACAACTTCAACTGAGTAATAGGACTCAGTTGGGATCTCACAGCTGAGTAAGCAACCTCAGCTGGAAGAGTGGTGCTGTGCGGAATGTGGTGGAAAATGAACTCGTAAAAACAAACTCACGCTTTTATGCACGGTTGGTCAAAACCAAAACTGTTGATGTGAAAGTATGCAGATTGTATGCGGTTAGATTGTCAGTTGAGATATGCAAATAAAGACCGAACACAAAATAAACACGACACACAAGATTTATGTGGTTCGGAGAGAACTCCTACGTCCACGGGGAGATGTGAGTCCACACACCTCAGTCCAAGTTCTTCTGGACAGCTCCACTCAGCTTACGCGGGCTGAGCAACCGTTACAGTTTAGTTTCCGGGCACTAAACAGCCTAAGTCAAGTTTGCGGGTACTTGACGACCTGACTACTCAATTACAGGAAGAGTAAGGTCCTAGCACACTTTTTAGGGTGTGAGAATGGGTAGGATTTCCAACTACAGCTCGATCACGAATGGGAGCTGGATCTAAGGCTTGAACGAATAAACACTCAACCTAAGATCAAAAACAGTTTCGATCTCTAGGAACCCTCAACTACTAATGTTCTCTCAAATTGGAACTCTCAGCTGCTGATGCTCTTAGATGATGATTTTGCAGATTTGCTTTTTGCTTTGATTTCTCTCGAGAAAGTTCTTGAATTTTTCGTTGTCTCTGTATCTCTCGAATGAGAGAATGCCTCTATTTATAGGCGGAGAGAATCAACTAGCCGTTGGAGGAGCAGTTGATCTCTGATCGGTTGAAAGCGATGGCTTGTCTCTCATCTCTGCAGACTTTCCCGATATGGCATCTGTGCTCTTCTGCTTTCCATCTGAGACAGCCTTGTGTTGGGCCAGATGGGGTAATGACTGAACGGTCAAACCCTCATGTGACTTCCTTTTGAAATTCAAATCTTTGACAGTCAACTTCGGTTTGTCGGTTGAAAGTCTTGACCTTCATCTGAGTGATCTTCAGCTGATGTTCCGATCTGTCGAGCTCTCAGCTGACTTTGAACTTCAAACAGTTGAACTCCTTGTTCGGATTCTATAACTGAGGTTCTGAAACTGAACCCTCAGTTGTCTTCCTTGTATTTACTCAGTTGGGTTTGAACCCTCAGATGATTTCCTTTTCATCTGATGTTCTCTTCCTTTCAACTGTTTCTCATCTGATGAATGCTCAGTTGGTTTCCTTCTCAATTGATGTTTTGAAGACTTCCACTTGTTTTCATCTGAACAAATGAACTCTCAGTTGTCTTTCTTCACAACTGATGTTCTGTCTGAGTGACGCCTTGTTGCCATCTTCAGCTGGAGACCTGTAAAGATAAAATCTTAACTTTGCTCAAACAGCGAGCCTAAATTCTAACATTAGGTTCTGGCAACATCTACTCGGTTGGGGTCAGCCGGTTTTGGAATTCATCAAAACTTATACTAATAAATTTCCCAACAATTTCCCCCTTTTTGATGATGCCAAAACCACTTACAACTTTAAACCACTATTGATCTAATCCTCTCTAACTGACCTAAAATCTCAGCTGAAATTCTAGACAGTCTATAAGATAAAACATCAAAGGGTTAGGACAGTTATAACATGAAATTGAAAGACTTTGTGATTCAGAGCTTGGACAATGAGGAATTGTTCATCAAGGTGAATCGTATTATATACTTTGAAGTTTTTGTTACAACTGAAGGTTACAAGATTAAGCACAAAATAGATAAAGATACAACAGTTGCTTCAAAAACTACAACATCCAAAAACATTATCATCTCAAAAACTTTGACAGCTCAGAAATACTGTTGACCGTACTTGCTGAAGATACGGTTGAAGATCTCCTTCTTCGCTTCCGACTCGATCCCAGTGTTGACACCGTGTTCCTTGCAGACTTGCCTCGCCTCAGCCAAGATCGCATTTCTATTTTGCGTGCTCGTGCCTTTGATCATCGGAGGGCGGTACCTGCACATCTTCGGAACTAGAACAGTGTTGGGATCAAGCTGAGCATTCAGCATAGCTCGCTTGAACTGAGTTCCCACATTCCAGGGTCTCCAGATCTGAGTTCCCACAGGGCTTCCTTGAAGACTAGCCTTGGGTCTTCAGTCGAGTAGATTTTCCTGTAATAGAAGTCATTGACGAACTCATGCTTGAACTGTTCCCAGTCATCGTTCCACTCCGCATTCATCCACTTGTCAACATGTGGGAATCGAGACGGGAGCGGAGCGTCCTTCTGCAGTTGGTGCGTCGACTTCCTAGCCTCAGCCTTCATCTGGTGCTTGTTGATTCTTCGCACACTCCGGCTGGCTTTATTCCTGTCGACTCTCTTTTCCACCTTGGCCAGTTCTTTCTCAAACTTGGCCACCTTTTTGGCCTGATCGGCAGCGAACTTCTTGATCCAAGAGGGATTCAAGTACTTCTTCTTTGATTCCCCCATAGCTTTGGCAGCTTCAATGCAGTCTTCAACAGATATCCCGTCAAGTTCTGCATCGAGCTCGGCCGTGAGCTCGGCTACGAGGTCGTGGGAGACTTCCAGTTCGGGCTGCGACCCTTCAGCTTCAGCTTCAGCTGGCACTCCTTCTCCTTGCTGAGCTCCTTCAGCTTGCTGGAGAACAGTTTTCCCTCGTCCAGCAACAGCTGCTGGCTCCTTGTCTTCCCCAGCTGCTGGCTCCTTGTCTTCCCCCTTTTTGGCATCATCCAAAAGAGTGGCAACAGTGCCATCCAGAGAGGTCAACTTGTCTTCAGCTTGTTGAACGCAGGAAAACAGCTCATCAACAGCGTCCTTCTCTTCCACCTTCTTCGCCAATTCCAGGTCTTGGCGCTCCTGCTCAGCTAGCTGCACAGCTGCAAAAGTCGCAGAGACCTCTTTGTGGAGGGAGACGAACTCAGCTCGGAAAGAGGCGAACTGAGCCATCCACTCCTGGTCCTGAGTCTGCTGGAACTTTGTGAGGTCAGATTCAACAACTGTCTTGAACACGTTGAAATCCGAGCTGAGGCTCTAAATGGCCTTCCTTAGAGCTGAGACCTCCGAGCTGGAAGAAGTAGAGAGGTCATCAAGCTTGTGCTGAAGAGACGAGGAGAGGATTTCCAACTGATTCTTCAAGCTGGCATTGTCGGCCATCAGCTGCTGCATCCTGTCAGCTTCTTCCTCCTTGCCCAGCTGGATCTTGGACAGCATCTCCGTCCTCAGCTGGTTGACCCTCTCCGAGATCAGCTCGCAGATGGCGTCGGTTGAGAGAGCTGGCTGATCGGAGGGTCCGGACAGAAGCTGTGGTTGTGGCTGGGCAGCAGGATCCGAGACAACCATGGCAGATTGGCTGGCGAGGTAGGCCTTGAGCTTGTCTTCTTCTCTCTTGGCCGCCTCATCAGCTGCGTCAACGTCGTCCATGCAGAAGGCATTTTTGGCGAGCATGTCATCAAGAAAGTGAACAGCTTCAGTGTTGTTGCACAGCTCCCTGGTGTCTGTCCCATCTTGGAGGCTTTTGTCCAGACGTCGTCGGAGCACAGCCACCTTTTGGTTGTAAGCCATCTCCAGGCTCTGGTAGTCGAAGTACTCCCTCAGGTTGGACTCTTCGACCTTTAACCTGTCCCAACCATGAATCCTAAGGGTCTCCTCCTTTACGTACCAGTAGCTGAATATGACACTGAACTGGTATAGAAGTTCCGTCCCGAGAACAGAGAAAATGGGCATCGATGTTGCCTCGGGGAACATACCAATCAGCTTGCGGAAGCAGTAGCTGAGTCTTCCTTCATACTCAGCCAGGATCGCCTGGCGGTTGGCTTCTTCATCGATCTGGGGGGGGTCGATATCGTAGGTTATGGGTTCGATGGTTTCATCAACGTTGGCCGAAGAAGTGGTCACAACGTTGGCATCGAGCGAGAGGCTTGGAATATCTGACTGAGGACCAGTTGAGAGAACTGGATCCTCTTTGGATGGAGAGTTGGCTGGCTGGAGGATTTCTTCAGTCACAGGTGGGTTAACCTGGCTGGCATCAGCTCTAGATCGACTGTCGTGGGACTCCTCAGATGAAGAAGAGTCATCTGAGGAGGAGTTGGTATCCACCACTTGGACCTCCACGTCTTCACCTGCCTCCTCAGCCACGTCCTCCTGGCGAGGTTGAAGAATAAACCCAATTGGGTCAACCGATTGACTGGATTCGGTTGACTCCTTCGCCTCAGCCGGCTTGACCACCACTGGACTTGTTGTGGATGGTTGAGCCGCTGGCTGGATGATCCTTATCCTTGGCCTCTTCTGCAGAGGTTCCTCCTCTTCCTCCTCTTCGTCTTCTTCCTCCTCAGCTACCTCTTCCAGCTGGCGCTTCGCCGGCTTGGTCCTCGAAGGATGGCGAGTTGCTGACTCCACAGCTGGCTTGGGGACACCCTTGGGGGTGTAGACAGCTTCTACAACATCCCTGGGCTTCTTGGCTGAGGGGAACAGCGACAGCGTGCTGACTGGAGTGTCCTCACTTCCTTCCCATGTCAGCGGCAGACCCTGTGTCGCTTAGAGGATGAGGGCTGATATCTTTGTCCCGAAGTTGAGTGTCCCCTTGACACTCAATAGTAGTTGTCCAGACTCAGCTGTTATCTCGGAGATTTTCTGTTTCTCCATCAGCAGCTGGCTCTCTATAAATCCCAACCAGTCGACCTGGTGCATCTCTTCCAGGGCTTTCTGCTGCTTGAGCTTAGGACGGCTTATGTCCCCGAAGGTTCCACCATATGCGAAGATGCATTTGGAAATTACATCGAAAAGAAGTCGGTGCTCCGGCTTCAACTTTGTCCTTTGCATGCTCCCCTTCAATGGTTCGGGAACAAGAAGAATGGTTTGAAGGAAGGCATCAGCTTCCTTGTCAGAAAAGTTCCCCACCACATCTGTGGCTCCACGGTTTCTGGGGATGAGCTTCTCCAGCTCCTTTGACACCTTTATCTCCACAACAGAGTCTTCTACTGTCCGGGATGCTCTGTGGCGTTGCTTGCACGGGATGATCGTGACAAGCCCGTCATTTGCAACTCGTTGCAGATTCCGGTAGAAATGTACGATCTGCTTCCTGAGCAACAGGGCCGGAGAGAGGGTTGCCCAGTCAAGCAGATGGTGGTCGGAGAGGATGGAGGCGATTGGAGCGAGCTCAGGCGAGGAGAGAGCCGCTCTGGATTGTCGAACGATTCCTGGAACGTTGCAGGCTCTGAGGAAACCATCTTCTTAGAGGCTTTTGACTTGGGCGCCATCTTGATGAGATATATATGCAAAGAAAGAGTAAAAGACTTTACTGGAAATGGCGAAACAAGATTTGAGAAGATGATGAATAGAGAGTAAAGTTATGCACAAAAAGAGAAGGTAAGGATCACTTCCTGATTTGCCGTATTATATAATCTTTGACTCGGATAAAATCAACTGCTGGGGTTAAATGGCGCGAATCTATTAACGGCTGAGATTACGCGACTGTTGGTTAATTTTGACTGATATACCACGCGCGCGAGTGAGAAGGTGAATAGTTTAGGGTGTCAGCCCAGTCGCACTATAAAGTAAGGCTATAGATGTTCAGCCAGACTTTACATTAAATGCGATATGATGGCTTGTTTAGTCTAGCTGACATGTTCAGGAATGTTTGAATTTATTTCAAACATTCTTATTTATTATCATAACACCTTCAGTCATAAATGATACCTGTCAGCTGATGTTGATATCAGCTGTATACCACAGTTGTGCTCCTCAGTTGCCGCATACCATCAGCTGACGTCTGTTCCATTGTTGCAGCATACCATCAGCTGACTCAAGTTCATCTGTTCAGCTGACGTTTGATGTCTTCAGTTGGCAATTCGTATCTGAGATTCCCCCTTCATCTGAGCTTCCCCCTTAATTCGAGATCCGATTCGTCAGCTCGGATGAATCCTTATCAGCTCGGATGACTCTTCTGCTCGGATGACTTTTTAGCTTGGATGAGTTTTTAGCTCGGATCCAAAAGTCCTAGAAGATCACACAACATCTTGAACCGGGCTTCAGGAAGAGGTTTGGTGAAGATGTCAGCTCTCTGAATCTCAGTTGGGATCTTCTCCATGGACACATCCTTCTTCTCAATATGGTCTCGGATGAAATGATGACGAATATCGATATGCTTAGTCCGAGAGTGGTGAACATGGTTTAGAGAGATAGCTATGGCACTCGAGCTATCACAATGAATGGGAACCTGTCCAGTTGAGACTTCATAATCTCTCAGCTGCTTCAGCCATAATACTTGCATGCAACAGCTTCCGGCAGCCATGTACTCTGACTCGGTTGTCGAAGTAGCAACACACGCTTGTTTCTTGGAGAACCATGAAACCAGCTTGCTTCCCATGAATTGACAGTGTCCAGAAGTAGACTTCCTATCCAACCGATCTCCTGCTAGGTCAGCATCTGAGTATCCAGTCAGCTGGATATTGTCATCAGTTGGGTACCACAACCCAACATTGACAGTTCCTTTCAGATACTTAATGATGTTCTTTGCTGCCAACATGTGTGCTTCTCTTGGTTGGACTTGAAAACGAGCACACACTCCAACTGCGTATGAAATGTCTGGTCGGCTGGCAGTTAGGTATAGCAGCGAACCAATGATCCCTCTATACTGGCTGGCATCAACGAGCTTTCCCTCACCTCCTGGTTCGATCTTCCAGTTCGTGTTCATAGGGATCTTGGTTGTCTTACTTGTCTGCAATCCGAACTTGGTAATGAGCTCCTTTGTATATTTGGACTGGTTGATGAAAATCCCTTCAGGTGACTGCTTCACTTGTAATCCAAGGAAATAATTCATCTCGCCCATCATTGACATCTCGAACTTTTCCTTCATAAGATCGGAGAATTTCGCACAGCTCCTCCGACTTGGACCTGAAAATGATGTCATCGACATAAATTTGCACGACAAGTATATCTTCTCTAACTTTGATGGTGAACAGAGTTTTATCAACTGAACCTCGTTTGAACCCCGAGTCCAGAAGAAATCCACAAAGAGTGTCATACCATGCTCTTGGTGCTTGCTTTAGACCATAGATAGCTTTCTTCAGTTTGTACACTCTTCCATCTCCAGTCTCAAAACCAGGAGGTTGTTCAACATATACATCTTCTTTGATATCTCCATTGAGAAATGCACATTTCACATCCATCTGATATACTTTGAACTTGTGATGTGCGGCATAAGCTAGAAAGATCCGGATGGCTTCCAGCCTTGCAACTGGTGCAAAGGAATCTTCAAAGTAAATTCCTTCTTGTTGGCAGTATCCTTGAGCTACCAACCTTGCTTTATTCCTCACAATGAATCCAATGGCGTCTCTCTTATTTTTGAAAATCCACTTTAGTCCAATCACCTTGACACCATTTGGTCTTTCTACCAACTCCCATACACAGTTGCGTAGAAACTCATTCAACTCTTCTTGCATGGCTGTTGTCCAGTGGACACAGTTGAGAGCTTCTCCAACATTCTTCGGTTCTGGAACATCAGCTACAAAGCAAGAAATCATGGCAACATCTCCAGCTTGCTCGAACTCTTCTAGAACTGCCAATTCCTCAGCATATTGGGCATAAGTGTTGGATTCTTTCTCGGTTGATTCTGGATTTGCAACTCTGCTCCGTGTGCGCACACCCTTGGTTGGATCTCCAATGATGTCGTCAGTGGAATGAACCTCATTCCATCTTCGGTTGCGTCTTCCTTCTTCTTCCAACTATGGCTGTTCAGAAATCTGAGTTGGAGTCTTCAGAGCTGTTGAGTCTGGATCCTCAACATTTACAATAGTTTGAACTGAGCTTGGTTGGGCATCGGATGCTGATGTAGTTGGAGGGGCATCAGCTGAAGTTCCCCCTTGAGATGTGCTGAGGTCTTCGCATTCATCTTCAGAGGAATATGGATCCTCATCCTCAGTTGCCCATATTAGAGGTTCAGCTCTGTTCTTTTCCCGAAGTGCTTGCGATCTGGTGAGAACTGGTAGAACAGCTGGATCCGCATGTTGTTCCTTTACCTGTTCCCTGCACTCAAAGGTAGATTCATCAAAACTAACATGAGGTGTTATTTCTCCAACACGAGAGCTGTTGTTGAAAACTCTATATGCCTTGATCCGAGCTGCATATCCCAGAAATATGCCCTTCGAAGCTTTGGCATCAAAAGTTTTCAACTGAGTCTTCCCATTGTTGTGAATATAACACTTAGATCCAAAAACACGAAAATACGAAATATCTGGCTTTCTGCGTCTCCACAGCTTGTAGGGCGTCTTTCCCAACCGCTTGGTGAGAAGAGATCGATTCTGAGTGTAGCATGCTGTGTTGATTGCTTCAGCCCAAAATCTCTTTGGCAGTGCTGAGCTCGCTAACATAGATGTGGCTGCATCCTTCAGAGTTCTATTTCTTCGCTCAGCTACGCCATTCTGTTGTGGAGTACGCGCGGCTGATGTCTGATGGGTTATGCCATTCTTTTCGCAATACTCAATGATGGTTTCATTTAGAAACTCCGTTCCACGATCTGATCGGATAGATATGATCTCCATCTCTTGTTGATTCGATATCCGATCCATCAGCTTGGGCAGCTCATCTCGGGTCTCACTTTTGTGGCGCAAGAAGATGGTCCACGTATATCTTGAGTAGTCATCAGTTACAACCAAAGTGTATTCGTTTCCATTAATGCTTTTTGGTGTAACTGGCCCGAAGAGATCCATGTGGATCAGCTGTAACACTCGGTCAGTTGAAGGAGTTGTCTTCAACTGGAAGGAGGACCTAGCGAGCTTTCCCAGCTTGCATGCACTGCAGATGTGTGTTGTTGAAAACACCCGGTTAGGTATGCCTTTTGCATGTTCTTGTCTGGCGAGTCGGTTCATCGTCTTGAAGTTCAGATGGTTGAGCCTTTTGTGCCACAGCCAGCTCACATCCGAACTGCTCTTTGATAACAGGCAAGTGTCGGGGAGGCTGCTGTTCCAGTCAGCGTAGTACACATTCCCGGTTGGGGATCGATTTCCCAACAATATCACCTGCTTTGATCCGACATCTTTCACCCTACAACCCTGTGCATTAAACTTGACAGAGAAACCATTATCACAGAATTGGCTGATGGAGAGCAAGTTATGCTTCAATCCATCAACATAAGAGACATTAGAAATTGAAACATGATTGGTTTCAAGGGTACCGTAACCTCTGGTATAACCTTTTGAGTTATCACCAAAAGTAACTGATGAACCTTCTTTCTCCACGAAACTTCCAAGCAAATTCTTCAGATTTGTCATGTGTTTCGAGCATCCACTATCCATCACCCACATTGTTGTAGACACCTTCTTCTTCCTCAGCTGTTTCTCCTGTACCTGCAAGGAGAAACTCGCTTAGGTCCCCAATTTCAGTTGGGTCCTGGAGGGTTATAACCAGTTCCCGCTGGAACCGTGCGTCGCTTTTCCCTGTAAACTCGGATGGATTTATCATTCCAAATTACTTTTCCTTCATCATCAACTATAACAACACCTCGGTTATCCTTAGGCTTGTTGTTAGTAGTGATGTTCTGTTTCTTGGGAGGAGTTGGATTTCTCCCATGTTGGGCTTTAGGAGGAGAGGCTTTCCCCCTGTTTTGATGGCGATTCTTATCCTGTTGAGTTTGTCTGTGAGGTCGGACGCCATTGTGGAATCTTCTTGGCTGATTCTGATTTCATTGCCTTGGCTGTTGACGATAGTTGTTCATGCCCGGATGTTGATTCATGTTGTGGCATGAGTAACCATAGCTGTCGTAACTGTTCCACATAGGTTGACTCTGTTGGAACCTCTGGCTATTGTGGTGATGGAACCGTTGTTGATTATGTCGGTTGAAGCTCGGTCGGTTCTGTTGGTTCCATCTCTGCTGTGGTTGGTTTGTTGGTCGATTATCACGTCGGTTCTGAGCTTGGTTATGTTGTCGATTTTGAGCTCGGTTCTGATTGCGACTCCGACGTGTCCGGTTCCTCCGTTGAGTCTTGGAGCATTCCCCCTCGGTTGTAGACTCCACCGACTGTTTCGTTGGTGCTCCATCTGCAGCTCCTTTGCCTTTCTCAGCCACAGTTGCCTTTGTCGGTTTGGCAACCATGACTTCCTCAACTGTGTTAGGTTTGGCAACCATGACTTCCTCAACTGTGTTAGGTTTGGCAACCATGACTTCTTCAGCCTTGGTGAAGGTAGCTGGTGGAATTTCAGTGTCCTTTGCCACGTCGTATCCGAGTCCAGACACATCATCCGTTTGCCGTCTGTATCTGATGAGATTCTCGATGATCTCGGATGACTGATATAGCTTTGTCAAGTTGTCCTTCTCAGTTTGAAGATCCTTGAGAAGAACGGCTATATGCTCGGTCTGGGCATCTGATGTCTTCATCAGCTGGTCGATCTGAGCTTCTTGCTTGTTCAACTGTTCGTTCTGTGCCTTGATCTGTTCCTTCAACTGTTCATCGGTTGAAGCCTCAGTTTGGTTGGTTGTACTCAGTTTACTTTTCAGCTGGTCAATTTCTTCAGCTTGTCTCTTGATCAGATCGTCCTTTTCGGTTAAGGAATCTTCAAGCTTGGCGAACTGGGCTTGAAGACTCTTAAACTCAACCGACTGCTGATGCAGTTCCTCACTGAGTTCTTGAAAATCATTCCAGGAGGGTTCCAACTCATCGCTCAGAGATTCCTGCAGGTTAGAAGTATTGGAAGAATTTAAGCGAGCAGGATTAGATTGTACCTCAATATCATCTTGGTCGGTTCCAAGTGCCATGAGGCATTGATCCGGACTGATGACTTTGTTGGTAGAGGTCAGTTCATCCTCATCTTCAGTGTCTGTGAAGATGTCCATATCGTCAGCTGCCTCTTCAGCTACCATGGCCTTATTCTTTGCAGTTTGCTTGGCCCTTAGTGCTTCTCTTTCCTTCTTTGAGAGGTCTGGGCAGTCAGCTTTGAAGTGTCCTTCCTTGCTGCATTCGAAGCAACCATTGGTGACTGGCTTCGAACTGTCTTGAGTTCGGTTTGATTTATAGAAACGTTTATATTTGCCAAACCGAGTATCCATATCGGCTAACTTCTTTGACAACGCTGCAATGTTCTGTTGCAGTTCCTCTCTGCTCGGCCCTTTGCAGTCGTGTCAGCCGATCTGGTTAGCCTTGACGATCTCGACTTTGAGTAGTCAGCTCGGAGGGCCACTGACTTTGATGCTGAGCCGACATCCTCAATTCTATTTGTCTGACTTGAGGGCTGCGACCTCATTCTGTTGACCTTATACTCATTTCCTTTCAAGATTGAGAACAATCTTTCAGTTCCCATTTCACCAAGGTCAGCTCGGCTCTCGTGGATATTTGTGAAAGTATCCCACTCAGCCGGTAGAGCTTGCAACACTTTGAGGTTTATTTCTCTTAGAGTGTATTTTCCTTTCCGGATGGACTGGATTCTTCTGATGATGTCCATAAACCGGAGCTCTAGCTGATCGATGGTCTCATCAGGTCGCAGACTGAAATTGTCGAAATCTTGACATGCATGCGAGAACTTGTTTTCCTTCGTCTCGTCGCTTCCTTCACTTAGCGAAGCCAGGATGTTCCACATCTCTTTTGCAGTCTCACACTCCTCTATCCAGGGCAGATAATCTTGTCCAACCGTGGACATTATTGTGCTCTGAGCCCAGATATCCAGCTGGCTCACCTTGGCCTCTTCCGGAGTGTAGTCTTCTGGTTGTTTCTCCACATACTCCACCACTGCATCTCCATCGTTGGGATTTGTGGGAGTGCGAAGTATTCTGTCTCGTATGACGATTGGTCCAGATGTGAGAACTTGTTGCATCCTATCATGCTTTGACAGAAGTATCTTCTTCATTTGAGTTCTCCATGATGTATAGTTGACAACAGAGAACATGACTACGATCTTGTCCTTGACGTCCATCTGCACAAACAAAAACAGGACCAAAAAAAGCGAGAAAGTATGCACTAGCGTGAAAAGATCTGTTCAGTTGACCACTGAAATAAAATTCTCGAATTCACACCTCGTGAAACAGAGTCAGCAGTCTTTTGAACCACTGCTCTGATACCACTTGATGGTCCCGATACGAGTTACTGGTGTATGGGGGGGGGGGAGAATACACCAGCTAGGATTTTTTAACTTTCGAAAAACTTAACACTTGAAAACAACTTCAACTGAGTAACAGGACTCAGTTGGGATCTCACAGCTGAGTAAGCAACCTCAGCTGGAAGAGTGGTGCTGTGCGGAATGTGGTGGAAAATGAACTCGTAAAAACAAACTCACGCATTTATGCACGGTTGGTCAAAACCAAAACTGTTGATGTGAAAGTATGCAGATTGTATGCGGTTAGATTGTCAGTTGAGATATGCAAATAAAGACCGAACACAAAATAAACACGACACACAAGATTTACGTGGTTCGGAGAGAACTCCTACGTCCACGGGGAGATGTGAGTCCACACACCTTAGTCCAAGTTCTTCTGGACAGCTCCACTCAGCTTACGCGGGCTGAGCAACCGTTACAGTTTAGTTTCCGGGCACTAAACAGCCTAAGTCAAGTTTGCGGGTACTTGACGACCTGACTACTCAATTACAGGAAGAGTAAGGTCCTAGCACACTTTTTAGGGTGTGAGAATGGGTAGGATTTCCAACTACAGCTCGATCACGAATGGGAGCTGGATCTAAGGCTTGAACGAATAAACACTCAACCTAAGATCAAAAACAGTTTCGATCTCTAGGAACCCTCAGCTACTAATGTTCTCTCAAATTGGAACTCTCAGCTGCTGATGCTCTTAGATGATGATTTTGCAGATTTGCTTTTTGCTTTGATTTCTCTCGAGAAAGCTCTTGAATTTTTCGTTGTCTCTGTATCTCTCGAATGAGAGAATGCCTCTATTTATAGGCGGAGAGAATCAACTAGCCGTTGGAGGAGCAGTTGATCTCTGATCGGTTGAAAGCGATGGCTTATCTCTCATCTCTGCAGACTTTCCCGATATGGCATCTGTGCTCTTCTGCTTTCCATCTGAGACAGCCTTGTGTTGGGCCAGATGGGGTAATGACTGAACGGTCAAACCCTCATGTGACTTCCTTTTGAAATTCAAATCTTTGACAGTCAACTTCGGTTTGTCGGTTGAAAGTCTTGACCTTCATCTGAGTGATCTTCAGCTGATGTTCCGATCTGTCGAGCTCTCAGCTGACTTTGAACTTCAAACAGTTGAACTCCTTGTTCGGATTCTATAACTGAGGTTCTGAAACTGAACCCTCAGTTGTCTTCCTTGTATTTACTCAGTTGGGTTTGAACCCTCAGATGATTTCCTTTTCATCTGATGTTCTCTTCCTTTCAACTGTTTCTCATCTGATGAATGCTCAGTTGGTTTCCTTCTCAACTGATGTTTTGAAGACTTCCCCTTGTTTTCATCTGAACAAATGAACTCTCAGTTGTCTTTCTTCACAACTGATGTTCTGTCTGAGTGACGCCTTGTTGCCATCTTCAGCTGGAGACCTGTAAAGATAAAATCTTAACTTTGCTCAAACAGCGAGCCTAAATTCTAACATTAGGTTCTGGCAACATCTACTCGGTTGAGGTCAGCCGGTTTTGGAATTCATCAAAACTTATACTAATAAATTTCCCAACAGACAACAACTAACAAATTAGTAGTGTTAAATTAAGTAAGAACTGTCAATTCTAAATGTAGTAATAACTTTATCGAATAAATCCAATATAATATATTTCTTTTCAATATTCTACGATTTTAATATAATATATATATATATATATATATGATAATATAGTATGTTTTTTTTTAAATATAGTATGTTAATGTCTAATGAACAATTATGCTTTATAAATAATAAATATATTATTGTACTAATTCATTTAGATTAGATATATTAATAAGGGTATTTTAGGCAAATCAAATTTTTTCAACAAGACACTTTTTATATAAGTATAAATTTTTATGTCTTGACTTTTCAAAATAAAATTCCTAATTCAATTTTATTTATTTTACTGCATTGACTATAAGTTACTAGAGCTTGAAGTACATGTTCTCATAGTAGTAAATTACTCGGCATAATAGTTAAAATAAACAAAAGTTTAAGGACAATCGTCCTATATGCTCCTGGAGCAATGCTTCGACGGTTAGGATTAAATGTAGCTATTTCTATTTTTATTATATTTTTCATTTAATTTAATAGTTAAAAATATGATTTTTAAATTTTTTATTGTATTTTTTAACCATAGTTGTACACATTTTACGAGGCAATCTTGACTATTGCACAAAATCTGCTGGAAGCTTTCGTCCTTCTCTTTAGTTATGTTTGACCCATTTTATTTTTGTTTGTTTGTATCTATATATTGACTTATTATATTAATTAAATCATTTGTATTTGTTTAAGTTCGTTAATGATTGGGATATTTCTTTAAGATTATTTAGTCGTCTTTGTAATTAATAATTTGGTTAAAAAATATAATATTAATAATTACTTATAATTTGTGTAATTTTAACCATTTATTTGGATGTATTATAATCCTTTATTTTACTTATAAATTTGTTTGTTGTTTTACATGAACTTTCTTCTATTAGTAAATTCGGATATAATATCTGGTGTTTTTCGTATTATGTTCGCTCTGTTTATTTAATTATGTAAATTAATATTTGGGTTTTCTGATTTGTTTATTCTTTTAGGCCATAATTTTTTTTGTTACCATGGCTTCTGAACAATCTTTCCCATCTGTTTCAACACCCGATTGCAAAGTACGATTGATTTTTTATATTTGTTGTAATTTTGTTTCCTGATTATGGAAATATAATCTTGGACATGTCCTTTTATCTCAACTCTCATTCCTGACTCACATCAAACAAGCATTGGTGTTGTAGTAAGCATACTCACACTCTTGCAACGTGGCCGTTTGTAATTATGGCCCACATTACAAGGGCGTTTTTGAAATTGATAGTTCTTTAGGATATGGGAATGGAGGACTGTAATGGCGTGCTCAATTCTTAATTACAAAAGATGAAATTTAAAAAATCATCTTTCACAATTTAGAACAAACAAGCCCAATTGTTATTTGAAAAATGAAATAGCAGAAAAATTATACATGAGCCCTACTTAACTAGGAAGAACATTAGCTAATACTTGCCGACCATCATCATTTGCATGTAAGTTTTAAAAGCCAACGTGGTTGAATGTAAAATAGATTATGAGAAATTGGCTCATATGAATTCATACCTCAATCATCATGACGAATCATTTTGTGGATCTCTCGATTATAATTGAAGATTATGATGCCTTAAGTTAAAAATTTCTACCACATACATACAAAAGATCCAATTTTGAAAATCACTGTTTCATAATTTTCAACAAACAAGCCCAATTGTTATTTGAAAAATGATATACCTGCAAAATTATATATTATCCCTACTTAATTAGTAAGAACATTAGCTAATACTTACCAGCCATCATAATTTGACTGTAATTTAAAAAAGCCAATGTGATCGAATGTTATTATGAGTAGAAGAAATTGGCCAATATGAATTCGTATTGCAATCGTCATGGCGAATTATGTTTTAGATGCCTAGATTATAATGGAAGGTTATGATGTCTTACGTTTAAAATTTCAGCCACATACAAGCAATAAGCTATCACAACAATCACACTCTGCAGTGAAGTTATACTTTTAGGTTAGAATATTGAGCTTCAACATTTGGAGAAGCTCGTATAGTTACACAAACACTTGTAGCTTTATTAACATGTAACAAGCTAATCTATCATTTTGCATTAATGTTGTGCTCGAAAAAATAAAATGTGGTGGCCAATTTAATCAACCATGCGTAAATTAAGGCCATGGTTGAACTACACAATCTAGAGAAAAAGAAATTGGCCAATGCCAATTCATACTCTGTTCACAATGGTGAACTATTTGTGTAATCATAGATGATAAATAAGGGTGAGTGTTGTAATTTTTCATAAGAGTTCTCCATGGCAAGTATTCTCTTAGTTTAGAGGCGACTTTAAATCTAATTAATGCAATTTTTTCCTCCTTAACTATTGGAGATGATGATTTAATCTAAACTTAGGTTGATTAAGATATAATTACGTAGTATTTCATCATCTCGTGAAAAGGCCAATATAATCTGGTACCTCAGTATTTGGGCCAATATACTATACGAAAATTACAAATAAATGTCGTTGGCTGGAGGCCAATGCTTTTCCGCTTACAATGAAAATTAGTACATGACACTTATTATAGATATAAAAACCTTTTAACATCTTAAAATATCACATTATAGTCGATGACTGCATATCATCATTGGACTACTACACTTGGTGATAAAGCAAGAAAAGTCAAGTTTGAAAAGTGAACTCTTACATTGGTGAAATCGTGTACAATACACAATATTCTTATAATTACTTAACTAAAGGATAATGAGATAACTATCCTAAGTTATTATGATTATTACAACAATAATACACTAGGGTCATCACAATCTTCAGCTTATTCGGTTACCGCCATTGTTGTCGTTGTGTTGATATTCCTATGAACGTGGCCTTCGTTAATTAGGCCAGAAATAATGAAGGCTATTTATAATTCTTCATTTTATAGGTGGAAGAATGTTCATGATTCACTAATCTACAATTGTATGATATTTTGTGAATTCCAATTTACTTAAAGTGGTAATTTAAATACAATTTTGTGAATTCTTGCATTCTTCCTAATTGATTACAAGATGTAAGGTACATATATTTAATTTATAGGGTTGCGATGGTTAATAATAATTCGCCAATGTGAGAGAATCTCCTAAACTTGTCCGAATTATTACAATTGTTTGAGTACTAACAATATAATCAACTATAATCAATTATGATGCTTGCAAGTTGAATAAATTTCAGTAGTCGTTCTAATACTCTCTCTGTCTCGTTCATCTTGTAACATATTTCGGGATGTCTCATTCATCTTGTAACATTTCCCTTTATGGAAATAATGTAATGCCCCGTAAATTCCTTACGTTCTTAAAATTTTAAAGTTAATTAAATAAATGGCTTTGCACGCCTAAGTTTACGATTTTGAATTCTAAGACTAACGGTCGAATCCGTTTCCGAAAATAAATTACAGAAGTCAGCTAGACGACTACTGTATTTAGGGTTAGCGCGTAAGAAAAGTTTTTAGTTCGTGAACTCAAAACGGAAAACCGTCTGATTTTTACATTCACGAAATTGCGATACGAACTCGCCCGAGAAAGTTCGTTTTTATGATTTTCCGGACAAAACTCGGACTGTGTCGTCTCGAGTTTTTGTCAAAATAAATTTTGAAAATTTATTTTCCGATTAAGTTTTGTACGTTAGAATTTACGGTCAAATCGGATCGCGACGATTTTGTGCCGAGCGACGTTTTTCGCTGAACGTTTTCCGTAACATCGGATCGCGCCGGAAAAGCACGTAGTTTTCCTTTCTTTCTCACCTTGGCCGACATTCCCCCTCTCACATTGTTAGATTTTTGTGTTTTATATTGTTTAAGTGAGGACACCTATGGTAAAACTATTCACACTTTACACCTTAGCTAGTTACTATTCATGCTTTACACATATTCACCTTATAACTTATGTTTAAATCAATTATAACATCATCTCTCCCTCCTAACACCCCCAATTCGGCAGCCCTCCCTCTCTTATCTCTCATCTTCATTTCTTCATCCTCCATTGAAGAAACCTTCAAGAACTCCAAGAAGAAACACACAAGTCTTGATCCATCCATCCAAACTTCATTCTTTCTTCATTAATTAGCAAGGTATTCACCTCCTCTTAACTTCTATCCATCCATCATTCTCTTCTTTTCATTTCTTCTTTTGGATCGAAAATTAGGATTATGGATTAGATGAATTGATCTTGAATTAATGAAATTGGATATGTTAGATAGGTTAATTAGGGTTTAAAATTGAACAAAATTTAAGAACCCTAATTTTCTATTAATACCGAAATTCTAGGTTAATTAGTAGGATTTTTGGATTTCTTCAATTGATGATAAAATCATGCTTAAGAGATGTTTAATTAGTGATTAGAACAAAGAGGAATCGAAAGCCCATGTTTTTGTGAAATTCGATTAGGGTTTGAATATGATTTGGGGTTTTGTTGCATGATAGTTGTAATTGGATTGCAATTGATTAATAGTTGTTATAATAGGTTGATTAATGAATAAATGGTGTTAATTGGAGAAGAAAATCACCCTCTTAACCATAGTATGAAAACCGAAATTATAGTAAGAATTAGGGGTTTTCATGTGTTCATGTTAATTGACGAATTGATGATGGAATTAGGTTGAAATTGATGTGAATTGATTATGGGAATTTATTTAGATTTTTCTAAAAATATTGTATGTAATGTAAGAGACGAAGAGCACCTTATAAGTGAAATATAATGATGGTATGAATTGATTGCATGCATAGAAGTGATTCTCGTTAGATGTAGATTGATGTCGTAAAATTTGAACGGAATCCGACAACTTTGAAAAACGCATAAGAGACGAACAATTAGTCGTAACTAATAATCGAGAAGTCGAATGAGATTTTTAATTTGATAATATTGTCTATGATGGACTTAAGAACAACTTTGTAGTTGACGTCATAAGCTTTCGAGCTTTTATAATATGAGCTATAGTTATAGTCGAGAACTAGAACGCGTTTTGAATAACTTGTTGGTTTAGTAATTGTTAGTTGAAAGCCGACATTTAGAACGTCGTGCTATTGAACGAGTTTTGAGAAGGAGTTCGTCACGTACGGGAGTACGTGGTGACTTCCTTGAGGGTCCAGTTTCTAAAGAAATTAAATACGAGAGCTTAGAACGAACCTAAGACGTTATACGTCGAATCTATCGAGCAACTAGGGTTTTCGCGGCAGTTTTGCGACCCTCGCCGGAAACTGTAATAACTTTCAGCTCGTTTATCGGATTTGAGATCCGTGAATTGGAGCGTAAACTAGACATCCCAAAATTTCAAATGGTACAGGGCTCATCCCCTGTTTCCAAATCCTCTGTTCTGGACAGCCTCCAGAGTTACTGGATTGCGCAGTGAAATTTCAGTTTTAATTCTTCTAAGTTGTTTAGTTCACAACTTAGTTTCTTTCGATCGTTTAAGCCGTTTTAGCTAACGAATATCTCCCTACTGACCCTAGAATCAAGTACAGGGTCTTGAGTGATGAAAACCAGTCGAGATCTCATCTCTTATCCGTTCAAATAAAGAAGTAGTAAGCGAGAAATTTCATAAGTCTTTTAATGAACTAAAACGTAATTCTCCTAAGTTGATTCTTTCCAACTTAGTTCCTTATGATCTTTTAAGTCGTATTAAGTTACCGACTACCCTCTCTACTGACCTAAGAGTCGAGTATGAGACCTTCCGAGTTCTAAACGGGATTAGTACGAGTCTCATTCCCGTTTAAGTAAAATGAAACTAGTAAGCGTGCAAATGCCTAAAGAATGAAACAACTAAAACTTATTTTGATTCTCTTTGATCGATTATCTTTTACGACCCGTTTTTAAGTATTTTTATTTTACGATGAAGGAGGAAGCCAACTGTAGAGAAAGAACGGAAGATCCGAAGTTTGGAAGTTATTGCTTTTAGTTCTGTATATCGAGGTGGGCTTTTATATACAAAATAAAACGAGCAATGCTCGGAAAATCTTTCTTTATCGCTTTGATATCTGTGTTTTCAAAGTGATATTATGGCATGAACTGTTTTATGTTTTATGTGAGTTCTCTTGTACCTATCTGAGTCAACATTCGTGTTTTCCAGATTTAGAGTTAATCTAACTAGGTTAACTAACGATCGGCTCTGAGTTAGCTGCTAAGTGCTTTCCAGAGTTAGTGCACTTTGTAACCTGTAGTGTATGTGATATCCTGTTGAGGGGTACCAGCCACGGTGAATGAGAATTGGTCAAGATTGAACATAGCATACCAGAAAATGCTCGGCCGAGTAAATTGTGAAAATCAGTCAGAAAATGTTTAGTAGACACGGGCCTCTTTTAAATAAAACCCCGATGTGCTACAATTATGAAATGCCATATTTATCTATACTTATGATTATAATTTCGGTATCATGCCCATTAAGTACTTTTTGTACTTAGCCCTGCATTGTTTTCTAAATGTGCAGGTTGAAGCGACGGTGAGCGGCGACGGTTGATGTTGAGTTAAAAGATAGGATGCTTTAGTTAGAACTCTTCCGCTGCAGAACTCTCAATCCTTTTGAATATGTACCTTTTGAACAATACACTGTAGTTTAAGTCTGTAAATATGAACTTAGTTTCTACTATGTACTTTCGTCGAGTAATCCGTAGCGATTAACTCTTTCTTATTTATATTCAAGTCTTGTTCATGGTTTATTGATGCCTTTCATGTATGTTTAGTCAGTTAGCCCCATTCTTCCCCGCTTCTTTAATCCAACCCCAGTCGCACCCCGGCTTCTGCCGTCCCTCGGGATTTGGGGCTGTGACAAATAATTAGAAAATCACTTTATTCACTTTAAACCCACTTTATATCACATTAACAAGGCTTTATTTCATTTTATTACTACACTAATCACCACCTTTACTCTTAATACCCGTGCAAAAAAATGATATTGCGCTAATCACCACCTTCACTTTAAACCCACTTCTTCTTAATACCCATGCAAAAAAAATGATACATTATGAACGGGACGGAGGGAGTATTTAATTTTGGATACATCCATGATGATATTGCGCTAAATTAACTTTGACTATCGTAAAAAGAGTCTTAAGAACTTGATCCACGATGGCGGTAGCCAACTAAGAAAGATATTATTTCCATGAATATTAAGTACTAAGTTTTACTGCATATTAAATATTATATTTTTCTAAGTGTAAATTAAAAGTATTTATATACTATTAATTTTTTTAATTTGTACTCCATATATATATATATATATATATATATATATATAATATTTTATATATTTTAAATTATATTTATACAAAGATACATTAATATCACCATGTCGAGCATGTTGCGAACAAAATCAGAGATCACAAACGATCCTCTTTCAGAGCTCAAGAAAAGTATTTTCTGCTATTCTGAGATTAGTTTCATGACGCAATTTTGAGTTACTAAAATGCAAGTATTTCAATTTAGAAAATGTATACACAAACTAGAAAATAACAAGAAAAAAAACCATTGCAGAGAATTTCTCCTTTTTTTTCTCTTGTTTTATCCACTATGTGGTAAAGAAATTTAGTAACAGAATGTTGTGGTTTACAACAAAAAAAATTGCTATCTATATATGTATGTACCATTGAGCTACCCTTTCTCTTAAAATTACAAGACGATCGATGCAACTATAGTAACTCTAAGACTATTCAGAAGCATTATGAATCAACAATGTCAGATGAAATTGATCACTATTGCTGTAGCCGATCCCAGAAGCGCACCAACAGCAACCTGAAGTTAAACAACAAACTTCATAACTAACAAGTGATCCCAATTAATTAGAAACACCACCATTGTTGAATGATAAATGGAAAATGCTGGTCTATGCTCTACAATCATGTCAAATAATTGGCAATCTAGAAAAACAAATGTAATGCCCCGTAAATTCCTTACGTTCTAAAAAGTTTAAAGTTAACTAAATAAATGGCTTTGCACGCCTAAGTTTATAATTTTAAGGCTAAGGGTTAGCGCGTACGAAAAGTTCTTAGTTCGTAAACTAAGAACGGAAAACCGTCTAATTTTACAATCACGAAATTGCGATACAAACACGCCGAGAAAGTTTGTTTTTATGTTTTTCCGGACGAAACTCGGACTATGTCGTCCCGAGTTTTAGTTAAAATAAATTTTGTAAATTTATTTTCTAATTAAGATCATACGTTAGAATTTTTAAATCAAATCGAATCGCGACGATTTTGTACCGAACAACGTTTTTCGTCGTTCGTTTTTCCGTAACGTCGGATCGCGCCGAAAAACCCGTAACCCTCAAAAATTGCTGCATGGGCAGCCGACACCTCATCTCCTTGGTGGAGGAATGCATGTTGACTTTGTTTAGTTTAGTGACACCTTAACTACACTTTTCATGTTTTTCAACAAGTTCATCATAACCAAAACTTAAACAAAACAAATCCTTTCCTTCTCTCTCCCCAACCATCGGCTGCACTACCCTTTCCATCTCCATTTTCTTCATCTTCTCCACCTCTATCCACCATTGAAGACACCTTCAAAGCTTGAAGAAAGAACACAAGTCCTTAATCATCCATTCAAACATCATACATCCTTAGTTAAATCTTAAGGTAATGATCTTCTCCACAACTCCATCCATTTAGTTTTCTTTTCTTTTCTTTTTCTTCTTGATCGAAAATTTAGAAGTTTTGAATGGATATTTTGATCTTAGAATAGTGTAATTGGATGTGTTAGATAGATTAATTGGAGATTAAAATAGAACAAAAATAAGAAACCTAACATCTATGTTAATGCAGAATTTTTTGGGAAAATAGTAGGATTTTTGTTTTTCTTCTTTTGATGGTTGATTCTTGCTTAATAGATGTTTAATTAGTGTATGGAATGAAAAGGGATTGAAAGCCCTATGTGTTTGTAAGTTTTCAATTAGGATTTTGAAGTATGAATTTAGGAATTTTATGCATGTTAGTTGTTTTTGGAATTATAATCGATTAATGGATAATATAAGATGTTGATTAGTGAATATATGTTGTTAATATGAGAAGAAAATCATCCCCTTAACATATGTTTAAAACCAGAAATTTATAAGTAATTAGGGGTTTATACATGTTTGATATAAGTGATCAATTGTTAATGAAATATAGTTGCAAATCATGTTAGTTGATTAATAGAATTTAAATGAGAATTTTCTAAAAATGTTTAGTGAAACATAAGAGGCAAAGATCACCATATAAACTGAGTTATAATGATGTTAAGATGTGTTTGCATGCATGAAAATGATTCACGTTAGACGTAGTTTAACGTCGTAAAATTTGAACAAAAACCGACAGCTTTTGAAAATCGTATAAGAGACGAACATTTAGTTGTAACTAATAATCGAGAAGTCGGATGAAAATTCTAAGTTGATATTATTGTTTATAATGAAATTTAGAACATCTTTCTAGTTGATTTCATAAGCGTTCGAGTTGAAATAATATGGATTATAGTTATAGTCGAGAACTAGAAGACGTTTGGAATTTCTTTGTTGGTTTAGTACTTGGTAGTTGAAATAAGACGTTAGAATGTCGTGCTTTTGAGCGAGTTGAGAAGGAGTTTGTCACGTACAGAAGTACGTGATGACTGCCTTGAGAGTTCAGTTTCTAAAAAAATGAATACGAGAGTTTAGAACGAACCTAAGACGTTATACGTCGAACCTTCAAACAGTTAGGGTTTTGTTCGGCAGTTTTGCGACCCTTGCCGGAAACTGTAATATCTTCCAGCTCGTTTATTGGATTTGTGATCCGTAAATTGGAGCGCGAACTAGACTTCCTAAGCTTTCTAGTGGTACAAGGCTCACCCCCTGTTTCCAAGTCCTCTGTTCTGGACAGCCTCCAGAGTTACTGGACTTTGCAGTGAATTTTCAGTTTCTTGTTTTCTAAGTTGTTTAGTTCACAACTTAATTTCATTCGTTTGTTTAAGCCGTTTTATCTAACGAACATCTCCTTACTGACCCTAGAGTCAAGTTCAAGACCTTTAATGATGAAAACCAGTCGAGATCTCATATCTTATCCTTTCATTAAAGAAGTAATAAACGAGAAATTCCATAAGTCGTGAAATGAGCTAAAACTATAAATCGCCTAAGTTGATTCTTTCCAACTTAGTTTCTTATAATCTTTAAAGTCGTATTAAGTTACCGACTACCTTCTCTACTGACCCGAGAGTCGAGTATGAGATCTTCCAAGTTCTAAACGAGATTGGTACGAGTCTCGTTTCCCGTTTAAGTAAAACGAATCTAATAAGCGTGCAAATGCCAAAAGAATAAAATAACTAAATCTTTCTTCGATTCTCTTTCTTCGATTATTCTTTTACAACCCTTTTTTAAGTATGTTTATTTTACGATGAAGGAGGAAGCCAACTGTAAAGAAAGGACGAAAGATCCGAAGTTGGAAGTTTTTGCTTATAAGTTCTGTATTTACAAGGTGGACTTTTATTATATGAAAATAAAACGTGGGTTTTTCCACAAACCGAAAGTGAAGTTTATAGCTTTGATAATTGTGTTTTATCAACATGATAATCTTGGCATAAAATGTTTAACTGTTTTATGTGAGTTCTCTTGTACCCTTCTGAGTTAACCTTCGGGTTTTCCAGAATTTATAATTAACCGCTAGGATTGTTAACTATTATCGATCGGCTCTGAGTTAGCTATTAAGCGCTTTCCAGAGTTAGTGCACTTTGTAACCTGTGGTGTATGTGGTATCCTGTTGAGGGGTAGCCAGCCACGGTGAATTAGCTTTGGTCAAGATTGAACATAACATACTCTAAAAATGCTTGCACAAGCTGCTTTATACAAATTAGTCAGAAAAGGTTTAGTAGGCTCGGGCCTTTTCAACAAAACCCCGATGCTCTACAGTTATAAAATGCCAGATTATTTATACTTATGATTATGATTTCGGCATCGTGCCCACTAAGTACGTTTGTACTTAGCCCTGCATTGTTTTCTAAATGTGCAGGTTGAAGCGACGGTGAGCGGCGACGGTTGATGTTGAGTTAAAAGATAGGATGTTTAGTTAGAACCCTTCCGCTGCCAAACTTTGAATTTCTTTGATGTACTTTTGAACAATATTCAGTAGTCTAAGTATGTAAATTTTGAACATAGTTTCTTTTTATACTTTTGTCAAGTAATCTTTAGGGATTAACTCTTTCTTATTGATATTCAAGTCTTATTCATAGTTTGTTGATGTTTTTCATGTGTGTTTAGTCAATTAGCCCCCTTCTTCCCCGCTTCTTTAATCCAACCCCAGTCGCACTCCGGCTTCTGCCGTCCCTCGGGATTTGGGGCTGTGACATTCAAAGAGTAAAAGATCTTTAGATAAAAAAGTCAGTGTCACTGCAATCACCAAGATCAATTTTCTTAACAAACAGAAAAATTAGTTATTTTCTTGATTACAATATGAGTATGATTGAGCTTTCTTCACTGCAAAATAACACAAAGGTGTGTGTATAATTTAATAAAACTTTGTTCCACAATCCTCAGCTTTTACAAATTAAAAAATAAAAACTTTAGCTAATTAATTAATAAATGGAAATGAAACCTCAAATCAGCTAATCAATTAGAATTGCTCGCATACTAGCATTGATATCCTTCTGAACCCTTTCCATGACGCTAGTAGAAGGACTTTTCTTTGTCTAACAAGTTAACAAGGAACAATAAATAAATTAACAGAAAAATTACTACTTAAATTTCTACAAGATATTTATGACTTGTTATACCAATACCTCAAATGCTCTCAAGTGCTTGTAGATATGATATCACACAGCTGTGGATCTTTGAGGTTATCATCGACATCGACATCGACAACCTTGTCACCACTTCGAGGTTATATTCGTCTTCAGTTTTAGCTTTCTGCTCCAATTCGAAGTAGCTGAATTCTGAATCGCACCGATTTCTGTCGAATTCCTCATTCTTGTAGCCCGCCCAAATTGACTGCGGCCTCTTCACCTGGAAAGACTCCCCTTCTGACGAGGATAAGAAGATGGATGTGCCACCGTAACTTGAATAGGTCCATGCTAGAATTTTCCCGATCTTTCTGCGTCTTTTTCATCTGGGCGACGGATTTTCTCCGACCAACGGCTTTTTCGCTCACCTTCTTCTCAATCCCCTGTGATGGGGCATAAGGACGGCGATGAGTAGGAATGAAGAGAGAGATAGCGAGAGAAAATAAGACTGCAAAATGATGTATATTTTGTATTTAAGGGTTAAAAGGAAGAACTAATAAACTAAAATTGAACTCTCGTAAACAGAAAATGGCCATGAATGATATTAGAGAATAGATATGATGAAATCATGGGATCTGTAATCACCACTGTAAAAAAGAGCAAATTTAGACGATTCCGGCCAATTTCCCGATGGTCAGCCATGAAATTGTAAATCTCGCCATGAAGAAAGATACGAAACTCGATGAAGATTGTCAGAATCTTGCTTTTTCAGATCAAACTAACTCATGCGGTTGAGTTAACCTATGGTTAAATAAAATATTAATATAAAATTTCAATAAAGCATTACTTTTCAAAATGAGTTTAAGACTTACTTTTGACGTGTCAATAGATCCTCGTTGTGAAGCAGTGCTTTTGGAGCACAATGGACGCTGCCAGGACTGAAATAATGGTGAAGTTAAAGTTCAAAAGTATTTTATCAAAAGTAGAGCTATGTAGTACGGAATACTACGAATTAAGAATCTCGCAAGTCATAACTGTCTTAGAATGTTGCAAATACAAAAAAAGAAAAAAAAAAAAAACAAATTTTCCCACAATAGTTAAATAAACAAAAGTTACTAGAGCTTGAAGTACATGTTCTCATAGTAGTAAATTACTCGGCATATTAGTTCAATAAACAAAAGTTTAGGGACTGAAATAATGGTGAAGTTAAAAGTTAAAAAGTATTTTATCAAAAGTTGAGCTATGTAGTGCGGAATACTACGAATTAAGAATCTCGCAAGTCATACTGTCTTACAATGTTGCAAATACAAAAAAAAAAAAAAAAAAAAAAAAAAAAAAAAAAAAAAAAAAAAAGATTTTCCCACAATTTCAAAATTATAGTAGAATTTTGTTCCCCAATGAATTACAAATCATTCAAATTTGCCCTAAATTTTAAATGAAACGATCAATTAGCCATCTAGATACCTGATGTGTATGTTTTTGGTTGTTTAGAACTTGAGGTTTTTCTATCGTTTTATGTGGATATAATGCGTGTTTAGGTGTTATTTTGTGCAGAAAGTGAAGAGTTCGTGAGTATAGAGATTTGGACGAGAGAAATCAAGAATGAAGAATTTCTATGCAATTTTAAGACAAGTCGAAGATAGGAAGAATTGGATGGACCAGATTTTATTTTCCTTAGATAATATTTTGTGGGGTATATTTATATTTAATATTTTATTATTATTAGCTCTAGACAATTAGATAGGAATTTGGGTTAATTAATTTGTATCGGCCCAATTGTTTTAGAAATTATGGTTAATTATATTAGGTTTATTTCTTTATATTTAACTAAGACTTTAGTCGTAAGGATGCAGATTCCATACTTTTGTTTTATTCTCCTTAGCCGCTTAGGATTAGTTATTAGCCGCCGTGTACAAATCCATATTCCATATACTTTGCTTTTATTACTTTGATTAGCAACAATTAGTAGAAAGGGAGAAGTAAACAATTTTTCATTAGTTCAATTTTGCGTTTCAACTTTTGACTGATTTCGTTGGAGTTCTGGAGGTGATTTTCTTGCTTTATTTTAATTTCATAGATTAGTTCATGTTTTCTTTATATTATTGGATCATATTTTATTTTACTAGTATGAGTAGCTAGTTTTTCGATTCGGCGAGAATATTGAACCCATAGTCTAATAATCTGTGAGACTTAATTGTTCGTATAATAAATTTCTAGGATTTCAATTTATTCCTTGTGTTTAGAGTTAATTCCGATTTTGTTTAAGCCTGATCAACTTAGATTTAAATTGAATTACAGTCAATTAGTTCCCCCAATCCGTAATTGTTAGAATAGGGCTAATTAGTGATAAAGCTACCATGTTCGTAGTAGGAATAAATTGGTAAATGGATTATTACTTGCGTTCTTGGGTAATTCGTTTAAACTGGGTTCCTTCAAAGCCAAAAGCTATTATAGCATTAAATCTAGGACTGGCGTCTCCAGCTAGGTTATGTTTTAATAAGAGAAATAGTTAGGTCTGGCGTCTACAGCTAACTATCGATAAAGTATGTAGTAATTGGGGTATGTCCGCTGCATTCACGGTACCCTATAACTGGTTGGTCCTAGAGAATTAATTAATCTTTGCATCGATGATTAGAGCCTAGACTAGTGTGGATTTATTCAAAGCCAAATTACACTTTTGATTTATATCTAGTTTGCTATTTAGTTAATTTCTTATTTTCTTAGTTAATCATTTTAAAACCGCAATTTAAGGCGTGGTGACTACACCAAAATTGATTAATAGGAAAAATAAGTTATTATCCCGTTCTCTGTGGTTCGACCCTGCTTATTACTATACTCATTTTGATTCTGAGCAGGATTTGCAGGAATTATTTGGGAGTTACAATGCTCACCAAATTGGCACCGTTGCCGGGGAACGGTGTTTATTATTTTATTTTTCCTATTGATATTTTGTTACTTTTTTATTTTTTTATGAATAGTGAAACGGTTGAGAAAAGAGGCCAAGTAGAACAAGAAGCTGAATCTGATCTGTTAGAATCGGAAATAGCTCCGTTTGGCCAGACTGAGCACGAGCCTAACAGTAGAGTTCCACAAACTGAAAGTGATCTGTTTGCCCAAACGGACCTTAATTCAGAGGCAGAAACAGACACCGAAGAGGAAGTTGAGTCTATTTTCTTCATGAGTACTGAAAGCGACATGGTTGCAAACGATCCCAGATTGTGTGAACTTTCCAGTCACGAGGCTGATGATCCTCCTACGCCGATCCAGTTGCCATAGGCTGCTACATCCATCGAGATAAAACTTGGATTGCTCAATGTTCTTCCCAAGTTCTATGGCAAAAAGGGAGAAGATCCATACAATTTTTTGAGTGAGTTCATCAAGATATGCAAGGTGCAGAAACGACCAAGTGGAGTTTCCGAAGAACACTTCAAGCTAGCCGCATTTCCTTTCACTCAGACTGCAGAAGCGAATGCTTGGTTCACCAGTCTTCCGCCAAATTCCATATCCACATGGCCTGAAATGAAGAAGGTTTTTCTGGAACACTTCTTTCCTCCTACCAAGACTCATACATTGAAGAAAGAGATTAGTGGAGTGAAGCAAGAATATGATGAATCTTTGAGTACTTACTGGACAAGATTCATGAAATTGGTGGATAGGTAACCGAATCATAAGTTTTCTGATGGGGACTTGTTGCAATGTTTCTATCAAGGCATGACTGTCGACATGAAGGATTTTGTCAACTCATCAAGCAAAGGAGGGTTTTCCTATTGCCGAGTTAGCGAAACAAAGAAGTTAATTCAACATTTAGTAGAAGCAACAAGGGAGTACGAGAAACCTAGAATTAGTTTGCTTAAGAGAGAATCACAGTCGAGTTCCTCCAATTTTGAAGAGAAATTTGAAGAAAGAATTGAAAGGATGGAGCAAATGCTGAGTACTGTTGTTGAGAAGATTGCAAGTGCTAGACCGACGGAGAGACCATGTGGTATGTGTGGTAATTTGGGTCATTCAATAGTGCAGTGCAAATTGAATGAAGAGAATCTCATTGCTCATGCAAATTCCTTTGGAAGTTGGTATGATAATCCATCACCAAGCACTTACAATCCATTTTGGAGCGATCAAAGCAATCAAGTGCAGCAACAGCAGCAACAACAAAACTACCGACCACCTCATCAAAGAGGATTTCAGCAAACACCACCACCTCCACCACCACCACAAGAAAAGCAAGGCAAGTCTCTTGAGAAGATGATGGCTGATTTGATTGGCTCGCAACAATTTTTCCAGAATAATGTGCAACAACTTCACCAGTCTCAAGTTGAGCAAAAGGTGTGCATTGATGGATTAGCTCGTCAGATTTGTCAACTTTCGACTTCTATGAATGAGATGAGGGAAAATCAAGGCTGTTTGTGGTCACAAGTACAAGTGAATCCCATAGAACAAGTGAACTTAATCACCTTGAGAAGTGACAAGGACTTGGAAGAGCCACCAATAAAGAAGTTGGAAAAGAGTTTGAGAAACGAATCTGAAGAAGGTGTCGGTTTGCCCAAATGGGACGGTTCTGACATTGAAGCAGTAGCAGTGATGAAGCTGAAAATATATTCTGTTTGCCCAAACAGACTGTGATCCGCTAGTTGTGCTAAGGAAAAGGAGATCGAAAAGGAAATTACCTTGGAGGAGCCAACTAAGGTGCGTAAACCTTTGAGTTTATATGATCCTAACCTTAAGATTCCTGCACCTTTTCCTCACAGATTAGAAAAGAAGAACTAGGAGGAAGATCCCATGGACTTCATCTTGATATTTAGAAAATTTGAGATTAATCTTCCATTTCTTCAAGCAATCAAGCTTCCTCCGTTGAGCAAATTTATGAAGGATTTCATTGCTGGAAAGGCGAAAGATGCTGGCAAGATTTTGATGAGTGGGAACGTATCAGCCGTCATGCAAAGGAAATTACCACCTAAATGCAAAATCCAAGTATGTTCTCTTTACCTTGTTCCATTGGAGGTACAAAGCTTAAGCATGCTATGTGTGATTTAGGAGCATCTGTTAATGTCATGTCATTATCTATTTATAATAGCTTATCTAGTGTGGAATTGGTAGAGACTAATGTTAAGATGCAATTGGCTAATGGAGCATGCATTTATCTTGAGGGTGTTTTAGAGAATGTTCTTGTGAAAGTGCATGATTTTGTTTATCCTGCTGATTTTTATGTGGTTAAAATGGACGATATGCAGTCAAAGAGTTTTTCTGGAGTTCTGTTAGGCCGTCCTTTCTTAAGGACTGCTAAGTCAGTCATTGATGTCTTTAATGGTACTATTTGTTTAGAATATCATGGAGAGAAATTCACTTTCAACATTGATGATGCCTTGAATAATCCTTTTGATGTTAAAGATATTTGTGCCATTGATTTGATTGACTCTCATGTCCAAGAATACCTTGAGACTGAATTTAAGCAGGAGAAACAAGATCTAATTTCGATGAAAGAGGCGACTGATTTTGACGCTCAAGGTTCTGGAAATACGTCCCGTTTGACCAAACAGGACGTCTGTGACAGATCCATCCCATGTGATGAGAAGCTACCCAAGTTGGAGCTTAAGCCACCTAAATTCGAAAGAAAAATGATTCGGTGATTTCTTTCCTTTTACTTTATTTATTTACTTTCATTCTTTTGTTTTTTGTGTTTGAGTCTGTGTTTGTTCTTCTTATTTATGCTTATTCTTTGTATGCTTGAGGGCAAACAAAACTTAAGTGTGAGGAGGTTGTCTATGTGTGCTTAAGTTCCTTTGTTTTATTGACTCAAGTTTTTGTGTCAAGTTGATGTAGATAAGATCGTAGAATATATTGTATCTATTTAATTATTGGTCGTGGTCAATTAGTTATTTGTTTCCTTTTAGATGTCTAGGGTTTTATTATAAATAGGTACTTTGTTTTATATTTTAGGGGAGTCGAATTTGAGTTGAAATGTAGAGTTTGGGATTGTTCGCTTCTCGTGGTGTTCTTCCGGTATTCATGAGTGAATCAATGGATTAACCCTTATTGTACGTATTCCGGTATACAGTGGTTATCAACGGAGTTCGTATATTTATCTTATTAAATATATTTCACGCTTCTCCCTGCATCAGTTGGTATCAGAGCCTTGCTACGCTCCTATGCGATGTCTCTCCGTCAATCAGCCGTTCAGATTGTTCAAGATGATCTCCGTCGTGACGTCGACCTTCTGTCTCAACAGTTCGAGAAATTACGAGCACAGAACCAAGAGATTCTTGCCTTTCCACACGGTCAATATGATCGACTCTGAGACGACCATCGAGGACGTTATCGATTCGAGGACGAATCGTTTCAAGGATGGAGAGAATGATGTAGATAAGATCGTAGAATATATTGTATCTATTTAATTATTTGTCTTGGTCAATTAGTTATTTGTTTCCTTTTAGATGTCTAGGGTTTTATTATAAATAGGTACATTGTTTTATATTTTAGGGGAGTCGAATTTGAGTTGAATTGTAGAGTGTAATACCTCAGATATTTCTTCCTTCATTAAAATAAAAATTTAATTATTAATTAAGGCTTTGCACGCCTAAGTTAAGGATTTTCGATTCTAAGACTAACGGTGAAATCCATTTCTGAAAATAAATTCCAAAAGTCGGTTGAACTACTACTGTATTAGGGTTTTCGCGTCGATAAAATTTTCGTTCGAAAACTCAGATCGAAAAACTGTCAGACTTTACATTTACTTTTTCTGCGATACGAGTCTATCGAAGAAAGTCAGTTTTTATTATTTTTTCCGGGAGAATTTTGGACTGTCTTATCCCGACTTTTCATCGGATTTCGGAAATCGAAATATGCTTTCCGAGTAAGTGATTTATTTCTAATCTAGTGGTCGAATTAGATCTCGTCAAAAACGTAACCGTCTAGGATTTTAATTTCTCGATTTTATTACGTTGTATTAGACCCGTAAAACGCGATATTTCGATTAAAAATCTAAGCCTAAACCGTCATTCACCATATGACTCACCATTCTTGTTAGATCTTTCTTACTTTATACAATTCTATCTAACACCTCATCACATTTTATTCTCTCTTCTCTCTCCCTCAAATCCGCCTCCCCTCTCTCTTTCTCTCTTCTCTCTCTCTCTCTCTTTTGTTCTTCATCCACCATTGTTAGTCTTCTTCAAGCTTTCAAAGCTCCACAAGTCATTCACCTTCCGATCAATCTTATATCCGAGTCCATAAACGTCAAGGTAAGAGCTTCCTCTCGAGTTTGAACCGAACAAAATTCTTTTCCTTCAACTTTGTTTATTTTCGAAAGTTTGAGGATGAAGTAGGATGATGTTCTATGTTTAATACATGTTATTAGATGCATGGAAATGGATTCCCATGGTTAGAATTTAATAAAAATCATCCCCCTTAATATATTGATAATACCGAAAATTTTAGGGGTTAGGGTTTGATGTTTTCATTTCATGTTTTAAGATGATTGGTTGATGAAATATCACTCTATGTATTAGTATATTAATGCATGAATTGTTTTAGAATTTTCTAAAAATAAAAATAAAAATGTAAGAGAGAAAGAAATAGGAATTTGATGTAGTAATTGATATGATTTGGTTGATGTTATGTTATAAATGAGATGTAGTAAGTGTATAGATGATTATATAATTTAATTGGATTTTTCTAAAAATAAAGTAGAAATTTTAACAGACGAAAAATCGATGATAAGTTAAGATTCGATAATAATTTGAGTATGTGATTTTCGTATTGGTGAATCTTGGTAGTTGATGAACGTTAGTGGAAAGTTTGAGCAAAATCGGAGAACGTCGAATTTTTATTAAGAGACAAAGAATCGTCGATAAGTCGAGATTAAATAATGATATAGGTTTATGGTTTGAATATATGTTAATCTTAGTAGTTAAGGATCGTTATTGGAAAATTTGAACGAATTCTAAAGAAGTTGAAATATTGGTAAGAGACGAGAAATCGAGTCTAATTGTCGATAGGAAAGTCGAATAAGGAAACTAATCAGATATTAGTGTTTAACATTGATAAATGAACAAGTTTGTAGTTGACGATATTTCCATTCGAGAAATGAATATAGAAGTTAGATTATTAAAGTTAGAAGTTTGAAATGGAAATTGAATTGAAATTTGGTATAGTAATTGATTAGTTGAAAAAGACGAGGAAATGCTCGTCGTTTGTTTAATCAAGAGACGTGAAGGTGTTCCCGGTAAAGGAACACGTGTCTTAACTGTAATTTGTTAATAATTTCAAGAGCTTAAAGGTTGTATAGCATTGATCGAACCTAGGGAATCGTGCGTCGAGTTTTACGAGATATGTTACAGAAACCGTCATAACTTTCTACTCGCTTAACGAAATCGAGATCCGTAAATTGGAAAATAAACTAGACATCCGTAGCTTTCTTTTAGTACCAGTTTCATCCCCTTTTTTTTAGAAATCTGTTCTGTATGAGCTCCAGAGTTACTGCCTTGTGCAGAAATTTTCCGAAACCTAATTTCTTAAGTTGAATCCTTTTCAACTTCGTTCCTTGTGAACTTCTAAGTCGTTATAAGTTATCAATTTCCATTAATTAACTGACCTAAGTGTCAAGTGAAGGAACCGAGTTAGTTTCTAAATGAGATATGAACGAGTCTCGTTTCTTGGATAATTAAAAGAATGTAGTTAAGTGCAAAGGCCTAAAAGTCTAAAACGAATTCAATTTCCTTTTTCCTTTATCGTCTCAACGTTTACTAAAGTGTGATTATTTACGTTCAAAGGAGGAAGTCGAGTTTGGAAGACAGGATGGAAGACCAAAGCCGGAAGCTCGTGTGTTAGTTCTGTATTCGCCTAAGGTGGGCTTTTCTATATATCAAATTAAATGAGCGATGCTCGAAAATGGTTACTTATCGCTTTATAACTGTGTTTTAAAGTGATTATCAAGGCATGAAAATACTTTGTTTTATGTGAGTTCTTTTGTGCCTTTCTGAGTTAACCAAGTGAGGTTAACTAATCGATCGGACCGCTGAGTTAACCGTAAGGGTTTTACAGGGTTTAGTGTACACGGTAGCCGGTGTGTGTGGTACCCTATTGAGGGGTAGCCAGCCACGGTGAATAGAACTTGCACGGAAGAAGTTAACTCTTCCCGGCGTTGAAACAGAAGTTGGGCAAGTTGAATGTAACATCAAGTAAAGGCTTGGCCAAGCTATATTGTGAAAAGTGAAAGAAAATATTTAGTAGGCTCGGGTATTTGATGAAAAACCCCGATGCATTATTTATTGAGATGCCTGATTTAATCTATACTTATGATATGTTTTCGGCAATGTGCCCACTAAGTATGTTTATACTTAGCCCTGCATATGTTTTATAAATGTGCAGGTTGAGTGACGTGAGCGGAAGGAGGTTGAGTAGGGTTGTGAATAGGATGAAGAACTGTATGTCAAGCTTTACGCTTTCCGCTGCCAAACTCTTCTTTTGAGTTATTGTATATCTTTTTGTCTAAGTCCTGTACAATGAACTTAGTTAACTTTTGAACAACTTGTCGAGCGATCCTTCAAGGTCGACTCTCTTTCTTTCAATAAAATCTGTTCATAGATATCAGTTGTCATTTAATTATTGTCTGTTTATTTATTTATCCCCCTTCTTCCCCGCTTCTTTAATCCAACTCCTAGTCGCACCCTGACTTTGCCGTCCTTCAGGATTTGGGGCTGTGACATAGAGTTTGGGATTGTTCGCTTCTGGTGGTGTTCTTCCGGTATTCATGAGTGAATCAACAAATTAACTCTTATTGTACGTTTTCCGGTATACAGTGGTTATCAACGGATTTCGTATATTTATCTTATTAAATATATTTCACGCTTCTCCCTGCATCACAAGTTAAGCCAAGTACTATCGAATTTGTTGATGTTTGTGAACATAGTCTGCTCGTATGAGTCTTGTGATGAACATGGTGATTCAATATACTTTCATATGGTGAGATGTGATTTAAAGTTTGAGAATTTATTGAATGATACTTGGGATGATGAAAGTGGGCACTGATTAGGTTTCTTTACCCACACTTATATATGATTTGAGCCTTCATAGTAGATCACTCTCTACTTATTTCTTTCTGAAAGAATATTTGTTCACAAGGTTGCGATATCATGTGTGTCATGTGTAATAAATGATCAAAGGCACTAGGATGAACCGATTTTGGCCTGCTTTTCATTGCCTAACCCGTACATTAACCCCTAGTGAGCCACTTTGAAGCCTTGCCCATGTTCTTTCATTTAAGTCACTAAATATTTAGCCAAGGCCTATTTTGACTTTCTTTTGGCCCTATTGTGCATATTCTAATTTCGAAAATTCATCCATGTGTTATTCCTAGAGGAAGAAAAAAGTATTCTACATGTCCAGTTTGGCCAGACGGATGTGCTAAAGTTTATATACCGAGCAAAAAAAATTGAGATTTGGTTTGTTTGAACAAACAGATGTAGTTTCTGTCACTCATATATTGTGATGATTATTGTTGGGTTGTATGATGATGTTGTGTATTGTATGTTGGTTCCAAATTGAGAAAGAAAGGTGCTGAAAAAAAAAGAAAAAAAAAAAGTGAACCAAAAAAAAAGAAAAAGAAAAAAAGTGAACAAAAAAAAGAAAAAAAAAAGTGAAAAAAAGGAAAAAAAAAAAGATTGCACATAGAGTAGAGCATACAGTTTGATAGATGACAGTTGTTTGTTCTTCTTGTGATGCCTATTATTTATGGATGATGATTCGGCTTGGACATGCATGATATTATGTTCTTATTTTCTAAAGCCTAGGAATCCTATTAGATCCTACCAACGTTTCGAATGGTCCCTAGCCCCGTTACGCCAAATGAAAAAAGACATTTTTGAGTTACAATTTGACTGCTATATATCGCGACTGCATGAATCTTGTTTTTGTGTGGTTGTCCTTGACACTATAATGAGTGAATGAGTGATATCAGTGAGCTATGCTTGATTGTTGCCCGATTTTGATTAAGTTGATGATAATGATGCATTCTTGAGATTTCATTTTTCTCATTTGACGTTTGAGAATCTCTTGTGAGTTGCTTGATTCATATGGGCATAATAAGTTTGCAGTGTGACATGTTAGTTGTCCTTGGCTGTTTTCGGTCTAGTTAGTTCGTGTCTCATCTTTTCCCTTTTTCATGTTTCTTCTGTTTTGTGAGTTTGAGTCGGTTGTTTGTCGAGTCTGTGGAGTCTGTTCTGAACAACTATGTTCTTTGATTTAGTCTTATCTTCATTTCATACTCGAGGGCAAGTATGAATCAAGTGTGAGGAGATTTGATGTGTATGTTTTTGGTTGTTTAGAACTTGAGGTTTTTCTATCTTTTTATGTGGATATAATGCACGTTTAGGTGTTATTTTGTGCAGAAAGTGAAGAGTTCGTGAGTATAGAGATTTGGACGAGAGAAATCAAGAAGGAAGAATTTCTATGCAATTTTAAGACAAGTCGAAGATAGGAAGAATTGGATGGACCAGATTTTATTTTCCTTAGATAATATTGTAATACCCCGAACTTTTCTAAGTTCCTAAATGCGTATTAATTAAATTAATATGCTTATATGATGAATTTTGAGTGCTAAAAATTTTTTCGCGAAAATAAAATTTTTCTGTGAAATGACGAAAATGTCTTTATGTGCTCTAATGTGATTTTTCTCGTTTCGATTATTCGAACCGAGTATGTGACGAATTGTTTGAGCTTATTTATATGTGTGTGAGCCTGAGTATGAATTTCAGAATTTTCTGAGAATTTTTATTTTTAGATGAATAGTAACGTAAACCGAGAAATCCTTATTCATCAATCAACTCTGAATTTAGTCTAATTAGTTTCATTTGAATCTAGAATTTATTCTAAGACTTTTGAGATAAGTCAGAGAATTTTCTGAGATTATTTGAAGAAGCTTTAAAAATAAATTGCTTAACGACTTGTTTAGTCGAGCCGTTTTTATGAAATAATTCGTTAGAAGGAATCTCGAGATAAAAATGATATCAATGGATTCCTTAATTTATTTTGGGAGATAAGAGATGTATTAGAGAGAATTTAGATGACGAGAAAGAGACGAGAAGAGTTTTTAAATTGTTTGAGGGAATAAAGTGAAATAACGGGGATATTTTCTACCGGAAAATTTATTAACCGGGTGAAATTAGCAGATAAAAATCTTTGATCTTATCCCTAATAGTAACTAATATATAAAAACCACTCTCACCCTAGAGAGTGCACAACACTCTCCCTCACAACACTCCACATACGTCCCCATCTCTCTCTCCAATCTTTCTCTTGGATTCTCTCCTCTCTCTCTCCAATCTTTCAAAATCTCACACATGTTAAATGCATCTACTCACTCCATTTCATATTCATCCTTATCTCATTCACATTTCATTGCAAGCAACAATCAAGAATACTCTCTCACTCTCGGATTCTCTCTCGGCCAAAGGAACACGCAGTAGTAACAAGCTGTGATTTTCGGCTTTGATCTTCATGTTTTACCCTTCCAAATCATCCTAAACTCCACCCTAATATACTAGACATCATCCTCTATCATTCCATCATCATCTAAAGCCCTAAAAACGAAGAAAAACCAGCTGCAAGAGGCCTGGAATTCTTGGAACAGCAGCAGCAAAACTGCACAGTTTTGAAGTTCCATGCACAACCCTAGTTCTCTTGGTGAAATCATGCTATTTGCTTGAGGATTCCATGATGTTTGATATCTCTTTCAAGTCTTAGATCTTCTAAAGAGTAAGCCTCCACCTAATCCTTTCTTTTCAAGCTTGAAATAAGCTTAGATCATACATCATCTCCATCGATTTTCATGGAGAAGAAATAAGGGTTTGTTCCTTATTTTTGTTCTTGATCTCCTTGTGTTTTGTTTCATGCAAGGAAAGGAGTTGCTAATATATCATTATTTATCCTCCAAGCATCCAATAATCCAAGCCAAGAAGGAGCTAAAGTATTTTATTTTAAGTATGAATTTCATTCATTCATATTATGTATATATGTAATCTAAACCAAGAAAGAAAGGGAAGCATGCATGTTTAATTTATACTTAGGCAAACCTTAGGGATGTGAGGATGAGATGATGATCAAACCAAAGATTAAAATATGATATAGGGTTTAAAATGAAGAAAATCGTGAGATAGGTTTATAGCCTAAAAATTGGCTAAGTGGAAAAAAAATAGGGAAAATGATTTCTTGATGAGTTTTGGTGTTTATTTCATGATTTGATGATCATATATGCTTAATGTTATTTTTCATGTGATTTATATGCATATATGTATTTATGTGACTTTTTGGTGAATTTATTGGATTTTTAATGAATTTAATTCATTAAAAATAGTAAAAATATGGGAAAAATATGATTTCTGGATTTTATGAGTTTGATGATGTTTATAAGCATGATGATACATGAAAATATGATTTAGATGTGTTTTATGATGAGATATGAATTTTTATGAAATTACTTGAAAATTTCGAATTATGCTTAGAAATGAAGAAAAATGATTTATGTTGATTTTTGATGAAATATGATGATATTGATGAAGATTATGATGCTATGATGTGTTAGAAAATTTTTGAATAAATTTTTAGCATGAAAATTTGAAGATATGATTTTTAGTAAATTTTATTGATTTTAATAAGCTAATAATCGAATGAAATAGAGAAAAATAGAGAAAAATGAAATATGATGTTCTTGATGAACATATGAGTTTTTGAAGATATATTCTTCAAGTTCTTGATAGGAATTTGAAGATTTAAAGATGATTTAAATTAATTAGAAGAATAATTAGTTATTGTTATTTTTCAAAAAATAAATAAATATGATATATATGTTAAGAGAAATTTCATAGAAATGGAATTTAAGAAGAAAATGATATGATAAGTTTATTCTTGATTGAATTGAGATGAAATTGAGTTATGAGAATTTTTCTAGAATTTTCGAGATATAAGAAAATAAATGTAAGATTGAATTTATAGAAAAATGAGTCTATGAATATTGATGATATTAGAATGACGCTTAAAGAAGGTGATATATATATTAAATGAGTTTATGATTAGTAATGAGAGAAATAAACTAGAAATATTAATATTTGAGTTTTAAAAAGAGAAATAATAGAAAATGAGATTTTCTATTAGAAATGAATTAGAAGTTTTGGATATGAGTTAAAGAGTTAAGATATTCGTATTTGAGTTTGTTTGTTTCAAAAGAGAAGTTAAAAGAATTATTATTAAAGAAATAAGAATTGAATAATAGAATAATTATTTTAAATAGAATATTTTCATGGAAAATGAAAATATTTGAGCAATGTGAAATTTAACGTAATATTTATGTGATGTTCATGTGCTTGAGTATGTTATGAATGCTATGAATGCTTAAGTGTTTTAAACGAGTTCGAGCATGACAGTGTTAGAGATTGAAAAACGAGAAAATAAATATATCATGTGAGGAAAAAGATGAAATTAAGTTTAAAATGTTTGGATGATGAGTTATTGATGTTATATAATGTGATAAGTGATTTGATGATATTATTTGAGTAAAATTAAGCAAGTTTGCTTTTTAAATCACTTAAAAAGGAGTTAAGACATAGAAGTTATCGAGTAATGAAGTTTTGAAATGAACACCGAGTTTTATTTAAATAGAGACGAAAATTAAGTTTTAAATAAAGAAAAAGATAAAATAATAATTATTTTATTAAGTATTTAGTTGAGATTGTATATGTATACGAATACGTATTTTGAAGAAAATGTTGACGTATAAGAATACATATTTTGAGGAAATAATGACGTATTTTAGAGTCTAGAAAAACGAAGTATAAGTTTGATTATTTAATTCAAGAATTATTATTATTATTATTATTATTATTATTATTATTATTATTATATGAGTTTAAGGAAATGATTTTCATTAAAATTTGAAGTTATGAGATTATAGAAGTTAAAAGTCGGGTGATAATTCATTAATATATGAATGTGTCCGAGGTATGAGTTATTGTGTTTAAGATATGACGTATTTCTGAAATCTCGATAGTTGATTGTGATTATATGCTTAAGTATGATGCTAATAACCTAATTATTTGAGAAAAGTTAATCGTTTATTTGATGTAAGTATTGAATGTTGACATTGATGCTTGAGTATGATGACGATGTTTGAGTAACGATGTGAGTACCTGTTTTCTAAGTAAATGTTTGATTGCCGATGTAAATGTTTGATTATTAAAATCAGTGCTCAATTGTGTATGAATGATGTATGATGATATTAGTTGAAATTTGACGTCATGATTTGATGAAAATCATATAACTTGAGTTATGAGAAGTCAAGACGAGTTAAATAGTAACTTATCAATTTACGTGAAGTTTTAGAAGTCATATTAGAAACGAGAATATGAATTTGAGAAGTTATTAGAAACCAAGTAAAAACGATGATTCGAAAATGAGAAATCTAGAAAGTTATCGATGTAGAAAAGTTTAGATAAGTTAAGGAAAATCCGAGTCAAGTAGAAGTCCTTCAACCGAGCCCTAAGTCTATTATACGTTTTTCGAGTAAGATAAGCTCGATTTTAATCGATGTTATTATTGAAGGGCCGAGCGGGACTGCGAAATAGTCGGGAAAGCGTAAAGTAAGCAACCTCTACTTCAATATACCCGAAGCAAGGTGGGCTTTTCTGAACTAAAACTAAATGATGAATGCGCTTACTATTTATGTATTATGTGCGCTTTTCAAATTGATTGACTTGCCTAAATATTCTAAATGTTTTGGTATGCAATTATCTACATGTTAATTATTAAAAGTCCTGTGGACGCACGGGATAAAAGTCTTGTTTATGCGGGACCGATGCATGCATTGTATTGAGGTAACTGTGAGCTTTACTTCGGTTTAGCCGGTTACGGTGGTTGAGAAGGAGGCCTACTTCTCGACACAACAGAAAGATCAGTTGTAGATTGATTAATACTTGAGTATAAAAATGACTACAGTCGATTCAGAAAAATGAAAATGTTTTATGGCTGTCACAAGTGGTAAGTTGTTTTTGAAATATTATATATATTTAACCCTTGTGATGCAGCAAAAGAGGCAAGTATTTCAAGCATATAGCTCTAATGAACAGAGTTTCAATTGTTTTTGGCATTGTGTTTACTGAGTACGAATTACTCAGCCCTGCATGTATTTCTAAACGTGCAGGTTAGCTGTGGATGGGGATGATGGAGATGGTCTTGGTGGTGTGTTTTCTGTTGTGAGGTCAGTCGGTGATTACATGTCTTCACACATGTAATTGTCGAGAGCAGTGATGTCTTCCGCTGGATTGTGTCTATATTTTTGAAATACTCTATTATGTTGATGCTACAATGAGCAGTCGGCCCGAGTCGAAATAGTACTTTTGGTTTTGTTTGCTTTATACTCTGAATGACGTGAAGTCAAAATACTTAACCCTATTTTGAGAAACCGTTGTAAATTAATTATGCCGTTTTTGTTAAAATCGGTTGAAAGCATGTTCATTGTTTGTTTTGCTTTCATATATTATTTCCTTATTGATTCATTGTCGAGTCGAGTTTTTGGTTTATAGTCTTTTATTCTCAATTCATTCAGAATTAGTAAACAGAGTTGGTTACATCTCGAGTGAGTTGTGACAAAAGTGAGATGTTTCACCTTCACACTCCAATGGAGTCTGGTCGTTGCTACACACCGGATTTCGAGCTGTGACAAATATTTTATGGGGTATATTTATATTTAATATTTAATTATTATTGGCTGTAGACAATTAGATAGGAATTTGGGTTAATTAATTTGTATCGGCCCAATTGTTTTAGAATTTGTGGTTAATTATAATAGGTTTATTTCTTTATATTTAACTAAGACTTTAGCCGTAAGGATGCAGATTCCATACTTTTGTTTTATTCTCCTTAGCCGCTTAGGATTAGTTATTAGCCGCCATGTACAAATCCATATTCCATATACTTTGCTTTTATTACTTTGATTAGCTGCAATTAGTAAAGAGGGAAGGAGTAAATTTTTTTTCAATAGTTCAATTTTGCGTTTCAACTTTGGACCGATTTCGTTGGAGTTCTGGTGACGATTTTCTTGTTTTATTTTAATTACATAGATTAGTTCATCTTTTCTTTATATTATTGGATCATATTTTGTTTTACTAGTATGAGTAGCTAGTTTTCCGATTCGGCGAGAATATTGATGCCCTAGTCTAATAATCTGTGAGACTTAATTGTTCGTATAGTTAATTTCTAGAATTTCAATTTATTCCTTGTGTTTAGAGTTAATTCCGATTTTGTTTAAGCCTGATCAACTTAGATTTAAATTGGATTACAGTCAATTAGTTCCCTCAATCCGTAATTGTTGAAATATGGCTAATTAGTGATAAAGCTACCATGTTAGTAGTAGGAATAAATTGGTAAATGGATTATTACTTGCATTTTTGGGTAATTCGTTTAAACCAGATTCCTTCAAAGCTAAAAGCTATTAGAGCATTAAATCTAGGACTGGCATCTCCAGCTAGGTTATTTTTTAGTAAGAGAAATAGTTAGGTCTGGCATCTACAGCTAATTATCGATAAAGTACGTAGGAATTGGGGTATGTCCGCTGCATTCACGGTACCCTATAACTGGTTGGTCCTAGAGAATTAATTAATCTTTGCGCCGATGATCAGATCCTAGACTAGTGTGGATTTGTTCAAAGTCGAATTACTTTCTTTTGATTTATATCTAGTTTGCTATTTAGTTAATTTCTTATTTTCTTAGTTAATTATTTTTGTAATATCCCGGCCTTTTTCTCCCGTCACTAAAATAAAAATTTAATAATTAATTAAGGCTTTGCACGCCTAAGTTACGGAAATTCAGTTTTAAGTCTAACGGTGAAATCCGTTTCTGAAAATAAAATCCAGAAGTCGTTCAACTGACTATTGTATTAGGGTTTGCGCGTCCGATAAAATTTTCGTTCGAGAACTCAGATCGAAAAAGCGTTTGACTTTACATTCACCTATTTTGCGATACGAGTCTTCTAGTAAAAATCAGTTTTATTTATTTTTCCGGGCGAAATTTGGACTATCACGTCTCGACTTTTCGATGGATTTCCGAAATTGAATCATGCTTTTCGAATAAGTAAATTATTTCCAATCTATTGGTCGAATTAGTTTTCGTCGGAAACGTAACCGTCTAAGAAATTAATTAATCGATTTTAGTACGCAGTATTAGACCCGTAAACGAGACATTTTGGTATTTAATTCTCCCTCTTAACCGCCAATCCCCCCCCCCCTAGTCATCATCTTGATATTTTCTTCTACTTTAATACTTTACCACTTAAAATATAACACAACTCTCTCTCTCTCTTTCTCTCTCCAAAAAAACTGCCCCCCCCTCCCCCATAATTCTCTCTTCTCTCTCTTGTTCTTCAAGTTCTTCAAGATCTTCAAGAAGTTCTTCAAGTTCTTCAAGCCTTTGAAGCTCATAACTTGTTCGATTATCGAATAAAGTCAATTCCGATTGCATATTTGTTTAGGTAAGAGCTTCCTCTTTAATTCCAACCGAACAAAAATCCATTCCTTTAATTCTTGAAATTTTCAAAAAGTTTAAGGGGTAGAGGATTGATGTTCTAAGTTTATTACATGATTATTTATGCTTAGGAATGGATTTCTATGGTTTGAATCAAATATAAATCATGTTGGAATTTATTGGGTAAATTTCGAAAATTACATGAATTAGTTGATGAAGATTTAGCTTGATTTTAGACATATGGTTTGTGGGATATGTTTGTATGCATTGAGATATGATTACATGAATTATTTACGGATTTTCTAAAAATAAAAACAATATTGTAAGAGATGAAAAAATAGGATTTTTGATTGAGTAATTGTTATGTTTTTGATGATGTGTTATGATTTATGAGAAGTAGGAAGCATGTACTTGAATATATATTTTAGTTAGATTTTTCTAAAAATAAAAATAAAATCATTGGAGGCGAAGAATCGCCGATAGAATTAGTTTTGATAATGATATGAACTTATGGATTGCATATTAGTTAATCTATGATAATTTGAAAGTTTGAATGAATTCTAAGAATGTCGAACTTTTCGTAAGAGACGAAGAGTCGAACATAATCGTCGATAGGAAAATCGAACGAGAAAACTAATCGGATATTAGTGATTGTTGATATGTTAGGTTAGTTTTTGAATTAATTGAGAATTAACTAACAACTTTGAAAAATCTAGTTCATGAACCAATAAGAATGACATGAAGTGGTTAAGTAATGGTTTTAATGATGTTAATGTGTTAAGGTGTTCATTGTTAAGTGTAAAGATGATATAAATTAATTTGATTTGAATTGAATTAGTAAAACTTCAAGAAATCAAAGAAAGTAAGTAGGTTTTGAATCAATAAAATGAGAAAACGAGGGTTTGTATGTTTCCGATTAATGATATGGTTGATGTATTGATGATATGCATGATTACATGTACTTAGTTTGAATTTCTTAGATTTTATAAAAATATTTAAAAAAATCGACAACGATGTTCGTTGCTCGATAAAAATGACGTGTTTGATGATTATGAGTATATGTTGATTGATTTGAGTTAGTTGATGATTAATAAGCATGCGTGTAGTTGATGATGATTTCATATGAGTTATGAAATAGAAGTTAGAAGTTAGTTATGAATTGAAATTGAAATGAAATCGCTAAGTGTTTTCGTTAGTTGAAAAGACGAGAGTTGCTCGTCGAGTTTTGTGCACATAAAGGTTGTATAGCATTGATCGAATATAGGAAAACGTGCGTCAAGTTTTTAAGTGTCTAGGGTTTCACGAACATTTTTCACCCTTCATGGAAACGACCATAACTCTTAGCTCGTTTAACGAAATCGAGATCCGTAAATTGGACAGTAAACTAGACATCCGTGTCTTTCTTTTGACCTAAAGAACATTCCCTGTTTCAAAATACTATATTCTGTAGAGACTCCTAATCTATTGCCTTGTGCAGAAAATTTCTAAAAACTCATTTTCTTAAGTTGAATTCTTTTCAACTTAATTCCTTAAGAACTTTTAAGTCGTTAAGAATTATCGACTTCCGTCTTTGAGAATGCCTGATTAATCTATAAGCTTATGATATGTTTTCGGGACTGTGCCCACTAAGTATGATTATACTTAGCCCTGCATGTATTTATAAATGTGCAGGTTGAGCGATGGAGACGGCGGAAGTTGAGTAGAGATCGAACTTTAGGAATGAAGAATAGTGTAATCAAGTCTACGTTTTTCCGCTGCAAACTACTTCACTTTTGTTGTATAAACTTTTTGGTTTAAGTTTCATACTTAAAACCTAGTCTACTCTGAAAGCAACTTCGTCGAGCGATCCTTCGAGATCGACTCTCCTTTGTTAATGGAATCAGTTCATAGATATCATCTTGCTTATTATTATTGGTTAATGCATCTATTCAGTTAGTTATTCCCTCTTCTTCCCCGCTTCTTTAATCCAACCCCTAGTCACACCCCGGCTTTGCCGTCCCTTGGGATTTGGGGCTGTGACAATTTTAAAACCGCAATTTAAGGTGTGGTGGCTACACCAAAATTGATTAATAGGAAAAATAAGTTATTATCCCGTTCTCTGTGGTTCGACCCTGCTTATTACTAAACTCATTTTGATTTTGAGCAGGATTTGCAGGAATTATTTGGGAGTTACGACGCTCACCCATACCTTCGCCGTCTCCAGCCCGTCCTCTCCGTGATTCCCGTCACCGACCATCAACCCAATCATAGGAATCGAGTGAGATACATATTCAGCCTGAATTCCGCCATCGTCCACCGTCGTACGTCCCCCTTTTCATGCATTTTGTCGTCGTCGCGTCAAGCCTGACGAGTCAACATCATCATTATCATATTACTTTTTTTAATCCTCATTTCTTCTTTTTAAGGAGGAAAAAAATCATATTTATATCACATCCATTTCAACAAGGTTTGTCATCCATGGACAAAATAAATATCTCAAAGCCAATCTTTGCGACAAATTAACATATATAACAAGCTAGGCAGATTATGTGCTACTTTATTACCTTTACAAGAATCATTAGAACACCCACCATGATGGTTGATACATTGTGGTGTCTCAATCTCCTATGCAGCCCCGATAGAGATAACTGCCTATAAAAAAGGTTGTGTCTATCCTATCTTAATAGAATTAATTTTTGAAAAATAATTTTTGAATAAATTTTAATTGAAATTAAAAATTATATTAATTTAAATAAAATAAGAAAGATACATTAATAAAATATAAAAAATTACATAATTCAAATATAAAAATAATTGCTTCTAATTTTCTAGAGGTCCAAATCGCATCCAAAGGTGTTCAGTTTAATCCCTAGTAAGTTGAGCGTGCATTTGATCTTTCAGTTTCGAATTTTTTTAATTTCACGCACTTGAACGAGAAAGGCGCAATCCGGCAAAACGAGTTCGAGACGACGGTACCTACAACGCGGGTGTCTCGATGTCGAGCCGGCTCGAGCTCGCGACTGAGACACCTATTGCGTGTGCTCTTAGAGTACCCACAATGGTTGAGACACCTTGATGACTCAATCTTCTGTGGGGTCCAGATAGAGACAACTACTTGCACTGGGGTAATCTCTAACCTGTCTGAATATAATTAGTTTCCGAAATTGATTTTCCGATTAATTTAAATCAAAATTATAATAATTTTAATAAAATACAAAAAATTACATTAATCAAATAAAATAAAAATTACATAATAAAAAAATTACGCCTATCCCCGACATTCTTTAGCCTCCACAACCATCATCATATGGATTTGGTATTGCCTCGACGTTATGTTCATTGTATCCTTTTGGATGATTTTCATGTCGATAGCATTTTGCTTCACCCAGACATTTTGCATAATTACCTCTGCCACGCTTTGCTTTGCTAAGACTATCTCTCCGAGCTTGGCGTTTGTTGAGTCAAGCATTGTGATCACTTCTGATGTATCACTCATCTTTTACTAACCTTTTCCCTTCGTCGCTGCCTTCGCCTCTTTTTGACCCTACGGGCAGGGAGCCGCGCTTTTCGCCTCAGCGGAGAATGTCGTGTAGCCGCTTTCCGCCGTGTTCTTTACCTTCTTCATGGAGTGAACGTAGGGGAATTTCATGGTCAGAAATTTTGGATAGTTGTGCAAAGTTTCCCAAGCCTTGTAGTACTTGAAGAAAGACTCGTTGTAGTCGGCGACATACATTAGTCGGGCAACATCTTCACCATGTCTTTGGAAGCGTCGCTCGCTCTTTGGACATTTGCTTTTTGTAAGCAATTATCCAGGACTCACTTCTTCTGACATGCGCCCGAAGTAGCTCTTGATTTGCTTCGAGTTGAGGTCAGTGTCAAACATTGCGCTGAACCAATCCGTTACTCGCCCTCAATATTCTGGACCTTTTTGACCGACGCCGCGAATTGAATCGCAAGTCTTCTCTCGCCATATTTGGGCAATGAGGTTGATCTCTTTGATATTGTAAGAGTGATGTTTCGTTCTCTCGGTGGAGGGACTCTCCTAGATGGAAGAGTAGGACTCGCCGGCGAATTGAGAATTTAGGTCGATTGAATCAGGACACGCTGGCGTGTAGTATTCCCTGGACATGTTAGGGGTGTTCAAGCTGACGAGAAGGGGTTTGTTGCATCCATTACGAGATAAAAAAATATGAGGAGAAATGAGATAAGTATATGAAAAATTTGAGAATAAAAGATAGAAATGAGAGTAGAAGATTTAAATGGCGTGAGAATTGAAGATGAAATGAGGTATATTTATGGATGAAAGAAAAAAATGAATTCGGTTGTTTATAGTCGTTGTTGGCAACGACACTGTATTGGCTAAAATAGTCGTTGAAGGGTTTCTCAATTTCTTCCATTTAAAAATTTGATTTTTATTTAATAACGACGAGTGAATTGCACGTGCCAGATCGAGACGGTCTGTCACAGCCCCAAATCCCGAGGGACGGCAAAGTCGGGGTGCGACTAGGGATTGGATTAAAGAAGTAGGGAAGAAGGGGGAATAAATTAAATAAACACAATAACTAAACAACAACTGATATCTATGAACAGACTTTATTAAAAAGAAAGAGAGTCGATCTCGAAGGATAGCTCGACAAGTTGTTCTTAAAAGAAACTAAGTTCAAAGTACGGGACTTAGACCAAAAGATATACATTGACACAAAAAGAGTTTGGCAACGGAAAACGTAGAATTAGAACCCTACTGTTCTTCTTCCTATTCACAACCTTCTACTCAACCTCCACCGCTCCCATCGCTCAACCTGCACATTTATAAAACATATGCAGGGCTAAGTATAAACATACTTAGTGGGCACATTGCCGAAAACATATCATAAGTATAGATTAATCAAGCATCTCGATAAATAGCGCATTGGGGTTTTTCAATAAATGCCCATGCCTACTAAACATTTTCTTTTCTCATAAATCACTTGGCCGAGCATTTTCTGACTGATGTTACGTTCAACTTGCCCAACTTCTGTTTCAACACTGGGAAAGAGTTAACTTCTTCTGCGTACATTCTATTCACCGTGGCTGGCTACCCCTCAACAGAGTACCACACACACCGGCTACAGTGTATACTAAAACCCTGGAAAACCCTTACAGTTAACTTAGCGGTCCAATCGATTAGTTAACCCCCTTTGGCTAACTCAGAAAGGCACAAAAGAACTCACATAAAACAAAGTATTTTCATGCCATGATAATCACTTTAAAATGCAGTTATAAAGCGATAAGTAAATATTTTCGAGCATCGCTCATTTGATTTGATATGTGGAAAAACCCACACATTTTTTATAGAAAGCCCACCTTAGGCGATTTACAGAACAACTAAAGCTTCCGTCTTCTGTCTTCCATCCTGTCTTCTAAACTCGACTTCCTCCTTTGAACATAAATAATCAAACTTTAATAAACGGTCGAGACAATAAAAGAAAAAGGAAATCGAATTCGGATAAGACTTTTAGGCATTTGCACTTTAACTTAATCTCTTTTGATTAAAAGAAACAAGACTTGAACACTTCTCGATTAGAACTAACTCGGTTCCTTACTCGGCACTTAGGTCAGTTAATAACGGAATTCGATAACTTATAACGACTTATAAGTTCTCAAAAAACTAAGTTAAAAAGAATTCAACTTGAGAAAACGAGTTTACGAAAGTTTCTGCACAAGGCAGTAACTCTGGAGCATGTACAGAACAGAATTCTGCGAAACAGGGGATGAGTTTGCTACCAAAAGAAAGCTACGGATGTCTAGTTTATTTTCCAATTTACGGATCTCAATTCCGTTAAGCGAGCTAAATGTTATGACAGTTTCTGTAAAGGGTCGCAAAACAGTCCGAGTTAACCCTAATGCTCAATAAAACTCGACGCACAATTTCCTAGGTTCGATCAATGCTATACAACCTTTATGCGCGTGAAACTACTATCATTTTACAGACAATGACACACATTCCTTTATCGTGAATACCTTCACGTCTTTTGATTAACAAAACGACGAGCACTTTCCCGTCTTTTTCAACTAATCAATTACTTAAACCAAATTTCATTTCAATTCCATTTCAATCTTCTAACTTTAATCTTCTAACTTCTATTTCATATCTCGAATGGAAATATCGTCAACTACAATCTTGTTTATTTATCAACATTAAACACTAATATCAAATTAGTTTCCTCATTCGACTTTCCTATCGACAATTAAGCTCGTTTCTTCGCCTCTTACTAAAAACTCAACTTTCTTAGAATTCGTTCAAATTTTCCAATTACGTTCTTTAACTACTAAGATTAGCAAATATTCAAACCATAAACCTATATCATTATTCATACTTAACTTATCGACGATTCTTCGTCTCTTACTAGAAATTCAATATTCTCCGAATTCGCTTAAACTTTCCAATTACGTTCAACAACTTGTAATACCCCAGACTTTTTCTACAGTCGTTAAAAATTAAAGTTAATAATAATTATGGCTTTGCACGCCTAAGATCATGAAATTAAATTCTAAGATTTAAGGTGAAATCTGTTTCCGAAAATAATTTTCAGAAATCGGACGAACGACTACTGTATTAGGGTTTTTCGCGTCCGTTAAGTTTTTCGCCCGAAAACTCGGAATCGAATTCCGTCAGAATTTACATTCACCTTTTTTTCGAGACGAGTTCACCGGAGAAAGTTAATTTTTATGATTTTTCGGACGAATTTTGGACTGTGATGTCCCGACTTTTTCTTGGATTTTGAAAAACGAATTAGGTTTTCCGAGTATGTTAATTATTTCCAATCTAACGGATGAATTAGATTTCGTCAATTCCGTAACTAACTAGAAAAGTATTTCTCGACTATTAAAACGGCGTTTAAGAGCCGGAATTGAGATTTTTCGTATAAAATTTACTCGCCAAACGAAACCTTAACGACTCACTATGTTTGTAGGATATTTTTACTTACTTTATGAGTCACCCTTGTGACTCATCATCCCTCCCCCTTATCCCTCCATTTCCGCCCTCTCCCCACCCCAATTCCTCTCTCATTTCTTCTCCAAATCTCCTCCATTGAAGCTCAAACTCAAGCTCTCCAAGATCCATAACTCTTGCATCTACCGATCAAATTCCAATCTGATTTCATATATCGAAAGGTAAGAGCTTCGTCTCTAGTTTGATCTGAACAAATCTCCTTTCCCCTCTCTTTTATTTTTTTCGAAAATTAGGGAATTAATTAGCATGTGATTTCTTGATCGATACATGTTCTAGGATGCTTAGAATCGAGTTCTACGGATCAAATCATGAAGGAAAAATCAAGAACCCTAAGCCCTATTATTACCGAAAATTTTTCTGTTTTGGGGCTTTTTATTTGTGCTCAATTTCTTCGTCGAATTGATGATAGATTAGTGTTTCTTATGATGTTAATTGATCGTATGAATTGTTTTAGATTTTTCTAAAAATAAAATCCAAAACCTAAGAGACGAACAAGGCTCAATTTAGGTTAGTAAATGTTAAGATATGCTCGATTGTTTAATGGAAATGAGTTATACGATGTATGAGGATGAATATATATTAATTTGAGAATTTTCTAAAATTAAAACGAAAAGTGTAAGAGACGAAGATGTGGTGATAAGTCGAGGCTCGATAACATTTTGATAATATGATTTTCATGTTAGTAATGCTTGATAGATGATAATCGTTGTCGTAAAATTTGAATGAAAACGGAGAATGTAGAATTTTACGTAAGAGACGAACGACGATTGATAATTCGAGAATAGATGATGATATGAGGATATGAATTGCGTATTTATGATTCTTGATAGATGATTAATAATGTGGTAAAATTTGATTGAATTCTAATAACGTTTGAAATTTGGTCAGAGACGAAACGTCGAGAATAAGTATCGATAGAAAAGTCGATTAATGATTCTAATTAGATATTGATGATTATTAATGATTAAGGAACGAGTTTGTAGTTGACGAGCTATGAAAAGATAAGTTGTAGCTATAATCGAGAAGTGGATACAGGAAGTTAGGAAATTGAACGAGACTTGAAATGGTTTAGTAATTGTTTAGTTTGAACGACGAGGTTTGGATCGTCGTGTTTATAAACAAGAAATGAAAAGGGGTTTATCATGTATGTTAATACGAGGTGACTGCCTTGGGTCAGTTTTTGTGCGAAATTAAAAGTGTTTAAGCTTTAATCAAACCTAGAAAAGCGTGCGTCGATTTTATCGAGCATTAGGGTTCACTCGGCAGTTTTTGCGACCTTTCACGGAAACTGCGATATCTCCTAGCTCGTTTATCGGAATCAAGATCCGCGAATTGGAGAGTAAACTAGACACCCGAGGCTATCTTTTGGTTCAGGGCACGACCCCTGTTTCGCAAACCCCTGTTCTGGACAGACTTACTGACCTCGTGCAGTGTATGTTCAAAATGTAGTTTCTTAAGTTGAATTCTTCTCAACTTAGTTTCTTTCGATCTTGTTAGTCGTTTCAAGTTATCGACTACCTTCTTTCTACCGACTTAAAGTGTCGAGTACAGAACCGAGTAAGCGTCAAACGAGATGCGTTCGTGTCTCGTTTCTTTTTAACTAAAAGAGTTTAGTTAACGTGCAAATGCCTAAAATGTCTAAAGAACTAAAACTTAATTCGAATTTCCGTATTCGATTATCTTGTACGACCGAGTCTAAAGTATGATTATTTTACGATGAAGGAGGAAGTCAGCAGTAAGGAAAGGACGGAAGATCAGAAGAACGGAAGCTCGATTTAATAGTTCTGTAATCTATAAGGTGGGCTTTCCTATATCTCAAATAAAACGAGCAATGCTCGAAAATCTTTTCTTTATCACTTTGATAATCGTGTTTTCAAAGTGATAATCATGGCATGAACTGTTTTGTGTTTTATGTGAGTTCTCTTGTACCTTATGAGTTAATCAAAAGGGGTTAACTAACGATCAGCTCTGAGTTAGTCAAAAGGGGCTTTCCAGAGTTAGTGCACTTTGTAGCCTGTGGTGTATGTGGTATCCTGTTGAGGGGTAGCCAGCCATGGTGAATTATGACTGGTCAAGATTTGAACGTAACATCTATGAAAAATGCTTGCAAGCTACCTTATGAATGAAATGAAAATGTTTAATAGGCACGGACTCTTTTAAATAAAAACCTCGATGTGCTATAAAATGAGATGCCTGTTTATCCATACCTATGATTATGTTTTCGGCATCGTGCCCACTGAGTACTTTTGTACTTAGCCCTGCATATGTTTTCTAAATGTGCAGGTTGAAGCGACGAAGCGGCGTTGGTTGAGTTAGAGTTGAATAAGGATTAAGGAAGACATGTATATAGTTCACAATTCCACTGCTAGGCTCTGAACTCTTCTTTTGATGTTGTGTATTAACACTGTAGCCTAAGTTTGTAATATAACTTAAACACTTTTGAAATGCTTGTTCGAGTAATCTTTCGAGATTAACTCTTTCCTTCGTCAATAAAGTTTGTTTATAGAAGATAAGATGTTATGTATGTATGTCTATTCATTCATTCCCCCTTCTTTCCCGCTTCTTTAATCCAACCACAGTCATACCCCGGCTTCTGCCGTCCCTCGGGATTTGGGGCTGTGACACAACTACTAAGATCAATTAATATGAAAACCAAATACTTATATCATTATCGAATCTTAACTTATCATCGATTCTTCGTCTCTTACGATTTCCATTTTATTTTTAGAAAATTCTAATTAAATTATATGATGAACTACATACTTACTACATCTCATAAATCATATTACATCATCCAAATCATTACAAATTCTCATCCAACTACTCACTTCTTTCTCTCTTACAACTTGGTTTCTATTTTTAGAAAATTCCCTATAAATTCCCATATCAATCTACTAATATATTGAACACAAATCTTCATACCAATCATCTAAAAATCAACTTAATCTTCAACTATAATTTTTTCATAAATTTTCGGTTATTATCAAATAATTAGGAGGATGATTTTCATTTAATTCCAACCATAGAAATCCAATCTTAGGCATGAAATAACATGTATTAATCTTAGAACATCATACTATATCCTCATGAAATTTTCAAAAATTACAAGACATGAAGGAATGAAATTTTGTTCGGTTCAAACTATAGAGGAAACTCTTACCTTAACGGTTATGAACTCGGAATTAAGATTGATTGGATGATGAACAAATTGTGGAGCTTGAAAGCTTGAAGAACTTGAGAGCTTCTATGGAGAAAATGAAGAACAAAAGAGAGAGAGAGAAGAGAGGTGAAGAGTGGCGGTTGAGAGGGAGAGATAAGAGAGGATTGTGGTGAGGTGTTTATGTGATAATATCTCATAAAGTAGAAAAATCTAACATGGATGACTCATAGGGTATGAATGGCGGTTTAGGGGTGATATTTTTACCAAAATATCGCGTTTTACAGGTCTAATACGGCGTATATAAATCGAGAAATTAATTTCCTAGACGGTTACGTTCTTGACGATATCTAAGTCGACCACTAGATTGGAAATAATTTACTTAGTCGGAAAGCATAATTCATTTTCCAAAATCCGATGAAAAGTCGGACATGACAGTCCAAATTTCGCCCGGAAAAATAATAAAAACTGACTTTCTCCAGTAGACTCGTATCGCATAAAAAGTGAATGTAAAGTCAAACGGTTTTTTGATCTGAGTTTTCGAATGAAAATTCTATCGGACGCGAAAACCCTAATACAGTAGTCGTTCGACCGACTTCTGGAATTTATTTTCAGAAACGGATTTCACCGTCAGTCTTAGAATTGAAAATCCTTAACTTAGGCGTGCAAAACCTTAATTAATAATTAGATTTTTATTTTAGCGACAGAAGAAATATCTGGGGTATTACACGGTCTCGCTCGTGAGAAATCTGGTGCTTTGCAATGCGGGTATCTTGATCTTGAGTCGTCTCAAGATACCGCTCGAACATTCGCTGCAGGTGCTCTTACGAAGTTGTTTTAGAGATTTTGTTTTTAAATTTGAATCTTCTATTAAGTGGAGTAACGTTCCTTAAATGACATAAAGAATCTTAATACATACATAGTTAATAGCCTACTTTGCACAACTTAAGGTGATTGAAATGAAGGAATGGAATGAGGTAGGAATGGAATCGGGTTATGAATGAAATGAAGCTAGGAATGGAATGGACTGAGTTGATTCCTATGTTTAGTATGCACAAGGAATATGCAAAGGAATGGAGTTGGTATTCTTTGATGGATTGTGTAGATATGAGTATGAGCACGCGCACGCGCCACTGTGTATATATATGTGTGTGTGTGAGTATATAAGTGTGCACAGTGTGTGTATATGTGTATGCAGTGTGTATATGTTAGAACCGATGTACAAGCTCATGAAAATTACAAAGAAATTGAAATAAAATCTGAACTACCAAGTAACGATATCAGATTTACAAAGAAAATATCGAAACAACGGAAAACTAAATAGACTCAGGTTTAGAAGTCGCCCGAAGATTCCTTCTGCCCACAAGACGAGAAATGCTCCGGTAGTGCTCACGGATTGACGGCTCGTCCCCAAAAGTAAACGACTTCACGTCTCAACAGTAACATCACCGCAAACTGTAGAGCTCCGACGAAGTGGACGGGGAGGAGAACTGTAATAAACCGATTTTTCCTAAGCATCAGTAATCGTCTTAACTGTAGAGCTCCGACGAAGTGCTTCTTAAATGTTATTATATGTGATTATGTGCGATTCTGTGTGATAAAAATTTCCGAGAATAAATTTTCTCACAAAATTACCAAAATACCCTTGAAGGGCAAAATCGTAATTTTTCTCATTTCGCCAACTCGAAACGAAGATGTGAAAGATTCTATGAGTATGAGAATATGATATTTAGCATGAGTACGAGTTTTAAAATTTTCCGACACATTTGACTTTTTAGTGAATAGTAACTTTGACTCGGAAAAGTTGACTACGGTCACCGAGCTCCGAATTTAGTCTAATCAGTGTCATTAGACTCTAAAATTTATTTTAAGACTAATGAAGTGAGTTGGAAAATTTTCCGAGATCGTTTGAGTCGAGTATGAATTTTATTTGAAAGAATACTTATGTGAATAGTTAATTTTCCCGATTTCTTCGTTTCTTGGAATTTTGATTTGAAACTTAGGTTTTCCGAATCTATAAATTAATTCGTGAGTATTGATGCGAGGTAGAGTGAATTTGGATGTCGGGAAAGTGCCGAAGTTGAATTTTTAAGCCGAGAGAGTTAGATATTTTTAAGACGGATGTTTAAACCGCAAAATCATTTTCTTCCGGGGATTTTTACCCGATAAAATCTACCTAAATAATATCTAGAACTCTCTCTCATCTCTCACACTCTCATGTCGGCACACACACATAAATTTACACTTATCCATTTCAATTTCGTTCTATCATACTCTCAATTTTCTACTCTCAATCTCTACTCCCCCTACTTTTCTACTCTCAACCATGGAGGTGTAGCTCACTCTCTCTTATCTCCTCTAAGCCTTGTATCACACGGCTCTCTCTTCTCTCTCAATATAATCCACACCCCTCAAGGCTTCTGTAATACCCCAGATGTTTAATCCATCATTAAAATAAAAAGTTAATTAATAATTAAGGCTTCGCACGCCTAAGTTAAGGATTTTCGATTCTAAGACTGACAGTGAAATCCGTTTCAGAAAATAAATTTCAGAAGTCGGTCGAACAGCTACTGTATTAGGGTTTTTGCGTCCGATAAAATTTTCGTCCGAAAACTCAGAATTAAAAACCATCAGAATTTACATTCACTTTTTCTTCGATACGAGTTCACCGGAGAAAGTTAATTTTTATGATTTTCTGGGCGAATTTTAGACTGTCTAATCCCGACTTTTTCTCGGATTTTGAAAAACGAATTAGGTTTTCCGAGTACGTGATTTATTTACAATCTAACGGACAAATTAATTTTCGTCGAATTCATAACTAACTAAGAAATCATTTCTCGACTTTTTAATCGTCGTTTAAGAGCCGGAAATGAGATATTTCCGTCGAATTTTCGCAACCAAACACGCCCTTAACGACTCTCCACTCTTAGTTAGATTTTTTTTATTTCACCTTTATGTATGTATAGTAGTGAGTCATCTCTCTTCTCTCTCCCCACTCCAAAACCGCCGCCCTTCACTCCATTCTCTCTCATTTTCTCTTCTCTTTTCCTCCATTGAAACTCATCATCCAAGCTTTCTCAAAGCACACAAGTCCTCCGTCTACCGATCAATTCCATTTCCGAGTTCGTATTCCGCAAGGTAAGAATATCTCCTACGTAATGAACCGAACAAAGTCTTGATTCCATCCATTTCATTTTTTTCGAAACTTAAGAGTTAAAGAAGCATGTTGATTCTTGTTCGATTCATGTTCTAGTATGTTTAGAATCAAGTTCTACGGATCGAATTATGAAGAAAATCACTCCCCTTTCATTTAGGTCATTACCGAAAATTATAGTAGTTTTAGGGGTTTTTCGTAGTTCGATTTCTTTGATGTTTGATCGATAGATTAGTGATCTACATGTCGTTAATTGATTATATGAATTGATTTAGATTTTTCTAAAAATAAAAGTTGAAGCATAAGAGATGAAGAATGCATGATTTAGTATAGTAAATGATATGATATGCATGTTTTGTTTATGCAAATGAGATATAGGATGATTGAGGATGAATATATATTTAATTGAGATTTTTCTAAAAATAAAACGAAAAACGTAAGAGACGGAAACGTATCGATAAGTTGAGGCTCGTTAATGTTTTGATAATATGGTTGGCATATTAGTGATGCTTGTTAGGTGATGATCATTGTTGTAAAATTTGAACGAAAACGGAGAACGTAAGATTTTTAGTAAGAGACGAACAATCGACGATAAGTCGAGAATAGATAATGTTTTAGGTTTGTGAATCGAACCTTTGATAATCTTGTTAGTTAATGATCGTAACCGTAAAGTTTCAACGAATTCTAAGAAGTATTGATTTTGAATAAGAGACGAAGAACCGAGTTTAAAAGCCGGTAGAAAAGTCGAATAAGGAAATCCCTTTAAATAATAATGTTTGTTGTTGATAAATGAATGATATTGTAGTTAACGAATTTTCCATCTGAGAAACGAAACATTATGAGATATAGTTAAGAAACGAGGAGTTGTTGAACGAAATAGAAATTGAAATTCGTTTTGGTATAGTAAATGGTTAGTTGGAAATGACGAGGAAATGCTCGTCGTTTGTTAATCAAAAGTCGCGAATATGAACCCGATTATGGGATACTGTATGTAGACTGTATAAAGATGAAAATTTCGTGAAAATAAAAGTGGAATAGCATTAATCGAACCTAGGGAATCGTGCGTCAATTTTTGTCGAGCATTAGGGTTTCGCGCGACTGTTTTGCGACGTTTCACAGAAACTGTTATAACTTATTACTCACTTAACGAAATCAAGATCCGTAAATTGGAGAGTAAACTAGACACCCATGGCTTTCTTTTAGTATAAAATTCATCCCCTGTTTTAATATACTCTGTTCTGTGCGAACCCGAGAATCACTGACTTATGCAGTAAGTTTCCAAAGCCTAGTTTCCTAAGTTGAATCCTTTTCAACTTCGTTCCTTGTGAACTTTTAAGTCGTTCTAAGTTATCGACACCCATTTACCTACTGACCTGAGAGTCGAGTGGTGAGCCAAGTCAGTTTGTAGACGAGAATTGATCGGAAAGTCTCGTTTATTAGTTAATCAAAAGAAAGTAGTAAAGTGCAAACGCCTAAAAGACTAAAAACTGTTTCGATTTCCTGTTTCTTTTATCGTTGCGTTCAAGTTGCTTAAGTTTGTTTATTTACGATAAAAGGAGGAAGTCAGCACTGAGGATAGGACGGAAGACCAGAGACGGAAGCTCGTTTAATAGTTCTGTAATCAGTCAAGTGGCTTTTCTATATATGAAATAAAATGAGCGATGCTCGAAAATCTTTGTTTACAAGCTTTGATAATTATGTTTTCAACGTGATAATCAGAGCATGAAATGATTTGTTTTTTTTATGTGAGTTCTCTTGTACCCTTCTGAGTTAGCTGACCTGCTATCCAGAATTATTAGTTAGCCGACTTGCTAACTAAAACGATCGGACTTTGAGTTAGCCGACTTGCTATCCAAAGTTAGTCTATGCACATCCTCATAGAACCATCCTTTTTCCTAACGAACAAAACAGGTGCTCCCCATGGTGAAACGCTAGGTCTAATGAAACCAAGATCTAACAATTCTTGCAGTTAGATCTTAAGCTCTTCTAACTCTTTCGGTGCCATCCTATATCGGGCTTTTGATTTGGGGGCCGATCCTGGTTCTAAGTCGATTGTGAAATCTACGTGACGATCTGGTGGTAAACCTGGTAACACTTCTGGAAAGACGTCTTCATATTCGTTAACAATTTTCACGTGTTGTATGGTCTTTTTGGCTCCCGGTTCTCCACTTAGGTACACAAGATAAGCTTTGCAATTCTTCTTCTTCATCATTTTCTTGGCTTGTAGAGTAGATATTATCGGTATTCTCTTGTCCATCGAAATCCCATGGAATTCTGTAGCCTCTTTTCCCGGCGGTTGGAAAGAAAATTTTCTCTCGTTGCAGAGAATCGTGGCATAATTCTCAGACAACCAGTCCATTCCTAAGATTATATCTACATCCTACATTATTATAACATTCAAGTTGTTCGCCTTAACCTTAAGAGTTCCAATTTCTAATTCTAGGTTAGAGCAAACATGCGTAGAGGTTGTGATCTCTCGCAAGGGTGTAGCTACTCTCATAGTGTGATTAGCTCGTTCAGGTCTGATATCTAAGTTATCCGCACATGAGCCAGCAATGAATGAATGCGATGCACTAGTATCAAACAGTATCTTTATAGGGGTATTATGAAGTTTACCCATACCTGCCAGGTTTCCCTTGCCCTTATTCTGCGCATTCTGCTTGATTGTGAATGCCCTGGCATTCTGTTGCTGTTGGGCGTGCTGTTGATACTGCTGCTGCGGCTGTGCCTGAATTGCCCTTAAAGGTTGGGGCTGACCATACTGGTTCTGCCCTACTGCTCGCAACGGTTTCGGGCAATCCTTCTTAAAATGACCCTTCTGTCCACAGTTGAAGCAAACACCAGAGTTCGCTTGACAGACACTGTAGTGTACCCTATTACACTTAGGACAGGTTGGAACGGTGATCCTTTCTTGGTTATTCCCTCCCTGGTTGTTGTTTCTCTGCTGCCCCTTTGACTGACTCTGCTGGCTGTTTCCTTTCCACGGTCCTGCTTGATTATTCCCTTGTACATTCTGCCCCAACTGATTATTCTCTTGCCATGGCTTCTTGCCATAGTTGTTATTCTGGTTAGGCTGCTGATAGCCTCGCTGATTTCCACTCTGGTTCCCCTGATTGTTGTAGTACTGATAGTAGCCACTGTTGTTTCCTCCTTCCCATTTCCATTTTTCCCGGTAGTTACTGTTATGGTTGTTGTTGCCGAAATGGCCTTGATTCTGAGTCTGGATTGGGGTTGGTGCGGGTGTTATGATTTTCTTTTCATCAGGCACTACTGCCTCCATCTCTAGGGCTCGTCCTAGTATTTCCGTGTAGCTCAGTCCTCCGTGACTGGCTAGTGCTACACCTAGCTCGTGCTTAAGTTCCCCATGGAACTTCTTTGCTATCTTATCCTCAGTATCTACCTGCTCAGATGCATATCTTAATAACTCACAGAACTTCGCATCATATTCCGTGACCGTCATCTTTCCTTATTTCAGATTGTAGAACTCAGCCTCTTTCTGTGCTCTATAAGTCTTAGGCACATATTTATCGTACAATGCCTCCTTAAATTCATCCCAAGTAAAATGAGTCAAGTGCTCCGCTGGTATGACTTTCTGTCTAGCTTCCCACCAGTAGTCAGCTGGTCCGGAGAGTTGAAATGCGATACACAAAAGACGCTCCTCATCAGAACATCTGAGGAGTTTAAAGATTCTCTCAAAGGATCGCACCCAAAGCTCAGTATCGCTTGGGTTACCAGATCCATTAAACACGGGTGGGTTTCGTTTGAGGAATAGGTCCTCAATATCACGATAGGGTGGTGGTGGAGATGGTGGTGGTGAAGGTGGAGGGGTTTCATGACGTTCTTGTTCCTCTTCCCTTTCACCTCTTGCTTGTCGTCTACCTGGTCCCCTAGGCCTACCAGGTCCTCTTCTGTTGTTTACTACTCTCGAAGGCATTTTGAAACTATACACAACAAGAATTCTTATTAGCACCTTTGCTTTTTATAAAAAAAAAATTTTACCCACTTAGTAAGATTCTTCCAACTTTAAACAAGTTTATGGAAAGAATTAGATAATATCATCCACACTACTTCTATGAAACTTTTAACTTCTTCGCAAGTTAATTAAGGGCAATCAACTTAAAGATGGTAAGAACAAACGTTCACTGGATCAAAGCCCACTCACGGGGTTATGTATATATATACATACACGTCAAAAAGAGTACTAATCTTGCCTCCACGAGGACTTATACCAAAAAGCTAGACTATAACTAGTCTGAGCTAGGCTAACTGCATATCTATGTACCGGATGCACTAATAGGTTGCATCTCTGTACCTACTAGAAGTACTAAAACGGAAACGATTCGTAAAATTTCGTATCCGTTTAGAGTACTACAAAAAGAAGTTTACTGATCCGAACTATGTACAAGATAGTTCTAAAGAAACTACTATACTTCTAAGACTCTCTGCTGAAAAGGTTGCAGTCGAGTCTGTGCTGCCCTCTACGGCCGGAAACTCCTCGGGGTCCTCCTCCTCTGGGTCCTCCTCTGGGTCCTCCTCCGAATCCTCCCCTATCGGATCCTCCTCCGGATCCTCTTCTGGATCCTCCTCCGAGTCTGTACCAAAGACTAGCTGAAGTTCCTCATCAACCCTAAGTGTGGTGCCGTCCAAAAGTACTAGAGGTGGTGGCGGAGGCACCTCCGAAACGATCCTCTCTAAGCGTGGGACTAAGTCGTCGAAACTGGTCACTACTGTCCGCTTCTTCGGGGGAAGTAGGTGCTCAGGGGGTGGACTAGGCACGTATGCCTCTGCAGAACGGACCCTGGATGGTCCTACCTCAAACTGCCCTCGAACCCTCGTCCAAGACTGGGGTAGGTCAGAGGTCGAACCCTCGTCTCCAACGAGTAAAGTTGCCTCTGTAGGAACCTCCTCAGGTGGTGCAACTGGGGATGGTAACTCTAACATCGCAGCAAACTCTGCGTCAATCTCCAGGTACCCTGCTCCTGGAAACAACTCCTCAACGGGTGAAAGAATCGGTGGCAACTCTAACAGTGCGGCTAACTCTGGATCCATAACAAAAGGCTCTGGCACATGAGTAGCTGGGATATGGATGTAGGGGTGGTGCTCTTGAATAGGAACAAACATCATGTATCTACTCTCAAAGAAACGCTCGTGTACGACTAGAGCGAATTCGGAAAAGTCACTCGTCGGCTTGGTGGCATCACCGACCAGTGTAAGAAAGTACCAGGCGACACCGTGTGCCCATCCATGCCACTCGTCGGGCAACCGTCTGATCAAATCTGCTATAGCCTGACGCTCTGTAACAAAGTACCGAGCTGCGTGGTAACGTGTAGCAAAGTTGCTAACTATCTGTCCTATGTCGTGGTTCGGGTCTACCTCGTAATCATAATACTCATCCAAAATCTCATCTACCATGGTATGCTGTCTCAGGGGTCTGCTCTTCCGAGCTGTGACGCGTCTCGAAACCATCCTACAAAGTTTTTAGAGAACTCGGATCAGTAACTGGTAGGATAATAACATATCTTCAGAAATTCTTAAATTACAATTAGAATATTCCATTATTCAAATTGCAATATTCTTAACCACTTAACAACAACTTATCTTAAGCATCTAGCAATTTTAAGAAATTGCACTCAAACACTTAATATATAAAAAAAAATTTCGAGATTTTTCTTCCAACTTTTAACTTATCGATTCTTTAATTATTAAAACAAAGTTAACTCCAAAGAGACTTTGTTCATGTCACTTATACGTATGTGACATTCGTCTATAATAGGTTCGGTTCTTCTTGTTTCATGATCGCTTCTTGAATAATTTTGGAGTAATAGTTTAGGCTCTCATGCTCACATACTTTTCAATCAAAAAGGAAATTATAACTCAAATAATTTCACATAATATCACAAAGTATAATACTTATACTTCAATCAATTCATACTTGGCATACTTGTTCATAACATACTTGCATACTTATTCATAAATTTTCTGTAAAAAGAAACAACACTTCTGAAACTTTTCTTTCTTTTCTTCTTCGGTCTAGTCGACGTAGTGGGAAGTTGAGTTGTTGACTACATTCTTAAGTTTAGTGATACGAACTAAACTTTACTTGAATGAAGACTCGGGTGCAGAGCATAAACAAATGCTCTGTCGGACTAACTTGAAAGAATTTTGGATGCAGAGCAGAAACAATTGCTCTAATACCACTCTGTCACAGCCCCAAATCCCGAGGGACGGCAAAGCCTGGGTGCGACTAGGGGTTAGATTAAAGAAGCAGGGAAGAAGGGGGAATAACTAACTGAATAGACGCATTAACCAATAATCATAAAACAAATTGATATCTGCGAACCGATTTCATTAACAAAAGAGAGTCGATCTCGAAGGATCGCTCGACGAAGTTATTTCAGAGTAGCCTAGGTTTAAAGTACAAAACTTAAACTAAAAAGTTATACAACAAAAGTGAAGTAGTTTGCAGCGGAAAAACGTAGAACTGAATACACTATTCTTCATTCCTATATACAACCTCTACTCAACTTGCCCCGTCTTCATCACTCAACCTGCACATTTATAAATACATGCAGGGCTAAGTATAATCATACTTAGTGGGCACAGTGCCGAAAACATATCATAAGCTTATAGATTAATCAGGCATTCTTAAAGTAACACAACGGGGTTTTCCTTTCAAAGGCCCGTGCTTACTAAATATTTTTCTTTTCATAAATAGCTTGCGCAAGCATTTTACTGTTGTTACGTTCAACTTGTCCAACTTCTGTTTCAATGCCGGGGGAGAGTATACTTCTCCCGTGCACGTTCCTCACCGTGGCTGGCTACCCCTCAACAGAGTACCACACACAACGGCTACCGTGTACACTAACTCTGGAAAACCCTTCCGGTTAACTCAGAATTCGATCGCTTAGTTGGCGAACCAACTCAGAAAGGCACAAAAGAACTCACAAAAACAAATTCTATTATGCACTAATAATAATTTAGAAAACGCACTTATAAAGTAATAAGTAAATATTTTTGAGCAACGCTCACTTGATTTTGTTATATAGAAAAGCCCACCTTAACCGGTTACAGAACAAACACGAACTTCTGTCTTCGATCTTCCGTCCTTTCTTCTAATTGCGACTGTCTCCTTCTATCGCAATCAAACATGCTTTAGTAAATCGGTTGAGACGTTTAAAGAAAAAGCATTTCAAATTCGGTTAAGTCTTTTAGGCGTTTGCACTTTAACTAATCTCTTTTGGTTTAAAAGAAACGAGATTCGGACACATCTCGTTTAGAACTAACTCGGTTCCTTACTTGACATTTAGATTAGTTAAAGATGGAAGTCGATAACTCTTAACGACTTAAAAGTTCTTATAGAATTAAGTTGAAAAGAATTCAACTTAAGAAAATGAGTTTTAGAAATTTTTTGCACAAGGCAGTAGGTCTGGAGCTTCTACAGAACAGAGTATTTCGAAATAAGGGATGTGCCTTATGTCAAAAGAACGATACGGATGTCTAGTTTACTGTCAAATTTACGGATCTCGATTTCGTTAAACAAGCTAAGAGTTATGTCCGTTTCCGTGAAGGGTCGCAAAACTGTCCGCGAAACCCTAATCGTTTTTAAAACTCAACGCACGATTCCCTAGGTTTGATCAATGCTATACAACCTTTATGGCACGAAATTTCTATCAACTTAACAGTCAAAACACACAATCATTTAATGTGATCACTTTCACGTTCCTCGATTAAAAATACGACGAGTACTTCTCGTCTTTTCAACTAATCAATTTATACTTAGCAAATTTCATTTCAAATTCAAACCAACTTCTAATTTCTATTTCATAACTTAGGTGAAATCGTCATCAACTACATTCATGCTCATTAATCATCAATTAACTCAAATCAATCAATCATATACTTATAATCCTTAAACACGTTGTTTTTATCGAGCAACGAACATCGTTGTCGATTTTCTTAACCATTTTTATAAAATCTAAGAAATTCAAACTAAGTACATGTAATCATGTGTAATACCTCGGATATTTTCTTCCGATGAAAAATAAAAATTTGATTATTAATTAAGGCTTTGCACGCCTAAGTTAAGGATTTTCGATTCTAAGACTAACGGTGAAATCCGTTTCTGAAAATAAATTCCAGAAGTCGGTCGAACGACTACTGTATTAGGGTTTTCGCGTTCGATAAAATTTTCGTCCAAAAACTCAGATCGAAAAACCATCAGACTTTACATTCACTTTTTCTTCGATACGAGTTCACCGGAGAAAGTTAGTTTTTATTATTTTGACACTCTATTCTCTCTCACTTTCTTCCATTGTTCTTCATCCTTCAAGCTTTTCAAAGCTCCACAAGTTGTTCATCTACCGATCGATCTTACATCCGATCACATAATCGTCAAGGTAAGAGCTTCCTCAATGGATTGAATCGAACAAAATTTCAATCCTTCAAATTTAATTATTTTCGAAATTTTCAAGGGATGTAGGAGGATGAATCTATGTTTAATATATGTTATAGTATGCTTAGGAATGGTTTATTGGATTGAAATCATGAAGAAATCACCCCCCTTAATATGTTATTACCGAAATTTTTCTAGAGATTGGGGGTTTGATGTAGTTCGATTTTCTTGAGGATTGATTGATGGATTAGTGTTCTATATGATGATAGATGATTACATGAATTAATTTAGAATTTTCTAAAAATAAAAATAGAAATGTAAGAGATGAAGAAGTGATGATTTGATGTAGAAGATGTTATGATTTGCATGAAATGATAATAGAACTTGTATGTAGTAAGTATGAGGATGATTATAGAATTTATTGGAATTTTTCTAAAAATAAAATAAAAATCGTAAGAGACAAAAACTCGTTAATAAGTTGAGACTCGTTAATGTTTTGAGTATATGGTTTACGTATTAGTGATGCTAGATAGATGATGATCGATTTTCTAAAATTTGAACGAAATCGGAGAACGTCGGATTTTCGCTAAGAGACGAAGAATCGTCGATAAGTCGAGAATGAATAATGATTTAGGCCTATGATTTGAATATATGATAATCTTGCTAGTTAATGATCGTAACCAGAAAATTTGAACGAATTCTAAAAAGATTGGATTTTTAATGAGAGACGAAGAAACGAGATTAAATGCCGATAGAAAAGTCGAATAAGGAAAACCAATTTGATAATAATGATTGTTGTCGTTTGATGAACGATATTGTAGTTGACGATATTTCCATCCGAGATACTAGATGATTTGAGTTATAGTTAATAAACGAGAAGTTGTTGAATGAAATAGAAATTGAAATTGAATTGGTTTAGTAAATGGTTAGTTGAAAAAGGACGAGGTTATGCTCGTCGTTTGTTTAATCAAAAGACGTGAATGTGTACCCGATTAAGGGACATGCATGTAGACTGCCTTAAGATGGAATTTTCGTGAAAATAAAAGTGGAATAGCATTGATCGAACCTAGGGAATCGTGCATCGAGTTTTATCGAGCATTTGGGTTTCGCGCGGACTGTTTTGCGACCTTGCACGGAAACTGTCATAACTTTTAGCTCGCCTAACGAAATCGAGATCCGTAAATTGGAGAGTAAATTAGACATCCGTGGCTTTCGTTTGGTATAGGGTACATTCCCTGTTTCGAAGTGCTCTGTTCTGTGCAAACTCCAGAACTACTGTCTTGTGCAGGAAGTTTCCAAAAACCTAATTTCTTAAGTTGAATCCTTTCAACTTGATTCCTTTTGAACTTTTAAGTCGTTATAAGTTATCGACATCCATTATCTACTGACCTAAGTGTCGAGTAAAGGAACCGAGTTAGTTTCTAAACGAGAGTTTATCGAGTCTCGTTTATTCGTTAATCAAAAGAATGTAGCTAAAATGCAAAGGCCTAAAAGTCTAAAATGAATTCAATTTCTTTTCTTTAATCGTCTTGATCGATTACTAAAGTTTGAATATTTGCGATAGAAGAAGAAAGTCGGAGTTGAAGACAGGATGTAAGACAGAAGGTTAAAGTTTGTTCTGTAAACGATTGAGGTGGGCTTTTCTATATACGAAACAAAATGAGCGATGCTCGAAAATCTTTATTTATAGCTTTGATAATTGTGTTTTCAAAGTGATAATCAGAGCATGAAATATTTGTTTTTATGTGAGTTCTCTTGTACCCTTCTGAGTTAGCCGACTGCTATCCAGAATTATTAGTTAGCCGACTACTAAATAAATCGATCGGACTCTGTGTTAGCCAAAAGGGTGCTTTCCAGGGTTAGTGTACACGGTAGCCGTTGAGTGTGGTACTCTGTTGAGGGGTAGCCAGCCACGGTGAGGAACGTACGCGGAAGAAGAAAAGACTTCTTCCCTGGCGTTAAAAAGGGCAAGATGAATATAACAATCAGAAAATGCTCGGCCGAATGGTTTAGAAAAGAAAGAAAATGTTTAGTAGGCACGCGCCTTTAAAAGAAAAACCCCGTTGTGTTACTTATTGAGATGCCTGATTAATCTATACCATATGATATGTTTTCGGCAACGTGCCCACTAAGTATGTTTATACTTAGCCCTGCACATGTTTTATAAAATGTGCAGGTTGAGTGACGGAAGCGGCGGAGGTTGAGTAGAGTTGTTATAGGAAAGAAGATCGGTGTTTCAGTTCTACGTTTTCCGCTACAAACTAGTTCCCGTTAATGTATAAACTTTTGGTCTAAGTCTCATCCTTTGAACTTAGTTTCTTTTTTAAGACAACTCTGTCGAACGATCCTTCGAGGTCGACTCTCTTTTATTAAATAAAATCAGTTCATTGATATCAGTTATGGTTTAGTTATTGTGTTTATTTATCTTATTCCCCTTTCTTTCCCGCTTCTTTAATCCAACTCCTAGTCGCACCCCGACTTTGCCGTCCCTCGGGATTTGGGGCTATGATAGAGTGGTATCAGAGCAGTCGGTTCTGCTCTGGTCATAAGTTATTTTTCTAGTGATACCACAGAGTGGTATCAGAGCAGTTGGTTATGCTCTGGTCATAAGTTATTTTTCTAGTGATACCACATAGTGGTATCAGAGCAATCGTTTCTGCTCTGCATACAAGTTATCTTTCAAGTAATATGATAGAGCATTTGTTCATGCTCTACTCCCAAGTCTTGTTTCAAGTAAAGTTAGATCGTAACACTAAAATTTAAGAGTGTAGACGACACAACTCAACCTCCCGCTACGTCGACTCAATCAAAGAAGGAAAGTAGGGAAAGATTTTTAGAAGTGTGATTTCTTTTAAGAAGAAATTTTTGAATAAAGTATACAAGTATGATGTGAATAAAGTATGCAAGTATGATATGAATAAGTGCCAAGTATGAATGTGATCAAAGTATAAGAGTTATACTTTGAAATATTATGTGAACTATGTGAAAGTACGTGAAACTATGTGAGTTAAATTCTTTATTATTGAAAAGTATGTTGATATGAGAACTTAGACCGTTGTTCTAAGATTTCTCCCGATTCTCTGAGAACCTAGACTGTTTCTCTAAGGATTCTTCCGATTCCCTGAGAACATAGACGTTTTAAGAAGCATTGGTTCCAAAAGATTTCGAAGGAGGTTGTTGGGAAATTTATTAGTATGAGTTTTGATAAATTCCAAAACCAACTGACCCCAACTGAGTAGATGTTGCCAGTTCCTAATGTTAGCTGTTAGGCTCGCTGTTTGAGCAATGTTAAGATTTTATCTTTACAGATCTCCAACTGAAGACGGCAACATAGCAACACTCGGATACAACCCCGGATGAAAGATCGGATAAGGAACATCAGTTACAAGACTCTGCCAGATGAGACAGCTATGTCAAAAAGGGGAATGCTTTTTGACAGCTGAGAGTTCAAGCCAACTGTTCAGTTGGAAGATCAGCTATAAAATGCCATCCAATAAAGAGAATATTTCAAGAAGGGAGAAGTTATAAAGAAGTCTCAACATGAAGTTCAAAGTCAGCTGAGAGTTCAACGGTTCAGTCAGAACATCAGCTGAAGACCACTCAGATAAAGATCAAGATTTTTAACCGACTAACCGAGGTTGACTGTCAGAAAGGTTTGAATTTCAAAAGGAAGTCACATGAGGGTTTGACCGTTCAGTCATTACCCCATTTGGCCCAACACAAGGCTGTCTCAGATGGAAAGCAGAAGAGCTCAGATGCCATATCGGGAAAGTCTGCAGAGATGAGAGACAAGCCATTGCTTTCAACGATCAGCGATCAACAGCTCCTCCAACGGCTAGTTGATACTCTCTGCCTATAAATAGAGGCCCTCATTCATTCGAAGATCATACAAGACACACACGCGAGAAGGAACCAGAGAGCTAGAGAAAGAGAAATATTCTTCACGAGCTGAACTGAATCTCTTAGAATATCACTCGTTGAGAGTTCTAGAGTTAGATAGTTTTGGGTCTTTAGATCGAACCTTAAGAACATCACTTAGTGAGAGTTCATAGAGAGTTAGATCATAGCTCACATCCCGTTCGAGCTTTTAGTTGGAAACACATTTTTCTTTCACCTACAAAGGTTTAGGATCCTACTCTTCCTGCAACTGAGTAGTTAGGTCGTTTAGTACCCGTAAACTAAACTGTAAGGTTGATAAGTACCCGCAAACTTATCCATAACGGTTGCTCAGCCCGCGTAAGCTGAGTGGTTTGTCCAGAAAAACTTGGATAGAGTTGTGTGGACTCACAACTCCCCGTGGACGTAGGAGGGTTATCTCCGAACCACGTTAATTCTCTGTGTGCTCGTGTTTATCTTTATTCAGTTATTTGTTGCATTCTTAACTGTCTCACTAACCAGCATACAAACCTCATTTGCATTTCCAACAGTTTTGGTTTTTGACCAACCGAGCATAAAAGCGTGAGTTGTTTTAACGAGTTTAATTTCCACCACATTCCGCACAGCCTCACTCTTCCAGCTGAGGTTGCTTACTCAGCTGAGAGATTCCAACTGAGTCTTTTTACTCGGTTGAAGTATTTTTCAGGGTTAAGTTTTAAAATCCTAACTGGTGTATTCCCACCCCCCCATACACCAGTAACTCGTTTCGAAACCATCAGATGCGATCCGAACGGGAAGGACAGAATAAAGGAAATCAAAAGAAATGAATGTTACTTTTGTATAAGTAACATGAACAAAGTAGAGTCGTTACTTTGTTTTAAATAAGCAAGAGCCATTAAGAAGTTTTCTTCAAGGAAGAAATAAGGTAAGAAAGTAATAAGGAAATAATAAGAAAGAAGAAGAATAAAAAGAAAAAAAAAAAGATGGAAATAAAATCTTGAAATTTTATTTTTATATATTGTTTGAGTGCAATTTCTTGAAATTGCTAGATGATTAAGATAAGTTGTGATTAAGTGGTTAAGTATTGCAATTTTGAATAATGGAGTATTCTAATTGTAAATTTAAGAATTTTCTTAAGATAAGTTATTATCCTACCAGTTACTGATCCGTGTTTCTTAAAACCTTATAGGATGGCTTCTAGTAGTGACATGACTCAGGAGAATCAATCCCCGCCACAGCGTACTTGGATGAGATACTGGATGAGTATCGTGACTTCGAGGCAGACCCGAGTGATGACATTGGACAAATAGTTAGTAACTTCTCCGCACTTTACCATGCAGCCCGACATAGTGTTACAGAGCGTCAGGCTATAGCAGATTTGATTATTCGACTACCAGATGAGTGGCGCGGATGGGCACATGATGTGTCTTGGTACTTCCTTGCACTGTTCGGCGATGACACTGAGCCGATAGGAGATTTCTCAAGATTCGCTCTCGCCGTACACGAGCATTTCTTTCAGAACAGATTCATAGTGTCAGTTCCCATTCAGGAGCACCACCACTACCGTCATTTTCCAGAGCCAGAGCCGGAGCTTTTGGACATGGATCCAGTGATGGCCACACCATTAGAGTTGCCACTAGTCCTTGCACCCAGTGAGGAGTTAGTTCCAGAGACAAGATACCTGGAGATTGGCACGGAGCTTGCTACTATGATAGAATTTCTATTCCCATTTAGACCACTTGAGGAGATCTGTGCAGAGTTGGCAAGGGTCCGAGGAGAGTTTGAGGCAGGACCATCTAGGGTCCGTTCTACAGAGGAATACAAGTCTAGTTCACGTCCCGAGCATTTGCTGCCTCCAAAGAAGAGGACAGTAGAGACCAGTTTGGACTACTTGGTTTCAGACTCGGAGAGAGCCGTTTCAGAGGTGCCTTCACCACCACCACTTGTACTTTTGGACGGCTCCATGGTTAGGGTTGACGAAGCACTTCAGCTCGTTTTTAATTCAGATTCAGAAGAGGGCCCTAAGGAGGACCCGGAGGAGGGCTCCGAGGATTTTCAGGCCGTAGAGGGCAACACTGACTCGACCGCCGCTTGTTGAGCAGAGCGTCTTAGACGCGTAGTAGAAATTTTTCTCTGCCTTGTGCATAGCCGGATCAGTAGACTTCTTTTGTAGTACTCTATGCAGATACAGAGTTTTATGGATCGTTTCCGTACTAGTACTTCTAGTAGGTACAGAAAATGCGGTATGTTAGTGCATCCTGTACATAGATAGGCAGTTAGCCTAGCTTAGACTCGTTGAAGTCTAGTTTTGTGTAAATCCTCGTTGAAGGCAAACTCAGTACTCTTTTTGACATGTATATATATATATATATATATATATATATATGATCCCGTGAGTGGGCTTTGATTTTGTGAAAGTTTTTCCGAATCGTGTTTAGTTAAATAAACTTGTTTAACTTGGAAGTTAAAAAGTTAAAAGAGCTAATATCAAAGTTGTTATTTATTTCTTTTCTGTGAACTTGTCTAAGTCAAAAAAGGGGGGTTAAGTAAGTAAATAAATGATTAAAAGCAAAAGTGCTAATGAGAATTTCTGTTTTCAATAGTTTCAAAATGCCGCCAAGAGTAGTAAACCGAAGAGGACCTGGTAGACCTAGGGGACGTGGTAGACGTCAAGCTCGAGTTGAAAGAGAAGGGGAATAGGAATATCATGAAACCCCTCCACCATCATCACCATCTCCACCACCACCCCGTCGTGATATTGAGGACTTATTCCTCAAACGAAACCCACGTGTGTTTAAAGGAACCGGTAACCCAAGCGATGCTGAGCTTTGGGTACGAACTATAGAGAAAATCTTTAAACTCCTCAGATGTACTGATGAGGAGCGTTTGTCGTGTGTCGCATTCCAGCTTTCCGGACCAGCTGACAACTGGTGGAAGGCTAGGCAGAAAGTTATACCCGCAGAGCATCTGGCTCGTTTTACATGGGAAGAATTAAGGAAGCATTGTACGATAAGTACATACCTAAGACCTATAGAGCTCAGAAGGAAGCTGAGTTCTATAATTTAAAACAAGGAAAGATGACAGTAACCGAGTACGACGCCAAGTTCTGTGAATTGTCAAGGTATGCACCTGCTCAAGTAGATACCAAAGAAAAGATAGCGAAGAAGTTCCGTGGGGGATTGAAGCATGAGTTTGGAATAGCTCTAGCCAGTCATGGGGGACTGAGCTACACCGAAGTTTTAAGACGAGCCCTAGAGATGGAGGCCGTAGTGCCCGATGAAAGAAAAGCAATAACGCCCGCACCAGCCCCAATCCAAAATCAAGGCTTTTACAACAACAACAACAATAACAACTATAGAGGAAAAAGGAAATGGGAAGGAAGAAATAATGGTGGCTACTATAAATACAATAACAATCAAGGGAAACAGAGTAGTAATCAACGTGGCTTTCAGCAGCCGAACCAGAATAACAACTATGGCAAGAAGCCATGGCAAGGGAACAATCAATTGGGACAGAATGTACAAGGAAATAACCAAGTAAGACAGTGGCAAAGAAATAACCAACAAGGACAGTGGCAGGGGCAACAGACAAACAATACCCCAGGAAGGATCACTAAACCTGCTTGCCCTGAGTGTGGCAAGATGCATTTCGGTGTTTGTCAAGCCAACACTGATAATTGCTTTAACTGCGAGCAGAATGGACACATAAAAAGAAATTGCCCGAAACCATTGCCAGCAAGTGGAATTAACCAATATGGTCAGCCCCAACCTATGAGAGCTATTCAAGCGCAACCGTTACAACAACAGTCACCACAACAACAAAAGCAAAATGCAGGGGCATATATGATTGGACCAGAAGCACAAGACAAGGGCAAGGGTCACTAGGTAGGTAGTTGGCCTAACTCAGACTAGTAGTAGTCTAGTTTTTGTACAAGTCCTCGTTGGAGGCAAAACAATACTCGTTCGACGTATATATATATAACCCTGTGGGTAGGTTTTTGATTTCATGAAAGTTTCTTCTAAATCATGTTAGTTAAACAAGAATATTCGACTAACTTGTTTAACAAGAATTCTGTTTAACTTAGGAAGTTAAAAAAAAAGTTTACAGAACTAGTATCGAACGCCATACAGTATGGAGCATAGCCCGAAGGAGTTAGAAGAGCTTAAAATCCAACTGCAAGAATTGTTAAGATCTTTGTTTCATTAGATCGAGCGTTTCACCTTGGGGAGCACCTGTTTTGTTCATCAGAAAGAAGGATGGTTCTATGAGGATATGCATAGACTATCGAGAGCTAAATAAGATCACCCTTAAGAATAAGTATCCTTTACCAAGGATAGAAGACCTTTTTGATCAGCTTAAGGGCGTAGGAGTCTTTTCGAAGATAGATTTAAGATCTGGGTATCATCAATTGAAAATCAAACCCGAGGATATACCTAAGACTGCATTCCGAACCAGATATGGCCATTACGAATTCCTAGTTATGCCATTCGGTTTGACTAACGCTCCCACAGTATTCATGGATCTCATGAATCGAATTTTTCACTCGTACTTAGATAAATTCGTCTTAGTATTCATCGACTACATTCTCATTTACTCCAAAAATGAGAAGGAGCACGAGGAACACTTGAGAATAGTGTTAGAAACGCTTAGAACTGAGAAGCTTTACGCCAAATTCAGTAAGTGCGAGTTTTGACTGAAAGAAGTGATGTTCCTTGGACACATAGTATTAGCAGAAGGTATCAAGGTGGATCCTGCCAAGGTAGAGGCAGTGTGCGTTTGGAAACCGCCGGCAAGTCCGAACGAAATTAGGAGTTTCTTAGGTTTAGCCGGTTATTACAGAAGATTCATCGAAGGATTTTCTACGATTGCTAGACCTATGACGCAACTACTTTGGAAAGAAAACAAGCATAAATGGACGGATGAATGTGAGAAGAGTTTTCAGACACTCAAGAAGAAGTTAACCACAGCACCAGTATTGGCTCTGCCAGAAGCGAATAAGGAATACGTGGTCTATACGAATGCTTCGAAAAATGGATTAGGATGTGTATTTATGCAAGACGGAAAGGTGATAGCTTATGCTTCACGACAACTTCAACCTCATGAAATTGAATACCCAAACCACGATTTAGAACTAGCAGCCGTTGTGCATGCGTTGAAAATTTGGAGACACCATCTCTATGGTGTTAGGGTTGAGATTTTTACGGACCACAAGTGTTTAAAAGTACTTCTTGGAGCAAAAAGGAATTGAACATGAGGCAAAGACGATGGCTCGAACTAGTAAAGGATTATGATTGCGGAATCATCTACCATCCAGAAAAAAAAAAACACAAACGTTGTAGCCGACGCACTGAGTCGCAAGACTCCAACCAAGTTAGGATGTCTCTTTGTTGAGAAAGAAACTCTTGTACAAGAATTTGAGAAAATGGACTTAGAAGTGCTCGATGTACCTGAAACGATAACAAACTAAATAGCGGCACTAGTAACTACACCAGACTTACGAGAAAGAATCTTTAGTGCCCAGAGAAAGAACGAGTCGATCGAAAAGCTTCGGCTTAAGATAAGAACGGATAAACCAGACGATTATTTCGAAGCACCAGATAATGCGATTTTATTTAAAAGTAGACCTTATATCCCTAATGACGACAGATTGAAGAACGATATCATGAGTGAAGCTCACGATACACCTTATATAGCACACCCAAGGAGTACGAAGATGTATCAAGATTTAAGAAAGAATTTCTAGTAGAACGGTTTGAAACGAGACGTTGCCTCATTTACAGAACGATGTTTTGGGCTTGTCAACAAGTGAAAGCTTTACACCAATAACCGCAAGGGATGTTGCGACTATTAAGTATTCTAATATGGAAGTGTAACGTTTGATAGAGATGCCAAATTCACATCGAGATTTTGGATCATTATGCCGAAGGAGTTAAGTACCGAACTAAACGTTAATACCGCTTTTCACCCCCAGACGGAAGGACAATCCGAGAAAACGATTCAGATACTCGTTGATATGCTAAGAATGGTAGTATTGGATCTAAGTGAGAATTGGAAATAGATTTTGCCATTAGTTGAATATGCGTACGACAATAGTTATCACACTATGATAAGTATTGCGCTTTACGAGGCCCTGTATTGGAGGAAGTTTAGAATACTATCTTATTGTAAAAAGGTAGGTGAAAGAAAGAACCTATGACTAGATACGGTCAGTAAAATGATCGAAATCATTCGGCAGTTTCGAGTAAGAAGGAAAGGAGTTTAGGGAAGACGAAAGTCTTATATGATATACGCCGATCAGAACTTAAATTCAAAAAGGGGAGATAAAGTTTTCTTAAGATTTCTCCGTTAAAAAGAATCATTAATTTCATGTCAAGTATAAGCTTAGACAAAGATTTATGTGATTATTAGATATCTAAAAAAAAAAAGAGATAGTTTTAATGTGTATAGATTGGCCGTGTTGCCAAGTCTATGGAATGTTTATTATATTTGCGTATCTCGTTTGAGAAAGTACGTGTTCGATCTTAAATACGTAATCCTCCAGCAAGACGTTGTTCTTGAGTAGGATAAGTTGTGAAGAAAGGCCGCAATCGATCTTGGATCGAAAAGTGCGAGAGTTAAGAAGCAAGTTAGTACGAGTAGTGAAAGTGACATGAAGTCACCACGGGCAAGAAAAAGCTACGTGAGAACTCGAAGAAGAGATGAGAAAGAAGTACCCCGAACAGCTTAAAGAAGATATGCAAATTTCGGGACAAAATTTCTTATTAGAGGGGTAAGATGTAATGCCCTGGATATTTTCTTCCGACGAAAAATAAAAATTTGATTATTAATTAAGGCTTTGCACGCCTAAGTTAAGGATTTTCGATTCTAAGACTAACGGAGAAATCCGTTTCTGAAAATAAATTCCAGAAGTCGGTCGAACGACTACTGTATTAGGGTTTTCGCGTCCGATAAAATTTTCGTCCAAAAACTCAGATCGAAAAACTGTCAGACTTTACATTCACTTTTTCTTCGATACGAGTTCACCGGAGAAAGTTAGTTTTTATTATTTTTTCCGGGCGAAATTTGGACTGTGATGTCCCGACTTTTTATTGGATTTTGAAAAACGAATTATGCTTTCCGAGTATGTGATTTATTTTTAATGTAACGGTTGAATTAGATTTCATCGAAAACGTAAACGTCTAAGGTTTTAAATTCTCGATTTTTAATACGTCGTTGTAGACCCGAAACACGATATTTTGACTAAATATCTACTCTAAAACCGCCAACTACACCTTGTGAGTCACCCGTTAGATATTTTTCCTACTTTTTACAAACTAACCTAGTCATCACCTTCTTTCTCACTCACCCTCTTTACCGCCCCCCCTCCCCCCTTCACTCTATTCTCTCTCACTTTCTTCCATTGTTCTTCATCCTTCAAGCTTTTCAAAGCTCCACAAGTTGTTCATCTACCGATCGATCTTAAATCCGATCACATAATCGTCAAGGTAAGAGCTTCCTCTATAGATTGAACCGAACAAAATTTCAATCCTTCAAGTTTAATTATTTTCGAAATTTTCAAGGGATGTAGGAGGATGAATCTATGTTTAATATATGTTATAGTATGCTTAGGAATGGTTTATTGGATTGAAATCATGAAGAAATCACCCCCCCCCCCCCCCCCTTAATGTGTTATAACTGAAATTTTTCTAGAGATTGGGGGTTTGATGTAGTTCGATTTTCTTGAGGATTGATTGATGGATTAGTGTTCTAATCCATAATATAATTTTTCTAGAGATTGGGGGGTTTTTCAAGAACGTATAAGACTCAAACAACAAAACAAAGCGGCCGACCCTCACAATTGTTGATGTCGAATATATATAGGTTTGAAACCCTAGATCTTTTTGCTATCAGGTATATCTCTTTAGATCTTCTTTCCTTTTAAGGATAAGGCTTGAGGAACACTTCAATATCTGCTTGATAAGTATCTTGTCCGCATCTATCATAAACATGGAAAAGATCCCGCAAAATCCGCACAGATATGGAAAGTCTCTACCAGACTGTTCCAGATTCCCTTAGCACAGACTGAAGCACACATAATAGAGTTTGTTCTACGCAGCGGCTTCGACACTTCAGCTGTACTTTTGGCTACATAAACTTTGCAAACATCTTTGAGCAACATCACCTCTTGGGCGGCAATGCCTCAAATCCAACAATCTCTCCCTTTGGCTTTTATGTAGAAAAAACCAATCGTCAAGAAAATAATCAACCATAAGCATCTTCATACCTCCAAATCCTCCAAGTCTGAATTTGTATGAAGTATGCCAAAACTCCCCCTTAAAGAAATCTGTGATGAAACTCCCCCTTAATCGATGCATAGAGTAAACCGATCACCAAGTAAATCTTCAATCATCGAGCGGATGATCTTCAACACAACATCAAAGTAAACCATCAAAACCATAAGTCATAAAATGGAAAGCTAATATATATATCCATCAAAAATCATCAAGGAGTAGAGAGAGATTATCTCCTTGGAACCAAAAATTAAATATGTGCATAAACTGGCACAGACACTAGAACACCAACATAAAAACTAAAATAAATACAAATTCTTCTATTTTTCTTCTACTCCCCCTTTTTGTCTGGCAGAAATGACAAAGTAGGGGGGCCTTTCATCCAATCTTCAGAATGACAGGGATCACTTCTTCTTCGCAGCTTGAGCTGATGCTTGAAGATCCTCTTCATCCTCTTCAGTTTGGGTATCTTCATCACCCAAGTCTTCTTCAGCATCCTCATCCTCAGCATCAACTGCTACTTCATCATCTGCATCCTCATCATCAGCATCATCATCTTCTGGCACAGTCCCTGCATCTCGTGGCGCAGCTTCTCCTCTAGCAAATACTGCTTTGGCATCATTGAGTAATACAACAATTTCATTCTTGCGCATAAGAAGCCTTTTCATCTGAAACAAGATGGAGTTGTACTCATGCTCCAGCTTACGCAGGATCGTTGAAGAAATAGCCTTCAGATTAGGCTCACTTAGCACAGGCGCTAGCACAGTGGATGTCGGCTTTTTTCTCTCTACAATACGGACAGAGGGACCCTCGATGTCCTTAGGATGAACAGCTTCATTGAATAGCTTGTCATGGATGACAATGCTTTTCAGAGTGCGCTCGAACTGCTCCCCTACATACACAACTTCTGGGAATTGAGATGAGATGATTCCAAAGATAAGACCAGGATAGCCTAACGCCTTAGGCTTCTTCAGATTTCCAGTATGTTGGGTGACGTGGTCAAAGACCAAACGTCCAAAGTCGAAGGGCTTGAAACGCCCAATTCCATACAACACTCTAGTTGTTTCTTGGCTTACTGTGGCAGAGTGTGTGGTAGGGCACCAGTTTCTAACTGCAATCTTGTGCAAGATTGCATACTTCTGGGACAGCATTGAGGAACTGATGGACATGTTCATCTTCCACGTCTGGTACACCCGTGCGTGTTCTCGCTGGAAATTGTGTCCAAAGACACATCCTCTTCTTCTATCCTATGGTCATCACACCCAACAAATGCAGAAATAACAGCTGGAGAGAAATTGATATACCTTCCTCGAATGTAAGTCTTGAAGTGGTTGCGGAAGGAAGAGTCAAGAATACTCTTGGACATGTTGCAGTAGAATTCCAGCACAACTGCTCGAACATATCGTCAAACAGGGCAGACAGTCTGATCCCACTTGGCAACTTCCAGCAGTTTGTCCAAGCCGGTTCCCTCTAAATCTTCCTTCTTCACAGGTTGCTCATAGACTAGCTTTCTGTGGATGACATTATCCCAAGCTTCAGCATGTTCATCAGACTTGAATCTGAGGGCATCTTGCACAGCCTTCGTTCTCTGACTGGGATCAGTTGAGAATAGTTATCTTCTTGAACGTGTAGCAGACGAGGCACCACGAGGAGCAGTAGAAGTAGCTCCTTGATGAGAAACCTCATGCTTAGAATTCCCAGCATCACTTTCCATTGCATGATCAGGCCCTGACTCCACTTCAATGGGCTGATTTGGATCCACACCCTTCTTGGGCTTTGCAGCAACTTTCTTCTTTTTCTTGGAAGATTCACCAACCTTCCCTTTGCCCTTAACATCACGGGCAGCAACAACAGCAATCTTCTTGGCCAATTGACCCCTCGTTCAAGTAGCAGGGGTCGCAACAGGTTCCTTGATGGTCAAGGCAACTTCTTCAATTCTGACCTTCTTTCTGGCCAGGTCAGAAAGCTTGCGAAGACGTCTCTTGGAAGACTTCTTCTTCTCTGTTGGCACAAACTCTTCAACAGGATCCTCCAGATCTGCCACAAAATCATCAATGGCAGCTTCATCAACATGAATCTCCTCCTCAGCAACAGAAGCCTCCTTCTCAACTTGTTGAAACACGGAGATTACAGGAGGGATAGGGGCTTGCTTTTGCATAGTTTGAGAGCCACCAGCAGACGATGCAGATTGCCGGAGAATAGAATGGGAGGTCGAAGACTTTGAAAGAGTAGTCTTCTTCTTGAAGGCGGCAACAGGAACAAAAACTTGTTCTTTCTGACTTGACTCCGTCTCAGATGCGGAGTCCTCCACGGTTTGCTTCTCCGAAACAAGAGAATGCTTCGACGGCGACTCAGAGGTTATTTTCGCCAGCGAGAAAGATTTCGATGATGCTAGCTTTTCTTTTGGAACATCGGTGGGGGGATGCTTCTCTCTAGAGTCTGAATCGGAGTCTGGATAATCAACAATGCCCAGAGATTGCTTCTTCTTTTTGCCACCGGCCTCATAAAGACGAGAAATAGGAACATCATCATCGCCGGAATCATTAGAGATCCTCTTAGTAGAACGACTTCCTTCAAACATGGTGAATAATGATCAGCAACCCACGAACACAACAAGGGATCTTTGAGAGAGAGAGAGAGAGAGCTTTGAAACTATGCAGAAGATGTGAGAAATCTTAATGCAGAAGTAACAATATATATATATATATATATATATATATATATATATATATATATATATATTTCAAAGGCGGTGGAATTCTCTCTCTTAGAAGATAACTAAGGAAATAAATCCCTATAAAATAGGAGATGATGTATGTATCATGATTTGAATTGATCCTTATCTCCAACATTCGATTTTGAACGTAAAACACCCGTTGCAAACCCTTGGAAGTTGCAGAGTCTAACACAAAAAGTAGCCGTTGAAAGGCTGCAGAGATGACGTCAGCCCTAGTCTGCTCCAGCATACTACATGTGCCATTGGTTGTGCCCAGACTTCATGGCACAAACACACACAGAAAAACAAGAAACACCAAAATAACCATAAACCAATAATGTACATATACATTGTGCTTGTTTAATAGACCACAAGCACGAGGTCTCTCCAAAGAATTTAGAGAGAGCAAACACCCAACAAAGCTCGAAGTGATTTGAACCTTGCAGCATCCAAGGCCTTAGTGAACAAGTCCGCCAACTGCTTCTCCGTAGGCATGAACTTCATGTTGAGTATTTTTTTCTTCAATCAGCTCCCTTATGAAGTGGTGGCGAATGTCTATGTGTTTCGACTTAGAGTGGTGCACAGGATTCTTCGAGATATCAATCGCACTCTTGTTGTCGTAGTAGAGAGTGAATGGCTCGAACGACACTCCATAATCTTCAAGCATTTGGCTCATCCACATGAGTTGAGTGCAGGCTGATCCTGCGGCAATATACTCAACTTTAGTTGAGGACAAAGAGACGCTCACCTGCTTTTTGCTGTGCCAGGATACCAAATTGTTGCCAAGGAAGAAGCATGCTCCAGATGTGCTCTTCATATCATCTGGGCTACCTGCCCAATACGCATCGTTGTACCCCACTAAGGATGTGGTGCTGTCCTTAGTCATCCAAATACCAAAATCACTTGTTCCTCGAACATATTTGATAATATTTTTCACAGCTAGAAGATGACTCTCCTTAGGATCCGCCTGGAACCTGGAACAAACACCGACACTGTGGCTAATATCTGGTCTACTGGCCGTCAAGTAGAGCAAACTTCCAATCATGCTTCTGTACAGAGACTGATCAACAGAAGCACCTTCTGTGTGCTTGCTGAGCTTGATTGATGTTAACATAGTTGTGCGACGCACCTTGGCATTTTTAGATCAAATTTCTTGACCAAGCTCCGAGCATATTTTGATTGAGTCATAAATATCCCCTTCTCTAATCGCTTAATTTGAAGTCCTAGAAATAATGCAATTCAGCAAAAAGACTCACATCAAACTCCTTCGTCATGTGTCCCACAAATTCCTGGATCAGATCCTGAGACATAGAGCCAAAAGTTATATCATCGACATAAATCTGAATAATGATGATACCTTCCGAATTACTCTTATAGAAAAGAGTCTTGTCAGATCCTCCACGAACATATCCCTTGGAGATGAGATACTTGGACAACGTATCATACCAAGCACGAGGTGCTTGCTTCAGTCCATAAAGCACCTTGTTTAACTTGTAGACATGGTCAGGAAATTCTGGATCGACGAACCCTGGGCTGCTCCACGTATACATCTTCTTGAAGAGTACCATTGAGAAAATCACTCTTAACATCCATTTGGTAAAGTTTGAAGTTCATGCAGCATGCCATTCCAAGTAGTAGTCGAATGGCTTCAAGGCGAGTGACCGGAGCAAACGTCTCTTCATAATCAATACCCTTCTCTTGAGAGTGTCCTTGAGCAACTAGTCTTAACTTGTTGCAAATAATTTCCTCCATCTCATCTATTTTGTTGTGAAAAATCCATTTTATCCCAATTACATGAGCATCAATGGGACGTGGCACAAGATACCAAACATTGCAACAAACAAACTAGAGCAATTCTTCTTGCATGGAGGAAATCCAATCTTCAATCAATAAAGCCTCCTTGACATTCTTTGGTAGAACTTTAGAGACATAGCACATGAAGGCAATGTTTGCCACCATATGTTTGTAGTCTCTTGCTACGTTTCTTGTTAGTCTCTCTCCGGTGACATCTCCAATAACATTTGTTAATGGATGATTCTTGGATAATCTTCTTGATGGACTTAGAGTAGTAGCGACTATCTCTCCTGCTGTGGAATCAGATGGAGCTTTAGCTTTGATGGGATCAGTAACAGTGTCTGAAGATCCAATCTGTGCATTGGAGAAGGTTGGCATAGACTCTGGAACATGTAAAAATAGTTGAGCCTCATCTTCTAATTCTGCTTCTGTAGAATCAGTGACGACCACATTGATAGACTCCATGATAGTCTTGTTTATCTTGACATAAACTCTGAATGCTCTACTGTCGCTAGCATATCCCATAAATATTGCTTCAAGACCTCGATCATCAAGCTTTTGCGTGTATTTCCTGTCATTCAGAACATAGCACACTGTTCCGAACACTAGAAGGTGTTTGAGGTTGGGCTTCCTTCCCTTCCAGATTTCATAAGGAGTCTGATTTGTCTTTGGATGAAGATAGACTTGATTCACTATATAGCACGCTGTATTCATCTCCTCAGCCCAAAACCTGTCAGCCACATCATTTGCCTTGAGCATGGTTCTCATCATCTCTTGTAAAGTTCTATTTTTTCTCTCAACAACTCCATTTTGTTGAGGTATTTTGGAGCTGAAAACTAATGAGTGATTTCTTTTTCAGCACAGAAGCTGATGAATTCTTCACTTTGAAATTCTCCACCATGGTCACTTCTTATTCTTCTCAAGGGAAGATCCTTCTCTAACTCCACACGAATGCATAAGTCCTTAAAGCTCTTGAAAGCTTCTGATTTGTGTCGGAGAAATTCCACCCAAGTGAACCTCGAATAATCATCAACACACACAAGATTGAGCAAGCACTGTCCATGTACCTGTCATATGCTTGGAGCAAGCACTGTCCATGTACCACCTATTATCCGCTCGTGCCCAAAGAGATGTTAGAGCAACATATGCATTGTAGTTGTTTCTAGATTGAAACATCCTTCTTCTGTCGCTGAGATAGTATCTGCAGTGTGGCCTTATGTGTCCAGGAAGATCGCAGTAATGGCAGACTGGTCTGAACAGCTCCTCTTGTTGTGGTGGTTGTCCCCTCCTGAATTGATGATTCTAATTTCTTGGAACACTCCTTGTCACATGTGTCTGTATCTGTGTCTACTGCTGTGAATTCCTTTGAGGAATTCTCTTTTGCCTCTTATTGCTGGAGGGGTTTGTCTTAGAAGCTGGATTTCCCTAAGTTTTCTCCTTTTGAGGAACAAACATCACCTTCTTATCCTTATCTTCGATAGCCACCCACTGCTTTCCTTGGAAGCCCAGACCTAATTTGCTGGTCGAGCTCTGTCCAGTTTCAATAATCTTGTCAAGCTTGTTAGTTGTATCACTATTCATCATTTTAACAAATTTATCCATGTGATCCATCTTGTGAAGGAGCATGTTGTTTTGATCGAGCAGAGACATATTCAAGACCTTTAGATTATCTCTTTCTCTCGTTACTTCCTCAATCTGGGAATTGAGGTTTAAATTGATTCTTCCAACTTCATCACACTTAATGATCAGATATTCATATTTTTTGATCAGTGACTCCTCATCCACACTGTCTGCATCACTTTCGTCATTCGCCGGATTGTTCTTGCTAGTAGGCACAGACTCTGGGACAGGAGTAGACACTTGTACTACTGAGATTGCAACATGGGCAACCTTTTCTTCAGTTTCACTCTCACTATCATCAATGTCCTCGTCACTGTGGGTAGCAACGTATGACTTGCCTTGCCTCCATGTCGTATTGATGCATTCACGCTTGAAATGTCCATAACCATGACACTCATGGCATTGAGGTTCAGTCTTTGGAGTGGGCTGGTAGTCATCCTTATCCAGTTGGTTGGACTCAGCTTTATTTCCTTTCTTCTTGTCAAGTCCTTGTTTGGCAAACTTCTTAAATTCCTTTTTGAATGACTTTGTGACTAAGGCCATTGCTTAAGCAGCTGATAGTTCTCCTTTTGGCACAGACAATGCCTCAGGATGCCAGTTGTGAGCTTGAAAGGTAACTCCCTTCCTTTCAGCACTTTCACTCTTCTTCCCCATCTCAAAGGTTCTTAAAGATCCAATGAGCTCATCTAGTTTCATGCTAGAGAGATCTGTTGCTTCTTCAATTGCAGCCACTTTGTACTCGAACCTAGGGGAGAGATCTTAATACCTTTCTGACAAGATATTCATCATTGAACTTATTCCCAAGGGCCACGCTTTCATTAATGATCTTCAACAACTTTGTGTAAAAGTCACTGATTGACTCATGTTCTTCCATCCTCAGTAGCTCAAACTGAGTCGCTAGTTGTTGTAGACGTTGCCCTTTCACACAATCATTTCCTTCAAAGGAAGTCTCCAGAATATCCCATGCTTGCTTTGCTGAGTTGCATGTGGAAATAAGAGAGAATATTTCCACAGTAACATACGCTTGAATGGCATTCAGAGCAACCTGATTCATCCCAGATTCTTTTCGTTCAGCTTCCGACCATTCTTTCATGTCTTTGACTTTTCCAGCATTGGGTTCACCAGTGGCTATAGTGGAAGGTTTGAATTCTGACTTTATCGTCTCCCACGCCTCTTCATTGATGGCTCTGATATGTGCCATCAAACGAATCTTCCAATATCCATAGTTGGATCCATCAAGAATTGGTGGTTTCATCATCAAACTGCCACCTGTGGAAGTCATTGTGTCTTATCACGAACGCAACAACACGTTTAGATATCTGTCCCAAGATCAACACTTGTAAGATCGGTGTACCGCTCTGGTACCAATTGTTAGATCTAAACGAACACTTTATGCATATAAAGTTATTGCGTTGCTGGAAAACTTAGCACAGTCAGTATAACAGAAATAATAAATTGTGCTGAAATAAAAGACACAATATGGTAACCCAGTTCAGTTTTGCAACCTACGTCTGGAGGGCCTTTGCCCAAGAGAGAACCAATCCACTATTAGAAGAAATGGCTACAGTGGATCTTACACATACATGTCGACACCTTATGCTACCCTTTCGCTCACTCTCTTCCTAACTTCACGTGAATTCGTGATTGATCGATCTACAATCGCTCAACCTAAGCTCGAACCTTAAGTCCGACCCTTAACTCTCTTACAGAATTCATTTATCAAAGATAAACTCTCAATAATTTGTACTCTCACAATACAATACTCTCAAGAAAGTATAAGCACTCAAACCATAAAACAAAGTGGCCGACCCTCACAATTGTTGATGTCGAATATATATAGGTTTGAAACCCTAGATCACTTCGCCATCATGTATATCTCTTTAGATCTTCTTTCCTTGTGAGGATAAGGTTTGAGGAACACGTTCAATATCTGCTTGATAAGTATCTTGTCCGCATATATCATAAACATGGAAAAGATCCCGCAAAATCCGCGCAGATATGGAAAGTCTCTGCCAGACTGTTCCAGGTTCCCTTAGCACAGACTGAAGCACACATAACAGAGTTTGTTCTACGCAGCGGTTTCGACACTTCAGCTGTACTTTTGGCTACATAAACTTTGCCAACATCTTTGAGCAGCATCACCTCTTGAACAGCAACGCCTCAAATCCAACAACAAGATCAAAACAAATAAGCAAGCAAATGAGCAAATTCAAATAGACAAAAGATTAAATGACGAACAAGGTACAAATTAAGAGCAAGAGTTGGTTCTAGGGATTCAATCCGATTCTAGATTGCTTGATTGAGACTTCCTAATTCATGCAACTAAATTTTAATCTCCTAAACGAGAAGCAATCACAAACCTATTCACTATTCTTTCTCGACAAATAGCAAAAGAAGATCATTCTATGACTCTCTCGACTAAGACTCGAGATGACAAAATAACTCCAAAAAGCACAAAAATCACAAGCTTCCATGCATAAGATCATCACCTACTAAGTCTCCAACCATGCATGATGTGCAATTTGATTTCCATGCATGTAAAAACCTACTAAGAATTTCTATAAACATTTGACATGCAAGAAAGGTGATCAACAATTCCCACATGAAAAATAAGCACCAAATCCACATTCAATTAGAAGAAGGCAACTAGAATCAACAAGCTATGATCATTCCATCATCAAATCATCTCAAATCCCCAAAACCAACAAAGAAAATTTAGCTAGACATGAATTAAATTAAAGCAAAAAAAATAATTAATTGCATAATTGAAACACTAAGAACCCAATGAGGAAATCTTCAATTAGTCTTCAAATCCAACCTTGTTTTACTAATACAATGAATATCAAATGTTTTAAACCCTAAATGGAAACTTTGGGAAGGGGCAAACTAAGCTAAAGGTAGATGATCCCCGTTTTGAAGCTGAAATCCTCTATATATAGTGTTGAAAAAGTGCTAGAGGGTCACAAAATTGCGAAAAAGGCAAAATCGTCCAGTTTTGGGCGAAATTCTCAAAATCGGCGGTCCAGCGCCACGAATCAGCGCCCTAGCCGGCCAAATCGGCGGTCTGGGCCTCAGGTGCCGATTTGGTCGCCGATTTGGAATAAGGCGTGAAGTGGAATACAACCTTTTTCGGCGGTTTACCAGGCGGTTCACCCCCGAACTGCCAATTTTTTCGTGTAAACCGCCAATTCTTGACTTCGGGGTGCTGGTTTCACATTTGTGCTCCTTTTTCTTCCGGTTCTTCACTGTTTCGTCCCAATTCTTCGACTCCGCTTTTCTACAATCCTTTTAATCCAGCTTAACGTCCCTAGTTTGACCTACACACATGCACAAACTCCACCAAACGTGAAACCAATCCAAAATAATGAAAACATTCCAAAACAAATCGCATTTAATGGCAAAGCTTGGCAAAAAGTGGTAGAAAACGCGTTTAGTTGCTACGAAAATAGATGTTTATCACATTGTTCATTTCTTCCCATGTCACTTCCCACTATTTCTTTTTACGTATTTTTCTTCACGTTATTCTTTTTCTTCTCCTTGATGCTCCTCCACCAATGGTTCAAAAGATTTTTGTTTCTTTTTTTACCACCTCTCCAATCTCTTCTCCCTCACAGTCGGTGCCCTCGACGCCAACTACGCTAACATCACCAAATACTCCATCCACTTTGGCGTCGCCATTGACGCGGAGCCCTTATGCGGCCAAGCCTTCAAGCTTTGTGCACTACTATAATACTATGAATGCATTAATAACATATTATAGGCGCATTAGGAAAGCGTCTTCCTCACACTCAACATTAATAAATTACTTTAAGTTTGAAACTTTGTGTAACGAGTGCTAAGGCCTTAAAAATATTAGAACGAATGCATTAAAATAAATAATTAATAATTTCTCGATGCATTACGAATTCATCTACATAATTTATTTTCATCACACACGATTCATATATTTATAAAAGTGTCACGCCCCGACTCTCGAGGTGCGACTTACGAACAACAACAAACCTAAATAACTAACAACTAACTCAAACAAAGGGAACATGCTCGGGGAAAACAAAGATGAAATATAAGTAAATCATGCTGATGGGAAATAATATAACTAATTTGGTTTTCAAAAGCATAAAGAAATAATAACCGAGCATCTTAACTTCACTTTAAACAGGAATTCAAACAAGTAAATCATGCTGATGGGAAAGGAATTTCAACAAAAAGAGGAAAGAATACGATTATATACATCTAGATAAGGGATTATGTTCAACAACAAGTCAAGTTACGAGCCCATCGCTCGGGATTACAAGATAAAAGGTTAAGAAATTAACAAGCATTCAAAGTCTTTGAGCACAACGCTCGGAATCAAAAACATGAGTATAACAGTGTTAACTTCAACAGACATTAGCTCAAGAAGATTGCAGCGGAAATTAGCATCAACTCTCAACACTTGCACGTATGAAGACGTACAAATGCCAGTCCGAAATTCTACTAAACTTAACCAACAAAACCAAACCACACCACCAAGTATCCACGCCATCGCCATCCAGTCAACCTGCATGTTTAGAAACACACGCAGGGCTGAGTACTTCGTACTCAGTGAACACAAGCCAAAACATTTGAATAAAGATGCTTCTTAAAGCTATATTAATTGAACTTGCCTTGCCAAACATCACAAGTATGTAAGCAGTTTTGAAAACGGTTTTACTTGTGCATGTCAAAACATTTTTATTTAAAACAGACTGCGCAGTCAAATAACATAATATAATAGCATGTATCATCTATCACAAATAACTTCACTGTGCCGAGAAGTAGGCCTCCTTCTCAAACACTGTGACCGGCCCAACCAAAGCAAGGCTCACAGTCACCTCAACATATACCACACGTGGGTTCCTGCTTTCACAGGATAATCACATCTTCATATAAATAGATGATAACACATACTAACTTCAATAAAATGGCAAGTCAATCACATTTGAAAAACATATCATAATATTCAATAGCATACTAATTTTCATCGATAGTTTTTGGTTCAGAAAAGCCCACCTGACTTCCAAAGAACTAGTTAGGTGGTCTAGGGTTATTTGTCCTCGCTTAACGATCCGTCCGGCTCGATCCTTCATAGTTCGACATCGATAGATAAGATATATGAAAGACGGACACAAAGGCGTTGGACTTAAACTGACGGACTTCTATTTGAGTCGTCGCTCTCTTCGTTCTAACTTTTCTAAAAGATCTCACGTTATCGTCTTTATTTTATTAACTCTATTCGAAAAGGTTAACTCTAGTACTTAACATTGTACACTTTTCTCGTTCTAATTAATAACTTCATTGTTACAAATTATTACTCGAGCTTTCTTTTAAAGACTTTAGTTTATTCTCAAATTAACAATCAATTATCTTGCATACAAATTCAATCATCTTTCACATTATAATACTATCATGCATTTCAATACTTATTCAAACACATAAAGAAATCATATAACTCAAACATACTTCAAGATACATTAACATTCATTCAATTTGGACCTTAAAGTCTAACTCGATTATGCATTTCCTTTTTATGGAGGCTTAAACTATTGATTCTATCTTTCTTATTTATATAGATAACGCTTCGTTCTACATCCGTTATCTTATAAGGTATTTTATAACTTTTATTCAATTAACAAAATTTCTCTTTAATCGTTATTAACTCTTATAAAATTAGGATTTTCCTTATTTTCCTTTAATTCAATCCTCATTTCTTATCTCGACTATTGTTCATCTAATTATTATTTCGGTTTATCTTTTTATTCGTTTGGTTAGAAACAACGTACTCAATTAATTATTTAATTAATCTTCTTTCTTTTTAATTCTCGACATCTTATTTTATTCTCATTTTCTCGATCAACTTATACGAGTATCTATCTTAACTCGTCTAGCATCTTTTCTTTACTTAGTTTAGCTTCCTTTTTTATTTCTTATCGGTTAATTCTTTTTAAACTCGGTTTTCTCTATTTTTGTTTATTTCTTTAATAATTTCTTCTTTATTTGTCTTTAACTTAAGCCATTTCTTACTAAATAATTTATTTATCTTTTGATAAATATTTTTATGAATTAGTTCGCTTTATTATAAAAGATCTTTTTGTTGTATTTTTAGTAAAAATTTCAAGTCTTTAAATTTTAATACAAGGTATTTAATTTATAAATCTTTTCATACATTTTTTTTCATCTCTTATTTAATTAAAAGCTTTTTAATTTTAAGTCTTTTATCAATACTTCTATCTTTATTCCATATTCAAATTATCACTAATACATACTTAAACATCCAATCCTTTTTTATTATTTCTACACTTAATTTCTTTCAAAAAATTTCAACATGCAAACTTATTTTCTTCACTTAAACACATGTATGATTATACTAACATAACATACAATCATCACATTGATCAAAACATCACTCAATACATCAACAAAATTAACAAAATAATTTCTCCATTTTTGCTCAAAAGTCACGGCACACACACATACATTTTGTGCATTTTATTTCTCAATTTTTCATGCAAATAATCTCATTACTAACATGATAAAAATAGCAAATCAAGCATCAAAATAACAATAACTCAAAGATTCACATTTTTCCTATTTTTCTTATAATTTTCGGCACTTATTAAATTTTTAGGATTTTAGTTTCTTTTTCTTCTCTTAATTCATCGATTAACATCTAGTGCTCGATTCTCCTAACGAATTCTTCTCACTCGATTAGCACATGCATATCCTAAGTTTGCCTAAACATAAATTAAATAACATGCATGCATAGATCTTTTCTTTAGGACTTATAGACATACATTTTTACAACTAATCAAATGAAATCATACTTAAATAAATGGGAATTCTTCTCTTGGCTCTTGGGATTGAAATGAATGGAAATGGTAGCTTCAAAACTTGAATCTTGAAAGAAAGAAGAATGTCTTCTTGAATCCTCAAAGAAAAAGAAAGAATATAGGATTAATCATCCATAGGGTTTGAGAATGAAAATAAAGAAAAGTGTTGGATAATTCTTGAATTCAACTTCAAGAACTTGGAAAATTCTTACCTTTCTTTGAAAATATGGATGAAATGGATGGAGATTAATGACTTCTACTTCATTTTCATGGATGGAGATCTTGAATCCATGGTTGCATGTGAAGAAAAATTAAGAGAGGTGTGAGAGAGGGGGAGTGCCGAGAGTGAGAGAGAGTTTGAGAGGTTGAGAGAGTTTTTCTTTTCTTGCTATAGAGAGAGAGATCGAATGGAGAGAGAGAGATGGAGTTTGATAATGAATTGTGGTCTCTCTTACTTGTCTTAGATGACTAAGGTTAAAATTCAACAAAGTGAAAAAGAAATACTTGTTGGAAATTGCAAAAGACAAGACTTGATGTTTGATTTGAACTTAACTTGTATGCATACTTTAAGCAATCCATGTACAAGACATCACTATGGTGTGTTGGTCTTGGAAATTGAGGGGTGATGGGAGAGGAGTTGTGAGGTGGCGAGAGAGGGAGAGAGGTGGATGACACGTGTCGTCGTCGTGTCGTTACGGGTATTAATTATCCGGTCGTAAAGGTTTTCCGGGTAAAACGATTCGTATTAATTCCGTTTTGTTCTATTAACGGGTCTAACCTCTTCTCGTTTCACTTTTGACACTAACTCATCCCAATCCTATGTCACGTCTCAAATTAAAAGATTAAAGGCTTCGATCATTTTAGTCCTTTAATTCTTAAAAGAATTTAATCGGCTTATTAATCCGTTCATTAATCCTCTTAAAGACTAGTGCCTCATTTCTCGTCTCAATTCTCGAATAAGTTCTTACCCTATCTCAGTGATCTTAAAAGAAATTCTAAGTTCGAAGGTTCTAATTTAATTCTATTCTAGGTTCATCAGCGTAAACATATTTCTCGGCGATTAACGTTATGTTATCTTAATTAAACAAACTTCTCGGGATTTTTTCGGAATTTAATCTCATACTAATTTTCATATAAACGACTCAACAAACATATCACATCGTCATCATCTCAGATAATTAGAACAGATAAATTCACACAAGATTCACAAGGCAATTTAAACGTTTTATTCAAAACTCATCGATTAGAAAAGAAAAAATTTTACTCCTAAATTCTCATCTTTGAACTTTACTCGGTTAATTAGACGCTCTCTAAAGGGATAAAAAACTCGGGGTATCACAAAAAGTTAAATGAACTACAAATCCGAATGAAATGCATTATCGAAAACATGAACACACAACTTAGACTTAAATATTTCAACAATTATTTGATCTAGAAATTCGGCTACTATGCACATGTAGTTTTGAATATGAAAGGTGAGATATTTCCGTATAAATTGATTAACCTCCGATTTTTGAAGTTCCTATTTCACCCTTATTAAACTTATTAAATGGATGGTTAATAGAAGAAAACTAATATCTAACTTTTCATAATTTTAACCTTGGATTCCTTCTTATTTTTTACACTAAGAGGTCTTTATATGAGAACCCATCTCTACACACACACACACACACACACACACACACACATATATATATATATATATGAGGACAAAACAGTCAAAGTACAAAAATAGAGCATTAGGAACGGCTAATACCATTGGTTGAGGAAGGAATGACTAATCCCATTTGAGAATGGAATGGTGATTCCAAACGGATTGACGAGCCTCGATCATAAAAACGTATCAAACAAAGGAATGAAATGAAGGTAAGAATGACAATTCCATTCTATCATCCTGCATTCCATCATACCAATCACCTCCTTATAGTATAAAATAATTATGTTATTTATAGCTAGAGGGTTCAACATAAAGACATTATAACATGTAAATGGAATTATCAAATGTAAATAATATAAATAATGTTTAGTGTTATATTATTTCAAAGAATTGAATACATAATTACCACATTAATGTTGAAGAATTTAGCGTAAATGATTCCCTCAATACTTATTATTTTCCAAATAATTAATAATTATTCTCCAAATATAATTAAATCTAGATAATCCCACAATGTCAAAACAATTTTAATCACGATTCTCGTCGTAGGAATCTTCAAAACGGTCTAAATAAAGCCCAAGTTCATTGTTTCGGTCTCCAACATGGCAGGGGTCAAAAGAGCCCGACCCGAATTCCCGCCTACACTCGTCCAATTCTACCTCAGAATCGTCGATTTGATCCGAAATTTTTCAAGAATCATCCGAATCCAAGTTCCTCCGCACAATTTCGAAGTTGCGGTTGATGTCTTCGTAATTCTTTGAGCATGGGCGATACTTCATTTTCAACCTATCATCGTTAGAATCTGTGTACCACTGATTGAGCTGGTCCCCGATTACCCTTGATTTTTCTAAAGCCATGCTGATCACGCCGCCGGTGATGTCCCTATCATCTGAGTTATCGAACCGATGTATCTCAGGTCTTACAATATTCCAACACACGTCTTATCGGTCGGTTTCAGAGCAAAGGTCTCTTAGGTATTGTTCTGTGTCGCCCGAGTGCCGCTCATGAGATCTTCTCCATCTTCTTCTATGGGCCGTTGAAATTGGAGTTGCGATTGCTATAATAAGAGTTATGAAGATAATTTTTTGTGAGTAAGGTGCCATCTTTTTTTGTCTTTCCCTGATTTTACCAATACTAATTAGTTGTTGTTGCTTCAATCTTGATGTAATATTCGTTCATTCTGATTCATTTATATAGTAGCAAGTGTCTTTAATCTTTACCTAAATACGTTTTTGTTTTAAAGTCCTATTTATTGCAGTGCTTTAATTTCGATGTTATCTTCTTGGTTATTTAATTACTTACATTCCCTTTTAAAAAAAAAGTAGGTCGTTTATTTAGGTACCGAAAATTGAGAAAATCGGATCCTCTATTGCTCCCCCCATGAGACATTCAAAATTGTTTTAATAAGGAGATGTCACATCTAATCATGATCCAATCTGTAAATTAAGGTGGTGGTTTGGATCTTTAGTTTCAGATTGATTTGATTTACTCTTTTCATGTTCTTTTTTTTTCTTTTTTCTGTCTAGCTCTTTGTAAAATAATTTTACTTAGAAATTTGGAATGTAGTCACATATTCACTACTACATATGTTTAATAATTATAATAAATTTTTTCTTAAAAAAAATAATCATAATATCCCAGAAACCTTTACAAAAAGTTGGTTCTAATAAAAAGAATTATAATAAATGAGCCACGATGACAGTTTGAAATTGAAATATAGTATCCTATGTCAGTTTATTATTTCGCATTAATTAAGTGGATAATTTCATAAATGGTGACCAAACTAAGTAGTTTGTATCAAATGGTTGCTAAACTTGAATTTGTTTTAAAATGAATACTCAACTTACTTTTTTGTATCATTAAGGATTTTAATTTAATTTTCTGATTAATTTAATTCTATAAGGCAACGAAAATACCGCATAAGCTTCCCATTTATGCCAACTCATTAAAATTAAATACAAAATAAAATTAATATAAGAAGCGAAACGTATTAACATAATTGAAAGTTCTTTTTTGCAGGGTTGGTCCTGATAAAAATGAGGTCCGGGACGAAACAATAAAAATGGACCCTTAATACTCAAGTTATCAACAAAAAAATGCAATACTTATAAAACTTTCAGTACATATAAAAAAAGTAACAAAAAATTTATATCAGTAGCCACGTCAACATTATCACATTTGATTTTTAACTATATCACTCGAACGTGTAATTTTAACAAAGAAATTATTTATATCACCTTTTTGTGATTTACTGGTTTTTTTTTTTTTCTTTCTTTTCTTACTTCGAAATATGTGTTTTCTAAGCGTAATGTATAATAATAAAACTAAAATACTTAACAAAAGAATAATAGCACTTGGATCAATGTAGTATGATTAGTATAGAAAATATCATTTGGTTTATCCTTTTAATCATGATACAATGGCAAAGAAAAGGAATTTAATTTGGAACTATTTTTTGAAAATACAATATAAACGGCTAGAAGAAAGGGAAGAGTTTTGTTTCACAGAGAAACGATGCGTTGATGTGACTGAATGCAGAAAAAGTACGGATATAATATTTAATTAAAAAAAGATTTCAGACGGCCTCATAAATTTAGCATAATACTAACTCTAAATATTTTCTTTTACATTTTCTGGGCCTTAATATTAGAATAATTCTTTTTTAAAAAGGGTTTAGTAATGCTTTGGATAATTTTATACATAGCCCCTAAATATCTCATTATAACTTCTTTATTAAAAAGTAATTAAAAATATTTGTAAATATACTAAATTACTCTCGTAACCCCCAAAGTCTATGTTTAAAACATACAACCTCGGACTCGGGATTTCTTGATAGATTCAGAAAACTAGCACGATTATTATTGACCGACGGTGCGCCCATAGCCAGAAATTTGGGAGTTTGTGAGAGCTTTATTTCTACACAATTAGCATTGTAAAATATAAACCTAAAATTTAAAGAAAGATAAGCCCCGTAAATTTTATATGCAAGTGATGACTCTCTCAAATAGTACAAATTCTCACCCTTTGTGGGCATTTTTCTTCCGACACATAATTTTGCTTCAAAATATGATAGTAAATTAATTTTAAGATCAATTATTTCCCATTCATCTTTCTTGAGAATTTTTCCTGCGAATCTCTTTTAAGTTTTAACCCTTAATGATACTGTTTTTTTTTTTCATTTCTTTTCTTTTTTAAGATTGGATTATTTGTATTTATGTGGTGGCGTTAATCATTTGTAGAGTTTGAGTTTGTGTGAAATATGAGAATTGGTGGAAGAAATGATAGAATTGAAATGTGGAGGCGAGCTTTTTCGTTATTTTTTTAAGGAGAGAGGCAAGAATGGATAGAGGAGAAGATGGAAGTATAGCCTCGGTAACACATGTTTGATTTGGGGGTTATGAGAATAATTTAGTGCATTTAGAAATATTTTAATTATTTTTTTTAGTTAAGAGGTTATAGTGAGAGATTTGGGTGCTATGTATAAAATTACCCTAATGCTATACATAAACATTTTTGGCTCAGGCGGTCGCCCCTATCTACCCGCCATTAAAGTCAGCCATGCTTCAGCTTTGTGAATGAAATTCTAAAGGTAGTATCGCTTTAGGTGCAGTTTCCCTACCTTCCATTGAATTATTAGGGGAGTAACTCATTAAGCAGAATTGGGAGTGCAATTGGAAATCCTCTATATGCAGATGAGTTCACTTCCTCACAAGAGAGAGAGCAGCGAGAGAACCTCTTTCACACAAGGTGTCACATTCAAGATAAGGTATTTAGCGTCATCATTGATGGGGAGAGTTTCACGAATGTAGCTAGTGCATCCATGGTTGAGAGATTGGGGTTGCCCGTGGTGAAGCATCCCAAGCCGTACCGTTTGCAGTGGTTGAATGCGTTTGTCATTATCAAAGTGACGAAGCAAGTGAAGGTTCCTTTTCGCATTGGGAAGTATGAGGATGAGGTATTATGTGATGTGATTGCAATGCGGGCAAGCCACATTTTGTTGGGGCATTCGTGGCAGTTCGATAGGCAAGTTACTCATGATGGCTTCACCAACAAATATTCCTTCGAGTATAAGTAGAAGAAGGTATCACTTGTTCCTCTTACTCCTAAACAAGTTTATGAGGACCAAGCGCAGAGCAAAAAGAGGTGGACAAGGTGAAGTCCAAGGAGTCGGCCGAACATACAAAGGAGTGCGGGTTGGCGCATAATTCTTTTCTGGCCAGGCCGAGAGATTTGAAGTAGGCCGTCAGGGAGGAGAGACCGATGTTTTTGTTGCTGTACAAGGAGATTTTGGTTGCTGATAACGATTTCTCTTCTCTACCCCCTTCTATTAGTTCTATTTTGTAGGATTATGATGATATTTTCCCGACGAGATTCCACCAGGTTTACCACCAATTCGTGGGATAGAGCATCAAATTGATTTTGTTCTCGGAACTGTCCTTCCCAACCGACCAGCTTATTGAACCAGCCCCGAAGAAACGAAGGAGTTGGATCAACAAGTTAGAGATTTGATGGTGAATGGGTGCGCAAGAGAGAGTATGAGTTTGGGTGTTGTTCCGATTCTGCTCGTTCCAAAGAAGGACTCATCGTTGAGAATATGTTGTGATTGTAAATCCATCAACAATACACGGTAAAGTATGATTTTCCTATTCCCCATTTAGATGATATGCTTGATGAGTTGCATGGTGCTTGTGTGTTTTCTAAGATTGATTTGCGCAGTGGGTACCATCAGACTAGGATTAAGGAGGGAGATGAATGGAAAACTGTTTTTAAGACAAAACTTGGTTTGTTTGAGTGGTTGGTTATGCCTTTTGGTTTGACTAATGCACCGAGTACATGTATGCGTCTTATGAATCATGTTTTGCGTGCTTTTATATTTAGATTTGTTGTAGTTTATTTTGATGACATACTTATTTATAGTAAGAGTCAAGAAAAGCATGTTGAGCATTTGAAAGCTGTTTTGGATGCGCTTAGAAAAGAAAAGTTATATGCTAACCTTAAGAAGTGTGTCTTTAGTACGGATAGACTTGTGTTTCTTGGTTTTGTTGTTAGTGCACAGGGTGTGCATGTTGATGAAATGAAGATACGAGCTATCCAAGAGTGGCCGACACCGAAGAACGTTGGTGAAGTTAGAAGTTTCTATGGATTTGCTAGCTTCTATCGGCGGTTCGTACCTCACTTTAGCAGTGTGGCAGCACCTTCGACGGAAGTCATCAAAAAGAATGTGGAGTTCAAATGGGAGAAGGTGCAAGAAGAGGCGTTTCAGCTATTGAAGCATAAATTGACTCACTCCCCGATATTATCTTTTCCTAACTTTTCTAAATCTTTTTAGGTTGAATGTGATGCTTCCGGTATGGGTATTGGTGCAATTTTGATGCAAGAAGGAAGGCCCATTGCATACTTCAGCGAGAAGCTCAGTGGACCGACATTGAGTTATCCTACGTATAATAAGGAGCTGTACGCATTGGTGAGAGCCCTCAAAACGTGGCAACACTATTTATGGGCTAAGGAATTTGTCATACATACCGACCATGAGTCATTGAAGCATTTAAAGGGGCAACACAAGTTGAACGAGAGGCATGCTCATTGGATGGAGTTCATTGAGACGTTTCCATACGTCATCAAATACAAGCAAGGTAAAGAGAATGTTGTAGCTGATGCACTTTCTCGGAGGTATGCCTTGATCTCTACTTTAGATGCTAAGTTGCTTGGTTTTGAGTGTCTTAAGAGCTTATATGAACATGATGCTGAGTTTGGTGAGATTTATAGAGCACGTGAGTGATCTGCTAGTGGAGAATACTTTCGGCATGATAACTATTCTTTTAAAAAGAATAAGTTGTGTGTTCCTAAGTGCTCTATACGTGATTTATTGTTGCTCGAGTCTCATGGTGGGGGTTTAATGAGACATTGTAGCATTGCTAAGGCTTTAGCTGTTTTGCAAGAACATTTCTTTTGGCCTCATATGAAACGTGATGTTGAAAGAATTTGTGATTGTTGTGTTACATGTAAGCAAGCTAAGTCTAGAGTGAATTATGATGGTCTGTATACACCATTTCCTATTCCTACTGCACCTTGGATTGATATTTCTATGGATTTTGTGTTAGGTTTGCCTATGACTAAGCGTGGTAGTGATTCCATCTTTATGGTTGTTGATAGATTTTCTAAGATGGCATATTTTATTCCATGTCATAAATCTGATGATGCATCTCATATAGCTAATCTATTCTTTAGAGAGATTATTAGATTGCATGGCATTCCTAGGACTATTGTTTCTGATAGGGATTGTAAGTTCTTGAGCTACTTTTGGAAGACTTTGTTGTGTAAGCTAGGTACTAAAGCTTTTGTTTTCTACTCCTTGTCATCCACAAACCGATGGTCAAACTGTGGTAGTAAATAGGACGTTGTCTACTTTACTTAGAGCTATAATTAAGAAGAACATAAAGTCTTGGGAAGAATGTTTGTCGCGTGTTGAGTTTGCTTATAATCGTTCTGTTCATTTTGCTACTCAGTTTTTGCCATTTGAGGTTGTTTATGGTTTTAATCCTTCGACTCCGTTGAATTTGTCTCCTTTGCCTGAGCATAAACACACTGATCTTGATGGCCGAAACAGGGTTGATTTTGCGAAACAGATTCATGAGAAGACAATGATGAATATCGAGCGACGCACTGAGCAGTATGCCAAACAAGCAAACAAAGGACGTCGCAAGGTGGCGTTTAAACCCGGTGATTGGGTGTGGTTACATATGCACAAGGAAAGATTTCCATTGCAGCGGTGATCAAAGTTACTTCCTCGAGGCGATGGACCATTCCAAGTTTTGGAGCGCATCAATGATAATGCCTACAAGTTGGATTTACCCGGTGAGTATAATGTGAGTGCTACTTTTAATGTTACTGATTTGAGTCCTTTTGATGTAGGTGACGCCTTGGATTTGAGGACAAATCCTCTTCAAGAATAGGGGAATGATGCAGCCCAAGGTTCGTCGTTTGTGCAAGATCCGGTGCATGTTCCTGTTGGGCCAATCACAAGATCACGAGCCAAGAAGTTCAAGGAGAGCTTGATGGGCTTCGTCCAAAAAGTCTGGGATCTAGAATTGATAAAGAAGCCTATTGGAGATTGATGAGACCATATTTTATATGCTCATCATGTGTTTTTAGGTGTAGATCGAGTCTAGTTTTGTGTCTTTTTAGTCTGTTTTAGTGTCTGGGAGGACACGTTTGGTAGTAGGTAGGGAAGGACAGAAACTTGGGCATATGGAGTGGATTTACACGTGAAAGTGAGCACATCGATACGATACAATGGTTAAGGAGCTTTGCTCGCAGCTAGAGATATCGAGGGCAGAAGTCCAAACACATAGAAGTTGCTTCGTACCAGTCGGCATGACCAATCCAGACCGTGCGCAGTCATTCCAGATAGGTCAAGAAGGCAGAAGGACTCTGGTCAAGGCGAAGAGAAAGCAGAGTACGAAGGTTCTAGACGTTGTAGCTAATATGACATCATCCGGAGGACCAACAAGGAAGCAATTCGTGCCTTGGAGGTGAAGGAAACGTGGAGATAACTTCTACCCGGATTAGGAAGCAAATGGATAAGGAAGAGATCTTACCGATAGGAAACAAATCTTTCCCAGTCCTACTCAGCCAAGGAAGGAAACTGCCAGCTGTCAAATGAAGGCCTTTATGTGGGTTTTTAGGGTTTTAAGCCTATGATCCTTGTACTCTATAAATATGTTCGTGCATGCAATCTTAAGAACACAACTTTATACACCTTTACAACACTATATCGTTTTCACTTTACTTTTCTGTTATTAAGTCCTAGTTTGGACAGACTATCGTTTAGTATTAATTCAAGTATGTTTTCTTCTATCTCTTTTGCTATTGTTACTTACTTTATGTCTAGCTAAACCTATAGATCTGGGTTTAGGTAAAGGATATGTGATTTAAGTATATATTTACTCGTGAGGTCTAATTGGGCAAGATAGCTCTATATATGTGTGTTCCCGAGGCGTTAGGCAATGATTTCAAAGCAGTCTGTTTGAGCCAAGAGAACATACTGCAGATGGGCAATTGGAGTGCGGCAGATTCCTTAAAAGGGAGGTAGCTTAGACCAACAGGGACCGAGAGAGGTTTGCCTCACGCTTCTTGAGGGCGGTAAATCTCAGATTGAAGTTGGGCGGAGCTAAACGAAGTACGCTGATACTGGTGAAAAGTCGGAGCGAGGTCCTTGTATCTCATAGGTTCGGAACGGGTTGTTTAGTGCCCAAGGCTGTCTGTCTGTACTACACCCCTTTTGTAGGATCCTCGGGGGGTGGGTTAGGAAAGTAAGAAGGATTGTTTAGGGATTCCACTCAATTCTCATAAGTAAGGACGAGCTGGGCAAGTCGTGGTTGTAGGTATGACCACGTGACAGTAGGTCTACGACGTGGTTTGCCTATAACTATTGACACACATACGTAGCGAATATCTTTGCACCTATGATCGAGTTACACTTATTCACATTGAATCGAATCAAAATCTAGATTGCTTTTTATTACTAATAGTTTGCTTGTTTAGTTTCAGAATTTACTTTTCTTTAATTTGCTCAAGGCGATAGTAGAAATAGACCAAACCAACACTGTGACAGGATACTTCAAGAGAATATTGCATCAATTTCTCATGGGATCGACCCTTACTTACCGACTAGTTGATCCTAAGAAGTGGGCAAGGAAAATACAAATTGTATTTTGCTGCGGCTAAACGACGATCGCGTCAAAATTGGCGCCGTTGCCGGGGAATTGATTTTGTGGTATTCTCTTTCATGTTTGTTCTTTTGATTTTCTTTTATACTTAACCCTAACACTGCAGAGAGTTCGCAAACTTGGTATGACGATAATATCAATCGAACACATGTTTAAGGATGATGTGGTGTGTGTTTACCTTCGAATTCTTGCCTTCAACTTCTTTGGCAAGAAGGACAGTAGCAACACGGTCGCCCAGCAGGAAATCTTCATCCTATGGTGTATGGTGCACAAGAAGCGAATCAACTTTGGAGCCTTTGCCGTCGGCCACTTCAAAGACATTTCTACACACCCCAAGCAAAGAGTGTCCCTTGCCCATCTCTTGACTGTGTTAGCAAAGAAAGTTTTTGGTTTTGATGAGAAGGAAACTACCATGAAGGCCATGCAAAAGGAGTATCTTGACCTGGACTGTCTGAGGGCAATGCAAGTCTGCAGCTATGATGAGGATGGGCGTTTGGTGTTCATGGTCCCTCCTGAGGAGTCTACTGCCCCATCCCATGCCGAGGTCGAGAAAGTTGTTGTCCCGGAGGCAAAGCAAAGTAAAATCCTTGACCAACTGGTCAAGTTGGAAGAAGGAAGTGCCCGAGTGGAGCAGCTTGTCCAGGCCAATCAGCAAACCCAGCTTGAGATCCTAACGAAACGCTATCGTTACACTCTTCGCACAAATAAATTTATAAACACCTCTTGCCCAATAAGGTAGTAGTTAATGGCAAGTGAGGTCGATCCCAAGGGACTTGGCGTAGATCTGCTCTTCAAATGGAACTCAACAAAAGGAATTTTGACTGCAATGTATCCTGTAACTCAACAAGTAAAATATCAAATAACAAAAGAGTTTAGATTGGGTTTCGAATCAATGATCCTAATTACTCATCACTCGTTCATTGGTGCAAAGATATTCAATTAACTGATCATAACACTTGGTTTAAGACAAAGATTAGTTTATACCCTAAAAGTTACGAAGTCACGATATAAACACACTTAGCCTATGTCTATCCAATTTTACAGATCTTGACCAGAAGGCAAGATCTCCTCTCTTGATCAACAAAGTCACGAAGACACTTCAGTAACGTTGCTGCCCAAAAGGCATTAAGAATAAACAGACCCAAGACAGCCAAGAGGTGGGTCAATACCGATTGCTCTCCAACACTCTTTACCTTCTTGGGCTCGAAAGACACTCTCGAGTTAAATCCCAGTTCCTGTTAATGACTTAATATCATTTTCTAGATGGTGATCAATCATATATCAATATTAGTTAAGTCTAAAATTAATCCTATGTGTTTTGGGAATAAAATCAACTAACGAACTAACACAATTCGACCTCACGAGTCTAGAACGAGTAATTTACAATCACTTCATCTGCATCCAACCCAAACAATAAATTTAGCTAGACATAATATTAAATAAAACACAAACTGAATAAGGGAAATCATACTTAACATAAACTGGAAAAGGGGTTGCTGCTCAAAAGCGTAAGTCAGCAACTGAGGTCTTGGCTTCAAGCCAACAACTAAACTAATGCAGAAAATATAAAACGAACATAAAAGTAAATCGCTCGTAGGACTTGTTTCTTCCTTATTTCCTCTCAAACTTAGAATGCAAGACTAAGCTATGAACTTGAATAAAATCGTGTGATACCCCGAGTTTTTAAGCCTTTAGAAAGCGCTTAATTAACTGAGTGAGTTAAAAGTTGAGAATTTAGGAGTAAAATTTTTCTTTTCTAAATGAAGAGAATTGAGTAAAACGTTTAAATTGCTTTGTGAGTTTTGTGTGAAATTATCTGCTTTATTTATCTGAGATGATAATGATATGATATGCTTGTTGAATTATTTGTATGAAGATGAGTATGAGAATAATTTCTAGAATAATCCCGAGAAGTTTGCTTAATTGAATTAGCATAATTTTAATCGCCGAGAAATATATTTACACCGATGAACTTAGAATAGAATTTAATTAGAATCTTCTAACTTAGAATTTCTTTTAAGATCACTGAGATAGGGTAAGAACTTATCCGAGAATTGAGAAGAGTAATGAGGAGTTAATCTTTAAAGGATTAATAAACGGATTAAGAAGCCGACTAATTTTTCCTTTAAAAATTTAAAAGACTAAATGATCGAAACCCTTAATCTTTTAATTGAGACGTGAAATAGGATTGAGATGCTTAGTGTCAATAGTGAGACGAGAAGAGGTTAGACCCGTTAATAGCATAAAAAGGAATTAATACGAATCGTTTCATCCGGAAAACCTTTACGACCGGATAATTAACACCCGTAACGACACGACGAAGACACGTGTCACTCACCTCTCTCCCTCTCACGCCACCTCACTCTCTCCCTCACATCACTCCTCAATTTCAAATGTTAATTATCATGATTATGTCTTCAACAAGATCTTACCAAAATATTGCATGCAAACTACATCACATCATTCATCCATCAATCACTTTAACAATTACAACTTCCAACAATTCACTTTATTCTCTTTGTTGGATTTCAAATTCCTACATCTAAGACAAGAAAGAAAACTTAGTCATCTACACTCCATCTCTCTCTCATTCGATCTCTCCCTCTCTCAAGATAACAAAGAAAAACTCTCAATCTCTCCAATCTCTCCCTCACTCTCGGCATTCTCTCTCTCTCCCTCATACTTCAATTTTTCTTTACATGCAACCATGTATTCAAGCTCCTCATCCATGGAAATGAAGTAGAAAGTATCATCCTCCATTCATTTCATCCATATTCTCAAGAAAAGGTAAAAATTTTTCAAGTTCTTGAGATTAAATTCAATATTCATCCAACAATTTCTTTATTTTGATTCTTAAACCCTAAAAGGAATGGATGACTAATTCCATATTATTCTTTTTGAGGATTCAAGAAGACTTCCTTCTTCCTTCAAATCAAAGCTTTGAAGCTTCATTTTCCATCCATTTCCAATTCCAAGAGCCAAGGAGAAGAATTCCATTTAAATTAAAGTATGAAATTCATTTGTTTAATTTGTAAATGTGTATATCTCTAAGTCCTAAAAGAAAGAACTATGCATGCATGCTATTTAAATTATGTTTAGGCAAACTTAGGATGTGCATGTGATAATCGAGTGAGAAGAAATCGTTAGGAGAATCGAACGTTAGTTTTAATCGGTGAATTAAGAGAAGAAAAAGAATTTAAAACCCTAAAGATTTAATAAATGCCGAAAATTATAAGAAAAATAGGAAAAATGTGAATCTTTGAGTTATTGTTATTTTGATGCTTGATTTATTATTTTTATTATGTTGAGAATGAGATATTATGCATGAAAATTTGAGAAATAAATTACACAAAGAAATGTGTGTGTGTCGTGTATATTGAGAAAAAAATAGAGTATTTATTTTGTTGATTTTGTTGATGAATTGAGTGATGTTTTGATCAATGAGATGATTGTATGTTATGTTAATATAATTGTACATGTGTTTAAGTTAAGAAAATGAGATTGCATGTTGAAGTTTTTAAAGAAATTAATTGTGGAAATATAGAAAAGATTGAATGTTTAAGTGTTACAATGTATGTATGATTATTAGTTAATTCACAAATAAAGATAGAAGTTTTGTAACAAAAGATTAGAATTTTAAAAGCTTTTAATTGATTAAGAGATGAAAAATGCATAAAAGATATGTTAATAAATTTTCTTGTATTAAAAATTAAAGACTTGAATTTTTACTAAAACTACAACAAAAAGATCTTTTATAATTTGACTAATAAAATGAACTAATTAATAAAAATGGTTGTTAAAAGATAAAAGAATTATTAAGTAAGAAATGGCTTAAAGATTAAAGACAAAAAAAGAAGAAATTATTAAAGAGATAAGTAAAAATTGAGAAAACCAAGTTTAAAAAGAATTAATCGAGAAGAAATAAAAAGGAAGTTTTAAATCAAGTAAGAAAAGATGCTAGACGAGTTAAGATAGATACTCGTATAAGCTAATCAAGAAAATAATAATGATAGAATAAGATATCGAGTAATAAGTTGGAAGAAGTTAATTAAATAATTAATTGAGTACGTTGTTTTCAACCAAACAAATTAAAATAAACCGAGATAAATTACCGAGAAATTAATTAGAGAAATAATAGTCGAGTTAAGAATTGAGAATCGAAATAAAAATAAATAAGAAAGATAGAATAAGGAGTTGAGCCTTCATAAACAGAAATGCATAATCGAATTAAGTCTTAAGATCTAAATTGAATGAATGTTAATATGTCTTGAAGTATGTTTGATTTATTTGAATTCATTATATGATTGAATAAATGTTTAAATGCATGATATTCGTTATGATGTTAAAGTTAATTGAATTATCTTGTATGCAAAATGGTTGAATGATTGATTGATAAGTCGAGAATCAAATGAAATCTTTGAAAGAAAGTTCGAGTAATAGAATGTAGACGATGACGTTTTTTTTTTAGAACAAGAAAACTGTTAAGCCATCGATTAATAGTATTAACCAATTCAAGTAGAGTTAATGTTTGAAAGACGAGAACGCGAGATCCCTTAGAAAAGTTAATCGAGGAGAGAATCGACTCAAATAGAAGTCCTTCAGTTAAGTCCAACGCCTTTGTATCCGTCGTTTTGTGTATCTTATTTTTCCTATCGATGTCGAACTGTGAAGGATTGAGCCGGACGGATCATTAAGCGAGGACAAATAGCCCTAAACCACCTAGCTAGTTCTTCGGAAGTCAGGTGGGCTTTTCTGAACCAAAAACTATCGATGAAAATTAGTTATGCTATTAAGTATTATGATATGTTTTCAAATGTGATTGACTTGCCGTTTTTATTGAAGTTTTGTATGTGTTATTATCTGTTTATATGGAGATGTTATTATCCTGTGAAAAGCAGGAACCCACGTATGGTATATGTTGAGGTGACTGTGAGCCTTGCTTCGGTTAGGCCGGTCACAGTGCTCGAGAAGGAGGCCTATTTCTCAGCACAGTGAAATTGTTTGTGACAGATGATACATACTGTTATATTATATGATATTTGACTGCGCAGTCTGTTTAAAAGAAAATGTTTTTAACATGCACAAGTAAAATTGTTTTAACTGCTTAAATACTTGTGATGTTCGGCAAGGCAAGTTCAATTATTATAGCTTTAAGAAGCATCTTTATATCAAATGTTATGGCTTGTGTTCACTGAGTACGAAGTACTCAGCCCTGCGTGTGTTTCTAAACATGCAGGTTGACTGGATGGCGATGGCATGGATATTTGGTGGTGTGGTTTGGTTCTTTTGGTTGAGTCTAGTTGGATATCAGACTTGCATTTGTACGTCTTCATACGTGCAGATGTTGGGTATTGATGCAAGTTTCCGCTGCAACCCTTTTGAATTGATGTCTGTTGATGCTAATACTTTGATACTTATGTTTTTGTTTCCGAGTATTGTACTCGATGATTTTGAAAACTTGTTAACTTCTTAAACTACTTGATTTGTACTCCCGAGCAATGGGCTCGATGACTTGAATGGTTGTTGAACATGATCCTCTTATCTTGGTATATATTTGTATGCATTCTCTTTTTGGAATCCTACGCCCATCAGCATGAAGTATTTATCTAAATTCTTTTTTTATAAGTGGTTTTAAGATGCTTGGATATTATCTCATTATACTTTGGAAGCCTAATTCGATTGTCTTATCTTCCATCCTTGTTTTCCCCGAGCATGTTATCCCCATAATTGAGTTGATTGTTAGTTGTTAGGTTTTGTTGTTGTTCGTAAGTCGCACCTCGAGAGTCGGGGTGTGACAAATCGGCACACATTATATTGTGGAGTCGGCCATATATATAGGCGATGGAATTAGGGTTGAGGTAGTTTCCTTATTGGTGAAGGACTTTTCCCATGCATCTCACATCCGCCTTCTCTCTCATCCATGCAGCTACGATTCACTTTCCTTGCTTGGTAGATATCTTCTTTGATTAGGTCCGGCTAGGATGAGGAAAGAAATATTCAATCCCTATCCTCTTCCTTGAAGGAAAAGAAATCTGCTGATGGTCCGACTCGCTTCTTGCCTTCGATGTCTGCATCCTGTATTGGTTCCTGTATTGACCAAGATCCTAGCTCTTCCGGGTACTCTGTCTGTTGGCTTCAAGGATATGGGGAGGTACTTCCCGACTTGTAGAGTGTGTAAAATGTTGTTGCCCAGCTACAAGCCTCCAGCCCTATGCCCATTTGCATCGTATCGCCATCTCAGTATCTCAACAATAGATTTTCCACCGAATTTGCCCAAGATCGCACCTATTCTTCCCTGCACACCATCTCTTGACTTTGTGTCCTCCCAGGCACACTTTGACTCGATAAAGACTTAAAAATACAAGAAAAACACAAGAAAAGATGGACACAAATATTGGTTCCTTGCAGCCTTGAAGGAACTGTCCCTCCGTGTCGAATCCAGGTTAGGATCCGACACACCTGCTACTTAATTTGTCCTCCCTTTGTTTTTATTAGATTAGGTTTTTGTTTTTGTTTTTGCTTTTTAGTTTTTTTTTGTAAAGTTTTTAGTTTTTAAAGTTTGAGTCTGTATGTCTCTGCCGTTTGTAATTACCCACTTTGCCCAAAGCAAAGTGTGTGGGTATGGAGGGGCAGATTTGTGTTAAGAGTCTTTGTTTTTGTTTGTGTTTGAGTGCTTTCCACCCACACTCAGCCGAAGGCCAAGTGTGTGGGTGGGAAGGAGCGTCTGTTTGTGAAAGGTTGGCATGCTAGGTTGATATGGTTTGAGCATGATCTTTGAGCTTAATATATATGCAAACATGTTAGAGTACTTGAAGCATGATAGTATTTGGTTAGGGATGACGAACGGACAATTTGAGCATGACCCTGTGAGAATTTGAGTCTAACTGCAATATTCCTTGCCCAATGCAGTTTTATTTCTTGTGAGTACTTGACATGATCATTCGAACGCCACCTAGAACTTGCCTATTTTCTGTTTGAGACCCCTATGACATAGAATAAGAAGTACTTAGAGGATTTAGGCAATTTTCTTTATTTTAGCCCAAATGAGCCTAAAAAGCCTACCCCGTTGTAATCCCTTTTGTTAGCCCCTTTGAGCTTAATAATTCCTTTGATTCAAAAATATCAACCTTGAAATAATATATCCTACCCGATCATGAGGACTAGGCTAGAAGATGAAAGGGGGGGAGAGAGTAGTAGGGCATGGAGAAAGCCTAGAATGGACAAGAGAGAGTAAAAGGCTAGATAGAAATATAAAAGGAAAAAAAGAAAAAAAAAAGAGAAAAAGAAAAGAAAATGAAAAAAATATTTAGAAAAGAATAAAACCCTAAGGTGTATTGTGCTATGGCCCGAAAGAAAAAAGTGGAGGGAAGAAGATGAGGTTGGCCGCTCCGCTTGGCCAACCTAAGTCCGAATGACCAAAGCCTAGATCCAAATACTTCCAACCTATGCCTTAAGCCCAATTACAACCTAATAAAGACCTAATGATAGGTGTTGATTAGTCTGGTCTAAGGGGTGGAGAAGTTAGAAGGCAGGCAAGCCTATGGTGTGGCCAATATGATATGTCCAGAGCGTAAACACGAGCCTATACACAAGAGTGACAGTGTGGTGAGGAACAACTTCTGCTCAATTGTTCATTTTTGACCTAACTGATTATTGTGTTGCTTGTGCTCATATGAATTGATTATGCTCATTCTGATCTGTCGATTTGGTCAAGCTAACCTTTGTCTTTGTCTTTGTCTTTGTTTTGCTTGAGTCTTTTATATTTTGAGTCTTTGTGGCGATTCATACACCATGCTTGAGGACAAGTATAACTTTCAGTGTGTGGGTATGATGAGACCATATTTTATATGCTCATCATGTGTTTTTAGGTGTAGATCGAGTCTAGTTTTGTGTCTTTTTAGTCTGTTTTAGTGTCTGGAAGGACACGTTTGGTAGTAGGCAGGGAAGGATAGGAATTTGGACATTTGGATTGGAATTGCGCGTGAAAGTTAGCACATCAATACGATGCAATGGTCAAGGAGCTTTGCTCGCAGCTAGAGATATCGAGGGCAGAAGTCTAAACACATAGAAACTGCTCCGTACCAGTCGGCATGACCAATCCAGACCGTGCCCAGTCATTCCAAACAGGTCAAGAAGGCAAAAGGACTCTAGGCAAGGCAAAGAGGAAGCAAGTACGAAGGTTCTAGACGTTGTAGCTGGTATCACATCATCCGGAGGACCACACTACAACAAAAAGTAAATATTGCGACACTAATTTACAGGCACTTTTTATTAAATGCCTCTAAAATTTATTATTAGGGCATTTATTCATAAATATTAAATTTTATAAACTTGATGAGGCACTTAAAATATTCACGTTTCTCTCCCTTAAAAAAATATAACTCTCTCTCTCCGTATTTCCCAAATGAAATTTTGGCGGAAGTTTTCAGCACCCAATTTCACATCAATATTTCTTCAATAGGTAGCGATAAACCCTTCTTAGTATGCGAATCAAACCCTTTAATTTTGAGCCTTCAATTTTTTCGCCGAGATAAGACGCAATTGTTCTTGTAGAGAGCGACCAATCGCCGAGTCGGAGGCCTGCGCCAGTTAAGTTGAGGTTGGTTCTTTCTATTTACTTTTTCTCTTCTCCCCCAATTTTAATCGTCCAACGTTTGATTCATGCTCTACTGGAAGGGGTCTCCTCTGTAGATTTATAAGAATATTGATACAAATTAGAGGTGGAATCGAATTCCACATAATAGTGAAAACAGAGATTGTTAATTATACAAGAGTGAGATGTAGAGAGAGCGAGAGGGATGAATTAAAGTTTTCTGAATTTGACCCTTATGCTTAAATATTTGTGTTGTTATTTGGATTTTCATAGAGTAGGTTAGTTGGGTTTGATATATAAAATTGAATGGATTTGTATAAGTGGTGCTTTGAGAAGATAATTATCTATTGTCATATCGAGAAGATAATATTCAATTAACACCTATATTAATTGTAATTAATTTAATCTAGTGTCTAAACACAAAATCTTGTACTTTATTAATTTTGTCAGATTGTGAAAGTGACAAAGTTGTTAAGTAGTTGTCGTTTCCTGGTCCACTTTGTTCCATGTTCAATATCACCTATTATTTCAAAGCTAGTGTAAAATTGCTGGGTTTTATTATCTGATTTAGTGATGCAATGAAATATTTATACCACTGTATATTTTTGTATACTACGTGCAATGGTTTAAGTATTAGTTGTAATGAGTGTCAACCCCCATATTGTCAAATTTGACAAATCCCCTGTAAATGTTCAAACATAAACATGTATTTTTGCTTGTGATGAGGTTAATGAAACTTGAAGTGCTCACATATAAATGCTATCAGCTGCAATTTGAGCTCTTAAAGAAATGTGTAATGTCACAGCCCCATATCCCGAGGGACGGCAAAGCCGGGGTGCAACTAGGGGTTGGATTAAAGAAGCGGGGAAGAAGGGGGATTGAACAGATAGACAGACAATTATAACAGTTTATTTCTATGAACTTGATACCATTATATTAAAGGAGAGTCGATCTCGAAGGATCGCTCGAAAGTTATTCTCAAAATATAACTAAGTTAAAGTACGGAACTTAGACTTCAAAATTATACATTAATAGAAATTGTTTGGCAGCGGAAATGTAAACTAGCATACTAGTCTTCTTCTTCAGTTATAGCCTACTCAACCATCACCGCCTTCGTCCCTCAACCTGCACATTTAAAAACAAACATGCAGGGCTAAGTACACGAAGTACTTAGTGGGCACGTTGCCGAAAATATAGTATAATAGTATTGATTATCAGGCATCATAAACAGTAACGCTCCGGGGGGTTTTTCAATAAAGACCTGAGCTTACTAAACATTTTATTTCTTTCACGAATCACAATAGCTTGGCCAAACATTTTATACATGTTACGTTCAATTTGACCAACTTCTGTTTCAGTGCCGAGGGAGAGTATACTTCTCCCGCGTACGTTCAACTCACCGCGGCATGGCTACCCCTCAACAGAGTACCACACACTCCGGCTACCGTGTACACTTAACTCTAGAAAACCCCGTACGGTTAACTCAGAGTCCGATCAATTTAGTTAATCCCAGTTGACTAACTCAGAAAGGCACAAACGAGCTGACATAAAACAAGTCATTTAATGCCATGATAATCATTTCAAATCACAGTTATCAAAGCTGTAAACAAAAGGTTTTCGAGCATTGCTCATTTTGTTTTTACATAGAAAGCGCACCTTCAACGTTTACAGAACTAAACTCGAGCTTCCGTCTTCCGTCCTGTCTTCTAAACTTGTCCTCCTCCTTTAACGCAAATAATAAGACTTCGATAAGTGGTCGATTCGATTAAAGAAGAAGGATTATTGAAATCGGTTAAAGTCTTTTAGGTCTTTGCACGCTTAACTAGTTACTTTTGATTAATAAGGAACGAGACTTGAGCTCATCTCGATTAGGATTAACTCGGATCCTTACTCGACACTTAGGTCAGTAAATAATAAGAGTCGAGAACTTATAACGACTTAAAAGTTTAAGAGAAATCAAGTTGAAAAGAGTTCAACTTAAGAAATTAGGTTTTAGAAGTTTCCTGCACAAGGCAGTAGTTCTGGAGCTCATACAGAACAGAGTACTAAGAAACAGGGGACGTGCCCTGTACCAAAGAAAGCTAAGGATGTCTAGTTTACTCTCCAATTTACGGATCCCGATTTCGTTAAGCGAGCTAAGAGTTATGACAGTTTCCGTAAAACATCGCAGAACTGCCCGAACTAACCCTAGGGCTCGATAAAACTCGACGTATAACTCTCTATGTTCGATAAATGTTACGCCACTTCAATACTCCCGAAATTTTACTCTTAGAACACTCACTAATCATTTATCGAGAATACTTTATCCTTTCTCGGTTTAATACTACGACAAATATTCTCTCGTTGTTTCACTAGTCGATTACTAAACCAATTTTATTTCATTTCCAACTTAATCAATTAATTTCTAATTTATAATTCATTTCATATCCTTATCATTATCTAACTCTTATACTCGTTATTACTCATTAACTAATTAAATTCAATTAAGAATTAACCTTTTACATTTAATATTAATCAATTAATTCCTTAAATAAAATTCCAATTTTGATGAATAAATATTATATATATATTTTTTTCATTTAATTTAATTTAATATTAATATGATATTATTTAATATTTTATTTTATTATTATTATTATTATTTTATTTTATTTTTAATTAATTTTGAATTTAATTAATTAATTAATTTATTTTATCTTTAATTTTAATCATCTTCAAATCTTCAAATCTTCATGTTCTTGGTCAAGAACACCAAGAACACCTAGAACACACACTAAACTACTATGAACTAATTTCCATTGATTTTGATGTATAATTCATTTATTTCATCCATTCTTGATTCCATACCTTATAATTAATCACTAATTCCATTAATACCAAGTTATAACATAATCTAACATCATAATCTAAAATCATAAAATCAAACCCTAACCTTACTAAATTTTCGGTTTTAGCTAGGAATTAAGGGGTTCAATTTTCTATTCGATTATTAACCATAGAAATCCATTACTATCCATAATAAACCAAGAAATTAAACTTAAAACATTAAACCCTATCTCCCAAGAATTTTCGGTCCTAATAAATTAATTAGGGGATTTATTTTCACTCGATTCTAAACCGTAGAATCCATTTCTAATCCTTCCAATAGCAAGAAAATCAACTTGAATCATTAATCCTCCAACTTAATAAAAATTCGAAAATTACAAAATAAAAAGAAAATAATTTTAATCGGATGGAAAGAGAGCTAAGATCGTTACCTTGCTAGATATGATCTTAGATTCGATATTGAACGGATGATTATGAAGTTGTGTCGATTCTTGGATGAACTTGAGCACAAAATGAAGAACAACACTAAGGAAATAAAAGGGAGAGGGGCGGCTGACTTTGGGAGGAAAAGAGGGCGAAATGGTGGTGTTGGTGGTGTATTTATACTACAAGGTTGAAGAATTAAGGTGGTGACTCATGGTGGTGAGTCATGGGGTCAAACTTGGAGACAAAGTAAGAAAAAGAAATATTCTAGGATGACTAAGGGTGGTGGAGGTTTTGGGCTTAAATTTTAAGCAAAATATTTCATTTTCCGGGTCTAATACCGCGTATTAATAATCGAGAAATAAATTCCTAGACGGGTACATTTTCGGCGGAAACTAATTCGACCAATAAATTCGGAATAATTAATATACTTAAAAAGTATATTTCAAACTTAAAAATCTAAAAAGATTTTTGGGACATCACAGTCCGGAATTTAGTTTTTGTACGCGAAAACTCTAATACAGTAGTCGTTTAACCGACTTCTGAAATTTATTTTTAGAAACGGATTTCACCGTTGATCTTAGAATTGAAATTCATTATTTTAGGCGTGCAAAGACATATTTAATTTTTAAATTTTATTTTATGACGGAAGAGAAATCCGGGGTATTACATGTAATCTGATTACCCATTTTTTAATAGTTGATTTATGGCGTTTTAGGATCAATCATATTGGGTTAAATCTTGCTTTTGTGTATCTTTTGTTGAGGATGACATGTATTGATTTATGGCGTTTTTCTTTTCGGATCAAGATCCTGTTTGTTTATTAACCTTTGAGGGTTGCTGTGCTCCTTGGCAAGTTTTTGGAGACTCCAAATTGTGTTGCCATATCCTCCATGTGATTGTCAACTTCTTCTAGGTACGGTTGAAACTATTGTTAGTTCTAATTATGATTGTTAAACTTGCTATAAAGCAATATATTTTTTTAGTAATTTTTTATAGTAACTTGCTTGAATATTTTACTTGTTATTGTTGTTAATATGTGTGATGAGTGATATAAACCATTGTAGGATAAGAGTGCACGTAGTTGTTCGTCACTTAAAACTGTGGGAGTTAGATTCTAACTAGTAAATTTTTTAGCATATTTGAGCTGAAGTTTATATGTTATATTTTTGGCCTACCTTATTTGGAATGTACTTTTACATGAAAATTAAGCTTCCACAACTTCTTCTGATATATAAAACTTAAGTCTGGTACTTCAAATTTGAATGAAGATAAAAATATCAATATTATATTGTTATCTATGTGGGATTGTCATTTTGATAATTAATTATTTATTAGTTTAAAATACTCATAATTAGGAAAGAAAATGAGAAATCAAAACGGGTTAAGTTCTTGGCTGATTCATTATTATTATTTATGCAGTTTTCAGTTTTCACTTGGATAATTATCATCCCACAGCTCCCTTCAATCCAAACTTAACTGTGAGTTCTCTATATCCTTTACGGGCTATTAATGTTCTGTTTATAACAAAGCTTATAACATTATATCATATGTTTTTGTTTTTTATTATTTTGTTTTTCAAATTATTTTTTATAACAATGCTTCTAATAATTAATAGCTAGTTTATTTGATAGTGTGCATTTAAATATTGATATGAGAATATTATCTTAATAGGTTCATAATGGACAAAAGTTGGATGAAAAAACGTAGACTATCTGCTGAGTATAAAAATGGTTTAAACCGGTTTCTTGACATGGCTTTTCATAATGTAAGTCTTCGTGGAACAATTATATGCCCATGCAAATGCTGTAAGAATTCAAAGTGGGTAAATAGGGAAGTTGCAGAAGAACATTTGGTAGTTGATGGTTTTATGAAGGGTTATACTAATTGGACTGCACATGGAGAGGGTGCTTCATCGTCTATCCCTAGTTCTTTTCAAAAAGATGACCCTTTTAGTATGTCAGACGACATCCACGATATGATTTATGATGCTTTTGGGGTCAATGATAATGATGAAAATATAAGAGATGAACCAAATGAACATGCTAAGGCTTTCTTCTAGTTAATAGATGATGATCAACATGAATTATATCCAGGCTGCAAGAAATTTTCAAAGCTAAAGTTCATCATTAGACTTTTTCATCTGAAAGTTATTGGAAAATGGTCTAACAAATCGTTCACCATGCTCCTTGAATTATTAAAAAAGGCCTTTCCAGATTTGACAGAATCATTACCCACCTGTTACTATGATGTGCACAAGATAATAGGAGAATTGAGACTTAATTATATCAAGATAGATGCATGCCCTAATGATGAAAGAGTATGAAAATGATATAACATGTCACATTTGCAATGCATCGAGATATATTGAAACTGATAATGATTCTCCAAGTTCCGATGATCTAACTTTAAAGTGCAAAAAAGTGTCGGCAAAGGTTTTGAGATACTTTCCGTTAAAACCTAGATTGCAGAGACTTTTTATGTCATCTAAAACCGCATCATTCATGAGTTAGCACAAAGAAGAATGCACTAAGGATGGCTACTTGAGACATCCTAGTGATTCTCCTCTTTGGCATGATTTTGACCATAGGCAATCTGATTTTGCTAGTGAATCTAGAAATGTCAGGCTTGGTCTAGCTGCTGATGGATTTAGTCCATTTAGAACAATGACTATTGCTCATAGTACATGGCCTGTTATATTGACTCCATATAATATGCCCCCATGGATGTGTATGAAAGAGCCCTTTTTCTTTTTAACTCTGCTCATTTCTGGACCTTCATCACCTGGAAATAACATTGATGTATACATGAAACCCTTAATAGAGGAATTAAAAGAACTGTGGAATGGGGTTGATACATATGATGCATCTACTAAATAGAACTTTAGTATGCGTGCTGCTTTATTGTGGACAATAAATGATTTTCCGGCGTATGCAAATTTGTCCGGTTGGAGCACAAAGGGACAGCTAGCTTGCCCGTCATGTCACAAGGACACATGTTCTACGTACTTGCGCAAGAGCCGTAAACAATGTTACATGGTTCATCGCAGATTTTTGAATCGTAATCATCCTTATCGAAGAGATGCTAGGTCTTTTGATGGCACAGAAGAACACCGCACTGCTCCCCGAAGTTTGACCGGAAACATGGTATTAGAGGAACTAGCTGGGTTTGATATAAAATTTGGGAAAAATGTAAATGACAATTCCTCTCTTCCTCACAATTGGAAAAAAAGAAGTATTTTTTTCGAATTGCCATATTGGAAAGATATCATGCTACGTCATAATTTAGACGTTATGCATATTGAAAAAAATGTGTGTGATAGTGTTATAGGTACACTTTTAAATTTAGAGGGAAAATCAAAAGATCATGAAAATTCTCGTCGTGATTTGAAAGATATGGGCATAAGGGCTAAACTCCACCCTGTTACTATGGAGTCGAGAAAGAGGTATCTGCCAGCAACTTGTTTTACAATGAGTAAAAAGGAAAAAGATATATTTTGTGATATTCTTCGAAATGTGAAAGTACCTGATGGCTATGCTTCAAACATCTCAAGGTGTATTCAAGCTAAATCAAATAAAATTTCTGGTTTGAAGAGTCATGACAATCACATCTTGATGCAACAATTGATTCCTATCGCATTGCGCAAAGTTTTGCCAAAGCATGTTAGGAGTCCGTTGATGAAGCTGTGCACCTTTTTCAGAGAACTTTGTTCTAAGGTTCTTAATCCTACTGACTTGATTCGTTTAGAGAAAGAGATTGCCAAGGTTTTTTGCGACTTGGAGAAAATTTTTCCGCCCTCTTTCTTCGACATCATGATCCATTTACCAATTCATTTGGCATATGAAGCTCGGATTGCAGGACCGGTGCAATATCGTTGGATGTATCCCATTGAGAGGTATATATAAATATATATATATATATATATATTATTATTATTATTATTATTATTATTATTATTATTATTATTATTATTATTATTATTATTATTATTATTATTTTCTATAACCTTTTAGGTACCTGTCCATATTGAAATCGTATGTGCGAAATCCAAGTCATCCAGAAGGTTCTATTGCTGAAGCATACTTGCTTGAAGAATGCTTAACATTTTGCTCCAGATACTTAGATGACGTGGAGACGAGGTTTAACAAAGTCAAGAGAAATGATGATATTGGTGCTGAGGGCTCAACAGACTTTCCAATATTCTCTACTTCAAGTCATCATATAGGAAATGAAGAAACTATAACCCTCGATGCAGAAAAGAAAAAGAAGGCACACCTATATGTATTATTTAACTGTAGTTCAACTGAACCTTTCATCAAGTAACCAGTCGTTTCACTTTTATTAAAATATAATGATATTATGATATTCTAATGAAATGTAAATAAATACAGGCAACATAAGACTTTGGTCGAACATGAAAATCCAAGTCTTGTGAAACAAGACATTGAGCGGATACATAGTAAAACCTTCTCTGACTAGTTTTATAACCATGTAAGATAGTTTGGATAAATATTTATACCTATTATTTACTTATAATTATATTCAATAATTATCTTTTTTTCATTATTCTTTTTTCATTTTTTTTTCACACAGGTTGAACACTTACATCATTCTGGGATCCTTGTACCTGAAGAACTTAGGGCATTAGCTAGAGGTCCGAATCCTGTGGGTAAACTGTAATGCCCCGTAAATTCCTTACGTTCTAAAAATGTTTAAGTTAAATAAATAAATGGCTTTGCACGCCTAAGTTTACAATTTTTGAATACTAAGGCTAACGGTCGAATCCGTTATTAAAAATAAATTACAGTAGTCTGCTAGATGGCTACCGTATTTAGGGTTAAAGCGTACGAAAAGTTTTTAGTTTATAAACTAAGAACGGAAAACCGTCTAATTTCTACGTTTACAAAATCGCAATACGAACACGCCGAGAAAGTTTGTTTTTACGTTTTTCCGGACGAAACTCGGACTTGTCGTCCCGAGTTTTTGTCAAAATAAATTTTATAAATTTATTTTCTAATTAAGTTCATACGTTAGAATTTTTTTTAAGTCAAATCGAATCGCGACGATTTTTGTACCGAACAACATTTTCGTCGTTCGTTTTCCCGTAACGTCGGATCGCGCCGGAAAAACCCGTAACCCTTTAATTCTTTCTCCATGCAGCCGACACCTTACATCCTTAGTGGCAACATGCATGTTTTGACTTGTTTAAATGTTGACACCTAAACTATACTTTACACCATTTCAATATTTTTCATCATTTCAAACCTTTAGACAAAACCAATTTGTTCTCTCCATCTCTCACTCTCTCTCGGCAGCACCACCTCATTTTTCTTCAACTTCATCTTCTTCATCTTCCATCCACCATTGAAGAACACCTCCAAGAATAAGAAGAGTTCATACAAGTCACAATTCATCCAACAAAACTCTATACATCCTTTGTTAATTCTTTAGGTAATGATATCCTCCACAACTCCATCCATTTAGATTTCTTTTCTTTTCTTTTTCCTTCTTGTTCGAATTTTTAAGGTTTTGATTTAGATGTTTTGATCTTAGAATGATGAAATTAGATATGTTAGATATGATAATTATGGATTAAAAATGATCAAAACCAAGAATCCTAAAACCTATGTGAATGCAGAAATTTTTGAGAAAATGGTAGAATATTTGTTTTTCTTCTTTTGATGGTTGATTCTTGCTTAATAGATGTTTAATTAGTGTATGAAATGAAAATGGATTGAAAGCCCTATGTGTTTGTAAGTTTTCAATTAGGATTTTGAAGTATGAATTTAGGAATTTTATGCATGTTAGTTGTTTTTGAAATTATAATCGATTAATGGATAATATAAGATGTTGATTAGTAAATATATGTTGTTAATATGAGAAGAAAATCATCCCCTTAACATATGTTTAAAACCAGAAATTTATAATTAATTAGGGGTTTATACATGTTTGATATAAGTGGTCAATTGTTAATGAAATATAGTTGCAAATCATGTTAGTTGATTAATAGAATTTAAATGAGAATTTTCTAAAAAATGTTTAGTGAAACATAAGAGGCAAAGATCACCATATAAACTGAGTTATAATGATGTCAAGATGTGTATGCATGCATGAAAACGGTTCACGTTAGACGTAGTTTAACGTCGTAAAATTTGAACAAAAACCGACAACTTTTGAAAATCGTATAAGAGACGAACATTTAGTTGTAACTAAAAATCAAGAAGTCGGATGAGAATTCTAATATGATATTATTGTTTATAATGAAATTTAGAACATCTTTCTAGTTGATGTCATAAGCGTTCGAGTTGAAATAATATGGATTATAGTTATAGTCGAGAACTAGAAGACGTTTGGAATTTCTTTGTTGGTTTAGTACTTGGTAGTTGAAATAAGACGTTGGAACGTCGTGCTTTTGAGCGAGTTGAGAAGGAGTTTGTCACGTACGGAAGTACATGATGACTGCCTTGAGAGTCCAGTTTCTAAAAAATGAATACGAGAGCTTAAAACGAACCTAAAACGTTATACGTCGAACTTATCAATCAATTAGGGTTTCCACGGCAGTTTTGCGACCCTCGCCGGAAACTGTAATAACTTCCAGCTCATTTATCGGATTTGTGATCCGTAAATTGGAGTGCGAACTAGACTTCCTAAGCTTTCTAATGGTACAGGGCTCACCCCCTGTTTCCAAGTCCTCTGTTTTGGACAGCCTCCAGAGTTACTGGACTGTGCAGTGAAATTTCAGTTTCTTGTTTTCTAAGTTGTTTAGTTCACAACTTAGTTCCTTTCAATCGTTTAAGCCGTTTTATCTAACGAATACCTTCTATCTGACCCTAGAGTCAAGGACAAGACCTTTAATGATGAAAACCAGTCGAGATCGTATCTCTTATCCTTTCTTTAAAGAAGTAATAAACGATAAATTTCATAAGTCGTTCAAAGAACTAAAATATAAATCGCCTAAGTTGATTCTTTCCAACTTAGTTTCTTATAATCCTTAAAGTCGTATTAAGATACCGACTACCTTTTCTTCTGACCGAGAGTCAAGTAAGAGATCTTCCAAGTTCAAAACGAGATTGGTACGAGTCTCGTTTCCCGTTTAAGTAAAACGAATCTAATAAGCGTGCAAATGCCAAAAGAATAAAATAACTAAAATTTTCTTCAATCCTCTTTAATTGATTTCTTGTTCGACCCGCTTTTAAGTATGTTCTTTTTTACGATGAAGGAAGAAGCCAACTCTAGAGAAAGGACGGGAGAACCCCAATTGGAAGCTTTTGCTTATAAGTTCTGTATTTTACAAGGTGGGCTTTTATTATATGAAAATAAAACCTGGGTTTTTCCACAAACCGAAAGTGAAGTTTACAGCTTTGATAATTGTGTTTTATCAACGTGATAATCTTGGCATAAAATGTTTAACTGTTTTATGTGAGTTCTCTTGTACCTTTCTGAGTTAACCTTCGGGTTTTCCAGACTTTTAGAGTTAATCTAACTAGGTTAACTAACGATCGGCTCTGAGTTAGCTGCTAAGTGCTTTCCAGAGTTAGTGCACTTTGTAACGTGTGGTGTATGTGATATCCTGTTGAGGGGTACCAGCCACGGTGAATTAGTTTGGGTCAAGATTGAACATAACATACTCTAAAAATGCTTGCGCAATCTGCTTTATACAAATCAGTCAGAAAATATTTAGTAGGCACGGGCCTTTTCAACAAAACTCCGATGCGCTACGGTTATAAAATGCCAGATTATTTATACTTATGATTATGATTTCGGCATCGTGCCCACTAAGTACATTTGTACTTAGCCCTGCATTGTTTTCTAAATGTGCAGGTTGAAGCGACGGTGAGCGGCGACGGTTGATGTTGAGTTAAAGGATAGGATGCTTAGTTAGAACCCTTCCGCTGCCAATCTCTGTATTTCGTTTCAGAGATGTACTTTTCGAACTATACTCAGTAGTCCAAGTCTGTAAAATGTGAACTTAGTTTCCTTTTTGTACTCTTGTAGAGTAATCCTTAGGGATTAACTCTTTCATATTGATATTCAAGTCTTATTCATAGTTTGTCGATGTTTTTCATGTATGTTTAGTCAATTAGCCCCCTTCTTCCCCGTTTCTTTAATCCAACCCCAGTCGCACCCCGGCTTCTGCCGTCCCTCGGGATTTGGGGCTGTGACAGAGTGGTATCAGAGCGGTCGTTTCTGCTCTGTACCAGAGTCTTCCTTTCCTAAGTAGTACCACAAAGTGGTAGTAACAGAGCAATTGTTTCTGCTCTGCAAATGAGTCTTCATTCAAGTAGTAGCATATAGTATTCGTTCTTACTCTATAAGGAGTCTTTTTTCGCGTCGCAAGATAGAGTGTTCGTACTGATTCTATATCGAGTCTTCTTTCGAGTCGTGTAATGGAGTAGTTATTCATATTCTATAGTGAGTCTCTTTTCGAATCATAAGATAAAGCACCTGTATATACTTTAGATCAGAGTGTTCTTTCAAGTAAAGATAGGAGTTAAGTTATGGCATTAAGATTTAGAATATAGATGACAACTCAACCTCCCGCTACGTCGACTCAACGTGGAAAAAAAATATATAAGGAAGGAATGTCAGTAGTTTAATTTCTTTTCAATAAGGAATTTCGAATAATTATTTCCCAAGTATAAGAATTTATACTTGCTTGCTTATGTGATTATGTGATAGCACTAGTGCTATGTTATGGGAAATTATCTGTGAAATAATTTCTTTTTGTTTGAAAATATTTTTGATGCACAAGAATTTAGAAGGATTTTAGGGATTTTTCCCGGATTATGGAGAACGTAGACTTGAAAACCTAAGTTTTTTAATTTTTTTATTTTTTCCGGCCCTTCAAGAACTTAGACGTTTTAAGAAATATTAATTTCAAATGATTTTGAAAGGAGATTCACAACACAGGAAGGACTTCTTTTGACAAATGTCACGTGCGTAAAGTGACATGAATAAAGACTCGACAAGAGTCGATCTTTGTTATAACTTCGATATGAATTTCCTTCAAGGAAATGAAATGAATAAATAAAAAGGTAAATCGTGTTAGTAATTGAAAGGAACAAGTAGATGTTAGAGAAGCATCGGCTTCAAAGTAAGAAAGATGCAAACGAGACAGAAGTTCCATGTGATTGAGGGACTGTTATGTGGACCTGATCAACCCACATAATAAGGAACTCAGTAATATGGGTCTTATGCCCCGTGAGCAAACCCTATTTTAGTATGGTATAAGTGTTTTAAAAGAAATTAATAATGCTTACGTATAAGTAACATGAAACGTCGTCGTTCCAATTCATTCCGTTTCTTTTAACGGAGTTCGCTTTGTTAAGTTTTGGGAAGCAGTATGTTTTATTATTAAGAAACAAGCACGAAGCTTGATTAGAATTCTTTCTACGAATGTTCAAATCAGCCAACGTTTAGAACTTATGTTCTAAAGCCTTTCCCCAGATAAAAGTCTATTCTTCTGATGGAATTTAATCTTATACTTCATTCTCGAACGAAGAATACAACTAGTACGAGTATTAACTTTCTTTAGGGAATAAATGTTACTCTTGAATAAGTAACATGAACAAAGTGAACACGTATTGTCATAATAAGTGAAATTGTTAAGAAATTTTCTTCAAGAATGGAAATAATGAAGATTTATAAATAAATAAAAGTTATAAGAAAATAAATGGTTAATAAGATAGGGAATGGGAATAAAATCTAGAAATTTTATTTCTATATATTGTGCGTACGAATGCAATTTTCTGTGAAAATTGCTAAAATGTCTAAGATAAGATGGTTTGGCTAAGTACGGTGTTATTACAATTGAATAAGGAATATTCATTTTGTAATTTAAGATTTTTCGTAAGATAAGATATTATCCTACATGTTACTGATCCGTGTTTCTTAAAAAAGGATGTCATCCAGTAGTGATTTGACTCAGGGGAGTCAATCTCCACCGCAGCGAACTTGGGAAGGTCAGCTAGTAGATAGGTTTTGGGATTATGGGGCAAACCCGGGACACGACGTAGGGCAGAGGAACAGTTATTTCTCGACGGTTTACTACTTCACCCGGCGTTGGGTTACAGAAGCTCAGGCTATCATGGGTTTGGTTAGATGCCTACCAGAGGAATGGCGTGGTTGGGCAAACGACACGGCATGGTACCATCTTGGAGTTTTTGGTGACGACGTAGAGCCGACAGGGAACTATTATGGATTTGCTTTAGAGATACACAGTCGCTTCTACCTGAGCAGACGCATGACAGCATATCCAGTTCAGGAGCATCCCCCCCTACACTCACTACCCAGCAGATTCAGAGTCAAATCACGAGGGGATAGATCCAGAGTTTGTCGCACAGTTGGAGATTCCTTCGTGATGATACCTAGCATGGGCACAGAGGAGTTAGTTGCAGGGACAGTTGACGGTTTAGGGTTACCTGCTCCTATCCTACAAGGGCCTTCCGTGAGAGCTCAGGGACCATTCGAGTCAGGACTGGAGTACTTAGACACAGACGCAGAGCTTGCCGCCCTGTTACAGTTTCCATTTTCTTACAGACCCCTTGACGAGATTTGCGCAGAGTTGGCTAGAGTTAGGACAGAGTTTGAGGCAGGACCGTCCAGGGTCCGTTCCAGGGGGGAATACGAGCCCAGTGCACTTTTCGACCCCCCCCTGCTACCTCCGAAGAAGCGGGCGTCAGTGACCTGCTGGGACTACTTAGTATCGGATAGCGAGACGACAGCTTTGGATGTGCTTGCACCACCATTACTTACCCTTGTAGACGGCACTACATTGAGGGTCGACGAGGCACTTCAATTTACCTTCGGTTCAGAGTCAGATGATGAGGACCCGGATGAGGAGCCGGAGGAGGATACCGACGAGGATACCGATGAGGACCCGGACGAGGATCCTAAGGAGGATCAGGCCGCAGAGGGTGGTGCAGATTAGACAGCAGTTAGACGAACGGAGCATTAGGGACGCGCAATAGTATAGTAGCCCTCTGTTATGTACATAGTCGGATCAGTAACTAGATAGTTTTTGTAGCACTCCAACGGATACGAAATTTTAAGGATCATTTCCGTTCTAGTACTTCTGGTAGTACATCAATGCAATATGTTAGTGCATCCTGTACAGGTAGGAAATCAGCCTAGCTTAGACTCGTTGTAGTCTAGTTTTGTATAAGTCCTTGTTAAAGGCAAAAATAATATCCTTTTTGATGTATATATACATACATGACCCCAAAAAGGGTTTTTAATCACAAGAAAGTCCTTTATGAATCTTATAACTAAACCAGATTATCAAATGAACTTGTGTAATAAGTGCTTTTAATTTAACCTTGAAGGTTAAAAGTTGAAAGAATTAGGATAAAAACTAAATTCGATATTTCCGTATACGTGAAGTTGTTAAGTTGAAAAAAAATTAATAAGAGAAAGAAGATTTAAAAGCAAATACTAACAAGGACAATTCTTGTATTCTATAGTTCAGAAATGTCGTAGAAAGTCGTTAACAACCCAAGAGGACCCGATAGTCATAGAAAGTCTGACCAAGGTCAAGAGCAACGCATAAGGGAAGGAAGGCAGAAATATCCAGGAACTTTTTTTTCACATTCCCAACCTTCTCAACATCATAGTATGACGAACTTATTCTTCGAAAGACAACCACCATCTTTCAATGGGTCTGGTAACCCAATGGAGGCCGAACGATGGATACACGCTATAGACAAAATCTTTGAGATAATTAGACCTAGCGATGAGGAGCACCTAGCATATGCCGAATATCAGCTAACCGGACCAGCTAAATATTGGTGGGAGAATAGGCAAAGAGTTATGACTGAAGAGCAAGCGGCTCCAACTACTTGGAATGATTTTAAGAAGGCATATCATTATAAGTATGTACCCAAAAGAGCCGAGCTTGAGGAGGAAATAGCCAGGAAGCTTCAGGGAGAACTTAAATACGAACTGGGAATAGCAGTGGCCAGAAAGGAAGGATTGAGTTATGAAGAACTACTAGGTCGAGTTTGTGAGATAGAGGCATTAGTGCCTAATAAAGGAAAAATGGTAAAGTCCACACCAGTACCAAACGAGACAGTAACCCAAGACCCTCCCAACAATAAGGTTAATCATAAGGGAAAAAGAAAATGGGAAGGGAATAGCAGTGAGTGCTACCAGAGCCGCAATAACCAGGGGAAAAAGAATAGGATTCGGCAGAATTATCAGCAGCCAGGAAAAGGAAGTAAGGATGGAAAGAAAGTAGGGCAGCAAAGGAATAGAAATCGGGGAAGAAAGCAACTAGAAAGGATTCACATTCCAATTTGCTCCAAATGCAATAGGACGCACCCTAGAATATGTCAGGCAGGCACTAACAATTGTTTCAACTGTGGATATGAAGGACATATGAAGAAAAATTGCCAAAACCCACCGATGGCAAATAATGTATACCAACCCAAACACCTCCAAATTCTGAGAAATACCCAAGAAGGGATCCTTTCTCCAGCTTGCCCTAGGTGTGGCAAGATACATCCCGGTATATGTTTAGCAAAGGCTGATGTGTGCTTCAATTGTATGAGCGAGGAACACGTTAAGAGGTATTGCCCAGAACTGAAGCAGACAACAAAACAGAAACAGGAAGTTTCTGTATGTTCAGAATGTGGAAAGAGGCATGAGGGTGTGTGCCTAGCAAACATGAATAGATGTTTCTTATGTGGGATACTGGAGCATATAAGTGAGGATTGCCCAACACGGTTTCAAATGATAGTACCATATCAGTACGACCAGCCTCAATCATTGATTACAGCTCAAATCCAGTCTCAGGCACAACCGTTACAACCACAACAAAATATAGGAGCTTACATGATAGGGCAAGGAAAGCAGCGTGAAGGAAAGGGGAAGCTGGAGGGTATTGGACGAACCTTATAATTAATTTGTCATGGCTAAACCCATTTTAGGGCGTTATAATTATTTCCTTAGTACTTATTGATACTTTAGGGATAGAACTAGGACGTGCTAGCTACAAACTAGGGAGAACTACACTTTAGGAAAAACGATAACCTCCGAGAAATTATTTTCTTAGTTTCGTCGAACATGGAATTTAAATCTAGGGTCTTTTAAAAATGATAACAAACAATCGAACAGTGATATGATGTTCAACATATTGTTTTTATATATATAATTTTAGGAATAAACTAGTTGTTTGGGAATTACATCATGATTCTCTACAATGAGAGAAAAATCTCTTCTCAACCCCGATTAAAGAACCAACAGAACTCTATGGAATTTCGATGGACATAAGGATACTGATAATATTCGCCCTACAAGTTAAGAAGTCAATGAAAATGAAATTTACGATCGTTTATCTCGTGAACCTAGTTGGAGATCCTAGAGCCAACAAGACTTTTGAACGTGGGAATTAGGAACGAATATGAAAATATCTTTCCAGAAGTATTGATGGGACTACCATCGAATTATCATGTAGGTTCTACGATCAACTTAGAACTGTTAGCAACGCCCAAATCAAAAACTTATTTAAAATGATACCAGGAGAATTATAAGAATTCTAGAACCATCTGCTAATGTTGTTAGGTAATGATTTCATTAGGCAGACGTTTTCCCCATGAAAAACACCGTGATGTTTAATGCTAGGATAAACGAGTCTTCAAGAGCGTTCATTGGATATCAAGTTAAATAAGATAAGAAAGCAATAGTTTATGCTTCACGACACTTTAACCTCAGGAATTTAAGTAACAAACCTATGACTTAGGGCTTGCAACCGTAGAACATGTACTGAAATATGGTGTAAGAGATTAGATCTTCACAGATCATAATAGATCGGAGTGCATTATCGAGCAAAGGAATTAGCGTAAGATAAAGGAGATGGCTCAAATTAGTAGAATAGTACGCTTGTGAAATGAATTACCACCTAGGTAAAAGCAGCGAAAGGATAGACATGCTGAGTCGTAAGACCCCACCTAAGTTTAGGTATCTCTGCTTAGGAAAAGAAACATTTATATAAGGATTTGGGATAATAGGTGTAGTAATGCACGATACCCCAACATCAATTATAGAAGCAAATAGCGATACAAGTAGCTATACCAAATTACGAGAAGGATTCTAAGTACCTAGAAAAAGGATGAGTAAATGAATTAGTTTCGACTAAGGATAAGATTGGACAAACCAGGCAATGACTCTAAAACAAAGAGTTTTGATAGGAATTAAGAGTGGACTTAATATCTCCAATGACAACAATTAAGGATTTAAGAAAGGTTTTCCAGTGGAATAGAGCGAAACAAGACTTTCTCTTGTTGATAGAATATCTTTAGCTTATAAGTAAGTGGAAGTTCTCACTGACGACCATGCGAGCTGTTACAACCATTAAGTGTTCCAAAATGAAAGTAAAAGGATATAGTATTAAATTGATTAAGACTCGCTCAAGTTAACAAGACTCGCTCAAGTTAACAGTAGGAATACTGCCTTGGGATAGTTTTCTATAGGCCGTTAATCAGTTTACTACCTACCAAATCCTAAAAATTTTCCATAGATCAAAGAAGTTATCAGGACTATACATCTGTAAGATAGTACGTCTGTACGAAATACCAACTTCAATCTTAGCACCTTTTTCCCATCTCCAGTTTGATTAAAAAATCTGAGAAAACGATTCAGATACTCGCTGATATGCTAAGATCGATAATATTAGCTCAAAGAGTGACATGGAAGAATAACTTCCATCAATCGAATTGTTATAATAATAGTAATAAGTTACGATAGGTAAAACGCCTTACGAGGCTTTAAATTTCTTTTTAATAGCTACCTTATTGTTATAAGGTGGGTAAAGGAACAAACTCAGGGTCAGAAACGGTCAGTGAAATAATCGAAATCATACGATAGATCCAAATCGGAATAAAAGAATTTAAAGAAGACAAACGTCTTATGTGTATACTTCAATTTGACCTTTAATAATGTAAAGGAGGATATATAAAAAAAAAAAAAACTCTTAAAAAGAAACGGCAATTTTGTGTCAAGTTTAAAACTTCGACAAAGATTTTCATAATTAGCAAATAACTCGGAAAGAATAGTTTCCAATACAAATAGTTATGGCTTTATCGCCAAATTTACAAATGCTTATCTTACGTGTATCTCATTTTAAGAAAGTATTATAAATCGTTTTATGCACAAAGTGTTGTCAATAAGACGTCAGTCATAAAACCGACCTAAATTATGGAAAAAGAACGAAAATGATCTTGAAACAAAAAGCATAAGAATTTAGAAACGAGTCAATGTGTTATTGAGTAGATAAGAAGATCGTTAAGACCAAGAAAAGCCACGTGAGAGTTTAACGAAGAATTGAGAAAGGAATACCCATATCAGTTAAGAGGATAAGCAAATTTCGGGACGAAATTTTTCGCAAGGGGGGTAGGATGTAATGCCCCGTAAATTCCTTACGTTCTAAAAATGTTAAAGTTAAATAAATAAATAGCTTTGCACGCCTAAGTTTACAATTTTTGAATACTAAGGCTAACGGTCGAATCCGTTATTAAAAATAAATTACAGTAGTCTGCTAGACGGCTACCGTATTTAGGGTTAAAGCGTACGAAAAGTTTTTAGTTTATAAACTAAGAACGGAAAACCGTCTAATTTCTACGTTTACAAAATCGCAATACGAACACGCCGAGAAATTTGTTTTTACGTTTTTCCGGACAAAACTCGGACTTGTCGTCCCGAGTTTTTGTCAAAATAAATTTTATAAATTTATTTTCTAATTAAGTTCATACGTTAGAATTTTTTTTAAGTCAAATCGAATCGCGACAATTTTTGTACCGAACAACGTTTTCGTCGTTCGTTTTCCCGTAACGTTGGATCGCGCCGGAGAAACCCGTAACCCTTTAATTCTTTCTCCATGCAGCCGACACCTTACATCCTTAGTGACAACATGCATGTTTTGACTTGTTTAAATGTTGACACCTAAACTATACTTTACACCATTTCAACATTATTCATCATTTCAAACCTTTAGACAAAACCAATTTGTTCTCTCCATCTCTCACTCTCTCTCGGCAGCACCACCTCATTTTTCTTCAACTTCATCTTCTTCATCATCCATCCACCATTGAAGAACACCTCCAAGAACAAGAAGAGTTCATACAAGTCACAATTCATCCAACAAAACTCTATACATCCTTTGTTAATTCTTTAGGTAATGATATCCTCCACAACTCCATCCATTTAGATTTCTTTTCTTTTCTTTTTCCTTCTTGTTCGAATTTTTAAGGTTTTGATTTAGATGTTTTGATCTTAGAATGATGAAATTAGATATGTTAGATATGATAATTATGGATTAAAAATGATCAAAACCAAGAATCCTAAAACCTATGTGAATGCAGAAATTTTTGGGAAAATGGTAGAATTTTTGTTTTTCTTCTTTTGATGGTTGATTCTTGCTTAATAGATGTTTAATTAGTGTATGGAATGAAAAGGGATTGAAAGCCCTATGTGTTTGTAAGTTTTCAATTAGGATTTTGAAGTATGAATTTAGGAATTTTATGCATGTTAGTTGTTTTTGGAATTATAATCGATTAATGGATAATATAAGATGTTGATTAGTAAATATATGTTGTTAATATGAGAAGAAAATCATCCCCTTAACATATGTTTAAAACCAGAAATTTATAAGTAATTAGGGGTTTATACATGTTTGATATAAGTGGTCAATTGTTAATGAAATATAGTTGCAAATCATGTTAGTTGATTAATAGAATTTAAATGAGAATTTTCTAAAAAATGTTTAGTGAAACATAAGAGGCAAAGATCACCATATAAACTGAGTTATAATGATGTTAAGATGTGTATGCATGCATGAAAATGGTTCACGTTAGACGTAGTTTAACGTCGTAAAATTTGAACAAAAACCGACAACTTTTGAAAATCGTATAAGAGACGAACATTTAGTTGTAACTAAAAATCAAGAAGTCGGATGAGAATTCTAATATGATATTATTGTTTATAATAAAATTTAGAACATCTTTCTAGTTGATGTCATAAGCGTTCGAGTTGAAATAATATGGATTATAGTTATAGTCGAGAACTAGAAGACGTTTGGAATTTCTTTGTTGGTTTAGTACTTGGTAGTTGAAATAAGACGTTAGAACGTCGTGCTTTTGAGCCAGTTGAGAAGGAGTTTGTCACGTACGGAAGTACGTGATGACTGCCTTGAGAGTCCAGTTTCTAAAAAAATGAATACGAGAGCTTAAAACGAACCTAAAACGTTATACGTCGAACTTATCAATCAATTATGGTTTCCACGGCAGTTTTGCGACCCTCGCCGGAAACTGTAATAACTTCCAGCTCGTTTATCGGATTTGTGATCCGTAAATTGAAGTGCGAACTAGACTTCCTAAGCTTTCTAATGGTACAGGGCTCACCCCCTGTTTCCAAGTCCTCTGTTCTGGACAGCCTCCAGAGTTACTGGACTGTGCAGTGAAATTTCAGTTTCTTGTTTTCTAAGTTGTTTAGTTCACAACTTAGTTCCTTTCAATCGTTTAAGCCGTTTTATCTACCGAATACCTTCTATCTGACCCTAGATTCAAGGACAAGACCTTTAATGATAAAAACCAGTCGAGATCGTATCTCTTATCCTTTCTTTAAAGAAGTAATAAACGAGAAATTTCATAAGTCGGTCAAAGAACTAAAATATAAATCGCCTAAGTTGATTCTTTCCAACTTAGTTTCTTATAATCCTTAAAGTCCTATTAAGATACCGACTACCTTTTCTTCTGACCGAGAGTCAAGTAAGATATCTTCCAAGTTCAAAACGAGATTGGTACGAGTCTCGTTTCCCGTTTAAGTAAAACGAATCTAATAAGCGTGCAAATGCCAAAAGAATAAAATAACTAAAACTTTCTTTAATCCTCTTTAATCGATTTCTTGTTCGACCCGCTTTTAATTATGTTCTTTTTTACGATGAAGGAAGAAGACAACTCTAGAGAAAGGACGGGAGAACCCCAATTGGAAGCTTTTGCTTATAAGTTCTGTATTTTACAAGGTGGGCTTTTATTATATGAAAATAAAACCTGGGTTTTTCCACAAACCGAAAGTGAAGTTTACAGCTTTGATAATTGTGTTTTATCAACGTGATAATCTTGGCATAAAATGTTTAACTGTTTTATGTGAGTTCTCTTGTACCTTTCTGAGTTAACCTTCGGGTTTTCCAGACTTTTAGAGTTAATCTAACTAGGTTAACTAAAGATCGGCTCTGAGTTAGCTGCTAAGTGCTTTCCAGAGTTAGTGCACTTTGTAACCTGTGGTGTATGTGATATCCTGTTGAGGTGTACCAGCCACGGTGAATTAGTTTGGGTCAAGATTGAACATAACATACTCTAAAAATGCTTGCGCAAGCTGCTTTATACAAATCAGTCAGAAAATGTTTAGTAGGCACGGGCCTTTTCAACAAAACCCCGATGCGCTACGGTTATAAAATGCCAGATTATTTATACTTATGATTATGATTTCGGCATCGTGCCCACTAAGTACATTTGTACTTAGCCCTGCATTGTTTTCTAAATGTGCAGGTTGAAGCGACGGTGAGCGGCGACGGTTGATGTTGAGTTAAAGGATATGATGCTTAGTTAGAACCCTTCTGCTGCCAATCTCTGTATTTCTTTTTGGAGATGTACTTTTCGAACTATACTCAGTAGTCCAAGTCTGTAAAATGTGAACTTAGTTTCCTTTTTGTACTTTTGTAGAGTAATCCTTAGGGATTAACTCTTTCATATTGATATTTAAGTCTTATTCATAGTTTGTCGATGTTTTTCATGTATGTTTAGTCAATTAGCCCCCTTCTTCCCCGTTTCTTTAATCCAACCCCAGTCGCTCCCCAGCTTCTGCCGTCCCTCGGGATTTGGGGCTGTGACATAAACGATATATGGGATTCATAATTAATGGATTTAGGTTTCATGTGAAAGAATATGAGACACGAAGGAGAACTCAGAATAGTGGCCTTGTTGTTACTGCACAAACTAGTAGTTTTGCTAGTAGAAGTGATAATAATCCCATTGTCGGTGATGTCACATACTATGGAGTATTGAAAGACATACTTGAACTAGAATATTTTATGGGTAGAAAAATTGTAGTGTTCGATTGTGATTGGGTGTCGACAAGATCAGCACGGAGAAAAGATGACTACGGTTTCACGCTAGTCAATTTTTCTCGATTAACTCAGCATAATGAACCATTTATATTGGCCTCTCAAGTAGAACAAGTCTTCTACGTTGAAGACCCAATTGAAAAAGGGTGGCATGTTGTCGTGAAGACAAAGGCGAGAGATATGTTTGATATGGATCCTATTTTGAGTATAGATGCCAATACACTTCAAGAAACTGATGTTCTTGATCAGCAAGTTCAGGATGAAGTTGAAAATATTAGTTTGGTTAGGGACGATGTGGAAGGAATTATAGTTTGAGTTAGAATATTAATTTTTTCATTGTAGTTTGATCTTATATGACTCTTTATTCCTCGTATTTTTGTCATTATGTTGCTTGTTAATATTATTTTGTCTAGTTATATCCTTTTTGTTCTTTATTATTATTATTATTTTTGCAAAATCATTATGATTCTCTATAGGTAAGTTGATTTGGATAGTTTTGTATTAGATTTATTTATACAAATTATGTTTCTAAAACTTGTCAATAACATATTTTGATACATGCAGATCATGGCACCAAAGAAAAAATCTAATGAAAATCGGGGAAGGCATCCAAGACTTGCACATAATGACATTCTCGATTCCCCCGATGACTTAACTGACACCCAATTAAGTTAGTTTTTTTCTTTTTATTAATATTTTCTGATTTTTTTTAATGTATTTGCTTAGTGTTTGGGAATATGATCTCATTGACATCATGTAGGCCTAGATCATATTGAAAGACCAGCAAATGTCCAAGTAAGCGAAAATCTCGTACTACTCGTGATAGTTATACAAATTAAGTTTCTAATACATATCACTAATCTGTCTTTGATCTAGCAGATTATGGCGGCAAGGACACGAAATCATGGAAATCGTGAAAGGCATCAAATGTCGGCACAAAATGACATCCTCGATTCCCTTGATGACTTAACCGATACCCAATTAGGTTAACTTTTTTCTTTATATATTAATATTTTCTTATTTTATTCAACTTACTTTATTACTAACTTTGAATAAGATTATTGTTGTTGTGCAGGCTTAGATCATATTGCAAGAAATGCAAATAGTCTAGTAAGAAAACCTCGTACCAATCGAGGTAGGCATCAAAGGACTGAGCAAAACGACATTCTTGATTCCTTGAATGACTCATTTGAGTGTGAAACAGGTTCCAATAACATTTATTTATAAAATTGTAATGCATCACATTTTTAGCATTATGAATTAGTAATGTTTTTATGTGAATGACGACATGTATGCGGTTTTATTGAGTGCAATTCAAAATAGCTCAAGAAACACAATAGAAAATGTCCAAGAAGATGGTGGCAGAATAAGCCAAAATGATATTGGCAATGTTACAACTGAGATAGGTTAGCAATTAATAATTTATATTAGTAATCAATATATATTATTGACTTATTTTATGGTTTAATGATTGTTGAGCCTGATATATTGTTATAGTAGATGGCGGAAATAAGAAAAAGAGGGCAAGAGGGCCCACATGCATGCCAAAAGTTTGGGGCCTAAATAAACAACTTAATGTTTCTTTCAATGATCTTGGTCAACCTAATGATCAGAAACAAACAAGCACACTAGCTCATTTTTTAGGTACCATTGCAAAGAATGGATCCTTCTGCCCACTACACTACACTGATTGGAGATTGATGCCAAACTCATATAAGGAAGACATGCTTAAAGAAGTGAAGGTTGTTGGGTTTAAGGTTTCTTATTTTATTTTTATAACAATTTGTTTATTATATTTGTTAAAGTGTAACCGAATTTTTTCTTTTCTTTCTTAAGTCGAGGTTTACTATGGGTGTTGGGAGTGATAGTTTTATCCTACAATCAATTAAACATAAATGGAGAAATTGGAAGTGCCAATTGAAGAATTTGAATTTTGACCCAAGTGTATCTGTTGAAGAATAATTGCTCAAAATACCGGAGAGAGTAAATGCAGAGCAATATAAGAAATTACTTGATCATTGGAATACCGACAAAGCACATGTACAAAATTACTTAACTTACATATCATATTTTATTTTATTTTATATCTTGTTTTCATTTATTTTTTACGGATCATCACCTTTTTATCAAACATTTCAGCAACTTAGTGAAAAGAAAAAAGAAGCACGTGCTAAGTTAGAGATTCCTCATCGAATGGGAAAAAGAAGTTATGCAGTTATGACCGAATTAATGGTAATTGTGAATTTAATAGCATATGAATTATAGAAGTGTTAGTTTCAAATTCTAATGCTTGAATTTGCTATATTACATGAAAAAAAATTATTGTAGTACGAAGAATTGGGAAGACATCCCACGAGAGCAGAGTTATTTGAAAAAAATGTTGTTATCCTTCGGATGTTTCTGCAACGAGTGTGTAATACCCCAGAAATTTCGTACTGACTTAAAAATTTTGTAATACCCCGGAAATTCCTTACGATCTCAAAATTTTAAAGTTAATAATAAAAATGGCTTGGCACGCCTAAGTTTACGATTTTGAATTCTAAGACTAACGGTCGAATCCGTTTCCGAAAATAAATTACGGAAGTTAGCTAGACGACTACTGTATTTAGGGTTAGCGCGTACGAAAAATTTTTAGTTCTTGAACTCAGAACGGAAAACCGTCTGATTTTTACATTCACGAAATCGCGATACGAACTCGCCCGAGAAAGTTCGTTTTTATGATTTTCCGGACGAAACTCGGACTGTGTCGTCCCGAATTTTTTTCGGAATTAAAATTTTAAATATTATTTTCTGATTAAGTTTAGTACGTTAGAATTTTCGGACGAATCGGATCGTGACGATTTTGTGCCGAGCTACGTTTTTCGTCGTTCGATTTTCGTAACGTCGTATCGCGCCGGAAAAGCGCGTAATTCTCTTTTTCTCTCCCTCATGGCCGACCTCACCTCACTCTCTTACACTAGATATTTCATTTTTATATAGTATAAACTTGGTGACTATTGTCCTTTTAATTTTTATACTTTACACCTAAGTTTAGATTTATGTTATATCATATTAAGTCATCTTCCACCTCACTCCCTCCCTCCCCAAAACCGATCCACACACACACTTGCATACACTCTCTCTTTTCTTCATTTCCTCCATTGAAGAGTTCTAGTTCTTGGACAAGAAAAATCATACAAGTCTCCAATCCTCCATCAAAGTCTATTTCTTCCTTTGTTAATCCTCAAGGTAATTGTCTCCTCTATATTTCTATCCATCCAAAATCCATTTCTTTTTATTTCTCTTTGGATCGAAATTTTGGGATAGTGGAATTAGATGTTTGATCTTCGATTAGTGAAATTAGATGTGTTAGATGTGATAATTAGGGATTAAAATTGATTGAAATCAAGAACCCTAATTGCTAGACAAGTACCGAAATTTAGGGCATTTTGGTGGGTTAATTCAATTCTTAAATTGATGTTATAATCATGCTTAGGAAGTGTTCGATTAGGGATTAAAACAAAAAGAACTCAATTTAAGTTGAGATGTAGTAATGATATGAAGTGATGATATGCATGAAAATGAATCTCATTAGATGTTGTTTGATGACGTAAATTTTGAACGAAATCCGATAACTTTTAAAATCGCGTAAGAGACGAACAATTAGTCGTAATTAATAACCGAGAAGTCAAATAAGAATTCTAACTTAATAATATTGTTTATTATGGGCTAAGGTACGACTTTGTAGTTGACGTCGTGAGCTTTCGAGCTATTATAATTCGAGTTATAGTGATAGTCGAGAACTAGAAACGAGAAATTGTTAATTGCTTTGGTTTAGTACTTGATAGTTGAAAGCCGATGTTTAGAACGTCGTGCTATTGGACGAGTTTTGAAAAGGAGTTCATCACGTATGGGGGTACGTGTTGACTGCCTTGAGAGTCAAGTTTCATGAGGAATCGAATACGAGAACTATCGAGCAACTACGGTTAGCGCGGCAGTTTTGCGACCCTTTCCGGAAACTGTAATAACTTCTAGCTCGTTTATCGGATTTGCGATCCGTAAATTGGAGCGTAAACTAGATTTCCCAAGCTTTCCAACAGTACAGGGCTCATCCCCTGTTTCCATTTCCCCTGTTCTGAGCAGTCCCCAGACTTACTGCCTTGCGCAGTGATTTTTCAGAATTCTTTCTTCTAAGTTGTTTCGTTCGCAACTTAATTTCTTTCGATCGTTTAAGCCATAATAACTTGACGACTATCTGCCTACTGACCTCAGTGTCAAGTACGGAGCCTTGAGTGCTAAACGAGACGAGTTTGTATCTCGTATCCGTTAAAGTAAAGAAATTTAGTTAAGCATGAAAATGCCTAAATCGTCTAAAGAACTAAAACTTAATTTCCTAAGTTGATTTCCTTTCCAACTTAGTTCCTTTTGATCTTTTAAGTTGTATTGAGCTATCGACTACCCTCTCTACTGATCTAAGAGTTGAGTATGAGACCTTTCAAGTTTTAAATGAGATTTGTTCGAGTCTCGTTCCCGTTTAATTAAAATGATTCTAGTAAGCGTGCAAATTGCCTAAAGAAATGAAACGACTAAAGCCTATTCCGATTTTCAATGATCGATCATCTTTTACGACCCGATTTTAAGTGTTATTATTTTACGATGAAGGAGGAAGCCAGCAGTAAGAAAAGGACGGAAGATCAGGAGATCGGAAGCTAGTACTTATTAGTTCTGTATCACAGGGTGGGCTTTTATCTATATCAAATAAAATGTGGGTTTTTCCACAACTCGAAAGTATTATTTATCGCTTTGATAATTGTGTTTTCAAAGTGATAATCTTGGCATAAACTGTTTCAACTATTTTATGTGAGTTCTCTTGTACCTATCTGAGTTAACCTTCGGGTTTACCAGATTTCTGAGTTAACCTTCGGGTTTTTTAGACTTTTAAGTTAACCGCTAGGATGTTAACTTTCGATCGGCTCTGAGTTAGCTATTAAGCGCTTTCCAGAGTTAGTGCACTTTGTAACCTGTGGTGTATGTGGTATCCTGTTGAGGGGTAACCAGCCAAGGTGAATTAGCTTTGGTCAAGATTGAACATAACATACTCTAAAAAAAATGTTTGCGCAAGCTGCTTTATACAAATCAGTCAGAAAATGTTTAGTAGGCACAGCCCTTTTCAACAAAACCCCGATGCGCTACGGTTATAATATGCTAGATTATTTATACTTATGAATTATGTTTTCGGCAACATGCCCACTAAGTACTTTTGTACTTAGCCCTGCATATGTTTTCTAAATGTGCAGGTTGAAGCGATGGAAGCGGCGAGGGTTGAATAAAGTTGTCTTAGGAAGATTGTAGTTAGTATGAACCACAAATTCCGCTGCAGAACTCTAGTGTTTTTGAAATACAGTTATGTTATCACTGTAGACTAAGATCTGTCTTAACTTAGTTTCTTTCGGTGTACTTCTGTCGAGTAATCTTTTGAGATTAACTCTTCCTTTATGTAAATAAAGTCTTGATCATAGTATGCATGATGTCTCTTATGTATGTTTAGTTCAGTTAGTCCCCTTCTTCCCTGTTTCTTTAATCCAATCCCAGTCGCACCCCGGCTTCTGCCGTCCCTCGGGATTTGGGGCTGTGACAGAGTGGTATCAGAGCCAGGTTTGTTTCCTGCTCTAGTTTTGAGTCATTCTTTCTTAGTATGAGTCATTCCTTCTAGTAATATCACAGAGTGATATATATATACAAGTCTTCCTTCGAGTAATAATATAGAGTGTTCGTTCGTACTCTGTATCGAGTCTTCTTTCGAGTCATAGGATGGAGTATTTGTATATACTCTAGATCATAATCTTCTATCAAGTATAAGATAAGAGTTAGACTATGACACTAAGTTTGAAAATGTAGATGTCAACTCAACCTCCAGCTACGTCGACTCAACGAGGAAAAAGAAGAGAATTTTTAATTAAGTGATTTCTTTTAAATAAGAAATTTTATGAACAAGTATGCAATGAAATTGAGAATGAGAATGAGTTGTGTTCCGAAATTAAGAATTTTATGGAAGTAAAATTTGTATACTTTATGTGATTGTGTGATAGTACAAGTACTATCTTATGTGAAATTATTTGCGCGATACTTTCCTTTTTTTGAAAAAATATTCGGACATAAGAATATAGTTGGATTTTAGGGATTTTTCCCGGTTCGATGAGAACGTAGACTTGAAACCTAAGAACTTTCCGGTTCTTCGAGAATTTAGACGTTTTTAAGAAACGTTATTTCAAATGATTTCGAAAGGAGATCCACAACACGAGAAGGACTTCTATTGATAAATGTCACATGCGTATAGTGACATGAATAAAGACTCGGCAAAGTCGATCTTTGTTTTAAAACCCGATAAGAATTTCCTTCGAGGGAAATGAAATAAATAATGATAAAATAAAGTAAATATGTACGAAAGGAATGAAAGAAACAAATAGACGTGTGAGAAAAACGTGACTCCAAATTATTCGAGAAAAGGTTGAAACAAGGAGGATAAATTGAAATAAACGGAAGAGCCGAATGTTGCCTTAGTTGTAAGGGGCATGAACAAAGTCTCTTGGAGATGACTTTGTTTTACTTATTAGGAGCCGTTCAAGTATTCGATTAGCTTAAAATTTGTAACTTCCTCGAGAAGATTGAGTATTCCGAGCTAAATTGGAAAGTTTCCAAAAATTTCTTTTAAGAAGTAGTTGTGTATGCAATTCGAGAATTGCTACTCGATTTAGGAAAGTAAACTCTGTATGAAGTGGACGATAGAACGAGACAGAAGTTCCATGTCATTGAGAGACTGTTATGTGGACTTGATAAGAAACTCAGTAATATGGGTCTTATGCCCCGCTAGCAAAGCCTTATTAGTAAGGTATAAGTGGTTTAAAGAGACGAATATTACTTACGTATAAGTAACATGTAACGACGTCGTTGCTTTTTCATTTCGTTTCATTTTTCAGTAGAGTTCGCCTTGTTCAAACTTTGCGAAGAGAATTGTTTTACTATTAGGAGTCAAGCACAAAGCTTGATTGAATTTCCAACGATCGCTCGATTTTAGCGACGACGACTAGAACCTATGTTCTAAAAAGTTATCCTTAGGATATATTCCATTTCTCTTTTGGAATTCATATTTTTATACTTCGTCCTTGAGCGAAGAATACGACGCATACGAGTATTAAGAGTTGTAAACAACAAGGTCTTTTGTAAATGAATGTTACTTTTGCATAAGTAACATGAACAAAGTAGACGTGCTTTGTTTTAATAAATGAGAATCGGTGAAAAATTTTCTTTGAGAAAGAAATAAGGAATAATGAAGGAGAATAATAAATAATTAAAGTAAGAAATTAAAAGAATGAGATAAGGAATGAGAATAAAATCTTGAAATTTTATTTCTATATATTGTGAGTACGAGAGCAATTTTCTGTGAAATTACTAGATGTTAAGATAAGTTTGTTAGATTAAGTGTGATGATATTACAATTGAATAAGGAATATTCATTTTGTAATTTAAGATTTTCCGTAAGATAAGATATCATCTTACCGTTACTAATCCGTATCTCTTAAAAACTTTGTAGGATGGCTTCCAGTAGTGACACGGCTTCGGAGAGTCAGTCCCCGCCACAGCGTACTTGGGCAGATCAGTTATTGGATAGGTATAGAGATTTTGAGGCAACCCCGAGACACGACGTAGGACAGAGGATTAGTTACTTTTCGTTAGTTTATCATCCAGTCCGGCGTTTTATTACAGAGGGTCAGGCTATACTCGACTTGGTTAGACGACTACCAGAGGAATGGCGTGGTTGGGCACACGATACGGCATGGTACTATCTTGGGATGATTGGCGACGATACAGAACCGACAGGGGATTACAAGGGATTTGCTTTAGAGATACACAGGCGTTTCTTTCAGAGCAGACACATAGCAGCATATCCTGTTCAGGCGCATCCTCCCTACACTCATTTCCCAGCAGATTCAGGGTCAGAGCATGATGAGATAGGTCTAGAGATGATTACACAGTTGGAGATCCCTTCAGTGATGGTACCCAGTGAGGGCACATGGGAGTTAGTTGCAGAGACAGTTGATGGATTAGGGTTACCTGCTCCTATCCTACCCGAGCCTTCTGCGAGAGTTCAGGGACCATTCGAGAGAGGGCCGGAGTACTTAGATTCAGACGCAGAGCTTACCGCCCTGTTGCAGTTACCATCTTCATACAGACCCCTTGACGAAATTTGCTCGGAGTTGGCTAGAGTTAGGGCAGAGTTTGAGGCAGGACCGTCCAAGGTCCGTTCCAGAGAGGAGTATGAGTCTAGTTCCCTTCCTGACCACCTGCTACCTCCGAAGAAGCGGGCGTTAGTGACCTGCTGGGGCTACCTGGTTTTGGATACTGAGACGACAGTTTCAGATATGCCTGCACCGCCACCACTTACACTTACAGACGGCACTACTTTGTAGGTTGACGAGGCACTCTAGTTTGCTTTCGGTTCAGAGTCAGAGGACGAGGACCCGGACGAGGACCCGGACAAGGACCCCAAGGAGGATTAGGCCATAGAGGGCAGTGGTGACTTGACCGTAATTGTTGAGCAGAGCGTCAGGGACGCATAGTAGTATAGTAGCCTTTTGTTGTACATAGTCGGATCAGTAACTAGATAGTTTTGTAGTACTCCATCGGATACGAAATTTTATGAATCGTTTCCGTTCTAGTACTTCCAGTAGTACGGTAATGCAATATGTTAGTGCATCCTGTACACGTAGGCAGTTAGCCTAGCTTAGACTCGTTGAAGTCTAGTTTGCATAAGTCCTTATTAAAGGCGAAACTAATATTCTTTTTGATGTATATATAATATACATGACCCATGAGAGGGTTTTAGTCACAAGAAATTTCTTATGAATCGTATAACTAAACCAGAATATCAAACGAAACTCGTGTAACGAGTGTTTAATTTAACCTTGGAGGTTAAAAGTTGAAGAAACTAGAATCAAAGTTAATTTGTTATTCTAATTTACGTGAAAGTATTAAGTGGGAAAAGAATGGGTTAGTGAGAAAATGAAGATTTAAAAGCAAGTACTAATGAGAAAAACTTTGTATCTTATAGTTCCAAATATGTCGCTGAGAGCTGTTAACGACCAAAGATGACCTGAAAATCCTAGAGGACCTGATAGAGGTCAAGAACAACGTATAAGCGAGAAAAGGCAAAAACATCCAGCAACCTTTTCACTTCCCCTATCTCCGCAACGTCATAGCATTGGGGATTTATTCTTCGAATGTAAACCACTATATTTCGATGGATCTGATAATCCGAGTGAGGCCGAGCAATGGATACGTTCTATGGAGAGAATCTTTGAGCCGATTGGACTTAGTGATAAGGAGCGTGTAGCATGTGCTGGTTATCAGCTAACCGGACCAGCTAAGTATTGGTGGAAGACTAGACAACGAATTATGCCGGTAGGACAAGCGGCTCTAACCACCCTGAATGGTTTTAAGGAGGCATATTATGAAATGTATGTAACCGATCAAGTCGAGACTGAGGAGGAAGTAGCCAGGAAGCTTCAGGGAGAACTTAAGTATGAACTGGGAATAGCAGTAGCCAGACAGGAGGGACTGAGTTATGCAGAACTACTAGGACGAGTCCGTGAAATAGGGGCATTAGTGCCTAATAAAGGAAAGATGGTAAAACCCACACTAGCACCAAACCAGACTTCAACCCAAAACCGTCCCAACAATAATATCAACAATAAGAGAAAAAGGAAATGGGAAGGGGGTAGTAGTGACTGTTACCAGTGCCACAACAAGCAAGGGAAATAGAATAGGGCTCGGCCGGGTTTTCACCAGCCAGGAAAAGGAAGTAACTATGGAAAGAAAGCAGGGCAGAGGAATAATCCACAGAGAAATGAACAATCCGGTCAGGGCAAGAGAAACAATCTGCAAGGGCAGCAAAGATATAGAAATCAGGGAAGAAATCACCCAGTGAAGGTTAACATTCCTGTTTGCTCCAAATGCAATAAAACGCACCCTGGTGTGTGTCAGATAGGCACTAGCAACTGTCTCAATTGTGGACATAAAGGACATACGAGGAGAACTTGCCCGGAACCACTGACGGCAAATGAAATCAACCAGCACGGTCAACTCCCGACTCCAAAAAGTACCCAAGAAAAGATCCCTTCTCCAGCTTGCCCTAAGTGTGGTAAGGAACACCCAGGTGTTTGTCTAGCAAAAACTGGTGTTTGTTACAACTGTTTGCATAAGGGACACGTTAAGAGAAATTGCCCAGAACTGAGGCAAGCGGCAGGACAGAAACAGGAAGTTTCTGCATGTCCTAGATGTGGTAAGAAGTATGAGGGTGTGTGTCTGGCAAACACGGGTAGATGTTTTAAATGTATGATGCTGGGGCATATAAGTAAGGATTGCCCAACGCTTTTGCAAATAATGGTACCAATTCAGTACGACCAGTCTCAACCACTAAATACAGCTCAAGTCTAGTCACAGCCACAGCTGATGCAATCACAACAAAATGCAGGAGCTTACATGATTAGGCAGAAGAGGCATAATGAAGGAAAGGGAGATCTGGCAGGTATTGGACGAACCTTATAAAAAATTACCCTGCCATAAATTTTTCTTCGTTTTAGAGCCTTATATTCGGTTATAATTAGTACATGTTAACCTTTGGGAGTAGAACTAGGACGCTCTAATTGTGAAATAGGAACAATTACGCTTCATGGAGTGACGATAATCTCATAGTGTTATTCCCTCAGTTTCGTTGAGCATAGAATTTAATTTAGGGTCTTTCTGTTAGAACATAGAAATTGATTGGGAAGTAATAAAATGTACGATATATATATATATATATAATTTTAGGAATAGATTAGTTGTTTGAGAATTACCACGAATCTCGACAATGAGAGAAAAATCTCTTTTAAAAAAAAACCCTGAGTAGAGAACCTACAGAATTGTATGAAATATCTGGCTTATCACCAGATTGTCATGTAGGTTTCACGATTGACTTAGAACTACGAGCAGCTCCCAAATCAAAGGCCTTATGTAGAATGATATTAAATGAGTTAGAGGAGCTTAAGATCCAACTGCAAGAGTTGTTAGATGACGATTTGTTTAGACAAATGTTTTCATCATGGAAAACATTTTAGACGTTCATCATCGAAGAAGGATGATTCTGCGAGAATGTATATAGGCTGTCAAAGGTTAAATAAAGATAATCCTTAAGAATAAGTATTCTTTTATGAGAATAGAGAACCCTGATAAGCTTAAAAAGAAACAAATGCAAATGTGAGGATAGACTTAAGATCTAAGCATCACTAGTTAAAGTATAAACTAATGATATACCCTGATGGTCCCGAAACGAGTTACTGGTGTATGGAAGGGGGGAATACACCAGTTAGGATTTTAAAACTTAACCCTTAAAAATTACTTCAACCGAGTAAAATGGACTCAGTTGGAATCTCATAGCTGAGTAAGCAACCTCAGCTGGAAGAGTGAGGTTGTGCGGAATGTGGTGGAAATTAAAACTCGTTAAAACAACTCACGTTTTTAGTGCAGGGTTGGTCAAAACCAAAACAGTTGAATATGCAAAAATGCAGTTTGTATGCTGGTTAGTTTGATCAGATAAGAATGCAATAAGCAACTGAATAAAAATAAACACAGACACACAGGATTTAACGTGGTTCGGAGATAACCCTCCTACGTCCACGGGGAGATGTGAATCCTCACACCTCAGTCCAAGTTCTTCTGGACAGTTCTACACAGCTTACCCAGGCTGTGCAACCGTTGCAATAAGTTTACTGGTACTTATCAACCTTTACAGTTAAGTTTGTAGGTACTTAACAACCTGTGTCAAGTTTGCGGGTACTTGACAACCTAGCTACTCAATTACAGGAAGAGTATGATCCTAACAGACACTTTTTAAGGTGAGTATGTGGGTGGTTTTTCCAACTACAGCTCGATCACGAATGAGAGCTGGATCTATGGCTTGAACGAATAAACACTCAAACTAAGATCTAAGACAGATTATAACTCTATGAACCCTCAGCTACTAATGTTCTATCACTCTTGAACTCTCAGCTGCTGATGCTCTTAGAATATGATTTTTGCAGATTTTTCTTGCACTTGTTTCTCTTGCGATTGCACTTCTGTCTCTTATCACGTCTATCGTCAACCTCTCAAATGAGAGAATGCCTCTATTTATAGGCGGAGAGTATCAACTAGCCGTTGGAGGAGCTGTTGATCTCTGATCGTTGAAAGCGATGGCTTGTCTCTCATCTCTGCAGACTTTCCTGATATGGCATCTGTGCTCTTCTGCTTTCCATCTGAGACAGCCTTGTGTTGGGCCAGATGGGGTAATGACTGAACGGTCAAACCCTCATGTGACTTCCTTTTGAAATTCAAATCTTAACCTTTCTGACAGTCAACCTCGGTTAGTCGGTTGAAAATCTTGATCTTTATCTGAGTGGTCTTCAGCTGATGTTCTGACTGAACCGTTGAATTCTCAGCTGATTTTGAACTTCATGCTATTGATCTTCTTGTTTGAGTTCTACAACTGAGGTTCTGAAACTGAACCCTCAGTTGTCTTCCTTGTATTTAGTCAGTTGAGTTTGAACCCTCAGATGACTTCCTTTTCATCTGATGTTCTCTTCCTCTTTACTGCTTCTCATCTGATGAACGCTTAGTTGGTTTCCTTCACAACTAATGTTCTGAAGACTTCCACCTCATTCCATCTGAACATATGAACTCTCAGTTGTCTTTCATGACAACTGATGTTCTGATTGGGTGATGCCTTGTTGCCATCTTCAGCTGGAGACCTGTAAAGATAAAATCTTAACTTTGCTCAAACAGCGAGCCTAATTTCTAACATTAGGTTCTGGCAACATCTACTCGGTTGGGGTCAGTCGGTTTTGAAATTCATCAAAACTCTTACTAATAAATTTCCCAACATACCCAAAATTTTCTTTCAAGCCAGATATGACCATTACGAATGTTTAGTTATGCCGTTTAGTTGGCTAGTGCTCCGTAGTATTCATGCACCACATGAATAGAATTTTACACCTAGAGTTAGAAAAATTTGTTTTAGTATTCTTCGACGATAATTTCGGTTACCCCAAGAATGAAGAGAAGCGTGAAGAACACTTGCGAATAGTACTAGAAACGCCTAGAGTTGAGAAACTATATGCCAAGTTCGGTAAGAGCAAGTTCGATTGAAGAAAGTGAAGTTTCATTGATATATAGTGTCAACAGAAGGCGTTAAGATAAATCCAGCCAAGGAGGAGGCAGTACTCTAATGGAAATGGTCTACCAATCTGAATGAAATAAGAAGTTTCCTAGGTTGGACAGTTATAATAGAAGTTTCCATTAAGGAATTTTCTATGATTACTAAGACTTATGACACGACTACATAGAAGGAAAAGAAGTATAGATGTACAGACAAGTGTGAGATAAGTACGCAGACATTCAAGAAAAGGTTGATCATTACCCCAGATTTAGCCCTCCTAGAAACGACAAAGAATACGAGGTAGATACCAATGCTACGAAGAACAGGTTAGGATGGTATGAATGCAAGATGAGAGAGTGATAGCTTACGCTTCACGACACATTAACCTCAGGAAATTGAGTATCCAACCCACGACTTAGAGCTTGCAGCCGTAATACATGAAATGAAATTTGGACACACCATCTATATGGTGTAAGGGATGAGATCTTCACAGATCAAAAAAAAAAAAAAAATTGGAGTGTGTATTCGAGCACAGGAATTAACATAAGACAAAGAAGATGGCTCGAACTAGTAAGATATTATGATTGTGAAAATAATTACCATCTAGGTAAAGCTAAGGGTAAGAATAGATACGCTAAGTCGTAAGACTCCGACTAAGTTTAGGTATCTTGACGTCGGAGAAGAAACGCTTATACGAGGATTCGAGACGATGGATATAGAAATGCATGATGCATCAGCATCGATCACAAGGCAAATAGCGGCACGAGTAGCTATGCCAATTTACGAGAAAGATTATAAGTATCTAGAGAAAGGACGAGTCAATGGATAAGGCTCGACTAAGGAAAAGAATGGATAAACCAGACAGCGACTCTGAAACAATGAGTACTATGATAGAAATTAAAGAGTAGACTTAGTTTTTCCGATGACGAAGAATTTAAGATTTAAGAAAGGATTTTCAGTGGAATAGAATGAAACGAGACGTTGTTTCGTTGATAGAAAGATGTTTAGTTTATAAGTAGGAGAAAGCTTTTCACTGACAACTATACGAGTTGTGATAACTGTTAAGGTATTTCGGAATGGAAATAGAAGGATATGGTTATGATTTTATGACAACGAGATGTTTGTAGGTCATAAGGCAGTAAAGTGAGATAACAAACTTAACGTTAGTACCGTTTCTCACCTCCAGTTGGAGGGACAGTCCGAGGAAACAATTTAGATACTCGTTGATATGCTAAGAACGATAATATTAGCCGAAGAGCGAATTGAAGAACACGTAGCCAACAACCGAATTGTTATAACAATAATTATTAAGCTACGATAAGTATTACGCTTTACGAGACCTTGTAGAGGAAGAAGTTTTAGATAACTGCTTATGGTCATCTTTCAAGTAAAGGAAAGAACCTAGGACCAGTTACGGTCAGTGAAATGATCGAGATCATTCGATAGATTCGAGTCAGAAAAACACGAGTTTAAAGAAGATAAAAGTCTTAGGTATATGCGACAATTCAAACGTAATAATCGAGAAGGAAAATAAAAACTCCTTAAGATTTCTTCGTTAATGAGAGACATTAGATTCGTGTCAAGTAAAACTTCGACGCAGAATATTATAATTAGCAATAACTTGGAAAAGATAGTTTCCAATACAAATAGTTATAGCTTTATCACCAAATTTATGAAATACTTATTTTATGTATATCTCATTTGAGAAGAAGTATGTACGTTCGATTCTATTCACAAAGTTCTATCAGCAAGACGTTGATCTTGAAATCGACTTAAGTTATTAGGAAAGATCGAAAACGATCTTGGATCGAAAAGCGCAAAAGTTAAGGAGCAAGTCGAGACAATTATTAATAACGCTATAAGATTATCACAGGCAGAAGAAAGCCATGTGAGAATTCGGAAAAGAGTTGAGTAAGAAGTACTCCAAGCAGTTTAAGAAGATAAGAAAATTTCGGGACGAAATTTTTCGTAAGGGGGGTAGGATGTAATACCCCAGAAATTTTGTACTGACTTAAAATTTTTGTAATACCCCGAAAATTCCTTACGATCTCAAAATTTTAAAGTTAATAATAAAAATAGCTTGGCACGCCTAAGTTTACGATTTTGAATTCTAAGACTAACGGTCGAATCCGTTTCCGAAAATAAATTACGGAAGTCAGCTAGACGACTACTGTATTTAGGGTTAGCACGTACGAAAAATTTTTAGTTCTTGAACTCAGAACGGAAAACCGTCTGATTTTTACATTCACGAAATCGCGATACGAACTCGCCCGAGAAAGTTCATTTTTATGATTTTCCGGACGAAACTCGGACTGTGTCGTCCCGAGTTTTTGTCGGAATTAAAATTTTAAATATTATTTTCCGATTAAGTTTAGTACGTTAGAATTTTTGGACGAATCGGATCGTGACGATTTTGTGCCGAGCTACGTTTTTCGTCGTTCGATTTTCGTAACGTCGTATCGCACCGGAAAAGCGCATAATTCTCTTTTTCTCTCCCTCATGACCGACCTCACCTCACTCTCTTACACTAGATATTTCATTTTTATATAGTATAAACTTGGTGACTATTGTCCTTTTAATTTTTATACTTTACACCTAAGTTTAGATTTATGTTATATCATATTAAGTCATCTTCCACCTCACTCCCTCCCTCCCAAAAACCGATCCACACACACACTTGCATACACTCTCTCTTTTCTTCATTTTCTCCATTGAAGAGTTCTAGTTCTTGGACAAGAAAAATCATACAAGTCTCCAATCCTCCATCAAAGTCTATTTCTTCCTTTGTTAATCCTCAAGGTAATTGTCTCCTCTATATTTCTATCCATCCAAAATCCATTTCTTTTTATTTCTCTTTGGATCGAAATTTAGGGATAGTGGAATTAGATGTTTGATCTTCGTTTAGTGAAATTAGATGTGTTAGATGTGATAATTAGGGATTAAAATTGATTGAAATCAAGAACCCTAATTGCTAGACAAGTACCAAAATTTAGGACATTTTGGTGGGTTAATTGAATTCTTAAATTGATGTTATAATCATGCTTAGAAAGTGTTCGATTAGGGATTAAAACAAAAAGAAATCGAAAGCCCTTTGATTTGATGAAAACCAATTTAGGGTTTAGGGTTTGAAATTGGGGATTTTCAATTTCATGTTGCAATTGGACTTCAATTGTTTAAAGGATGATATAATAGTATGATTAAGAGATAAATGATGTTAATTGATGAAGAAAAACACCCTCTTTATTTATGAGATAATACCGAAAATTATTGAGAAAATAGGGGTTTGCATGTAGTTGATTTAGATGATGTTTTGTTGATGAAATAATGTTGTAATTAATATTAATTGTTGATATGAATTTATTTAGAATTTTCTAAAAATATTTCGTGAGTCGTAAGAGACGAAGAACTCAATTTAAGTTGAGATGTAGTAATGATATGAAGTGATGATTTGCATGAAAATGAATCTCGTTAGATGTTGTTTGATGACGTAAATTTTGAACCAAATCCGATAACTTTTAAAATCGCGTAAGAGACGAACAATTAGTCGTAATTAATAACCGAGAAGTCGAATAAGAATTCTAACTTGATAATATTGTTTATTATGGGCTAAGGTACGACTTTGTAGTTGACGCATGAGCTTTCGAGCTATTATAATATGAGTTATAGTGATAGTCGAGAACTAGAAACGAGAAATTGTTAATTGCTTTGGTTTAGTACTTGATAGTTGAAAGCCGACGTTTAGAACGTCGTGCTATTGGACGAGTTTTGAAAAGGAGTTCATCACGTACGGGGGTACGTGTTGACTGCTTTGAGAGTCAAGTTTCATGAGGAATCGAATACGAGAACTTAGAATCAACTTAGGAAGTTATACGTCGATTCTATCGAGCAACTAGGGTTAGCGCGGCAGTTTTGCGACCCTTTCCGGAAACTGTAATAACTTCTAGCTCGTTTATCGGATTTGGGATCCGTAAATTGGAGCGTAAACTAGATTTCTCAAGCTTTCCAACGATACAGGGCTCATCCCCTGTTTCCAGTTCCCCTGTTCTGAGCAGTCCCCAGAGTTACTGCCTTGCGCAGTGATTTTTCAGAATTCATTCTTCTAAGTTGTTTCGTTCGCAACTTAGTTTCTTTCGATCGTTTAAGCCATAATAACTTGACGACTATCTGCCTACTGACCTCAGTGTCAAGTACGGAGCCTTGAGTGCTAAACGAGACGAGTTTGTATCTCGTATCCGTTAAAGTAAAGAAATTTAGTTAAGCGTGAAAATGCCTAAATCGTCTAAAGAACTAAAACTTAATTTCCTAAGTTGATTTCCTTTCCAACTTAGTTCCTTTTGATCTTTTAAGTCGTATTGAGCTATCGAATACCCTCTCTACTGACCTAAGAGTTGAGTATGAGACCTTTCGAGTTTTAAACGAGATTTGTTCGAGTCTCTTTCCCGTTTAATTAAAATGAAACTAGTAAGCGTGCAAATTGCCTAAAGAAATGAAACGACTAAAGCCTATTTCGATTTTCATTGATCGATCATCTTTTACGACCCGATTTTAAGTGTTATTATTTTACGATGAAGGATGAAGCCAGCAGTAAGAAAAGGACGGAAGATCATGAGATCGGAAGCTAGTACTTATTAGTTCTGTATCACAAGGTGGGCTTTTATCTATATCAAATAAAATGTGGGTTTTTCCACAACTCGAAAGTATTATTTATCGCTTTGATAATTGTGTTTTCAAAGTGATAATCTTGGCATAAACTGTTTCAACTATTTTATGTGAGTTCTCTTGTACCTATCTGAGTTAACCTTCGGGTTTACCAGATTTTTGAGTTAACCTTCAGGTTTTCCAGACTTTTAAGTTAACCGCTAGGATGTTAACTTTCGATCGGCTCTGAGTTAGCTATTAAGTGCTTTCCAGAGTTAGTGCACTTTGTAACCTGTGGTGTATGCGGTATCCTGTTGAGGGGTAACCAGCCACGGTGAATTAGCTTTGGTCAAGATTGAACATAACATACTCTAAAAAAAATGCTTGCGCAAGCTGCTTTATACAAATCAGTCAGAAAATGTTTAGTAGGCACGGGCCATTTCATAAAAACCCCGATGCGCTACGGTTATAAAATGCCAGATTATTTATACTTATGAATTATGTTTTCGGCAACATGGCCACTAAGTACTTTTGTACTTAGCCCTGCATATGTTTTCTAAATGTGCAGGTTGAAGCGATGGAAGCGGCGAGGGTTGAATAAAGTTGTTTTAGGAAGACTGTAGTTAGTATGAACCACAAATTCCGCTGCAGAACTCTAGTGTTTTTGAAATACAGTTATGTTATCACTGTAGACTAAGATCTGTCTTAACTTAGTTTCTTTCGGTGTACTTCTGTCGAGTAATCTTTTGAGATTAACTCTTCCTTTATGTAAATAAAGTCTTGTTCATAGTATGCATAATGTCTCTTATGTATGTTTAGTTTAGTTAGTCCCCTTCTTCCCCGTTTCTTTAATCCAATCCCAGTCGCACCTCGGCTTCTGCCGTCCCTCGGGATTTGGGGCTGTGACAGAGTGAGACAATTCGAGAAGCTATTGTAAGTTATCTTATAGTCTTTACAATCTAAATGTTTTCATTGTAACTTGATATCTTAAGTAGTTCTCATTAAAATTTTACAAGTTATTTTTATACGAAAAAATGAAAGAGCTATCTAAACAAGATGATGGAAATTCAAGTGATTGTGATGTTGTGCACGATGCTGATGATGCTTTTGCAAAGATAATGGGCAAGGATAAAGATGGACGATTGCGTATGTTTGGTATGGGAGTGAAGACAGGTGATATTTATGGTGGGAGACCTAGTCGTGATGCACTTTACAGAAAATCCATGGAAGAGAAGGAAGAAATGAGAACTCTTAAACAAAAAGTTGAAGAGTTGACAGCTTTATTGTCTAGCAAATCAAACTCGGATGGACAAATTGAGACACAAAGAGCTCCAATTTCAACTCGCAACAATAAAACTTCATCTGGTTCAAGCAGTCGTCCAACTCGTATAAGGGTAACTACAAGAAATAGTATTATTTATTACACCAAAATAACTATATGCATATTTTCAATTATGTCATTCCTATGCTTTAAATTTCAGGTTGGAGCTTACGTAAAACTGAAAAGTCTTGTTAATTTGAATGAAATTGTTGCAATTGGCATTGTGAAAGCAATAGGAAATGTTGAGCTAAATGGTAGGGATCTTGGGCCTGGAATTTGTGAGGTAGTGGTTCAAATAATTTTGTAGAATGAAGAAATGTTGATTTATCCAACAGACATTCATGAAACAATTGGAGATTCTATTGGAGCACCGATTGCTTGGCCATTATCATTGGTATGTTGTGCTCTCTAAATTATAAAAAGTTTGTTTGCTTTCAATCTAATTGGTGATTTATGTGCTGCTTATATTTTGAACATTTTATTGGTAATTTTTGTCTACTCTTTTCAATATTCAGATGGCACTGGATGAAGATGAATATTGATGGAGTAACAAGATTAGAGGACTTCATAGAGGTGTTATTTTTGCATTTCGTATTCTTCTATATGACTATTTAGGAATTCTTGTGGATGTTAGACATGAATGATATGACTTTATATCGAGTTGTCGTTTGAATTGTTTAGTTATTGAAATGTTGATGACATTATAGAAATTAAAGTTTTCTTATGTATATGTGTGGTATTATTTATTTATATATCAATAAGATATGATATAATTGTAATCGTACATGAGATGTGTTGATATGTCATACAAGGCACATGTAAGTGCCTTTATATACTAATTTCGGGGCATAAAAGTTTTTATACTACAAATAAAAGTGTCTCTAATTTCTTTTGAATGCCAAAATAAGTGCCTTATGTGTTCATCTCAAGACACATATAAGTACCTCATAATATTAATTTGGGGACATTAAACGAATTTTACGGCTACACATTTTGTGTCTCGATACTTAAACAAAAGATACAAATAAGTGTCCCGTAATATTAATCTGGGGACATAAAATGAATTTTGAGGCTACACATTTTGTGCCTCGATACTTAATTAAAAGATAAAAATAAGTGTCCCGTAATATTAATTTGGGGACATAAAACGAATTTTGAGGCTACACATTTTCTGCCCCGATACTTAAACAAAAGACACAATTGAGTGCCCCGATAGTTCATTTGAAGACACAAATAAATATCCCTACAAACTTATCAGTATATGTCGAAACATATTAAAGGGCATTTTTATGTGCCTCATGAAATACATCTCGGGGCATTTTAAATTGTCGGGTAATCTATCTATATAGAGGCACTTAAAAAGTGTCCCGAACCCTATTAGGACACGATACTTGGAGGCACATGTACTAGTGCCCCAAAAATAAGAAGTGCCCCAATAGAGCACATATTGGGGCACTTTTTGGTGTCTAGAAATCCATTTTTTGTTGTAGTGCCAACAAGGAAGTAATTCGTGCCTTGGAGGTGAAGGAAACATGGAGATAACTTCTACCCAGATTAGGAAGCAAAAGGATAAGGAAGAGATCTTACCGATAAGGAAACAAATATTTCCCAGTCCTACTCGGCCAAGGAAGAAAACTGCCAGCTGTCAATTGAAGGCTTTTATGTGGGTTTTTAAGGTTTTAAGCCTATGATCCTTGTACTCTATAAATATGTTCGTGCATGCAGTCTTAAGAACACTACTTTATACACCTTTACAACTCTATATCATTTTTACTTTACTTTTCTGCTGTTAAGTCCTAGTTTGGGCAGACTATCGTTTAGTATTAATTCAAGTATGTTTTCTTCTATCTCTTTTGCTATTGTTACTTACTTTATGTCTAGCTAAACCTATAGATCTGGGTTTAGGTAGAGGATATGTGATTTAAGTTTTTATTAACTTGTGAGGTCTAATTGGGCAAGATAGCTATATATATGTGTGTTCCCGCGACGTTAGGCAATAATTTCAAAGCAGTCTGTTTGAGCCAAGAGAACATACTGCAGATAGGCAATTGGAGTGCGGTAGATTCCTTAAAAGGGAGGTAGCTTAGACCAAGAGGGACCGGGAGAGGTTTGCCTCACGCTTCTTGAGGGCGGCAAATCTCAGGTTGAACTTGGGCGGAGCCGAACAAAGTACGCTGACGCTGGTGAAAAGTCAGAGCGGGATCCTCGTATCTCATAGGGCCGGAATGGGTTCGTCTCGTGCCCAAGGCTGCCTGTCCATACTACACCCCTTTTGTAGGATCCTCGGGGGGGTGGGTTGGGCAAGTAAGGAGGATTGTTTAGGGATTCCAATCAATTCTCAGAAGTAAGGACGAGCTGGGCAAGTCGTGGCTGTAGGCGTGACAACGTGACAGTAGGACTACGACGCAGTTTGCCTATAACCGTTGACACACATACATAGCAAATATCTTTGCACCTATGATCGAGTTACACTTGTTCACATTGAATCGAACCTAAATCCAGATTGCCTTTTATTCCTAGTAGTTTGCTTGTTTAGTTTCAGAATTTACTTTTCTTTGATTTGCCAAGGCGATAGTAGAAATAGACCGAACCAACACTGTGACAGGATACTTCAAGAGAATATTGCATCAATTTCTCGTGGGATCGATCCTTACTTACCGACTAGCTGATCCTAGGAAGTGGGCAAGGAAAATACAAATTGTATTTTGCCGCAGCTAAATGACGGTCACGTCAAAGATGGAGGAGCTGGTGAGTTAAACGGCCCATGTTTCGTCAATCTCATTATGTGCGAGTGGCCCCAAGTTTGAAGACTTGTATTTAATTAGTTTAAATGACTTTTACTATTTAATTGTTATTTTCGTGGATTTATTTAGGGTGGCCGAAATTGGGCCTTAGTTGAGTCATTTTTTATTATCAAACCTTATTTAGACTAGGGCTTTGTTTATTTATTAGGTTAGAAGTTATTTTTCATGTTTAGTATTCTAGTAGGGTTAGGATTCGCCACATTATATAAAGGGGCTTTGTCATGAACGAAAATATACCTTTGATCATTAATATAAGTGTGAGTTTTATTCTCTCTTGAGAGTTTTCGAGTTCTTCTTGGTTTTGCCAAGACGAGTTCAACTATCGGCGAATCAACGAGTCAATCATCCTTCGTTGTGTGTCATTCATCATCCTCAAGTTGCTGTATCAATTACACGTTGGGTTTTAGGAGACAATCTATCCGCCTAATTCACTTCACGAATTAGATATAGAGGTTTTGAGATTCTTCCAACTATCTGTTTGTTCAAGTCTTCCGTCTGTGATCGAAGATCTTATCGTGCGCGTGCCGAATTCTCACATTTTTGGGTACCATCTCGGTTCAAATAGAATGAAGCCACTCCCTCTATCCGAACCGTCATAACTTTATGTGTGCACTACCTTGGCTTGATCGGAGCTCAAGGCCAATCGTTAACATAACACGTCCCATACTTGGTCAACCACAAGCAATTGAGCATAAAAACATTTAAGCATGCATATCAAGTAAAGAGCTTTTTGGGCTTAATAACCCGAAATGTTACCTCGTGGGAATCTAACCCACACTTGAAAATAGGATAACCCATATTTCACTTCTGAAGAGATAAATCCGATCCTTGAGTAATATTGCCAAAGTCTCCTACATAACGATCTTAACAATCTTAGGCATTTAACTCAAGGAAAAGATTAACGGGCTACAACAATATCTCAGGTCTACCTATTCCCGATTTATCCTTAAATCTTAAGAAAACTAATGAGGAATCTCCTCATGTCTTTAATTCATAAACGCGGATCAAAAGTCCAAGATCTTGAAACAACATGATTTAGAAATTCATGCCATGCTATGTCATGTGATGCACGTGCTTATATAAATACTTGGCATATGCTTTCATTATTCAAGTCATTGTATGAAGTAAAAATCATACAATATTATAAGCATGAGATTTAGAAGCGAAATCTATCTTTGAAATTTCTACAGGCAATTGGCGTGCATAAAAATAGTTTAAGTCGTCCTCTTCGAAAGATCACCATTTTCTATACAGTAAACATGTAAGTATGTAATATATCACTCTGGAATCCTTGTACTTTATACTTCAACACTCATTTGGCCTCACATTAAACTGATTAACAGTTTCAGAGTTATGCTTATGAGAAGATAGGTCACTACACAATATTAGTTCTTAAGGGCCTGAATTTGATTGATTTGAAAACGTATTAAATAATCTCATTTTTAGGGCCAAATTTTCGGGGTTCTACACTCCTACTCTTAAAAATGGTTTACCTGTTGCATGCCTTGAGAAAGAAGTTGTAGATCTTGAGATAGAGAAATGGAAAACTGCTATTATACTCTATGTGTGTCACAGCCCCATATCCCGAGGGACGGCAGAAGCTGGGGTGCGACTAGGGTTGGATTCAAGAAGCGGGGAAGAAGGGGACTGACTAATTAAACATACATAAAAGACATCATACATTCAATGAACAAGACGTTACTATTAAAAAGGAAGAGTTAATCACGAAGGATTACTCGACAGAAAGTACTCGAAAGCATCTAAGTTAAAGATTACAGACTTAAACTACAGTGATTCACTAAATGTACATAACGTCAAAAAGGTCTAGAGTTTTGCAGCGGAAAGTAGGTCATAAGCTAAAGCATTCTTAACTTCTTAACTCAACTCAACTTCAACCACCGCCGCTCTCGTCGCTTCAACCTGCACATTTAGAAAACATATGCAGGGCTAAGTACAAAAGTAGTTAGTGGGCACGTTGCCAAAAACATAATCATAAGTAAAGATAATCTGGCATTTCATAATTTGTAGCACATCGGGGTTTTATTTAAAATTAGCCCGTGTCTACTAAAACATTTTCTGACTCATTTTCATAATTTGGCTTGATCAAGCACTTTTTATAGATGTTACGTTCAAATCTTGACCAATTCTCATTCACCGTGGCTGGTTACCCCTCAACAGGATACCACATACACCACAGGCTATAAAGTGCACAAACCTTGGAAAGCATATAGCTAACTCAAAGTCGATCGATAGTTAACATCCAAGCGGTTAACTCATAAATTCTAGAAAACACGAATGTTAACTCGGATAGGTACAAGAGAACTCACATAAAACATAAAACAGTTCATGCCATAATTATCACTTTGAAAACACGGATATCAAAGCAATAAAGAAAGGTTTTCGAGCATAGCTCATTTTGTTTGATATATAAAAGCCCACCTCGATGATACAGAACTATTAAACAGGTTTCCGTTCTTCTGTTCTTCAGTCCTTTCCTTAGTGCTGGCTTCTTCCTTCATCATAAAATAATCAAACTTTAAATTCGGTCGTAAAAGATAATCGAACATGGAATTCGAATTAGGTTTTAGTCGTTTTGTTTCTTTAGGCATTTGCACGCTACTAGTTTCATTTTAATTAAACGGGAACGAGACTTGAACAAATCTCGTTTAGAACTTGAAAGGTTTCATACTCGACTCTTAGGTCAGTAGAAAAGATAGTCGTTAACTTATTACGGCTTAAACGATCGAAAGAAACTAAGTTGCGAAGAAAACAACTTAGGAAATCAAATCCTGAAAAATCACTGCGCATTACAGTAGTTCTGGGGACTGCCCAGAACAGAGAAATTAGAAACAGGGGATAAGCCCTGATCCGTTAGAAAGCTTGGGAATTATAGATTACTCTCCAATTTACGGATCTCAAATCCGATAAACGAGCTAAAAGATATTACAGTTTCCGGGAAGGGTCGCAAAACTGCCGCGACTAACCCTAGTTGCTCGATAGAATCGACGTATGACTTCCTAGGCTCGTTCTATGTTATCGAATCTACATTTTCACGATTTTAGCATTTCAAGGCAGTCAACACGTACTTCCGTACGTGAAGAACTCCTTTTTACCGTTCGTCTATTAGCACGACGTTCTAAACATCGGCTTTCAAACTAACAAGTACTATACCAAAATCAAGTTAACAATTCTCGTTTCTAGTTCTCGATTATAACTACAACTCATTATATAATAATCCGGATCGTCATGTCGCCAACTACAAAGTCGTTCCTTAGTTCATAGTAAGCATTATTATCTAGTTAAAAACCTTAATCGACCTTTTGATTATTACTTACGTTCAATTGATCGTCTCTTACGAAATTTCCAAAGTTATCGGAACTCATTCATTTTCTACGACATTAATCATCATCTAACGTAGATCATTATTACGTATATCATTACCTTATAACATCAACTAATATCAACTTAATTCGAGTTCTCAGTCTCTTATAATTTCCATTATAATTTTAGATTAAATACAATTAATTTCTATCATCAACTATTATCATTAGGAACCATAATCTATCATCATTTCCTTAATCAAAGATCAAACTACATAAACCCCTATATTTTTTTCCTCATTTTCGGTACTAACAATTAATTAGGTAAAGTGATTTTCTTCTTTAATTAACTCCATTTATCCATTTATCATACTTATACAACACCAATTAATCAATGATCATACTATTACAACATCAATTGAGAAATCAAGTGAAACCCTAGCCCTAAATTTCGGTGGGCATCAATTACATAGGGGAATCCATTTATTTTTGCATCATTCTTCAATTAAACATCTCCTAAGATCAATTATACATTCAATTTTAGAATTAAATCATCCTAACCTAAACCCCTAAAGTCGATTTCTATGTAAAATTAGGGTTATTGATTTTCTTTTACTTTTAACCCTAGAATATCTATTACTAACATATCCATAACATGAATTAAAGATCAAAACATCACTACATCATCATCTATAATCCGATCCTCAAGAAAAATTAGAAGAAAGGAAAATTAATTGGATAGAATAAGAGAGTAGGAGATTACCTTAAACTTTAGTGAAGGAAATTAGAAGATTGATGGAAGATGATGAACTTCTGTGAAAATTCCTTGTCAAAAGCTTGAAGATCCAACAATGGTGGAGAGAAAATAGGAGAGAGAGATGTATGTATGTGTGTGTTCGGTTGTGTTGAGAGAGAGAGTGAGGAAGATGACTACTTAATGTATTATGTTATATCATTTAAGTTAATAGGTGTAAAGTTAATTAAAATATCTAATGGTGAGTCATAAGGTAAAATACTATATAGATATGAAATATCAAGCTTGTGAGAGAGGGAGAGGTCGGCTAAGAGGGGAAGAAAAAGGGGAAAATACGCATTTTTCCGATGCGATACGACGTTACGGAATTCGAAAGATGAAAAACGTATCTTAGCACATTATCGTCAAATTCCGATTCTACCATAAATTCTAACGTATTTAACTTATTCGGAAAGTAATATTTAAAAACTTAATTCCGACAAAAACTCCGGACGTCACAGTCCGAGTTTCGTCCGGAAAATCAAAAAAAACGAACTTTCTCGGCGAGTTCGTATCGCGATTTCGTGAATGTAAAAATCAGACGGTTTTCCGTTCTGAGTTCTATAACTAAAAAGTTTTCGTACGCGATAACCCTAAACACAGTAGTCATCTAACTGACTTCCGTAATTTATTTTTGAAAACGGATTTCACTGTTGGTTTTAGAATTCAAAATCGTAAACTTAGGCGCGCAAAGCCATTTTTATTATTAACTTTAAAATTTTAAGACTGTACGGAATTTCTTGGGTATTACATCCTACCCCCCTTGCGAAAAATTTCGTTCCGAAATTTGCATACCTTCTGCAAAAAGATGAGGATATCTCTCCTTCATCTTCTCCTCGAGCTCCCACGTGGCTTCTTCTTGCCCGTGGTGGTTCCATAGCACTTTAACGATTGGTTTTGATTTGGTCCTTAATTCTTGGACTTTCCTATCCAAAATCGATATCGGCTTCTCTTCGTAGCTTAGATCATATTCAAGAACTACGTCTTACTGATTAATGACGTGCTTAGGGTCATAGACGTATTTTCTCAATTGAGAAACGTAAAAATACGTTGTGGACACTTCCTAGACTTGGCGGTAAGGCCAATCTATAAGCGACGGGTCCTATTTTCTCGAGGATTTCATAAGGTCCTATGAACCTTGGTCTTAGTTTACCCTTAACTCCGAATCTAAGGATTCCTCTGGTCGGTGATATCTTAAGAAAAACTTTATCTCCTATTTCAAACTCAAGATTGGTTCGACGATCATCGGCATAAGACTTCTGTCGGCTCTGAGCTTCTTTCATTCTATCACGTATCTGCCGAACGATCTCAATCATCTCATTTACTGCATCTGGGCCTAGGTTCTTTCTCTCACCTACTTCGTCCCGATAAAGTGGTGATCTACATTTCCTTCCATACAAAGCCTCATACGGCGCCATTCCTATCGTGGCCTGATAGCTGTTGTTGTAAGCAAATTCGACTAAGTGTAGGATTTCTTCCTAATTCGCGCCTCGGTCCAAAACCACTGTCCTTAACATATCGACTAAAATCTGAATCGTTCTCTCGGACTGTCCATCTGTCTGTGGGTGAAACGTTGTACTGAAATTAAGTTCTGTTGCCAATTCTTTCTGCATCGTAATCCAAAATCTTAAGGTAAATTTAGCGTCTCTATCTGATATTATGATCTTCGGTACTCCATGCAGACGTACAATCTCTCTGACGTACAACTGAGCTAGTTTCTCTGATCCGTAGGTAGTCTTAATCGGCAAGAAATGTGCTGACTTCGTAAGTGTATCGATAATCACCCAAATTGCTGTGTTTCCTCTTCTTGACTTAGGCAAGCCTGTGACAAAGTCCATAGCTATGCCTTCCCATTTCCATTCTGGGACATCTAATGGTTGCAGCAATCCATACGGTCGTCGGTGTAAGGCCTTAACTTGCTGACATGCCAAACATCTTTCTACAAACGAGGCAACATCTCGTTTCATTCCATTCCACCAGAAATTCCTTCTCAAATCTTGATACATTTTCGTACTTCCTGGGTGTGCTGTGTACGGCGTATCGTGAGCCTCACTCAAGATTTCGTTCTTCAGTTCGCTGTCGTTATCAGGAATACAAATTCTGCCTTCATAAAGGATCGCATTTTCTGGTGCTTCGGAATATCCATCTGGTTTCTCCGTTCTTATCCTTAATCGCAACTTTTCCATTGACTCGTCCTTTCTCTGAGCACTGATGATTCTTTCTCTCAAATCTGGTGTAGCTTCTAATGCTGCTATCTGACTTGTTATCGTAGCTGGCGTGTCGAGCACTTTGATATCCATCTTCTCAAATTCTCGCACTAAAGTTTCTTCCTCTACAAAGAGGCATCCTAACTTCGTTGGAGCCTTGTGACTCAATGCGTCTGCTACCACATTAGCCTTTCCGGGATGGTAGTTGATTCCGCAGTCGTAATCCTTAACTAGTTCGAGCCATCTCCTTTGTCTCATATTCAGTTCTTTCTGTTAGAAAAAGTACTTCAGACTCTTATGATCAGTGAATATCTCAACCCTTACACCATAGAGATGGTGTCTCCAAATCTTCAACGCATGTACCACGACTGCGAGTTCTAAGTCGTGGGTTGGGTACTCAACTTCGTGTGGTCGAAGTTGTCGTGAAGCATAAGCTATCACTCGTCCATCTTGCATTAAGACATAACCTAATCCATTTTTTTAGGCGTCGGTGTAAACCACATACTCTCTGTTTGCGTCTGGAAGAGCTAATACTGGCGCTATGGTTAGCTTTTCCTTAAGCGTTTGGAAACTCTTCTCACACTCGTCCGTCCATTTAAATTTGGTTTCCTTCCTGAGTAGCTATGTCATTGGCCTGGCAATCGTGGAGAATCCTTCGATGAATCTTCTGTAGTAGCCTGATCTCATTCGGACTCGTTGGTGACTTCCAGTTGTGCACTGCCTCTACCTTGGCTGGATCCACTTTGATTCCTTCCGCCGATACTATGTGTCCAAGGAACATTACTTCCTTCAGCCAAAAATCGCATTTACTGAATTTGGCGTAGAGTTTCTCAGTTCTTAGTGTTTCCAACACTATCCGTAGATGTTCCTCGTGCTCCTTTTCATCCTTAGAGTAAACGAGGATGTCGTCGATGAACACTAAAATGAATTTATCCAAGTAAGGGTGAAAAACTCTATTCATAAGATCCATGAATACAGTTGGAGTGTTGGTCAAACCAAATGGCATTACTAGAAATTCGTAATGACCATATCGGGTTCTAAAGGCGGTCTTCGGTACGTCTTCAGGTATGATCTTCAGCTGATGGTACCCTGACCTTAAATCTATTTTGGAGAAGACTCCTGCACCCTTGAGCTGATCGAACAGATCCTCGATCCTTGGCAAAGGATATTTGTTCTTAAGTGTGATCTTGTTCAGTTCTCGATAATCTATACACATTCTCATTGATCCGTCCTTTTTCCTAACAAACAACACGGGTGCTCCCCAAGGTGAGACGCTTGGCCTGATGAAACCAAGGTCTAGCAATTCTTGTAATTGGATTTTGAGCTCTTCTAGTTCTTTTGGTGCCATCCTATATGGAGCTTTAGATTTAGGAGCTGCTCCTGGTTCTAAGTCGATCGTGAAGTCCACGTGACGATCTGGTGGCAATCTTGGTAACATTTCTTTAAAGACATCTTCGTATTCATTCACAACTTTTACGTCTTGGATGGTCTTCTCGGCTCCTGGCTCCCCGACTAGGTACACGAGATAAGTTGTGGTACCTTTCTTCTTCATAAGTTTCGTGGCTTGAAGGGCTGATATAATTAGTACGCCTCTACCCATGGAAATTTCATGGAATTTGGTTGGTTCTTTACCCGGGGGTTGAAAAGAGATTTTTCTCTCGTTGCAGAGAATCGTGGCATAATTCTCTGACAACCAATCCATTCCTAGGATTATATCTACGTCCCACATTATCATAACGTTTAAGTTGTTCGCCTTAACCTTAAGAGTTCTGATTTCTAAATCTAGGTTAGAGCAAACATGCGTGGAAGTAGTGATCTCTCCTGAAGGTGTAGCTACTTTCATAGAATGTGCAGCTCTTACAAGTCTGATGTCTAAGTTATCGGCACACGAGCCAGCAATGAAAGAATGCGATGCGCCAATATCAAACAGTATCTTAATAGGGATGTTGTGTAGTTTTCCCATACCGGCTAGGTTGCCTTTTCCCTTGTGCTGGCCACCCTGTTTGATAGCGCATGCCCTCGCATTCTGTTGCTGCTGTGATGCTGCTGGAACTGCTATTGGTTCATTTGCTGCTGCGGCTGTGCTTGTATGGCTCTGAGAGGTATGGCTTGCAGCGGTTTCAGGCAATCTTTTTTCATATGTCCCTTCTGTCCGCAGTTGAAACAGTTAGGGGTGCCTATCTAACAAACTCCGGGATGGGCTCTGTTGCACTTAGGGCAGACAGGAATAGTAACCCTCCCTGGGTTAGTTCCTCCCTGGTTGAAGTTTTGTTGCTGCCCTTGCGGCTGGTTCTATTGACCGTTGCCCTTCCATGGTGCGTTCTGCTTATTTCCCTGAATAAACAACCCTGACTGGTTGTTTCCCTGCCACGGTCTTTTGTTGCTGTTGTTGTTGTGGTTATTGTTCTGACTAGGCTGCTGATAGCCCTGCTGAATGCCCCTTTTCTGATTACCCTGGTTGTTATAACTCTGATTGTAGCCTCCGCTACCTCCTCCATTCCACTTCCTCTTTTCCCTGATAGTTGCTATTATTGTTGTTATAATAGCCTCGGTTTTGGTTCTGTGCTGGAGCTGGTGCAGTTGGTACAACTTTCTTCTCGTCAGGCACTACGGCCTCCATTTCCAATGCTCTTCCCAAAATGTCAGTGTAGCCTAGTCCCCCATGACTAGCTAACGCGATTCCCAGTTCATGTCGTAGTCCCCCTTGGAATTTCTTTGATAATTTCTCATCGGTATCAACCTGAGTCGGCACATACCTAGACAGCTCGCAAAACTTGGCGTCATACTCTGTTACGGTTAGCTTTCCTTGCTTCAAACTATAGAACTCGGCTTCCTTCTGAGCTCTATACATCTTGGGTACGTACTTATCAAATAGTATTTCTTTGAATTCTTCCCACATGAAACGAGCCAGCTGCTCTGCGGGTTTCACCTTCTGCCTTGCTTCCCACCAATAATCTGCCGATCCAGTTAGTTGAAACGCGACACATAGCATTCTCTCCTCATCAGTACATCTGAGGAGTTTGAATATCTTCTCTGTAGATCTCACCCATAGCTCAGCATCGCTAGGGCTGCCCGTTCCATTAAACATCGGGGGGTTTCGTTTGAGGAATAAATCCTCAATATCCCTACGGGGTGGTGGTGGAGGTGGTGGTGATGGGGATGGTGATGGGGTATCATTCTGTTCGTGCTCTTGTTCTCTGTCGTTCTCCGGTTGACGTCTCCCACTTTCTCGAGGCCTTCCAGGTCCTCGACCTCTCCTATTGTTAACGTTTCTTGGCGGCATTTTCTTTGATCTAAGGAAAATTGAAATTCTAATTAGTCCTTTCTGTTAATCACTCTTAGTACTTACTAGCTCGTTTCCAACTTAATCAAGTTCACGGGATGACATATCGAACATAGTTTCGATATTAACTTCGTAATCTTTTAACTTTCAAGTTAAACTTATATTTCTCATTACATGAATTCATTGACATTCTGATTTAATTACATGATTCATAGGAAATTTTTCTTGTGATTAAAAACCCTCTCATGGATCATGTATATATATATACATCAAAAAGAATATTAATTCTGCCTCCAACGAGGACTTATACAAAAAGTTAGACTACTACTAGTCTAAACTAGGCTGACTGCCTACTATTTACCGGGTGCACTAACAAGCTGCATCTCCGTACTTACTAAAAGTACTAGAACGGAAACGATTCATAAAAATTTCGTATCCGTTAGAGTACTACAAAAACTAGTTACTGATCCGACTATGTACAAGACAAAAGAGTTACTACTACTACTAACATGCGTCTACGACGCTCTACTCAACGGACTATAGTCGAGTCGGAACTGCCCTCTACGGCCTAAAAACCCTAAGAGTCCTCCCAGGGTCCTCCTCCGGATCCTTGTCCGGGTCCTCCTCAGGATCCTCGTCCGGGTCCTCCTCCTCAGGCTCTGAACCAAAGACTAGCTGGAGTGCCTCGTCCTCCCTCAGAGTAGAGCCGTCAGAAAGTGTAAGCCGAGGTGGTGACGGTGCCTCTGAAACTGTCTCCTCAAGGTCTGAAACAAGGTAGTCCTCACTGATCTCTACTGCACGCTTCTTCAGGGGAAGAAGGTGCTCTGGAACGGAACCGGACTCAAAAACCTCTCTGGAACGGACCCTGGACGGTCCTGCCTCCATCTGACCTCTGACTACCTCCCACTTCTCACAGATCTCCTCAAGCGGTGTCAGTGGAGATGGTAGTTCTAACATGGCGGCAAGCTCTGCGTCCATCCCTCGGTACTCTGATCCTGCCCAAAACAGTCCTGTCTCTAAAGTTCCTCTGACTCTAACACAAACGTCAGGTATAAACGGTGAAGATAATCCTAACAACGCGGCTGTCTCGGTGTCGATCTCTACGAATCCCGGTCCTGGGCTCAACTCCTCGATCTGTGTACTAACTGGCGGTAACTCTGGTGTAACAGTGGGCTCCGCGTCCTCCTCTAACTGCTCTGACTCCGCGTCAGACTCCTCACTTGGTACAAAGTCTGGTGGTATCTCCAACAAGGCGGAAAACTCTGGGTCCAAGTCTAGGTGCTCTAGCTCGGTCTCTGCTAGGAAGTGACTGTAGGGGAGATGCGGCTCAAAAGGAAATGGAAGCATGAATCTGCTGTCAAAGAATCGCCTGTGTACATACAGGGCGAATCCTGTGTAGTTGTCGGTCGGCTCTGTGTCGTCGCCGAAAATCCCAAGAAAGTACCACGCCACGCGGTGTGCCCAACCGCGCCACTCGTCCGGTAGGTGTACAATCAGGTCTGATATCGCCTGACTCTCCGGAATCAAGTGCCGTACTGCATAATAAACCGACGAGAAGTTGCTCACTATCTGCCCCACATCCTCCTCACCGTAATATGCCTCGAAATCATAATACTCGTCTTGTATCATATCTATTATGGTACGCTCGCACGCAGCCAAGGGCTGGCTCTTCCGAGCAGTAACGCGAGTCCTAGCCATCCTACAAAAGTTTTAAGGAAACACGGATCAGTAACAGGTAGGGGAATAACTTATCTCAACGAAATACTTAAATTACAAAATGAACATTCCTTATTCAATTGTAATATCACCACTTAAAACAACCACTTATCATAACTTCTAGCAATTCAAGAAATTGCACCCAAACAATATATATATATAATTAAAAATTTCGAGATTTTATTTTCATTCCTTATCTTACTACATTCTTACTTACTTTAATTCTTTAGTACTTTCTCAACAATATTTCTTAACGATTCTTACTTATTAAAACAAAGTACGTCTACTTTGTTCATGTTACTTATTCAAAAGTAACATCCATTTACAAAAGAATTTATCGTTTACGACTCTCGGTACTCGTACTAGTCGTAGTCTTCGTTCAAAGACGAAATATGAAATAAATTCCAAAAGAAATGGAATGTAACTTAAAGAATAACTTTCTGGAAACTAAGTTCCAGTTGTCGTCACTAGAATCGGGCGATCGATGGAAAAATTTAATCAAGCTTCGTACTCGACTTCCAATAATAAAACAATTTTCTTCGTAGAGTTCGATCAGGGCGAACTCTACTGAAACACGAAACGAAAAGAAAACGGAATGACGTGACACAAAATGATGTCATTTACATTACTTACATGTAAGCAACGTTCACTTATTTCATTTGGCTTTGATTCCCTTTATTCTATCTTGGTCGTCTCGTTCATATCTTTCTTAACTCGAAGCCGATGCTTCTCAAACGTCTAACCGTTTCCTCCGTTTACTAACACGATTTACCGTATCATTTTTATTTCATTTTCCTCGCAGGAAATTCTTGTTTGGATTTTTAAAACAAAGTTCGACTTTGCCGAATCTTTATTCATGTCACTTAACGCACATGACATTCATCAGTGGAAGTCCTTCTCGTGTTGGGGATCTCCTTTCGAAATCATTTCAAAATAACGTTTCTTAAAACGTCTAAGTTCTCGAAGAACCAGGAAGACCTTAGGTTTCAAGTCTACGTTCTCATTGAACCGGGAAAAATCCCTAAAATCCAACTATATTCTTGTGTCCAAAAAAAAATTTCATAAGAAAGAAATTATCGCGCAAATAATTTCACATAAGATAGTACTCGTACTATCACATAATCACATAAAGTATACAAATTATACTTTCGTTATCATCGAAAAGTATTTTTGGCACCATCCTCTCTTTCTACTCATTGAATACTTATTCATAAATTTCTTATTTAAAAGAAATCACATCATTAAAATTCTTTCCTTTTCCTCGTTGAGTCGACGTAGCGGGAGGTTGAGTTGACATCTACATTCTCAATCTTAGTGTCATAGCCTAACTCTTATCTTTTACTTGAAAGAAGACTCTGATCTAGAGTATATACAAATACTCTATCCTATGACTCGCAAGAAGACTCGATATAGAGTACGAACAAATACTCTATATTATTACTCGAAGGAAGACTTGTATACAAATACCACTCTGTGGCATTACTAGAAGGAATGACTCATACTAGAAAAGAATGACTCATAACCAGAGCAGAAAACTAATGAGGAATCTCCTCATGTCTTTAATTCATAAACGCGGATCAAAAGTCCAAGATCTTGAAACAACATGATTTAGAAATTCATGCCATGCTATGTCATGTGATGCACGTGCTTATATAAATACTTGGCATATGCTTTCATTATTCAAGTCATTGTATGAAGTAAAAATCATACAATATTATAAGCATGAGATTTAGAAGCGAAATCTATCTTTGAAATTTCTACAGGCAATTGGCGTGCATAAAAATAGTTTAAGTCGTCCTCTTCGAAAGATCACCATTTTCTATACAGTAAACATGTAAGTATGTAATATATCACTCTGGAATCCTTGTACTTTATACTTCAACACTCATTTGGCCTCACATTAAACTGATTAACAGTTTCAGAGTTATGCTTATGAGAAGATAGGTCACTACACAATATTAGTTCTTAAGGGCCTGAATTTGATTGATTTGAAAACGTATTAAATAATCTCATTTTTAGGGCCAAATTTTCGGGGTTCTACACTCCTACTCTTAAAAATGGTTTACCTGTTGCATGCCTTGAGAAAGAAGTTGTAGATCTTGAGATAGAGAAATGGAAAACTGCTATTATACTCTATGTGTGTCACAGCCCCATATCCCGAGGGACGGCAGAAGCTGGGGTGCGACTAGGGTTGGATTCAAGAAGCGGGGAAGAAGGGGACTGACTAATTAAACATACATAAAAGACATCATACATTCAATGAACAAGACGTTACTATTAAAAAGGAAGAGTTAATCACGAAGGATTACTCGACAGAAAGTACTCGAAAGCATCTAAGTTAAAGATTACAGACTTAAACTACAGTGATTCACCAAATGTACATAACGTCAAAAAGGTCTAGAGTTTTGCAGCGGAAAGTAGGTCATAAGCTAAAGCATTCTTAACTTCTTAACTCAACTCAACTTCAACCACCGCCGCTCTCGTCGCTTCAACCTGCACATTTAGAAAACATATGCAGGGCTAAGTACAAAAGTAGTTAGTGGGCACGTTGCCAAAAACATAATCATAAGTAAAGATAATCTGGCATTTCATAATTTGTAGCACATCGGGGTTTTATTTAAAATTAGCCCGTGTCTACTAAAACATTTTCTGACTCATTTTCATAATTTGGCTTGATCAAGCACTTTTTATAGATGTTACGTTCAAATCTTGACCAATTCTCATTCACCGTGGCTGGTTACCCCTCAACAGGATACCACATACACCACAGGCTATAAAGTGCACAAACCTTGGAAAGCATATAGCTAACTCAAAGTCGATCGATAGTTAACATCCAAGCGGTTAACTCATAAATTCTAGAAAACACGAATGTTAACTCGGATAGGTACAAGAGAACTCACATAAAACATAAAACAGTTCATGCCATAATTATCACTTTGAAAACACGGATATCAAAGCGATAAAGAAAGGTTTTCGAGCATAGCTCATTTTGTTTGATATATAAAAGCCCACCTCGATGATACAGAACTATTAAACAGGTTTCCGTTCTTCTGTTCCTCCGTCCTTTCATTAATGCTGGCTTCTTCCTTCATCGTAAAATAATCACACTTTAAATTCGGTCGTAAAAGATAATCGAACATGGAATTCGAATTAGGTTTTAGTCGTTTTGTTTCTTTAGGCATTTGCACGTTACTAGTTTCATTTTAATTAAACAGGAACGAGACTTGAACAAATCTCGTTTAGAACTTGAAAGGTTTCATACTCGACTCTTAGGTCAGTAGAAAAGATAGTCGTTAACTTATTACGGCTTAAACGATCGAAAGAAACTAAGTTGCGAAGAAAACAACTTAGGAAATCAAATCCTGAAAAATCACTGCGCATTACAGTAGTTCTGGGGACTGCCCAGAACAGAGAAATTAGAAACAGGGGATAAGCCCTGATCCGTTAGAAAGCTTGGGAATTATAGATTACTCTCCAATTTACGGATCTCAAATCCGATAAACGAGCTAAAAGATATTACAGTTTCCGGGAAGGGTCGCAAAACTGCCGCGACTAACCCTAGTTGCTCGATAGAATCGACGTATGACTTCCTAGGCTCGTTCTATGTTATCGAATCTACATTTTCACGATTTTAGCATTTCAAGGCAGTCAACACGTACTTCCGTACGTGAAGAACTCCTTTTTACCGTTCGTCTATTAGCACGACGTTCTAAACATCGGCTTTCAAACTAACAAGTACTATACCAAAATCAAGTTAACAATTCTCGTTTCTAGTTCTCGATTATAACTACAACTCATTATATAATAATCCGGATCGTCATGTCGCCAACTACAAAGTCGTTCCTTAGTTCATAGTAAGCATTATTATCTAGTTAAAAACCTTAATCGACCTTTTGATTATTACTTACGTTCAATTGATCGTCTCTTACGAAATTTCCAAAGTTATCGGAACTCATTCATTTTCTACGACATTAATCATCATCTAACGTAGATCATTATTACGTATATCATTACCTTATAACATCAACTAATATCAACTTAATTCGAGTTCTCAATCTCTTATAATTTTAGAATAAATCCAATTAATTTCTATCATCAACTATTATCATTAGGAACCATAATATATCATCATTTCCTTAATCAAAGATCAAACTACATAAACCACTATATGTTTTTCCTCATTTTCGGTACTAACAATTAATTAGGTAAAGTGATTTTCTTCTTTAATTAACTCCATTTATCCATTTATCATATTTATACAACACCAATTAATCAATGATCATACTATTACAACATCAATCGAGAAATCAAGTGAAACCCTAGCCCTAAATTTCGGTAGGCATCAATTACATAGGGGAATCCATTTATTTTTGCATCATTCTTCAATTAAACATCTCCTAAGATCAATTATACATTCAATTTTAGAATTAAATCATCCTAACCTAAACCCCTAAAGCCGGTTTCTATGTAAAATTAGGGTTATTGATTTTCTTTTACTTTTAACCCTAGAATATCTATTACTAACATATCCATAACATGAATTAAAGATCAAAACATCACTACATCATCATCTATAATCCGATCCTCAGGAAAAATTAGAAGAAAGGAAAACTAATTGGATAGAATAAGAGAGGAGGAGATTACCTTAAACTTTAGTGAAGGAAGTTAGAAGATTGATGGAGGATGATGAACTTCTGTGAAAATTCCTTGTCAAAAGCTTGAAGATCCAACAATGGTGGAGAGAAAATGGGAGAGAGAAATGTATGTGTGTGTGTGTTCGGTTGTGTTGAGAGAGAGAGTGAGGAAGATGACTACTTAATGTATTATGTTATATCATTAAAGTTAATAGGTGTAAAGTTAATTAAAATATCTAATGGTGAGTCATAAGGTAAAATACTATATAGAAATGAAATATCAAGCTTGTGAGAGAGGGAGAGGTCGGCTAAGAGGGGAAGAAAAAGGGGAAAACACGCGTTTTTCCGGCGCGATACGACGTTACAGAATTCGAAAGACAAAAAACGTATCTCGACACATTATCGTCAAATTCCGATTCTACCATAAATTCTAACGTATTTAACTTATTCGGAATGTAATATTTAAAAACTTAATTCCGATAAAAACTCGGGACGTCACCGTCCGAGTTTCGTCCGGAAAATAAAAAAAAATGAACTTTCTCGGGCGTGTTCGTATCGCGATTTCGTGAATGTAAAAATCAGACGGTTTTCCATTCTGAGTTCTAGAACTAAAAAGTTTTCGTACGTGATAACCCTAAATACAGTAGTTATCTAACTGACTTCCGTACTTTATTTTTGGAAACGGATTTCACTGTTGGTTTAAGAATTCAAAATCGTAAACTTAGGCGTGCAAAGCCATTTTTATTATTAACTTTAAATTTTTAAGACTGTACGGAATTTCTGGTGTATTACAATGTGATTGGAGATACTCATTCCATTCATTTCTAGTCCACTTATCTGGAAAAAAAGTGTCTAGTTAGAAATCATGAGATTTTCTATCATGCGGAGGGCTATTTTGTGGTTCATTTTCAATCTGTGGAGGAGAGAGATATGGCCTTGTATGTAGGTCCTCATACTATCTCCAAGAGACCAGTTATTAGTTATTGTTAAAGCTTGGGAAGCTGATTTTTTCTTTGAACAGGAGATTCTCAAGGTCGTTCCCTTGCGGATTCAACTGCCGAATTTGCCTCTTAATTGCTGGGGAATGAACTCGTTGAGTAGGATAGGAAGTATCTTGGGAAAGCCTTTATGTGCTGATAAATGCACAACCTCTTAAAGCAGGATCTCTTATGCTAGGCTTTTGGTGAAAATTGATGTAACACAGCCTATCCAACATTCGATTTTGATTGAAGATGAAAGAGGAAAAAGAGTGGAACAGAAGGTATTATACGATTGATTGGATTCCACCCTTTTGTAAGAAGTATCAAAATGTGGGACATAACTGTTTAGCTAAACCTAAGGTAAAACCAGTGCCACCACCTCTGAATTCTCACCCTCAAGTGCAACAGAAATGGGTACTTAAAGCTCCACCACAAGCTGAGGAAATGAATAAGAAAGAGGAGAAGTCAGAATAGAAGGACTGATTAGTGAAAATAAGGTATGGAGCATTCCAAAGAACACTACTAGCTCATCAACTTTGGAGAATCAATCAACTACAGTGAGGATTGAAAACACTTTTCTAGTACTGAATGATAAGGAACTCATAATAGAGATCAATAAAAAGGGCGGGGACCCTATCCCCTTACATGCATCATGAAGCTTGTTATATGGAATGTGAAAGGTTGTAATAAACCCTTCAAACAAAAAGAGTTGACTAGAGTGAAGGAGCCTAACTTTTTAAAAAGCATTAGAAAAATAAATAAACAATGGGAGTTTATTAATAATTATGAGAAGGCAGTGAATGGAAGGATTTGGCTTGGATGATATCCAAAAAAGATCTCCATTACTCAGATTGAGACCCATGCTCAAGCCTTATTGTCTGAATTAACTGGTTTTCTTATAGGCAAAAAGTTCAGTTTCATGATAGTGTGTGTATGCATTCAATACCATCGAGCTCAGAAAAGACTTATGGAGGTTTATTTTCCACTGTTGCATTAATACCAGTGGTCCCCTTTTAATAAGTGGAGATTTTAATGCAATACTATCTGCAGAGGAAAGATTCCAAGGGAAACCTATTACTGAATCTAATGTTAGAGATTTTGAGCAATGCATGATTTCTAATAATCTTCATCAAGTGAAAATGGTGGGAGACAGATTTTCATGGAGCAACAATCAACAAGGTAGTGATAGAATTTTGTCATTACTATACCGTAGTCTAGCCAATGAAGCATGGCTATTTGAATATTACAATGTGGAATTAGAGTTTTTGGAGAAGAGTATATCAGATCATTGCTCTCAATCTATCCTTTTTGAAAGTATAGGGATGACTGCAAAGGCCCCTTTTGGATTTCTAAATGTGATAACCAACCAATCTGAATTCAAGAATATAGTTAGAGCTGGATGGGAAACCAAGATGCATGATAATGGTTTACTTGATATCTGGTATAAGCTTAAAGGTTTGAAGTCTCCTTTTAAAGCTCTTAACATGTGGCAGTATCAAAATGTGGCAGCAAGATTGACACAATTGAGAGCTGAATTATGTGAGATTCAACAGAATCTGAGTCAACAACCACACAATGATGCATTGCAAACTGAGGAGAAACAGATTTTAGGAGAATTAGATAAATAGAGTAATACAGAAGAAGGCATATATGGCAGCAGAAATCCAGAGTAGATTGGGTTACCTTAGGAGATGCAAACACAAGATTCTTTCATGCATATGCTAGAAATAGACAGTCTTCTAAAGCTATAAAGCTCTTGATTAAGGCTATTGGTGAAAGGTGTACAACTCAGGCACAGATTAAGCACCAGTTAAGAGAGTTCTATCTCAATTTGATGGGAAATGCAACTGAGGAATTACCTTTGCTTGACAAAAAAGTTGTTGAGAGAGGAGCTACCTTGTCTCACTCACAACAGCTTAATTTATGCAAGGATTTCTTTGCTCATGAAATTAAAATGGCACTTTTTAGCATGAATTCTCAGAAAGCATCTGGAATCGATGGATTTAATGTTCATTTTTTCAAACAAGCATGGGGAGTGACTGGATTAGAGGTTATAACAGCAGTTCAACAATTTCACCACACTGGTTTTATTCCAAGAACCATAAACAGTGCTCTCATCGCTCTCCTTCCTAAAATTGCTCAAGCTTGCTCTATTAAGGAATATCACCCCATTGCAGGTTGTAGTGTTCTTTACAAAATCATTTCCAAAGTATTAGCCAACCGCATGCTACTTATCTAAGATGGAATTGTGAGTGATAACCAGTCTGCATTTGTAAAGAGGAGATCAATAACAGATAATATTCTCTTGCATCTCTATGTGTGTGTGTGTGTATGGGTGGCGGCATTGAAGGGGAGAGAGAAGAGAGTATTTTTCTTCTTTCTTCTTGGATGAGCACGGTGGAGAGAGAGTTGAGAGAGATGAGAGAGAGAGATGAATGAATAAACTTGGCTAAGTTCATCTCATTAGCTAAGAAATGAATAAAATGGCAAAATAATGTGAATGTAATCATGATATTCCATAATAGACTTTGAAAATAGGTAGCCTAAGGAGAGAGATTAGGGGGAAAGAGAGGGTATGTGTTTCACCTTCATTTGGTTGTGATTTACTTGGTTTAGTTGGTGCATTTCCGATGGTTTTAGTGTGAAATGATTCTATTTTGTTTTGGAAATGGAACTAATTCTTCGAACCAAGTGTTGTGTGGATTTTGGTTGTTTTGGTGTTGTTTTTTAGGTATTTACATCAAGAAAGGAAGAAGATGAAGTCGAGATGACAAGAGTCGAAGTTTGAAAGGAATGTGACTGCGTAGAAGGTCCAGGCGATCGCTCAGCATGCCAAGCGATCGCTTGGCGAGAGTTGCCGAGAGACAGAGACGACACCCAGGCTATCGCCTCACTCCCACGCGATCGCCTGGCCTGGACTTCGACGGGAACAGAAATGGGACCGAGGCGATCGCCTATACTCCACGCGATCGCCTGGCTGGACTTCGATGACGGACAGAGGCGGGGGCCAGGCGATCGCCTGGACCTCAAGCGACCGCCTGGCCCATGACGGCGAGTATTTTTGAAAACTTTATAAATAGGGTTATTTTATGCTTTTCCACCTCAACTCTCCTTGTACGCGATTTTACCTAATTTTTGAGCATCCAAGACACTTTGTCTTTAAGTTTTGAGTTCTTAGTTTATTGCTTCGTAGTTTAGTTGTTTAATTTCCGGATTTACGAACTACAACACCACGGATTCGATTGCTCTTTCAGGTTCAATTTTAATTCAAGTTTTTGGTTTCTTTGATTTTGTTATTGGTGATGGATTCCTGCTTTGATGTATTTCTTTGCGTTTATTAGATTAGATTTTCATTACTGCCTAGGGTTAATCTACGTTTAATTTATCTTATTGCCTAGTTATGATCAAACCGCTTAAATCAATCTTTACTGCTTTCTTTTATTTCTGTTTCTTTTCGCTATACGAATGTTGCCCTGCTAAGTCTTCCTCGAGAGATACGATATTCGAGCTTAACTTAATCAATCTAAACGACCACGTTAATTTGCGTGCAACTAAGGATACATTTTAGTTAAACAAATTTGGCGTCATTGCCGGGGAAGGCTTTAGGCGATTTTTGTGTTGCAATTTTTATTTTCATTTTAGTTTGGTTATTTTTCCCCCTCTGGTGCGTTTAATCTGTTTGTTAGTGTTGTGTATGCAAGGTCGCAGAAGTCAGAATCAACCGTTAGCACCGTATATTGACAACATTAATAGGAGAAGCGCAATTCTGGAACAAGCAAAAGAGGTAATCCAACCGCTTCCTGACAAAGTTGAAGAAGACATTTTGTCAGGGAATTTACTTAGTGATTACGAAGAAGAGCCTCAGTTGAATTGTCAAGGAAACATGGCAACTGGGGAGAATCAGCTTATGGGAGAATACTCCTGACCTGTTATTGAGGCTACGACATCGGCGATTGTCCTTCCTACTGGCGTCAGGAATTATGATTTGAAGCACAATTACTCTAGCATGCTTCCGACTTTTCACGGCATGCCCAATGAAGATGCACTCCAATTTGTTCGTGAATTTTGCTCAATAGTGCAAACTTTTCCTCTTTCGGACCTTATAGAGGACCAATTAAGACTCAAGTGCCTGCCATATACCTTGAAGGATCGGGCTCGGACGTGGCTCCTATCGTTACCGTCCAATTCTATAGACTCTTGGAAGGATGCTTGTGAAAAATTTATGCTGAAATTCTACCCAAATCACAAGACACAGGAGATTCGTACTCAGATTATGAATTTCACGCAAGGAACCGATGAGCCTTTCCACGAGGCATGGGAGAGATTTCAAGAGCTCCTTCGTCAATGCCCACATCATCAGCTGTCTTCGATTATGGTCAGCCAATTCTTTTATGATGGCTTGCTTCAGAATACGCAGTTCATGGTGGATAGTACTGCAGGGGGTAACATCGCCAAGAAGACTCCCACAGAACTCAACCGGATTTTTCAAACTTTAGCAAACAACTCACAACAAAAGTCGATCCGTGGGAGAAGAGTTGAAGCTAGTGTAGTAGCCCCGAATTATGAGCTACAGAAGCAGCTAACAGGGATGATGAAGGAGTTGCAAGAATTGAAAATGAATAAATCTGCTGCTTCTCCACCTCGACCGGAACCGGTTAGACGTGAAATGATTCCTGAGCCATGCGGCATTTGTGGGGAGCTGGGACATAATCCTGAGGAGTGCCAAAGAATGGGGGAGTTGACATTTGAAGGAGGAGCAGAACTGTATGCTGCACGGAGATACCCTCCACGACAGCAGTTTGATCAAGGCCAATGATCTAATCAGAATCAGTGACAGCAGAACTCGGGATGGCAGAATCAGCCTACCACTGGATGGAGGAATCAGAACCAAGGTCAGGGATATGGAGAAAATTTTCAAAATCGCCGTCCTCCACAGCAGTTCACTCAGTATCCTCCACAACAATTTAATCAGTTTCCTAGTCAGCAACAGTGGTACCCACAGCAGCAGTAGCAGTGGAATCCACAGCAGCAGCAGAATTTCAATTCTCAGTGGCAGAATCCAGCCCAGTCAAGTCAGTTCCCACAGGGGCCATCACAATTTCAACGCCCATCGCCGCCACCTGCTCAAAAGAACCAGTTTGAAGATAATTTCAATGCATTCATGCAAGAAAGCAGGCATGCGAGAGAAGCTCAAGATGCAACCATCAAGCGTCTTGAGACTGTTGTGGGACAAGTTTCGGGTACGGTTAACCAGATGCAACAACAGCAACAGACTGGAAAGATTCCGAGCCAAGGGCAACAACCTCATCAAGCTTCGGCGGTGACAATGTTGAGAAGTGAAAAGACGATAGATAATAAGGTGGGCGACACACCATCAGAGGAGGTACAACCTAGAGTCGAGAAAGGGCAAACGGAAATCCGACTACATAAGGCTGAAAAGCCTTACCGACCACCGGTGCCCTTCCCTAGCAGATTGCAGAACGAGAAGCAAGACCAGCATTTCTCTGATTTTTATAAGATGCTATCCAAGGTGAATGTGAATTTACCTCTGCTTGATGTGATCAGAAACGTGCCTGCCTATGTGAAAGTTTTTAAGGAGTTGGCATCCAAGAAGAAGAAGTTTGATGAGCCTGAACAAGTTCTAGTATCTGAAAGTGCCAACTCAATTATGCAGCAATCTCTACCTCAAAAGCAACGAGATTCTGGGAGTTTCATGATTAAAATTGCTATGGGGAATGGAAAGGAAGTGTCTGGAATGCTGGATTTAGGAGCAGGGATCAATCTGATGCCCTACTCGATTTTCAAACAGTTGGGATTGAGAAAGTTGAAGCCTACACAGATGTGTTTGCAACTGGCAGATAGATCGATTCGCCACCCTCGAGGAGTTATTGAGGATATTTTGGTTCGAGTGGGGAAACTTATTGTGCCGGTGGATTTTGTGGTTTTGGAAATCGAAGACGTCAAGGAAGATGGACGAGAGCACACTCTGCTATTGGGGAGGCCATTTATGGCCACAAGTAAACTCTCATTGACGTAAAAAATGGCATAATTAAGATGTCAGTTTTGGGTGAGTCAGTTTCGTATGATGTTCGAGCTAACAAGGGGATGTCGTATGCCAACAGCATTGATAATTGTTCTTACATTGATGCTATTGACACACTTTCCGAGGACTATTTTATGGAAGAGAAGCAGATTGAGGAGGTTTTTGAAGGCTCGGCCGACTTGGAAGAGCGGCTCAAAGAGGAAGCAGCTATGAAAGCATTGATGCCAAACAATCTACCGGTTGACAAGCCAGTGATAGTCGAGACTCCTAAAGAAGAGAAAGAGGTAGATCTTGAGCTCAAGGAGCTCCCTGCCAACTTGAAGTATGTCTTCCTCAAAAAAGGAAGAAAGAAGCCGGTCATAATCTCCTCCGAGCTCAAGACAGACGAAGAAGCATTAGTCGAGGTGCTCACAAAGTTCAAGGCAGCTTTTGGATGGTGTTTGTCTGATATTAAGGGAATTAGCCCTGCCACATGTATGCATCGGATTAACTTGGTAGTGGGGGCTACCCCGAAGAGGGATGGTCAAAGGCGATTGACCCCTGTGTTAATGGAGGTTATGAGGAAGGAGATCTATAAACAGTTAGCAGAGGGGATCATCTTTCCCATTGTTGACGGTGAATGGCTCAGTCCCGTGCACGTGGTTTCGAAAAAAGGAGGCATCACAGTGGTCTTGAATGATAATGATGAGTTGGTGCCTATGAGACTTGTTACTGGGTGGCGGATGTGCATAGACTTTAGGAAACTTAATGCTGCCACCAACAAGGATCACTTTCCACTGCCGTTTATTGATCAGATGCTCGACAGATTAGCGGGGCATGAGCTCTACTGCTTTCTAGATGGATTGTCTGGCTACTATCAAATTGCGATTGCACCCGAGGATCAAGCTAAGACAGCCTTCACATGCCCCTTTGGCACATATGCCTGCAAGAGGATGCCGTTCGAACTCTGCAACGCACCAGGTACCTTCCAAAGATGTATGATGTCTATATTTTTTGAGATGATTAATGAGTTTGTTGAGATTTTCATGGATGATTTTTCTGTGTTTGATGTATTCTTTGATGATTGTCTTAGGAAATTGAACGGGTCTTAGAGAGGTGTGTAGAAAGTGGTCTGACTCTTAGTTGGGAAAAGAGTCATTTTATGGTGCGTCGGGGAAATGTGTTAGGCCATATCGTCTCAAAAAGGGGTGTAGAGGTCGACAAAGCTAAGGTGGATGTGATCGAAAGATTGCCTTCACCTCGTGATGTCAAAGGGATTAGGAGTTTTCTTGGTCATGCCGGTTTCTATCGGCGTTTCATTAAGGATTTTTCTAAACTTAGTCAACCGCTATGTCGTATGCTGTCTCAAGATGTGCCATTTGTTTTTGATGATGCCTGTCTTCATGCTTTTAATTTTCTTAAGGAGAAGTTGAGTACTGCACCTGTGGTTATTGGTCCTATTTGGTCAGAACCTTTTGAGATTATGTGTGATGCATCTAATTCTGCTGTTGGTGCTGTTTTGGGTCAACGTATTGATAAGATGCTTCGTGTCATTTATTATGCGAGTCTGACCCTTACTTCTGCTCAAATAAATTATACCACTACAGAAAAAGAGATGTTTGCTGTTGTGTTTGCATTAGATGAATTCCGTGCATACATCATAGGGTCTAAGGTCATCATTCATAGTGATCATGCTGCATTGTGCTATTTGTTGATCAAATCTCAGGCTAAGCCAAGACTCATTCGTTGGGTGCTTTTATTACAAGAGTTCAATTTAGAGATTCGTGATAAGAAAGATAGTGAGAATGTTGTAGCTGACCATTTGTCTCGTCTTGATAATCTACCTTCTCCTATGGTTTGTAATAATTTGCTTGAGTCATTTCCTTTTGAGCAAGCTTTGAGTGCAGGCATTGTTCCTTGGTATGCTGACATTGTTAATTATCTTGCTTGTGATGAATTGAGAGCTGACCTTACTTCCCAAGAAAGGAAGCATTTTTTAGTTGTGTGCAGACAATACTTTTGGGAAGATCCTTACCTATTCAAGATTGGTAAGGATGATGTGATCCAAAGGTGTGTGCCGGATGATGAGCAAGCCAAGGTCTTGCAATTTTGCCATGAGACCCACTGCGGGGGTCATTTTGGAGGACAGAAAATTGCACACAAGGTGCTCCAATCAGGTTTATTCTGGCCTACATTATTTAAGGATGCTCATGCTTTCTATCTTGCTTGTGATCGTTGCCAAAGGGTCGGGTCCATCGATCTTAGGAATGAGATGCCCCTTAACAATATTTTTGTGGTTGAAATCTTTGATGTTTGGGGTATTAATTTCATGGGACCGTTTCCCAAGTCTTTTGGTTTTGAGTACATTCTTTTAGCTGTTGATTATGTGTCCAAGTGGGTTGAGACCGTTTCCTAAGGACTTGTGATTCTCATGTTGTGCTAAGGTTTGTGCAGGAAAATATCCTTTGTCGGTTTGGATTTCCTAAGGCAATAATAAGTGATGGAGGGAAGCATTTTTACAACAAGCTTTTCGAGAAGCTTATGAAGAAGAATGGAATAACACATAAGGTGGCTACTCCCTATCACCCCCAAACATCGGGCCAAGCAGAGACGAGCAACCGACAAATCAAGGGAATTTTAGAAAAGACTGTGCAGCCGTCTCGTAAAGATTGGTATTCAAAGTTGACTGACGCATTATAGGCATACCGTACAGCTTACAAGAGTATTTTCGGGATGAGTCCGTACCGGCTTGTGTATGGAAAGAATTGTCACTTGCCTGTGGAGATTGAACACAAGGCGTTTTGGGCAATCCGAGCAGCTAATCTCGATCTGGATGCCGCAGGAAAGCAACGGATATTGCAAATGTTCGAGTTGGATGAGCTCCGTAACGAGGCGTACGACAACGCCAAGATTTACAAGGATCGAGTGAAGCGGTTACATGACAGCCGGATTTTGTGCAAGGAGTTGACGCCCGGGATGAAAGTCCTTTGTTTCAATTCAAGGTTGAAATTGTTTCCGGGCAAGTTGAAGTCCCGTTGGACCTGTCCATATCTCATTGAAGAAGTCCTACCCTTCGGTGCTGTATGGCTACTTCATGAAGTCCCGTTGGACCTGTCCATATCTCACTAAACCCTACATCTTCATTCTCTCTCCTTCCCTCTCTATCAGCCACCTGCACCCATCTTCTTTCATTTCCCTAAATCCTTCCATCGCCATTCCTCCTATTTTCCGTCGGCCTCACTTTTTCCGCCCCCAACCACCGCCTCATTAATCCACCACCACCTCCATCCATCTCACCTTCGTTCTCCTCCACTTGTTCGTCGCTATTCCTCTCTCTCCAGCGTCGTGCTACCGCCGTTCACCTCAGGTCAGGCGACCGTCGCATGTGTCAGGCGCTCGCTTCGCTCTTTCAGCCAACCACGTGCTCACCTTCTTTCCTGCAAGCTCGTCGCCCCCCTCACCGGCCGAGCGGTCGTCTGGCATCTGAGCGCTCGTCTAGGGTTTCCTGTCCACTCTTCCGTTTCTGTTTTCTCCATGGGTCGTGCCAAGAAATCCAAGCGCTACGAGGAATCGTCGGAGCCGTCGGAGGAACCTGTGGATATCAGTGCCACTTATAGCGCTCCGTTTCCAATTTATTCCCCGGAGAAAGGTCAGCTTTATTCTCGTCTCTATTATAAACGTAAGCCTATTGCTCATTACATTGATTAGGAGAAAATTGCTAAATTTGGTGTTGTGGATGAGTTAGATAATTATCTTCGGTTGCTCGACTTATTAAAGTATGCTCATTCTAAATGGGATAGTTTTATGTCGTTATGCTTTGATTTTATTGCTACCATGTCGTTTGAGGATGACCTTCGTGGTATTTCATTTCGTTTGTTGGGGAAGGAATGTCGGGCTGGGCCGACTGTTATGCATCAGGTTTTTAGGTTTCGGATGGAAGGAGGTGTTATGTTTGTACCTGATGATTTTAATGCTTCTGCTGCGTGGCGGAACTTTTCTGGTTTGGATAATTGGAAGCCGGGGGGAGTTTCTTGTGGATTCATTCGTAATCCGGTGTTGTGCATCTTGCACAAATATATTATGTATAATATGATTGGGCGGGAGGACTCTAGCAAGGTTCACCTCACGGAGTTGTATCTCCTAGATTGTGCTGTGCGGGTGGTTCCGGTGTGCCCGGCTCAATTTATTTATGCCGCTTTGCAAAATATCAAGTTCAAGTCTACTTCCGCAGCAGCTTTTCCTCAGCTTGCCACGATTTTAGCTCTTAAGTTTAAGGTTTTTCAGGGTCCTTACCCTTCTCATCCATATGCTACGGTGGATCTGAAGTATTTGGATTATTCTGAGCTCAAGCATGGTTTCTTTGTATCCAATGAGACTACTTTTCTTCCTTTTGAGGACCGTCCTGTGGTGAAACGGTATTTTGCTGACCAACTTGTTGGCGAGGGAGTTGGCGGGCCAAGGGAGCCGGGCCACCCACCGCTTGTTGGGCCCTCTCAACCATTGAGTTCTTCTATTTCCTCGGGGTCCGGCTCTTTTGATTTCGGCGGTTTTCAATCCGATTTTGCTGCTTTTCGGACTGACTTGGGGGCACAGTTAGGCCAGTTACAACAGAGCATTGCTACTTATGGCGATCAGTTGCATACTCAGACTGAGTATTTGCAGCGGAATGAGCAGCGTTGGGCGGAGAATGAGCAACGTTGGGTTGCTAATGATCAGCGTTGGGATTTGGCGGAGCAGCATTGGCAAGGAGTTTCTCAGTTTCATAATGCTAGCAGCCAGTATTGGACCGAGCAAGCTCAACAGTGGACGCTCAATGTACAGCGTTGGGAGGCGTAACAGCAGTATAATACCGCTCAGACTCAGTGTATGGATAATTTTGAGCGTCAGTTTGCTCGATGGTGCTTACCACCTGGGGATCCTTCTCAGTCACCACATGATGATCAACCGTGAGCTTCACTGTTGCTGAGTACGTTATTTCTTGCCTTGTTTCTGATTGTGGTGTTGTTTTTCTTCTTTTGCTCTCTTTCTTGTTGGTTTCTTGGTAGTGTTTTGTTTCTTTCGCGTGTTGTGCAGGTTGCTTAATTTTAGTAGTTGCGGTTATCTCGTCTCTTTTTCCTGGTTTGTAATTCTTTATCATCCTTTCTCCGTTTCTTTTGGTTTGTGTGACACAATGGGGACATTGTTTATTTCTGTCGGAGGGGGGGGTGTATTTTATTGATGATCTAGCTTTGTTTGTCCTTGATTTATTTTGTTTCACGATTGAATTGCGGAAGTATGTATTGAAGCTCCTAGTTCATGTTTCGATTTACTTGATTGATTGGGGTATTTTCTCATGATTTGACTGCCATGGTTGTTGCTTTTCGTTTGTGGGGCATTTCATGCTAGGATGATTGAAGCTTGATGTTTACATGTGGGTGAAGGGTGAGAACAGTGTTGTTTTAAAAAAAACGTGTATCCCGATTAATGAGCCGTTAATTGTATAATTTGTTAAGTTATGTTTGGAGGCCTCTGCTCTTCTGGGAACCATGAGCATGGGAAACCACATGAGGATATTTTAGATGATCTCTAAATGTTCACACCTCATGATTTATGGCCATATAACCCGACCTGACTTGAGATTTCTATGTATTGTCCAGGTTCTAAATGTTGTGATTTGAAGGGCTCTACCCCTCTTTCTTGTCTGTTCAATGTTGAATATATTATATGAGAAATGGGTATGGGAAACCACACTAGGCGGCCGGAATTTCCATGAGTAAACCTAGTGAATTTTGCCCGAATTTCACTTAATAATTATGAGTAAGAATGGGCATAAATTTGGGATACTTATTTGTAGTTAGCGTTCTCTCACCTCGATCTTACAGTTGATTGAGTTCTTGTGTGAAGGGCCACTAATTGTTTTGTGATGACAATGTTTAGTTGATGAGTGATGAATTTATCTTGAAATTGAAAGCTTATTGGAGTATGAACTGTTTGGTTCAATTCATTACTTTTTGATGAACCCATATATGTGTCCATATTTTCTTGTGTTTTTTTTTGTGTTTTTAGTCTTTATCGAGTCATTATGTGTTTGGGAGGACACGCAAGTCAGGGATAGTGTGCAGGGGAAGAACAGGTGGATGCTGGGCAAATTCGATGGAAAATCTGTTGTTGAGATGGCGATACGATGCAAATGGGCATAGGGCTGGAAGCTTGTAGCTGGGCAACATCGAAACATCCTTTCTACAAGTCAGGAAGTACCTCTCCATATCCTTAAAGGCCAACAGACAGAGTACTCGAAGAAGCCAAGATCGTGGTCAACACCGGAAGCAAAGCAGGATGCAGACGATGAAGGGCAAGATGAGAATCGAGCAGCAGCAACAGGTTTCTTTTCCTTCAAGGAAGGGAATAAGGATTGGATGTTTTTTTCCTTATCCTAGCCGAGCTAAATCATGGAATAAATCTACCACACAAGGGAAGAAGGAACGTGCATGCGAAGGAAAGAGAGAGAGACGGAGGTTATGATATGCATGGGAAGAATCCTTATTCAACAAGGAATCCTTATTCAACAAGGAAACTTTCCTTCAACCTTAGAATCTCATCGCCTATATATATGGCCGACTCTATCATGTAAAGAAGCTCTTTGATTCAGTAATTTAGATTAGTTCTGCATTCTAGGTTGAGAGAAAGTGATGAAGAAACAAGTCCTAAGGGCAATTTACTTTTATTTCGTATTTTCTGCACTTTAGTTTTAGTTGTTGGCGTGAAGCCAAGACCCTGGGTGCTGACTACGCTTTTGGGTAGCAACCCCTTTCCAGATTTATGCTAAGTATGCTTTTCTTTATTTACTTTGTGTTCTTATTTAATATTATGTCTAGCTAAGTTTATTGTTTGGATTGGATGTAGATGAAGTGATTCTAAGTTACTCGTTCAAACTTGTGAGGGCTAATTGTGTTAGTTCGTTAATTTATTTTGTTCCCGAAACACTTAGGATTAATTCTAGACTTAATTGATATTGAAGTTGATTGATCACCATCTAGATATTGAGATTAAGTCATCAACAGAAATTGGGAATAACACGAGAGTGTCTTTCGTGCCCAAGAAGGTAAAGGGTGTTGGAGAGCAGTCGGTATTGACCTACCTCTTGGCTGTCTTGGGTCTATTTATTCTTAATGCTTCTTGGGCAGCATCGTTACTGAAGTGTCTTCGTGACGTTGTTGATCGAGAAAGGAGATCTTGCCTTCTGGTCAAGACCTGTAAAATTGATTAGATATAGGTTAAGTGTGTTAGCATCGTGACTTCGTGACCTTAGGGTGTTAGCTAATCTTTTCCTTAAACCAAGTGATAGAATTAGTTAATTGAATATCCTTGCACCGATGAACGAGTGAAGAGTAATTATGATCATGGATTCGAAACCCAATCCAAACTCTTTTGTTATTTGATATTGTTATTTGTTGAGTACAGGTTATTAAGATACTTCGTGACCAAAACCCTTTTGTTGAGCAACATATGAAGAACAGATTACACCAGGTCCCTTGGGTACGATCCCGCTTGCCGCTGACTACTACCTTGTTGGGCAAGAGGTGTTTTATAAATATTATTTGTACGAAGTGTGTGACGACAGCACTCCATCAAATTGGCGCCGTTGCCGGGGACTTGGTTTTAAGCTAGTTTGTTCTTCTAGCTTGTGTGTGAGCACGGTTTATGCCCAAGCCACATCTACGAAGTGACGGAGATCCACAAGATCGCGGTGCTTGCCCGGAGGTGATAGCTAGGTGAAATCGAGCAGAACAACGCAAGAAGAAGAGAGATCTGGAGGAAGGCGTCAACAAACCTTCAGAGTCACAGAGCTTGACAGACGATCAGGATACTGAGCAAGAAGTCGAATCTTGCTCAATAGCCAGTTCAGACAGTGAGAAGTCAACATACAGTTCAGAAGCAAAACATCAATAATCATGGCAGGAACACCAGAGAGAACCATCCGTCAGATCATGTTCCCTGACAACAAGGGAATCAGACCATCAAGTATCCAGTTGCCCATCATCGATGGCAATTGGGAGCTCAAGCACTCGCTGATACACATACTGCCCAAATTCAGTGACCATCCTGGAGAAGATCCTCAAACTCATCTTCAAAACTTTGAGATGGCGATTAGCACAGTAAGAAACAATGCCACTACTACCACCAGGAACAATGGGGATAGACAAGGACAGATTGTGAGGAACCAAGATGCTGCCCAAGACACCTTTCCTGACTACGTAAGGTTGCTCACGTTCCCGTTCTCACTTCTTGACGGGGCACGTGAGTGGCTTTACACCTTGCCAGAGGGAAGCATTGATATATGGAACAAGATGCAGCAGGCCTTTCTTGACAAATACATACCCGTTGGCCGGATACAAAGTGGGAGGAATGCCATTTCATCGATCAAGATGGCAGGAAGTGAGTCATTATATGACAACTATGAAAGGTTCAAGAAGTTATTGGCAAGATGTCCTCAACATCGGATTCAGGATATCGATTTAATCGAATATTTCTTGAAGGGATTAAGGGCATCAGAGAGAAAATACATTATTGGCAAGATGTCCTCAACTACCATCTAAAGTGTTCAAGAAGATAGCTGCCATGGCTGAGCAATCCCGAGATGAAGATGATATCCCAAGAGGGGGGTACGAAGGCAGCAAGGGCAACCAAGACAACTTGGTCAGCACCATGAAAGACTTCATGACTAAGATGTCTGGCCAGATGGAGGATTTGAAGAAGCAGGTTAATGGCAAGGAAGTTCAAAGAGCTGTGAAGAGATGTGAAGTATGCCATGAAACATCACATGTCACCTCAGAATGTCCCAGTTGGTTCGTGGAGAAGGAGAAGAGGTGAAGGCAATAGGTCAGAACCAGCAAGGAGTAGGGCAACAAAGGTTCCAGTATGGCAATAACAATAACTATGGCAATAACTATGGTTATAGGCATAATCAGCACGAGAACCTGAGGTATGGCAACAACCACTATCAGATACCTCCTACCCACCAACAACCGCAGCAGCCTGTTGGGCAACAACAGCAATATGTGCCTCCACCTCAACAACAACCTCAACATAAAAATAATTATGTGCCTCCACATCGAGAACCAGCGAAGACGGAATTCATGAAGGAGACCATTGAAAGGTTTACCAACGAGAACCAAAGGCTGAGGAGAGACTTCGAGAACTTCCAACTAGAAAATCGAGGACAGTCCAACAACCTCCAAGCTCAACTGACTTATATCAACCAAACCTTGTCAAGGTTGGTAGAAGATAAGCCAGGCAGACTTCCTGCCCAGGTAGAGGTCAACAAGGAGCAAGTTAATGCTGTAACGTTGCGCAGTGGGAAGAATTTGCCAGAGATGTTGCCCAGCACCCAACCTAAGGAACCATCTTGAGTAGAGGAAACTAAAATGAGTTCAGAAGATATCAATGACATCTACGAGGAGTTGAAAGCAAAGCGTGAAGAAGGGATAAAGGCCAACAAGAACCCAATCTTTGATAATGAGGAGGATGAAGCCTTGTTTGATTACGTAAAGATGGAGAGATCTAAACGGGGAATTGACAAAGATGACGTGATGCTGGAATCTTTGCAGGCTGAAAAAGAAGCAGAGGCTTTAGCCAAGAGGACCGTTCCTCGCACTACCAAGGCCAAGATCCCATATCCCAGACGTTTTGCCCGCGATCGTGATCAGCGGGAGTTGGAGGACATGATGGAGGTATTCAAGAAGGTGGAAATCAACTTACCGTTGTTGATGGCATTGCAATCTATGCCTAAATGCGCAAAATTTTTGCGAGAGATGTGCCAAAAGAAGACAAAGTACCCAGATAATGCCCGTTTTCATATGGAGAACGTGTCAGCACTAATGAATTCCCAGATCCCGACCAAGAAGAGGGATCCAGGCATGTTCGCTATTCCATGCACGATTGGTACTACGTCAATACCTAGAGCGATGCTTGATCTTGGAGCTTCGATAAATGTCATGCCAAGAGCCATGTTTGACGAGATGAGTTTTGGACCTCTTTCTCCTACACGTGTTGCCATCCAATTAGCAGATTTATCCACAGTTTACCCGGATGGAGTGTTGGAGGATGTGTTGGTCAAGGTAGGGGATCTTTTGTTCCCAGCCGACTTCTATGTTCTTGACATGGGAAAGAAAGCAATCAAGAACCCAGTGATCTTGCTCGGGAGGCCATTCTTGAGGACAACATGTACCAAGATTGATTGCAATACTGGGAAATTGACAGTCCAAGTAGCAGGAGAAGTAGTAGAGTTCGACGCTTATAGGCAAAATCAAGATGATGCCCTAGAACACCTTAACATCCTCAGTGCCTGTGGAAAGCAAGTGGAGACTTTGAATAGCTTAAGTTGTTTCGTAGAAGACAACGAAGATGCAATCCAGGCGGAATTCAACCTAGTTCAGGATCTTGACCAGGATCCTGATCAGCATGAGGATAATGAGGAAGATGGTGCTCTGATGCAATTCTACGAAGGAGATGAGTGCGAAAGTGAGAAAGATTTTTGGGAAGAGTCAGTTCATGGACATAGCTTCGACTCTAACGATGAGGACTACTCCACGGACGAAGAGTTGGAGAATTACGTGTTTGAAAACATCCGTGGAGATGATGGAGATCAGGATGAAGGGGAACAAAAACTCCTTGATGAGTTTGATGAGGAACTTGAGGAGTTACCTCACAATGAGACTGAGGAGTTAGTAGAGGAATTTTGGCAACAAACAGTTCTTGAGGAGGATGCTAGCTTGCAAACAGAAGAGGATCTTGCCCAGAACGAAGAACCAGTAGATGAAGAGGAATGCAGTTATGCCAGGATTTCGGGCAACACCCAGCCTCAGGGGTTTGAACCACTCAATATCCCTGAACTTAAACCGGAGGACAGGTTGGTGCAATCATTGCAAAAAACACCTACCTTAGAACTGAAGCCCTTGCCGAAGCACCTGAAATACATCTATCTTGGCAAGAATGAGACCTTGCCCGTGATCATATCATCAGAGTTATCGAGCATGGAGAAGATCAGAGTAGGTGAGGTGCTGAGCAAGTACAAGGAGGCCATAGGATGGACATTGGCCGACATCAAGGGCATTAACCCTTTGGACTGTGTTCATCATATCTTGCTCGAGGAGGATGCTGCCCCAGTAAGAGATCCACATCGAAGATTGAATCCAGCCATGAAAGAAGTGATAATGAAAGAAATACTCAAGCTTCTTGACTTGGGGATCATCTACCCCGTGTCTGACAGCCGGTGGGTGAGCCCTGTGCACGTGGTGCCCAAGAAGTCAGGAATTCAAGTTGTGGAGAACGACAAGAACGAGATGGTGGCCATGAGACTACAAACTGGATGGCAAGTATGTATAGATTACCGAAAGCTCAACCAAAAGACGAAGAAGGATCACTTTCCTTTGCCCTTTATCGATGAGGTGCTTGAAAGGTTAGCTGGTAATAACTACTATTGTTTTCTTGACGGTTATTCTTGTTACATGCAGATCTGGGTTGCTGACGAGGATCAGGCAAGACCAAAGGTGTATGATGCACATCTTTTCAGACCTTCTTGAAGAGTGCATCGGAGTCTTCATGGACGACTTCACTGTCTACAGCAAGACCTTCGACACATGCCTCAACAACCTGGATCGAGTCTTGAAGAGATGCGTTGAGAAGAGCCTAGTGTTAAACTATGAGAAATGCCATTTCATGGTCAAGAAAGGAATAGTTTTGGGGCATGTCATATCGGGAAAAGGAATTGAGGTGGATAAGGCCAAGATCGACGTCATTGCCAAATTGCCTTACCCAAGATCCGTGAAGGAGTTAAGAGGATTCCTTGGGCATGCTGGATTCTATCGAAGATTTGTCAAGGACTTTGCCAAGATCGCCTAACCAATGACGAGACTACTTCAACATGAAGTACCATGGGAGTTTAACGAAGATTGTAAGAAGGCGTTCCATGCCTTGAAGGAGAACTTGATCACAGCCCCCATCATCCAACCTCCAGATTGGGGCATGCCTTTCGAGTTAATGTGTGATGCCAGTGGTTATGCCATAGGAGCAGTTCTTGGGCAGAAACGAGGAAAGGAGAGTTATGTTATTTACTATGCATCCAAGACATTGAATCCTGCCCAATGCAACTATGCCACAACGGAGAAGGAGTTGTTGGCCATCGTCTTCGCCTTTGAGAAGTTGAGATCATATTTATTAGGAGGCAAGACCATAGTGTACACTGACCACGCGGCATTAAAGTACTTGGTGAGCAAGAAGGAGTCCAAGCCAAGATTGATTAGATGGATTCTTTTATAGCAGGAATTTGACATAGAGATCAAGGACAAGAGTGGTGCCCAGAATCAAGTTGCCGACCACCTAAGTCGAATCCTCCAGCCAGACGATGGGGTGCCGATCAAGGAGACCTTTCCTGACGAGCATCTGAGTCTTGCCCAAGATGAACCATGGTATGCAGACATCGTGAACTACTTGGTGACTGGAGAAATTCCCTCCGATCTTGGGCGTTATCAAAGAAACAAGCTGAAACATGAGAGTCGTTTCTACCTATAGGATGAGCCATACTTATGGAGAGAATGTGCGGATAAAATAATTAGAAGGTGTGTCGAGGATAAAGAGCAATGAAGCATTCTTGAGCATTGTCATAACAAGGAGTGTGGAGGACACTTTGGGCACCAACGTACTGCAAGGAAAATTTTGGAGTGTGGCTTTTATTGGCCAACATTGTTTAAAGACTGTTACGAGTGGGTCAAGATGTGCGAGAAGTGCCAAAGGGAAGGCAACATCACAAGAAGGAACGAGATGCCCATGATCCCGATCTTGCCAGTGGAAGTATTCGATAAATGGGGCATGGATTTTATGGGACCATTGCCAAGTTCCAAAGGCAACAAGTACATCATATTAGCAGTGGATTATGTCTCCAAGTGGGTAGAGGCTCGAGCTTCATACAAGGATGATTCGAAGGTGGTTTCTAACTTCTTGAGAACTCAAATTTTCAATAGGTTTGGCATTCCTCGAGCTATAATCAGTGATCAAGGGACTCATTTTTGCAACGCCACGGTGACTGCCTTGTTCAAGAAGTATGGAGTTACCCATCGTGTGTCAACAGCCTACCACCCACAAGCCAATGGACAAGCGGAGTTGTTTAATAGAATAATCAAGACGATCTTGAGAAAGACTGTGGGCACAACAAGGAAGGATTGGAGTATGCGCTTGGATGATGCCTTGTGGGCGTATAGGACTGCCTTCAAAACACCTTTTGGCATGTCCCCTTATCGCATGGTCTATGGCAAGAGATGTCACTTGCCCGTGGAACAGGAACATCGTGCGCATTGGGTTGTTGCCCAGCTTAACCTCGACTGGAATGAAACAGGTGAATCAAGGAAGCTCGAGATCCAGGAACTCGACGAGATCAGACTCCAAGCATATGACAATGCCGGTCTCTACAAGGAACGGATGAAGAAGACCCACGACCTCTTGATCAAGGAAAAGGAGTTCCATTTTGGGCAACATGTGCTGCTCTATCAAACAAGATTTAGGCTTTCATCGGGGAAGCTTTCAACCAAGTGGGCAGGACCCTATGAAGTGCAAGCTCAATTCCCTAATGGAGCTGTTGAGATCAAGGATCCCAAGAATGGGAAGATTTTCAAAGTTAATGGCCAGCGCTTGAAGGCCTATCTTGGGCAAGAACAGTTTGTTGAGGGGGAACCATCTGGGTTCCTGTCGAGGAGGACCTCTGACTTTTAAAGAGGGGGGTATCGTGCCCAAGACCTTAAATGGGGCGCTGTCCAGGAGGCAACTTGGTTAGTATTTTATTTTTAGTTTAATTTTGTGTTTTTATTTAATTATTTTATTTCCGTAAAAATATTAAAATCCAAAAAAGGATCCACTCTAAGGGAAGGAGCTGTGGGAGTGGAGCAAGGATTTTGGGCAAAAGCTGAGTTGTTGGTCAACAACGATTGAGGCGGTTACTGTACCCCTAAAACTACGCGCCCTTTAAAACCACCCTACCACGTCTATACCCCCACTACCCGATTTCAAATTCAAGTCTGCAACTTCTTATCTTCTCTCTTCTCTCTCCATCAAAACTCCCAAATTCCCTACAATGGTGTCTACTCGTCCCAAAAATAAATTCAACAAGATCCCTGCCGGAACCAATATCGACCTCACCACCGAACACCCCACTACCACCACCGCTAAACCCAAAACCACCACCACCAAGCCCAAAATCATCACCAAAAGGAAACTACCCATGGAACCCGCCAACCCTTCTGCCGACCAACAACTAGAAATTTCGATCGGAACTACTGTACCCAAGAGTCCGCCGGTCGACGCCATGCTTTTGATGAGCGACGAAAACCCTAGCCTAATGGAAGAGGCGGAGAAGCAGCAGGAGGAGGAGACGCAATCGAAGCAGGTTTCTGAGCAAGAGGAGTTAGAGGAAGAAGCAGAGAAGGAGGAACACGTTGGTGAGGATGAAGAAAAACAAAAAGATGATGAGGGAGAAGGCAACAACGATGATGTGAATGAAGCCATTGACGTAGTGGCGGCGACGCTGGCAGCGGAGGCGTTGGTGGAGGCAAAGACCAAGGCAAAGGAAAGTCCGGCGAAGAAGAAGGAAGCCAAGGTGGCTAAGAAACGCCCTCACGGTGGCGAGGGGACGCCGACGAAGAAGCACAAGGCTGCTACTTCAGACCCCGGGTCTTTTCATCCTTTGATTTTGAAGGGAACTGTCGCCAGCGAGCAAGAAGAAGGCGATGATGTTGAGGAGGAAGAAGATGATGACCAGTCCACCCCAGCAAGTGCCAAGAGTAGGAAGAAGAGGAAGGGGCCTACGGTGATGATGTGTAGCAAGCCTAAAGAGTGGAAGGTGACTGCACCTCGAGTTCTCGACTTCAAATTCTACGAGAACTTGGGTGTTGCCCAGGAAGTAAGAGAGTTGTTCAAGGGGATCGGCTGGAGTAAGTTTTTGGAGTGGCCTGTGGAGGTCTATGAGGAGCAAGTCAAGGAAGTTTATAGCACGACGGCAATAACAAGTGACCCTGAGAACAGGGTGAGCATGATTTCCTTCTCGCTGTTGGGTGAGAAGTATGAGATTCAAGTCAGTGCCCCCAATCAGATTCTCGGGATGGTGAGTCTGCGAGATTTGGCCAGGAAGGAGTTTATGGAGGCCAGGACCAAGGTGCCATCCCTAGGAGATGTGGTTTATGAGGAGCAGTGGAAGGAGATCAGCAATGGGACGCCCTACTATGGAGCCAACAACAAGGGTACTGAGCTAAGAACGCCTGCCCTGAGACTTTGCCACCGCATCCTTGCCTACAACTTCTATGGCAAGAGTGATAGCGGCAACAACTTGAGCAACAAGGAGCGATATCTACTGTGGTGTATGCACACCAAGACCAAGGTCAACTTCGCGGCGTTCCTTGGTGAGCAGCTCAAGACCGTGTTGGCAAAGCAGGTGTTGGGATGCACTTGTGGCCACTTTGTGACAGCCTTCGCGAATGGAGTTGGGGTCTATGGTGATCTGAAGGGGAAGCCGAAGATGCCGGTCAACATGTTGGGAGAAACTGCCTTGAGGAAGATGAATGACATCGAGATCAGGAATGGCAGATATGTGTTTGTTGATCATTCCAGACCAGCATCTAGCAGGCGACCACCAGTGGGCAAGAAGGAGGAGGCAAGCACCAGTGCAGCGGTGCTGCCTAACATTGAGATCGAGACCAGGCTGGCCAATGTGGAGAGGTTGTTGACCGACATCAGAGATGCCCAGCTGGCATTCTTTGCACACCAAGGATTCAGGTATCCACCTGAATCTTCTCTTTGATTTGTGTTCCTCCCTTTTATGTTAGTTTAGGATTTTATTTTTTTTCGTTTTTGTGTTTTATTGTAGAGTCTTGTTTTGTGTTATTTAGTGTCTTGTTGTTCGAGAGGGCGTTTTTGCTGTCTTCACCCACAATTTGCCCAGCAAATTGTGTGGTGAAGATCCTATTGCCTTCTCGGTTGTGTTTGTTGAGTCAGTTTGTTTTTGTTTGTTTGTTGCCCAACATTTTACCCACTTTGCCTAAGGCAAAGTGTGTGGGTGTTGGGGGGTGTCAGTTTGTTTTGTTTTTAAAGTGTGTTTGAGTTATTGATCAGCATGTTGGCATGAAAGTTAGAATAGGTTTATGGATGATGCCGTATGTAAATAGGTAGGACGGAATGAGAAATTGGGCATTAACTGTGAGGATTTGAGCTTTTAAAATGCTATATACATATGCAGCATTGTTCTTTCTTGTGTGATAATGATCAGTTGACATGTGTTGATCTAGAACTTGCCTGCATCTCTTAATTAAAGCTTCATGTAACTTAGTAGAACTACTTAGATGAATTAGGCAATTTTTGTTCAAAATAGCCATGGCCTAAAAAATTTCCTACCATAACATTTATCCTTTGATTAGCCCTCTTGAGCTTGGATCGTATTCTTTCTATTCACTTATAGAAGCCTGAATTTTAGCCGTCCCGGTGAAGAACTCAGGTCTGGAAGAACGAGGGATGAAAGGGAATGTTGGGTAGCACATGGTAGGCAATAACACTTAAGGTAGGGGTGTTGGGTTGAAAAAAAAATAAATAAATATATATATATATATATATATAAATATATATATAAAAGGGAAAAAAAATAGAAAAAGAAAAAAAAAGAAAAAAAAGGAAAAACAAAGAAGAAAAAATATAAATAAATAAATATATAAGAAGCCCAAAATAAGTGTGCTAAATAAAGAGGAGTAAGGAATCAAGGGCAATATGTTGCTCGAGAACCTAGTTCTTGACTTAGCCAGTTCCAATATTATCTTACCTTTTGCCTTAAGCCACGTTACAACCCGTTAAAGACCTAAGGATAAGTGGTTTGAATTTTTTCGAAGAAGTAGAGATGTAGAGGGCAGGGAAGCCTATGGAAAAACTTTGTTGATGATGGTCAAGAGCGTAAACACTTAACCTTATACACTTGAGAGATGAGTGCTGGTGAGGATGTCCTTGCTGCCCAATAACTCTATCTCGACCTGTTTGATGGCACTATCTGTTACATATTCTGTTTTGACTGACATGTGAGATGCTGATCTATTTTGAGTCTGTGTTTTCTATTTTGTCTTTTCTGTGTCTGAGTCTTGGGCAAAGTCGCAACCATACACTTGAGGGCAAGTGTAATTCAAGTGTGTGGGTGTGATGAACCCATATTTGTGTCCATCTTTTCTTGTGTTTTTCTTGTGTTTTTAGTCTTTATCGAGTCATTATGTGTCTGGAAGGACACGCAAGTCGAGGGATAGTATGCAGGGGAAGAACAGGTGGATGCTGGGCAAATCCGATGGAAAATCTGTTGTTGAGATGGCGATACGATGCAAATGGGCATAGGGCTGGAAGCTTGTAGCTGGGCAACATTGAAATATCCTTTCTACAAGTCAGAAAGTACCTCCCCATATCCTTAAAGGCCAACAGACAGAGTACTCGGAGGAGCCAGGATCGTAGTCAACACCGAAAGCAAAGCAGGATGCAGATGATGAAGGGCAAGGTGAGAGTCGAGCAGCAGCAGCAGGTTTCTTTTCCTTCAAGGAAGAGGATAAGGATCAGATGTTTCCTTCCTTATCCTAGCCGAGCCAAATCATGGAATAAATCTACCACACAAGGGAAGAAGGAACGTGCATGCGAAGGAAAGAGAGAGAGGCGGAGGTTATGATATGCATGGGAAGAATCCTTATTCAACAAGGAAACTTTCCTTCAACCTTAGAATCTCATCGCCTATATATATGGCCGACTCTATCATGTAAAGAAGCTCTTCGATTCAGTAATTTCGATTAGTTCTGCATTCTAGGTTGAGAGAAAGTGATGAAGAAACAAGTCCTAAGGGCAATTTACTTTTATTTCGTATTTTCTGCACTTTAGTTTTAGTTGTTGGCGTGAAGCCAAGACCCTAGGTGCTGACTACGCTTTTGGGCAGCAACCCCTTTCCAGATTTATGCTAAGTATGCTTTTCTTTATTTACTTTGTGTTCTGATTTAATATTATGTCTAGCTAAGTTTATTGTTTGGATTGGATGTAGATGAAGTGATTCTAAGTTACTCGTTCAAACTTGTGAGGTCTAATTGTGTTAGTTCGTTAATTAATTTTGTTCCCGAAACACTTAGGATTAATTCTAGACTTAATTGATATTGAAGTTGATTGATCACCATCTAGATATTGAGATTAAATCATCAACAGAAATTGGGAATAACACGAGAGTGTCTTTCGTGCCCAAGAAGGTAAAGGGTGTTGGAGAGCAGTCGGTATTGACCTACCTCTTGGTTGTCTTGGGTCTATTTATTCTTAATGCTTCTTGGGCAGCATCGTTACTGAAGTATCTTCGTGACGTGGTTGATCGAGAAAGGAGATCTTGCCTTCTGGTCAAGATCTGTAAAATTGATTAGACATAGGTTAAGTGTGTTAGCATCGTGACTTCGTGACCTTAGGGTGTTAGCTAATCTTTTCCTTAAACCAAGTGATAGAATTAGTTAATTGAATATCCTTGCACCGATGAACAAGTGAAGAGTAATTATGATCATGGATTCGAAACCCAATCCAAACTCTTTTGTTATTTGATATTGTTATTTGTTGAGTACAGGTTATTAAGATACTTCGTGACCAAAACCCTTTTGTTGAGCAACATCTGAAGAATGGGTACGATCCCGCTTGCCGCTGACTACTACCTTGTTGGGCAAGAGGTGTTTTATAAATATTATTTGTACGAAGTGTGTGAGGACAGCGCTCCGTCACTTTTTCATTTTGATTTGAAATAAGATTTGCTTGAGGACAAGCAAGGTTTTGTGTGTGGAGGGGTGTTTCACCTTCATTTGGTTGTGATTTACTTGGTTTAGTTGGTGCATTTCCGATGGTTTTAGTGCGAAATGATTCTATTTTGTATTGGAAATGGAACTAATTCTTCGAACCAAGTGTTATGTGGAGGTTGGTTGTTTTGGTGTTGTTTTGTAGGTATTTAGATCAAAGAAGGAAGAAGATGTAGTCGAGATGATAAGAGTCGAAGTTTGAAAGAAATGTGACTGCGTAGAAGGTCCAGGCGATCGCTCAGCATGCCAAGCGATCGCTTGGCGAGAGTTGCGCGATCGCCTCACTCCCACGCGATCACCTGGCTAGACTTCGATGGCGGACAGAGGCGGGGGCCAGGCGATCGCCTGGCCCATGACGGCGAGTATTTTTGAAAACTTTATAAATAGGGTTATTTTATGCTTTTCCGCCTCAACTCTCCTTGTACGCGATTTTACCTAGTTTTTGAGCATCCAAGACACTTTTTCTTTAAGTTTTGAGTTCTTAGTTTATTGCTTCGTAGTTTAGTTGTTTAATTTCCGGATTTACAAACTACAACACCACGGATTCGATTGCTCTTTCAGGTTCAATTTTAATTCAAGTTTTTAGTTTCTTTGATTTTGTTATTGGTGATGGATTCCTGCTTTGATTTATTTCTTTGCGTTTATTAGATTAGATTTTCATTACTGCCTAGGGTTAATCTACGTTTAATTTATCTTATTGCCTAGTTATAATCAAACCGCTCAAATCAATCTTTACTGCTTTCTTTTATTTCTGTTTCTTTTCGCAATACGAACGTTGCTCTGCTAAGTCTTCCTCGAGAGATAAGATATTCGGGTTTAACTTAATCAATCTAAACGACCACGTTAATTTGCGTGCAACTAAGGATAAATTTTAGTTTAACAGTATGTCGGTGGGAGAGAGAGAGAAGGAGAGAGATATTTATTTTATTTTTCACTGATATAATTTTTCCCAGATGAAAAAGTTTTCCGGTAGAATATATTCGTGTTATTCCATTTATATTAGAAAACGGCTATAAACTCTCCTCGACTCGCTTCCGACATCGAAAACACCTCAACTCTATCTCATGCTCTCACGAAATAAATCAAGGAATCCGAATATCTAATTTTTAGGTTAAGATTCCAAGTAACGAAGAAAACCTAAAAATCAATCGGTCAATTATTCCAGTAAGAACTAAATTCTTAAAATTCTATCACGTAATCTCGGATGAGCTTCTAATATATCTCAGGGTTCTTAGAATTAATTCTAGATTCAAAAGACACTAATTATGCTAAATTCGGAGTTCGTCGGTGATTAGTAATTTCTCGGCTTATTGGCACTAATCGTCAAAAATGAAAGTTCTCAGAATTCTCTGAAATTCATACTCATGCTTATTCTCATATAAATAAACTCAATTCATACATCACATACTCGATTCGAATAATAGAAACGAGAAAAATTCACATCAAAGCACTTAAGGGCATTTTGGTCATTTTCAAGAGAATTTCTTTTCTTGAAAAATTTTATCACTCAAAGCACATTATTTAAGCATATATACGCATTTAATACGCACTCAAAGACTTATGAAAGTTCGGGGTATTACATCCTAACCCCCTTAAAAAAAAATTGTCCCGAAATTTACTAACCTTGAGAAAATAGCTCGGGATACTTCGCTCTCATCTTTTTCTCAAGTTCCTACGTAGCTTCTTCGAGATCGTGATGACACCACTTAATCTTAACTAGGGGAATCAATTTCGTCCTAAGCTGCTGGACCTTACGGTCTAAAATTTGCTCGGATTTCTACTCGTAGCTTAAATCTGGCTTCAAAGCCACATCTTCTTGGCGAATCACATGTTTTGGATCGAAAATGTACTTCCTCAAGTGCGACACGTGAAAAATGTTATGCGAATTCCCAAAACTAGGAGGCAAAGCTAATCTATACGAAACGGCTCCAATCCTTTCAAGGATTTCGAACGCAACTATAAAACGAGGCTTTAGCTTTCCATTAACACCAAAGCGGTGTACTCCTCTCGAAGGGGATACTTTCAAAAAGACCTTATTTTCTACATCGAACTCTAGCTCAGATCTTCGATTATCAGCGTACGACTTCTGTCGACTTTGGGCTTTCTTTATCTTCTCGCAATCTGACGAACAGATTCTATCATTTCCTCAATCGCTTCTGGTCCTATCACTTTTCTCTCGCCTACCTCGTCCCAATAGAGCGGAGATTTACACTTCTTTCCATAAAGAGCTTCATAAGGGGTCATTCCAATCGTATTTTGATAGCTATTGTTATAAGCAAATTCGACAAGAGGTAAAATTTTCTCCCACTCGTCTCCTTTGTCTAATAAAATAGCTCTTAGCACGTCCTCAAGAATCTGAATCGTTCTCTCTGACTGACCGTCCGTCTGACGATGGTAAGCGGTACTGAACTGCAACTTTGTTCTCAATTCTTTGTGGAAACTCTCCCAAAAACGGGCTGTGAACTTCGAATCTCTGCCGGAGGTAATCGTACTCGGCACTCCATGCAATCTTACGATCTCTTTAACATAAATCTAAGCCAACTTATCCGATCCATAGGTGTGGGGTATAGGTATGAGCGGACTTCGTCAATCTATCCACTATCACCCACACAACTGTGTTTCCTTTTCTTGACCTTGGCAAACCGGTCACAAAATCCATCATAATACCATCCCATTTCCATTCTAGGACTGGTAGCGGTTGTAAGGGTCTGTACGGTCTTTGGTGCAGAGACTTCACTTGCTGGCAAGCTAAACATCTTTCAACATACATGGCCATGTCCTTTTTCAGTCCTTCCCACCAGAACTGTTGCTTCAAATTTTGATACATCTTCATACTACCAGGATGGGCTGTATACGGGGTCTCATGAGCTTCACTCATTATCTCGATTCTTAACTTCTCATCATTTGGCACACAAATTCTGCCTCGAAACAATAAGGCATTGTCTCTTGACTCTGAAAAAATCTTTGACTCCAAATCCTCGTCTTTCCTTTGACCTTCTATGATATAAAACCTCAAATCTGGCACTACTACCAAGGTAGCAATCAGTTGCTCTACCGTTGCCAGAGGTAGAACTACTTCGATTCTCATTCTTCCAAACTCTTCGATCAATCTTGCTTCTTCAGTTAGCAAAAATCCTAACTTGGATTCTTCTAAATTTTCCACCTTTCTTTTTCAGCTCAACGCGTCAGCTACAGCATTAGCTTTCCCGGGATGGTAAGATATCTTGCAATCATAGTCTTTCACCAACTCGAGCCATCTCATCTGTCTCATATTTAGCTCCTTCTGTTCGAAGAAATACTTCAGACTTTTGTGATCCGAAAAGATTTCACACTTGACTCCATAAAAGTAGTGTCTCCAAATTTTCAAAGCATGCACTATGGCTGCTAATTCCAAATCATGAGTCAGATACTTCTCTTCATGGGGTTTGAGTTGTCTTGAAGCATATGCTATTACTCTGCCATCTTGCATTAACACACATCCTAAACCTTGAGCTAATGCGTCTATATAAACGGTATAGTCCTTTCCTGGTTCAGGAAGGGCTAATACTGGAGCTGAAGTTAATTTCGTCTTAAGCTCTTGGAAACTTTTCTCGCATTCTTCTGTCCATTTGAACTTGGATTCTTTCTTCAACAAACTCGTCATCGGCTTTGCAATCTTTGAAAATCCTTCTATGAATCTCCAATAGTAACCTGCTAAACCGAAAAAACTACAGATTTCATGAACTGATGTCGGCGATTTCCATTCTTGAACAACTTTCACCTTTTCCATATCAAATTTAATTCCTTCGGACGAAACAACGTGTCCTAAGAAATTCACTTCTTTCAACCAAAATTTACACTTACTGAATTTGGCATACAGCTTTTCTGATCTTAATTTTTCCATCGCGATTCGCAGATGCTTTCGTATTCTGCCTCATCCTTTGAATACACCAAGATATCGTCTATGAAGACAATCACAAATTTGTCCAAAAATTCATGAAAAACTCTATTCATCAAATCCATAAAGACGGCTAGGGCATTGGTTAATCCAAATGGCATTACTATGAATTCTAATGTCCATATCTCGTTCTAAATGCGGTCTTTGGAACATCTTCTTGCTTGATCTTAAATTGGTGATACCCAGACCTTAAGTCAATTTTGGAGAAAACATCAGCTCCTTTAAGCTGATCAAACAAATCGTCTATCCTTGGCAAAGGATACTTGTTCTTGAGCGTAATTTTGTTAAGCTCTCGGTAGTCTATGCACATCCTCAAACTACCATCATTCTTCTTCACAAATAATCGGGGCTCCCTAGGGGGAAACGCTTGGTCGAATAAAACCCAAGTCTAATAGTTCTTGCAACTGAATCTTCAATTCTTGGAGTTCCTTTGGGGCTATTATGTACGGAGCTTTTGATATTAGAGCTGATTCGGGTTCGAGATCAATCGTAAATTCCAACTGCCTGTCGGGAGGCAATCCTGGTAACACTTCCAGGAATACGTCTTTAAATTCTCGCACGATAGGCACGTCATCGACACTCAACTCTTGATTCTCATCTTTGTTCAAGTAAATCAGATACACCTTTGTATCTTTCCTTCTTATTAACTTCTTTGCTTTCATAGCCGAAATTATCGGCATACTCTTCCTTACTTTCTTCTCAACTCCAAAGACTACAGTCGGCTCTTCTCCAGGGGGCTGAAATGAAATCTGCCTATGGTCGTATCGAATCGTTGCAAAATTCTCGGTTAGCCAATCCATTCTTAAGATTATGTCTACGTCCCACATCTGGATTAGGTTTAGGGATTTTGCAGACATTTTGCGGCTTCTGAATTTGAATTCTAAGTTCGAGCAAACACGCGATATTAACATCGATTTACCTAAAGGGGTTGCCACTCTAAGCACCTGGTTAGATTCTTCTACCCTCAAACCTAGGTTTTCTATGCAAGCACTAGATATAAACAAATGCGAAGTGCCAGTATCAAATAAAACGATAACATGTATGCCGTTAAGCTTTCCCATACCTGCTAGGTTTCCTTGGTCTTTAACTGATGGTTTCTGCTCAATTGCAAATGCTCTTTGGAAATACGGCGGCTCCTCCTGAGTGGGTTGATGCTTTGGCGGTTGTGGTTTCCGCTGATGGTAAAGAAACTTTTGCTGCCGGGTCACCTCAACTGCTTTCATCTGCGAAAGTTGAAACTGATTTGGCCTTCCGCCTCTCATTCCTTGCTGTTTACTTGGGCACCTGTTCGAGAAATGACCAGGCTGTCCACAAGTATAACAAACATTACTTCCGATTTTACAGATGCCTTGATGCATCCTGCCACACTTTGAACAAGGAGGGAGTCCTTGGGGTCCTACAGGCATATTGCTTTGATTAGGTTGCGGAACTCTCGCTTTCTGGGTTGCTGAGATTGTTAATGTTGCTGTCCTTTTTCTTGCCATGGCCTCTTACTTGGGTGACTGCCACCACTCCATTTTTCTTTCTTCTTTGCATGCTGACCGAACTGAGATTGATGGGTAGTTGCAGTCATCGTCGTTTAGCTTTGAAATTGAGGATTCGCTGAAGGATGCGATCCTTTTTCTGGCTGTATAGCCAACTCCATATCTAGGGCTCGATTAAGGGCTTCTGCATAAGTTAGACCACTCTGACTAGCGAGAACTACTCGAATATCCTGCCTTAATCCTACTCGAAACAGCTCACACATTTTCTCATCGGTATCTACCTTATCAGGCGCAAAATGAGCTAATTCGCAAAACTCACGATCGTACTCAGCTATGGTCTTCTTTCCTTGCCTCAGGCTTGCAAATTCGTTCACCTTCTGCTTACGATAACTCCTTGGAACATGCTTCTCATACAACGCTTCCTTGAATTGCTCCCACGTCAAGTTTTCACGCTCTTCTGGAGTATACATCCTCTGTCTTACTTCCCACTAGTAGTCGGTAGTTCCTTTCAATTGATACGTCATACACTCGAGACGTTCGCGATCGGTGCCACGAAGAAATCTAAAAATTCGCTCAAGAGAATGAATCCAGTCCTCGGCTTCTACCGGACTGCCTTTACCGTCGAAGGTTGGGGGATTTTGGCGAAGAAAAAGTTCTTCTACTCGACATTCATTTAGAGGGGGCGGAGTAGGATCTCACTGTCCCTCTTTCTCATTTCTTACGTTTCTTCGTCTTGGCGGCATTCTAAAGAAATGCAAAAGAAAATTTTAAGCCACTCGGAAAGAACAAATTATCTCACTTGGAACCTTTCTCGATTTTGAAAATATTTCCTCTTGGAAAGGAATATGATTCTCGATCGGTACTTATCAACACATTAATAGAAATTCAATTTAATAATTACTGCAAATAAATCAATCATCTCAAACTCACATATATCTTAATCAATTCATTCTCAACTCAAATAATCAATCATCATTAATATTGACAAGCATTCACACCATATATATATATATATATATATATATATATATATATATATATATATATCCTCAAGACAACTATTTCTCCACATTTTAAACAACCATAATCTCAAACATAATTACGCCAACATTCACATATCCTCAAGATAAATCTTCCTCAATACTTAAGGTAATCATGCACTCAAATATTGTTATTTTGACTTATATACATCTCATTATCTTTTACTCAAACTTTATTATTTATAAAACTTTGTCAAAGAATAGCTTATTCAATTAACTCAACTCGTATTTCTTTACTCGTTCTTGTCTCAATCATATTTTAGAAATCTCGGATACTCAAATTAATATATTTACTTAGGAGACTCAAAGCTGATTTCAACGGCCTAATGGCTTCTCTTTTATATCACCCGACGATGGCCTCTTTTGAGGACTTACCACAAAATAAGGGATTAAACATTTACAATGGAAAATTTTCCCTACACGTCAACATGACGGTCTAAACCTCGAATTGATCTAACACGAGCTAACACTTCGCGTCCGATTCTACTAGCTAACCATGCATCGAGTCATAAGTATATACATTACTGCAGAAAGGTAAAAGAGTTCAACTCTTAGACAAAAAGTAAATATTGTTCGAAATTTCCACAACTTCCTTGAACTGATCCTAAACATCGGGATCATCCTCACTCGGGCCGCAATCATCATACTGTTCCTCATCAAAGTACTCCTCGGGATCCTTCTCTGGATCTTTCTCCTCTAGATCCTCCTCTTCCGCGCCATCATTTATAATGTCAAAACGCTTACACTCAGCTGCTCTTAACTCCTCTTCAAAGTCACGGAGGGTGTAGTTGATGGCTTCCTAAGGATTGGTCATGTCTCCAGTGTCCTTGTTCTCAAATCGAGCATTGACATCCTCCAATTCTGACTCGACCTGCGGGGGTGTCTCGGGATTATTCTCGTTGCGTCGGAGGTAAGATGCCATATCGACTGGAGCGCCAAACTCTAGCTCACGTCTCTGATCGGGCCTCACTACTGGGGTCGGAGCAAACGTATACGGAGTAGAGAAGTAGTCATTCGGCAGGGCCTGGAGGTAACCGTTTCCCACGGTAGCTTCGGTTGTCGGATCTTTGAATGGCTCACCATTATCGCTGCTGCCGGTATGAGTCGGCCTAGAGGGCTCGGCTAAGGGCTGAACTGGAGAAGGTGTATGGTCACGGAACATAAATTCCTCAAGTTGATCATGCGAAGGCAGCAAGGCTCCGATAGGGTTATGAAAATCGTTTAACTGCGGAGCGGTCAAGTTAGACGAAGCAAAAGGGTCAAAAGCACGGATAGGGAGCACACCTCCCGAGTACGGGTAGTCCTGATAGGTGGCTCGGGGCTTTAGCTCGGAACGGGGCGGTGAAGGGTCACGTAGAGAAGCTGGGCCATCCTGAAGCACAGGCGGGGGACTACGGACAAAACCATTCGGCACGGCAGGGCGATCAACATCATACGGTTCTGGAAGCGGAGCACCGTTCTGCATATATTGCCTGGAGATAGTAGAAATGAACGCATTGCAGTCACCGTAGAGGTAGCCATCGAGGTAACGGTGTCCAAGAAATCTGGGCACAAGCGATGCTGCTCAATCATGCCACTCACGAGGTAAGGCCTGGATCAAATGTATCATCTCGTCTAACGCACCTACATCCATGTACTGAACTTTCTCCCAAATCTTATGATAACGAGCTAGGAATTCCGCAAGCATCTCACGATACATCTTCCTCACATACAGGTACTCCTGCATCAACTTTCGATCGTCCATCCTATACAAATTTTAAACGAGTTAAGCACACTAAAATAGTTAAACAGGCATGCTAAAATTTCCAACCACCACATACTCGTTCTTACTTTCCATAGAGGTATTATTGCTCAGGGTACTTCGCAATTCTATTTCACGAAATCGTTTGCACAAATGTTCCATCCTTTCCGATTTCCACACGAAACACACATTAGGGAAGACATTCTAAGCAATCTAGTTATTCAATCTACTTATAAAGCTTTTATCTCTAGACGAGCGCAAATAATAAACTTAATAACTCAATTAATCATTTTAACTTAAAAGCTTTAGAAAATAAAGCGTACCTGGTTGCCAGATGAGATGGGGGATTGCTTGGTATGTTACTGACTCAAATAAGTCTAGAAAATAAATCTAGACTCGACTCATCAAAGAAAGTTAAGCTTCAGAGCAGACGACCTGCTCTGATACCACTATGTCACACCCCGACTCCCAAGGTGCGACGAATGACACTAACACTACTAAACCACATACTAACTTAACCCACATAAGGGTTCATGCTCGGGAAATACAAGGGATTATTGACTGAAAGCGATAACAAATAAGACATGCTTCCAAGTCATAGATAAAACACTAAACGAGCATAGATAATTTATATATTGAATCCAACAAGGAATAAGTATGTCGAGATCACATCATACGAAAGTTAAAGAAAAGAGGTAAATAGTATCGAGCACATCGCTCTTGAATTCAACAAAGTATCAGAGTGCTATTCAAAAACATAACAAAAGAAACATCATATAATACTGCAGCGGAGATATCGACTCAATTCCCAACAACTACATGTATGAAGACATGTAATTGCCAGCCAACTTTCGACTTAACCAAACGAACACACCACCAAGCCGTCCACGCCATTCACATCCTGCTAACCTGCACGTTTAGAAATACATGCAGGGTTGAGTACTTCGTACTCAGTGAACACATGCCAAAAACATTTGGAAAATTGCTCTTAGAGTTATACAATTTGACTTGCCTTGCCGTAGCATCACAAGTATTAATGCAATCAAAACGTTTACTTGTGTATGCAAAAACATTTTATTTTTCTTGAAACGACAGCGCTATCAAACATATTATGAACATACAGGTATGAATCATCTACACCTCATCTCTGTGTCGAGAAGAAGGCCTCCTTCTCAAACACTGTGACCGGCTAAACCGAAGTAAAGCTCACAGTCACCTCAAACAATTCAAATACCACACGTGGGTTCCTATCTTTCACAGGGCAATAATATCTCAAGCAGATGATAAAGCATACCAACTCACGTAAAAACGGCAAGTCAATTGAATTTAAAACTCACATAATAATAATACTCAATAGACAATAATAGCATTCATCGGAGTTTTGGGTTTTAGGAAAAGCCCACCTGACTTCCGAAGATTCTAGCTAGACGGCTTACTCTTTTGAACGTCCTTGCTACTTTTCAGTCCCGCTTGGTCCTTCACAATTCGACATCGAATAAAGAATAAGACTCTAGACGCGAAAGACATAAAGTAGATTTTGGTTTCGGCTGAAGGACTTCTACTTGACTCGGGTCTCTCGATTTTTATCTTTTCTAAGTCAATATCCTTTCTCGACTTTCTCGTTCTCGGTTATCGACTCTACTCGGTTACTAAATAACTTCGTCTCACATTCTCGTTTCTAAATCATTTCTACTTTAGTATCTCTTGCTAATTAGAGAAATATTATTTATCTCGATTACGCTGCTCAAATTCTTACTTGAATACCTGATTCAACTATCGTCATCTCAAATTATTCACATCACAAATAAGCATTCTCAACAAATGATCAAGTCATTTTACCATTAACGAAGCATAAGCATTTCATTTAAACACATAGGTTCATTCAAGCATAATAATCTCAACATGATTTAGATTTCAAATATAATTAACAGCTAACTCGACACTGCTCGAATATTTAAAAATAAGTTATTTCCAAATAAACATTAATAATGATCTCATAATTCTTAAATAAGTCAGTCAAGAATTCAAACAATAAAAATTTTGAATTTGAAACTCAACTAGTCATTTAATATTTCTCGGCTCAAAACACAACGTTATTTTCTAAATACGTCGTCTTTTCGCAACTACGTACACATACTCGTAATTATCTTATCTTATATTAATAAACTTTCTTCCTTATTCTCAATTAAACTCTTATTTTCTATATTTAATAGAAATTCATTTTCTCGATTTATAAATTAGAACTCAAAACTCGTTAACTTCATCGTCTTATCTCATATTCAAAATATTTGAAAACCAAACCCGATTATTCTTACTCAAGCATTATCAACCAATCATTTATTATTCAACATATTATTAAAAAACGAACATTCAATATTTGTAATTCTTTAAACTCGATTCACGTATTTAAACACTATTAAATTTTCAATTCGAGACTTCATTTTATTATGCTATTTTTCTCATTGCATTATTTAATCGCCTAAGCTCAAATTAAACTCTTAATTGCTGTAATACCCCGAACTTTCGTAAGTCCTTGAGTGCGTTCTAAATAAATAACGAGTCTTGAGATATAAAAATTTCTCCTAAAGTAAAAAGAAATGATTAAAAAGACCAAAATGCCCCTATGTGCTTTGAAGTGAGTTTATTTGTTTTTATTGCTTGAGTTGAGAATATGAATCATAGATTGAGTTTATTTATATGAGTTTGAGCATGGGTTTGATTTTCAGAGAATTCCGAGAATTTTTACTTTAGAGTGAATAGTATCAATAACCGAGAAAATACTATTCACCGATGAACTTAGAATAGACACTGATTAGAGTGTTTTGAACCTAGAATTTATTTCTAAGGTCATTGAGATATGATAGAAGTTCATTCGAGATCACTTGAGAGAGTTATAAGAATTTAATCCTTAACAGATTAATTAGCCGACTAATTTTTAGGTTTTCTCCGTTATTTGGAATTTAGACCAAAAAAAAATTAGATAATCGGAATCCTTGATTTATTTAGTGGGACATGAGATAGGTATGAGATGTTTTTAGTGTCAGAAACGAGATGAGGAGAGATTAGAGCCGTTTTCAGCATAAATGAAGTAATACGGACTTTTTATCCGGAAAACTTTTTCAACCGGGTAAACTTTTACCTGTAATAAAATAAATTAACAATCTCTCTCATCTCTCTCCCTCTCCCACCGACATGTTACTCTCTCCCATCCTAATATCTCTCTCAAAACCTATTTTCAAAACCTATTATAGGAATATCATCATTATATTCTCTACCATTTTGTCAAAGCTTATCCTACAAGCTAAATGAATCATCATTTGATTCATTCATCAACCAAGACTCTCTCAAATCATCTCTCTCTCTCTCTCTCTCTCTCTCTCGAAAATTCTCAAGCAAGTCAAGAAGAAATTCTCTCTCTCCTTTCCCTCCTCAATACCGTAACACACACACTACACACACTTGGAGATTTCTCCATTGAAGCCCTAAGATTCAAGCTCCAAGCTCATGAAGTTCAAGAGAAGATCATCAACCTTATTCTAGTTCATACATACCCTAAAGAGAAAGGTATTAATCCTTCAAATTCTTGAGTTTAAAATCAAATAATCATCCCTTATTCCTTGAAATTTTCGGCTATTATGCCCTAGAATGGATGATTAATTATTGTTTCATTTTTTCTTGAGGTTCAAGATGAAATCTTCCAAGAGAAATCCAAGCTAGAGTTTGAGCCCTAAATCCTCATTAGTTTCGGCTCCAAAGAGATCAAGAGGAGGAGTTCAATTTAAATTTCTAAAAGTATGTTTATTTCATTTGATTATTTGTAGTCATGTAATCCCTATAATCTCTAAAGAAAGAAAAAGCATGCATGCATGATATTTAATTTATGCTTAGGCAAAACTAGGGTTATCGATGTGAGAATCGAGTGAGGAGAAATCGATAGGAAAATTAAACCCTAGGATTTAATCTATGCTTAAAAGAGAAAAGAAAAACTAAAAACCCTAAAACTTGAGTAGTACCGAAAATTTAGGGGAAAAATAAGAAAATGTGATTTTCTTGAGTATTTGTTAATTTGATGCTTGATTTATGTTTTTGAGTATATTGTGAATGAGTATATGTGCTTGAAAAATTTAAATATCGAATGCCCTAAAAACTTGATGAATGCCTTGACATATGGGCACAAGAGGAAGAAAATATTTTGATGATTTTGATGATGATATGTTGATGTTTTGGGCTTGAAATAATTATGAGATGTGATGATTTAATCCTTATGTTTTACTTGTGAGAAAATCGAGTTATACTTGAGATTTTTGAAGAAAAATAATTGTTTGATGACTTAGTGATTTTGATGATTTTGATGTCAAGATGTTATTGAGTATATTTGAATGTTAATTTGAATCATAGATGATGATAGGATTTAATGAGCTAAAAAGAATGAGATTTTAAGCTTAAAAAGAGAGAAAAATCGAAAAATATAGAAAGAAAAACCTAGTAGGTGTTCTATGTGTTCTTGGTGAGAAGATGAAGATTTAAATTTCAATAAAATTAATTCAAAAAAAATTAGTTATTAAAATGGTAAAATATTCAAGATATTTGTTAGAATAAAAATTAATTATAAAAGGAAAAGAGAAAAATTATAAATTGAGTAAAGAGTCATAAATTGGAAAATATTAAAGGAAAAGTAATTTCCTTAATCAAATAATTAGAGTCGAGAAAAGAGTTAATCGAGTTAAGTAAATCGGGATTAGAGAAATTGTTAATTGAGAAATAGATAAATAAAATTATTAGAAGTTATAATAATTGAGAAATAGAAGTTGAAATAAAACTCGAGAAGTAGAGTTGTAAAACGAGCATGAATTTTTAATCAAGAGATTAGTCGTTCAAGTGAACGAGAAGTGATAAGAAAAAAATAATAATATGAGTAATAATTATCGAGTTGAGTATAAGTAATCGAGGAAAGAATTTAATCAAGTTGAGTTCATGTACTCGTTAAGTTAATCGAGAGGTTTTGGAATAAGAATAAATAATTAAAAAGGTAATTTCTTAAGTAAATAAGAAATAATAGAGTATGAAAATACTAAAGAAAGACGAGCTTTTAAAAATAAATAAAATAATAAGTGTTTGGGTAATTATTATGAATGAGATGTCGAGTAATGATTGATTGTTAATGTTTGATTAAACTAACCAAGTATGCTTTTCAAATCATTTGGATTAGAAATAAATCGAGAAGAGTTGTCGAGATAATAAACTAAAATTTAGTCTTGAGTCGAGAATTTGAGTCGAGTCAAAAATAGAAAACGAATTTCTATTTCTATAAGAGTTTTATAAAATTTAAAAGAGAATTAGTAATAATAATTGAGTAAGAAATAAATAATGCGTATGTGAATACGTATATGTATAGTTGAGAAAGACAACGTGTTTTGAAATAAGTGTTGAATATCAAGCCGAGAAGTATAAATTTATTAATTAAGAAGAATTCTTAATATTTGAATTTATATTCGAGAATTAAAGTAATTATCTTTCTAAAACAAAAGCCGAGTATTCGTTAATGTGTTTTGAAGTGTGAAATCGACTATGTGACAACATGTTTGATCTATTTTAAGATACTATGTGATTGAATCAATATGCTTGAAAGAAATGTTATGATTCGATAATGACATGAACAATTGTTGAGTATGCCTTTGTATGCAAAATGATTGAGTCAATGTGTCGTTAACCGAACCAAGAATTTATTGAGAACGCAAAAAAGAATTCAAGTAATAGAGTTTAGATAGAAGACATTTCTTAAAGTAAAGAGAAAAGCGGAGGCGATGACGAGTAGCATTAATGTTTGACGCGAGAATACGAGATAAATTATTTAGTAATCAGAGTCGAGAACGAGAACCGAGAAATGAGACTTATTAGAAGAGATTAATATAGAGAGAGACGAGTTAAGTAGAAGTCCTTCAGTCGAGACAAACGTCTATTTTCCGTCTTGCGTCGTATCTTATTTTTCTTAATCGATGTCAAACATTGAAGGATCAAGCGGGACGGAAAAGTAGCGAGGTCAAATAGCAAGTAAGCCGCCTAGCAAATTGTCGGAGGGCAGGTGGGCTTTTCTAAAATCAAAACTATCGATGAATGCTATTATGATTATTGAGTATTATTATGTGAGTTTTAAAGTTCAATTGACTTGCCGTTTTTACTTGAGTTTTAGTATGTGTTATCATCTGTTTGCTTGAGATATTATCGTCCTGTGAAAGGCAGGAAACCCACATGTAGTATATTAATTGTTTGAGGTGACTGCGTGCCTTGCTTTGGTTGGGCCGGTCACAGTGTTTGAGAAGGAGGCCTACTTCTCGGCACAGAAAGTGAGATTATGGCAGATGATGCATACTGTTGAGTATATATATTATGTTTTGACTGCGTAGTCTATTCAAAAGAAAATATTTTTGCATTCACAAGTAAAACCGTTTAAAATTGCATTAATACTTGTGATGCTTCGGCAAGGCAAGTTCAATTGTTATAGCTCTAAGAGCAAATTTTCAAATGTTTTTGGCATGTGTTCACTGAGTACGAAGTACTCAGCCCTGCATGTATTTCTAAACGTGCAGGTTAGCAGGATGGTGATGGCAAGGACGGCTTGGTGGTGTGGTGTTTTTGTTGAGTCAAGTTGAATGTCGGACTGGCAATTGCATGTCTTCATACATGTGATTGTTAGGATTGAGTCAAGTTATCTGCTGTAACTTTTTGAATTGAAAGTCTGTTAATCTATACTCTGATACTTGTTCTAATTCCGAGCGATGTGCTCGATGTCTTTTATTGCTTTGATGAATCTCGTTCTCGTTGACTTGAAATACTTATCCTATTCGAATTGATATGTAAATTATACATGCTCGATTGTTGTTTTGTTATATCTCTAAAAGCTTGTTTTGAATGTTACCGCTTTCCGTTGATATTCCCTTACATTCCCCGAGCATGTTTCCCCGTGTTTGAGTTGATTGATAGATGGTTGAGTAGTGTTAGTAATAGTACGTCACACCTCGAGAGTCGGGGTGTGACAATTGCATACTTTAATGTTTCTTGTTTCAAGAATTTATCTCTTTGATTTATTTATTCTAAGACTTTCTCAATTAATCACATAATTAGACTAATTCAAACTCGACTAAATTCTTTGTTCAACTTCTGTTCTCTTATTCGATTGAACGACTTAACTTTGACTCACTTTTCTTTCATCTTTTTATTTTCTTAACTCTAATTCCTCTTTTATTTCTCAACTATTAATATTTTCTCTCTTTTTAATCTCTATTATTATTTCTAAAATTTTCTCCTCTTTATTACTTATTTCTCAACAAAGAAATATTTTTCTTTGTTTTTTTACTAACTTTTATTATCTCATAAATAATTCATTAATTTCTCTTTTTATTTTCAATTAATTTAATAATTAATTAATTTATTTATTTTATAATTAATTTTATTAATCTTCAAATCTTCATATCTTCACCAAGAACACCAAGAACACACACTCAAATCTTCAAATTTTCACCAAGAACACCTAAAACACACACTAGGCATTCAAAACTCATTTCCATTGATTTTTGCATGTTTTTGTACTTAAAATTCCATTTTCTTCATCTCCAAAATTCCTATTGAACATATAATACTCCAAGTTAAACACAAACACATTCAAATCATCCATAATATCAAAATCATCAAAAATCAACAAAAATTATTTTTCTCCTGACACACATAAATATCGATTTTTCTCATAAAAATAACATAATAAATTAAATCATTCATTCCATCATAATCTCATACTCATAGCATGCTCAAAACATCATTAAATCATACAACAACAAACTAGATCAAAATTTTCTCCATAAACTCATAATTCTCGGTTTCATTACAGAAATTAGGGCAATTGATTTTCTTCTTTTTCTCATGCATAATTATCATTCCAATTATCATCATAAACACATATAAACAAGAATTTATCAAGAAATCATGGAAATTATTTTTCTTTCTTTTCTTTCCCGTAATTTCGGTCCTCACCAATTTTTTTAGGATTTTTATTTTTCTTTTCTTCTTAATTCTTAGTTTATCTCCTAGGGTTTGATTTCCTTAACAAATTCCTCACATCGATCAACACATCTCACGCCCTAAATTTGCCTAAACATAATTTAAAGCATGCATATTTCTTTTCTTTAGGGCTTAGAGATTACATATTTACAAGAAATCAAATAAATAATCATACTTAGAAGATTTAAATCAAACTCCTCCTCTTGAAGCACTTGGACCAAAAATGAAGGGGTTGTGAGCTCAAATCTTTAGCTTGGATTTTCCTTGGAGGATCTCATCTTTAACCTCAAGAAAAATATGACAAAAATCAATCATCTCACTAGGGCAAAAGTGCCGAAAATTTTAAGAAAAAGAGGGAGATGATTTTGCTTTGAAATTGAACTCAAGACTTGAAGAATTAATTACCTCTTGAATTAGGGTTTGAAGAACTAAAGATGATGATGATCTTGTTGGAGTTTGAAGGCTTGAACGCTTGATCTTCAATGGAGTTTTTGCGTGTGTATAGGTGGCGGCATTGAAGGGGAGAGAGAAGAGAGTGTTTTTCTCTTTCTTCTTAGATAAGCACGGTGGAGAGAGAGTTGAGAGAGATGAATGAATGAACTTGGCTAAGTTCATTTCATTAGCTAAGAAAGGAATAAAATGGCAAAATGATGTGAATGTAATCATGATATTCCATAATAGACTTTGAAAATAGGTAGCCTAAGGAGAGAGATTAGGGAGAGAGAGAGAGAGAGGGTATGTCGGTGGGACAGAGAGAGAGCGAGAGAGATATTTATTTTATTTTTCACTAATATAATTTTCCCTGGATGAAAAAGTTTTCCGGTAGAATATATCCGTGTTATTCCATTTATACTGAAAATGGCTATAAACTCTCCTCGACTCGCTTCCGACATCGAAAACACCTCAACTCTATCTCATGTCTCACGAAATAAATCAAGGAATCCGAATATCTAATTTTTAGGTTAAGATTCCAAGTAACGAAGAAAACCTAAAAATCAATCGGTCAATTATTCCAGTAAGAACTAAATTCTTAAAATTCTCTCATGTGATCTCGGATGAGCTTCTAATATATCTCAGGGGTCTTAGAATTGATTCTAGATTCAAAAGACACTAATTATGCTAAATTCGGAGTTCGTCGGTGATTAGTGATTTCTCGGCTTATCGGCACTAATCGTCAAAAGTGAAAGTTCTCGGAATTCTCCTAAATTCATACTCATGCTCATTCTCATATAAATAAACTCAATCCATGCATCACATACTCGATTCTAATAATCGAAACGAGAAAAATTCACATCAAAGCACTTAAGGGCATTTTGGTCATTTTCAAGAGAATTTCTTTTCTTGAAAAATTGTATCACTCAAAGTACATTATTTAAGCATATATACGCATTTAAAACGCACTCAAAGACTTATGAAAGTTCGGGGTATTACACTTATAGAGTTGGGCATAAATAAAGAGTTTAGATTTCATCTCAGGTGCAAAAAATTTAATTTGATACAACTCTGCTTTACTGATGACCTCTTAATATTTTCTAGAGGAGATTACCCCTCTATACAACAACTCATGAGGGTGGTCAAAAAGTTTTCTTCAGTTCCTGGATTGCATGCAAATCCTACTAAAAGTTGTATCTATTTTGGTGGGGTTTATGAGATTCAATAGGAGATGATCTTGAAGGATTTTGAGTTGGTAAAAGGTGAGCTTCCATTTAAGTATCTTGGTATCCCTCTTTCTTCAAAGAAACTCACAGGTATTCAGTGTAAGCATTTGCTTCATAAAATTATGGCTAGAATAGAAGACTGGACATCCAAATTATTGTCTTATGCGAAGAGACTTAATTGATAAGGGCAGTGCTCTTCAGTGTACAAATATATTGGAGTCACATCTTCCTATTACCTCAGAAAGTGAAGAAGTTCATCCAATCTTTATGTAGAGCCTTCCTATGGTCTGGAAAATCAAAATCAAAATGTGCTTTAGTGGCTTGGGAACAACTATATTGTAATGCCCCGTAAATTCCTTACGTTCTTAAAATTTTAAAGTTAATTAAATAAATGGCTTTGCACGCCTAAGTTTACGATTTTGAATTCTAGGACTAACGGTCGAATCCGTTTCTGAAAATAAATTACAGAAATCAGCTAGCCGACTACTGTATTTAGGGTTAGCGCGTACGAAAAGTTTTTAGTTCGTGAACTCAGAACGAAAAACCGTCTGATTTTTACATTCACGAAATCGCGATACGAACTCACCCGAGAAAGTTCGTTTTTATGATTTTCCGGACGAAACTCGGACTGTGTCGTCCCGAGTTTTTGTCAAAATAAATTTTGTAACTTTATTTTCCGATTAAGTTTCGTATGTTAGAATTTTAGGTCAAATCGGATCGCGACGATTTTGTGCCGAGCGACGTTTTTCGTCGAACGTTTTCCGTAATGTTGGATCACGCCGGAAAAACACGTATCCCTCCTAAAATCTCTATGGCAGCCGACATCCCCTTTCAAATTAGAAGATATTTATGTTTGATAATGTCTAATTAAGTGACACCTTACCTAGTTACTATTCACACTTTCCACCTTTCACCTTATCTCATATTTTAACAATTAAAACAACCCCTTCCCTCCCATTTCATCTCCAAAATCGGCAGCACCACCATTTCATCTCCTTCTTCATTTCATCACCCTCCATTGAAGACAAGCTTCAAGAACAAGAAGAAAATCACAAGTCTCAATCCCTCCATTCAAACTTCATACATCTTTCATTAAATCTTAAGGTATTTATCTCCTCTATAATCCTATCCAATCATCTTTCTTTTCTTTCTCATTTCTTCTTGATCGAAAATCTAGAGTATTGGAATGGATGAATTGATCTTGGATTAATGGAATTAGATGTATTAGATAGGTTAATTAGGGTTTAAAATTTGGCAAAACTAAAAACCCTAATTCTCTTAGTATTACCGAAAAATTCTAGGGCTTAGGTAGGATTTTTAGTCTTCTTCAATTGATGATGGATTCTTGCTTAATAAATGTTTAATTAGTGATTAGAATGAAGAGGAATCGAAAGCCCTATGTTTTTGTAAAATTCGATTAGGGTTTGAATGTTGAATTTAGGGGTTTATGCATGTTAGTTGGAAATTGAATTGCATTTGATTAATTGATTTTATAAGAGGATGATTAGTTGATAAATGGTGATAATTGGAGAAGAAAAACATCCTCTTAATGTATATATGTATACCGAAATTTTAGGGTAGAATTAGGGGTTTTCATGTGTTGATGTTAATCGATAAATTGTTGATGGAATTATGTTGCAAATGTTGTTAATGGATTATAGAAATAAATTGAGAATTTTCTAAAAATATTTGTCGTAACGTAAGAGACGAAGATCATATTATAAGTTGAAATAGAATGATGTTATGACATGATTGCATGCATGAAAGTGATTCACGTTAGACGTAGTTTAACGTTGTAAAATTTGAACGAAATCCGACAACTTTGAAAATCGCGTAAGAGATGAACTTTTAGTCGTAACTAATAACTGAGAAGTCGGATGGGAATTACAATTTGATATTATTGATTATGATAGAATTTAGAACAACTTTCTAGTTGACGTCATAAGCGTTCGAGTTGATTTAATATGAGCTATAGTTATAATCGAGAACTAGAACGCGTTATGAATATTTTGTTGGTTTAGTAATTGTTAGTTGAAATCCGACGTTTAGAACGTCGTGCTTTTGAGCGAATTTTGAGAAGGAGTTCGTCACGTACGGAAGTACGTGATGACTGCCTTGAGGGTCCAGTTTCCAAAGAAATCAAATACGAGAGCTTAGAACGAACCTAACACGTTATACGTCGAACCCATCGAGCAATTAGGATTTTCGCTGCAGTTTTGCGACCCTCGGCGGAAATTGTAATAACTTTTAGCTCGTTAATCAGATTTGTGATCCGTAAATTGGAACGTAAACTAGACATCCCAATCTTTCCAGTGGTACAGGGCTCATCCCCTGTTTCCAAATCCTCTGTTCTACGCAGCCTCTCTACCCTCTCTTTAAAGTCGTATTAAGTTACCGACTACCCTCTCTACTGACCCGAGAGTCGAGTATGAGACCTTCCGAGTTCTAACGAGATTTGAACGAGTCTCGTTCCCGTTTAAGTAAAACGAATCTAGTAAGCGTGCAAATGCCTAAAGAATGAAACAACTAAAACTTATTTCGATTCTTTTGATCGATTATCTTTTACGACCCATGTTAAAGTATTATTATTTTACGATGAAGGAGGAAGCCAGCAGTAGAGACAGGACGGAAGATCCGAAGTTGGAAGCTAGTGCTTATAAGTTCTGTATTTACGAGGTGGGCTTTTATATACAAAATAAAACGAGCAATGCTCGAAAAATCTTTCTTTATCGCTTTGATATATGTGTTTTCAAAGTGATATTATGGCATGAACTGTTTTATGTTTTATGTGAGTTCTCTTGTACCTATCTGAGTCAACATTCGTGTTTTCCAGATTTAGAGTTAATCTAACTAGATTAACTAACGATCGGCTCTGAGTTAGCTGCTAAGTGCTTTCCAGAGTTAGTGCACTTTGTAACCTGTGGTGTATGTGATATCCTGTTGAGGGGTACCAACCACGGTGAATTAGAATTGGTCAAGATTGAACGTAACATTAGTCAGAAAATGCTCGCGCGAGTGATTTATGAGAAAAGAGTCAGAAAATGTTTAGTAGACACGGGCCCCTTTTCAATAAAACCCCGATGTGCTACAATTATGAAATGCCATATTTATCTATACTTATGATTATGATTTCGGCATCGTGCCCACTAAGTACGTTTGTACTTAGCCCTGCATTGTTTTCTAAATGTGCATGTTGAAGCGACGGTGAGCGGCGACGGTTGATGTTGAGTTAAAGGATAGGATGCTTAGTTAGAACCCTTCCGCTGCAAAACTCTGAATATCTTTTGAGATGTATTTTTGAACAATACACTGTAGTTAAGTCTGTAATTATGAACTTAGTTTCTTCTATGTACTTCTGTCGAGTAATCCTTAGCGATTAACTCTTCCTTATCTATATTCAAGTCTTGTTTATGTTTTATCGATGCCTTTTTATGTATGTTTAGTCAGTTAGCCCCCTTCTTCCCCGCTTCTTTAATCCAACCCCAGTCGCACCCCGGCTTCTGCCGTCCCTCGGGATTTGGGGCTGTGACAGAGTGGTATCAGAGCAGTGCTCGTTTTCTGCTCTGCTTCTGAGTCAATCTTCTAGTATGAATTCGTGTGAGTCATTCTTTCTAGTATGAGTCATTCCTTTAAGTAATATCACAGAGTGGTATTTTTATGCAAGTCTTCCTTCGAGTAAAAGTATAGAGTATTCATTCGTACTCTATATCAAGTCTTCTTTCGAGTCATAAGACACGGTATTTGTGTATACTCTGGATCAGAGTCGTCTTTCCAAGTATGAGATAAGAGTTAGACTATGATGCTAAGATTGAGAACGTAGAAGTCAACTCAACCGCCCGCTACGTCGACTCAACGAGGAAAAGTGAAAGAATTTTATAATGAGATTTCTTTTAAATAAGGAATTTATGAGCAAGTATTCAGTAAAATTGAGAATGAGAATGAGTTGTGTTTTAAAATGAGAATTTTACAGAAGTATAATTTTTATACTTACATGATTATGCGATAGTACAAGTACTATCTTATGTGAAATTATTTGCGCAATGATTTCCCTTTTTATGAAAAATTATGCGGATACAAGAATACAGTCGGATTTTAGGGATTTTTCCCGGTTCAATGAGAACGTAGACTTGAAACCTAAGAACTTTCCGGTTCTTCGAGAATTTAGACGTTTTTAAGAAACGTTGTTTTGGAATGATTTCGAAAGGAGATCCCCAACGCGAGAAGGACTTCTAATGATGAATGTCACGTGCGTTAAGTGACATGAATAAAGGTTCGGCAAAGTCGAACTTGTTTTCTAAGAATTTCCTGCGAGGAAAATGAATAAAAATGATTCGATAAATCGTGTTAGTAAATGAAGGGAACGATTAGACGTTTGAGAAGCTTTCGGCTTCGAGTTAAGAAATATATGAACGAAACGACGAAAATTGAGTAATTTGGAATCAAAGTTAAGCAAAATAAGTGAACATTACTTGCGTGTAAGTAATGTAAATGACGTCAGTTCGTGACACGTCATTCCGTTTTCTATTCGTTTCGTGTTTCAGTAGTGTTCGCCTTGATCGAGCGCTATAAAGAAAAAAAAATCGTAGAGATTATTAGGAGTCGAGCGCGAAGCTTGATTAATTTTTTCCATCGATTGCCCGATTCTAGCGACGACAACTGGAACCTAGATTTCTAGAAAAGTTATTCTTAAGTTATATATTCCATTTTCTTATGGAATTAAATTCCATATTTCGTCTTGAGCGACGACTACAATTAGTACGAATATCAAGAGTCGTAAACGATAAATTCTTTTGAAAATGGATGTTACTTTTGAATAAGTAACATGAACAAAGTAAATATACTTTGTTTTAATAAGTGAAAGTCGTTAAGAGTTAATGAGTTAAGAAATAAAAGAAATAGAGAATTAAAATGAGTAATAATATGGTGAAATGAAAGAACGAAAATAAAATCTTTTATTTTATGAATGTATATATATATGTTGTTGAGTGCAATTTCTTGAATTGCTAAAAGTCTTAATAAGTGGTTGACTTAAGTGATGATGTTACAATTGAATAAGGGATATTCATTTTGTAATTTATGTTCTGATTGAGATAAGTTATTTTTTCCCTACCTGTTACTGATCCGTGTTACCTTAAAACTTTTGTAGGATGGCTAGGGTTCGCGTTACGGCTCGGAAGAGCCAGCCTTTGGCCTCGTGCGAGCGCACCATAGTTGACATGTTGCAGGACGAGTACTACGAGTTCGAGGTAGACTATGGAGAAGAGGATGTAGGACAGATTGTTAGTAACTTTTCTTCAGCCTACTACCCAGTGCGACACCTGATCAGGGAGAGTCAGGCGATACTGGACTTGATCGTACACCTACCGGACGAGTGGCGCGGATGGGCGCACCGTACGGCATGGTACTTCTTGGGGATCCTAGGCGACGACACGGAGCCGACCGACAACTACGCCGGATTTGCCCTGTGTGTGCACAGGCGTTTCTTTGAGAGCAGGTTTATGTTTCCCCTTCCATTAGAGCCACACATCCCCTACAGTCACTTTCCAGCCTAGATGGAGCTTGAGCACCTAGACTTAGACCCTGAGTTCTCCGCTCTGTTGGAGTTGCTACCAGATTGTGTACTAGTTGAGGAGTCTGACGCTGAGTTAGAGCAGTCAGAGGAGGACGAGGAGACAGTAGTTACACCTGAGTCACCACCAGGGGGACAGCAGATTGAGGAGTTGATCCCAGGCCCAGGATTTGTAGAGGTTGATGCTGAGACAGCCGTGCTGTTGGGGTTGTCTTCACCGTTTGTGCCTGACATTTGTGTTAGGATCAGGGGACCGTTGGAGACGAGACTGTACAGAGAGGGGCCAGACCACCGAGAGATCGACGCGGAGCTCGCCGCCATGTTAGAGCTGCCTTCTCCACTTACGCCACTCGAGGAGATCTGCGCGAGGTGGGGAGTAGTCCGAGAGCAAATGGAGGCAGGACCGTCCAGGGTCCGTTCTAGGGAGGAGTTCGAGTCAGGTTCGGGTTCAGGTTCAGTTCCCGAGCACCTTCTTCCCCTGAAGAAGCGTGCGAGAGAGGTCAGTGAGGACTACTTGGTCTCCGACTTGGAGGAGACGGCTTCAGAGGCACCTTCGCCCACCCTGCTTACACTTGACGACGGTTCTACACTGAGGGTGGACGAGGCACTCGAGCTGGTTTTTGGTTCAGAGTCCGAGGAGAAGGACCCGGAGGAGGATCCGGAGGAGAATCCGGAGGAGGACCCTGAGGAGGACCCGGACGAGGATCCGGAGGAGGACCCAGAGGAGGGTTGTTAGGGTTTTACAGACCTTAGGGGTAGTTTTTGGACGCGACTGCAGTTTAGTTGAGCAGTGCATTGTAGACGCGGGTAAATATCAGTAGTTGTAGTAGCTCTTTGTCCTGTATAGAGTCGGATCGGTAACTAGTTAGTTTTTGTAGTACTCTAGCGGATACGAAATTTTATGAATCGTTTCCGTTCTAGTACTTTAGTAGATACGGAGTGCAGCTTGTTAGTGCACCCGGTAAATAGTAGGCAGTCAGCCTAGTTTAGACTAAAAGTAGTCTAACCCTTTTTGTATAAGTCCTCGTTGGAGGCAGAATTAATATTCTTTTTGATGTATATATATATATACATGATCCGTGAAGAGGGTTTTTAATCAAGAAAAATTTCTTATGAATCGAGTAATTAAAATCAGAATGTCAAATGAACTCGTGTAACGAGGAAATAAGTTTAACTCAAAAGTTAAAAGATTAATGAGATAATATCGAAGCTATGTTCGATATGTTGTTCCATGAACTTGATTAAGTTGAGAACGAGCAAGTAAGTACTAAGTGTAATTAACAGAAGAAATCTAATGAGAATTTCAATTTTTCCTTAGACCAAAGAAAATGCCGCCGAGAAATGTTAACAATAGAAGAGGTCAAGGACCTGGAAGGCCTAGAGGACGTGGTAGACGTCAGCCAGAAAACAACCAAGAACAGGAATATGAGCGGAATATCACCCCATCCCCATCTCCATCCCCATCTCCACCCCCGTCACCATCACCACCACCTCCACCACCGCCCCGTAGAGATATTGAGGATCTTTTCCTCAAAAGGAACCCTCCACTGTTTAATGGAACTGGTAGCCCTAGCGATGCTGAGCTATGGGTGAGATCGACTGAGAAAATTTTCAAGCTCCTCAGATGCACTGATGAGGAGAGAATGCTTTGTGTCGCATTCCAGCTGACGGGATCAGCAGATTACTGGTGGGAAGCCAGACAGAAGGTGATACCTGCCGAACATCTGGCTCGTTTTTCATGGGAAGAATTTAAGGATATTTTCTTTGACAAATACGTCCCCAAGACGTATAGGGCATAGAAGGAGGCCAAATTTTATAATCTGAAGCAGGGAAAGCTGACTGTGACGGAATACGATGCCAAGTTCTGCGAGTTGTCGAGGTATGCGCCGACATTGGTCGACACGGAGGAAAAGTTGTCCAAGAAATTTCAGGGAGGTTTAAGACATGAGTTAGGAATTGCTTTGGCTAGTCATGGAGGACTAGGCTACACAGACATACTGGGAAGAACACTGGAAATGGAGGCCGTTGTGCCTGATGAGAAAAAGATTGTACCAACTGCGTCAGCACCAGCACAGAGTCAGAACCGAGGCTACTACAACAACAATAGTAGCAACTGCCAAGGGAAGAGGAAATGGAACGGAGGAGGTAGCGGAGGCTACGGTCAGGGTTACAACAACCAGGGAGGTCAGAAAAGGGGCTATCAGCAGCCTGGCAACAACAACAACAACAACAACAACAACAACAACAACAACAATGGCAAGAGGCCGTGGCAGGGAAACAACCAATCGGGGTTGTTCATTCAGGGGAACAAGCAGAACTCGCCGTGGAAGGACAACAATCAGCTGAACCAGCCGCAAGGGCAACAGAGGAATTTTAACCAGGGAGCGAATAACCCAGGGAGGGTTACCATCCCTGTCTGCCCGAAGTGCAACCGAGCCCATCCCGGAGTCTGCCAGATAGGCACCCCTAACTGTTTCAACTGTGGACAGAAGGGGCATATGAAAAAGGACTGCCCGAAGCTGCTTCAAGTCGTACCTCTCCGAGCCATCCAAGCACAGCCGCAGCAGCCGCCTATGAACCAGCAGCAGTTTCAGCAGCATGCACAGCAGCAACAGAATGCGAGGGCATGCGCTATCAAACAGGGCGGTCAGCGCAAAGGAAAAGGCAATCTAGCAGGTATGGGAGAACTCCACAACATCCCTATTAAGATACTGTTTGATACTAGCGCATCGCATTCATTCATTGCTGGCTCGTGTGCCGATAACTTAGACATCAGACCTGTAAGAGCTGCACAATCTATGAGAGTGGCCACACCTTCAGGAGAGATCACTACTTCCACGCATGTTTACTCTAACCTAGAACTAGAAATCGGAACTCATAAGGTTATAGCGAACAACCTAAATGTTATGATAATGTGGGATGTAGATATAATCCTAGGAATGGATTGGTTGTCAGAGAATTACGCCACAATTCTCTGCAACGAGAGAAAAATCTCTTTTCAGCCACCGGGTAAAGAACCGACCGAATTTCACGGAATTTCAATGGGTAGAGGCGTACCAATCATATCAGCCCTTCAAGCCACGAAACTCATGAAGAAGAAAGGTACCACAGCTTATCTTGTGTACCTAGTCGGAGAGCCCGGAGCCGAGAAGACCATTCAGGACGTAAAAGTCGTGAATGAATATGAAGATGTTTTTCCGGAAGTGCTACCGGGATTACCACCAGATCGTCATGTGGACTTTACGATCGACTTAGAACCAGGAGCCGCACCTAAGTCTAAAGCCCCATACAGAATGGCACCGAAGGAACTGGAAGAGCTCAAAATCCAGTTACAGCAATTACTAGACCTTGGTTTTATCAGGCCAAGCGTCTCACCTTGGGGAGCACCCGTGCTTTTTGTTAGGAAAAAGGATGGATCGATGAGAATGTGCATAGATTACCGAGAACTGAACAAGATCACGCTTAAGAACAAATATCCTTTGCCAAGGATTGAGGATCTGTTTGATCAGCTCAAGGGTGCAAGAGTCTTTTCCAAGATAGACTTGAGGTCAGGGTATCATCAGCTCAAGATCAAACCTGAAGATGTACCGAAGACCGCTTTTAGAACCCGATATGGCCATTACGAATTTTTAGTGATGCCATTTGGTTTGACCAACGCTCCAGCCGTATTAATGGACCTTATGAATAAAGTCTTCCACCCCTACTTGGATAAATTTGTTTTAGTATTCATCGACGACATCCTCGTTTACTCTAAGAATGAGACGGAGCACGAGGAACATCTACAGATAGTGTTGGAGACACTAAGAACTGAGAAACTCTACGCCAAATTCAGTAAATGCGAATTTTGGCTGAAGGAAGTTATGTTCCTTGGACATATAGTATCGGCAGAAGGAATCAAGGTGGATCCAGCCAAGGTAGAAGAAGTGCACAACTGGAAGTCGCCAACAAGTCAGAACGAGATCAGAAGTTTCTTGGGTTTAGCCGGTTATTACAGAAGGTTTATCGAGGGATTCTCTACAATCGCTCGCCCGATGACGCAGCTACTCAGGAAGGATACCAAGTTTAAGTGGACGAATGAGTGTGAGAAGAGTTTCCAAACTCTTAAGGAGAAGTTAACCACAGCGCCAGTACTAGCACTTCCAGATACGAACAAAGAATATGTGGTTTACACTGACGCATCAAAAAATGGATTAGGTTGTGTCTTGATGCAAGACGGACGAGTAATAGCTTATGCTTCATGACAACTTCGACCTCACGAAATTGAATACCCAACCCACGATTTAGAACTCGCAGCCGTAGTGCATGCGTTAAAGATTTGGAGACACCATCTCTATGGTGTAAGAGTTGAGATATTCACTGATCACAAGAGCCTGAAGTACTTTTTCGAGCAAAAAGAACTGAACATGAGACAAAGACGATGGCTCGAATTAGTCAAGGATTATGATTGTGGAATTAACTACCATCCAGGAAAGGCTAATGTGGTAGCAGACGCACTGAGTCGCAAGACTCCAACGAAGTTAGGATGCCTTTTTGTAGAAGAAGAAACCTTAGTACGAGAATTCGAGAAGATGGATATCAGAGTGCTTGACACGCCAGCAACGATAACAAGTCAAATAGCAGCATTAGAAGCTGCACCAGATTTGAGAGAAAGGATCATCAGTGCTCAGAGAAAAGACGAGTTAATGGAAAAGTTACGAGTGAGGATAAGAACAGATAAGCCAGACGGATATTCGGAAGCTCCAGACAATGCGATACTTTATGAAGGCAGGATTTGTATTCCCGACAACGACAGCGATTTGAAGAACGAGATTTTGAGTGAGGCTCATGATACGCCTTACACAGCACACCCAGGAAGTACGAAGATGTACCAAGATTTGAGGAAAAACTTTTGGTGGAATGGAATGAAACGAGACGTTGCCTCGTTTGTAGAAAGATGCCTAGCATGTCAGCAAGTTAAGGCTTTACACCGATGACCGTATGGATTGCTACAACCGCTGGATGTCCCAGATTGGAAATGGGAAGGCATAGCTATGGACTTTGTCACAGGCTTGCCTAAGTCGAGAAGAGGAAACACAGCAATTTGGGTGATAATAGATAGGCTTACGAAGTCAGCTCACTTCTTACCTATTAAGATTACATATGGATCAGAGAGACTAGCTCAGTTGTATGTCAGAGAGATTGTACGTCTGCATGGAATACCGAAGGTCATAATATCAGACAGAGATGCTAAGTTTACCTCGAGATTTTGGATGACGATGAGAAAGAGTTGGGAACAGAGTTAAATTTCAGTACAGCATTTCACCCACAGACAGATGGGCAGTCAGAGAGAACGATTCAGATTTTGGTCGACATGTTGAGGACAGTGGTTTTGGACCGAGGCGCAAATTGGGAAGAAATTCTACAGTTAGTCGAATTCGCTTACAACAACAGCTATCAGGCCACGATAGGAATGGCGCCGTTTGAGGCTTTGTATGGGAGGAAATGTAGATCGCCACTTTATTGGGACGAAGTGGGCGAGAGAAAGAACCTAGGCCCAGATGCGATAAATGAGATGATTGAGATAGTTCGTCAGATTCGAGATAGAATGAAAGAAGCACAGAGCCGACAGAAGTCTGATGCCAACGATCGTCGAACCAATCTTGAGTTTGAAATAGGGGATAAAGTTTTTCTTAAGATATCCCCGACCAAAGGAATCTTTAGGTTCGAAGTTAAGGGTAAGCTAAGACCCAGGTTCATAGGACCTTATGAAATCCTCGAGAGAATAGGATCAGTCGCGTATAGATTGGCCTTACTGCCAAGTCTAGGAAGCGTTCATAACGTTTTTCACGTTTCTCAGTTGAGAAAATATGTTTATGATCATAAGCACGTCATTAGTCAGCAAGACGTAGTTCTTGAATCTGACCTAAGCTATGAAGAAAAGCCGATATCGATTTTGGATAGAAAAGTCCAAGAATTAAGAACCAAATCGATACCAATAGTTAAAGTGCTATGGAACCACCACGGGCAAGAAGAAACCACGTGGGAACTTGAGGAGAAGATGAAGGAGCGATATCCCCATCTTTTTGCAAAAGGTAAGCAAATTTCGGGGCGAAATTTTTCGTAAGGGGGGTAGGATGTAATGCCCCGTAAATTCCTTACGTTCTTAAAATTTTAAAGTTAATTAAATAAATGGCTTTGCACGCCTAAGTTTACGATTTTGAATTCTAAGACTAACGGTCGAATCCGTTTCTGAAAATAAATTACAGAAGTCAGCTAGCCGACTACTGTATTTAGGGTTAGCGCGTACGAAAAGTTTTTAGTTCGTGAACTCAGAACGGAAAACCGTCTGATTTTTACATTCGCGAAATCGCGATACGAACTCACCCGAGAAAGTTCGTTTTTATGATTTTTCGGACGAAACTCGGACTGTGTCGTCCCGAGTTTTTGTGAAAATAAATTTTGTAAATTTATTTTCCGATTAAGTTTCGTACTTTAGAATTTTAGGTCAAATCGGATCGCGACGATTTTGTGCCGAGCGACGTTTTTCGTCGAACGTTTTCCGTAACGTCGGATCGCGCCGGAAAAACACGTATCCCTCCTAAAATCTCTATGGCAGCCGACATCCCCTTTAAAATTAGAGGATATTTATGTTTGATAATGTCTAATTAAGTGACACCTTACCTAGTTACTATTCACACTTTCCACCTTTCACCTTATCTCATATTTTAACAATTAAAACAACCCCTTCCCTCCCATTTCATCTCCAAAATCGGCAGCACCACCATTTCATCTCCTTCTTCATTTCATCACCCTCCATTGAAGACAAGCTTCAAGAACAAGAAGAAAATCACAAGTCTCAATCCCTCCATTCAAACTTCATACATCTTTCATTAAATCTTAAGGTAATTATCTCCTCTATAATCCTATCCAATCATCTTTCTTTTCTTTCTCATTTCTTCTTGATCGAAAATCTAGAGTATTGGAATGGATGAATTGATCTTGGATTAATGGAATTAGATGTATTAGATAGGTTAATTGGGGTTTAAAATTTGGCAAAACTAAGAACCCTAATTCTCTTAGTATTACCGAAAATTCTAGGGCTTAGGTAGGATTTTTAGTCTTCTTCAATTGATGATGGATTCTTGCTTAATAAATGTTTAATTAGTGATTAGAATGAAGAGGAATCGAAAGCCCTATATTTTTGTAAAATTAGATTAGGGTTTGAATGTTGAATTTAGGGGTTTATGCATGTTAGTTGGAAATTGAATTGCATTTGATTAATTGATTTTATAAGAGGATGATTAGTTGATAAATGGTGATAATTGGAGAAGAAAAACATCCTCTTAATGTATATATGTATACCGAAATTTTAGGGTAGAAAACTCGATTTACACCTCGTGAAACAGAGTCAGCAGTCTTTTGAACCACTGCTCTGATACCACTTGATGATCCCGATACGAGTTCTGGTGTATGGGGAGGGGGAGAAATACACCAGTTAAGAAATTTAAAAATAGCCCCCTAAAAATTATCACAACCGAGTAAAAGGACTCAGCTGGATTCACAACTAAGTAAGGATACTCAGCTGGAAGTATAGTGATGTGCGGAATGTGGTGGAAATAACAACTCGTAAAATATAACTCACGCTCAGATATGCAAGGTCGGTCAATAACCAAATCAGTTGAGAGTGTAAGAATGCAGTTTGAGTGCTGGTTAGTTGGTCAGTTGAATATGCAATAAATAACTGAATAATAAACACAAACACACAAAGATTTACGTGGTTCGGAGAGAACTCCTACGTCCACGGGGAGTTGTGAATCCACACAACTCAGTCCAATTTCTTTAGGACTTCAACCACAAAGCTTACGCGGGCTTTGCAACCGTTAAGATAAGTTTACGGGTACTTATCAACCTTACAGATAAGTTTACGGGTACTTGTCAACCTATCTACTCAATTCCGAAAAGAGTAGGGTCCTAACAATCCTTTTGAGAGGATGTGTAAAAGGGTGGACTTTTCCAACTACTAGCTCGAACAAGAAGTGAGCTAGGATCTAAGCTTGAACAAAAGATGACTCAAACTAAGATCTAAAAACACCAAGACAGAATCTAATACTCTATGAACCCTCAACTAGTGATGTTCTTAGAGATTGAATGCAGTTTAGCTCGTGTAGAATAAAGTCGTTCTTTCGCTCGTCTATCTCTTGTCTGTCTTCTTAGTCTTGGTAAATGGATGAAGGCCTCTATTTATAGGCGGAGAGAATCAACTAGCCGTTGGAGGAGTCGTTGATCTATGTTCTGTGAAAGCGATGGCTTGTCTCTCATCTCTGCAGACTTTTCGGATTTGGCAACTGTGTGCTTCTGCTTTCCATCTGAGACAGCCTTGTGTTGGGCCAAATGAGGTAATGACAGACCGTCAAACCTTCACGTGACTTCCTTTTTGAAATTCAAATCTTCAACCTTTGACTTCCAACCTTGTTTAGTTGGTAGAGAAGTTTTGGTCTTCATCTGAGTGGTCTTCAGCTGATGTTCCATCTGATCGATATCTTCATCTGACCTTCTGTCTGAATAGGAACAGTTGAACTCTCAGTTGCCTTGAATTTCATGTTGTCGATCTTATCAGTTTGAGTCCTACAACTGATGTTCCATCTTGAACGCTCAGTTGTCTTTCTCGTAACAGATGTTCTATCTCTTGAACGCTCAGATGACTTTCTTCCATCTGATGTTCTCTTACATCTTCCCCTTTGAACGCTCAGTTGTCTTTCTTACAACTAATGTTCTATCCGAGTAACGCCATGTTGCCGTCTTCAGCTGGAGACCTGTAAAGATAAACTCTCAACATTGCTCAAACAGCGAGCCTAACTACTAACATTAGGATCTGGCAACATCTATTCGGTTGGGGTCAGTTGGTTTTGGAATCAATCAAAACTTTACTTAAATTTCCCAATAGATACCCCTACCATTCTATAGTTTCAGTCCAAAAAACACTTTACTTTCAGCTCTTTTACAGTTTACGCACAAACAATTACTTGCTTTCTTTTACATTCCGCTGTGACGAACAAATCCAAGGCAGTTTGCCTTAGGTACTTTCTCAATTCAAGTATTCCGTATTTCTATTCTATTAATGTGTTTAATTATATTTGAGATTATGTATTTCAATATGTGTGAGTAGTTCCCTAAGCGAGATTTGGGTTGGGGAGATTGGTTAATTGTTGATATGTGAAATATTCGTGAGGCATTTGTGCTATCGATTGAGTTCAGTGGTTCCAGAAAGATCTGAGAAGAATTCATGGGCGGTCCTGACCTAACGGGTGATCTCCGTTCGGTTAGAGCTGTACCATGCCAAGCAAAGGCCAGGGCATGACAGACGGCAACATTCAATATGCCCATGACCGAGTAGCTAAGCAGCACCTCCAATGGTGCTGTAGATCTGGATGGCGAGGAACGGGCAAGGGGATACTGCGTCGTTCCTCAGTCTTGGGTTTCTCTAACAATCACCCACCAACTGTGACGAGGCATCAAGCCATGGTTATTGACCGAAGGACTCATCTTGCATATCGTAGATATATCGATGACTGGTTGGACGCATTACCGGAAATGTATATCCCGCGAGTTATATCTGCTCTGTAGGTGCGGACATGGGAAGCTTGGAAAAGAAGGTTGGTAAGGGTTATACTTGGAGGGATCGGGTATGACTACTATCTAAGGAGGAGTGAAGCACGGCCTTGTGACCGAGGTGAAGCGTGACCTTCGGACCAAGTGACTACAAGGGATTCAACCATCCTAAATGTGAAGTATAAACTCTTGAAACGCCCCAATGTCTTTGGGCCACGCCTTGAGTTTGTATGAAGCGTGGACGGATCTTCAGTATGCCCATGACCGAATAAACATATTAGCAATGATCATGACCCCTTTTTATATTTGATTTCCGTTTTAGTTTATTGTGCAGATAAACAGGTTGAGACCGTGACAACTCAATTTGTGTACCGAAGAGTAAAGAGGTTCCTCACTCTCTGTGGGATCGATCCTAGCTTACCTCTAAGACTAACCAGTCCGGTTGTGGGCATTGGAGCGTGTATTGTCCGTCTGGGGCATACACAGGTATTTTGATCGTACCATACGACGGGTGCGTATCACATGGTTTGGGTGATAAAGATTTGATTAACGCCTTCATGAGTGGGCTAAGGAAATCTGAGCGGGATTGGATCGATGCAGCATGCAGAGGCAATGTGATCAACAAGCCACCCAGTGAAATTTTCAAGTTATTTGCTGAAATGGCGGACAGGAGAGAAACCAAGATGAGACCATCATGCCCAGGATGCATGAACCAACCAGCAGTGATCCTAAATTTGATATCCCGGTGTCTATGATGAAGAAGATGATGAACCAGAACAAGAACAATGCTAGTGGGAATGATAACCTTGTACAGATCTTGAGGAAGAAGGTTATGAAGTGTGAACTTTGTGCTGCCAATACTCACCCCACTGATAGGTGTCCATCATTGTACGAAGATGAGGAAGTCAATGCAGTTGGGCAGCCATACCAACAAGGAGATGGTGGGTAGCGAAGAAATTTCAACAATGGACCTTGGAGGCCCAATGATAATTTGAGATATGGGAACAACAACTACTTGAATGCACCTCAACAAGGGCAACCACCACAGCAACCTTACGTGCCTCCGCACAATCGAGATCAGCCAAGAGATACCCTAAGAAGTGAAGTGGAAAGACTTGCAGCTGAGCAAAGGAAGGGGTATCAAGAATTGGATAGCTTTCGTATGGAAACAAGGGGAGGTATGAGAGACATTAATGGCACGCTGAGCCATTTGGTAGAATCTATATCCCAGATCAAGTCAATGTTAAATGGAGGAAAAGGAGAACTACCATCTCAGGTCAAAATAACAAGGTTCAAGTGAATGCTATTACATTGCAAAGTGGAGCTAAGTTGCCTGAAGTAAGAGCACCCGATCAGAGTGTACTACAAAAAACTTTTTCCGATCAACAACCATCTATTGGGCAGGACATGGATCTAAAGCAAGAAGGGGATACTGAATCAGAAAAATACGAAGAGGTACCTATGGGATCAGGAGATGTTGAGGAGCTATGGCAAGAGTTGTCAGTAGAGAAGAGGGCACAGGTTGAAAGAGAGGCAGCAGACATAAGGAGGAAAGCGGAACGCGAGGCAGCCGAAATCAGAGCTAAGGCAATGAAGGAAGCTGAAAAGGTGATTAAATCCAAACCTTATGAGCCAAAAGCCCCTTACCCAGGACGGTTTGCAAAAGATAAGGAAGCACAGGAGATGAAGGAGTTGACCAAAATGTTTCAGAAGGTCGAGGTCAACATACCTCTCTTGACCGCCTTACAATCTATGCCCAAGTGTGCTAAGTTTCTTAAAGAATTATGCACAAGGAAGGTCAAGTATACAGACGATGCAAGATTCCAAGTGAGTGAGAATGTATCTACAGTGTTGCAAGACACACCTATGCCGACCAAGTGCACTGACCCAGGGATGTTCTACATCCCATGCATCATTGGAGATATGAAGATTGAGAAGGCCATGTTGGATCTTGGGGAATCAATTAATGTCATGCCCAAGTCGATGTATGATGATCTAAGGATGGGACCACAAAAACCTACAAGGGTGGCAATTCAACTAGCGAACAGGTCAACTGTTTGGCCAGAGGGAATTCTAGAGGACGTCTTGGTCAGGGTCAGAGACTTAATCTTCCCAGCTGATTTCTACATCCTAGACATGGGGAGGACATCACACAAGGCACCAGTAATGTTGTTAGGGAGACCATTCTTGAAGACCGCTCGCACCAGAATCAATTGCGATACGGGGTAGTTAACATGTGAGTTCAGAGAAGAAGTAGTGTCATTCGACATCTACAACTCCATGAAACAACCTAGCGATGCAGAGACAGTACACAGCATAGACCACATTGATCAATTGCTGGAAGAGTCTTGGCAGAAAATAGCAATTGAAGATAAGCTGGATGTAGTTTTACAAATTGGCCTAACGGAGGTTGTTGCCCAAGACGGATCTGTTGAGCTAGTCGAAGCAGTTCACTATTTGAAAGGAGAGGCAGAGCTGGGAAGGAGAGTGGAACCCTTAGTGATTCCAACGCTACAACAAGAAGATAGGTTGATACCTTCAATCGAGAGAGCACCAAAGCTGGAATTGAAGACTTTACCAAGCCACTTGAAGTACATCTACTTGGGAGAAGAAGAAACATTACCAGTCATCATAAGTGCAGAGTTGTCCTAGAGGAAGAGGAGCGTGTTAAAGGAGTTTTGATGGAGTACAAGCTGGCCATTGGCTGGACATTGGCCGATATAAGGGGCATAAACCCTACTGTGTGCAGACATCAAATCTTGCTCGAGGAAGACGTTGTGCCCATTAGGGATCCTCAAAGAAAACTGAATCTAGCGATGAAAGAGGTAGTGATGAAAGAAATCCTGAAGCTGTTGGACCTGGGTATCATCTATCCAATCTCTGACAGTAGATGGGTTAGTCCAGTAAACGTCGTGCCCAAGAAGTCAGGAATTCAAGTGGTGGAGAATGAGCAAAGAGAAATGGTCGCAACCAGGTTACAAACAGGATGGCTACAGGAAGCTGAACCAGAAGACCAAGAAGGATCACTTTCCGCTACCTTTTATCGACGAGATGCTAGAAAGGTTGGCGGGCAACAAGTATTTCTATTTTCTTGACGGTTACTCGGGCTATATGCAGATCTGGGTCGCGGAAGAGGACCAGGGCAAGACTACTTTCACTTGCCCATTTGGTACATTTGCGTATAGAAGGATGCCTTTTGGTCTATGTAACGCTCCTGGAACATTCCAAAGATGCATGATGAGCATATTCTCAGATTTACTCGAGACACGCATAGAGGTGTTCATAGACGACTTTACTGTCTATGGATCCGACTTCGAAAAATGTCTACACAATTTGGAGATGGTGCTAAAAAGGTGTGTGGATAAGAGTTTGGTTTTGAACTATGAGAAGTGTCACTTCATGGTCAATGAGGGAATAGTCCTTGGACACATCATATCCAAGAGAGGGATAGAGGTCGACAAGGCCAAGATTGAGATCATAAGCAAGTTGCCCTACCCGAGCAACGTGAAGCAGTTGAGAGGTTTCCTTGGACATGTAGGATTTTACCGGAGGTTCGTCAAGGACTTTGCTAAGATCGCGCAGCCCATGACCCGACTATTACAAGGAGAAGTGGAGTGGAACTTTGATGAGGATTGCAAGAAGGCATTTCACATATTAAAGAAAATCCTAGTGTCAGCACCTATCATCCAACCACCGGATTGGAAAATGCCATTTGAAGTGATGTGTGATGCAAGCGACTATGCAGTGGGAGCGGTTCTTGGGCAAAAGAAAGAAAGAGTGAATCATGTCATATACTATGCATCCAAAACCCTCAATCCTACCCAATGCAACTACTCTACGACGGATAAGGAGTTACTAGCTGTGGTGTTTGCTGTTGAGAAATTTCGATCGTACCTGGTTGGGGGCAAGACCATAGTTTACACCGATCATTCAGCTCTGAAATTCCTCATGGCCAAGAAGGAAACCAAGGCCAGATTGATAATATGGATCTTGTTGCTTCAAGAATTCGATTTGGAGATCAAAGACAAAGCAGGAACTCAGAACTTGGTGGCTGATCATCTCGGTCGTATCATTCAACAAGAAGAGATCGAACCAATCAAGGAGACATTCCCAGACGAGCACCTAGCTCTTGCCCAAGACAGTCTAGAACCATGGTATGCTGACCTTTGCAACTATATTGTATTGGGGAAGCTTCCAGGTGATCTCAACCCTTACCAGAGGAACAAGTTGAAGGTGGAAAGTCGATACTACATGTGGGATGAACCATACCTATGGAAAATGTGTACTGACCAAATCATCCGTAGATGTCTGATGAGAAGGAACAAGCAAACATCCTCGCCCATTGTCATTCCAAGGTATGTGGGGGACATTTTGGACCTAAGAGGACGGTAAGGAAGATCTTAGATTGTGGATTCTATTGGCCCAATATATTCAAGGATAGCTTCGAATGGTGTAAACGATGCACCCAATGCCAGAAGGAAGGTAACATTGGCAAGAGTAATGAGATGCCCATGACACCAGTCATGCCCGTGGAAGTATTTGATATATAGGGCATGGACTTCATGGGGCCATTGCCCAATTCAAGAGGTAATCTCTACATATTATTGGCAGTAGACTACGTTTCTAAATGGGTGGAAGCCAAGGCAACATCAACCAATGACTCAAAGGTGGTTGTGGAGTTTCTCAAGAGCAATGTCTTTAGCCGGTTTGGTGTGCCAAGGGCAATCATTAGTGATCAAGGAACACACTTCTGCAATGGAGCTGTAAAAGGATTGATGATTAGATATGGAGTACATCACAGGATTTCGAATGCTTATCATCCTCAAGCAAATGGACAAGCTAAATTGTCTAATCGCATTATGAAGGCGGTATTGAGGAAGACAGTTAGTCCAACGGGGAAGGATTGGAGTTTGCGTCTTGAGGATGCATTGTGGGCATACAGGACGGCATTCAAAACCCCATTTGGCATATCGCCCTACAGAATGGTCTTTGGCAAGATGTGCCATTTACCCGTAGAATAGAGCATCGGGCGTATTGGGCAGTTCAGAAGATGAACTATGATTGGGATGAAGTTGGCCAAGCCAGGAAGCTTCAACTGCAGGAGCTTGAGGAAATCAGACTCAATTCATACGACAATGTTGTGTTGTATAAAGAGAAGATGAAGAAGGCTCACGATGCGCTGATCAAGGTCAAGAAGTTTGCGCCAGGGCAACAAGTGCTTCTATACCAGTCCAAGTTTAAGCTCATATCATTATCAGGGAAGCTATCAACCAAGTGGGTTGGTCCGTTCGAAGTGCAAGCCACATATCTAAATGGGGCTATGGAAGTGAGGAATGCAAGATCGGGAAAGACTTTTAAAGTCAATGGAGAAAGACTGAAGGCCTTCTATGGCTAGGCCGTGGAGAAACCAGAGGAATACTTGAAATTCCTCTGTGACATGGAACCTTAACTGGAGCAAGAAGTACGTCGTGCCCACAACGGTAACTGGGGCTCTGGCTAGGAGGCAACCTGGTATGTTTTCTTTTACTTTTCTTTAAGTTTCGCATAGCATTTGATTTTTTTTTTTTTAAAAAAAAAAATGGTGAGATAGGGATTAAAATAGCCACAATTTTAATTTTTTCCATTAAATTAGGCGTATTTTAATTCCATTATGGGTAGAAATGTCTAACCATAGGATATAGTGTTTTTGCCGTGTGCATAGAAGTGTGTTGGTGAGTCGCAGGAAACAGGTATTGGGCAAGAGGAAGAATGAGGATTGGACACTTTGCTTTGAGCAAAGTGTGTGCGCAGGAGGGCAAGAGCGGCGCTCTGGGCTAAGCAGGTGGCTTGGGCAACACAGATGATGAGGCATTAACTGCCATGTCACGTGCGACGTGACAGCCGCACTCAATACCTACCCTAGCCCTATAACCGTCTGCTACCCTACTACAATTCTCTCTCCAACTCTTTCACTTCCCCACGTAAACCATCACTTCAAACCGCCATACACCACTTTCCCTCCTCAACCCCCCAATTTCGGACAATCTGCAGATTTTTTCTTTCCTAATTCTAAACCCTAGAATCACAATGGTATCAACCCGTCCCAAGAACAAGCTAAATAAAATCCCTCATGGCACCAACATTGACCTAGGAGAACCAGAAACGCCGCTGTCAGAGAACCCTATTGCCGAGCTAGACCCGTTGTGTTGGGTCGTTCCATACCCGCTTACAGCCGAAGCAGAGGAGAGTATCAGCAAAGCTCTTGCTGAAACCATGGCGGTGCCGGAGAAAGAGCGAGAAGAAGAAGCTGCACCGGTGGAGGAGACCTTTGTCACGCCGGAGGAAGGAGCTGCAGAGGATGCTGCGGAGGAAATCACGCTGCAAAACACGCAGCAGGAGCCTGAGAAGGAAGTAGCGCAGCAGGACGACGACGTGGAGATGGAGGTGCTAGATGAAGAGGAAGGTCAGGAGAAGAAGGAATCCGATGATTCCTTCGATAAGCTTTGTGCTGAGGTAGAGCGGGACGCCAAGAAGAAGAAGAAAGAGAAAGGGAAAGGGAAGGAAACCTAGAGAAAGAAAGCGACGAAGGCTGCCGTGTCTGAGGCTGCTTTGTCAGAAGGAGAGTCGTCCACAGAGGAGAAGAAGGTCGTCACGCCTTCATCTAAGAATCTAGGAAAGAGACAGAGGATTGTGGAGTCGGAGGACGATGAAGATGTCCAGATAGTGGGGGAGAGAATCACAAGGTCAGTCGCTTGGAGAGCCAAGAAGGTGGAAGATTCATCCGCCAGAAAGATTTTTGTGCCCAGGGAGGTCTCTTTCAATGACCTGGACATTTTGGGCATCATATGTGATGTGAGGGCCCTATATGAGGGATGTGGCTGGGAGAGATTTCTGACACTGCCCTGCCATATCTATGCAGACTTGGTGAGAGATGTACGGCTCAGTGGAGTTCATGCTTGATGGAGAAGGGAACTCGTCTTCGATCGAGTTTACATTGAATGGGCAGCCTTATAAGGCTGGATTGAATTACTTGAACCAGATTTTGGGGTTTGCCACCATGATGGAGCTGCAAAGGCCGGAGTTCAGGAGGGCAGTCAAGAAGGTGCCAGTGAATTTGTCCAAGGAAGAATGGATCCGGATGTGGGAGGAAGTTAGCGTGGGGACAGAGTTTAAGTCAGGAGATAACAAGGCTTCAGATTTAAAGACGCCAGCCTTGCGTATTGCTCATAGGATTCTTGCCTACAACATGTTTGGCAAGGGAGATAGTGGGAATTCGCTGGCCAACAAGGAGATATACATACTTTATTGTATGTTGACTAAGAAGAGGCTGAATTTTTTTGCCTTCTTGATGGAGCAGCTAAAGGCGGTTGTGGCCAAGGCGAGTCAGAAGTACTCATGTGGGCACTTTGTGACGGCCTACATTGAGGGATTGCAGCTTCACGATGAGGTGAAGAATTTTGAAGTGACACCGGCTGACATGCTCAACATGGAGAGAATGAGCAGAATGAAGGAGGTGGTGAAGCATGGGAAGGAATGGCGCCTGCTAGAGGCGCATGAGAAGGATCATCCAGTCTCAGCTCGTCTGCCGCCCAAGAAGTCAGCAAGATTGGCCAAGAAATCTGAGCTCGAAGAAGGAGAAAAAGAAGATGAGGAGGAGGCTGGATCACTTTCCACCCAGCTGAAGGAAGTATTGGAGAGGCTGGGCAAGACGGAGGGATTGCTCAGGGAACTCTGGGATGGGCAACTGACCATGCAAGCCACTCTCAACAGCCTTGCCCATCACCTAAAATTAGGGTCAGCTCCTGATCCTTCTGCTTCGATTATGTCCTCCTGCGTTTTTTTTTTTTTTTTTTTTTGGTGTTCTTGTGTTTTTAGTTTTATTTTTTTGTTGTGTTTTTGTTTTGTGTTTTAGTGTTTTAGAAGTTTGTGTCTGTGGAGTTATTCGAATACCTCACCCACATTTTGCTTTGCAAAATGTTTTCATGTTTGTTAGTGTCTTGGCCTTCTTACGTCCATTACTTTGCTATAAGCAAAGTGTGTGCGTAGGAAGGCCATTTGTTTGTCAAAATTTGTGTTGAGTCCAAGGTTGAGGCCTCCATGGATAGACTTTGCTATAAGCAAAGTGTGTGCGTGAGGTGTCTGTGCCGTGTGTTTTTTTTTTAATTGTGTTGATCAGCATGGAGTTGTTGGGCAAGATGATATGATGATTGTTGTGCTTAATTGATGCTTGTTGAACAGTGCTAAGTTTTTTTCATGCTAGAAGATGACTTGTATGATGGATTGAGTTGTGAACATACCTGACACGCACCCGTCGTGTGGTACGATCAAAATACCTGTGTATGCCCCAGACGGAGTGTACACGCTCCTATGCCCACTACCGGATTGGTTAGTCTTAGCGGTAAGCTAGGGTCGATCCCATGGAGAGTGATGAACCACCTTACTCTTCAGTGTAAAAATCGAGTTGTCACGGTCTCAATCTGTATATCTGCACAATAAACTAAACGGAAATCAAATATAAAAAGGGGGGTAAGATTTGGGGTAGGTTATGATCATTGTTGATATGTTAATTCGGTCATGGGCACACTGAAGATCCGTCCATGCTTCATATAAACTCAAGGCGTGGCCCAAAGACATTAGGGCGTTTCAAGAGTTCATACTCCACACTTGGGATGGTTGAATCCCTTGTTGTCGTCTCGGTCCGAAGGTCACGCTTCACCCCGGTCACAAGGTCGTGCTTCACTCCTCCTTAGATAGTAGTCATACCCGATCTCTCCAAGTATGACCCTCACCAACCTTCTCTTCCACACTTCCCATGTCCGCACCTACAGAGTAGACATAACTGGCGGGATATTCATTTCCGGTACTACGTCCAACCGGTCATCGATATGTCTACGATACGCGAGATAAGTCCTTTGATCGATAACCATGGCTTGATGCCTCGTCACAGTTGATGGGTGATTGTTAGAGAAGCCCAAGACTGAAGAAGGACGCAGTATCCCCTTGTCCATTCCTCACCATCCAGATCTACAGCACCATGTCAGGTGCTGCTTAGCTACTCGGTCATGGGCACATCGAACGCTGCCGTCTGTCATGCCCTACCTTTGCTTGACATGGTACAGCTCCAACCGAACGGAGATCACCCGTTAGGTCAGGACTACCCATGAAATCTGCTCCAGTCCTTCCAGAACTACTAGACTCAACCGATGGCACAAGTGCCTCACGAATGTTTCACATATCAACAGTCAATCATTTCCCATACCCAAATCTCACCAAGTAGATTACTCACACATAATTAAATACATATTGATAAGCGAAAGAGAACACATGAATGAAAAGAAATACGAAATACTTGAATTAAAAGTACCTAAGGAAACAGCCTTGGATTTGTTCTTCACAGTGGAATGTAAATCAAAGCAGATAAATTGTTTTGAACAGAAAATATAGAACTGAGAGTAAAAGTGTTTTCTTCGTACTAAGAACTGGAGAATGATCGATTAACCAACATTGTGCCAGCCGCTCTGGCTGGACTTTTATAGTAGCAATGGCAGCGAGCAAAACCCTAAACGGGTGGACTGAATCGGCATGATTGGCACTTTCCATGTTGAGCGAGATTCTGATTATCCGTGATTGAATGGATTGATGATTGGCAATCTCCGATTGATTGATTTATTTAGGGTAATGAGCTGACCTCCAAATCCTTCCTTCCATAGATGCTTGGCAGATATTGTGCGAATCTTCTTCCACGCGGCTTTCCTTCTTGGCTCTGGTGACTAACTAGCAATTGTTGTAGTGGTCAAACTGGTTGTATGTTTCATGATTTGATTCTTCGTAAGCAAGGCAGTTGCAAGATCTTCTTTGTTGTTGGGTGCATTGCGTTAATACCACGAATGCGAATGATGAACAGCAACTTAGCTTCAGGGTTCACATAGAATCCTCCTTTTAACCTTGTCTCTTGCTTCAATTCATCTCCTGCTCTGCATACTCCTTTGTGTAGTCTTTGCAACCAACTTAATTCACTCCAGTTCTACTCATTCTGACCACCTTTCCTCCTTCGAACTGGAGCTTTCTTCCTTGGACTGAGCTTTCTTCCTTCGAACAATAGTTTCCTTCTCCTGGACAGACACTAATGACACAAAAAGACATGAAAAATAGGGCCAAATGGCCCAAAAGTCGAAGACGCATCACACCTACACACTTAAACCATACTTGCCCTCAAGTATGTTGGTGGATTCACAAAGACACCAAGAAAAGAGATGAATGAAAAAGAAATAAAACTTCAAGACACGAAAATGCGCAATCAAATGGATCAGTACGTGCATGCATGTATCCACCAAATTAACATTCCACAAACCCATTGAGCAAATACATCGCATGATTACATTAGCAGTCTTCCTCACACACTCATGTGTATGGCTAGTGTTTACTCTCATTTCATGCTGCATTAGCTTTCCTATTAGCTTGTTTGAGGATTTAAGGCTATTAGTTAGTCTGGTGCAGTTTATCAAAGGGTCTTAATTTGGTTGTAATGGGGCATACGGAGCAGGGTAAGGATTTTTGGACAGTGGGTTAAAACCTGATTCCAGTCACATGGACTGCTCTTTCAATATAAGTGCTCCCACTAAACCTCACACTCCTTTCTTTCTTTGGGGTTTATTTCTTCCTTAGGCATGTATTGATCTTTGATCACACATAGAATTTCCATTCTTTTCATTTATGCCTTCTTCTTAAACTCTGACTACCCCTTTTGTTACCCCTCTTTTATTTATGCCTTTCCACTTAGAGCATCTATGTACCCTTCTTATATTGTATAGTGTGGGAGACACACTCTTAATCAAATATCATACAATGGCTTATGAAAGAAAAAGTGCTTCGACTCAAAGTGGTTAGCAATGGTTTATCATGCTCAGCTAGATAATTCTGGGGCTTCTAATCATGAATAAACTGCCCTTATCCTTTAATCTACACCACCAGCTAAAATCCACTAACAAGTTCTAGGATTACTAAGCACCATGAACACACAGAAGACAGAAATAAATAGGCTCAATTCTCACAGGTATGGACTTCTGTATTCTCTACTGCTATACATGCAATGTTGCTCAGCATACCATTCAAACCAGTCAAACCAAACAACATGCACACATTCCTCTAATCCATATATCATGCGCACACACAGACTCACAGACTTACTTTACACTAGACTCCAGCTGACACAAAATGTAAAAGTCAGAAATGAAAAGAACAAAAAAGAAAAATAAAACCTAAACTACAGATAGGGGAAAGGAAACTTATTCATTCTGGTCGGAGGCATCCTCTTCCTCTCCGTCCGCTTTTGCCATCAACCCCTCAAAGCCTTTCTTCATGCTGGTATTGATTGCCGTCATCTCTGCCCTCAGTATTGCCACTTCTGCACGTAGCTCCTTTAGTTCTGCCAGTATAGCCACCATCTCGCTGTTTGAGCGGCGCGGAACCGCCTGCTCATTCGCCTTGCTCGGCTCTGCTCTGCCTGCTGTTCCTTCTAGGTTGACCAGAGAGTAATTCCCATGCTCGTCCACCTCAACAATCCTCCATCTCACGAAGCGCCCTTGGTCCAGAAATCTTGTATCAGCAACTGCGAGATCATCTGGCTTCTCCAAGTCGAAATTGGTAAGATTCTTTGCAAGAATCGTCGCCAAAGGGCAGAGTGAGAGGTGTTTGTTGTGGTGGGTCACGCTGAACTGAAACTGCTACGCTGCTATGAACCCGAAGTTCACCCGTTTCTTCTCCATCATACACCATAAAATGAACAGCTCCTGTTGAGTCACCACGTTGGACCCCTAGAGGTTGTAAGCCAGCCATCTGTGGCAAATCTGTAGCGCTGGATCTCTGATCTCATTGGACTTGCTGTTTTTCTTCACATAGCGATTCCTGGTGGAGATGATTGACCAGTAGTGGTCAATCTGAGACTTCCATTCATCTGAGGCCACCGTCTCTGCCTCCTTATACTCATCCTCATACACCTCCCGCAGCTCGAGTACTCCGAGTTGAATGTTCAACTCATTGATGGAGAGAGGGAACATCCTGCCCCGCAGTTGAAAGCGCAGGGTGCCCGGAGTCTCGATACCGTATTTGCCGCGGGGTTTGAACTCCACTGTCCCCATGAATTCCTCCGATAGCTTCTTGAACGCAGGGTAGTTCCATTCCAAAACCTTTCCCCAGCCGATACCCTTGAAGTATCCCTCCACCTTCTCTTTGATTCCAAATGCTTCCAAGCTTTCTGTCAACAGGTAGTACCAAGGAAGGATCTCCCTGTTTTGTAGGATGGCATACCGCTGGCTGTCTCGCGGTATGGTTGCTCCAGATGATGCAGGTCGTAGTATGCCTTTCCTCTTGGTTCCTGATTTCGTGGTGGTGACACTGGGTGTAGACTTCACAGGCGCTTGAATCTCCCCCGAGTTAGAGCTGTCGATGATCTCCACTCTCTCTATTTCTTCCTCTTCGATTTCCTTTGCTTCTCCTTCTTTTTCTCCTTCCTTTGCCTTCATTTTTTCCTCAGCTGAAACCCTCCTCACCGTGCTCGTAGTACCAACCTTGCCCCCTAATTTGCTCTGTTTGGACTTCTGCAATAAGGAGGGGTTTCGAGGTTTCGAGCTTCCTCTTTGCTCCCACCCCCTTCTCCTTGCTCTGGGGGGTGACATCTTCCTGGGCCTGCACGGGAATGCTTCTTTCTGTCTCCTCCTCTCCCACTGGCTCTCCCCCTTGCTCGCCTTCTTGTTCCTTCTCTTCGTGGTCAGAAGTGGTCAGACCACCCTCCTTTTGATTGAGATTGGGAGCGGGAAGAACTGGGGTCTGGAGTAGGCTTCTTTGGTGGATGACTAGCTGCTTTCTTTCCGGCGGTCTTCTTCTTCGCTGCTGCTGCGGTAGTGGTGTCCTTGACCGCAGGCTTCTTCTTCTTTTTCTTCCTAGGCGGTTGAACATCTGGTTCTTCCTCGAGCTGTACCTGCTCTTGGTCACCCGCAGTGCCTCCTTCTCCGGTGGGTTGCTTCTCCGACGAGGGAATCTTCTCCTGTTCCTCTTCTTCCACCCCCCGAGTAGGTGTGGTCTTTTCTAAACTGTGGACAGGAGTTTCCTCGGAAGTGGTGCTGCGCGTTTTTCTCTTCTCCCCACCGGTACAGATTTTGTAGTGGCTGGGCCTTTGGTTTGAGTACTGTCGGAGGCGGCGACACTTTTGTTCGTTCTTTTGTGCGCGGCTTTCTTGATTCTGACCATGGTGATGGTTGAAAACTTGGGGTTTTCAGAAAAACGGCAAAGGCTGGTGAAGGTATGTGGAGTGAAAGATAGACTGCGTGTTTAAATGGCAAGTTTGTGGACGGCGGTTATGGCGAAGTGGAGAGAGTGGCTGAGTGTATGGCGGTTATGGAGGCTGTGAGGGTTAATGGAGGAGGGTTTTCTCCTTTTAACTGATGGAATGGTGAGGTGACAGTTATGGGAAGTCGAAACAATCAAGGGAATAAAATCATTACCAAATTTGAAATTCAAATTTCGTGCGAAATCCCAAGCGCCGCACTTATATCCAGCCGTCCTTGTCAGATGTGCCTCCACGTCATTTTCTGGTTAGACCGTCCCCATTCCACACACCGGTCTGCCACCTACACACTTTGCATCGCAAAGTGGGTTCGAATCTCAAAATAGACTCTAAAAAACACCTTGGCCCACATTCTCCATTTCTGACTGAGCCCACTACTCACTTAACTCAGAACAACTCTTCAATAACTAATTAAGGGAAAGCGGTTGTGGTCTTACTGACGACCACTCCTGGGTTGCCTCCCAGTCAGCGCTCTTGTTTAATGTCTTGAGCTCGACTTCCAGGTTTGGCTCTTACTGATAAATAGGATCCAGTAAAGAACATTTCTCCTTGGTCTCTTCAACTCTGAATAATCGAAGTATGGTTTCAAGCGATGACCGTTCACCACAAAAGTATCCTTTCCATTCAAATCATAAACTTCGACACTTCCATTTGGGAATAACTCCTTCACGATGTAAGGTCCTCCCCATTTTGATCTAAGCTTCCCACTCATCAACTTAAATCGAGAGTTGAATAACAACACCTTTTGGCCAGACCAAAATTCCTTCTTCCTAAGCTTTGCATCGTGGATTCTCCTCGTTCTTTCCTTGTACAAAATTGCATTGTCATATGACTCCAACCGAAGTTCCTCCAATTCATTCATTTACAACTTCTTTTCTTCTCCGGCCCTAGTCATACTGAAGTTGATTCTTTTGATTGCCCAGTAAGCTTTGTGTTCCACTTCCACTGGTAAATGGCATCTTTTTCCGAACACAAGCCTGAATGGTGACATGCCAATTGGAGTCTTATAGGCAGTGTGGTATGCCCATAACGCATCTCCCAGGTAATTGCTCCAATCTTTACGATTGGGATGAACCACCTTCTCCAATACGCCCTTGATCTCCCTGTTAGAAATTTCAGCCTGTCCATTGGCCTGAGGGTAATATGCAGTCGTGACTTTATGTTTCACCCCCATTCTTTTGGTGAGTGCTCTAATGGTGGCATTGCATAAATGAGATCCTTGGTCGCTGATGAGGATTTTTGGAACTCCAAATCTATTAAACACCTGCTCTCTCAAAAATTCTGCCACCGTTTGAGCATCATTACTGGTTGTAGCCTTTGCCTTGACCCATTTGGATACGTAATCGACTGCCACCAAAATGTATTCATAATTTCCTGACTTAGGGAGTGGTCCCATAAAGTCGATTCCCCATACATCGAAGATTTCCACAGGCATAATAGGCATTTGAGGCATTTCATCTCTTGCGGTGATACCCCCTACCATCTGACACTTCGGGCAGCCCTGTACCCACTTCTTGGCATCAGCAAAGATTGTAGGCCAATAGAATCCACTTTCCAATATTCTTTGCGTTGTTCTTCTTCCACCGAAATGGCCACTTCATGCTGTGCTATGGCACATCTCCAATATCTGAGCATGTTCAATCTCCGGAACGCACCTCCGTATGATTTGATCTGTGCCAATCTTCCATAAATGCGGTGCTTCCCAAAAATAAGAGCGAGCCTGTGTTACCAATTTCTGTCTCTCGAACTTGGTCTTTCCTGGTGGCACTTCCTTAGTGAAAAGATAATTTGCTATGTCTGCAAACCAGGGCTCCTTCTCGGTTAGGGCATACAGAGTCTCCATCTCCATATGATCTCGTACGGCGTACAGCCTCTCATCCGGAAAAACATTTTCTATTGGCTCGCCATCATCCTTTCCCATTTGTAGCCTGCTTAGATGATCAGCTACTAGGTTGGCTGCTCCCTTCTTATCTCTTATTTCTAAGTCGAACTCTTGGAGCAGCAATATCCACCGGATAAGTCGTGATTTTGATTCTTTCTTCGCCATGAGGTATTTCAAAGCAGCGTGATCGGTGTAAATGATCGCTTTTGTGCCCAGAAGGTATGATCTGAATTTCTCGATTGCGAAAACCACTGCCAACAATTCCTTCTCAGTTGTGGTGTAGCTACACTGAGCTGGATTCAAAGTCTTCGAGGCGTAGTATATAACGTGGCTTTCCTTACCTTTCTTCTGCCTCAGTACTGCTCCAACCGCGTAATTGCTGGCATCACACATGATTTCGAATGGTATCTCCCAATCTGGCGGTTGAATAATAGGGGCTGATACCAATCTATCCCGTAGATTCAGAAATGCCTCCTTACAGTCGTCATCAAAGTCGAACTGTACATCTTGTTATAACAAACGGGTCATGGGTTGAGCAACCTTTGCGAAATCCTTTATGAATCTGCGGTAGAATCCTGCGTGGCCAAGGAATGCCCGTATGTGCTTGACCGTAGTTGGATACGGCAACTTGGTGATGGAATCGATTTTTTCCTTGTCCACTTCGATCCCCCTCTCCGATATGACATGGCCCAGTACGATGCCTTTCTTCACCATAAAATGGCATTTTTCATAATTGAGTACCAGGCTTTTCTCCACGCATCTTTTCAATACTACCTCCAAATGATTAAGGCATGTGTCGAACGAATCACCATACACCGTGAAATCATCCATAAACACCTCTATGCAATTTTCCAATAAATCTGAAAAAATGCTCATCATGCACCGTTGAAAAGTTCCAGGTGCATTACAAAGACCAAATGGCATTCTTCGGTATGCGAAAGTCCCGTACACGCAAGTGAACGTGGTCTTTTCTTGATCTTCTTGAGCTACGAATATTTGCATATATCCTGAATATCCATCCAGGAAACAGTAATAGGCATTACCAGCTAGTCGTTCCAGTATTTGGTCGATAAAGGGTAATGGAAAATGGTCCTTCCGTGTGACCATGTTCAACTTCCGGTAGTCTATACAGACTCTCCACCCAGTTTGTAGCCTTGTTGGAACAAGCTCGCCTTTGTCATTCTCCACAACCTGTATTCCAGATTTCTTCGGTACGACGTGAACCGGGCTGACCCATTGGCTGTCGGATATAGGGTAAATTATGTCCAACTCCAAAAGCTTTAGGATTTCCTTAAGTACTACCTCTTTCATGTCAGGGTTCATTTTCCTCTGCGAATCCCGTACTGTTCGTGCTTCTTCTTCCAAGTATATATGATGCATACACTCTGTTGGACTGATACCCTTTATATCTGCCAGGGTCCAACCAATGGCTTCCTTGTTCTCTCTCAATACTCTGACTAGTCTTTCTTCATGCACCATGGTTAGATCAGAACTGATAATCACTGGAAAAGTTTCCTCTGGTCCCAAGTAAGCATATTGCAAGTGCTTTGGCAGCTTCTTTAAATCTAAGACTGGGGCTTTCACAATCGAGGGCATTAGTTTCTCGTGTTGCCCATACTGAGAGAACAACTCCGGTTTGCCCTGTCCCGATCCTCTGATGGAGTACACTTCCAAGATAATATCTTTAATCTTCCTGTCAACCTCCACTTCTGCTTCCAAAGTGCTTTCCTTTAAAGAGTACAACTCCATGATGGCCTCTTTCATCTCGAGGTCCTCTGTTTGCATGGTATCTCGATCGGTCAGTCCTGCTTGTATCACCCTTTCTATAGTGTCGCTTGAGCTGAATTCCAGGTTTCGCTCTTGTACCAATGGTTCGAATATGTCAATCATTTCTACAGACTCTAGTTCAGGCTTCCTTCTCATGGCTTCATAAATGTTGAATTTTTCCACCACACCATCGAATTCACACGATAGAACTCCAGTCTTCATGTCCAGTTTAGTCCATGTAGTCATCATGAATGGTCTGCCCTGCAGGATGGAGTTCTCCTTTGCTTCTGAACCGGTATCCAGCACGTAGAAGTCAGCAGGAAAAATCAGCTCTCCTACTTTGATCAGCACATCTTCGATAACACCTTCTGGATACGCGTTTGACCTGTCTGCTAATTGTATGACAACTCGAGTGTTCCATAGTTCCCCCAAGTTGAGCCTGTTGAAGACTGCTAGGGGCATAACGTTTATAGATGCCCCCAAGTCCATCATGGCTTTGTCCATGTTCCTGCCCGCGGTGTTGCAAGGGATAGTGAACATCCCTGGATCTTTCTTCTTTGGTGGCAGTTTCTGTTGTATAATGGCTGACACACACTCTCCCATAATATATCGAACATCTTCATCAATCTTCACCTTCCTCGAGCAGAGATCTTTAAGGAACTTGGCATACTTTGGAATTTGCTTAATCGCGTCCGGTAGGGGTAGGCTAAGTTCCAATTTTCGAAAGATCTTCATCATATCATTGGCTTCTTTCTCTCTGGCTTTCTGTCGAAGTCTACCCGGATAAGGGGGTTCAGTTTGCTCATCCCCATCTATTTCTCCTGTAATTTTGTAGCTGGTTCCCTCCTCTCTTTGCCGGTTAACTTCTGCCTCCGCCAAAAATTTTTCAGCTTGCTCATCATCCACTTCTGTGATTATCACTTGTGCCTATTCTTTGTGGTTGATCCCTTGAGGTAGGAGCTTCCCTGTATTCTCTTCTACTTTTGCCAGCGCCTTCGCCAAATGACCAATCTGCACGTTGGTTTGATTCATACCAGCTCGGATTTCATTGCGAAACTTCTCACTTTCCTTAGCCATACTCTCCATGGCCTCTTCCCATGGTGCTCTCCTCTGATGAGGCAGTTGATACACCTGTTGCTGCTGTGGTTGGTAGTGTTGTTGTTGTGGTGGGCCTCCCTGATATTATCCTTGCTGTTGGTGCTGGGCAAATGATTGAGATGATCCCGGTAGACCTGTACCGTTCTGTTGTGGTTGACCATCCTGTTTCCATCTAAAGTTAGGATGATCCCTCCACCCTCTGTTGTACGTATTTGAAAACGGGTCATGCTTCCTCTGAAATCCTTCATTTCCCCCCATGGCATTTACGTCCATTATATCTTCACCAAAGTTGGGGCAATTTTCAGATTGATGCCCCACTGCATCACATAGGCCACACTGTCTAACCTTCTTCTGCATGGTCAGACCACTCAGCAGTGTCTTTATTTCCTTCATCTCCTTTTCCAGATTTGTCAGTTTATCTTTTTCCTCTCCTCTCTCTGGTATCTCTCTGCTTCTTTCATGTCCATCATCTCTGGATTCTTCTGCCATTGTTCCCAAGAGTTTGAAAATCTCTTGAGGTGTTTTGCTCAGCAACGATCCATTGCATGCAGCCAATACCAGTCCTCGATCACTCCTCTGCATGCCCTTTACGAAGCTTTCCACCTGATCTTTTGGAGTGATCTGGTGATGAGGACAGTTGCTTAACAACTGTTTGAAGCGAGTGCAATACTCATAAAAAGTCTCCAGCCCATCCTGTTTAATGTTTCGGATGTCCCATCGCATCCTTTCAACTCTTATGGCTGGAAAAATTCTTCCAAGAAACTCTGCTGCATTTCTGCCCAAGTGGTAACACTTCCTTGAGGTAGATTGTACAGCCATCTCCTTGCTCTGTCCACCAATGAGAATGAAAAAAGAACCAGTTTCACATATTCTTGTTGATTCTCATTTGACTGATGCATCACTGTCATTTCGAAGTCCTGGAGATGGGTATGAGGGTCGTCTCCTGGATATCCATTAAATTTCGGTAAGACCTGTATTAATGCAGGTTTCAAGTCGAACCGCTCAGATGCGAAGGGATTTGTTGGTAAGGTGATCCCGTTCGGCCTGAGATTCAGATTAGTTGGGTAAGCCAACTGCTTGAGGGTCTGCGGCGGCTGTGGTTGTTCACCCATAGCGTCGTGTCTCGCTATTCGTGCAAGTGCGCGTAGTCGTCGTTCAGTTCATTCAATATCTGGATCAAAGGTTAATGCTCTCTGTACTCGACGAGTTCCACACATACACTAGTAGCGGAAGATGGAATGAGAACAGTAAAATTGTTGCGCGTCACTCCCCGGCAACGGTGCAAATTTTGACACGCACCCGTTGTGTGGTACGATCAAAATACCTGTGTATGCCCCAAACAGACAGTACACGCTCCTATGCCCACTACCGGACTGGTTAGTCTTAGCGGTAAGCTAGGGTCGATCCTACGGAGAGTGATGAACCACCTTACTCTTCAGCGTACAAATCGAGTTGTCACGGTCTCAATCTGTATATCTGCACAATAAACTAAACGGAAATCAAATATAAAAAGGGGGGTAAGATTTGGGGTAGGTTATGATCATTGTTGATATGTTAATTCGGTCATGGGCACGCTGAAGATCCGTCCATGCTTCATATAAACTCAAGGCGTGGCCCAAAGACATTGGGGCATTTCAAGAGTTCATACTCCACACTTGGGATGGTTGAATCCCTTGTTATTGTCTAGGTCCGAAGGTCACGCTTCACCCCGGTCACAAGGCCGTGCTTCACTCCTCCTTAGATAGTAGTCATACCCGATCTCTCCAAGTATGACCCTCACCAACCTTCTCTTCCACACTTCCCATGTCCGCACCTACAGAGTAAACATAACTCGCGGGATATTCATTTCCGGTACTACGTCCAACCGGTCATCGATATGCCTACGATACGCGAGATGAGTCCTTTGGTCGATAACCATGGCTTGATGCCTCGTCACAGTTGATGGCTAATTGTTAGAGAAGCCCAAGACTGAAGAAGGACGCAGTATCCCCTTGTCCATTCCTCACCATCCAGATCTACAGCACCATGTCAGGTGCTGCTTAGCTACTCGGTCATGGGCACATCGAACGTTGCCGTCTGTCATGCCCTACCTTTGCTTGACATGGTACAGCTCCAACTGAACGGAGATCACCCGTTAGGTCAGGACTGCCCATGAGTTCTGCTCCCGTCCTTCCGGAACTACTGGACTCAACCGATGGCACAAGTGTCTCACGAATGTTTCACATATCAATAGTCAATCATTTCCCATACCCAAATCTCACCAAATAGATTACTCACACATAATTAAATATATATTGATAAGAGAAAGAGAACATATGAATGAAAAGAAATACGAAATACTTGAATTAAAAGTACCTAAGGCAAACAGCCTTGGATTTGTTCTTCACAGCGGAATGTAAATCAAAGCAAATAAATTGTTTTGAACAGAAAATAAAGAACTGAGAGTAAAAGTGTTTTCTTCGGACTAAGAACTGGAGAATGATCGATTAACCAACATTGTGCCAGCCGCTCCGGCTGGACTTTTATAGTAGCAATGGCAGCGAGCAAAACCCTAAACGGGTGGACTGAATCGGCATGATTGGCACTTTCCATGTTGAGCGAGATTCTGATTATCCGTGATTGAATGGATTGATGATTGGCAATCTCCGATTGATTGATTTATTTAAGGTAATGCGCTGACCTCCAAATCCTTCCTTCCATAGATGCTTGGCAGATATTGTGCGAATCTTCTTCCACGCGGCTTTCCTTCTTGGCTCTGGTGACTGACTGGCAATTGCTGTAGTGGTCAAACTGGTTGCGTGTTTCATGATTTGATTCTTCGTAAGCAAGGCAGTTGCAAGATCTTCTTTGTTGTTGGGTGCATTGCGTTAATACCACGAATGCGAATGATGAACAGCAACTTAGCTTCAGAGTTCACATAGAATCCTCCTTTCAACCTCGTCTCTTGCTTCAATTCATCTCCTTCTCTGCATACTCCTTTGCGTAGTCCTTGCAACCGACTGAATTCACTCCAGTTTTGCTCATTCTGACCACCTTTCCTCTGTTTGACTTGGACTGAGCTTTCTTCCTTCGAACAATAGTTTCCTTCCCCTGGACAGACACTAATGACACAAAAAGACATGAAAAATAGGGCCAAATGGCCCAAAAGTCGAAGACGCATCAATACCCTTTGAGGATTTTGAGCTTAATTGAATTCATTCTTGTGTGTGATTTGAGACATCTTGATTAGGAGGAACTAGAACTTGTCTGTACTTTGGTTTATGATCTCTGAACTTAGATGATTTAGGCCGTTTCTTTCATTAGCCCTTATTGAGCTTGAACTGACTTCCTTAAATCATTATCCTTTGATAACACTTTTGAGCCGAATTAATTCCTTCTATCACATATAAACTGCCTTTAAGAAATTGTTTGATTTGGTTTTGGGAACCTGGGCAGTATGAAGAAGATAAGGGGTAAGGATGAGATGATTAGGAGTGTATCCTGGGAAAGAAGGTTTGTGTTGATAGTTGGGTTATGTCTCAACTAAGAAAAAATGAAAGATGTGGGGAGCAGAAAAAAAGAAGAGAAATGAAAAAATAAAAGTTCCCAGAAAAGAATTAAAGCTTAGGCCTGGAAAATAAAGGCAAGGAATTGAAAAGAAGTTGGGAACCCTTATTGCCCATTACGAGTTTGAATTGTCCTTAGCCAAGATCTAAATACTTCCTACCTATTGTCTTAAAGCTTTAAACCTAAAAAGACCTAATGATGAGTTCTGAGATTTATGATAAGAGCTTTAGATTTAAAGGGCAGGCAAGCCTATGGTAATACCGAAGTCAAGATGGTCTAAGAGTGTAAAAATAGCCTCAACACATGAGTGATGAGTGTGGAAAGGATATCCTAAAAGTTCACAATTCTATCTTGACTTGTTTGATAGCATAGCATTCTCTTTTCCCTTCACTTGCAGATTACTATGAAAAAGTTGTTATGTTACCTTGACTAAATCTTCCGTGTTGTTCATGTTTGAGTCTTTTATTCTTTTGTTTGTGTCTTGGGCGAGTTGTCTGTGCACAATTGAGGACAAGTGTGGGTTAAGTGTGTGCGCATGATGAGTCCATATTTTGTGTCTTTTTAGTGTTGTTTTTAGGTAGTTTAGATCGAGTCTTTGTGTGTGTTTTGTCTTATTTCTATGTCTGGGAGGACATATCTTGGGCAGGAGGATATATGTTGCCTTGCAGGTGGAAGTTGGGCAGAACAGGGAAAAGAAGCAGCATTTATGGAAGCAGGCCAGGGAGAGCTATATTGATCAAGACAGATAGGAGGAGTGTGGTGGTCAACAGGCGAAGTTTCTCTCCTAGGTCTAGAAGGATAAGGAAAAGATGATCTAACTTAAATATATTTCCTTATCCGACTAGATTTAGGATCCGCATGGAATCTCTTGGAGATAGATGTGACTTGTCTTGTTGGGGTCGAGCTTATCAAGTGATACTTGCATCCCAAGGTAGCTCGTGGATTCCTTCCATGTTAAGGACTAGGGGGCCCAAACCCTAAGCACTCACCTATATAAATCGAAGCCCTGCTGCTGCATGCACACGTCGTCTTTCACGCTTTATTTTCCTGTAATTTCATCGAGAGTTTGTGAGGAGAAAAACAAGTCCTAAGGGCATTTTTTATTTCATACTCAGTTTATCGGCACTTTTGGCCGTGTTTAATTCCTGCAAATACTTCGTAAGTTTTAATATAGTGTTTATGATTTTTTTTTATTCGCATGTTCGTTACTTTATGATTATGACTAGCTAAGCTTTTATACTTGGTCTGAGCAAGGCAGTTAAGTGTTAACTTATGCTTGAGAAGTCTAAATTGTGCTAGATAATTGTATGCATGTGTTTCCATAATGTTAATGAGCTTGTTCCAATATGAGAAAATAAGAATAAGAGATTAATAGGCCGTTAATCACTTAGGATATATTAGATCGCCAATCAATTGAGAAGTAGGAGTGTTTTCCACATCTTCTTGGTTAAGATTGATTGACATTAGAGGAAAGTGTCTACCCTATTAGGCTAGACGTGATGATTCCTTGTTGGGCCTTTCTAGAGATAAATGCTCCTTGGGCAAGAAACTGAACGATGACTCCGACAGAGGTATTGCCCAAGGTAGGGAGCCGGCGGTGCATCGCCAACTAAGTAAGGATTGGTAAGGGAAAGATTTGTTGAGAGCGTGACGAGTAAAAAGGGATCTCAGCATTCAAGTCCCATAACTAACGATGCATGCATGTAATGAATATATTTGCACCAATGACCAAGCAGAGTTTTCACTTAACAATGTCTAGATCCAGACCAAGTCCTTTTTATTATTGATCAAAGTTCCTTGTTTACTTTTCAATGTTTATTGAGTTCTCGAATTGGGCAAGAGAGCCCTCGTGACCAAGATAGCAAACTAACTTTTCTGAACAGGTGGAGGAGGTTTCAAGAGACAGTGACATTCAACTCCTTGTGGATCGACCCTGTACTTACTTGCTAACTATATAGCTGTGAGGATAGGCTACAAATTCATTTTGAGAGTGCGAACGATAGCCTCGTCAGTCTTCAACCACGTCACTCAACATGCTGGAAATTTGAAGAAGCCTAAGGCGTTAGGCTATCCTGGTCTGATTTTTGGAATCATCTCATCTCAATTTTCGGAAGTAATGTATGTAGGAGAGCAGTTCGAGCGCACTCCAAAAAGCATTGTCATCCATGACAAGCTATTCAACGAGGACATCGAGGGTCCCTCTGTCCGCATTGTGGAAAGGAAGAAGCCAACATCATCTGTGCCAGCTCCTGTGCTGAGTGAGCCTAATCTCCGGGCTATTTCTACGAGGATGCTGCGCGAGCTGGAGATGGAGTACAACTCCATTCTGTTCCAGATGAAGAGGCTTCGTATGCGTAAGAATGAGATTACGGCATTACTCAATGATGCCAAAGCAGTCTTTGCTGGAGGAGAAGCTATACCATCTGGATCGGCGCCACAAGTTGAAGGGTCTATGCTAGGAGATGATGATGATGATGTTGTTGATGACGATGGTGATGAAGAAGCAGGTGAGGATGATGCTGAGGATGCTGAAGAAGACTTGGGTGATGAAGATACTCAAACTGAGGAAGATGAACAAGACCTTCAAGCATCAGCTCAAGCTGCGAAGAAGAAAGGATCCCAATCTTTCTGAAGATTGGATAGAAGACCCCCTTACTTTGTCATTTCTACCAGACAAAAAGGGGAAGTAGAAGAAAAATAGAAGAATTTGTATTGGTGTTCTAGTGTCTGTGCCAGTTTATGCATAGATTTAGTTTTTAGTTCCAAGGAGTTAATCTTTCTCTATTCCTTGATGATTTTTGATGGACATATATATTAGTTTCCCAGTTTATGACTTATGGTTTTGATGGTTTATTTTGATGTTGTGTTGAAGATCATCCGCTCGATGATTGAAGAATTACTTGGTGATCGGCTTACTCCATGCATTGATTAAGGGGGAGTTTCAACACAGATTTCTCCAATTGTTGGTTGGAGGAGGAGCTTTGGCATACTTCATACAAGTTCAAACTTGGAGGATTAGGAGGTATGAAGATGCTTATGGTTGATTATTTTTTTATGATTGGTTTTGTCTACATAAATGCCAAATGGGGAGATTGTTGGATTTGAGGTGTTGCTGCTCAAGAGATGATGTTGCTCAAAGATGTTGGCAAAGTTTATGTAGCCAAAAGTACAGCTGAAGTGTTGAAGCCGCTGCGTAGAACAAACCCTGTTATGTGTGCTTCAGTCTGTGCTAAGGGAACCTGGAACAGTCTGGCAGAGACTTTCTATATATGCGCGGATTTTGCGGGATCTTTTCCATAATTGTGATAGATGCGGAGAAGATACATATCAAGCAGATATTGCACGTGTTCCTCAAGCCTTATCCTCACAAGGAAAGAAGATCTAAAGAGATATACATGATGGCGAAGAGATCTGGGGTTTCACACCTATATATATTCGACATCAACAATTGTGAGGGTTGGCCGTTTGTTTTATTATTTGAGTGCTTATACTTTCTTGAGAGTATTGTATTTTGAGAGCACGGATTATTGTGAGTTTATCTTTAATAAATTATGTTTGTAAGAGAGTTAAGATTCGGCCTGGAGGTTCGAGCTTAGGTTGAGCGATTGTAGATCGATCAATCACGAATTCACGTGAAGTTAGGAAGAGGGTGAGCGAAAGGGTAGCATAAGGTGTTGGCCTATATGTGTAAGATCTTCTGTAGCCATTTCTTCTAATAGTGGATTGGTTCTCTCTTGGGCAAAGGCCTCCCAGATGTAGGTTGCAAAACCGAACTGGGTTACCATATTGTGTGTCTTTTATTTCAGAACAGTTCATTATTTCTGTTATACTGACTGTGCTAAGTTTTCCAGTAACGCAATAACTTTATATGCATAAAGTGTTCGTTTAGAACTAACACTCTTTGCTCAGGTGAAGGAGTACTTCGGTCCGAGGCACAAACGATTTAAGAACCCACCACATCCGTCTGTTGGGAGCTACAGGAGGAGCCCTGAGCCACATCATCACTCTGCAGAGGTTTCTAGCAATCACAGGAGGATTAATGTAATACCCCAAGCTTTCATAAGTTCTTAAGTGCATTATAAATAAGTTGATATGCTTAAATTATCAAGTTTTGAGTGATAAAAATTTTCTAAGGAAAAAAGAAAATTTGTGAAAAGACTAAAATGCCCCTATGTGCTTTAACGTGAACTTATGTGTTTAAATTAGTCGAGTTGAGGATGTGATGCATTGATTGAGTTTATTTATATGAGTTTGAGCATGAGTATAAATTTCAGAGAATTCCGAGAATTTTTACTTTTGAGTGAATAGTAACGATAACCGAGAAAATGCTATTCACCGACGAACTTAGAATTTGACCTAATTAGTGTCTTTTGAATCTAGATTTTATTATAAGACCCCTGAGATATGTTAGAAGCTTATCCGAGATCACATGAGAGAGTTATAAGAATTTAGTCCTTAACGGATTAATTAGTCGATTAATTTTTAGGTTTTCTTCGTTACTTGGAATTTTGACCTAAAAATTAGATAATCGGAATCCTTGATTTATTTAATGGGACATGAGATAGGTTTGAGATTTTTCTAGTGTCGGAAACGAGACGAGGAGAGATTAAAGCCATTTTCAGTATAAATGAAATAATACAGACTTTTTATCCGGAAAACTTTCTCAACCGGGTAAAATTTTATCTGTCAGGAAGAATCTCTCTCCCTCTCTCTCCCAACTGACATCACTCTCCTCTCTCTCCCTAATCTCTCTAGCCTCCCTATTTTTCAAACACCTACTAAGAATATTAATGATGATATTCTTATTCTTAACTTAATACATTCATTTTCATCATTCTCATTTCATCTCACTCTCTCTAACTCTCGACTCTCTCTCTCTCTCTCTCTCTCTCTCTCTCTCTCTCTCTCTCTCTCTCTCTCTCTCTCGATAACTCTCAAGAAGGGAAGAAGAAAAAAATCCTCTCATCTCTCTCCCCTCTTTGCCGATTACACACACACAACACAAAGATGAAAATCCTCCATTGAAGCATCTAATCTTCAAGCTTCAAGCCTTCATGATCAAGAGATTTCCATCATCATCTATAAAGTTCTATCATACTCTAAAGAGAAATGTAATAATCCTTTAAATTCTTGAGCTTAAAATCAAAACAATCATCCCTCTATTTTTCTATAATTTTCGGCACTTATGCCCTAGTGTGGATGATTAATTTTTGTTTCATTTTTCTTGAGGATTAAGGTGGATTCAACCATGGAAATTCTAAGCCAAGAGTTTGAGCCCTAATCTTGTTCATCTTCGAACCAAGAGATTCAAGAGAGAAGCTCCGATTTAATTATTTTGAAGTAGGTTTATTTATTTGATTTCTTGTATATTTGTAATCTCCCTAAATCTCTAAAGAAAAACATACATGCGTGATTTATTTATGCTTAGGCAAAAACTAGAGATTTGATATAAGATTCGATGTGAGATTCGAGTGAATAAATCGATAGGAAATCGAGCCTAGGAATTAATCCTTGATTAAAAGAAGAAAGAAAAATAATCTCCTAATAATTTTATAAAAACCGAAAATTAGGAGAAAAATAAGAAAATTTGATTTTCTTGAGTATTTGATAAATTGATGTTTGATATGTGTTTATGAGTATATTTTGATTGAGATTTATGCATGAGAAATTTGAGAAAATACATGCCAAAAAATTATATGTGTGTGCCCTGTATATTGAAGAATGGAGGAGTATTTTTATTTCGATTATTGTGTTGATGATTTGATGATATAATGAGTATGAGATGATTATGAGTATATGATGATTTAATCTCCTATGATGTTGTTATGAAAAAAAATCGAAATATATATGCATGTTTAGAAGAAAAATAATTGTTATGATATTTTGATGTTTATGATGTTGTGATGATTTTTGATGAATTGATGGTTTTGATAGTATGATGTTTAAGAGCATGTTATGTGAAAATGTTGAATAATAAATGTTAGTAGGATTTATGAGATAAAAAGAATGGAATTTTAAGCATAAAAAGAGGTAGAAATCGAAGAAAAAGAGAAAGGATACCTAGTGTGTGTTCTAGGTGTTCTTGGTGAAAAATATGAGTTTTTGAATATGTGTTCTTGGTGTTCTAGGTGTTCTTGGTGTTTTATTTGAAGATTTCAATTTCATTAAAATTAATTCTAAAAGAAATTAATTATTAAAATAATAAAATATTCAAGATATTTATTGGAATAAAATTAAAGAGAAAAATCAATTAATGAGTGATAAGTCATAAATTAGAAAATAATAAAGGAAGGTAATTCCTTTATTGAATAATTAAAGATTAAGAGAAAAAGTTAATCGAGTTAAATAAATCAAGACTAGAGAAATTGATAATCGAGAATTAAATAACGATGAATTAGAAGTCGTAATGAATGAGAAATAGAAGACGAGATAGAATTAAAGAAATAGAGATATAAAACGAGTATGAAATTTGAGTCGTGTAATTGAGAATTAAGTCGTTTGAATAAACGAGAGATAATGAGAATAATATATAATAATAATAAAGAAGTTTGAAGTTTAAAAATAAGTTAGAGCAAAATAACTAAAATAAGAAATAATAGAATATGAGAATAATAAGTTGAGTCGAGCTTAGAAAATAAATAAAGAAATAAATCGAGTAAGAGGAACTATGAGATTAGAGTCGAGCAAGAATTATTTGAGCAAATTAAAGTAATTAATTGAGAAATGTTATAAAAAGAAAATAAGATTTAATAAGAGTTATTTTGAGAATCGAGTTTATAAATGATAATTGATTGAGTAATTGTTTATATTTTGACGAGTGATGATTATTTCGTGATAATCGAGTTTGGTTTTCAAATCGTTTAATTAAAAAGGAGTCGAGGAAATTGTCGAGTTTTGAATATTAAATAAAGAAATAAAAGTTATCGAATAATAGTTTAAGAATCAGGTTTTGAGTAAAACATCTATGCTTAGAATGATCGTTCAAATTGTTGAGAATGCGTGTTCATGAATAATGTTCGTATAATCAAGTATTTAATTGAGAATGTCAGTAAGGATTCAAGTATTAAAGCTTAGTCAATTAACGTTTCTTTAATTAATGAGAAATGCCAAGCATTAGTGAGTAGCGAACATGATTTAGAAACAAGAGTATGAGATGCAGTAATTAGTAACCGAGTAGAGTGAGAACTGAGGACGAGAAAGTCGAATATCGAGATTGTCTTAGAAAAGATGAAAATAGAAAGAGACGAGTCAAGTAGAAGTCCTTCAGTCGAAACAAACGTCTACTTTACGTCTTAAGCTTTGTGTCTTACTTCTTTTATCGATGTCAAAATATAAAGGACGGAGCGGGATGGAGAAGTAGCGAGGACAAAGAAAGAGTAAGCCGCCTAGCTAATCGACGGAAGTAAGGTGGGCTTTTCTAAAACCAAAACTATCGATGAATACTATTATGATAACTGAGTATTATTATGTGAGTTTTTAAAAGTTCATATTGACTTGCCGTTTTTACTCGAGTTTTTGGTATGTGTTATCATTTGCTTGTTGAGATATTATTGTCCTGTGAAAGGCAGGAAACCCACGTGTGGAAAATAAATTGTTTGAGGTAACTGTGAGCCTTGCTTTGGTTGGGCCGGTCACTGTGTTCGAGAAAGAGGCCTACTTCTCGGCACAGTGAGAGTGAAATGTGGTAGATGATACATATTGCTTGAGTATATATATTGTTTGACTGCGCAGTCTAAGTGAAAAGAAAATATTTTTGCATTCACAAGTGAAACTGTTTTCACTGCATTAATACTTGTGATACTACGGCAAGACAAGTTCAATTGATATAGCTCTAAGAGCAAAGTTTCAAAAGTTTTTAGCATGTGTTCATTGAGTACGAAGTACTCAGCCCTGCATGTATTTCTAAACGTGCAGGTTAGCGGGATGTGGATGGAGAGGACAACTTGGTGGTGTGGTGTGATATGTTTTGTTGATCGAGTCGAAAGTTAGACTGGCAATTGTATGTCTTCATACATGTAGTTGTTGGGATTGAGTCGAGAATTCCACTGCAATGCAATGCAATGCTTTTTGTTTATTAAAGTCTTTTGGATATCATACTTTGATACATGTTCTAGTTCCGAGCGATGTGCTCGATACTAATTTCTGTTTTTGTTGAATCTCGTTCTCGTTGACTTGAAATACTTGTTTCTATTCGGACTTGATATGTAAATTATTCATGCTCGTTGGTTGATTCGATATATCTTTGAAAGCATGTCTTGAATGTTACCGCTTTCCGTTGATATTCCCTTGTTTTCCCCAAGCATGTTTCCCTTATTTGAGTTGAGTGATGGAAGGTTAGTAGTGTTAGTGTTCGTATCGTCGCACCTCGGGAGTCGGGGTGTGACAATTAAGGACCCATCTCGTCACTTTGTAGCTAAAGCTCTACATGGTCAGCACAATCGGCACAGTTACCACTCTCCTCACCTCTCTGACTGTTCTGAGCAGCCAATGCACCTGTGAGGGCAGTTATTTTGACCTTATACCCCACCAGAGCGAGCCACCAATGCAGCAGTGGAGGTATCAGCCTACCTACCAGTAGCAGCAGCCTATGTTTTTCTCCTATAGCAGTAAACCATTGCATCAGTATGACCCTCCGACGTACCAGCCTCTGATGTTTCAACCTCCTATCTGGCAGCAGCAGTCAGTGTTTCCAGGCAACGACAATGGTGGTCACTTTTAGTATGAGCAGCATATGTTTCCTACTTCAGCTCTTACTGCCGAGTACACCCCAGAGGAGCAGCAGATGTTACCTACTTCACCTCCTGCTGTCGAGTACATCCCACAGAAGCAGCAGATGTTTCCTACTTCAACTCCTACTGCCAAGTACACCCCACATAAGCAGCAGATTCCCTACCAGTCTGCCTATCTGCAGGAGCAGCCGATGTTTCCTACTATTGAGGACACCAAACACGAGTAGCTCAACGGTCTATTTTACCCGTTAATATTCAATGGTCGTCATCCTCTGAGGAGTCTCATATGTTTGATTATGAATTGGTGGAGCGAGACGAGGTTCAAGGTCATCGTAAGATAAAACCGTCTGCCGCTTTGAAGACGCCTTATGTGAGTATGACTCCAAGGAAAGTGAGGAGGTTGAAATCTATGTACAAGAAGCATAGACAATCAGGAAGCGATGCTACAATCACAATTCAGTCGCTTGGCCACAAGGTTGTACAATCTATTTTCGAGCGTCTGGAGGATAGTCGGCAAATGATGTGGGCAGAGGTACAATTCTATCTTTATTACAATAATTTAAACTTATTTGTAATAATAATAACTAATAAATTAAACAACATTGCAAGAGATGGAGTTGTACCTAAACTACATGCAACACAAGGTGAAATTTTTTGATAGGTTGACAGCTGATGGAGTATGTGAGACAACCACCATTATAGTCGGCACTGATTTTTATGTAAGTATTTATCTTTGAGTTATGTAAATCTTGATTATATTAATGTACTCTTCGATTTATGTCAATCTTTGTTGTATTACTAGAACCATTTGCAAAATGAGTGGAATAAGTTGTACCCTATTGATGTTGCTGGCAAGAGAAAGAAGGTTGGGAAAAGGGCCTAAACTATATTATGATTGGCAAGTACCTGAGGCTCTTATACAGATGGTTGATGGCAGAGAAAGCCCCTCAGCAACAGCTTGGTGGAGAGCTAAACATGTAAGTTAATTAAATTTTAATTTAATATCGTATTTTTAGTTTATTATAAAATATTACTATAGTTAGTTGCTCCTTGTCGTGTACAAGTTATAACAGTCTGTAATTTCGTGGGGAATCATTGGGTCACAATATGCATCTATCTAAAGGATTGGACAATCGAGTTGTATGATTCAACCATGGTCCATCACAGGGAAACGTCGTGCGCAAGGAGCAATTATAGTGTGTCACAGATCTCTTACCTCAACTGTTGCATGTATCAGGTTACTGGGAGCAAAATGGCCACAAGGAAAAGCTCGAAAACCCTCTATTGTTGATTAAGATGCCTGATGAGGAGCAATTCAAATAGACCGACGGGACAAATTGTGGCCCCTACAGCTGCATGTATGTTGATCGTCTCATCAATGCTTCAGCGACACATCGTGATGTGCCAATTGATGATGCATACATTGCCAATTATAGGTTATTTATTGCAACTAGAAATTGGTTAGCAATAGAGGGTTCGTATTGGCAAAAAGAGCATCACTAAATACTTTTTTTTGTAAATATTTAAACTTATTTTATATGTTATTTGGACATATTTTAGATGAGAGTGGTTATTATTTTTATTTTTTTTAAAGATAAGAGTGGCATTGTTGAGTGAGATTGAAAAGAGCAAGTGAATTAGTAACTTTCGGGGCCCACGGTGGACATGCCCACGATGGTGACCATCATGGGTTGCCCATCGTGGGCATGCAAAATCTGCAGCCAACAGTGGGTAGCCCACGATAGTCAACCTACGATGGGCAACCCACGGTGGTTGGGTATGTCCACCGTGGGCACGGTGGTGGGCAGCCACTGTGGCACAAGAACACCTTAAAATTAATATTTTTGCTTCGTTCCTTCTTCGATTTAGTTGTTTAGTGACTCTATAATAGCTTATTTTTCAATTTATAACTACTTAAAAATAAATCCAAACACCCACATGTAACATTCATCTAATTCATTAGTAAATTAGGTACTTCGTAGAAATGTTGAAGTTAAGTATACATAATCATTATCAAGAGATTCCCAACATTGTACATAGTATATGATACATTTGTTTGTTAATTCAATGCTTACTGTTGCAATTATGTTACATTTCGTGCAAAATATAATACTATGTACAATGTTAGGAATCTCTTGATAATGGTTATGTATACTTAACTTCAGCGTTTCTACGAAGTACCTCATTTACTAATGAATTAGATGAATGTTACATGTGGGTGTTTGGATTTATTTTCAAATAGTTATAAATTGAAAAATAAGCTATTATAGAATCACTAAACAACTAAATAGAAGAAGGAACGAAGCAAAAAAAAATAATTTTCAGGTGTTCTTGTGCTCACTGTGGCTACCCACCACCATGCCCACGGTGGCAACCAACGGTGGTCACCACCGTGGGCATGTCCACAGTGGGCAAACCCGAGAGTTATGTTTTCACCTGCTCTTTTCAACCTCATTCAACAATAAGCGCTCAAAATAAGTCGAAATAAACTTGTGTAAAAATAAACTAACTCCAAATAACACAATAAATGTTATTCAAACCACAAATTCATCTTAAACTACAAATAAAAACATACTTACGTTTCATGGTAGGGACATTTCCTCGCATTATGATCTTCAAGACGAAAAATGCTACACTTCTTCTTCCGTCGGCGCATTTGCCTTGCATGTTCTCCTTCGGTCTTTTCTATATCTTCAGGGGGGTTGTTTATGTCAACACCACTGACCGGGATGGAAACTTTGCAAGTTTTTTTGTTGTGGCTCTCTTCCATGACACCTACCGCACTCTTGGCGACGTCTCACCACATTTTCAACTGCGGATTGTGCACGACTCTTTCTTGGATGCCTAGCCTGACGAACCTCATCCATTGGCAGACAGGCGATTGCAGAGATTTCCGGAGGCACATTTCACTCATCTGGATGCGATATTGGGTTAATATGCTCCATATAAGTCTCTCTGAATGTCTCCTGTTTGAAATAACGACTTACAAAATCGTACACAGAGAAACCGTTCCATGCACGCCTGTTAGAACAAACAATTGTGTTACACACGAAAAAAGTTAACGGAAAATAGTTTAAGATACACAATATTTAATAATTGAACATGTACCTTATAGCGGCAACAACATGGCGACATGGAATCAAATCCAGTTCCCACGCTCGACACGTACATGTCCAGTTTCTAAGGTCAACCTGATAAGAAACATTTCTTTCTTCAACCTTATAAACATGTGTAGTGGTGTTACCTCGAGCTGCAAGGCGGATACCGTTTTGCACGGATAAAGAAAGCTTTCTGAATGCATTCTCTGTCAACTCATGATCTCTCGATGCAACTGTTTTTTTCTTCTTATCGGTCCAATTCTCTACAATTAAATTGTACATCTCAATCATCGAATGCACCTGGAGATGCCTCACCCATAGCATACGAGAGTTCAGACATTCGCCATGATTGGAGGCGAAGAAGTTATAGCGTTAGACCGGATACTTACACTTAGCCCACCTCTCCAGTCCAATATCAGAAAGCCGTATGTGACCTCCATTGGGGCTCACTTGATGCAGTTTTGAGAACAAATCGTTGAACTCTTCGTGACGATTACAGTATGCTACAGCTTGGAAGATAGTGGCTACGTGCTTTCCGTAGGGCGTTTTATTTTTCTGAAGGTGGTGGTAGCACAACCCGTGAAATGTATTTGGGTAGACGGCTCGAACTGCATTCCTAGTACTCAAATGCTGGTCACTCACGATCAGTAAATCTTCTAGAGGGTTATAGCATCTGCGCAGGTTGGAGAGAAAATATATCCACGACTCATCATTCTCTTTGGGACCGAGGCCAATTGCAAGGGAGAAGACATGGTTGTTTCCGTCCAACGTGACAGCTACAAATAAAATTCCTCGGTTTTTTCCTTAAGGTGGGTCCCGTCCACTACAAGCACTGGCCGGCGACACTTCTCAAATGCTCGAATACTATGTCCGAGTGCTACAAGCAAGTGACATAGCGAACCCTCACTAGTCATCTCCAAGTCATAAATAGTTCTCGGGTTATGTTGCTTCAACAAATATAGATACGACGAGATCATTTGGTATGACGAGATCATTTGGTACCTATATGTATTCTCTATGGCTATGTTTCTCGTCCGGAAAGTAAAACTGTATAGAATGTCAATACCAAAACATTCTACGCATCTCTTCCATCATCTCATTTGGTCTCAATGTAACCGCCTCGCTAGTTAATCTCTTAGCAAAATAAAATGCAGCAGCATCAAAAGATACTAACCGTGCAGTAGCATGATTCAAATCGTGGTGACAGGTGTGATCTAGGGATAACTTAGTGATTCTTCAAATGGTGTCGCCCTCATCAGCACAAATCCTAAAGTTGTATTCTTTCTGTCACTCTTGCATAGGAACGTTGTACGATTTGCAGCCGAACATATAGATCTACACTCCAAAAAGTTCTCCAGATGATATATTCCAACAGTGATCCTCAAGTCTTTCTTCGACCTAAATAAGGTCCCCACTTCCAGTTTCCCAAGCACTTGTGGTGGTTGCTAGACCCACTTTAATGTCCTTGCATAGTCAGGATCAGAAAATAGAATGATATATCCAATTGCGTATTGCACGCTGATGCTCAGTCTCGCTTCCCGGACTGATGGTCCGATGTGATGTTCCGATGACCAAAAGCCCTATCCATTTGGGCCGGCTGTCACATCCAAACAAGAAAATCAATAGATAGCGTATCAAGCAATTCTTTACGACGATCATCTTCTTCGTCTTCGGACGAACTCGCCTCATCTTCATTATTTTTTTCATTTTCATCGTATTTACCATCTTCATTCTCATCTTCCTCATCTTTTTCATATTGCTCATGAGAATAGGCCATGCGGTTGTCAATGTCATGGTGCTCAACTCCGAAGCTGTTACCACAAAAGTTAACCTCGGGGGCAGATGGGCCGCCGTAATCAACGTAAACCTCCGGATCGTCTTTCTGTTCAATTAACATACGCAGTAACTCGATATCACTATGTAGTAAAACTTTTACTTTGTTTCTGTTGCTCATGCGTGTCAAGTACCACAACGTGTAGTCGGTCGGATTTATATTGCCTAACTATTCTCGAATAAGTTCAACAAGGAAGAAGATGTAAGAGAACATCAGATGGAAGAAAGTCATCTGAGCGTTCGAGCCAACTGATCAGATTCAGAACATCAGAAAGATAACTGAGCGTTCAAGACTCAGAACATCAGAAAGACAACTGAGCGTTCAAGACTCAGAACATCAGAAAGACAACTGAGGGTTCAAGATTCAGAACATCAGTTGTAGGATTCAAACTGATAAGATCGACAACATGAAGTTCAAAGCAGCTGAGAGTTCAACTGTTCCTATTCAGACAGAACATCAGTTGAAGACCAATCAGATGAAGATCAAACGACTCAACCGACCAACCAAGGTTGAGAGTCAAAGGTTGAAATTTGAATTTCAAATAGGAAGTCACGTGAAGGTTTGACTCTCTGTCATTACCTCATTTGGCCCAACACAAGGCTGTCTCAGATGGAAAGCAGAAGCACTCAGTTGCCAAATCAGGAAAGTCTGCAAAGATGAGAGACAAGCCATCGCTTTCACAAGAACGGAGATCAACGGCTCTTCCAACGGCTAGTTGATTCTCTCCGCCTATAAATAGAGGCATTCATCCATTCACCAAGACTCATAGAAGACAGAAGAAAGAGCGAGAGCAGATAGACGAGTGAACATCACCAGTTGAGAGTTCATATCGCAAACGAGCTAAACCGAAATCAATCTCTAAGAACATCACTAGCTGAGAGTTCCTAGAGTGTTAGATTCTGTCTTGGTGTTTTTCGATCCAACCTTGAGAACATCACTAGTTGAGAGTTCATAGAGTGTTAGATCCTAGCTCACTTTCTTATTCGAGCTAGTAGTTGGAAAAACCCACCCTTCACACACACCCTTAAAAAGGTTGTTAGGACCCTACTCTTCCCAGAATTGAGTAGATAGGTTGATAAGTACCCGTAAACTTATCTGTAAGGTTGATAAGTACCCGTAAACTTATCTTAACGGTTGCAAAGCCCGCGTAAGCTTTGTGGTTTTTGTCCAGAAGAACTTGGACTGAGTTGTGTGGACTCACAACCCCCCGTGGACGTAGGAGTTCTCTCCGAACCACGTAAATCCTTTGTGTGTTTGTGTTTATTATTCAGTTAATTTATTGCATATTCAACTGACCAACTAACCAGCATTCAAACTGCATCTTTGCATTCTCAACTGTTTTGGTTATTGACCAACCTTGCATCTGAGCGTGAGTTATTTTACGAGTTAGTATTTATCCACCACATTCCGCACAGCACCACTCTTCCAACTGAGTTCTCGTACTCGGTTGTGAATCCAGCTGAGTCTTTTTACTCGGTTGAGATATTTTCGAGAGTTGTTTTAAAATTTCCTATCTGGTGTATTCCCCCCCCCCCATACACCAGAACTCGTATCGGGACCATCACAAATATACTAACTTATGACTAAATATCAACATATTATTTGTGTATATGAAATTTTTCTACCACTGTGTGCGAAGTAAAGTCCACCGTGGTATAAGAACTCATTGAAAAAAATATATTTTATGGGGTATATATAGTTGCATACCTTCTTTATGAACCCCAGAAACACGAAAGCCTTCCGTTTGAGCTTTACCTTCTTCTTCTTTTCAACTATCGTGAGTTTTCTTCTTGGTGTCGTGAGTTTTCTTGTGTATAGAATAGAGTATTGAGATGTAGAGAATTGTAGTAGTTGTTGAGGAAAATTAATGAGAGCAAACAACCTCTCTTACGAAACATAAATGAGTATAGTTAAAAATTTAATGTGTTCAAGGTGATGAATTTTTTTTTTTTCGTTTAAGGTTTTGGGTTCAGGGAAGAAGAAAGGAAAAAAAGAAAATAGAAAAAGAAGAAGCAGCCGAAAACCCTTAAAAAGCCAAAAATAAAGTCAACATCTCATTACCTTTACTTAGGGGTAATTTAGTCTTTTACAGATTTTGGTATAAAAAACTTCTATTCTTATGAATGGGTGCAAAAAACTTCTATGTTTTATTAAAATGTATTTAAAAATTCATTCTCATTTATTATAATTTATAGCTCAAACTTTCACCACTTTATGATTTATTGTCATAACATTTAACTTTGTTGAAAATATTCACAACTTTACGAAATTGTTTAAATAAGGCGTCAGAATATTAACTTAGCTGACGGGTGGAAGTGGTGCTGAAATATTGTTCTTTTTCCTATTCAATAAACTGCTCCAGTAAAGGAAGAATGTTTAGTATTTGAAAAAATAATATTAAAATATAATCTATTCCACCTTAATTTTCACTCATTTTTTAAAATTAATTATGTCATATCATCGTACAACACGTGAAGTTGACATTTAATGATTCACGTCAACTCCACCGATCAACTGAGTCAAAGTTCCAGTGCTGACAAAAGGCCAGACCTTATTGAAATAGTTTTACAAAATTTATAAAATTTTTCAACATACAAATCATAAATCAAAAAGTGGTGAAAGTTGGGACCACACAAGTTAATAAGAGCATTTGTTATATGAGTTGGGTAGAATGGCCCGTCGGCCGGCTATAATGTAAAGGCAATAAGAACACATAAATAAACTCGTTAATATTATCAATTATTGAAACCTTAAATTTCATTTACTTGTAGAGTAGCTAGTTCTACAAACTCTTTTACTGGTACCACCAAAGAAATTGGAAAAAGGATGCAGTCGATCGACTACTAACGTACAAATCTATGTTTCATAATCTACACCATGTACTAAACCTAAAGTAGAGAAATGCTTAAAACTGTAACAGCATTGAAGAAGAGAGAAATGTATTACAGTACATTGTTATATTAACAGAAGATTAACGAGGATAGACGGGGAGGCCCTTTTGAGGCTCCGGCATCATGTCACCTTCAACCTTGTCATTAGGGTCGACTAGTTCTCATTATGTGGTGCAAAAATGTAAGAATTGCTAGCCGGGCATACTCTTTTCCGCTGCCGAACAGAACAGACGTGTACGGTGGTGGTGCTTGGTTGCCATCATACCTTGACGGATTGAATGTTCATGGGTGTTTGTAATATTCCGGGTTCATGTTCGTTGTGCTCACCGTCCAATAAACCTAGCTAGATCATATAAGTTTATGACATCACATGTGAAAAGAAACGAGCTAGCAGCCCCCTCGATATATAAGAATCCGTGTACCTTCCAGCCTTTTGGAACGGGTAGCCAGCGAAATCGAACTCTCTTACAACTTCCCTAAGGCCATCCACAACGAGGCGGGCGAAGGCCGGGCGATGGAGGAGGCGCCCGCCCACGACGAGGGCGCCGGCCGTTGGAGGAAGGATGGGCGGGCGCGGCGACGGGCGCCCTGGCGCCGTGAAGCCCGTGGGCGAGGCGCGGCTGATGGAGGGGAGGAGGGACACACGTCACCTCCTCCCATTTTTTGCAATTTTTTTTTTTTAAATCTGAAATGAAAAAATTAAAAAAAAATTCTGTAACGGTAATATGAGAAGCAAACGGTTATTTTTTTGTTTTTGCTATAAATATGTCACATTTCTCCTCTCAAACATCCACACCTTTTTTATTTCTTCATTCTCATTTCTACATTCCAATTAAATTCTCTTATATAATTTTATTTTTTTCTTAAAAAATGGGAGATGATGAATTCATTGAGTGGTTCTCCAAAAATTGTCCACAAAACCCTTGTCCCTCTTCCCAATCGCCCAATTCAATTCCCTCACGACAATTATTCACCGGTAATAATCCGTCGTTTTCATCCCAGCAAGGTGCTGGATATCCACAGTACTCCTCGCCTTATGGATTTGGGCAGTACTCGCAATCACCGGGCTTCAGCCACTTCAGTCATTCGCCGCCGCCGTCGGGTCCATTCCAGCAATTCTCGTCGCCGCCTGGTGGCTACCAATCTTTCCAGACACCGCCGTCTGCATATCGCCAGTTTAGAGGAATCAACCTCAGTGACGAGGACGATCATGTCCCTGAGGATGAAAAAGAGGGCGAGGAAAATGAGGAGGCTGAGGAGGAGCCGGAGCCACGTCGCAGAAAGGGAAAGGCCGCGGCCAAGGAAAAGGCACCAGCCAAGGGCAAGGGAAAAGGAAAGGTCGCGAAAATGAACCACGGGGCTCGAAGCGGGAACTACACGCCGGATGAAATTGAGTGGATTGCCAAGTGCTATGTTGATATCGGGCTTGATGCGGTAAATTCAAACTATCAAAAGCTTGATAAATTTTGGGAGAGAATTGCCGACAAATTCAACGAGTTCATAGCTCCTCAACCACCTCGTGGTGTAGAAGCCATTCGGTCGGCGTGAAAATGCGCCAAGACCGAAATTGTGAAATTCAACGAGCAATACATCAACTTCGAGAGAGAAAATGCTAGTGGGCGGAGCGACCACGACCTCTACAAGCTAGCCGCTGATGGTTATCATGCAACCCGTGGGAAACATTTCATCCATCTGAAGGCGTGGGAGGTCGTGAAGGATATTCCCTCCTTCTGCAATCCGGATAAAAAGACCCAATCGAAGCGCTCCAAGACTAGTGAAGACGGTGGCTACACAAGTCATTCCAGCAACTCCACATCTGCAAACGAGGCCTCGTCGATGCTAACCCGCCCGACCGGCATAAAGGCGGCGAAGAAGGGAAAGGGAAAAGTCAATCCGAAGGTGGAGGCCGTGCAAACAATGGGCGGCATCCAGGAACGTATGGTCCAAATGGTAGCTAATCATGAATTTAAGCAGGCCTACGAGATTTACACGAGAAAAATAAACGACATGGACCCGGAACAATTGATGCGCCACCGTGAAGTGTGCGCATTTCTCAAGCAAAAATACCAGTTTCCGGATGTTAATATGTAATTTTTAATTATCAGTATTTAATTTGTAGTTTTTAATTTGTAGTTTTTAATTTGTAGTATTTAATTTGTACTTTTTAATTTGTAGTATTTAATTTGTACTTTTTAATTTGTATCAATTGTATTGTAATTTTCCAATGTTTCAATACAACTTCGTATTTTATTATTTTTATTGTATTTTAAAATAGAAAAGTTAAATTAAAAAAAAATCAATCATTGGATAGTCCTAGGGGTCGAGCTTCACCATAGTAAAAATTTCAAGCCCGAGCTATCAATCATTGGAATCCCACCAAAATACTCATAGCCCAAGGGCTTCGGAACCCAGTGTTATGAATGCTCTAAATGTTCCTTCTAGTGGAGGAACCAATCTCATTGTCTCCAACGTCACATTCCAACTATACTTCATTTTCGACATGTCTTCCCATCCCAATAATTCACCTTCTTTCTTCGATGCTGCAACCTCCATTTGTTCTTCACTCACACCAATAAATAAAGGAAATTAAGCAAAAACTACTTTCTTGATCATCGAGTCAACCAAAAGAAAACACGTTTCAGAATCAGAATATCTACGTGGCATGGTGGTTACCTGCTCGGACTTTTTCATATATTTCCGGGTGAAGGCCGACGTATTTCACCAAGAACGTCATAGCCGTCGCGACGGTGCTATAACCGGCGGTCAGCAAACCCATAATTTTGTCAGCAATTTCCGCTTCAAGCTGAGATTCTGAAATCTTAATCAGGTGTGACAATATATCATTCATTTGCGCCCTATTTTCCGCCATTGCCACCTTCTTATCTCTGATCACGGCGGTCAGCTCCTTCCTCACGGCGGCAGCCGCCCTATTCGCGCGGTGGAACGTAGTCCCCGGGAGATTAATCATAATCGAGTGCATGCCGAGGGTGATGAGATCGAAATACTTCACCAACCGTGCGATCCGATCCGGATTGTCGATGCCGAGGAAGAACAGGCAGGCAGAGAGAGAGTGATGGTTTTAGAGAGAGGGTGAATCTCCACCACGTCTCTGCCGGTGCACTGTGTGTGCAGCTGCTGCTGTGTGAGGGAATCCATTACGGTCAAGTAGCGCATGAGGGCTTCGGGCTTGAAGAAGCCCGGTTGGCGGACGACCTTCACCTCCTCGGCCCGGTGGGCCTCGGCTGAAGGCGACGTCGCTGCCGCCTTGCTCTTGTAGGAGCGGAAGAGGTACTGCATGGGATGGGGGCGGAAGGCGGTGAAGTACTTGTTGTCGTTGGAGAAGATGAACTTGTGCCCCTTGGCGCCGCAGATGACGGCGGTTTTCTCTCCCAGGATTTCGTCTTGAATATGTCCGGCGAGTATTTCCTCATTCTGTCGCCGACGAATTTTTCCGGCTTGCCGAAGAGGAACTCCATGCTTTCTCCTATGATCGGCCACCCAAAGCTGCCGGGCGGGAGTCTTGCGCCGCTGCTGCCACCGCGCCGGAGAGGAAGATGAGACTGATGACGATGACGGCCAGAGATACAAGAATTACGGAAATTTCCATAGCTAATAATTTTATTTTATTTTTGTTTTTCTTTTTGTTTTTTGTTTTCTCAGGTATGAAGGAAATTCGCACTGGTTTTCTCCGTTCCGTCGATATTAAATAGCTATAACGAAAAAATCGAATCTGGCATTTTTAAATTACTAAAAAGGGAAAATTGTTAGTATTTTTTGAATAAACCTTCTGGCAAGAAAATGAAAATGTTGGCTGACTTTAGTGTCTTGAGGTACTTTCATCTTACTTTTTTCGTATTGAAACAAATTACTAGCATTTATTAAGAAATTATAGATATGATTATCTACTTCAACGGTAAGATAGTGTCACGTGAACTGCCATGCTTATATTAATATTGAACATCAGAGTTAAACATACTCCAGGTATTCAACCTGGCTTCACAAGCTAAACTCGACTTTTATCAATCTTTATAATGTTATCCACAATCCGCAGCCCATCTTCCGCGGCAATGACTGCCGTGCACCTGCCATTGCAGCGATGATTTATCAGAAATAAGAACCATATCACAAAAAGAAAGAGGGAGGTATTAGGAACTGACGGAATTCCGGAAACGACACCATGCTCGACGACACCAACCACTTGGTCAAGAGTATCAGACACTTCAACTGCATGAAATTGATGCAATGCCATATAAATTTCAACAAAATTGATCATGCAAGATGTAAAAGGTCGGTATTAGGATGAAGGAAGGTACCAAGGTTTGGAATTGGAGATGTGAAAATGACGTCAAGGACGTTATGGCCTTCTTTAGTTACAAGTGGAAAATCACCTCCCAATGGACCTGCATACCCTGTTGATGATCTTCTCCAAACCTTGATTTTTGAAAAGGAAAAAACAAAGATATTCTTAGTATTGGTATACTTGATATACACCCTATGTTTCTTAACAGTATAGCGTCTGAATAATAGTATCAGAGGAATGCAAAGAAGAGTACCTCGGCATCACCAAGAAATAGGTCATCTATTTCTTCAGCTGTCTCCAACCAATTCACCTATATTATGTAATATCAAATGTAAGGTTTCACAGAAACAGTTATCAAAGTGAAGTCCAAAATTTGCAGTTGCCCTTACAGGTTTAATTAGGACTGGAATGGATCCCTCAACAGCACTTTGATATTTCTTTGATTTAACAATAAAGACCAGTTTCCTAGCCGTTTGCAGTATGGTCTGTAAAGCAGATTTAACCAATGTATCTGAACAAGAAATCCCAATGAGAAAAGGAAACCATGCTTAAATGTGATATGATTTCACTACGGGAGATTGATAAGAGACCAATGACAGAAACAGTGAATATTATTAAGACCTAACAAGGCATAATTAAACAATGGCCAAAACAACTATAGTTCGTATTAATTCTCTCTCTTGCTCCCATGAAAGACATTAACAGAAGTATGAATGGGTCTTTTTGACTGACCTTCTCCTGAATTATCGACTCACCACCATGCATCTTCTGACGCCCAATTATTGCAGCAAGAGACTCTTCTTCCATAACATCAGCATCATCGAATGCCAAATCAATCTACAGGTAAAAAGATATAATGATATATTTATTATACCATGGAAGCAGATACCAGAGAAACTCACTACGTATGTTTCCATTTCAAGAAATATTCACTTTACGACTCTTCTTATCTAGTAGCCCATCAGACACGTTGTTGGATTCACTTAAACAAGATTGTGGATAGATTAAAGGTAACCCTGATTTTAACAATATGCGAAAAAGAAGAAGAAAGGGAGAAAAGAAAAAATTGCTAACTTTAGAGCCGTCTCTGTATTGATGCAAACGAACACCTGCTTTTGCTGCTTCGGTTGCACTATCGACGGATCTGCATCACAGTTTGCTGGAATCTTAATAACTAGAATCTTGACCTTAGGCCATGCAGAAAAAATGCTTGAAGCTGAAAAGGCCTACTTGATCTGATTTTCTTTTCCTAGTTATGACTCACAAGCAGTTTTTGACAAGGCAACAAAATGGAGCCTCTCTGAATACTAAATCAGCTGTTGCCACAACAAACAATCAAGATCACTGAGAAAGATAAAAACAAGTCCATACTAGAGTACATTCTGTTTTGTCTCAAGTACATTACAGTGCTGAATGATATGAAACAGAACAGACTACACGTTTCTTCTTAGTTCTGGTACTGGTTGTACAATCACAACTACGCAATAAATTCCTCATATACTCTACATAACATAATTATGCCTTAAAATGTGCAGACGCAAGTTCTTTCTCCCCATACTGACATCAAATTCTGAGATTCTCATAGGGCACAACAGCAAATAGCTCTGTCTCTCTCTCTCTCTCTCTCTCTCTCTCTCTCTCTCTCTCTCTCTCTCTCTCTCTCTCTCTCTCTCTCTCTCTCTCACACACACACACACACACACACACACAGAGTAAACTCCAGTCAGAAAGTTCAGATAGCATATTTAGCAAAACAACAACTAAAACTGCAACAAGTTCATGAATAGTATACATAATCAAGCAATTGTACTTACGTAGGAATGGCAGTAATATCTTTAACGGCTCCGGACCGAAGTTGCCGCCCTAAATACTGGATAGCGTAGCCAGAAGCGCGACCAGAACCCAGCCCTATCACCATTCCATTCTCCACAAATGAGTCAACCTTTTTAACACACAGAACACGGGATAAATTGGATAGATTCAAATCCGGCATTCTTCGAAATTGGGGGAAAAAACTAAAAATTAAATACATATTCTAGAATGTTAGAAAATAGGTTGAGAGAAATTACAGTATATTTGGCGGCTTGGAGGAGAATGGCGGAGTCGTCAGAGAGGCTCGAGCAAATCGCCATTGATAGCGCATTGCAGCTCCTACTTGTTTTACTCGAGTTAGGGTTCGAACTGAAAGTAGAGAACGAAAGAATTGATGAAGATGATGATAACGCCATTATCGCCATATATATTCTCTCTGTTTTCAACTGAATCTTCTGTACTGTTAAGTGTATTATTATTATTATTTATTTTATTTTTTTATTTTTATTTTTTTCCTCTTAACCGTTTTCGATGGTTGCAACGAGCCCATATTCTTATAGGCCCGTTTCAAAAGTGTTGGCTATTATGTTGAACTAAAATTTAGGGCCTAGTAAATTAGTAGCACTAGGCTAGTACATATCCTTAATGGCCCAGTTAGAATTTCGGGCCCATATATTAATCCATTACAAACGAACTGAAGCCCACCATCGTATTTAAAATGAATGGGAGGAATCTTGTTCTTGTATGGGACGTCTACTATTATGATGGATCAAATATCTAAATTCAAATTCATATCTAACGGTTAGATCATCGGTCACAAGTTCTTATCTAAACTGTATTAATGTACATAAATATTAGTGCCAAATATAATGTAAATATGTTATAAAGAAGAAAAAAAAAAAAAAAAAAAAAAAAAAAAAAAAAAGAGTCAAATTTCTAACCCAAGAGAATAAGGGAGCGAAAAGACAAAGAATAAAGGAAAGAAAGGTCAATGCATGGCAGCCACACCACACCGTCAAATAGTATTAGCAATGTGCTTTGTTAAAGATAAAATTATTACACTCTAAAAAAAGATAAAATTATTACAAAAAAAGCAAGAAAAAAAGTGAAGTTGATGATTATGAGAATCGGATTCTCTTCTTTAATCTGGCAAAATCCACATCCAACGTCTCTCGTAAATATTGGCTTTCGGTCCCATAATTTTATTTTATTTTTTACTTTAGATATATTCATCATAATAATCAAATTTTGGCCCCTTTATTGTGGGGAGGCATGGAACAATGGTATCATTATAATCCACATACTTTTTGAGATATTATCTCCGTTACTCCACATGCATGATTTTGTAGTCTCCTAATCTAATCTGTATGTTCGATACTTACGTAAATACGGATTTTTATTGGCGAAATCAGAAGAAAAAAATGTGATGGAGATTATTGAGGAAAAAAAATATGACGAATCCTAAGCAAATTTATAAATTTTCCAATTCTTAAGGGATTTAGCCTCACGTATGCCAATATAGCAATTGATAATTGGTGAATTAGTTTAAGTATAATGGCATTCCATTCTTAAAACTTAAAAGTCGACACTTTTAGATCAAAATTTCGTTCTTTAATATGATTATTAGTCTATTATGAATTCTATATGTATTGTTGCATACCTCCAAAAGTGTATAATTATTGCCATTATTGTTGTTACTTAATTGATATACGTGTATACCATTAGGTAACTTTATCCTACTCTCCTCCACTTTAACTTGATACTACATTTTATTTGAGATACTTTATTTAAACTAGTAGTATTAATTATTATGATCCCGCATGGTTTTCATTTTAAATCTTCAAATATTTTCGAGTATCTTTTATTTACTTAATAATTTATTTGATATGCTTATTGATATTACTAAAATTAGGCATGAACTTTGGTATGTTATGAGTACATTAAGTACATGCATCTATTTCTTATAAAAACATGAAAGTAAAATTACAATTTTTTTATCACAAAACTTCCCTACAATCGGTTGCATAGTATGTAACCGGTTTTGACCCGCTTCCACCCCAACCCGACCCGAACCCGCGCCTTAAAAAAAACTGCTGCTTTTATGGATATATACTATTATCTGTAAATTGTTAACATACTTGTATGTTGGCCGAGTGAGTGGGGGCGGATATTTGCTCCATGGAGACGCAGGGCCGAAACCTAGTGGTTTGTGGCGGGACTTTAGAGCTTTACTCCCTTGGAGACACAGGTTCGGAACCTAGGAGTTGCAAACTTTAATTTTTTTTTTTTTATAAATATTTAACCTATTGGGGCACTTTGAAGTGTCCCAATTCCATATTTCTAAATATATAATCTATTGAAACACTTTTTTTATAATATGTTATTTTAATCTTTCATTTGTTTTTTGTTTTAAATTATTTGTTTAAATAATATTTATTAATATACAATTACATTTTTATTTTTATTTCTAATTTTTTTTACTTAACTAAAAATAAGAGTTGTGGTGACTAAAAGTACATATTTTCGTGAATAAAAGTAACAATCGTTGTGAAAAAAAGTAATAATTTTGAAACATTATCTTTCTTAGTATCAATAATTACGTTTGATCACGATAATAATTACTTGACCAAATCATTAAAAGTACACGTTATCGTGAACAAAAGTAATTATTATCGTGAAGAAATAATATTTGTAAAACATTACCACTCTTTATATCAATGATTACTTTTCATTACGATAATAATTACTTAACAAAATAACTTAAAGTACACGTTGTCGTGAATAAACGTAATAATCGTTGTGAAAAAAAGTAATAATTTTGAAACATTACTTTTCTTTATATCAATAATTATTTTTAGGCACGATAATAATTACTTAATCAAATAACTAAAAGTACATGTTGTCGTTAATAAAAGTAAATATTGTTATTAAGTAAAGTAATATTTTTTTATTAATTTTTAATAAAATTCCTTATAGAAAAAAGAAAATGAATAAATAATTAAAAAACTGAAAATAAAATAAATTGAATAATAGGTAGGACACACAATATACTAAAAATGAAAAAAAAAAAAAAGAAATGAAAAAACGAAAAAAAAAAAAAGCTTTAAAATAATAAAACAACATGCATATAAATACAATTTTCTACCGAAAATGTAACAAGAACCGTTGTGGCTTAGTGGTAATAAGCTCGGTTTTAGAGCTTTCATGCAATGTGAGGCGTGTGTTTGATTCTCCTTGAGGACAGCTTTGTGAATTTTTTTTAATAAATAAAAACAATACATATCTTACAAATAAAGTTCCCTACCTTACTAATAATAAGAATTGTTGTAGCCTAGCGGTGCAAACTCGCCTTCAGTTAGTATGAGATGCGGGTTCGAGTCTCTTGAGAAGCAACTTTGCCAATTTTTTTTTATTTTTGAATAAATAGGGCAATTTGAATCGGGTTTCCAGGGCGGGTCGGATTTATCGGCAAAATTGGTTGCGTTATACACAACTAGTTGTACGAAAATCAATCCCTTTTTTTATTAGTACGAAAGGTGGAGAGAAAAAGAAGAAGAAGACACACATGCTAGAATAATAAATGATTGGTAGTGCTCCCCATTTGAGTGCCAGTAAATGAGGTAGAATAATCTGCTTTAATGGCCCCAACCCAATATGCTACTACTATTTCGCTACAGCCTTTATTCATTTTTTAATGGTCACCACATTTGCACCCCATTTCAAATAAATAAACTACTCTTTCGCCAGTATTATTCACTCGTATATTATTTTAAGCTTTCAAAGCCCATACACTTTAAAGATATTATTCATTAACACAAAACAAATCAAACTACTGACATTTATGATCACGCAAACACAGACAATTCTTGAAGCGACCTAATTTTTATAACAATAAACGAATAATGACAATTTCATACTCAAATTCAGAGATCATTTCCGGCATTCTACAAATGAAAATGTACAGGAGGGTTCTCAACACATTAGAAGATAGCGCCAGGGCCCCAAGAAACTCGATTTCCACTGGCAGAAAATTATACCAGGATTAAAAAAAAAAAATTGTATGGATTATGTGAAATTGTCATAATCCATTTTGTGGGGAATTGTATTGGGACTAGTGGGATAATAATAGCCTTTTTCAAATAAAATTTTTACTAATTTAGTACTCCTTTAAAAACTATACAAAAATAGTATTCTTTTGATTTTTTTTGTCATTCCTCCGAGATTTCATCATCGGTAGTAATATGTGTATGTGAAATCACATTTTGTATAAGAATGTGAAAGCACAATTATTTTGCTTTTGATGTCGGGGGAATTTGTACTCGTTATTTTCAGTGCGCATTGGGTAAAATGTTTTAAATCCTAATATAATTTTTGTTTCTCATCCATGTCCCACTGTTTAATTCATTTATGTAATAATCTTTATTACTAAAATTTTTAAATATCATAGTTATAGAATAATCAATCATATCAATCAAAGTTGCTAAAAATGAAATAAAATAACAAAATATATATATATATATATATATATATTTTGATTGGGTATCATCAACATAATTAAGCTAATCCACAAATGAAAAATTGAAGAGAAAAAAGAGAGAAAAACTTAAAAAATATAGAAGTGGAACAAAAGTGAGAGACTAAAAAATACAAAAGATTTTAGGATCATATCGTGATAAACAAAAAAGGTATATCTATATCTATCTATATGTCTTGTTTACAAAATTTGATTTACCTATTATGTTCCTATTAAGAATTTTACTCCAACCATAAGTCTAAACTAACTTCAACTCTTTAATTTTTTTTATTTTTTTATTTTCTATATACACGACGTGCATAAGTAAAATAAATACAACAAAAAAAAAACAGAAAATAGGGAAATATGTCTATAAATTTAAATTTTCATTCGAAAATAATTAGATTGTTCTACGGTATACTAAGTAATAACGAGCTATATATGAACCAATTAGTACTCCCTCCGTTCCACCAAAGATGTATTATTTCTTTTGGACACCGAAAAAATGTGTATTTGGTGGAGTTATGAAAGTGAAATAAAGTGTGTGGAGAGAGAGAGAGAGAGAGAGAGAGTAAACAATGAATGAAACAGAAAATGAGAAAAAAAATAGGATGAAAAGTGTAAAGTAAATAATTAATTTGGCTATAATTCTTCCTATTATTTCCAAAAAAGAAAACAGAACAAATGTAACAGGACAACCCAAAAAGGAATACAAGACATCTCTGATGGGACGGATGGAATATAAAACTATAACTCGAGTCATACTAAACGAGCACAAACGAATTATTGTGGAATTTAAATTTGTTGAGCTTGACTTATTTACAATAATTCAATTAGAACAAATATTTTATTTGACACTTTTAGATATATATTGACAACTATATTTCTTTTCTAATTATTGATATTTATTAAATGTTGTGGAATGAAAATACAAAGAATAATTAACACATTAATTAAAAGAATATTAGAAATCAATGTCGTTTATCATTTATAAAATATTTTAGTTTATTCTTTATATTACAAACAAATTCATGATCAATGATAAGTTTTGAAATTCTAGGAAAAATATCCCACATTTGACTACAAAATATATCGATAATTGAAAATATTACAAAATATGAAATACACATGCTTTTAAGACGATCGGATGGATCATTAAACTTAATCATGTTCAAAAACTGATACTAAAATACTCAAGTGTTTAATCATATTAACACTTCTTTTTAAATCTATAATCAATGACGGAGCGAGGAATTTTTTCGCGGGGGGTCCAATTAAATTAAACATTTAGAAGTAATATTTTGAATAAATAATAGATCAATAAAAATAGTATACATAACACAATATTGTTCAAAAATTAAAAATAACTATCTTACTGTACTTTTAACAATATACTCCCTCCGTACTTGAAATAATGCACTACTTACCCATTTTCCACTGGACTTGAAATAATGCACTACTTCACTTTATGGACTTCTACACCCTTTCAATCTCACTTATTTACACCATTTGCCATTACTTTATCAACCACTACCTAATCCAACCAAATCTAATTAATCCACTAATACTACTAATTACCCACAATTTATTTTAATCATCTAATCAAAATTAATTCTCAAAATTTACCCTAATCTAGTTGTATTAACAAAATTAACAAAATCATGTATTAACAAAATTAATTAACAAAATTTAACCCAACCCAATTAAAATAATTTGTACTAAATTAACAAAACCCAACCCAATTAACAAATCTGGATTAAACTAACCTAATCCCAAATATTAAGAGAATCTCCCACCCCCCCCAAACCCTATTCGGCGCATTCTCCTCCATGTTCTTCACGCATCTAGGGTTTTCTCCTCTCTCTTTGTCTCCACTCTCATCTCTGTACTTCGTCACTGTAATCTTACCTCTGCGTTCCCTATAATGGCGCCGATCAATATATCTCATCCCAAATCTGAGAGCCTGGTTGCGAAACCCCCTTCGTCGCCGCTCAATGAAGAGTCTGACGCTCCATCGGCGCCGATCTATGACGCCGCTCAGACGCGAACTCCTTCGCCGCCGTTCTTTGACGAGTCTAAGTGTCAATCTACTTCTCCGCCACTCTATGACGAGTTCCATACTCGCACTCAGTCGCCGCCGCTCTTGGCCGACGGAGCTCTGCCAGATTTGCCGCCCGGAGCCGCTCAGACGTGAATCGCTGCCGCTCTTTGATGGTACTGTGGTGCCGGAGTCCGAATTCCCAACGCCCAATGATGAGTATTCTCCACATCCTCCTGAGGGCTCGGTGGCTGACCGTGAGAGCCCGGTGTCGACGATGCAGTGGGAGGATGAAGCTGACATTCATCTCACCTACGAGGAGTGGGTGCAGAAATACATTGCTAAGGGCTTGCTAGTGTACTTCTCCTCCAGAAAATAGGTGATTGCGTTCTATTTGTGTTTTTTTCAGTTTTATGATTCCCCTCGATTTGTGATACTGGATTTCTGAAACTTATATTGAATGAGTGGGGGAAGGCTGGTGATGCCTTGTGTGTGCAAATTATGATATTTTTGCTGATATGAACAGATTATGGTGATGCCTTGTGTGCAAATACTTGATGCATTCGCAATTTCTGATGTGAACAGATTCTATAATTGATATGAACAGGTTCTATGCTTGATTCTATGTAGCCTTTGATGCATTTGATATGAACAGATTCTATACTTGATTCTATGCACCCTTTGATGCATTTGATGTGAACAGATTCTATACTTGATTCTATGCACCCTTTGATGCATTTGATATGAACAGATTCTATACTTGATTCTATGCACCCTTTCAATGCCACCACTAGGACAGATTTTCTGTTCTAGTTTTGGAGGCATAATTGGGCATGCACTTGAGTCAATGATGCAAAAACTCATGCATTTAAAATAAGCTGAGACTACATTCATGATCAAAAGTCAGTTTACATTCCAAACACAATAACTACATGCAAAATGTTTGTCCCTGTAAACCATATCCCAAAAATTAGAATCTGTTCAATTCAAATGCAGATCTTCTAATCTTCTATGTGCATCTGTTCCACTATTAATCCTCCATCAATCCCATGCATCTTCAAATATTCCCAACCTTCTATTACAAGTTGTTCATCCACTGTGATGCATTCTGGCAGCAAGCCAAGCCTCATCAATCTCTCTTTGCCCATATGTGGGATCTTATAGTTGTTGTTGCCCCTGCATTTTATGATCTCCTCATGGCAGCCCTGTAAAGTTAGGAATACATTGTTTAATTTCCATGTAGGAAACTCATCAAAAGCTTCCTTGACATTTCTGATCATGTCATCCACTGTCTTTGCCTGCTTCTCATCCTTGAGTGTCTGTATGGCTCTAAAAAAGCCAAGGTCATTGATGTTAGTATCTGGTGAATTTTGTGGTTGGCAAACAAGCTGTATGTTGAATCCATCAGATGATGCAGCTGCTCTGAAATCTGGATCATTGTTATCTATGTGGGGTCTTGCATTGTCTTGTTGTATTATTATGTTTTTGCTGATGCCTTCAGGCCATTTTGCTTTAATGATAGGTATCATCTGCAACAGTTAAGGTTGTAACATGTACAAGTGCTAAATGATGAATTGAACAGATTCTGATAGTGTAAAAACTACATGAGAAAACATTACCTGCCGCAGAAAGACTTCCTTCATTACTGCTCTTGAAATGGTTTGAATTGGCTTGGTTACCATGGTGCCCTCTCTCTGTTTTTGCTATGTCTTTGTGCTGGCTCCTCATATGTGAATGGAATAATTGCCAACTTGCCATCAAAAATCACTCTACCACTGCTATCAATGATTGGTCTAGAAACCATGCACTCAAACATTATTTTCTCAATAAATGATTTGGATTTACATGTTCTATGTGGCTCATCTTCTCCTGCTGCCAGGTAATACCTTCCTTTCGTTCTAGTTAAATTAAACTATTTTTCATCTATGTGAATCACATTGTACATAGGCTGAAATTTTATCTTCCCCTCTTCAATAATTCAACTGAGTTGATTGAGACTGAATTTCAGTCGATTCAGCATGTTTATAGGAGTGAGAAATGGTTTTATAGCACTTGTATGAGGCCTGATCTCTTTATGTTTCAACCAGTTTTGTACCTGACCTTTGCTCACACCCATGCCTAGTGCCATGTTTCTGATACTTGATCTCTGAAAAACTGATAGGCTCTTCACCTTTTCTGCATCAATGTGCTTTCTATCTTTGTGAACTGACCCCTTCTTCATGCTTACAAGGTGTATAGGCCTGTCCAAGGCCTGTTGAGCTGTTGCTTTCTTCCAAATGCGCCATACTGTGCTGGCATCAATGTTGAACAGTGCAGCAGCTTCCTTTTGGGCACAGTGATGTAATTCTGAGTGCTTGTTGTGCTGAAGAAGCCATTGCGCCAAGTTATTGCGCTCTTCGTCAGTTAGATTTTTTCTTTTTTGCCCTGTTTGCATTGCTGCCAAATTCCTGAATTTTTTTGAAGTGTAGAATCTTTGTAGTTGAGCCTTGAATGCAGTATTTATGGTTGTTTTATAGTGGTAGGTGTACTTCAAATTTCCCTCCTAAGTGTACTTTTTAGTGGGAAAGTTTAAATTTCACTGTAACTTTTCATTTTGCCACCAAAATATGAAAGATCACTGTAATTTCCCTCCGTGTATACTTTCACTGTAATTCCCCTGTAATTACACCAAGGAACACAATCTGAAATTTTTATGTCACTGGATTTCTTACTTTAATTTTCTATTGCCCAGTATTTATTTTCATACAGATAAATGCAAACCAGAAAAAAAAATAGTGTGAATGATGCAAAACAGTAAATGGCGTGCAACATAAAAAAAAACAGTGAATGTATTAATGTCACAGCCCCAAATCCCGAGGGACGGCAGAAGTCGGGGTGCGACTAGGGTTGGATTAAAGAAGCGGGGAAGAAGGGGGCTAACTGACTAAACATACATGAAAGGCATCAATAAACCATGAACAAGACTTGAATATAAATGAGGAAGAGTTAATCGCTAAGGATTACTCGACAAAAGTACAGAGTAGAAACTAAGTTCATATTTACAGACTTAAACTACAGTGTATTGTTCAAAAGATACATTTCAAAAGATTTAGAGTTCTGCAGCAGAAGATTTCTAACTAAGCATCCTATCTTTCAACTCAACATCAACCGTCGCCGCTCACCGTCGCTTCAACCTGCACATTTAGAAAACAATGCAGGGCTAAGTATAAACGTACTTAGTGTGCACGATGCCAAAATCATAATCATAAGTATAGATAAATATGGCATTTCATAATCGTAGCACGTCGGGATTTTTATTAAAAAAGAACCTGCGTCTACTAAACATTTTCTTTTCTCATAAATCACTCGCGCGAGCATTTTCTGACTAATGTTACGTTCAATCTTGACCAATTCTCATTCACCGTGGCTGGTATCCCTCAACAGGATATCACATACACCACAGGTTACAAAGTGCACTAACTCTGGAAAGCACTTAGCAGCTAACTCAGAGCCGATCGTTAGTTAACCTAGTTAGATTAACTCTAAATCTGGAAAACACGAATGTTGACTCAGATAGGTACAAGAGAACTCACATAAAACATAAAACAGTTCATGCCATAATATCACTTTGAAAAAAACACAGATATCAAAGCGATAAAGAAAGATTTTCCGAGCATTGCTCGTTTTATTTTGTATATAAAAGCCTACCTCGTAATACAGAACTAAAAGCACTAGCTTCCAAACTTTGGATCTTCCGTTCTTTCTTTACAGCTGGCTTCCTCCTTCATCACAAAATAATAATACTTAAAAACGGGTCGTAAAAGATAATCGATCAAAGAGAATCGAAATAAGTTTTAGTCGTTTCATTCTTTTGGCCTTTGCACGCTTACTAGATTCATTTTACTTAAACGGGAACGAGACTCGTTCAAATCCCGTTTAGAACTTGAAAAGTCTCATACTCGACTCTTAGGTCAGTAGAGAAGGTAGTCGGTAACTTACTACGACTTAAAAGATCATAAGGAACTAAGTTGGAAAGAATCAACTTAGGAGAATTATGTTTTAGTTCATTAAAAGACTTATAAAATTTCTCGCTTACTACTTCTTTATTTGAACGGATAAGAGATGAGATCTCGACTGGTTTTATCACTCAAGGCCCTGTACTTAACTCTAAGGTCAGTAGGAAGATATTTGTTAGCTATTACGGCTTAAACGATCGAAAGAAACTAAGTTGTGAACGAAACAACTTAGGAGAATTGAAACTGAAATTTTACTGCGCAATACAGTGACTCTGGGGTCTGCCCAGAACAGAGAATCTGGAAACAGGGGATGAGCCCTGTACCGTTAGAAAGTTTGGGATGTCTAGTTTGCGCTCCAATTTACGGATCGTAAATCCGATAAACGAGCTAAAGGTTATTACAGTTTCCGGCGAGGGTCGCAAAACTGTCGCGATAACCCTAATTGCTCGATAGATTCGACGTATAACGTCTTAGGTTCGTTCTAAGCTCTCGAATTCGATTTCTTTGGAAACTGGACCCTCAAGGGAGTCATCACGTACTCCCGTACGTGGTGAACTCCCTCTCAAAACTCGCTCAATAGCACGACGTTCTATACGTCGGCTTTCAACTAACAATTACTAAACCAACAAGTTATGAAATTCGCGTTCTAGTTCTTGACTATAACTATAGCTCGTATTATAATAGCTCGAAAGCTCATGACATCAACTACAAAGTTGTTCTCAAGTCCATCATAGACAATAATATCAAATTAGAATTCTCATTCGACTTCTCGGTTATTAGTTACGTCTAGTTGTTCGTCTCTTATGAAATTTTCAAAGTTGTCGGATTCCGTTCAAATTTTACGACATTAAACTACATCTAACGAGAATCACTTTTATGCATACAATCATCTCATATCAACACTATATTTCAATTTATGACGTGTTCTTCGTCTCTTACATTCCGATAAATATTTTTAGAAAAATCTAATTAAATTCCTATTATCAACTAACATCAACTACAACATAATTCCATCATCAATTCATCAATTAAAACAAACACATGGAAACCCCTAAAACTACTATAATTTTCGGTATTTATATATATTAAGAGAGTGAATTTCTTCTCCAATTAACACCAATTATTCATTAATCATCCTATTATAACAACAATTAATCAATTGCAAAACCAATTTCATCTAACATGCATAAATCCCCAAATTCAAACTCAAACCCTAAATCGGTTTTCACAAGACATGGGGCTATGATTCCTCTTTGTTCTAATCACCATTTAAACACCTCTTAGGCATGAATCTATCATCAATTGAAGAAATTCAAAAATCCTACAATTTCCCCTAAATTTTCGGTAAAGACATAGAGATTAGGGTTCTTGTTTTTGTTCAATTTTAATCCCTAATTATCCTATCTAACACATCTAATTTCATTAATCCAAGATCGAATCATCTAATTCATCACTTCTACAATTTCGATCAAGAAGAAAAATAAAAAAATGGGAAATCCAAATGGATAGAAGTATGGAGGAGATGATTACCTTGCTAATTAATGAAAGAAGTATTAGGTTTGGATGGATGAATGAAGACTTGTGTGATTTCTTCTTCTAGATCTTGAAGGTTTCTTCAATGGAGATGATGAAATGAAGATGAGAGAGTGAAGGTGATTGAAGCTGCCGAAAATTATGGGAGGAAGGAGGAGATGGGATGATTTAATTTGTTATAACCTAAAGTCCTAACATATAACAAGGTAACAAGTGTAAAGGTAAATAGTAATAACAATAGGTGTCCCTTAATAAACTATATAAACCATAAATATCCTCTAAAGTGAGGGGATGAAGTCGGTTGGAATGAGAGGGAAAAGAAAAATACGCACTTTTCCGGCGCGATCCGACGTTACGGAAATCGAACGACGAAAAACGTAACTCGGCACAAAATCGTCGCGATCCGATTCGACCAAAAATTCTAACATATGAAACTTAATCGGAAAATAAATTTATAAAATTTATTTTGACAAAAACTCGGGACGACACAGTCCGAGTTTCGTCCGGAAAATCATAAAAACGAACTTTCTCGGGCGAGTTCGTATCGCGATTTCGTGAATGTAAAAATCAGACGGTTTTCCGTTCTGAGTTCACGAACTAAAAACTTTTCGTACGCGCTAACCCTAAATACAGTAGTCGTCTAGCTGACTTCCGTAATTTATTTTCGGAAACGGATTCGACCGTTAGTCTTAGAATTCAAAATCGTAAACTTAGGCGTGCAAAGCCATTTATTTAATTAACTTTAAAATTTTAAGATCGTAAGGAATTTACGGGGCATTACAATTAAATGGGGGGTGGGTGGTCTAAAGGGAGAAATGCTAATTGTAATTAAAATTCAAGCTTAACACTACCCTTTATGTCTTTTTACACCACTTTATACAACTTTATCAACTTTCTTAAACTCTGCACCGAACATTAAATGGTGCATTATATCAAGTACGGAGGGAGTAATTAACAATCATGCATCAACTACAAATTATGTTATAATTAACTATCATGATATTTTAATCATTTTGTAATTAAAAATAGAGATAATGTATAAATAAATGTGTCTTCCATATACATCTTACTAACCAAATTCTAAATAACTACTCACTCCGTCCACAAATAAGTGTCCTACTTACCCTTTTTATTGTCCACAAATAAATGTCCTACTGTGCTTTTCGTACTATAATAACCTCCCTACTTCTCAATATTTACTACCATTTGCCATTATGGACCCACCATTAACTTTAACCCCAACCTAATTAATTTCCCTAATTATTTCCCTAATTGTAAAACTAATTAAACTAACCCAAATACCTACAGCCCAACCCAATCCCAATCAAACCCAAATCCACCCACTTCAACCCCAATACTCTGATGAAAACCCTAACTCTATCTCTCTCATTCACTTCGCCTCTCACGCAACCCTAACTCTATCTCTCTTATTCATTCCGCCGTTTCTCCCCATCTGTAATCTTCGATGTCTCACCCTAATTCTCTGATGAGATACTGTAATTCTCTGCCTCTATCTCCGATGGCGACCCTCTCTCTCCGATTCCGATTTCGAAGGCAACCTCTTCATTTCCTTTATATTCATGGGAGGTGGAGTCGGAGAATGGTGTGCCGACTGCGAGCTTTCTCTCTGTTTCTCCTTTATATTTGTGGGAGGTGGAGACTGAGAACTCAGTGTCAATTTCGACCCCTCTTTCTCCAGTTGTGAACGATGTGGAGTCTGAGCCTCTATCTCCAACTGCAACCCCTCTCTATCCGATTCCTTTATATTTATGGAAGGTGGAGTCTGAGAATGATGAAGTCCCGCTGTTTGACTCGGTGATGAAGGTGCCGGAATCGGAGAGCCTTGTCACAGAATCGGAGTATGATGTTTGGCGGGCCAATGGTGGTATCTTCGATGATGAAGTCCCTCCACCATGCTTGCCGGAATCTGAAGCAGTGAGATCTTCGATCTTCGTTCCGTTGATGCTAGATAAATCTGGGTATGCCGAATGGGTGGCCAACGGTGAGCTTCTCGCTGATTTCCCACCTTCACCACCTCCACTAGTCAGACGCGAGAAGTCGTTGGAGGAAAAAAATGCTGATCTTGAGCTCCTAGCGATGTTCTTCCCTTCTGTGTCATCTTTGATAAAATCAGGTGAATTCGTATTTACTCATTGGAGTTGGGGGCTGGTGATGCCATTCTTCGATGTTTGATTCTGATTTGTTGGTGTTGCCTCACTGTACTTGATGTTTGAGACTAAATTTGTTGGTGTTGCCTTAATTTACTTGATGTCTGGTTTAATTTCTGATGACTTTGGTGATGCTTGATATTGCTCGATGCCTGAAATTACCCAATCTGATTTGGTATTGTTGGGGGCTGGTGATGCCATAGTTCGATGTGTGATTCTGATTTGTTGGTGTTGCCTCACTGTACTTGATGCCTGAGACTAAATTTGTTGGTGTTGCCTCAATTTACTTGATGTCTGGTTTAATTGTGTGTTTGGTAGATGCCATACAGTGTGATTACATGATGAATTGTGTGTTTGGTAGATGCTTGGATATAAAATCCCGTGATGAGAAATTGTTTTCATTTCCTGAGGATTAGTGATTGTTTTTATAGCAACCAGTTTGTGTTCAATTTCCTAATTAAGGGGGCTGATATGATGCAACCAATAGGATAATAAGAACCTACTTAGGAGGCTTAAAACAATCACAACTGTCAATGATGCAAATGATGCTACTTTTCAAATTGCTGAGACAAAACATAAGTTGTTTACATTCCAAACAATACAAAAACTGACCTGATTTGTTTGTCCCTGTAAACACTTGGCAAAAACTGAACTAAAGAGAAACTAATCTCTTAAATTCACTTGGTAAAATCCCTGCACTATGTTGTCCAAGTTGGACTGATTCAACCCCTGCACTAGACTGTCTACATTGTAGCTTGAGCTTGCTTTAATTTCTGATGACTTGAGATACTCCAAACTGTCTAGTACAAGCTGCTCTTCTACTTCAATAACCTCTGGCAGTATTCCAAGCCTCCTAAGCCTTTCCTTATTCATGTGTGGAATGTTGTAGTTGTTGTTGCCTTTCTTTTTGATAGTCTCATGGTAGCAACCTTGCAGAGTCAAAAACACATTATTAAGCTTCCATAGTGGAAACTCATCAAATGCATCATTCACATTCTTCAACATGTCATCCACAGTTGTTGCCATCTTCTTATCTTTCAATGATTGAATGGCTCTAAAGAACCCCAAATCATTAACATTACTGTCTCGTGAATTAGATGGTTGGCAAATCAGTTCTATGTTAAATCCATCAGATTTTGCAGCCTTAATGAAATCTGGATCATTGCACTGGATGTGAGGTTTGGCATTGTCCTGCTGTATGTGTATGGTCTTGCTGAGATGTTCAGGCCACTTTGTCTTAATTCTTGGAACTAGCTGCATCAGATTGTGGGTTTAAAACAATAACTACATGATGAATTTGAAAAATTCTGATAGATATACACATTGAAACTTACCCAATTGATGAAGCATTGTTTCATGACATCTTGAGTGATTGCTTGAACTGCCTTGGTTTGCATTGTTCCCTCTTCCCTATTTTTTGAGTTTCTTAAAGCTGGTTCAGTAGTAATGAAAGGGAAGATACCAATTTTGCCATCAAATATGACATTTCCAGTTCCATCTATTAATGGCCTTGAAACAACACATAGAAACATGATCTTCTCAATAAATCTTTTTGATTTGCATGTCCTATGAGGCTCTATTTCATCTGGTAGAATGTAGTACCTGCCTGCCACCTTAGTCAAGTAAAACCACTTTTCATCAACATGTATGGTGTTATACATTGTCTGAAAAGAGATTTTACCACCAACTGACTTGGAAGTCAGTTGATTGAGGCTCCAACTAAGTCTATTGATTATATTCTGAGGAGTTAAAAATGGCTTAATGGCATTGGTATGTGGCCTCAGTTTTTTCTCTTTAATCCAGTTGTGTAGCAAACTTTTACTGACCCCAAGATGCTCTGCCATAATCCTAAGTGAGCTTCTTTCTAACACTAATAATTTTCTGACTTTTTCAACATCAAGTACCTTTTTTTTTGCTTGTTGATCCTTTTTTGAAACTGACCAGGTGAATAGGCTGTCCAAGGGCTTGTTGAGCAGCAGCTTCCTTCCAAATGCGATAGATTGTCCTCACATCAAGGTGGAATAACTCAGCAGCCTGTTTTTTTGCCCCATATTGAAGGCTGCCATTATTGCTGTGCTGTAAGCACCACTGTGCCACTCTATTTCTGTCTTCATTTGACAAATTCGGCCTCTTGCTGCTCTCTGCCATGTTGCAGTTTATTTCCTGTTTGTATTTATTGCACTGAGTTGTAGTTATGGAAGAAGTGTAGCAGAGATTCCCTATTTATTGAGTTTTTAGAAGGTAGGTTGGATTTGAAATTCCCTCCATGTATTTTGATCTTGTCAACAGGAAATGAATGGTTTTTGGCTCCAAAATTTGTACTTTTGCCTCCAAGTTGATGTCAGCAATAAATGAAGGGTTTTTGGCTTCAAATTTTGTGTTTAATTCTCTGTTTTCTTGATCATGTTAATTGAATTAACTTTAATTCATTATTGGTGGAATTATCTTTGATTTATTATTGGTGAAATTATCTTTATTTAAATCTGGAAATAAAACAACTTTTCATTATTTATGGAATTCTCTTTATTTAAATCTGAAAAAAAAACGAAAAGAAAAAAAAAATAAAATCTGGACTGAGAGCAGTTAACTTACAACAGAAAAAAAAAAATCCTCCTTTCTTTACATTACAACTAAATATCGAAATATGTTTAACAAAACATAGTGGTTTAAATACTGTGAAAACATAGTAAATGAACAAGAAAAAAAAAAGAAATCCAACCACCCACAATAACAATACCCAAAAAGTAAACAAGGATTAAGAAATTAAGTGTTTCATTACTACTACTCTCACATCCTAACTTTTACCCCACCCAAAACACCTTTTTCAGTTTTCTTAAATCTCGTGCCCAACTCCAAATGAGACACTTATATGTGGACGGAGGGAGTAATATTTAATAATATTCTAGTTATCTAGATCACAAAAAAAGCAAGCAGTGAATTTGGAATTGAGATTTTTACTGGTATAATAAAGAATAGAAAATTGCATATCGATATACTTAAAAAAATCAAAATATTAAATATATATACATATACACTAATAAAAAAAAAATGGGGGTCCATTGACCCCCTATGCTCCATGCTGGCTCCGCCACTGTCTATAATATTATTAGAGTCATTCTATGAACATGCCGCCCATGCACATTATCTCTGCTAGTTATCCCAAAAAATGAGTATAATATATAAGAGTAATGATATTCAGACACACTATGGCTAGCTATACGCGCTAAAAATGATAATATAAATTTTGAAAATGAAAATATATCATAATTGGAAAGCATAAACCCTATAGAGAAAATGTAATTATTTTTATTTTACACTTAACTTTCCTTTTTTTTTTTTTCAAGTGTGTAACTGGCCACAACTTGAAGAATATATATTGCTCAAATACATAAATACATCCATTATAGATACACATAGGGGTCACGGGTTTAGCCGAGCGAGTAAAAAGAAAATCCCAAATCACAAGAAGCACTTTTGAGTCAAGTGTCAAAACACCAACATTAACAACAACAAAAAGGAATTGAAAAAAAAAAGAAAAGAATTCGAACGTTGGAATTGGCGCTGGCCTACCACGCCAAAATCATCATTTACTTCTTCACCAATTCTTCAATTTATGCAATCGAACATACAACTTAAGTTTACTAAAATATGAATCCAATAAATCATTTATAGTCTCAAACTGTAAGATTTGAAGTCCAATATTAGGTTTTTGAATGAGACGATATTTGTTGAAGCTAGCATAAACGAAACATGATAGATATTGGTGTCAAGTGTGTATAAGTTGTATGTCTCGTTTGGTTGAATGAAGAAAACAAATCATGCGGCACGAATGAAGAAACCGACGGAAGAAAACTCTTGGACAGGACAGGAAACTAATAACACCAAAACAAAACGTTCCAATTCTTTTCACATTCCAACAATTATTTAATCAATATACCCGTTGATATTTTTGTTTTACTTTCTGCTCGCCACCCGAAAAAGTTGCAGATTCACGTCTGTCAATTTCTCGCTAGTATCCATGTGGCCTTCTAATTATACATACATACATACATACAAAGGCCATTAAATTAAATACTACAGTAGTAGAAGAAAAGAAGGGATAGTGAATATAGAAGGAAATAAATGGGAATATTTATTTATTAATGAAAAGACAGGGGTCACACACACAGTGCTCCTAACATTTATGTGTGTGTACATAATCTTTATAATAAATGTGAATAGTTTAAGTTAATGAGGTTCTGAGGTTTCTCTCTTTTACACTTTTTTACAGGTGAGTTTAGTTAGTGGGAGAAGGGTTTCTTTTTCTTGAACTGGGCTGGGCTGGGCACCTGTAAAAGGAGACAAGCTTGTGCTGGAAACCATTAACTGCTGTGTGTGTGTGTGTGTGTGTGGCGGTGTGCATCTTGGCGGAAGGATTGTACCTCAGCATTTGAAGAAAGTGCAGAAAGATTCTACTCCATCTTGCGCTGGGAAACAGTTCTTGCTGATATGGGAGGTCGTACTTCTTGAAGAAAGCGTCGTACCTTCCCTTTGAAGGAAGAATTCTGTGTTTTTATCTGGTGGTGATTGTTCAAAAGTGAGAGCTTTTTGCAACCCAAATGGAGGGTAGGCGGTGGAGAGTTGGATTTTTAGGTGTAATGCTGTGTTTGGCTGTGTTCTTGGGTTGCAGTTATGCTCAGAATGATTCAGATAATGTTACTGCTGTGTATATTGTGACTCTCAAACAAGCCCCTATTTCTCATAATTATGAAGAGCTTCTTAGAGTTAAGCAGGGGCACCATGTCAAACGCAATGTCTCTGAGGGAATGAGTAGATTTGATAAACCAAGGTACATTTTTTTTTTTTAATTTGTTTAAAATTGAGTGTATAATGTTATCAAGTTTATGGAAAGATTGATTTTTTTATTTTATTTTTTATTTGTTTTCCTTCTCATAAGTCCAGCAATTGATTTCCTGTTGCTTGTTGACACCTCCTCTTTTTGGTGACATTTTCTTGAATTTAATGTTGTTTCCAGCTTATTGGCAAGTTTTCATTGTTTGCCCTTTTTACTGGTTTGTACAATGTGGGAAATTGATTTGTAGATCGTGTACTTTGAGAAGATTTTGTTTTTTATTTTTTTGTTGGGAAATTATTAAATAAGTTGTTCATGTCTGTAAAGTTCTAATCTTTGAATGTCAAAGAAAAGATTTTCACATTGCTTGCAAGAAAATGTTATGTAATTGGCAGGATGCGAACTTGAAACATTTTGGATAATGAAAGTATGTTAGATTGCGGAAATTCTGGTTTGCTCTAATGTCCTCTTGTTGCCTGTGTTGTTATTAACCATTGATGAAAGATGGTCGATAATGTGTTTGCACTTATGCTGAAATCAGAAATTCATCACTAACGGATAGGCATCATAAGCCATACGTAGACCGCGCTCATGATTCTCTGTTGAAAAGAGTATTAAGGGGCGAAAAGTATCTGAAGCTCTACAGCTACCGTTATCTAATAAATGGATTTGCTGTACTCGTCACTCAACAGCAGGTTAGTCTCACGGTCTTGAACTTTGTCACTGCCTCTTGCCTAATAAATCGAGCAATATGTGTTTTATGAGCATCATCAGCTCTCGTCTGGCCTTTTTATCTTTCTGTGTCGTCTGTGTACATTGTATAATTTGGTGATGTTGTTGAAGGCTTACAAGCTCTCAATGAGAAGGGAGGTGTCGAATGTGGTTTTGGATTTCTCAGTCAGAACTGCAACTACTCATACACCCCAATTTCTTGGTCTACCTCAAGGAGCGTGGGTCCAAGAAGGTGGATTTGAAACCGCGGGAGAAGGGGTTGTTATTGGATTCATCGACACTGGGATTGATCCCACACACCCTAGCTTCTCTGATTATACACCCGGAAAGCCATACCCTGTTCCACAGCATTTTTCAGGAATTTGTGAGGTCACACCAGACTTTCCATCGGGATCCTGCAACCGAAAGCTTGTTGGTGCTCGTCATTTTGCAGCCTCTGCGATAACCAGAGGGATATTTAATGCCACACAGGACTATGCTTCACCATTTGATGGCGATGGCCATGGGACGTAAGTATTATTCCTCTGGATATGAACATGGTTACAGAATTTAGTATTATTATATAACTATAGTTGTTCCTTTGAATTGGCACATAGAATTGGAGTTTATATGTAATTTTGTTGCAGGCACACAGCTGCTATTGCAGCAGGGAATCATGGAATTGCAGTTGTAGTAGCTGGACATCAATTTGGAAATGCCAGTGGAATGGCTCCTCGTTCACAGTAAGAATCTTGCTTCGACTTTCTAATTTATTGTTCGTTTTCTGAGTTATGCATTGACCGAATTCCAATATATTATAGTGTTGCTGTGTATAAGGCATTATATAAGAGCTTTGGAGGCTTCGCTGCAGATGTGGTTGCTGCCATAGATCAGGTACTAATGATCAATTTGCTTAATTTATTTAATTGAGAATGTTAAAATGATTTGTTGAGTGAAACTTCGCTCCGTTGCATTTATAGGCTGCACAAGATGGTGTGGACATAATCAGCCTGTCGATAACTCCAAATAGGCGACCTCCGGGAATCGCCACGTTCTTTAATCCCATAGACATGGCTTTACTGTCGGCTGTCAAGGCGGGGATTTTTGTCGTACAGGCAGCAGGAAATACGGGACCATCTCCAAAGAGCATGTCTTCCTTTAGTCCGTGGATCTTCACTGTTGGCGCTGCAGCTCATGACAGGATCTACAGCAACTCTTTAGTCCTCGGCAACAACCTCACAATCTCCGGAGTTGGACTTGCTCGTAAGGCGGAACTATTTTCCTGTTGATTGAATACTATGATGTTTGTTGGTTAATCACATGTTAATCATACTTGTGAATCTGTATCGTCCAGCTGGAACCGACGAAGATTCAATGTACACGTTGGTCTCTGCTGTCCACGCTTTGAACACGACAGTAGCCGCGAATGATATGTATGTTAGTGAATGCCAAGAAGCCGGCAGCTTTAATCAGAGTGTTGTCAAAGGGAATCTCTTGATCTGCAGCTACTCTATTCGGTTTGTTCTCGGACTCTCGACCATCAAACAAGCTTTAGAAACCGCTGATACCCTCAGTGCAGCTGGCGTCGTGTTCTACATGGATCCTTATGTTATAGGCTTTCAGCTTAACCCGATCCCAATGAGGATTCCTGGGATTATAATTCCATCCCCTGAAGATTCAAAAGTGAGTTTTAATTACGAGCTCGTATGAAAAGAGCTGTTCGATATATAACTCTATATGTTCTTGCAGGTCTTATTACGTTATTACAATTCTACTTTGGAGAGAAATGAAGATTCGAATAAAATTGTTAAATTTGGTGGACTTGCAAGTGTTTCTGGTGGAATAAAAGCTAATTTCAGCCACTCTGCTCCAAAGGTTATGTATTATTCTGCAAGAGGGCCAGATCCAGAAGACAATTTTCTTGATGATGCCGACATACTAAAACCGAACGTCGTTGCACCTGGAAACTTCATATGGTCTGCTTGGAGCTCTCGTGGCATGGACTCGATCGAATTTCTAGGTATATCTTTGTATAGACGACTACTTCCTTGTCCGGAAAATAAGGAGCAAAATTTCACCATTATGACTTTTGTGCAGGTGAGAGCTTCGCAATGATGTCCGGAACGAGCATGGCAGCTCCTCACATTGCTGGTCTTGCAGCCTTGATCAAGCAGAGGTTTCCCACTTTCTCTCCATCGGCAATTGGGTCCGCGCTCTCAACAACGGCTTCCCTCAACGACAAAAATGGTGGGCCTATCATGGCACAACGTGCTTACTCCAACCCTGACGTGAACCAGTCTCCGGCCACTCCCTTTGATATGGGGAGTGGTTTTGTCAATGCTACTGGAGCATTAGATCCTGGTCTCATTCTTGATTCAAGTAAGTTTCTCTAGCTCCATGATCTAAGTTGAAATTTCATCAACATATTAATTGTTCCCATATTCACCAAAATGCCCTTCACTCGCTATTGTTTTATTTATAAAATTCCCATCTCATTTATTTACAAGAACAAAAATTGACGATGAAGTTCGAAGTTTTAAGATAGTATAGTTCCAGTAATATTATGTTTTTTTCACCTTCCAAGTTGATTATATTTTTTCAGAATTGATTGAAGGGCAATTTTTATTTTTATTTTTTCCACTAAAAATGGGTAGAATTTACTGTATATGTTTTTAAGCTCAGGTAACCTTTTGTCCTTTACTAAATATGGTGGCTATTTTTGAACACATCAAATATAAGTTAGGATATTACAGTTATATCATAATTTGTAAGAACACACACTTTTATGATGCTGCAGGCTATGATGATTACATGTCCTTCCTGTGTGGCATCAATGGGTCGTCTCCGGTAGTCCTGAACTACACCGGTGTGAGCTGCAGAGGTCCAACCATGAATGCCACTGATCTCAATTTGCCTTCGATCACCATATCAAAGCTGAAACAGTCTGTGACTGTGCAACGAGTCGTGACTAACGTTGCAGGGAATGAAACATACAGCGTCGGGTGGAGCGCTCCGTACGGAGCTTCGGTGAAGGTGACACCAACTCACTTCACTATTGGAAGTGGAGAGAAACAGGTGTTGAGTGTATTTGTCAATGCCACCATGAACAGTTCAATTGCAAGCTATGGGAGGATTGGATTGTTTGGAAGTCAAGGCCATTTGGTTAATATTCCTCTCTCTGTTATTCTCAAGATTTCACACAATAACACTGCTGCTGGCTGATAATATTCCATGTAATTTCCAATAACATTTCTGATTTTTTGATTAGTTACTCTGTATATTCTTTGAGATGCAGAAATAGTAGCCTTCACTAATGTTTCCAAAATCTCCTTTTTTTTTTTTTTTTTTTTTTTCATCTATAATGTCGTTTCAGTCCTTGGTATTCAAGAACTACCCGAATGTCTCTGTCGTCAGCATTTATAAACAACGAAGATGGCAAACTTATTCTATTTACTCTTAATTTCTGCATGAAAAACTAAACAGCACGAATTTGCTTTAAGAACACAAGAGCAAAATGAGAAGCATGAAAACACTTTCTATAGAACCATGAAAGATAACACTTTTTCGGGAACAAACTTAATTTCAAATATGGAACACTTATTTGGAGTTGAAACGAGCACGAAGTTCAATAAATCATAAAACATGACTTTTTGTGTGGGTGTGCAACACATAATAACACATTTTCCTAGGGTAGAGCATTGGGGCGGTTCGGTTCAAAACAAACACTGAATAGAACCCGTTAAGCCTGACACTGATGCTGGTAACTGAAACGAACCTAAGCTGAAATGTTCAGTTCGGCTTGGAGCAACCCGAACCTTTTACCTTTTGTTTAATAATGCACCAAAGCTATAACGAAAAAATTAGTAGCAGAGAAATGTAGAGAAAAAAAAAATCATTCAAATCATATCAGGAAAGACAATGGCAGTTCACACCAATACAGGGGAAATGGTAAATGGCTGTTATATTCACACGGTAAGCTCTCCAGCGAAATTTGTAAAAATCATAATGACATCATTGACATGAAATGGGGCATATGGACTGTGGGTAAATTCTATTAGAGATTCGCCATACCAAATTCGTTTTAGTAGCCTTGTTTTAAGTGAGATCGTCTTCATCCAATGGATCTTCCATATTTATAGCACCCCTTTTGAATCCGGAGACATCTCCAGTGGGCAGTTTCCTTGCAAGTTTAATGATCTGGAACAAGATTTTCTTCCAAATGAATGATTGACAAAATATAATGGAACGCAATGTTATAGGATGGAGAAGGAGAAAAAGGAAATCATGCTTCTTTCTCCCACTATTCAATCGTAACTTGAAGCCAAAGTAGATTCTAAACAAGGTGTAAACAAATCGAGTCGTTGAAGAGAGATTATTTCCTTATTTCAGTCGTAACTGAAACCACATCTTTGTCCAAATAGGGGTTGTGAAGAACATTACAATATATTGATTATATCAATTTGAGCTTATTGTCAAACTATGGGTGTGTTTGCTTTTTTATATGTGGTATAAATTTATCCCTAATAGTGGGGACCACAATTTTTTTTATCTTGTTTGGTAGGAACGATAATATATTTATCACAATCCTTAAGGGGGACCATAATTTCTACTATCTTTTACACTTTGCATGAAATTCGAGTGCAGCTCCTGCAGTTCCCACCTGAGCGAAGCGAACAACCTACTCTATGGATAAAGAAAAAAATGTCTAATAAGAGGTAAAATGTGGAATAAAATAATCACTCCATTTCTTAGGTATAAAATCATACCTTGGGCAAGGGAAAATGGATTGCCCGAGTTTAAAACCTTCTTCCCGTATTTTTCATTATATCAATACAAACAAGATTCAGGTGGTAAAATAATATTATCCCTCATTATCACTCATTATCTATTAAAAAGAACGCACAACCAATGAGATATTTGAGCTAGGAACTTTTTCTACTCCAAGGAAAAAAGTTTAATAATTATCAGTCATTTTTCCGTTTTTTTAATTTCGACCTTAAATTACTAACTTATTACAGTATGATGAAGCAACACCATTAGGATGGAAATGGATTAAAAGACTTACCGCATGGTCAAGGTTGGAAATGATGCTTGACTGAGCTGCACGTTTGATTTCCTCAACATCACCATCTGCATATGCAGACAGAAGTCTAGATGCAGCACGATTTTGATCACTGTTCATGAATGCATCAACTCTGCCAAAGAAGCCATCAGGAAGAAATTGTTCATTATCAATGTGCATTGCCAAGATAGATTACTGACAATTAACAATCATGTAAAATAATATAAATCCAGTAAGATCACTTGAGACTGGAAAGTGCATACGGCGTCTAACCTAAGAATGCGGTCTAACATTTTATTTAGACTGACATATGTTGCATACAAGCACAAAGGAGAAGCCAACAGAAGATGGGGGCAAAGGAAAGCCAACTTACTGGTAACAATCATTGTAGCATTTCTCTGCTTGCTGGAAGTCATGTGCATAGAGATACACGATAATTGCACTAAGATAAGCCTACATCCACAACAGGTTGTATTAGTATATAACAGGACTGCAGACAATAACATGTGCTTGTTACAAAACAAGTAATTTTTCGATATTGGCATTGCTGATACGACTAGAGTAAGTTCTTGTCAAAATGACAGTAGAAGACTTATTCAAACTGATAGAGGAAAACAGTAAATGTTGGAATACTTCTGCACCTTGCACTGGCTATGTGTAGCATTGCATTTGTCAGCTGCTAGGGCCAATCTTAGAAGAAAAGTTGCAGCATCTGTGTACCTGTTGAAACCAAAACCAGAAGAACATCATTTCATGATCTCTGAAAAGGCAACATCTGAAGACGAGTTTCATTTTTCATGGACTAACATACACAATGAATTATGAAGAAACAGGTTACAACTGTCACTACATGAATATCCTGCATGATACTAATATTTAGATTTACACTTCGCTACCAGGGAGGCCAGGAAAACTACTTCAAGTAAGCATTAGACACTAATTGCCAAAGAGGCAACTAAAAATTAGACAGAGCATGAGATGCCCAGCACTTGTACTTTGCACAGTCAGACAACTTATAAATTTTACGTCGTCTACAATTTGCTGCAATGATTGATATATTCGATAAAGGTAGGCTAAGCTTACTTCTCAAGTTTTATATAAACACTTGTAGCAGAACGATAGAGATCAAAGGCCATTTGCTCCTTCCCATCCTCTTCAAGAACAGTACAAGCATCAGCATAAAGCTGGATAGCTCCATCAGGCAACGAATCTTCTAAAGCACTTTAAGAGAAAATCAACACTTCCATCAATCCATCAGAATATCATTGTTGTAATAGAAAGATAATGAAAATGGTCAGAGTATTACAATGAAAGAAGGAAAGTTAAATTTACAATTATTTCAAGCAGTTAATAAAGATCAGATATGTACAACTATTTCAAGCAGTTAAATAATTTACAATTATTTCAAGCACTTTCTAAATTGATCACAGTGAGTCATGTAGTCATACATTGTAATCAACAATCAGTAGTAAATGCATAATAATTAGCAAAAAGCATTTAAGCAATGCGGAACTCCTACAAATGCATACAATGAATCTTAAAACAAAATAAGTTCATACCGAGCACCCTTTGCAAGTGCATCCGAGGCAGGTTGTGACCTTCCACACTCAATGTATAACTCGGATGCGCGTCTATAGAAGTCTGACACTTCGTTCCAGTTGCCTACTTCCTTTGCAAGAGCACCAGCAGTCTCCATATGTTTTGCAGCATCCCACGGCCTGGTTCATCCATTGAGGCCGCCTCCATAGTTAGTATTGAAAGAAAGTGATCAATAATTATCTATTGCATAGTAGAAAAAAAAAAAAAAAAAAAAAGCTGAAAATCAAAAACATACGAAGCGAGCATTTCTTGTCCCTTGGAAGCCTTTTCAAATGCATCCTTAGCTTGATCAAACTTCCTAGCAAGCCTATACGCATTTCCTGTCATAGCAAAACTAAATTCCATTAATCATTCTATTTTGATCAGAAAACGTCTGAAAATTACTTCAGATATTACCAAACTTGACTCTTCTAAATCTTCAACTTCTACTAACACAATTTAAAAAGGAAATAAAAAAAGTTGAGCATAAACGTACCAGCCTGTTCGTACAAAGCTGTTGCATTCCTCCAATCAGCATTCCATCTCGTCAAACTGAGTTTTGTCCTGCAAATTAATAATATTTTACCCCAAATAGACTGTGATGTTGCGATTACTCATAAAAGTATGAATAGATTTTAGAAACTAATAATGAGAAAAGGAAGAAAGAAGGTGAATTCACATTTTATCTGCTTTGGCGATCAATTTGTCGGGATCGGAAGTAGCCATCGCTGATTGAAATTCGAGTCCCGGAGTCACCTATGGGTCAAGATATTCGGGTTTTCTGCACTTATACTTCTGCGAAGATCCGGAATCTCCTTTTTTGCTTTCGGATCTGGTTGTGTTACTGTTATATTAATATTCTCGCCAATTTCCTCCATTTATTACCACTGAAAAAACATAAGATTTTCTTTTTCTTTTCAATTGCAATATTTATTTTAAGGGGTGTTTGTGAGGTGTGACAAACTTGACAAGAAGACCCAATGAGCTGGCCCGGAGTACCTGGAAGTTGGGTCTGATTAGCCCATTGGGTCAAAAAACAAAAACATACAAAAACATTGGGGGTCTGATTACCCCCAATGAGTCGGGCCGCACAGTTCCGTCCATGTAGTCCCAGAAGCTGTTCGGGCTTCGGGTCAAAAAAAGTTGGGGGTTTACGGTTGAAGAACCAGCCTGATTTTTCTTATACATATTTTATAACTTTGGAGTAATTTGTAGTTCGGGGTTTAGTGTTGTGCTTGTTAGCTCAGTCTTTAAACCTGTAGCATGTAACTAAGCACACTATTTTATTTATTTAAATGCAGGCCCATCAATAACATTTTACCATGTCGGTCTTGGGTGGATTTGGCCACTCGATGGCCCAATAAAGGATGGGCTGGGCTTTGAGGTAATATAGTGAAATGGCCATTATTGGGATTAAAATCTACTACCTCCGGTTCTACAGTCTTTTCCTAGAAAAGAATGGCACGAGGATTAAGAAAAAATATATTGAGTTTGAGTTTGTTGTTAGTAGAGAAAAGGTCTCACGTAAAGGGTAGTTATATATTAATTAATTGAGATAGTGGTGGGCCATAAGTAGTATTGTAGGTAAATAAGTTGATAAGGTAAGGATAAAGAAGGATAATTTGTTGTGGGATAGTGTCCAAAAATAGTTAGGAAGAAATTTGGGGACCGGAAGTAGTAATATATAGCCCACATTTTTAAAATATACTCCCTCTGTCCCACTTCAGTTGTCCTACTTTTTATTTCGGGTGTCCCATTCTAGTTGTCCTATTTCCTTTTCTGAAAATAATTAGTCTGGTTAATTACACTCACTTTACACCTTTCAACCTATTTTTCTCTTCATTTTCTGTATCATTCACTATTCTCCTTCTCTCACTATTCACATTATTCTACTTTATTTTACTATTTACTCTCTCTCTACTTACTTTATTTCACTATGCTCTCTCTCTATTTACTTTATTTCACTATTCACCCTCTCTCTACTTACTTTATTTCACTATTCTCTCTCTATTTACTTTATTTCACTATTCACCCTCTCTCTACTTACTTTATTTCACTTTAATAACTTCACTAAATACACTTTCTACCCTTAATTATTTTCTCCTTAATTCATGTGCCCAGAGAAATTAGGACAACTGGAGTAAGATGGAGGGAGCACAAATTATACTCACTTTTTAAAAAATTGGGATCTAGATACCCTCATATTTCATGACCTGTTTTCATTTACCCAGATCTAATTGTCCAAACCTACTTTTCATAGCATATTTCCCACACTCTTTCTCTGTCTCTCTCTCAGTCTCTCTCTCTCTCTTTCTCTCTAATTCACCCATCGATGATCCCGCCGCTGCGACCGCCTATGCTGGTGCTGGAGCGATGGCTCCGTGCTCCGGAAACTAGCCTCGCTGTTGATCCGCCAATGGCACTGCGTCACCTTCTTCTGTGACTTCACTCTCGACGACAGCTCAGGGTTTATTTCGCGGAGGGAATGAGTTTTGGTGGTGCTGCAATTGATTGAGCACATATGCAGAGTATACAGTTATCACTACTGCAAAATTATGAAGATTATTGCTTTTGAGTATCAGCTTAGTGCGCTGCAACTATGAAATTGGAATTAGTCTAGGCTTTTTGTTTTTGTTTATTGATTTCATTTTGGGGGAAAAAGTTTAATTAAAAAGGATACATATATATCTCCTTCCATCCATCATCGAGTGCTCATATCCGCCAATTATGCCCAAAAAATACCCATTTTGCAATACCAGAAATTTTCTTTTCTATTCTATAGTAGTAATTAAATCTATGCCAAGGAAGGTTTTCACTCCCGTTGAAAAAGTCTCAAATGAGTCCGGTAGGATTGTTCCTCTTTAAACAAAGCGTTCTGTTAGGCTATGGATTACAAGAACAAATGTAGTTGAATGGAACAACCCCGCCACAGTAGGCGGGTTGTTTCCTCTGAATCGTCGGCGAGCCCTTGGTGAGGAGGAGAGAGAAAGAGTACCTTGGGATTTTTTTTTTCTTTTTTCTGATCATCACAGTTGAGGGTTTGCATTTATATTTATTCGTATAATATAGTGAAACATATTGATAAAATCACTAAGGATTGAGTTAGATGATGCTAATTGCTGCTGCATTTTCATTTTTGTTTCTCTTCGTTTTTTTGTTTCCCATTTTTTCTTGGTCAGGATTCGAGCGAGGGGAACCGAAGACCTCAGACCGAGCTAAAGAAATTCAAATTATTGCTCGACGATTATCCTTATATTAGTAATCAGAGCGGAGACGGAGCTGTAAAATCGGAGCAGTATAACTTGTCATGTTCAAAAGTGCCAACAAAAAGCACGAACAAAAATAAATAATTTGGTACTTTGGCTCTAATGACAATATCAGTGCCAAAAGTGCCAACATAAAGCATAAAAAAGTAAATTAGCACTAATGACTATAGTAGTACCAAAAGTGTCAACAGAAAATACAAAAAAGAAATACTAAGTAATTTGGTACTTTGGCACAAGTGATCATATTAATGCCAAAAGTGCCAACAGAAAGCACAAAAAAAAAGTAATTTGGTACTTTGGTACTAATGACCATATTAGGTACAAAAGTACCCGACTTCTTGTACCCAAATCCAACCCGACCCTAGCCATGACCTGATCCGCGCGCCCTTCATTAAGGGTATTTTTGTCCCAAATTCAAAAAAAGGGCTAAAATTTGTGTTTTTGAAGAAAGTGGACTAAACTTTATGTTTCATTGCTCAATATGGCTATATCAAAAGTTGACTCTAAATTATTTATGAATACTAATAAATTTGACTTGTTTTTTATATGAGGAAAATGTAATGGTTGAGTTTGAACCCCGGACTTTACTTTCTACATATTGAAGCCGCACTGTTTCAAACAACAAACAACATTAACATATCTAATTTTGCCCTTGATCCTTTGCTGTTTGTCTCACATTTAAAAATTTGTTGGTGGACTTGACAACCTCACATATTTCACTTTGTTTATCCACCTATTTGAAGTGGAAAAAACAAAACTCGTCATTTTATTTATCTACAATTTTAATATCTGAATATCATCTCAGAAAATTGGTGGATGTTTATCTCAAAGGGAATCATCACTTCTCCGCATGAAATTCTTACATGGGTGTACATGTACTACACCTACCACTCAGATAGAAATATATTAATAATATAAATGAGTTGATTAGTAGAAAGGCTACTATAAATTAGAAAACAATAATTTTATATAGAAAGATAATTTACAATAAAAAAGGTCATCTGTTGGAAAAATTAGTAAATATTTTGATTTATCCCTAAATCCAACCGACCCCAATCGAGTAGATGAAAGCCATCAGTCTGAACTTAGCTAGAACTCACTGTTTAAGCGTAGGAATTTTTATCTTTACATGATTCGAACAGAAGAAGTCGGTCAGACTGAAGAAGAAAGTTTATGAGGAACTTGGTCAGCCGGACCACAACTCAGTTGACTCCATAATTGAACTGTGCAGTTTAAGCATGAAGAGAAGTTATGTTGAAGTCAGACATCACAATACTGAGAAGAGAAGACTTTCAAGACGTTGAAGGCAGAAGAGTTGAAGTCCAAATTCAAATATACTCGAAAGCACAAGACAACCTGAAAACTTACTATAAATGGAGCGACCACAGAGACGCGCATAAAACGATGGTCGTAGTTACCATTTTAGGAAAGTTTGCAGAGGAGCAAGTAGAGTGTCATGCTTTTGGCAGAGATCAAACGACTCTTTCCAACGGCTAATTAGATCTCCCCCTCTAAAAATAGAGGTCTCCCCATTGAAGAAAGGAGAGAGAGAGAATATAGGAGAGATAACAAGAGAGATTAGAAGAGAGAAAAAAATACGTGCAAAGCAGCAGACGCCCAATTCAAGCAGAATCTCTCTCTCCAGAGCAAGACCAATCAAGTTGAAGAATCAGTAGAAGTTGAGTGTCCATACCTCCTCCTATTCTTTCATCTAGCCTCTCAGAAAGCCTTTTCTTTGATCGAGTCTAGAATCCAAGTTCTTGCATAGTTTTAAGCAAACTCTCTCCTAAAGGATTGAGTCTCTAAGCCTTAGAAAGAAGCCTCCACTTTTCTCAGTGTAGAAGGCTTCATAGTTGGAAAAACCCCCAACCCCAAAACCCCAGGTTTATCTTTGAACCCATAATCAAAGACACTAAGCTCCCTTAGAACCCGCAATATAAGAATAGGTCCTTTAGAACCCGCAATCTAAGACTAGGTCCCTTAGAACCCGCAATCTAAGACCAGGCTGTACACTTGCCCGCAAAAGTGTTGTAAGGTTTGGTTCGAACCGGTAATCGAACTGGTTAGGTTGCTTGGTACCCGCAAACCAAGTGTAACGTTTGATAAGCACGCGTAAGCTTATCTAGTAGATTATTTCCCTGAAAAGGAAGTCGTGGACGTAGGAGGTCAATCTCTAAACCACGTAAAAATACTGTGTCATTTACTTTCAGTATTATATAGTATTTTCAATTATCTAACCAACTGACTCTGCATACAAACTGCATTTTTACAAACTGCACTAAGATTTGAGAACTTGACCTTCCCTGTTTTCATAAAGTTTCAGTTTAAGTAACGAGCTTTAATTTCCACCAACTTTCGCATAGCTTAACTCTTTGAACCTCAGTTAGATTACACAGCTGATCCTCAGCCAGAGAAGTCAGTTGTCGACCTGACTGTGTAATCAGCTCCAACTGACTTTCTCAGTTGTTGAGCAAAGTGACCTAAGCAGTTTCCTCAGTGAAAAGATTTCAAGAACGAAAATTGCTACTGGTGTATTCCTCCCCCCATACACCAGTTACTCGTTACCAGGATCATCAAGTGGTATCAGAGTAGTGGTTCAAAAGACTGCTGACTTTGGTTCGCAAGGTGTGAGTCGAGTAAGTTATTCAGTAGTCAACTGAACAGATCTTTTCTGAAAACCTTTTAGCGCATTCTGCTGCATATTTGCGTGTTTGTCTCCTTTGGTGTGCAGAAAACATGAACCCGACGTTGCTAGGAAGCTTACCGGAGTTCACCATGGATGATTACTCCACGTGGAAATTTTGACTGAAGATTGCACTGACTGCCAGACATCACAGGATGTGGGAGACCATTGAGAATGGTCTCATCCGAGTGACACAGTCGGTTACGGTTCTTTCCACTACTCCTGAGGATGGAGATGTAATCACGAAGTTAGAACCGAAGGATCCAGAAGGGTACACAGAGGAAGAAAGAGACGTGGCGCAACTGAATGACATCACAAAAAGTGTCATCTCTTCCACCGTCGGCAAAACCTACCTGCTGAAGATTATCTATTGGTGTATGGCAAAAGATATGTGGAAAGCCTTAAATGCACTCTGTGAAGGATTTGACGAGATCAAGGAGAATAAATTCACCTTAGCTTGTGAGAAGTACGAGAACTTCTCTCAGCTCACTGACGAGTCCATCGACAAGATGGAGCTGAGATTTACAGAGGTTATAATGGACATTGAGAGTATCAGAAATGGCAAATACTCTCAGCGTAAGATGAATTTGAACTTTCTCTCCGTACTTGGCGAAGACTGGGCGGTTTACAGAGTCGTCCATCAAAATCAGAGTGACCTCAGTTCGATGAAAACTGAGAAGTTGTTCTCTATACTTAAGATGAATGAGTATGACATTCTTCCACTGAAGCACGCTAAGCTTCAGAAGCCAGAACAGACCGAGTAAAGCTCAGCGATGAAGCCAGTGGCACTTCGAGCTGAGTCAGGAAGATCTAAGTTCACAAGACCCTCTCGGTCTACTGACTCCTCAACTAGGGATCGATCAAGCAGGTCCGAACTTCAGAATAAGGTCGAGGAAATGACCAAGCAACTCAAGAAGATGAACTCTAAGATCGAGAAGTATAGGAGGATTAACAGGAGTAGGTGGAGCTCCACTAAAACCTCCTTAAATAATCAAAGCGAAGGATGCTTTGAATGCGGGAAGCCAGGACACCTCAAGGTCGACTGTTCTGATCTCTCCAAAAAGGAGAGAGATGCCCTCTAAGGAAAGGCCAAGAAAAAGACCAAGGCCATGATCATTGAGGATGACGTCGATAACACCAACGCGTTCACCGAATCAGAAGGAGAGAAAACTGACTCTCCATCCAGCTCAGGAGGAAAAGACCAATTTTTTATGGCACTATCCGAAGAGTCGACTGGCAAGGTAAACTCTTCTTTTTGTCCCTCTCATAATATTCCTACTGCTAACCAATGTGCAAGAGATTTAGACGATAAAGATGTTGAACCTTCTTGGGATGAAGTAGAAAACTTGAGCAAACTGTGCAATGCTCCAGTTAATCAGTGCAAAGCCCTACAAGCTGAATGTGACATCATGAACAATGAGCAAATCATGAAGGATCAAGACATAGAAAATCTCATGGAGGAGAACATGAGACTCCAATGATGAAGTTGCTCAGTCAACCAACAATCAATATGACTAGGACACATGCAGAATACATCTCTCAATTGAAAATGGAGCTGAAACATACACATGAGAAGATAGTATCCCTTCATGTTTCGAGCGCAACTCTAGAGAGCATGATTAGCAACCAAAGACCTCCAAACTGCGTAGAAGGTCTTGGATATAACTCGGAGACAGACACTGGAGCACAACCAGGGTAGTTCGTCAGGGCAAGTTAATCAGCAACTGAAACACCTCAAGTTCAATCAAACTCAGTCAAAGTCACAGTTCAAGAGACTCCAGTTATTCCTCAGACTGTAGAGACTCCTGTGAAGGACAAAGGAAAGAAGGTTCAACTTGAAGAACCTAAAGAGCATGAGGCTGGTACATAAAGAGATGCTGAGAAATCATCAAAGAAATCCAGACCCCGAGGTTGCAGAGCGAGGGAGAACAGACAAGGAGGACTTTCACAGCCAAGGTAGAATCAGCCCAGGCGCAAGTCAAAAAACACAGTTCAACATCAACGTCAAAGGCATCCAAACTGGGATAATCCTAACTTCTATCATCAGACGAACCCAGTGTCTCATCACTACCAGCAAGCATATCAAGGACATGAAAACTATGGTGATCAGTATAATGGTCCTAGTTATCCACAGTACGGGTATGCTCAAGGAGCTAGACAGTTTGAACTCTCTCCCAGACAGTTCTCACAACAAAGAAATTGACCAAGTCAGCCGAGTCGAAACCAAGCTCCTCAAAGACAAGGTCATCCACCAAGAAATTGGACTGCTCAAGCTCCCATGCACATTCAGTCAACAGTCTATGTAGATGAAGAAGGAAAACTGATCCGAACTGATCACACAGTTCGAGTTATCGAGGAAACTCAAATCACTAACGTGCCAGGACCCAACTAAGTGTGGGTACCTAAAGTTCTTCTTATGTTTTGTAGGACCAGGATGAATTGAGGAAAAGAAGAGCTATAAAATCAGTCTGGGTGTTAGATAGCGGATGCTCCAAGCACATGACACACTAGAAGAATCTTCTTAAAGACATAAAGTTTCGAGAGGGAGGAATTGTTACTTTTGGTGACGACTCCCAGGGTAAAACCAAAGGGATTGGTGACGTGACCGTTGTTTGAGTCACGTGCAAAATACATTTATAATTTTCCTATGCCCACAACTAAGAACAGTTAGCGGTAAGTATAGAGTTGATCCCACGAAGAGTTGGTGTAGCTTTCTCTTGGTCAGGGTGTCACTAAAAGGTTTGGGTTCTACACAGACACATCTTGGCCAAACAGAAAAATAACGGTTAAACTAAAACATAAATAAAAGATAAAGACAAACCTGAGTTTGGGTGTTGAGTTAATCTACACAAACAAGACGTCTTCATTAATGTAAGGATATATGGTGCGTATGTGTCACACCCCGACTCCCGAGGTGCGACGATGCGAACACTAACACTACTAAACCATCCATCACTCAACTCAAATAGGGGAAACATGCTCGGGGAAACAAGGGAATATCAACGAAAAGCGGTAACATTCAAGACATGCTTTCAAAGATATATCAAATCAACCAACGAGCACGAATAATTTACATATCTAGTTCGAATGGGAACAAGTATTTCAAGTCAACGAGAACGAGATTCATCAAAAACAGAAATTAGTATCGAGCACATTGCTCGGAATTAGAACATGTATCAGAGTATAATATCCAAAAGACTTCAATAGACAAAAGCATTGTATTGCAGCAGAATTTTCGACTCATTCCCAACAACTACATGTATGAAGATATGCAATTGCCAGTCTAACTTTCGACTCGATCAACAAAACATATCACACCACACCACGAAGCTGTCTTCTCCATCCGCATCCCGCTAACCTGCACGTTTAGAAATACATGCAGGGCTGAGTACTTCGTACTCAGTGAACACATGCCAAAACTTTTGAAACTTTGCTCTTAGAGCTATATCAATTGAATCTTGCCTTGCCGTAGCATCACAAGTATTTATGCAATGAAAACAGTATTACTTGTGAATGCAAAATCATTTTGTTTTCGAATAGACTGCGCAGTTAAAGCAATTCTATATATATATATATATATATATATATCAAACAGTATGTATCATCTACCACATCATCCATCCATCCGTGTCGAGAAGTAGACCTCCTTCTCAAACACTGTGACCGGTCCAACCGAAGCAAGGCTTACAGTCACCATCAAACAATTCATATACCACATGTGGGTTTCTTGCCTTTCACAGGACAATAGTATCTTATTCAAGCAGATGATAAAACATACCAAACATCATAAAATCGGCAAGTCGATTGAATTTAAAACTCACATAATAATAATAATATTCAATAACCAAATAACGATAGCATTCATCGGAGTTTTAGTTTTAGAAAAGCCCACCTTACTTCCGTCGATTAGCTAGGCGGCTTACTCTTTCTTCGTCCTCGCTACTTCTCCGTCCCGCTCGGTCCTTTATATTTTGACATCGATAAAAGAAGTAAGACACGAAGCTTAAGACGTAAAGTAGACGTTTGTTTCGACTGAAGGACTTCTACTTGACTCGCCTCTCTCTATTTTTATCTTTTCTAAGACAATCTCGATTCTCAACTTTCTCGTCCTCAGTTCTCACTCTACTCGGTTACTAATTACTGCATCTCGTACTCTTGTTTCTAAATTGTTATTACTGCTTGTTAATACTTAGCATTTCTCATTAATTAAAGAAACGTTAACTTTCTAAGCTTCAATACTTGAATCCTTACTCACATTCTCAATTAGATACTTGATTATACGAACATCATTCATGTCATGAGCACGCATTCTCAACAATTTGAACGATCATTTCATTATAACTCAAAGCATAAATATCTTACTCAAGCATATAGGTTCAACTAAGCATATTCAATTTGTTTAATCACATAAGTCTACTCAAACATATTTAATGCAACATAGGATTTCAATCAATCATCATAATTTACATTGGAATTTAAACAAACGTATTATCTCAAATTCGATTCACACTTCAAGTCACATTAACAATTACTCGTCATTACTCGACTCTAGTTTTGGAAAAGACATTAATTCAAATAATAAAAGTTTTCTTAGATTAAAACTCAAATAATCATTTAATTTCTCAATATACGACGCTATTTCCAAAGGCGTCGTCTTTTCTCAATTACTTATACGTATTCGCATACGTACTATTACTTATGCTTCTATTACTATTTCTCTTTTTCTTTTAATTAAACTCTTATTGATATAAAAATTCATTTTCTATTTATGGCTCGACTCTTATCCTCGACTCAAAACTCGATTCTTAAACTATTACTCGATAACTTTTGTTTTTCATTTATCATTCAAAACTCGACATTTTCCTCGACTTCTTTTTAGTTTAAACGATTTGAAAACCAAACTCGATTGACACGAAGTAATCATCACTCGTCATAATATAAACAATTACTCAAACAGTTTTCATTTATAAACTCGATTCTCAAAATAACTCTTATTAACTCTTATTCTCCTTTTTACATCGTTTCTCGATTAATTACTTTAATTCGCTCAATTAATTCTTACTCAACTCTTAATCTCATAGTTTCTCTTACTCGACTTATCTCTTCATTTATTTTCTAAGTTCGACTCAACTTATTATTCTCGTATTCTATTATTTCTTATTTAATGAAGAAATTCTTATTTTAGTTATTTTGCTCTAACTTATTTTTAAACTTCAAACTTCTCAATTAATTTAATATCATTCGGATAATTAAACTCATACTCGGTTTAAAGCTTCTCGTTGATTACTTATACTCAACTCTATAATTATTTATTATCCTCATTATTTCTCGTTTATTCAAACGACTTAATTCTCAATTTCTCGACTCAAATTTCATACTCGTTTTATAACTCTATTCCTTAAATTCTATCTCGTCTTCTATTTCTCATTTATTACGACTTCTAATTCATCGTTATTTATTTCTCGATCATCAATTTCTCTAGTCTCGATTTATTTAACTCGATTAACTTTTTCTCTTAATCTTTAATTATTTAATAAAGAAATTACCTTCCTTTATTATTTTCTAATTTATGACTCATTTCTCAAATTAATGATTTTTCTTTTTATTTTCTCTTTAATTTTATTCCAACAAATATCTTGAATATTTTATTATTTTAATAATTATTTTCTTTTAGAATTAATTTTAATGATCTTTAAATCTTCAAATAAACACCAAGAACACCTAGAACACACACTAGGCATTCATTCAAATCTTCAAAAATTCATGTTTTTCACCAAAAACACCTAGAACATACACTAGGTATCCTTTCTTATTTCTTTCGATTTTTGCCTCTTTTTATGCTTAAAACTTCATTCTTTTTATCTCATTTAATTCTACTAACATCTATTATTCAAAATTTCACACAACATGCTCTTAAACATCATACTATCAAAATCATCAAATCATCATAAATCATCAAATCATCTTGACAATCATTTTTCTACTAAAAACATGCATATGTTTCGATTTTCTTCATAACAACATCATAGGAGATTAAATCATCATATACTCATAATCATCTCATGCTCATTATATCATCAAATCATCAACAAAATAATCAAATAAAAATACTCATCTACATGTACAAAAATCACGGCACACATACATAAAATTAAGGCATGGATTTTCTCAAATTTCTCATGCATAAATCTCAATCAAAATATACTCATAAACACATATCAAACACCAAATTATCAAATACTCAAGAAAATCAAATTTCCTTATTTTTCTCCTAATTTTTCGGTTTAATAAAATTATTAGGAGATTATTTTTCTTTCTTCTTTTAATCAAAGATAAATTCCTAGGGTTTAATTCTTCTATCGATTTCCTCACTCGAATCTCACATCGAATCTCATATCAAAATACCTAGTTTTTGCCTAAACATAAATTAAATCATGCATGTATGTTTTTCTTTAGAGATTAGGGAGATTACATATATACAAGTAATCAAATAAATAAACCTACTTCAAAATAATTAAATGGAAGCTTATCTCCTGAATCTCCTTGGCCGAAATTGATAGGAAAGAGAGCTCAAATCTTAGCTTTGGTTTCCATGGAAGATCTCATCTTGAATTCCTCAAAGAAAAATAAATCAAGAATTAATTACCTTGATAGGGCATAAGTGCCGAATTTTTTTAAGAAAAATAGAGGTGATTTTTGCATGGTTTCAACCCAAAGCTTGAGGATTATTACCTCTTTGATTGATGTTGGAAGAACTTAAGAGAGTAGTGATGAAGATCTCTTGGAACTTGAAAGCTTGGAGCTTGGAAATTGGATGCTTCAATGGAGAAATCTCATGTGTGTGTTGTGTGTGTGTTTTCGGTAGAGAGGGGAAGAGAGATGAGAGGAATTTTTTTTCTTTCTTTTTTAGTAAGTATCGAGAGAGAGAGAGCTTGAGAGAGAGAGTAGAGAGTTTGAGAGATAAAATGGTATGATGAATGAGAAATGATGAAAATGAATGTTATTAAGTTAAGAAAGAATATCATGATTATATTCCTTAGTAGGTGTTGAAAAATAGGATAGCTAGAGAGAGATTAGGGAGAGAGATGAGGGTGAGGTCGGTAGAGAGAGAGAGGGAGAGAGATTCTCTTGACAGATATAATTTTACCCGGTTGAGAAAGTTCTCCGGATAAAAAGTCCGTATTATTTCATTTATACTGAAAATGACTCTAATCTCTCCTCGTCTCATTTCCGACACTAGAAACATCTCAAACTTATCTCATGTCCCATTAAAGGAATCAAGGATCCCAATTATCTAATTTTTAGATCAAAATTCCAAGTAACGAAGAAAACCTAAAAATTAATCGGCTAATTAATCCGTTAAGGACTAAATTCTTATAACTCTCTCATGTGATCTCGAATAAGCTTCTAACACATCTCAGGGGTCTTAGAATTAATTCTAAATTCAAACTACTCTAATTAGATCGAATTCTAAGTTCGTCGGTGAATAGCGTTTTCTCGGTTATCGTTACTATTCACTCAAAAGTAAAAATTCTCGAAATCCTTTGAAATTCTTACTCATGCTCAAACTCATATAAATAAGCTCAATCAATGCATCACATCCTCAACTCGAGTAATTTAAAACACATAAGTTCACGTTAAAGCATATAGGGGCATTTTAGTCTTTTCACAAATTTTCTTTTTCCTTAGAAAAATTTTATCACTCAAAACTTGATAATTAAGCATATTAACTTATTTAGAACGCACTTAAGGACTTATGAAAGTTCAGGGTATTACAGTATGCGTGTTAGTGGTTATAGACTAAAGCAATGCAGGGTCCCCATTATCACGTCGCCACATACGCTACATAGCCCACCCAGCTCCATCCTTATGTTTAAGTCTTGACATGGACACCCTAGCTAATCTTCTTGCTTGCCCAAAACTCCTCGACATTCCATCTTTATAGAGCACATGTTGGTCAAACAACATTTAGTTATAGATGGGCCCACTCCGGCGCAGGTGAGATAACGAGGATCTCTGTCCGACATTCACCAACATTGACACATCTTTGCAGGTCTAAGCTAAGACATACAACTCCTTCTTGCTGCTCTCAAGGAACGTAAGGCAAGACCGACCAGCACTTGATAACCCTCCTGCGATGTAGGAATCCGTATGTGCCCAAGGCTCGTTGGCCTTCCGAGTTACCCGTAGCCATCAAACTTCTTTGAAATCATTTCCCAATGCCTTGGGAACACACATATATATAGCTTTCTCCTTTGCCATAATGAACATCTAGATTTAATGCTTATGCATCGTCATCTTGCCCAAGCACAGATTCGTACAACTACCTAAGCATAAAGTAAAGAACAAAAAAAGAAAGAACAAAATAGAAAAAATACTTAAATTTAAATAAATCTAAAACGACCCCAACATCACCGAAAATAAAGTAAAAAGATCGTTTGCCCCCGAAAGGGTAAACTTTCAAAAACTATAAAGTAAACCCTAGGCTAAGTATTACAATAGAAAAAGATTGAACGAATAATAAAAGATAATGAGATACATCTGGTTTGCTATCTTGGAGTATTTATAGATGTGAAATTCATGGGTTTTGGAGGCTAAGCCCATTAGGTAAGTCGATTGGCAGCTACGGTTGGGAGAGCTGTCTGCCAGCTGTCTTCTAGCAGCTTTTGTTGACCAAGAGACTTTCCTTATTTAGCATATTTGATTTGGACGAATCTTCATGGATATGGAAGGAAATAATTCCTTCCTTATCGGCTACTTGAATAAGATCGATCTCTTACTTGCTCCCCACTCTTCCTCTTTGGTTGATCTCTTTCTTGTTCTGCACTTTTCTCTCGTAAATGCTTGACTTCATATGCCTCCGTGCCTAAGATGTGCAATTCTTCCTATTTGTTCTGCCTTGCGCCTTGTCATCTTCACTTCTCTCATCGTCCAATGGCCAGATCCCGCGCGATACTTGATTTTGTCAGGTTGTGAAGCGGAACAACTTTAGTGTTGAATGTACGCTTCTTTGCCCAAGCTGCAAGCTCCATTTCCTTGTCCAAAGTGCATTGTATTTATGCCCAGACCTCTCTCGCGGAATATGGTCACATATTGTCTTTTTCTGCTTTATTTCCTCATTGTTTGCCCTGTTCGTCCCTGCCTTCACAATGTATCCTCCCAGATATTAAATACATACAAAAAGATACAAAGCGACTCGATCGAGACCTATAATAAGACTCGAAAAGAGCACAAAATTTGAGCTCCTCATACCCACACACTTGAATCATGCTTGCCCTCAAGCATGTAAGTACAACTTGCTCGAAAGGAAAGAAAGAAAAGACTCAAGACAAAAGTCAAAATTAGCATAAAAGAATAATGGGTCATATTGGGCAAGATAAAACTCAGCGAAAAATAATCAAGAAATTAATTCAAACAATTCATGCATTAACCATCAGATAAATCAAGATTGAACAAATTAGCATTAAGGGTTCTCCTCACCAACATTCTCTCTCTTGTGTATAGGTTTAGTGTTTACACTCAAGACAAATTCAACTTGGTCATGCAATAGGCTTGCCTGCCTTCTAACATCTCCATCCCTTAGACAAAATTTTATTACTTATCATTAGATGTTTTATAGGTTGTAATGTGACTTTAGGCATAGGTGAGAATATATGGATCAAGGCTAAGATCAATTGGACTCATGATTGGACGACACGTTGCCCCTCTCTCTTGAATTTATGATTAGGCGATACGTTGCCCATATCTTCGGATTTCCTTGCCTTTGCTTACAGGCCTTAACACATCTTCAACCTAGGACTCCCTTTTTTTCAATTTTTTTTTCTTTTTTTTTTTGTTTTTCTCTTTTTTTTTTTGAAATTTTCTACGTCCTTTATTTTTTCCTGACACTTCTTCTCAGCATGAGCAATTTGGTTGCCTTAAATTCGGATCTAAGTGTCTTTCCCAAGTTCAGGCTACTACTATCTTCTCGTCCCTCTTATATGTTGCTCTTGAATCCTTATGACCGGGTAGGAATATGTGTATCAAGGGCAATTTGTTGTGAGGGAAATCAAAGAAAATTTAAGGCTCAATAGGGCTCCTCAAAGATAATAGTGGGGTAGACTTTTTAGGCTAAGTGGGTTTAAAGAAACAAAATGCCTAATTCATCTAAGTACATAAATCAAGTCATTAGAATTTCAAAGCAGAGTGCAGACAAATTCTCGCATAAACCAAAATCGAAGATGTTAACTCACTCAAGAAAAGAAAAGTTTTATTTGGGCATGTAACAACAAATAAAGCTCAAAACCTCACAGGGCATGCTCAAAGTTCATCTGTCATACTTATCAACATACGATCATGCTCAAACTGAAAAAATTAACTACTTGCGCAAATAAGAACATAGAAATCTATCATGCTTATATAGACCCAACAATCAAATCATTCTAACGGACTGACCAAACAAACACCCCCTTCCACTCACACACTTTGCTTTGGGAAAAGTGGCTGAACAAGAAGGGTTAAAATAAACTGACTCAAAAATAAAAGCAAATACAACAACAAAGGTCCTCTTACCCACACACTTCGACTCAATAATTGAAAAGAAAAGAAAAACATACAAACAACAATGGTCTTCCTACCCACATACTTTACTTTGGGCAAAGTGAGTCAATAAGAGGACCGACTCAACTAAAAACTTAAAAACCTAAAACTAAACCTAACAAAAAAATGGAGGAAATAATTATGAAGGAGGTATAACATGACACCTTGATTTGGCGTGTTCATCATTGGCAGTTTGGGCAGGCTTATAGGGTCTCCATACATGCTGCCGTGGCTTCTCTATCCAGTCTGGTCAAGCTCAAGGGTTTGCAACTCCCTGTTACTCGGGCATGGCAGGTGCGCGGTCTGCCTCCCGTAGATGGCTTTGGAAAGATAGCTCTACAAACTTGCCCTCACAGGCGGCTAGTTGGAGAGATTGCCTTCCTCATCATAATTCACTCGTCGAACAACTTCATCTTCTTAACTATTTGGGCAAGGGACATCCTCAACAATACTTCATCGTGTGCGACAGCAGCCTCCTCCAACTCGCCCAAGCTGGTTGACTTTAGTGCCTTCCAGCTCAGGGATAGCAGACTCCTCTTGCCCAAGAGTTCGGGGAGAGAAAGTGGTGGTCATACCTTCGGTTTTGAATGTTATTCTGTCCTTGCTTCCATGCCCAAGCTCCTGCACGTCATGAACAAATCATAAATTTGCAAAAAATACTACCTAGCCTAGGGTTTAAACTAAACTAAAATAAAAAGGATAGACACCAGGTTGCCTCCTAGCAAGCGCTTTAGTTTTCATCGTGGGTACGATGTGGTGTTGACGAGCCCTATTTCTGTGCTCTTTTTGGTGTCTGTAGAAGTCTGGATCGAGTCCCTTTTCCTTTGTTTTGGGTCTTTTTGTGTCTCGGAGGACACACTGGCATGCAAGGCGCCATATTCCTGCAAATGGGCGCAATGGAGCAGTTTGAGGGCATAAAAGAGGATGGAAAGTTGCAGGGCGCTGGAGGTCCCAAGGAGCTTATTGGTGATCATGATGAACAGCGGCAAAGTCACGAAGACTCTGTATGCCGAAAGTCAAAACTTTGCTGAAAATGGAAAGAACAACTCTAACAAGGACCACTGCAACTCCAGCGACAACCTCCAGTAGCTACAGAAAAGCGACCAATGGGAAGGAAGAAAGGACAAAAGATTAAAAGTGACCTGTCCACTGCCAGGGGACAAGTCGGACGCCAAAGAGGCCTCCATGGATTTGAAAGTGGTCAAAACCTTACTTACCAACTTGGCAGCTGGAGTATAAATAGTCATCTCCTTCACCATTCTAAGGCATTCTTTCAGTAGTTAGGGATTCTGATTAGTAGCTTAGCTCTCAAAAACTCATTTTGTAACAGTAACAAGCTCCACCCTTTGCTTTTATGTTAAGTATGGTTTCCTTTATTCTTTCTTGTCTTTCCTTTACTTTCATGTCTAGCTAAGCTTATCTTTGCTTGGGTTGGTTGAGATGCGGTGAGATGTGAGTGTTGTATATGAGAAAGGTGAGGCCAGAAGCTCGCCGGAGAGCTGCTGGACCCGTTCCCGACGCACTGGGCTTGATTCCAAAGCGGTGGAGCCTCCACAACTCCTGCGGTAGCCAACGGAGGAGCGGTGGAGGCAAAATCCCTCACAATATTGGGCAAAGGTGTAGGGATTCCCCTCACCTCCGGTCGTGTTGTGGGCTCTGAAGTGTGGTGTATGGCGCAAGCCATGCTTATAGTTATCTTGGGCTTTCTAGATCCAAATGCTGCTGATACAGAGGGCTCAATTGGTGACTTTTCCAGATGCGAGCTAATTCTGTGGATAGTAAGGTGGGCTCCCGAGGTGACTTGGAGGGCTCGATACTGAAAGGAAGAGCTAGGGTTGAGATGCTCACGTGCGTGACAAAGTGTCACAACCCGAATTCTGGGGTATAAAGACGACTAGAATGCATTGGGCAGTGAGGTGAAACCTCGAATATAAAACATAACTCGACAAGGGAACATGCTCGGGAACAAGGGAATATAGATTGAAAGCAATAACAAAGAGAACATGCTTTCAATTTAATCTCAAGTGTCGAAAGCAATTGAAGCATCACAAACCAAGTCAAGTAGAATAAAAGGGGATACGGGAAATAGTTTCGAGCATCAAGCCATTGTATCGACACAACGTCACAGTATTATAATTAAAACAAATAAAAACGACTGCACAGTCAACATATATAATTTGAATAGCATGTATGAATCAATATACCACATAATTCTCGTGTGTCGAGAAGTAGGCCTCTTTCTCAAACACTGTGACCGGCCTAACCGAAGCAAGGCTCATAATCACGTCAAACAAATAAAAACAACACGTGTGTTCCTATCTTACACACGATATTAATAACTCAAGTAGATGATTAAACATACCAAAACTTAGATAAAATGGCAAGTCAATTAATTTCAAAACTCACATAGTATGATAATAATAATCACATTCATCACTTTGTTTTGATTAAAAAGCCTACTTGACTGCTGAGGGGTTTGTCGGGTTAGCTGCTTTCTTCTCTCGCTTTCACTTCTCTGTCCCGCTCGTTCCTTCAAGAACAACATCTTATAAGGGCGAGACTACTTACTCGAAAACATAACGAACTAAACGCTCGGCTGAAGGACTTCTACTTGACTCGGGTTTCTTAACTTATCTCAACTTATCTAATTCGATCTTTCTCGGTTTTTCGGTTCTATCCAATTACTAAATCAACGGACTTTCAGACTCAGATACTTGATTCAATAATATCCAAACATTTTAATAATTAAATAATTCATAAATATCAGAAAACACTATTCACATCACACGTCTCATTTTTCTCGATTTCTCGAGTTAAACGAACTCAGAAAATTACGAGATTAATTCTCGGGTTCTAACATCACAAATCATTCACAAACAAACTTTCAGATCAAGAATCGAACATTCATAAACAGGTAAATGATCGACTTCGATAAATAGATGGAAAAAGAAATTTTTTCCAAATAAAATAAAATATTCTAGAAAATATCTAGAAAATCATATTAATTTACTTAATCACACATGTTTACTTGGAAACTCATTCAAGACTCGATTATAACTCATGTTGACTCGACTCTACTCGGTTTATAACTTAAAAGTAAAAGTTACTAGATTTAAATGAAAATAATTTCATTTTTCTTAAAATAAATCAAGGACTTCAAATACGAAATCGAATTTAAAATCGGAACTCTTAATAACAATTTTCTCGGAATAAAGTATACGTCATTTTCTCGTAAAATGCGTCACTACTCTGAAAATTACCAAACTCGGCAAAAAGATTTTAATTACTTCTAATTATTTATTAACTTGATTAATTTTTCTTATCTTTAACTTTAACTTTACAAAATTATTCGTTTCTTATTTTTAGCTCGATTTTTCATTTATTAATTTTCATTACTCAATAACTTTCACATATTATTTCGGATTCAAGAATTTCAAAAAGCTACTTTAGTTATTTTAACTTCATCTTCATCATCTAATCGTCGAATTAAACAATACTAGCATGCAACATAAAAAATCATCAACTTCATCCACCTATATGGTTCGAAATTTTTGAGATTAACAAAATAAAAATTCATACTTCTCATTTCTCTTATTCAATCATCTTCATATCATCCAATAACTCATCATCTAAACAAATATCATCAATATCATCACAAAATCATCAAATCCTCATTCATATATCTATCGATTTTTCTAAAAATATCAGACAAATCCTTTCTTCCATTTATTCACATATTCATGCATTAATCTTTATCTTCATCATCATTCTTTCATCAATTTCTCAAGAACATCACAAAAACATAAACTTCTTCATACATACATGTAAATCAGTATTTTCTTAGATTTTAGGATAAATTCATACTCTTTCATTTCTTCATTTTTCATGCTTCTATATCATTCAAAATCATCATAAATACATCTTCAAGAACAATACAACATAAACTCCTAATTTTATACTCAATTCCATCGATTTTCTTCACTAAAATAGATATGAGATTTCTTCTCATTTAACCGATTTCATAGGAGGTCTTAGATTAAATTTTAGAGCACAATTTCATCAACAAATTCATGCTTAAAACATCAACATAAAAATTTCTAAAAATTCTCAAATTTTCGGTATACATATATACATATCCTTAGATTTTCCCCTTCAATTTTCATACACATAAATACACAAGGATCATGAATATCATACTCAAAATCAAGAATCAAAACTCTTTCTTTTAATCATCATTTTTTGCAGTTTTTGGGGGAGGGAAGAATTAAATTTCTACTTATATTTCCTTGCATAAAAATCACCCAAAAGATTAAAGATCAAAGCTAAGATAAGAGACTTCGATTTCGTTGCTCCAAGGATCATTTTGATCGAACAAAAAAGGGAAGAAAAGAGGGAATTTCTTGAGTTCTAACCACTACAATCAAACAAGAATCAAGAGACTTACGTAGACTCGAAGGCTTGATCGATCAAAGGGCTTCAATCCACGCAACTCTAAGCTTTAAACAAGCTAAAAATTGAACTCCATCTTTGAACACAAGACGGTCGATTTTCAAAGAGAAAAAAAAAAAGATAAATCCTAGTCTTAAATCGATCACCATGACGAGAAGATTATAAATACCTTATTAGATTAGTCGTTGGATGATCGGAGGCTAAGTTATCTTCATTTTTAGAGCTTGAAGGTTGTTCATGAATGGTGGATTGGTGTGTGTGTGTGTGTTTATGCCGAGAGAGAGGGAGAGAAGAGAAAAGTCGGTGAGAGAGAGATGAGAGAGAATTAGAGAGAGAAATTGATGGTCCCGATACGAGTTCTGGTGTATGGGAGGGGGGGGGGGAATACACCAGTTAAGAATTTTAAAAATAACCCCCGAAAAATTATCACAACTGAGTAATACGACTCAGCTGGAATCACAACTGAGTGAGGATACTCAGCTGGAAGTGTAGTGCTGTGCGGAATGTGGTGGAAATAACAACTCGTATAAAATAACTCACGCTCAGATGCAAGGTCGGTCAATAACCAAATCAGTTGAGAATGTAAAAATGCAGTTTGAGTGCTGGTTAGAAGGTCAGTTGGATATGCAATAAATAACTGAACAGAAAACACAAACACACAAAGATTTACGTGGTTCGGAGAGAACTCCTACGTCCACGGGGAGTTGTGAGTCCACACAACTTAGTCCAAATTCTTTAGGACTGGAACTACAAAGCTTACGCGGGCTTTGCAACCGTTAAGATAAGTTTGCGGGTACTTATCAACCTTACAGATAAGTTTATGGGTACTTATCAACTTATCTACTCAATTTCTGGAAGAGTATGGTCCTAACAATCCTTTTGAGAGGATGTGTAAAAGGGTGGGTTTTCCAACTACTAGCTCGAACAAAAGAGTGAGCTAGGATCTAGGCTTGAATGAATGAAAACTCAAACTAAGATCAAAAACACCAAGACATAATCTAATACTCTATGAACTCTCAACTAGTGATGTTCTTAGAGATTGATTGTAGTTTAGCTCGTTTGCGATATGAACTCTCAACTGGTGATGTTCGCTCATCTATCTGCTCTTGCACTTGTCTGTCTTCTAAGTCTTGGTGAATGAATGAATGCCTCTATTTATAGGCGGTGAGAATCAACTAGCCGTTGGAAGAGCTATTGATCTCTGTTCTGTGAAAGCGATGGCTTGTCTCTTATCTCTGTAGATTTTCCCGATTTGGCAACTGTGGACTTCTGCTTTCCATCTGAGACAGCCTTGTGTTGGGCCAAATGAGGTAATAACAGAACGTCAAACCTTCACGTGACTTCCTTTTTGAAATTCAAATCTTCAACCTTTGACTTTCAACCTTGCTTAGTCGGTTAAGAAGTTTTGGTCTTCATCTGAGTGGTCTTCAGCTGATGTTCCATCTGATCGATATCTTCATCTGACCTTCTGTCTGAATAGGAACAATTGAACTCTCAGCTGTCTTGAACTTCATGTTGTTGATCTAACAGATTGAGTCTTGTAACTGATGTTCTTGAACGCTTAGTTGTCTTTCTCACATCTGATGTTCTCTTACATCTTCTCCCTTAAACGCTCAGTTGTCTTTTTTACAACTGATGTTCTATCCGAGTGAAGCCATGTTGCCGTCTTCAGCTGGAGACCTGTAAAGATAAAATCTCAACAATGCTCAAACAGCGAGCCTAAATACTAACATTAGGATCTGACAACATCTACTCGGTTGGGGTCAGTTGGTTTTGGAATCAATCAAAACTTTAATAAATTTCCCAACAATTTTCCCCTTTTTGATGATGCCAAAACCCTTACAGATCAAACTGATCTAAACCCTACTGACCTATCTAAAATCTCAGCTGAAATTCTAGACAGTCTATAAGATTAAAACATCAAAGGGTTAGCGCAGTTATAACATGGTATTGAAATAACTTTGCGATTCAGAGCTTGGACAACTAGAGATTGTACATCAAGGTGAATCGGATAACTGATGAAAGTTTTCATTACAACTGATGGTTACAAAAATATGCACACAAAATCAAAATACATCAGTTGCTCAAAAACTTTAACTTGGCTAAAATTTTAGCCCATACTTCCCAAAAATTCTAACAAAAATATCTCTTTTTGCATCTGACTCTTTAGAGATATTAACTCCGTGTTCTTGGCAAACTTTCCTTGCTTCAGCTGCAATCTTCTGTCGGTTGGGATTTCTTGAGTCTGGGAGGAATGGAGGAAGATAGGTAACCTTCTGAGGGACGGGGACGGTGTTCATGTCCAGTTTCGCATCTATCATTGCTCGCCTGAACTGGCTGAACATGCCCGGATCCCCAGAGTGTAGCTCAGTCAGGGCTTCCTTTAAGGCTCTTCTCGCATCCTCAGTTGAGTAAACCTTTCTATAATAAAAATCATTCACAAACTCCTGCTTGACTGATTCCCAATCCTCATTCCATTCAGCTGGCATCCATTTGTCAACATGCCTGAAGCGACTTTGAAGCTTGATCTTCCCAGGCAATCTTTGTTGTTTCAACCGTGCTTCAGCCTTTACTTGATGTTTTTCTATGTGGCGTCGGCTGCGAGAGGCTATATTCCTATCCAAGTTGTTGGTAACCTTGGCAAGCTCCTCCTCGAACTGGATGACTCTTGTAGCTTGGCTGGCAGCGAATTTCTTTATCCAGTCAGGATTCATGTAGTCCTTCTCTGCAACATCCATAGCCTTAGCAGCAGCAATACACTCTTCGGTTGTAATACCGTCGAGTTCCGCATCAAGCTCGGCTGCAATCTCGGCTATGGAGTTGTAGGAAACTCTATACTCCTTTGCCTGTTCCAAGTCCTTCGCCATTTCATCTCCGCCGACATTGGTTGGCTTCATAACGGACTTCTTCTTTGGAGTCTTCTTCGGCTGGGTTTTCTTCAGCTGAGATTTCTTTTCAGCTGGCATTTCTTCTTCAGCCTGAGTCTCTTCTTCCCCAATCACATCTTCCCCCTGCATCTCATCTTCCCCCTTTTTGGCATCAGCAACAAGGCTTGCAACTGAGCCATCTAGAGAAGTGAGTTGCTGTTCAGCTTGTTGAATCCGGTTGAAAAGCTCATCAACTGCGCACTCCACCTCAACCTTCTTCACTATTTCAGTGTCATGGCACTCTTGTTCGGCTTTCCTCAGTGCAGCGAATGTTTCATTGACCTCGATTTGGAAAGCAACAAACTCAGCCCATCTTGATTCAAATCGAGAATCCCATTCTTCATCTTGTGTTAGTTGAGATTTGGCCAGGTTGGAGTCTGAGATAGACTTGAAGATGTTCAGATCTGATCGGATTCCATGAACGGTTGTCTTCAGTGCATTAAGGTCTTGGCTGGTGGATATTGAGAAGTCATCCAGCTTCATCTTCAGCGCTTCATTCTCTTCCTGCAGCTTCTTGTGCTTTTCCTCCTGAGCTTCCATCATCCTCAGCTGATCTTCTTTGTTGAGTTGGATGTTGGCAAGCATCTCCTTTCGCAGTTGGTTGACCCTCTCAGCGATCAGCTCGCAAATTTCATCTGTGGAGGGTGCTGGCTGATCAGCTGGAGCTGGATGGTCAGAAATTGTGGGCTGTTCAACAATGACCATGGCTTGGCGATTTGCCAGGTACTGTTGGAGTTCTTCCTCTTCCTGCTTGGCTGCTGCTGCAGCTGCGTCAAGGTCATCGATGAACTCAGCCGACTTGATTAGCATGTTATCAAGGAAGGCGACACAGTTTTGTTCGGCTGTCTCCCAGGTGTCTCTTCCTTCAGCCTTGCTGATTTTCAGACGACCCGTCAGCAGTGCGAATTTATTGTTGTATGCAACCTCTAGGTTGGTGTAGTTGAAGTAATCCCTTATGCGTGACTCATCGGCCTTCAGCTGGTTCCAGCTGTGTATCCTGATGGTATCTTCCTTCACATACCAGTGACTGAAGATGATGGTGAACTGATACAGCAGCTCGGTTCCAAGCGTGGCAAAAGTAGGCATGTCGCGCGCTTTAAGGAACATCCCGATCAGCTTCTAGAAGTAATAGGCCAACTTGCCTTCATGTTCCAGTGCGACTGCTTGACGGTCAGCCTCTTCGTCGATGGGGGAGGGAGAAAGATTTTCGTAAGGAATTGGTTCAAGAGTTTCTTAAACGTTGGCCAAAGAAGTGGTCTCAACGTTGGCATCGAGCGGAGAGCTCGGAATTTCTGACAGTGTGGGGATGTTGGTATCAAGAGGTTCCTCAACATTGGCCGAAGAGATGGTCACAATGTTGGCATCGAGCGGAGAGCTCAGAATCTCTGGCTGTGTGTCGGTTGGGATAACCTGTTCGGGCTGTACGGCATCAGCTCCTGCCGTGGGGGAGGTTGGAATATCTTCGGTTTCCTCAGATGAAGAAGATGCATCCAAGGAGATAGTCGGCTCATCAGCTGGTTCAGTTTCCATCCCTTCCATCACGTCTCTGTGAGGAACAACCTCGAAGGCAGCCGCGTCAACTGAGTGACTTGACTCAGATGGCTCCTCAGCTGGTGTTTTCTCAGCTGGTGTCTCCTCAGCTGGAGTCTCCTCAGCTGGAGTCTCCTCAGCTGGTATCTCCTCAGCTGGTATGGCAACTGACTTCTTGAGGCGAAGCCTCAACTTCTTCTTAGCTTGTTCTTCCTCTTTCTCCTTCTCCGACTCAGCTCTGTGTCGGCGTGCGGTTGTAGATTTGGAAGTGCGGCCGACAGCTGGAGGCAGCTCCTCAGCTGTATCTTTTTCTTCAGCTGTTTTCATAGCTTCTCTTTTATCCTTGGGAGTGTAAACACTCCTGATCACATCCTGAACTTTCTTAGCTGTTGGGAACAGCATCTGCCTCTTCACATGGATCTCCTCACAGTCTTCCCAGACCATGTTCTGATCCTTTGTTGCGAGAAGGATCAGAGCAGAAATTTTGGCTCCGAAGTTGAGAGTTCCCTTGACACTCAACAACTTCTCTCTAGAGTCAGTTGTGGTTTCGGAGATCTTCTGCTTCTTCAGTGTCAACTGGTGTTCAAAATTACTAAACCAATTGATATCGTGCTTGTGCTTGTGCTCCAAAGCAATCAGCTGCTTGAGCTTCGGTCGGCTGATGTCTCCGAAGACGCTGCTGTATCCAAAGATCACCTTGGATACAACATCGAACAGAAGTCAATGCTCTGGCTTCAACTTCATTCGCTGCATATTACTCCTCAATTTTTCTGGGGTGATGAGAGCACTCTCCAGAAATTAATCAGCTTCTGCATTAGTGATATTCTCAACTGTGTCTGTGGCGGTCAGGTTTGGAGGGATGATAGAGCGTAGCAGATCGGAAACTGGAATGGGAACGGTGACACGGCGGATGGTTCTGGCCGGAACATCTCGCTATCGACAAGAGATTTCTGTAACGAGGCCATCTCTGCTGTCGATTGGAGATTGCAGGTTTAGGTAGAATTCCCCAACATGTTGCCTAAGAAGGTGGGTGGGGAAGAGCGTCACCCAATCCAGCAGGCCGTTCTCCCTGAGAAGATTGGCGAGGGGAGTTAACACCGGCGAGTCCAGTGCTTCATCTGACAAAATCTGCTCGAAGTGAATCTTGGAGAGCATCATATCAAAAGACTCGTCGTATGATGAAGGGACTAGAGAAGGTCCAGAAGATGCCATCTTCTTTCCTTGAGTAGAAGCTTTTTGTGCCATTTAGTGTTCTGTGAAGATTATATATAGAGAGAAAAACTTGCAGAAAATGGTGAGACAAATCAGAGACGAAAATGATCAGTTACTGCAGATAAACACAAATGTAGAAGGTAAGAGATCACTTCCTGATTTTCCGCCCTTTATAGGTTATTGGGTCGTTTGAAATCAACGGCCAGGGTTGAATGGCGCGAATCCATAAACGGCTGAGATTTCGCGACTGTTGACTAGCTTTGACTTGACGTTGAATTCCGAGTTCCAACACCCACGCGTGAGAAGGTGAACTGTTTTATGTGTCAGCCCAGTCGCACTATAAAGTAGGCTATTGATGTTCAGCCATACTTTACATTAAATGCGCTATGATGGCTATTTTAGTCTAACTGACATGCTCAGGAATGTTTGAATTTATCTTATTTAAGACACAAACACCTACAGCCATAAATGATACCTGCCAGCTGATGTTGGGATCAGCTGTGTTCACCTGCCAGCTGATGTCGGAATCAGCTGTGTTCCTGCCAGCTGATGTCGGATTCAGCTGTGTTCCAATGTTGCAGCATACCATCAGCTGACTCGAGTTCGTCTGTTTAGCTGACGTCTGATTTCTTCGGTTGGCGATCTGTATCTGAGAATCCCCCTTCATCTGAGCTTCCCCCTCAGATGGATGTCTATCTCTTCACCTCAGTTGGTTCCTCATCTGATGGATCCAACAATCCAAGGAGATCACATAACATCTTGAACCGCGCTTCGGCTAGAGGTTTGGTGAATATATCGGCTCCCTGAATCTCAGTTGGAATCTTCTCTACTGATACATCCTTCTTCTCAATATGATCTCGGATAAAATGATGTCGGATGTCAATATGCTTTGTCCGAGAATGGTGAACAAGATTCAAAGAGATAGCAATGGCACTTGAGCTATCACAATGAATAGGAACCTGTCCAGTTGCGACTTCATAATCTCTCAGCTGTTGCTTGAGCCACAACACTTGCATGCAACAACTACCGGCAACCATGTACTCTGACTCAGTTGTAGAAGTGGCAATACATGCTTGTTTCTTGGAGAACCATGAGACTAACTTGCTTCCCATGAACTGATAATGTCCCGATGTGGACTTCCTGTCCAACCGATCTCCGGCTAGATCTACATCTGAGTATCCAGTCAGTTGGATATTGTCATCGGTTGGATACCACAACCCAACATTAACAGTGCCCTTCAGATACTTCATGATATTCTTTGCTGCCAACATGTGTGCTTCCCCTGGCTGAACTTGGAACCGAGCACACACTCCAACCGCGTAAGATATGTCTGGCCGACTGGCAGTTAGATATAGCAAAGAACCAATAATCCCTCTATACTTACTGGCATCCACGAGTTTTCCCTCAGATCCGGGTTCAATCTTCCAGTTAGTATTCATCGGGATCCGTGTGGTTTTACTTGACTGCAAATCGAACTTTGAGATGAGCTCCTTTGTATATTTGGACTAATTAATAAAAATCCCTTTTGATGACTGCTTCACCTGTAGCCCAAGAAAATAATTTATCTCACCCATTATCGACATCTCGAATTTCTCCTTCATGAGAGTTGAGAATTTCTTGCACAGCTCCTCTGACTTGGAACCGAATATGATGTCGTCAACATAGATTTGCACAACAAGTATGTCTTCTCCAACTTTTATGGTGAACAGTGTTTTGTCAACTGACCCTCGTTTGAACCCCGAGTTCAGAAGAAAACCACATAGAGTGTCATACTGATGCGTCTTGAATGTCCAACGAATTATGTTCTGACTTCTATATGGAGTGAAGATCATGTGTAGCAGTCATGGAGTGGTGGTGAGTGGGAGAATGACTTTTCCGCTGCTTCAAAATGCGAAAGTCTCGCCAGTTGGGGCAGACCCTGACCACATGTCATACTGCTGCTTCGGTAATCCCTTAACCATCCTGTCGATTCTCCACCGACCCCACATACACACTTTGCATTGCAAAGTGGGTTTTAATCTCCGATGCATAGAATCCAGCTCATCTCATCTGTAAGGTTAGTCCTCCAAGAAACACAAAATACAAGAAATAAAAGAAACATAAATTCAAAGCAGTAATGGTCATACCAGCGACCTTATTTTGGGTTGCCTCCCAATCAGCGCTCTTGTTTATTGTCTTGAGCTCGACGCAATCTTTTCCATCATGCAAAACAAGGATCTAGGAGAAAACATTTCTCCATCTTTGATATGCCTGGATCGTAAATCTTCTTGCCCAACTCCATGTACATCCCAGCACTACCGTATGCATTGGCTCTCCACTCCTCATGTTCTTGTTGCCTTTTCTATTCAACTTCATCTTCTGATAGAGAAGGTGCACCATCATCACCAGGAGTTTCTTGGCTAGGGATTTCCAAAAAGTATGATTCCAGACTTGTTCCCTTAAACTCTTCTTGTTTGGCAGCATTACTGTCAGTAAGGTCATTCAGCAGCTCCTTCTCTGGTATGACCCGCACAGTTCTGTCTGGATATAGCTTATCAACATAGTATTCGGCCAACTCTGTGAAGGTTGTCGGTTGATGAACTCTAGCATCTTTTACAGCATCGGAGATATTGAACCTAAAAGTAGTGTCTCCGAGCATGCAAATCATGATTCCTCCATCCTCATTTATGTAGACTCGAGCAATTTCCATAAATGAACGACCCAATATCAGTCCAGAACCTTTTTGAGTCTCATGTCCCATATCTAGCACATAGAAATCTACTGGGAGTATGGTTTCACCGACCTTCACTTCAACATTCTTCAATAACCCTTTGGGATGGGCATTCCAACGGTTTGCCAACTGTATGACCATTCCGGTTGGCTCGAGGGATCCGAGGTTGAGCTCTTTATACATTGATAGGGGCATCAAATTGATTGATGATCCCAACTCCAGCTTAGCTTGCTCAATTATTTTTCCACCAATAGCACATGAGATAAACAACTCATCCGAATTTTCCGTGAGTACCTCACTCGGTATGACCGCCGCCACACATTCTAACTTCTCATTCCCTTCCATTTTTGCCTTTTTTGAATTTATGGCATTTTGGGGTAGTGGGCGTTTGTGATCATTAGCTTCCTCCAAGATACTCGGACAAGGCGGTGCAGTAGTTGGCAATTTCTGGGTGACCTTTTCTGTATGGGCTGCTCTGACAGATTCATCAGACTCCGGTATGTCTATTCCTGTCAATTCTGCTACAGTGCCTGGCGGTTTGGTCATACCGTCATGCCATTCTTCGAGGTCCTTCTCCTTTTGCATTTTTGCTTCATCAGCTTCCTCGATCAGATTGATCTCTTCTGGTGGAAGTTTCCTTTGATTCTCCACGTCTTTTGCTATAATATCATCCCAACGGAAGATTTCTTGGCTACATTCATCCATTGTTTCAGGTCCGAAGAGTTCGGCATCCTTCATTGACTCTTCCCAAGTTGGTCCTTCTTGTAGTTCTGACTGGTATGAGGGTGTCTGCAGTATGCCCCGTACTGGCTGCAATTGCTGATTCTCCCATCCTCTATGTCGCCATTGGGAATCTGGACTTTCACTCCATTCAACATTGTAAGAGTGAGAGAATGGATCATACTTTTTGTGCTGGTCATCACTTTCTCCCATAGCAAAATCCTCCATTGGTCCATCCCCTAAGAAGAGTTGATAGTCATCAGTTTGATGTCCAGTCATGTTGTATTGGTCATACAGAGGAGCCTTCTTCGGTGTGGTCACAGCTGCTACGAGTTGTTTGATCTCTTTGATCTCCTTCCTCAACTCAATGAGGTTGTCATCCTCCATCTTCTTTGGTGCTTCCAGGTTGCATTCATATGCTCCCGACTCTCTGGCCATACTTTCAAATAGTTGCAACACGTCCTTGGGTGTTTTGTCAAACATCGAACCTCCACATGCCGCAATAACGAGTTTCTCTCGTATTTCTTGAGTCCCAATAGGAAGTGTTCCACCAAATTATTTTCAGGAATTTGATGGTGTGGGCATTCTTCCAACAATCCTTTGAATCGGCCCCAATACTCGTAGAGTGATTCTAGCTCTCCTTGTTTGATGTATTGTATGGTCCTCCTCATACTAAACACTTTGGCTGCTGAGTAATACCGCTCCAAAAATGTTTGCTGCATCTCAGCCCATGTGGTCACACAACCAGCGGACAAGCTGTAGTACCATTTCCTTGCATTTTCTTGTAGTGTGAAAGGAAACAACACCAACCTAATGTATTCTCCCATTGATGTTTGGTTCTCCTCCGTTGAGCATATCATCTCGAAGTCTTGGAGATGTGTGATTGGGTCATCTTCAGGTATGCCATGGAATTTGGACAGCAATTGGATTAGGTCTGGTTTTAGGTCATACCGGCCTTCGATGGTCGGTAAGGTTATACCGCTGGGTTTCAAATTCAGGTCAGCCGGGAATGCCAGCTGACGGATGGTCTGCGGGGCAGCAGCTGCCATCCCGCGTCTCACCGTACCACGTCAAGCAGTAAGCGGATGATAGATTATGAAGAGTAAAATTGTTGCGCGTCACTCCCCGGCAAAGGCGCCAATTTTGACACGCACCCATCGTGTGGTACGATCAAAATACCCGTGTATGCCCCAGACGGACAATACACGCTCCTGAACCCGCTACCGGACTGGCTAGTCTTAGTGGCAAGCTAGGGTCGATCCCACGGAGAGTGAGGAACTACTTTACTCTTCGGTGCACAAATTGAGTTGTCACGGTCTCAACCTGTATATCTGCACAATAAACTAAACGGAAATCAAATATAAAAAAGGGGGTAAGATTTGGGGTAGGTCATGATCATTGTTGATATGTTTATTCGGTCATGGGCATACTGAAGATCCGTCCATGCTTCATACAAACTCAAGGCGTGGCCCAAAGACATTGGGGCGTTTCAAGAGTTCATACTCCACACTTGGGATGGTTGAGTCCCTTGTTGTCGTCTTGGTCCGAAGGTCACGCTTCACCCCGGTCACAAGGCCGTGCTTCACTCCTCCTTAGATAGTAGTCATACCCGATCTCTCCAAGTATGACCCTCACCAACCTTCTCTCCCAAGCTTCCCATGTCCGCACCTACAGAGTAGACATAACTCGCGGGATATTTATTTCCGATACCACGTCCAACCGGTCATCGATATGCCTACGATACACGAGATGAGTCCTTTGGTCGATAACCATGGCTTGATGCCTCGTCACAGTTGATGGGTGATTGTTAGAGAAGCCCAAGACTGAAGAAGGACGCAGTATCCCCTTGTCCATTCCTCACCATCCAGATCTACAGCACCATTGAAGGCGCTGCTCAGCTACTCGGTCATAGGCATACTGAACGTTGCCGTCTGTCATGCCCTGGCCTTTGCTTGTCATGGTACAGCTCTAACCGAGCGGAGATCACCCGCTGGATCAGAACTGCCCATGGATTCTGCTCAGATCTCTCTGGATCCAACCGATGGCACAAATGCCTCGCGAACATTTCACATATCAACACTTAATCATTTTCCCCACCCAAATCTCACCAGGGGAATTACTCACACATAATTAAATACATAAACACTAAATAAAATGAACACATGAATAGAAGAAAATACGAAATATTTGAATAAATACCAAAGGCAAACCGCCTTGAGCTTGTTCTTCACAACGAAATTGAAATAAAAGCAAGTAAATTGTTTGGTACGAAAATGTAAAAGAAAATACTGAACTAAAGTGTATCTTGGAACTGAAAATGAAGTAGAACACGATGGGGAGTAGCCACCTTTTGTCAGCCACACTTGCTGGCTTTATATAGTTGACAGACGTCAGTCTAACCCTAACCCAGCTGTCTGACAGTATCCATGTGACTGACTTTCCATAAATAGATGATCGTGATTGATTTGATTGTTGGGGATGATTGGCTTAATTGATTGAGTTGACTTTATCTTTCTCTTGCTGTTGATATCCCAGATTCGCTGAAACCTTCCATCCTTGGCCCTTCACACGTTTTTCCATAAATAGCCCATATGTGCTGATTGGGACAGTCTGTCATGGCCTTACCAACATGAGTGATCACCTTCCATATTTAGCTTGATCCTTGATTGATCTGATTGGTGATTGGCCATCAATTATTGATTGATTAAGTTGACTCCACGTTTTTCCAAATCCTTCCATTGTTAGGACTCGCCAGAATCTCCTTAATATCTCCTTCACGCGTCTTTCCATATTTGGCTCTTGCTGCTAACTGCTGCTGTCCAGCATGGTCATATTGACTGCATCATTCGGTTAGCCTCGCACCAGGTGGTACACTTTGGAAATCATCGCTGCTCAGATGCAACTTGGGCTGATTTGTCTCAGTAATGCCCATTTCGCTCATATTTCGTCCATATGCTCATTTCCGAGCTTCCACCTCCAAAATATCTATTTTCTCCCTTATACGACTCATACAAACACAAAAGAAAAGAAAAATGGGGCCAAAAAGACCCAAAAGTCGAAGACGTATCACATACCAAGCCCTGGGTGCTTGCTTTAAGCCATAGATAGCTTTCTTCAACTTATACACTCTTCCATCTCCAGTCTCAAAACCGGGAGGCTGTTCAACATATACATCTTCTTTAATGTCACCGTTGAGGAATGCACACTTCACATCCATCTGATAGACCTTGAATTTGTGAAATGCAGCATAGGCTAGAAATATTCGGATGGCTTCCAGCCTTGCAACTGGCGCGAAGGAGTCCTCGAAGTCAATTCCTTCTTGTTGGCAATATCCCTGAGCTACCAACCTTGCCTTATTCCTCACGATGAATCCAATGGCGTCTCTCATGTTCTTGAAAATCCACTTTAATCCAATAACTTTAACACCATTTAGTCTTTCTACCAACTCCCATACACAGTTGCGTAGAAATTCATTCAGTTCTTCTTGCATGGCTGTTGTCCAATGAATACAGTTGAGAGCTTCCACAATATTCTTCGGTTCTGGCACATCATGAAATCATGGCAACATCTCCTGCCTGTTCGAACTCCTCAAGAACTGCCAACTCCTCAGCATATTGGGCGTAAGTGTTGGAATCTTTCTCAGCTGAGTCTAGATTTGCAACTCTGCTTCTAGTACTCACACCTTTGGCTGGATCTTCAATGATGTTGTCCTTGAAATGATCTTCATACCACCTCTTGTTGCGTTTTCCTTCTTCTTCCAACAGTGGTTGTTCCATGATTTCAACTGATGGGATAACCTGAGCTGTGGTAGATGCTGGGATCTTCAGAACTGGTGATTTATCAGTTGTTGATTCTGGATCCTCAACATGGATATTATCTCGAACCGTGCTCGGTTGGGCTTCCGATGCTGATGCAGTTGGAGTGACATCAACTGAAGTTCCCCCTTGAGAAGAGCTGGGGTCCTCACATTCATCATCAGAGGAACAAGAATCATCATCCTCGGTTGCCCATACCAATGGTTTAGCTAGATTCTTCTGCCTTTGAACTTGTTCCCTGCACTCAAAACTAACATGAGGTGTTATCTCCACAACACGAGAGCTGTTCTTGAAAACTCTATAAGCCTTGATCCGAGCAGCATATCCAAGAAATATGCCTTTCGAAGCCTTGGCATCAAAAGTTTTCAACTGAGTCTTCCCATTGTTGTGAATATAACACTTAGAACCAAAAATGCGAAAATATGAAATATCTGGCTTCCTGCGTCTCCATAGCTCATATGGAGTCTTTCCCAACCGCTTGGTTAGAAGAGGCCGGTTCTGGGTGTAGCAAGCTGTGTTGATTGCCTCAGCCCAAAATCTCTTTGGCAGAGCTGAGCTTGTCAACATGGATGTTGCAGCATCCTTCAGCGTTTGGTTCCTTCGCTCGGCTACTCCATTCTGTTGTGGAGTACGCATAGCCGATGTTTGATGAGTGATTCCGTGCTTCTCGCAGTATTCTATGATGGTTTCATTTAGGAACTCGGTTCCCCGGTCTGATCGGATAGAAATGATTTTCATCTCTTGTTGGTTCGATATCCGATCCATCAGCTTGGGTAGCTCATCTCGGGTTTCACTCTTGTGACGCATGAAAATGGTCCACGTGTACCTGGAGAAATCATCAGTAACAATAAGTGTATACTCGTTACCATTCATGCTCTTTGGTGTAACAGGCCCGAAGAGATCCATATGGATCAGCTGTAATACTCGGTCGGTTGAGGAAATCGTTTTCAACCGAAAGGAGGATCTAGCGAGCTTTCCCAACTGACATGCACTGCAGATATGTGTTATTGAAAACACTCGGTTAGGAATACCCTTTGCATGTTCCTGTCTCGCAAGTCGGTTCATTGTCTTGAAATTCAGATGGTTGAGCCTTTTGTGCCACAGCCAGCTCACATCTGAACTGCTCTTCGATAACAGACAGGTTTCAGGAGGACTACTTTTCCAATCTGCATAGTAGACATTCCCGGTTGGGGATCGATTTCCCAACAATATGACTTGCTTTGTTTCAACATTTTTAACCTTGCAGCCCTGCGCATCAAACTTGACAGAAAAACCATTATCACAGAATTGGCTGATGGAGAGCAAGTTATGCTTCAATCCATCAACATATGAAACATTAGAAATGGATACATGATTGGTTTCAAGGGTACCGTAGCCTTTGGTGTGACCTTTTGAGTTGTCACCAAAGGTAACTGATGGTCCTTCTTTCTCCACGAAACTTCCAAGCAAATCCTTCAGATTTGTCATGTGTTTCGAGCATCCACTATCCATCACCCACATGGTATGTGATGCTTTATTCTTCCTCAGTTGTTCCTCCTGCTCCTGCACAGAGAAACACGCTTAGGTCCCCAATTTTAGTTGGGTCCTGGAGGGTTAGAACCAGTTCCCCCTTGAACTGTGAGTCGTTTTTCCCTGTAGATTCAGATAGATTTATCATTCCAAATTACTTTTCCATCTCCATCAACTTTAATAACACCTCGGTTATCCTTAGGCTTGTTATTATTATTGATGTTCTAATTCTTGGGAGGAGATTGATTTCTCCCATTGTGGGCTCTAGAAGGAGAGGCGTTCCCCCTGTTTTGTTGATGTTTCTGACCCATTCGATTTTGCCTATGAGGTCGGACGCCAGTTTGGAATCTGTGTGGCTGAGTCTGATTCCATTTTCTTGACTGTCGACTCCAGCTGTTCATGCCCGGCTGTTGATTCATGTTGTGGCATGAATATTCGCAGCTGTTGGAATTGTTCCACATAGGTTGACTCTGATGGAACCTCTGGTTGTTCTGATGATGGAACTGATGTTGATTTTGATGGTTGAATCCCTGTTGGTTCGGTTGATTCCATCTCTTCTGAGGTCGGTTCTGAGGTCGGTTCAGAGGTCGGTTCAGAGGTCGGTTCTGATTGTATCTCCAACGTCTCTGATTCCTCTTCTGAGTCCTGGAACATTCTCCCTCGGTTGTTGTCCCAACCGATGAATTCTTCAGTTCTCCAATCACAGCTCCTTTTCCATTCTCAGCTGCAGTTTCCTTGGCAGGTTGTGCTTGCTGTGACGTGGAGGTTGGATTAAGTTGGGGAGTTGCATACTCAACCGGATCTGGTTTGGCAATCGTGACCTCCACAGCTTTGACAAAGGTTGCGGGTGGAATTCCAGAGTCCTTGACCATGTCGTAACTGAGTCCAGACACGTCATCCATTTGTCTTTGGTAACTGATGAGATTCTCGATGATTTTAGATGATTGATATAGCTTTATCAGGTTGTCCTTCTCAGTTTGCAAATCCTTGAGGAGAACAGCTATATGCTCGGTCTGTGCATCTGACTTCTTCATCAGCTGGTCGATTTGTGCCTCTTGTTTGTTCAACTGCTCTTGCTGCTCCTTGATCTGCTCCTTCAACTCCTCATCGGTTGGAGCTTTAGTCTGGTTGGCCTCATACAGTTGACTTTTGAGATTGTCAATCTCTTCGGTTTGTCTTTTAACCAGATTGTCCTTTTCTTGAAGTCTGGCAAAGGATTCTTCAAGTCTGGCATACTGTTCTTGAAGACTCTTAAACTCAACCGATTGTTGATGCAGTTCCTCACTGAGTTCTAGGAAGTCACCCCAAGAGGGTTCCAACTCTTCCTCTACTGTTTCCTACATGTTAGTAGCAATAGAAGAATTTAAATTAATTGAACTAGAATGTACCTCAACATCATCCTGGTCAGTTCTAAGTGCCATGAGACATTGATCCTGTCCGATAGCGTTGTTGGTGGAAGTTAGCTCGTCCTCATCTTCAGTGTCGGTGAAGATGTCCATGTCGTCAGCTGCTTCTTCTGCAACCATGGCCTTGTTCTTTGCATTTTGCTTGGCCCTCAACGCTTCTCTATCTTTCTTCGAAAGATCTGGACAATCAGCTTTGAAATGTCCCTCTTTGCCGCATTCAAAGCAACTGTTGGTTACAGGCTTTGAGTTTTCTCGAGTTCGGTTGGATTTGTAGAACCGCTTATATTTTCCGAACCGAGTATCCATGTCAGCTAGCTTATTTGACAGGGCGGTTATACTCTGTTGCAGCTCTTCTCTGCTTGGCTCCTTCGAAGCTGTGTCCGTAGATCTTGTTGCCCTTGATGTTCGCGGCTTGGAATAGTCAGCTCGAAGCGCTACTATCTTTGTTCCTGAACAAACATCTTCAAGTCGACTCGTCTGCCCCGAGGACTGAGTTGATCTTCGTCGATTCACCTTGTACTCGTTTCCTTTCAGAATTGAGAACAGTCTGTCAGTTCCCATTTCACCAAGATCAGCTCGGCTTTCATGAATGTTGGTGAAGGTGTCCCACTCAGCTGGTAGAGCTTGTAATACTTTGAGATTGATCTCTCTCAGAGTATATTTTCCTCGTCAGATAGATTGAATCTTTCTGATGATATCCATGAACCGAAGCTCCAGCTGATCAATGGTTTCATCAGTTCTTAGACAGAAGTTGTCAAAATCTTGACAAGCATGAGAGTACTTGTTCTCCTTGGTTTCATCACTCCCCTCGCTAAGAGATGCCAAAATATCCCACATCTCCTTAGCTGTGTTGCACTCTTCTATCCATGGAAGATAGTCTTGTCCAACTGTGGACATGATAGTGCTCTGAGCCCAGATATCTAGCTGGCTCACTTTCGCTTCCTCAGGAGTGAAGTCTTCTGGCTTTTTCTCAACCATCACCTCAGTTGCATCCCCATCATTGGGATTTGTAGGAGTACGAGTAACTTTTTCCATGATGGTGATCGGTCCGGATGAAATCACTTGTTGCATTCGATGATGCTTGGACAGTAGGATCTTCTTCATCCGAGTCTTCCAGGATGTATAGTTCACAACCGAGAACATGACAACAATCTTGTCTTTAACATCCATCTGCACACAATAAATAGAAAACAGATGCAAGCAGATATGCACTAGCGTGAAAAAAGATCTATTCAGTTGACCACTGAAGAAAACACCTCGATTCACACCTCGTGAAACAGAGTCAGCAGTCTTTTGAACCATTGCTCTGATACCACTTGATGGTCCCGATACGAGTTCTGGTATACACCAGAACTCGTAACCAGAACTCGTATCGGGACCATCAGAAATGATCGAGAGAGACAGTGTCTTTGCATGAGAGAGTGAAAGATTTCTGAGAGTAAAAATGAATTAATAGAGTTTTAGTTGCACCTGGTGATCAGAAATGCGATATAAATTTCGCCGGAAGAAAAAGTTAGCCGGTGCAATTTAACCCTACTTTTTCAATAAACTCTCAAACGATTTAAAACTCACCATGACTTTTTCTTGACATCGGAAAACTCTCTACTTCGTCTCAAACTTCACCAAATAATTCAAGAAATCCAGAAATCAAACTTTTAGATTAAAATTCCGAGCAACGAAGAAAAAGTCAGAATTTATTATTCATATTAGGGTTTTCTGGACCTTCAACTGAATTTTCTCTCAAACGATCTCTGACGACTCTCAAACCTATCTAAAAGCTTCTAAAATCATTTCTAGACTCAAAAGACACTAATTAGATGAAATTCAGAAAAGTTTGATAAATAGCAAAAACTCGGGAAAAGTTACTATTCATTCAAAAACAAAACTTCTCAAATTTTTCTGAAATTCACACTCAAACTCAAACTAATATAATCATGCTCAATCAATGCATCACACAATCAATTCGGATAACCGAAACAATAAAACTCACGTAAAGGTATTCATGGGCATTTTAGTAATTTTACGAGAAAATTTCTTTTCTAGGAAATTTTTACCATACAAAGGCACATAAGCTCAATTAAAGACGAACTTTAAGACTTATAAAAGATCGGGGTATTATACATGGTGACAGTAAAGGGGTGTGAGTGTCGAGACCCTATAACCGAGAGATGTGCCCACGCAGTAACTATTAAAGTGCCTGGGATCCAACCGCACACACACCCACACCGAACCAAGTCAAGGCTAACCCAAGCAAACCCACTCTATTTGATACTTTCGTGTTTTATTTCAGTTTTGTTTATTGTTGATGTTAAGAGAACCTTCAAACCAAACCCAAATACTGTCTAGTGACACCGAGATCATCACGGCCTACCTCCCTTAGGTTCGACCCTGTATAGTTGCCCTAGCTGTTCCTAGTGGAGGTCATCAAGAAATACAAATAGTATTTTGACGCGTCTGGGTTCCCAACGACAAATTCAAGCGCCGTCAGGCGTTCTTCACCTAGTTATTGATTGGGTACTTGGAGTTTGGAAAACTCCGCCTTTTTATCCTTGCCAAGCCCATAGTAGGTCTACAGACAATGTCATCCATTAACTTCCAATTAGGTCATTGTTTACTTGTCTTGCCCAAGTGTTCATGTCCTCCTTAGCCAAACATTTGTCTATCGGTCTAGGTATCATCACTCACCAAATTTTCCTGCATGGTTAGGGCGATACAACAAAAAGAACTACACAAGCAAACAAAAGACAAAACTACTAGAGACACAACTCCTCGGAAATGGCGCCAATTTTGACCTGACCGTCGTTTGAGTCACGTGCAAAATACATTTATATTTTTCCTATGCCCACAGGTAAAAAGAGTTAGCGGCAAGTATAGGGTCAATCCCACGAGGAGTTGGTGTAACTTTTCTTGGTCAGGGTGTCACTAAAAGGTTTAGGCTCTGCACAGACACATCTTGGTCAAACAGGAAAATAAAAGTCAAACTAAAACATAAATAAAAGATAAAGACAAACCTGAGTTTAGGTGTTGAGTTAATCTACACAAATAAGACGTCTTCATCGATGCAAGGATATATGGTGTGTATGCGTGTCAGTGGTTATAGGCTAAATCTATGCAGGGTTCCCATTGTCACGTCGCCACGTATGCTACATAGCCTGCCTAGCTCCATCCTTATGTTTAAGTCTTGACAGAGACACCCTAGCCAATCTTCCTGCTTGCCTAAAATTCCCCGACATTCTACCTCTATAGAGCGCATGTTGGTCAAGAAGCATTTGATTCTAGATGGGCCCACTCCGGTGCAGGTGAGATAACGAGGATCTTTGTCCGACATTCACCAGCATTGACACATCTTTGAAGGTCTAAGCTAAGACATACAACTCATCCTTGCCGCTCTCAAGGAATGTAAGGCAAGACCGACCAGCACTTGATAACCCTCCTGCAATGTAGGAATCCGTATGTGCCCAGGGCTCGTTGGCCTTCCGAGTTACCCGTAGCCACCGAACTTCTTTGAAATCATTGCCAAATTCCTCGGGAACACAAATATATACAACTTTCCCCTTTGCCCAAATCAATATCCAGATTTAATGCTTATGCAGCATCGTCTTGCCCAAGCACAGATTCGTATAACTACCTAGGTATAAAGTAAAGAACAAAAATAGAAAAAACGGAATATAAAAAGTACTTGAATTAAAATAAATCCGAACGACACCAACATCGTCATAAACAAAGTACAAAGATCGTTTGCCCCTGAAGAGGCAAACTCTAGAAAACTATAAAGTAAACCCTAAGCTAAGTATTACAAGAGCAAAAGATTGAACGATAATAATAGATAATGAGATACATCTGGTTTGCTATCTAGGAGTATTTATAGATGTGACATTCATGGAACTTGGAGGCTAAGCCCATTAGGTAAGTCGGTTAGCAGCTAGGGTTAGGCGAGCTGTCTGTCAGCTGTCTTTTAGCAGCTTTTGTTGACCAAGATACTTTTCTTATTTAGCATAATTGATTTGGACAAATCTTCATTGATATGGAAGGAAATAATTCCTTCCTTATCGGCTACTTGAATAAGATTGATCTCTTACTTGCTCCCCACTCTCCTCTTTGGTTGATCTCTTTCTTGTTCTGCACTCTTCTCTCGTAAATGCTTGACTTCATATGCCTCCGTGCCCAAGACGTGCACTTCTTCTTCTTTGCTCTGCCTTGCGCCTTGCCTTCTTCACTTATCTTATTGTCCAATGGCCAGATCCTGCGTGGTACTCGATTTTGTCAGGTTGTGAAGCGGAACAACTTTAGTGTTGAATGTGCGCTTCTTTGCCAAAACTGCAAGCTCCATTTCCTTGCCCAAAGTGCATTGTATCTATGCCTAGACCTTTCTCGCAGAATATGGTCATATATTGCCCTTTTCTGCTTTATTTCCTTATTGTTTGCCCTATTCATCCCTACCTTCACAATGTGTCCTCCCAGACACTAAGACATACAAAAAGACACAAAACGACTCGATCTAGACCTATAATAAGACTCGAAAAAAGCCCAAAATTTGGGCTCGTCATACCCACACACTTGAATCATGCTTGCCCAAAAGCATGTAAGTACAACTTGCCTGAAAAGAAAGAAAGAAAAGACTCAAGACAAAAGTCAAAATCAGCATAAAAGAATAATGGGTCATATTAGGCAAGATAAAACTCAGTGAAAATAAGCAGGAAATTAATTCAAACAATTCATGCATTAACCATCAGATAAATCAAGATTGAACAAATGAGCATTAAGGGTTCTCCTTCACAATGTGTCCTCCTAGACACTAAAGACACACAAAAGGATACAAAATGACTCGATCTAGACCTATAACAAGACTCGAAAAGAGCACAAAGTTTGGGTTCGTCAATTGGTACATTCGAAACTGACTTAGTGACTATTAAAAATATTTCCTTGCTCGTTGGATTGAAGTATCACTTGCTCTCCATAGGCCAACTCTGTGATATTGGTTTTTATAGTGAAGTTTGATGCACAGGGTTGCAGGGTAAAAGATGTCAAGACCAAGAAAATTCTCTTATTTGGTAGACGATTTTCATTAGGTGGGTTATACTACACAGACTGGTCAAGCAGTTCACCAGAGACGTGTCTTGTATCCAAAACCAGCTAGGAGATAAGCTGGCTGTGGCACAAAAGACTTAACCACCTCAACCTCAAAACCATGAACAAGTTAGCTCGCCAACAACATGCAGATGGAATACTAGACTTGAAGTATAGTCCGACGCATCTGTGCAGTGCATGTCAACTTGGAAAATTGGCTAGAGCATCATTCCGTCTTAAGTTGACGCCCTCCACGCATCGTGTTATGTAATTGATCCATATGGATTTTTTTGGGACCAGGAGAGGTTCGCCTCATGCTCCTTGAGGGCGGCAAATCTCAGGTTGAACTTAGGCGGAGTCGAATAAAGTACGCTGACGTAGGTGAAAGGTCGGAGCGGGATCCTCGTCATAGTGTCGGAATGGGTTCGTCTAGTGCCCAAAGATGTTTGTTTCAATCTTTTCTCCTTGAGAAATGCTCGGGGGTGAGTTGGGTAAGTTAGAAAACCTGGGGTGGGAATGCCACGCAGTATTCACAAGTAAGGATGAGCTGGGCAGATCGTGGTTGTAGGTGTGACAACGTGACAGTAGGACTACAACGTGGTTTGCCTATAACCGTTGACATACATACGTAGCGAATATCCATGCACCTATGATCGAGTTACACTTATTCACATTGAATCGAATCTAAATCCAGATTGCCCTTTATTACTAATAGTTTGCTTGTTTAGTTTTAGAAATTTCTTTTCTTTGTTTTGCCCAAGGCGATAGTAGAAATAGACCAAACCAAAATTGTGACAGGATACTTTCATGAGAATATTGCATCAATTGCTCGTGGGATCGACCCTTACTTACCGACTAGCTGATCCTAGGAAGTGTGCAAGAAAAATACAAATTGTATTTTGCCGCAGCTAAACGACGGTCGTGTCATATCCAGAGGTGTTCATCCAATAGCATATCAAGATGAAGTACTGCAACCCCACGTCACCAGAACAGGGCGTTAGTAACCTATCCATCAGGAGTCCCGATCGGACCTGGACATTCACTCCTGGGACAGTCATGTACAAGGCCTTTCTTGACCACAAGCTCGTCTCAGTTGAGCTTCTTTCCGCTAGAGTTCACTCATCTGCCATTGCAGAAGGTCTAGGAGTCAACAAGTTTTGCTCATAACTTGAGCGGGTGTTGAAGGAAGGGGCAATTTCCCCCTTCTGGCAAATCAAACCCCGAATGCCTCCTGGGACATTCACTCCTAAGACAGTCATGTACAAGGCCTTTCTTGACCACAAGCTTGTCTCAGTTGAGCTTCTTTCCGCTAGAGTTGACTCATTTGCCATCGCAGAAGGTCTAGGAGTCAACAAGTTTCGCTCATAACTTGAGCGGGTGTTGAAGGAAGGGGCGATTTCCCCCTTCTGGCAAATCAAACCCGAATGCCTCCTGCGAAGCTTCTCCCTCCTCTTCTTTTTGGTGATGCCAAAAAGGGGGAAAAAGTTGGCTAACTCTCCTTTAGAGTTCTGCTGTGACAGTACTTTCGGAGAACTGCGGCAGGAATGGAGATCGTGAAGGCTAAAGAAGAGTGCTGATAGGTGGTCAGTTGCCTCGTCCTATTGCTCAATGCATTCAATCAAAACTGACCTCAACCACCAGCCTTTAAGAAGTTTTGAAAAAGGAAGAGAAGATGAAGATGAAGACCCTAGAGTAGGTTAGAATGTTAGCGCTATTGTATTTTTCAACTTTGTAGTTTTTAGAAACTTAGTTGTAATAGGTACTCAGTTGTAACTGTAATCACTCCACAACTTGTTATCTATAATGACAAGTTGCTGGTTTTAAAAGATCTTCAGTTATTAACTTCATTTGATGACTACTATCTTGTTGTCAAGTTTGGAGTTAATTAATATATTCATCTTGTGCTAACCCTTTTCCTCTTATAGGCTAGAACTCAGTTCGTCTTTAAGTTATATGATATCAGTTTTGTGGTATCAGTTAGGAATGGTAGGTGGTGTCAGTTTAGAGTTTTGACATCATCAAAAAGGGGGAAATTGTTGCCAAAATTAGTAAAGGTTTTGATTTACCCCAAAACCCAACTGACCCCAACCGAGTATATAAAAGCTATCGGTCTGAACTTAGCTAGAGTTCATTGTTTAAGCGTAGTGATTTTTATCTTTACAGGATTCGAGCAAAAGAAGTCAGCCAGACTGAAGCATAGAGTTCATGAGGAACTTGGTCAGCTAAACCACAACTCAGTTGACTCCATAACTGAAAACCGTGCAGCTCAAGCATGAAGAGAAGTTATGTTGATGTCAGACGTCACAAAGTTGAGAAGAGAAGACTTTGAAGACGTTGAAGACAGAAGAGTCGAAGTCCAAATTCAAATCTACTCGGAAGCACAAGACAACGTGGAAACTTACTACATATAGGCCAACCACAAAGATGCTCATAAAGTGAAGGTCGCAATTACCATTTTAGAAAAGTTTGCAGAGGAGCAGGTGGAGTGCCATGCTTTCGGCAGAGATCAAACGACTCTTTCTAACGGCTAATTAAATCTCCCTCTCTATAAATAGAGGACTCTCCATTAATGAAAGGAGAGAGAGAATATAGGAGAGAGAGAATATAGAAGAAATAACAAGAGAGATTAGAAGAGAGAAAAAAATACGTGCAAAGCAGCAGACGCCCAATTCAAGCAGAATTTCTCTCTCCAGAGAAAGACCAATCAAGTCGAAGAATCAGTAGAAGTTGAGTGTCCACACCTCCTTCTGTTCTTTCATCTAGCCTCTCAAAAAGCCTTTTCCTTGATCGAGTCTGGAATCTAGGTTCTTGTATGGTTCTAAGCAAACTCTCCCCTAAAAGATCTAGTCTCTAAGCCTTAGGAAGAAGTCTCCACTTCTCTCAGTGTAGAAGGTTTCATAGTTGGAAAAACCCCCAACTCCAAAACCCCAGGTTTGTCTTTGAACCCGAAATCAAAGACATTAGGTCCCTTAGAACCCATAATCTAAGAATAGGTCCCTTAGAACCCGCAATCTAAGAATAGGTCCCTTAGAACCCGCAATCTAAGATCAGACTCTACACTGCCCGCAAAAGTGTTGTAAGGTTTGGTTCGAACCCGTAATCGAACTGGTTAGGTTGCTTGGTACCCGCAAACCAAGTGGAACGTTTGATAAGCACGCATAAGCTTATCTAGTGGATTACTTCCCCGAAAAGGAAGTCGTGGACATAGGAGGTCAATCTCTGAACCACGTAAAAATACTGTGTCATTTACTTTTAGTATTTTATATTTCAGTTATCTAACCAACTGAGTCTGCATACAAACTACATTTCTACAAACTGCACTAAGATTTGAGAACTTAACTGATGGTCCCGATACGAGTTCTGGTGTATGAGGGGGGGGAATACACTAGATAAGACTTTTTAAATAACCCCCTAAAAATAACGCAACCGAGTAATGCAACTCAGTTGGAACCACAACCGAGTAAGAAACACTCGGTTGGAAGTGAAGTGTTGTGCTGAATGTGGTGGAAAATAACACGTATAAAATCAACACACGCTCTTATGCACGGTTGGTCAAAAACCAAAACAGTTGAGAAAGAATGCAGTTTGTATGCAGGTTAGATAGTCAGTTGAATATGCAATAAGATAACTGAAAATAAACACAACACACAAAGATTTAACGTGGTTCGGAGAGAACTCCTACATCCACGGGGAGTTGTGAGTCCACACAACTCAGTCCAAGTTCTTCTGGACAAACCACAAAGCTTACGCGGGCTTTGCAACCGTTGAGATAAGTTTATGGGTACTTATCAACCTTACAGTTTAGTTTTCGGGTACTAAACAACCTATCTACTCAGTTACGGGAAGAGTAGGGTCCTAAAACCTTTTCAGGTGAAAGAAAGGATGGGGTTCTAACTAAATAGCTCGAACAGGAAGTGAGCTAAGATCTAACACTCTACGAACTCTCACGAGGTGATGTTCTCAAGGTTGGATCTAAAGACACTCAGACAGAATCTAACACTCTAGAACTCTCAACTAATGATGTTCTAAGAGAATGAATCTAGTTCAGCTCGAGTAAGAATTTAGTTCTTTCTTTCGCTCTTGGGAATTGTCTGTCTCGTCTCGTGTGTGTCTTGTAATCTTGGTGAGCGAATGAAGGCCTCTATTTATAGGCGGAGAGAATCAACTAGCCGTTGGAAGAGTTGTTGATCTCTGTTCTTTGAAAGCGATGGCTTGTCTCTCATCTCTGCAGACTTTCTGGATTTGGCAACTGCATGCTGCTGCTTTCCATCTGAGACAACCTTGTGTTGGGCCAAATGAGGTAATGACAGAGAGTCAAACCTTCACGTGACTTCCTTATTTGAAATTCAAATATTAACCTTTGACCTCTAACATTTGATAGTTGGTTGAGTCGTATCTGATTGGTATTCAGCTGATGTTCTATCTGAACATGTGAACTTTCAGCTGACTTTGAACTTCAAACTGTTGATCTTCTTGGTTCAGGTCCTACAACTGATGTTCTGAAACTGAACGCTCAGTTGTCTTCCTTGTATCCGCTCGGATGACTTTCTTTCATCTGATGTTCTCTTCCCCTATCTACATCTCATCTGATGAACGCTCACTCGTCTTCCTTACAACTGATGTTCAATTGCAACTTCTCTTGAACATAACTTCCCCCTTTTCAATGCTTAGATGACTTTTGCATCTTCCACTTTGAATGCTCATCTTATGAACGCTCAGTTGTCTTCCTCACAACTGATGTTCTATCCGAGTGAGGCCTTGTTGCCGTCTTCAGCTGGAGTCCTGTAAAGATAAAATCTTAACACTGCTCAAACAGCGAGCCTAACTACTAACATTAGGATTTGGCAACATCTACTCGGTTGGGGTCAGTTGGTTTTGGAATCAATCAAAACTTTTAATAAATTTCCCAAAAATTTCCCCCTTTTTGATGATACCAAAACCCCTTATAAGAATTCTAAAACCCTTACAGATCACAACTGATCTAAATCTAACTGACTTATCTAAAATCTCAGCTGAAATTCTAGATTGTCTATAAGATGAAAACATCAAAGGGTTAGCACAGTTATAACAAGGTATTGAAATAACTTTGAGATTCAGAGCTTGGACAATGAGAGATTGTTCATCAAGGTGAATCTTATAACTGAATAGTTTTCATTACAACTGATTGTTACAAAGATAAGCACAAAAACCAAAAATTACATAAGTTGTTCAAAAACTATCTGAGCTAAAATTGAAGCCCATACTTACTGAAAATCCTAACAAAAATTTCTCTCTTAGCAGCTGACTCCTTTGAGATATCAACTCCGTGCTCCTTGAAAACTTGTCTCGCTTCGGCTGCAATCTTTGTCCTGTTGGGGGTTCGGGAGTCTGGAAGGAAGGGAGGCTTATAAGTAACCTTCTGAGGGACGGGGACAGTGTTCAGATCCAGTTTTGCTTCAATCATCGCACGCCTGAACTAGTTGAACATCCCTGGGTCCCCAGTGTGCAGCTCGGTTAACGCTTCTTTGAAAGCTTTCCTTCCATCCTCAGTTGCGTAAACCTTTCTGTAGTAGAAGTCGTTTATGAACTCTTGTTTAAAAGACTCCCAATCCTTGTTCCATTCAGCTGGCATCCATTTGTCGACATGCCTAAACCGACTTTGAAGCTTGGTCTTCCCTGGCAACCTCTGATGTCTTGGCCGAGCTTCAGCCTTGACTTGATGTTTATCGATTCGGCGATGGCTGCGGGAGGCAATGTCTCGATCCAAGTTCTTGGTCATCTTGTCCAGATCTTCTTCAAATTGGTTGACCCTTCGAGCTTGGCTGGCAGCGAACTTCCTGATCCAGCTCGGATTCATATAGTCCTTTTCAGCAATATCCATAGCCTCGGCAGCTGCGATACACTCTTTGGTTGTGATACCGTCGAGTTTCGAATCAAGTTCGGCTGCGATCTCGGCTATGGAGTTGTACGAAACTCCAAACTTCTCCGCCAGCTCCAAGTCTTTTGTCATTTCAGCTCCACTGACTTCGGTTGACTTGGGAGCGGCCTTCTTCATCTTCTTCCTCAGCTGAGATTTTGCTGCAGCTGGCATTTCTTCCTCGGCTTGGGTCTCTTCTTTTTCCTGCATCTCAACATCCGTCACTTTATCTTCCCCCTTTTTGGCATCAGCAACAAGGCTTGCTACTGAACCATCCAGAGAGGTGAGCTGCTGTTCGGTTTGTTGAATGCGGTTGAAGAGTTCATCGACCGCGCACTCGATTTCCACCTTTTTCGCCAGTTCGGAGTCCTGGCGCTCTTGTTCGGCTTTCTTTAATGCAGAGAGGTTTTCAATGACCTCAGTTTGAAAAGCCACGAACTCAGCCCATCGCGACTCGAACCTAGACTCTCATTCTGCATCATGTGTCTGTTGGGATTTGGCGAGGTTGGAGTCACACAAGGATTTGAAGACGTTCAGCTCAGACTTCATTCCCAGAAGAGTGGACTTCAGATCCGAAATGTCTTGGCTGGTGGAGGAGGAGATTTCATCCAGCTTTGTCTTTATCACAACATTCTCCTCCACCAGCTGCTTGTTCTTCTCATCTCGTGCTTCCAACATCCTCAGTTGATCGACTTTGTGTTGCTGGAAGTTGGCAAGCAGTTCGGTCCTCAGCTGGTTCACCCTCTCAGCTATCAGCTCACAGATTTCTTCAGAGGAGAAAGCTGGCTGATCAGCTGGAGGGGCTTGTTCAATCAGAGCTAGAGGCTCGACTGTGACCATGGCTTATCGGTTGGCCAGGTACAGTTTTAGTTCTTCTTCTTCATCCTTCGTTGCTGCGGCGGCTGCATCCATATGATCTAGAAATTCAACTGACTTGACGAGCATGTTGTCAAGAAAATCAACGCAGTCTTGTCCAGCTGTTTCTCTTGTATCAGTGCCTTCAGCCTTGCTGAGGTCCAGACGACGCGTCAGCAGGGCCACCTTGTTGTTGTACGCTGCTTCCAGGTTGGCGTAGTTAAAGTAGTCATGGATGCGGGACTCATCCGCCTTCAGTCTGTCCCAGCTGTGCACCCTGATTGTGTCTTCCTTCACGTACCAGTGACTGAAGATCAGGTTGAACTGGTACAACAACTCAGTGCCAAGAGTTGCGAAGATGGGCATGTCACGAGCTTCTGGGAACATCCCAATCAACTTTTGGAAACAATAGGCCACCTTGCCTTCGTGTTCCAACGCGACTGCCTGGCGGTCAGCTTCATTGTCTATCGAGGAGGGGGATAGATCATATGGTAGCGGTTCAAATGTTTCATCAATGTTGGCCAAAGAATCAGTCACAACATCGGCATCGAGCTGGGAGCTCAGAATATCAGATTCAGTTGGGAGGGAGGTTTCAAAAGGTTCCTCAACATTGGCCGAAGGAGCGGTCACAATGTTGGCATCGAGCAATAAGCTCGGAACATTTGGCTGTGGGTCGGTTGAGAGAACAAGAGGCTCTGGAGGCGGTACGGCATCAACTCCTGCCGTGGGGGAGGTTGGAGCGTGTTCAGTTTCCTCAGAAGAGGAAGATGCATCCGACGTCACGTCTGTCTCCATCCCTTCCGTCTCATCAGCTCCGGTGGCGCGAGGGACGATCTCGAAAGTGGCGGCCTCAGCTGAGCGGCTCGACTCGGATGGCTCCTCAGCTGGTATTGCCTCCTCAGCTGGTACATCCACAGCTGGCTCGTCAGCTGGAATTTCCTCACCATGCTCCTCAGTCGGCTCCTCAGCTGACATCTCCTCAGCTGGAATAACCTCGGCTGGTGCTTCAACCGTCTTCTTGAATTTTACCCTTAGCCTTTTCTTGGCAGGCTCCTCCTCCTTCTCTTGCACTGACTCAGCTCGTCGTCGGCGTGCAGCTTTGGACTTTATGGGTCGAACGATAGCTGGTTCCCCCTCAGCTGTGGGCTCGGCAGACTTCGCAGCCTCCTTCTTCTCCTTAGGAGTGTAGACACTCCTAAGCACCTCATGTGCCTTCTTCGCTGTTGGAACAGCATCAACTTCTTGACTGGGGTCTCTTCGCAATCTTTCCATACCATGTTCTGACCCTCAGTTGCGATCAGGATCAGAGCTGAGATCTTGCACCCGAAGTTGAGCGTCCCCTTCACATTCAACAGTTTCTCTCCGGAGTCAGTTGTGGTCTCGGAGATCTTCTGCTTCTCCTGGATCAGCTGGTTCAGAAAATATTGGAACCAGTTGATCTCGTGTTTGTGCTCCAATGCCATCAACTGCTTCAACTTTGGTCGGCTAATGTCGCCGAATGCTCCACTGTAGCCGAACACGACTTTCGACACAACATCGAACAGGAGTCGATGTTCTGGCTTCAATTTTGTCCTTTGCATGTTGCTCCTCAATTTCTCCGGCGAGATCAGAGCATTCTCCAGGAACTCATCAGCTTGCTCGTCGGTCATATTTTCAAGAGATTCTGTGGCGGCGTGATTCACTGGAATGACGTGGCGGAGGATGTCGGATACTGCGATGGGGAAAGACACACGGCGAATAGTCCTGGCCGGAACATCACGTTGGCGGCAGGAAACTTCTGTTGTCACTCCTTCTCTGCTGTCGATGGAACTCTGCAAATTGACGTAGAATTCGCCGACCTGGCGCCTGAGCAGGTGGGTGGGGCAGAGCTTCGCCCATTCCAGGAGGCCATTATCTTGGAGGATACTTGCGAGGGGAGCCAACACCGGCAACTCCAATTCCTCGTCGGAGAGGATCTGTTCGAAGTGAATCTTCGACACCAGCAGGTCGAACGATTCTTCGTAAGAGGTGGGGACTAGAGATGGTCCGGAAGAAGCCATTTTCTTGCTTTTGGGAGCCATTTAAGATCACTGCGAAGATATATAAATAGGGAAGGAAAATCTTTGCAGAAAACGGTTAGACAAATTCTGGGAAGATGATGAATAGTAACTGCAGATAAACATGAATGAGGAAGGTAATAGATCACTTCCTGATTTTCCGCTATTTATAGGTTTTTGACTCGATTGAGATCTACGGCTGGGGTTCAATGGCGCGAATCCATCAACGGCTGAGATCACGCGACTGTTGACTATCTTTGACTTGATGTCATGCACCGAGTTCCAACCCGCGCGCGAGAAGGTGTACAGTTTTTCTTGTCAGCCCAGTCGCACTATAAAGTAGGCTATAGATGTTCAGCCGTACTTTACATTTAATGTGACATGATGGCTATTTTAATGTAACTGACTTGCTCAGGAATGTATGAATTTATTTCAAACATTCTCATTTAAGAACATTACACCTTCAGCCATAAATGTTACCTGTCAGCTGATGTCGGAATCAGCTTTGTTCCAATGTTGCGGCATACCATCAGCTGACTCGAGTTCGTCTATTCAGCTGACGTCTGATCCAACGTAGCAGTATACCATCAGCTCACTCGAATTCATCTGTTCAGCTGACGTCTGATGTCTTCGGTTGGCAATCCGCATCTGAGATTCCTCCTTTATCTGAGCTTCCCCCTCAGATGGATATCTATCTCTTCACCTCAGCTGGTTCCTCATCTGATGGATCCAACAATCCAAGTAAATCACATAACATTTTGAACCGTGCTTTGGCTAGAGGTTTGGTGAAGACATCAGCTCTCTGAATCTCAGTTGGAATCTTCTCCATGGATACGTCCTTCTTCTCAATATGGTCTCGGATGAAATGATGTCGGATGTCAATGTGCTTCGTCCGAGAGTGATGAACAGGATTCAAAGAGATAGCAATGGCACTTGAGCTATCGCAATGAATGGGAACCTGTCCAGTTGCAACTTCATAGTCTCTCAGCTGTTGCTTGAGCCATAATACTTGCATGCAACAACTTCCGGCAGCCATGTATTCTGACTCGGTTGTAGAAGTGGCAACACATGTTTGTTTCTTGGAGAACCACGAAACTAGCTTGCTTCCCATGAATTGACAGTGTCCAGATGTGGACTTCCTGTCCAACCGATCTCCGGCTAGATCTGCATCTGAGTATCCAGTCAGTTGGATGTTGTCGTTGGTTGGATACCACAACCCAACATTAACAGTTCCCTTCAAATATTTGATGATGTTCTTCGCTGCCAACATGTGAGCTTTCCTCGGTTGAACTTGAAACCGTGCACACACTCCAACCGCGTAAGATATGTCTGGCCGACTAGCGGTTAGATATAGCAAAGAACCGATGATCCCCCTGTACTTACTGGCATCCACAAGCTTTCCCTCGGTTCCAGGTTCAATCTTCCATTTAGTATTCATCGGGATCCTTGTAGTCTTACTTGTCTGCAATCCGAACTTGGTGATGAGCTCCTTTGTATACTTGGGCTGATTGATGAATATCCCTTCTGGTGACTGCTTCACTTGAAGTCCAAGAAAGTAATACATCTCGCCCATCATCGACATCTCGAACTTCTCCTTCATGAGATTTGAGAATTTTTCACACAGCTCCTCCGACTTGGAACCGAATATGATGTCGTCGACGTAGATTTGCACAACAAGTATATCTTCTTCAACTTTGATGGTGAACAGGGTTTTGTCAACCGATCCTCGTTTGAATCCCGAGTTTAGAAGAAAACCACAAAGAGTGTCATACCAAGCCCTGGGTGCTTGTTTCAAGCCATAGATTGCTTTCTTCAACTTGTACACTCTTCCATCTCCAGTTTCAAAACCGGGAGGCTGTTCAACATATACATCTTCCTTGATATCACTGTTGAGGAAGGCACACTTCACATCCATCTGATAGACCTTGAACTTGTGAAATGCAGCATAGGCTAGAAAGATTCTGATGGCTTCCAGTCTTGCAACTGGCGTGAATGAGTCCTCAAAGTCGATTCCTTCTTGTTGGCAATAACCCTGAGCTACCAACCTTGCCTTATTCCTCACGATGAATCCAATGACGTCTCTCTTGTTCTTGAAAATTCATTTTAATCCAATGACTTTGACACCATTTGGTCTTTCTACCAACTCCCATACACAGTTGCGTAGAAATTCATTCAGTTCTTCTTGCATGGCTGTTGTCCAGTGAACACAGTTGAGAGCTTCCACAACATTCTTTGGTTCTGGTACATCAGCTGCGAAGCAAGAAATCATGGCAACATCTCCAGCTTGCTCGAACTCCTCCAGAACTGCCAACTCCTCAGCATATTGGGCATAAGTGTTGGAATCTTCCTCGGTTGAGTCTGGAATTGCAACTCTGCTCCTTGTACGTACACCTTCGGTTGGATCTCCGATGATGTTGTCAGCGGAATGATCTTCATACCATCTTCTGTTGCGTCTACCTTCTTCTTCCAACTGTCGCTGCTCCGTGATCTGAGCTGTGGGAGATGCTGGACTCTTCTGAGCTGGTGATTTATCAGTTTTTGAGTCTGGATCCTCAACATTGATAACATTTTGAACCGGGCTCGGTTGGGCTTCGGATGCTGATGCAGTTGGAGTGACATCAGCTGAAGTTCTCCCTTGAGATGAGCTGGGGTCCTCGCATTCATCTAGAGGAGTATGGATCATCATCCTCGATTGCCCATACCAATGGTTCAGCTAGATTCTTTTTCCTTAGAGCTTGCGATCTGGTGTGAGCAGGTGGAACTTGTGGATCAGTCTGTTGTCCTTTAGCCTGTTCCCTGCACTCAAAAGTAGATTCATCAAAACTAACATGAGGTGTTATCTCCACAACACGAGAGCTATTGTTGAAAACTCTATAAGCCTTGATTCGAGCAGCATATCCAAGAAATATGCCTTTCGAAGCCTTGGCATCAAAAGTTTTCAACTGAGTCTTCCCATTGTTGTGAATATAACACTTAGAACCAAAAACGCAAAAATATGAAATATATGGCTTCCTGCGTCTCCATAGCTCGTATGGTGTCTTTCCCAACCGCTTGGTTAGAAGAGACCGGTTCTGGGTGTAGCATGCTGTGTTGATGGCCTCAGCCTAAAATCTCTTTGGCAGAGCTGAGCTTGTCAACATGGATGTAGCTGCATCTTTCAGTGTTCGGTTTCTTCGCTCAGCTACTCCATTCTGTTGCGGAGTATGCGCAGCTGATGTTTGATGAGTAATTCCATACTTCTCGCAGTACTCGATGATGGTTTCATTGAGAAACTCGGTTCCACGATCTGATTGGATGGAGATGATTTTCATTTCTTATTGGTTCGATATCCGATCCATCAGCTTGGGTAGCTCATCTCGGGTCTCACTCTTGTGTCGCATGAAAATGGTCCACGTGTATCTGGAATAATCATCTGTTACAACAAGGGTATACTCGTTGCCATTCATGCTCTTTGGTGTGACTGGTCCGAAGAGATCCATGTGGATCAGCTGTAACACTCGGTCGGTTGAGGGTGTTGTCTTCAACCGAAAGGAGGATCTAGCGAGCTTTCCCAACTGGCATGCACTGCAGATATGTGTTGTTGAAAACATTCGGTTAGGTATGCCTTTTACATGTTCTTGTCTGGCAATACGGTTCATAGTTTTGAAGTTCAGATGATTGAGCCTTTTGTGCCACAGCCAGCTCACATCTTAACTGCTCTTTGATAATAAGCAGGTGTCAGGAAGACTACTGTTCCAGTCAGCATAGTAGACATTTCCGGTTGGCGATCGATTTCCCAACAATATGACCTGCTTTGATCCGACATTTTTAACCCTGCAACCCTGTGCATCAAACTTGACAGAGAAACAATTATCACGGAATTGGCTAATGGAGAGCAAGTTATGCTTCAATCCATCAACATAAAAAACATTAGAAATCGAAACATGATTGGTTTCAAGGGTACCGTAACCTCTGGTGTGACCTTTTGAGTTGTCACCAAAGGTAACTGACGGTCCTTCTTTCTCCACGAAACTACCAAGCAAATCCTTCAGATTTGTCATGTGTTTCGAACATCCACTATCCATCATCCACATTGTTCGTGAAGCTTTATTTTTCCTCAACTGTTTCTCCTATTCCTGCACAGAGAAACTCGCTTAGGTCCCTAATTTTAGTTGGGTCCTGGAGGGTTAGAACCAGTTCCCCCTTGAACTGTGGGTCGTTTTTCCCTGTATACTCGGATAGATTTATCATTCCAGATCACTTTTCCTTCATCATCAACTATAACAACACCTCGGTTATCTTTAGGCTTGTTGTTAGTAGTGATGTTCTGTTTCTTGGGAGGAGTTGGATTTCTCCCATTGTGAGCTTTCGGAGGAGAGGCTTTCCCCCTGTTTTGATGGCGGTTTTTATCCTGTTGGATTCGTTGTTGAGGTCGGACGTCATGTTGGAATCTTTGTGGCTGATTCTTATTCCAACTCCTTGAATGTTGTCTATAGCTATTCATGCCCTGTTGGTGGTTCATGTTGTGGCATGAATATCTCCAGCTGTTCGACCTGTTCCTTATCGGTTGACTCAGTTGGAACCTATGGTTGAACTGATGATGGAACCGCTGTTAATTCAGATGGTTGGATCCTTGTCGGTTCTGCGGTCGGTTCCATTCTTTCTGAAGTTGACTCTGAGGTTGATGCAGAGGTCGGTTCTGATTCTGAGTTCGGTTGCGATTGTGTCTTCGACGCCTCTGATTCCTCTTCTGACTTTTGGAACATTCCCCCTCGGTTGATGTCCCAACCGATGGAACGTTTTGTCCTCCATTTACTGCTTCTTTTCCCTTCTCAGTTGTGGTTCCCTTGGTTGGTTGAGCTTGCTGAGAGGTGGAGGTTGGATTACTTTGAGGAGATTCAGGTTCAACTGTGTTAGGTTCAATAGCCTTGGCTTCCACAGCTTTGATGAAGGTTGCTGGAGGGATTCCAGTATCCTTGATCACATCATAACTGAGTCCTGACACGTCATCGATCTGTCGGCTGTAACTGATAAGATTCTCGATGATCTTGGATGGCTGATATAGCTTTATTAAGTTGACCTTCTCAGTTTGCAACTCCTTAAGGAGGACAGCTATATGCCCGGTTTGTCCGTCTGACTTCTTTATCAGCTGGTCGATCTGAGCCTCTTGATTTTTCAACTGATCTCGCTCCTCCTTGATCTGCTTCGTCAACTTCTCATCGGTTGGAGCATTAGTTCGATTGACCGCATTCAGTTGATTTTTGAGATTATCTATCTCTTCAGTTTGACTCTTGATCAGATCGTCCTTTTCGGTTAAGGATTCTTCAAGTTTGGAGAACTGCTCTTGAAGACTCTTAAACTCAACCGATTGCTGATGCAGTTCCTCACTGAGTTCTTGAAAGTCACTCCAGGAGGGTTTCAACTCTTCATCCAGTGATTCCTGCATGTTAGAAATATTGGAAGAATTTAACTTAGCAGGATTAGAGTGTACCTCAGTATCATCTTGGTCGGTTCCAAGTGCCATGAGGCATTGATCCTGGCTGATGGCGTTGTTGGTGGAAGTCAGCTCATCCTCATCTTCAGTGTCAGTGAAGATGTCCATGTCATCAGCTGCTTCTTCTGCAACCATGGCCTTGTTCTTTCCAGCTTGCTTGGCCCTCAACGCTTCTCTCTCTTTCTTCGAGAGGTCTGGACAATCTGCTTTGAAATGTCCTTCATTGCCGCATTCAAAGCAACCGTTGTTCACAGGCTTTGAATTGTCTCGAGTTCGGTTAGATTTGTAGAACCTCTTGTATTTTTCGAACCGAGTGTCCATGTCAGCTAGCTTCTTTGACAGGGCGGCTATGTTCTATTGCAGTTCTTCTCTGCTTTGCTCCTTCGTAGCCGTATCCGCTGATCTTGTTGGCCTTGATGTTCGTGGCTTTGAATAGTCAGCTCGGAGTGCTACTGACTTTGTGGCTGATCCAACATCCTCATGTCGACTCGTCTGAACCGAGGACTGAGTTGACCTTCGTCGGTTCACCTTGTATTCATTTCCCTTCAGAATTGAGAACAATCTTTCAGTTCCCATCTCACCAAGGTCAGCTCGGCTCTCATGGATATTAGTGAAGGTATCCCACTCAGCTGGTAGAGCTTGTAATACTTTAAGGTTTATTTCTCTCAAAGTATATTTTCCTTTTCGGATGGACTGGTCCCTCTGATGATGTCCATGAACCGGAGCTCTAGCTGATCGATGGTTTCATCAGTTCTCCGGCAGAAGTTGTCGAAATCTTGACAGCCATGCAAGAACTTGTTCTCCTTTGTCTCGTCACTTCCTTCACTCAGCGATGCCAAGATATCCCACATCTCTTTGGCGGTCTCACACTCCTCTATCCAAGGCAGATAATCTTGTCCAACTGTGGACATGATCGTGCTCTGAGCCCAGATGTCCAACTGGCTCACTTTGGCTTCCTCTGGAGTGTAGTCTTCTGGATTTTTCTCCACTAACTCCACAGTTGCATCCCCATCGTTGGGATTTGTAAGAGTGCGAGTGATTCTTTCTCTGATGATGATCGGTCCGGATATCAGTACTTGTTGCATCCGATGATGCTTTGACAGTAAGATCTTCTTCATCCGAGTTCTTCAGGATGTATAGTTCACAACCGAGAACATGACCACGATCTTGTCCTTGACGTCCATCTGCACACAACAACAGAACAAATATGCAAGCAAATATGCACTATCGTGATAAAAAGATCTATTCAGTTGACCACTGAAGAAAACACCTCGAATTCACACCTTGTGAAACAGAGTCAGCAGTCTTTTGAACCACTGCTCTGATACCACTTGATGGTCCCGATACGAGTTCTGGTGTATGGGGGGGGGAATACACCAGATAAGACATTTTAAAACAACCCCCTAAAAATAACGCAACCGAGTAATGCAACTCAGTTGGAATCACAACCGAGTAAGAAACACTCGGTTGGAAGTGAAGTGCTGTGCGGAATGTGGTGGAAAATAACTCGTATAAAATCAACACACGCTCTTATGCACGGTTGGTCAAAAACCAAAACAGTTGAGAAAGAATGCAGTTTGTATGCAGGTTAGATAGTCAGTTGAATATGCAATAAGATAACTGAAAATAAACACAACACACAAAGATTTAACGTGGTTTGGAGAGAACTCCTACGTCCACGGGGAGTTGTGAGTCCACACAACTCAGTCCAAGTTCTTCTGGACAAACCACAAAGCTTACGCGGGCTTTGCAACCGTTGAGATAAGTTTACGGGTACTTATCAACCTTACAGTTTAGTATTCGGGTACTAAACAACCTATCTACTCAGTTACGGGAAGAGTAGGGTCCTAAAACCTTTTCAGGTGAAAGAAAGGATGGGGTTCCAACTAAATAGCTCGAACAGGAAGTGAGCTAAGATCTAACACTCTACGAACTCTCACGAGGTGATGTTCTCAAGGTTGGATCTAAAGACACTCAGACAGAATCTAACACTCTAGAACTCTCAACTAATGATGTTCTAAGAGAATGAATCTAGTTCAGCTCGAGTAAGGAATTTAGTTATTTCTTTCGCTCTTGGGAATTGTCTGTCTCGTCTCGTGTGTGTCTTGTAATCTTGGTGAGCGAATGAAGGCCTCTATTTATAGGCGGAGAGAATCAACTTGCCGTTGGAAGAGCTGTTGATCTCTGTTCTTTGAAAGCGATGGCTTGTCTCTCATCTCTGCAGACTTTCCGGATTTGGCAACTGCATGCTGCTGCTTTCCATCTGAGACAACCTTGTGTTGGGCCAAATGAGGTAATGACAGAGAGTCAAACCTTCACGTGACTTCCTTATTTGAAATTCAAATCTTAACCTTTGACCTCCAACATTTGATAGTTGGTTGAGTCGTATCTGATTGGTCTTCAGCTGATGTTCTATCTGAACATGTGAACTCTCAGCTGAGGTTGAACTTCAAGCTGTTGATCTTCTTGGTTCAGGTCCTACAACTGATGTTCTGAAACTGAACGCTCAGTTGTCTTCCTTGTATCCGCTCGGATGACTTTCTTTCATCTGATGTTCTCTTCCCCTATCTACTTCTCATCTGATGAACGCTCAGTTGTCTTCCTTACAACTGATGTTCAATTGCAACTTCTCTTGAACGTAACTTCCCCCTTTTTCAATGCTTAGATGACTTTTGCATCTTCCACTTTGAATGCTCATCTTATGAACGCTCAGTTGTCTTCCTCACAACTGATGTTCTATCCGAGTGAGGCCTTGTTGCCGTCTTCAGCTGGAGTCCTGTAAAGATAAAATCTTAACACTGCTCAAACAGCGAGCCTAACTACTAACATTAGGATCTGGCAACATCTACTCGGTTGGGGTCAGTTGGTTTTGGAATCAATCAAAACTTTTAATAAATTTCCCAACATTACCCTTCCCCGTTTTCATAAGGTTTCAGTTTAAGTAACGAGCTTTAATTTCCACCAACTTCCGCATAGCTTAACTCTTTAAAACATCAATTAGATTACACAGCTGATCCTCAACAAAAGAAGTCAGATGTGCACCTGACTGTGTGATTAGCTCCAACTGTCTTTCTTAGTTGTTGAGCAAACTGACCTGAGCAGTTTCCTCAGTGAGAATATTTCAAGAACAAAAAATTACTACTAGTGTATTCCTCCCCCCCCCCCCATACACCAATTACTCTTTACCGAGACCATCACCATCTTTTACGATTTCGGACCCAAATACCCTTACTATAGTGGGTAGTTACTTTTCTTTTTACCACCCCTATACACCAAATTTACCCATTTGAAAACATATTTTCAAAAACCACTTTCTTTCTCTCTCTCTCTCTCTCTCTCTCTCTCTCTCTCTCTCTCTCAGTCGATTCATCTTCACCACCTCCCACCCTTCACCACTGTCTTCTCCGCCTCCACCATCATCTTCTCCACAGCTGTATCTTCTCTGCCTCCCATTCTCTGTCATTTCTGCTTCACCGACTCCCTTTCGAACTCCACCGAAGTTCACCAAGCTTTCGAACGCTGCCGTATCTTCTCTGCATCACCAAGCTTCATCCCTCGCCAGCCACGCCCAGCCACCGAAAACAATGGCAGATGAGCCGGTCCTTCAAAATGTTGAAGAACGAAAGGAAAAGGCAAGAAAAAAACCGCCGCCGCCGCCGAGCCCGACATTGAAGTCGAAGATACAGAAAACACCAAAAATATTCCTTCAGAAGATAATGACAAAAATTCTCCGTTTGGAGAATTACTGGTAATTTCTGAACCATTACAAGAAATTCTCCAAATCTAGAAATAATTTATGGTTTTTTGCTTAAAAATTTGAATTTTTGAATTTTGCGGGTTTCGTACAATTTGTTTGTGGATACAAGAAGTCAAATCGTACATAACATCGGCAGGTGCTTAATTTGTGGTTGATCTAGGAATTTAATGCTCATTATCTACAGAATTTTGTTACGCTTTTGTTGGTTTTCATTGATATTGATACAATATTCAAAATATCGTATCAATATCAAGGTTCAGGGTGCGAATTTCATTGTGTAGCTGGAATTATATATATGAGACTTGTGTCGATATTCATCATATCGTATATCTGTAGCTAAACTTTTGACCCAAATGCAAAACTAGTTTTTTATATTGATTGCATATGTATCAAATGTTATGAAATTTAATGAATTATTAATACGATTTGATTAAGTTTTGGGGATTGCATGTGTCTATGATGGTACGATCTCTGGGAAATCGTATTTCCGTAGCTACGATGTTGTTAATATCGTACATAAGAGTGACCATCTGATTGAGCAATTGTGTGTATTTTTGTGAGTGCATGTGTGTAGGTTGTTACGCGATTCGTAACATAGTACTTGTTTGGATGTGATTATGATAATATCGTACGTGAGGGTGACCAATTGATGCTACAACACTACGAATTATTTCAATTTATGTGATTGCATGTGTGTATTTTTGTTACAATATTACCAATATCGTACATGGTGTGCTACTATTTTGTTTAACTCATACATAAATACACAGTTTTGGTGAATGCATGTGTGCAGATTGTTACGAGATTTGTAATCTCGTATGTGATGATGCCACGATAATACGAGTTGCATATGTGTATGTTATTACGATCGTACATGGATACATAGTTGACACCTTTGCATCTAATTGTTTTCAAGGTTACGTGGATACCTATCCGACCAGCATTGACTAAATCGCCCTACCACAGGGTCCAATGCTATGGCTACGAGAGTCTTATTGGAGATATCCGCAAAGTGCTTGATTTTTTTGGGCTCGAAACAAAGGTTGCGGTAAAGGGATCAGCTCTAAGAGCTTTCATGCGTTTGGACGACTTCAATGTTCTTTCGGGCCACGCACTAAACTACATGCTATTGCATCATGTCAAACCCAATGAAGCAGCACATAATGTCGATGTCACCAACACTATGGTTCCAGGTGGAAGGGAATATTTTACGCTTCTCCCAAGTGGAGTATTTCTTGGTCAGTGGACTCAAGTTTGGACCTGCTACTTTCAACCCATACACGACTCGACTTGTTGTGCCCGAAGATTTAATCTATGTAAGGCTATTCAAGCTGACTGATCATGCCGACTGGTACGGAGCAGCTTCTATGTGTTTGGACTTCCACCCTCGGTATCTCTAGCTGCGAGCAAAGCTCCTTGACCATTGCATCGTATCGAAGTGCTCACTTTCACGCGCAAATCCACTCTAAATGCCCAGGTTCCTATCCTTCCCTGCCTACTACCGAACGTGTCCTCCCAAACACTAAAACAGACTAAAAAGACACAAAACTAGACTCGATCTACACCTAAAAACACATGATGAGCATATAAAATATGGTCTCATCATACCCACACACTTAAAGTCATACTTGTCCTCAAGTATGGTGTATAAATTGCCACAAAGACTCAAAAGACAAAGACACAACAAACACAAACACAAAGGTTAGCTTGATAAAATCAACAGATCAGAATGAGCATAATCAATTCATATGAGCACAAGCAAGTAGAAACAGTCAACACAATAATCAGTTAGGTCAAAAATGAACAATTGAGCATAAGTTGTTCCTCACCACACTCTCTCTCTTGTGTATAGGCTCGTGTTTACGCTCAGGGCATGTCATCTTGGCCACACCATAGGCTTGCCTGCCTTCTAACTTCTCCACCCTTTAGACTAGATTAATCAGCACATATTATTAGGTCTTTATTAGGTTGTAATTGGGCTTAAGGCATATGTTGGAAGTATTTGGATCTAGGCTTTGGTCATTCGGAGTTAGGTTGGCCAAGCGGAGCAACCAACCTTATCTTCTTCTCTCCATCTCTTCGTTCGGGCCATAGCACATCACACCTTAGGGCTTTATTCTTTTCTAAATATATTTTTTATATTTTTTTTCTTTTCTTTTTCTTTTCTTTTTCTTTTTTTTTCTTTTTTTTTTCTTTTTCTTTTTTTTTCTTTTTCTTTTTTTTTTCTTTTTCTTTTTTTTTCTTTTTTTTTTCTTTTTCTCTTTTATATTTCTATCTAGTCCTTTACTCTCTCTTGCCCATTCTAGGCTTTCTCCATGCCCTACTGCTCTCTTCCCTCCCTTTTCATCTTTTAGCCTAGTCCTATGACCGGGTAGGATATATTATTCCAAGGCTAATATTTGTGAATCAAAGAAATTATTAAGCTCAAAGGGGCTAACAAAGGATTACAACAGGGTAGGCTTTTTAGGCTCATTTGGGCTAATAGAAAGAAAATCGCCTAAATCCTCTAAGTACTTCTTACTCTATGTCAATGGGGTCTTAAACAGTAAATAGACAAGTTATAGGTGGCGTTCGAATGATCATGTCAATACTCACAAGAAATAAAAACTGTATAGCAAGGCATATAACAGTTAAGGCTCAAAATCTCTCTAGGGTCATGCTCAAATTGCTCGTTCGTCATCCCTAACCACATTCTATCATGCTCAATTGCCCTAACATGCTTGCATATAAATTAAGCTAAAAAATCATGCTCAAACTAATCACATCAACCTAGCATGCCAACCTAAACACAAACAAACGCTCTTCCCACCCACACACTTGGCCTTCGGCCGAGTGTGGGTAAGAAGCACACAAAAACAACTTTTAAAAAATCTTTAAAAAAACAAAAACCATATGTCAGCCCCCCATACCCACACACTTTGCCTCAGGCAAAGTGAGTAGTAATGATGGGCATACAAACAACACAGACTTAAAACTAAACCTTTTCAAAAAAACTTTAAAATAAAAACTTGAAACAAAACATGTGAGGACAAATTAAGTAGCAGGGTAGTTTAGGATCGTAACCTGGGTTTGACTTTGATCGACAGCAGCGAGGACTTCATGTTGAGTTACTGATTGCTCAAATGACTTGCTCCTTGAGGGCAATGGCTTCCTCCAATGTGACTAAGCGATAAAGGATTCCAACTTTCTCTGCCTACGGAAAAACAATCACTCTCCCTTCTTCACTTGTTAGGTTATGGTCAGGAGAGTTTTCAAGAGGTATCTTGTCCATCTTCCTCTTGGCCAAGGCGATTCTTCGTTCTGCCGCACTTAATGTTTGTTCATTTGGCCTGCACACTTAAACAAAATGCCTCCTCCCAAACAATAACTATTATCCTAGGGTTAAAAATAAAATACTAAAAATTGAAATTATTAAAAAGAAATAAAAGAAAAGAAAACATACCAGGTTGCCTCCTGGCCGGCGCCCCAGTTTGCATCGTGGGAACGACGTTGTGCCTCATTTTCTAATTGACTTTCTGACCAGTGGGATAGGTGGATCCCCTGGATCATCTGCATTGTGCCCATAGTAGGCCTTCAAACGCTTGTCACTCACCTTGAGAAGCTTCCCGCTGATCAAACTCTTGATTTTCACCATCCCATTGGGCAGGGCACTGACTTCATATGGACCGACCCACTTGGTTGTCATCTTGCACAATAATAACTTGAGTCGTGCCCGAGTGAGAAGTACCTTTTGACCAGTTTTAAAACTTCTTAACCCTTATTTGCTGGTCATGTGACTTGGTCAATTTTCCCATAATTTTGTCAATGAAAGGCAACTTGAAAGGATATTTACGAGCTATCTTCTTCAACTTTTGATGGTCAATACAAACTCTCCATCCACTCTTCAGCCTTATGCCCACAATCTCCTCGTTCTCATTCTCGATCACTTCAACATTTTCCCTCTTGGGCACAACGAGCTCCTGTCTCCGCCACTCGCTGCCAGGCTCAGAGTATATAATGCCCAAATCCCATAACATCAAAATATCTTTCGAAACTTCTTCTTCCATGATTAGATCATATTTGGTTCGAGGATTCCGAAAATAATTAACTTCATTCTCAGTCATCATGCAAACTATAGGCGTAATGACTTCCTTATCAGCTGAGATCAAGCCAATAACTTCCTTGTCTTGCCCTAAACTGTTGCGCGCCATATGCTCCTCTTCAAAATTTAGCTCAGATTTGACTATCACGGGCGTGGTATTATTCTTCCCAAGGTAAATGTACTTCCAGTGCTTGGGCAAAGGTTTAAGCTCCAACTTCGGTACTTGCTCATTCAGCCTTTCTCCTAGCTTAGATGTGGGCAAGCTTGAAAGTGATAATTGTTGTTGCCCATTGGATTTAGCCTTTAAGTTCTTCTTGCCATTGACTATCTTCTTCCCTTCATCTTGGGCAACATGTTCGATGATTCCTTCTTCGTTGACTTCATTCGACAGGTCTTGCATTCCATTCTGAGGCAACATATTCTCCTTTGATTGCTCGACATGGTCAATGTGTTTAACCATCTTAGTGTCTTGGGGAGGCTCCTTTGCTTTGAAGATGTTGAACGCTACCGACTCCCCATTAAACTCACATGTCAATTGCCCAGAGTTGCAATTAATTCGGGTCTTAGCAGTCTTCATAAATGGTCTTCCCAGCAGCATGCGCGATGATTCATCTTTTTCTTTGCCATGTCAAGGACATAAAAATCCGTTGGGAAAATCAAATCCTCCACCTTCACTAGGACATCTTCCAGAATGCCCTCCGGATGCACTTGTGACTTGTCCGCCAATTGGATAACCACCCTAGTGGGTCGGAGTGGTCCCATTATGCCTTCATCGTATATGGATAAAGGTATGACGTTGATCGATGCGCTTAAATCCAACATGGCCTTCTTAATCTTCATGTTTCCAATTTGGCATGGAATGGTGAACATGTCTGGATCTCGACACTTCTTGGGCAATCTCTTCTTAATAACAGCAGACATGTTCTCTCCCACAAACACTTTATCTTGGTCATGGCGCTTCACCTTCTTCCTTGAGAAAATATCCTTCAGAAATTTTGCACATTTGGGCATGTCGCGAAGTGCACCGATAAGAGGTAGGTTTATCTCAACCTTTTTGAAAACATTGAGCATCTCGGACATCCCCTCGTCCATCTTATTCAGCTTCAGCTTGCCTGGAAATGGAGCTCGAATGATGGGATTAGGTTTAACATAGATATGCTCAGGGATTATCTCTTCCTCTTAATCATTCATCTCTTTCTCGACCTCCAGTCCCTTCTCCTTGGGCAATTGTGTCTCAGATTCCGGCATCTGAACTCTCTCGGGCAACACATTTTCTTCTCTTAGGGTAATTGCATTCACTTGTGCCTTGTGTATCTCCACTTGGGCTGGAAGTTCACCTTGCTTCTTCTCTATCCTGCCCAAAGCATTGCCAAGGTGTGCCAATTGGGCAGTGATATGTTGAATTGCACCACGCGTCTCTATTCTAAATTGATCATTCTTTTGCTGAGTCTTGTTGTGATCTCGAATCAAGCTATTCACCACCTCTTTCATCGTTGGCTCAATCGGGGCACGTGGTGGATACAGTTGTTGTGGCTGTTGCCCAAACTGCTGATATTTGTTATTCACATACCTCAAATTCTCATTATTCCTCCATCCTTGGTTATAAACTTGGGAATTAGGATCATATTGCCTCCCTTGGTTGGTGTTGAAACCTATAGCATTCACATCCTCCACCTCGTAGAGTGTTGGGCATTGATCTGTTGAATGTGTGACCGATGAACATAATCCGTATGCCCTCACCGCTTTCTTGTTGTTTTCAACCATTAAAGCAATGAGAGACTCCATCTGGGTGACTTGTCTATCTTCTCATCAGTAGGCGATAGGGTTGCTGCTGCTATCATCTCCTTGGGCAAATCTCCTCGTTCATCCCTAGATTCCTCCGCCATCTCGCTAATTATTTTGAAAACCTTGCTTGGTGGATTGTTCATAAAAGTTCCTTGGCAAGCTGCATTAACCAATTCTCTTTCTCCAAATCGAAGTCCTCCCACAAAGCACTGGACCAAGTCGTACTCAGGAATCTGATGTTGTGGGCATTTTGCAAGCATAAGTCTGAATCTATTCCAATAATCATAGAACGACTTGTTAATGCCCATCTTGATGCTAGTAATCATCTTCGTCATCGTCTGAATACATGCAGCAGGGAAATACTTCTCTAAGAACTTTTGTTGCATCTCTTGCCATGTCTTCACACTCTCCGGGGGCAAGGTTTAAAGCCATTCTCTTGCACCATCTTGTAATGAGAAAGGAAAGGCAATCAACCTCACGTACTCTTCCAGATTCTCATCAGCCCGCATGTCATCTCGAAATCTTGTAAGTGCCTTTGTGGGTCCTCCCTGGATAATCGCTGAACTTGGGCAGGATCTGGATGAAATAGAATTTCAGCTCCCAAGGCTTCGTCGGCTCGGGCAAAGTGATGCCCGATGGCCTCAGGTTCAGTGTGCTAGGGAAAACCATCTCCCTCATAGTCTTTTCTTCGTTCACAGCCATTGCTTCTTCTTGTTGATTTTCCGCTTCTTTGCTTTTTGAGGAGTACCACTCCTCAATTAGTGGATCGTCTAGCTTTTTCGAAGAGTTCCGCTCTTTCTTCGAAATTGCCAAACGTTGTGCCTCTTCTTCCACTTTCTTCTTTGCCTCCGTCTTAAGCCTCCATGATTGTGAACTTTCTATAGGGTTAGGGTTGAGCATAAAAGAAAACCAAAAGAATAAACATGAAAGAGAATACCACAAAATCAATTCCCCTGCAACGACGCCAATTTTGACGCGACCGTCGTTTAGCCTCGGCAAAATACAATTTGTATTTTGCTTGCCCACTTCCTAGGATCACCTAGTCGGTAAGTATTCTCTTGATGCAATATTATCTTGAAAGTATCCTGTCACAGTGTTGGTTTGGTCTATTTCTACTATCGCCTTGGGCAAAACAATGAAAAAAAAATTCTGAAACTAAACAAGCAAACAATTAGTAATAAAAGGTAATCCGGATTTAGGTTTGATTCAATGTGAATAAGTGTAACTCGATCATAGGTGCAAAGATATTCGCTACGTATGTGTGTCAACGGTTATAGGCAAACCAAGTCGTAGTCACATTGTCATGTTGTCACGCCTACTGCCACGATCTGCCCAGCTCATCCTTACTTGTGAATCCTACGTGGCATTCTCACCCCAAGCTTCCTAACTTGCCCAACTCACTCCAAGCATTTCTAAAGGGGCATAGACTGGAACAAGTAGCTTTGGGCACTAGACGAACCCGTTCCGGCCCTATGAGATATGAGGATCCCGCTCCAACTTTTCACCAGCGTCAACGTACTTCGTTCGGCTCTGCCCAAGTTCAACCTGAGACTTGCCGTCCTCAAGGAGTGTAAGGCAAACCTCTGCCGGTCCCTGTTGGTCTAAGCCACCTCCCTTTTAAGGAATCTGCTGCCCTCCAATTGCCCATCTGTAGTATGGTCTCTTGGCACAAACAGACTGCTTTGAAATCATTGCCTAACGTCTCGGAAACACACATATATATAACTATCTTGCCCAATTAGACCTCATGAGTTATAAAACACTTAAATCACATATCCTCTACCTAAACCCATATCTAAAGGTTTAGCTAGACATAAAGTAAATAACAATAACAAAAGAGATAGAAGAAAACATACTTGATTAAATACTTAAACGATAGTCTGCCCAAACTGGGACTTAACAGCAGAAAAGTAAATTGTATCTTGCGAGAAACTAAATTGTTCGTCAGAGAGATATAAAACTTGTTGTTTGAGGCTGCATGCATGAACATATTTATAGAGTACTAGGATCATGGGTTGAAACCCTAAAAACCCACAAACGAGCCTTCAAACGCCAGCTAGCAGCTTCCTTCCTTGGCCGAGTAGGATCAGGATAGATTTGTTTCCTTATTGAATAGATCTCTTCCTTATTCTCTTGTCTCCTAATTCGGGTAGGACTTGCCTTCTTGATTCCTTCACCTCCAAGGCATGAATTGCTTCCTTGTTGATCATTCGGATGATGTCATGCCAGTTGTATCTTCTAGATCCTTTGCACTCTTCTTCTTTCTGCTTCTCATTCGCCTTGCCCAGAGTCCTCCTGCCATCTTGACCTCTTTGGAATGACTGCGCGCGGTCTGAATTGGTCATGCCGACTGGTATGGAGCAATTTCTATGTGTTTGGACTTCCACCCTCGGTATCTCTAACTGCGAGCAAAGCTCCTTGACCATTGCATCATATCAAAGTGCTCACTTTCACGCGTAAATCCACTTCGAAAGCCCAGGTTCCTATCCTTCCCTACCTCCTACAAAACATGTCCTCCCAGACACTAAAACAGACTGAAAAGACACAAAACTAGACTCGATCTACACATAAAAACACATAATGAACATATAAAATAAGATCTCATCAAAGATGTAAGTGACACGTAGATGAATGTTGTTTAAGAGTCTTTGTTGGCGTCGGGGGGGGTGTGACAGCAACAACATCAAGAGCTTGAATTATTCCTCCAACAAGGTCAACAACCACAACTAAGACCTCGATTCAAGTTGTGCAAATACCAACAGCTGAGGCTTCGATTCAAGTTGTACAACAAAAATTTGAATGTAAGACCCGTTAGGCAGAGATTCCCTGCACCAGCTTGTCGGCGTCCATTTCTAGTTGATGACATATGACCACAACGTGATACGTTTGAAAGATTCCTCAAAGCTAAGTCCGAAAATAAGTTAAAATTTGCTACTTTTATGTTAGAAATATCAGCCTTGCCTTGTACTTGCATTTTTTACTAAATGTTAAGAAAAACATTATCTTAAAGATGTATCTAATTCAATGTATAAACATTATCTAAATGTTATTGCGATTATCCAAAAATCGTGCATTATCTCATGAAGGTCATCATATACGATGCTACGAACTTCATTAGATTTCAAAATATCATATCTACACAGTATAATATATTTCAAATACACTAGTATGAGTTTTATATAAGGCCAAAAGGGTACAATTTGACCCATACGAACCTTCTCTATTTACCATTAACAGAGAAAATAATTTTCCAGAAGAAGAGCTCGAAAGGTTGGTGCACTTTGCAGAGTGCAGAATACCACGTTGGGGCAGAACTTGAAAGAATGGATCAACTACAAAAGGTAACAAAAAAAAAATTCTGCATATGCGTGTTACAATTTACCTAATGTCGTACAATCGTATCATAATAGTGGTACGATTTGTCTATATCGTATTATTATATTCCCGAATAGTAATAACATTTGTGTATTTCTATATCACACCCACTTCTAGGTTGTCATGGTTACGTACTTCAGCAGTCACTGGACAACGATTGTCATGGATCTCGTAGCACAAAAATTGTGGCTTTACGACCCCAAATCTTGGCAATTCGAGAAGCATCACAAGGATAATAGACTTAAACACTTCCTGCCCATGGCCAGATTGGTGCCATAAATAATGAAAAAAATTAGCTACTATGAGAAACATGGAATAGCTAACCCGAAATACACGCAATGGGAGTTGTGCTTTTCAAGAGCAAATGGGAAAGATATCTCCAAGCAAACGGATGGTGTTAGTTGTGGCTTATATGCATTGAAGTATGTAGAGCGATTTATCTCAAAGAAAACATTGCCAAAGACTCTGAGAGATCCAACAGAGGTTACACAATATCGCTACCATATAGCAATGAGCATCTATGCAAATAACACGGACGAAAAAACACTCCCGCTAGAGATGGATTTGGACCAAGGACAATGAACACTTGTTATATTTTGCTAGTACTTGACCAGAAATTCTATATTATATCTATTTTGTGAAACAAACTTATATAAAACCTGGTAGGTATTTGTATGTATAATTGCTACTTAGATATTTTGCATTTTGTATGTATGATTGCTACGACTTTGCATCAAATCACAGCAACTTTGCTACATCTTTTGTACTATATCATGTTACCTCATATCAAGAGCAGTGATAATTATAGCCACATTTCAACAGGTTAATATATATCGTAGCACAAGGTGCTCCAGATATTGCTACGACTTGATACTATTCATAACAATAATAGTGCCTCATATTTTGAGTCTATTTTGTGTCTGTTTTAGGTAGTTTAGATCAAGTATTTGTATGTGTTTTGTTTAGTTTTAGTGTCTAGGAGGACATATATTGGGCAGTTGGTAGTCTGTTGCCTGGCAGGTGGATTTTGGGCAAAATACGGGTTGAAAACTTCATTTATGGAAAGCAGAGCAGGGTAGGACGGAATTGGTCAAGATGGCGGAGTGCTTGGGGCAACTGGAAATGTTTCTCTCCAAAGTCAAGAAGGATAAGGAAAAGATGATCCAACTTAAATGTCTTTCCTTATCCGACTAGAATTAGGATCTGGAAGGAATCTCTTGAAGATAGACGTGACATGCCGTGTTGGGGTCGTGCTTATCAAGTAATTACTTGCATAATAGCTCATGAAATCCTACCATGTTAAGGACCGGGGGCCCAAACCCTAGCGCTCGCTTATATATACTCAACACCTAGCTCCTGTGGAAGACGCCGCTTTTATGCTTTCATCCCTTGTTTACTTTGAGAGTTTGAGATGAAAAAGAACAAGTCCTACAGGAAAGTTTAATTTGTATTTTGATGTACTATTTCCAATCGGCATTTTTGGCCGGACTTATTTTTGCATTGAATACTTCGTAAGTTTAAAATATAGTTTTTATTATGAGTTTTTCAACTATTTTTGTTTACGTATTTAAAATTCATGTCTAGCTAAGTTTTTATACTTGATCTAGCAAGATAGTTAAGTGAATTCCAAAACTTGAGAGGTCTAAATTGAGCTTGATAATCGCATGCATGTGTTCCCAATATGTTAATGTGTTTAATCCAATATGGTGTAATACGATTAAAAGGTTAATAGGTTGTTAATAACTTTAGACATATTAGATCACAAATCAATTAAGAGGTAGGAGTGTTTTTCATAACTTATCTTAGTTAAGATCGATTAACATTAGAGGAAGGTGTCTATCCTGCTGGGCAAAACGTGATGATTCCTTGTTGGGCATTTCTAGTTATTAATACTCATTGGGCAAGAAACTAAATGATGACTCCGACAGAGGTATTGTCCAAAGTAGGGAGTCGGCGGTGCGTCGCCAACTAAGTAAGGATAGGTCAGGGAAGGATTTGTTGAGAGCGTGACGAGTGAAAATGAATCTCAACATTCAAGTCCCATAACCAACGACGCATGCATGTGATGAATATATTTGCACCAGTGACCAAGCTCGAGTTTTTACTTAACAACGTCTTTGTCCAGATCAAGTTGTTTTTATTATTGATCAAGTTCTCTATTTCTTTTCAGTGCTCATTTAGTTTCCCTATTGGGCAAGAGAGCCCCAGTGGCCAAAATACCAAAACTATTCTTTCTTACTAGGTGGAGGAGGATTCAAGAGATAATGACAATCAACTCCTTGTGGATCAACTCTGTACTTAATTGTTAACTATATAGCTATGAGGATATGCTACAAATTCATTTTGAGAGTGCAAATGACAACCTCGTCAACCACCTTGTTACGATATAATTTGTAGCACACATAATAACTTACGAGAATACGATATTTCAATAATTTACTATGATAATGTCCTAAGGCTTCCATCAACTAAATCATACCAATATAGTTCAAGTTAAAAAACTACAAATATAAAAAAAATCGTACGAAACGTAGCATTAAAAAAAATACAAACTAATTAAACAAGAACATAGAACATCATCATTCAAACCTATTTTGATCCTTCCATGTTAAACGATTTTTGACCAACTACACCACAAATGCTACATTTTTTCAGTTGCCGAAGTTATTTCATACTTAATTGGCTAATATCTACTTCTTCTTCTAGAATCCTTCCTAAAACAGCCTTGCACGTATTCAGATAGTGACCCTTCTGATGACATCTAGAACACGAGCCTTTTCATGTTGAGCTAAATCCGGACTGGATTCATCTCACCACGTTTGAGTGCTATAGAAGTTGTATACGTATGACAAAGGTGATTACCTCATATGACTAAAAAATTATCACAATTAGCAAAACACATGTACGAAAAATGTATAATCGTAACATTTCTGTCCTATGTATTATACGAAATAGTCAAATCGTAACACTTATCAGATATTCGTAGCAACGGTTTTGCCAGTTTTGTACGATATCATGTAATCTAATACCAATGTAGTATGACATTACTGATTTTCGTAACAACAGACGTGATAATTGAAGCCACTTTTGCTACGACTTCATAATATTCATAACAACTATGTTACGATATATACATAATTCGTATCTCTTACATAATGACTTTTAGTACGATATTCATAAATGTCGTAGCAAGATCAGTACTAAAAAATCACCATATAGCAGTTGAAGCATGTGAGCATGGGATCAGGTCGTACTGAAACACGAGACATGAGCGCTCCCTAACAGCAACATCAACAATGTTACTATTCATTCCAGAAATAACCTTAAACATCACATCATATTTTGGTTCAACCCTCATTGATTGGCCCGCTTCAACTGTCTTTCCTAATCTCGTAGTTGCCCAGATCGCCAACTCCGTAGTCCTGGCTACAGCTATAGTACACGCTCGTTAAACCATCACTGGAGCAGAGTATGAACACTTTTCAAAAGAGGACACACAGACAATTTTCTAGCCCGTCGCAATCGAGCACTCAAGACCTCACATCCATTAGAAATTCCATATTCATATCGCCACAAGGCATTTCGAACGGGCACATCTACAGGGATCCAACTTCAACAGCTTTTGATAAGCACCAGGAGCCATGACCATCAAATTCTTCATATGCTCCTCAAAGTTAATACTCTTGTATTAACTAGCAGCAGCCCTGAATAAGTCGATAACAGGAGTATCACAAGTCCTCATATTTTGCTGAATGTGAAATGTACAAAGCCCATGATGGGAACCTAGAAAGACAGAAGCCACAACATTCTTAATATTAAGGTACTGATCAAACACAATCAATAAGTTCTCCGGAGAACCAAATGATCGTCGAACTCTCTTAAGGAACCAAGTCCATGAGGAACCATTCTCTTTATCCTCGATTCCAAAAGCTAATGGAACTATATGTTCATTATCATCCTTTGTTGCTGCAACAAACAATACACCTTTATATTTCCCCTTCAAATGAGTGGCATCAATGACAAATACAGGACGACATGAACGAAAGACTCTTATACATGCGGATAGAGCAAAACAATAATCTTCAAAACTACCGTCTGAACATGTTCCGTAAATCAACCACCAAGCCAGAATTTACATGCTCTAACATATAAAAGTACCTAGGCAGTACCTGCATTGAAACATATACCATTGACACAATATAACATAAGAACACATATAAACATCTACGAGCTATACGAAAGTATGACATTCCAAATGTTGTACTTCTGGGGATACGATTTATTGAAAATTGTACTCAAGGGTATTCAAGTGGTCTTTTACAATTTGTGTTTTACTTTTTACTAGGAGTACGCTGTTACGATATTCATAGTATCATACACGTCTATACAACTTTACTAAACTCGTACATGAGACTGACCAGTAAATCAAGCTAATATATTTGTATATGCACTAGATGTTTGAAAAAATCATACAATTATGCCATATACTTCTTTGCGCTATGTTACGATTTCAATAAATCGTATTATATTAGTAACAACAAAATAACAAAACATAAGCTGTTAAACATGAAAATTTACCTGAAACAAGTCATCTGCATCACCATATGTTAGACAAAGTGTTTGGTTCCTCCCCGACAAAGCAGCATGATATTTGACATGAACGCCATGTTCTCTCAATAGTTGTGATGGTTCCTGTAACGAGTAACTGGTGTATGGGGGGGGGGGAGGATACACTAATAAGGGTTTTTGAAACAATCAAAAACCAAGTTAATGATTCTTCAAGAACTAAGCAGTTCAATTGACTCGACAACTATAAACGACAGTTGGAGGGTGCACAGCTGACCTCTTTGACTGAGGGTCAGCTGTGTGAACACCAACTGAGGTTTTAATCAGAGTTAATGCTTTGTGGAATTTGGTGGTTTAAACTCGTTACATAAACTGAAAACCTTTACGAGGGAAGGTCAAGTTCTCTATAACCGTTTTAGTGTAAATTAAACGTTTGTATGAAAATCAGTTGGTTAGAAAACTGAAAGTAAATGACACAGTATTTTAACGTGGTTTGGAGATCAACCTCCAATGTCCACGATTTTCTTTTCGAGGAAACAATCCACTAGATAAGCTTAGGCATGCTTATCAAATGTTCTACTTGGTTTACGGGTACCAAGAAACCTAACCAGTTTGATGACGGGTTCGAACCAAATCTTACAACACTTTTACAGGCAAGAGCAACGCCTATAACACTTTTACAGGCAACTGTAAAGCCTATCCTTAGATTACGGGTTCTAAGGGACCTAGCTCTTTGATTACGGGTTCAAAAAAAACTAAGGGTGGGTTGGGGATTTTTCCAACTACGTTGCCTTCTACACTGAGCACAGTGGAGGCAACAATCTAAGGCTTATAGACTCGATCAATTACAGAGAATCTATTTAGAGAAGCAAGAACTATCTATTCTAAACTCAATCAAGAAAGGTCTTTTTCTGATAGGCTAGGCAAAGGAACTAGAGGAGGGATGGACACTTTACTTCTACGGTTCATTCTTTTGGTTCTTGCTCGAGAGAGAATTTGCTTTGAATTTGCTTGTAAGCTCTTTTGAATGTGTGCTCTCACTCACTCCTCGTAAATATGGAGACCTCTACTTATATAGAGAGGGAGGTAAACTAGCGGTTGGAAGTAGCTATTTGACCTCTGCCAAAAGTATGGCACTCCACCTTCTGCAATATTTCCTAAAATGGTAAGTTCGACCCTTACTTTATGTAAGTCCTCTTGGTCGGTCCATTTATGGAAAGTTTCCAGCTTGTCTTCACACTTCTGAGTAGATTTGAATTTCAAACTCTAACTACACTTCTTTCTACGTCTTCAAGGTCTTCTCTTCTTGACTTTGTGACGTCTGACTTCAACACATGATCTCGACATGCACGAACTGCATGGACAGTTAACTGTGGAGTCAACTTGTGTAGAGTTGAACTTGGCCAAAGTTTCTTCCTGGGTTGAGCTACCCATCTTTGCCATCTCAGTCTAACTGAGGTCTTCTGCTTGAAACCTGTAAAGATAAAATCCCTATGCTCAAATAGTGAGCTCTATCTAAGTTTACACTAATGGCTTCATCTACTCGGTTGGGGTCAGTTGGTTTTTGGGATAAATAGAAACCTTTACTAATTGTCCCAACAAGTTGTCCTTGAATTTCTCTAGGCTTAAGATCAACTATATCGTCCAACTTAGGACTAAAGTACGAGGCTATGACTTAAGTAGATACTTTTGGATGAGGACAATATCTCAAGTCAGTCTCACATGTATGAATGACCCATTCGTAGATTCTCCATGCTTTACCAATTCCTCTTGCTCTCATAATAAATCACATCTGCCTTCATATTTACATCGAACATAATATCTTCGCTTATTTGACTTCTTTGTAACAAATTCCTAACTATTTTTCAGATGACAAATTCCAAGAACTTCTTTCATACGCGCCTTCTTGGCAAAAAAAATTGCCGACAACAAGTTCTTCACGAGCCAAAGGATCTGTTATAACTAAATCTTTACATGAAAGCGCAGCTTGATGTGAAGCCCCTGCATTGACAAATTGAGACAATATAACATAAGAACACATGTATTATTGATATGATAGTACTATTTGCATGTGTGTACGATGGTACGATATTATTAATATCGTACATCTATTGCTACGAGAAAGGGTTTTACTATCTATTTGTAATATCGTACGATGGTACGATAATATCATACATCTATTGCTACGAGTTTATTAAAGTCGTAAATGAGACTCATACCGGGAATGACCCACGACCGGATTTGCTGTCAATTTTCTTCATTAGTTTCATTCGAAACATCTAACGGCGGCATCAGATCATGGTCTTCACCAACATAATCATCATGCAAACCATCCCCCATCGAATAAGCAACTTCATCAACATCATCATCCAAGCTCGTGTTAGAATTAAAAATAAGAGCATCATCACCGAATCCTAAACCCAACACTGGATCAAAATATTCAGCTCAAAATCATGTGTTACATTCATCCTCATGATTTCACCAGTAGGAGATATAACAAAGGCATCAACCTCAAAAATAAAAATGTTCTTGTCATTCTTCATTGAATCTCAAGCTTACTCAATATATCTTCATAAGTTATACCACCAGGTGGTATAGATATGTACTCTTTCCTCCCACCCTCATAAAGATTGTGATTCCATGCTCCACCATGAGCAACAATTAAAGAACAATGCCTCGTCTGCATGAAATATGACACGATCAAATTTCGAACAAATCTAACGATGTTACGATATACAATATATCGTTCCAACACAAGCTACGATATATCAAAATCCTACAATTTATCGTAGTGATAATGTAACAATAAATGAAAATCGTAGCAATGTGTGTCCATATTTCGTGATCGGTAAATACGATATTATGTATGTCGTACAATATATGATACGATATATTCAATCCTACACTCGTATTAGAGATATGTTTGTACGATCTAAAACACCTTGTACAAACATAACCTCTTGCATAAGCACAATCAAACATTGATACGACTGTACGACTTCAACATAAATCGTCTCTTTGTATATCGTGCAACCGTAACAAACAATAATTTTCCAGATCTCGATCCTCAAATTTAGGAGAAATTGTTCGTCAAATCAACAAAAATCAAACGGCATAACATACAGTACCTCCATCGTCGTGTAAAAGCGGAAGAAAAACGTCAGAAAAACAGCGCCGGAGATGAAGAAACCCACGAACAAAGAAAAAAATTCAAATTCAAACCCACCAACCAAAAACGAAAAGAAATAGCAAAATATCACAAGAAATCAAGAGGAAGGAGATCGAATTAAACGAAATTACATAAACAAAGGGAAAAAAACGATGATGGAGTATGAGCTGCAAAAAAAAAAACGAAAAGAAGAAGGAGAGAGAAAGGAGTTGTGGTTTTATACGAGAGAAAAGTCAGCAGAGAGAGAAATAAAGTATAAGAGAGAAAAGAGTTGTGGGTTGGTGAGAAGTAAGAGTATTTTAGTCCGAAAAATGAAAAGTTGACATTTATTATTGTAAATTAAGTTCTTGGATTGAATTATTGTTTTACTATCTAGTGTGACCCTTTTTGTGAATAAATTCAATATAAATTATATTATTTAAAAATTCTCGTGTGAGAAATGGGTATAACCTACATAAGAATTTATCGTTGACTTAATTGTTCTCCTCCTCTAATTATCCCCCCACCTTACCACCTAACCCCAACTCTCTCTTTCACGTGATTAAAGTAGTATTAAACTGAAGAGAATAAAAAGAAATGGTGAGAAATGTGAACGATGATTTAACTTGAAAATCACGAAATTAATGTATTTAATGGGTATAAGGTTAAGACAAAGTTCACGTCAATCATTTCCATATAGCACCACATACGGAACTCCAAAGCTCTTTATGGAGTATTTATTACTGCATTATTACTGGGAAGGAGATTTTTTTTTCTTTTTTTTTTTTGACGAAATGGGAAGGAGATGTTAACCACACCTAAAAAAATGTCCACAAAACAAAAGAAGAAAAGTACACTAAAACTTCTATTAAGGAATACTTTTAAGACTACAGAAAAATATGACAAAATTGGAGGTTATTCCTAAATAGAATTTGAAGAAGAATTTTAAATTTTTTTTCTAATTTTTATGTACATGAATAATAATTAAATATTATAATTACTAAATACATGTATTGTATAGTATTATGTGCAAGTACATGTATTGATTTATTTCACATAGAATATGTAAAGTCCATGACTTAAAATTATACATTTAACTTGTTCGAGAAGTTGAAAATATTTTGGGTTCAATAAGAAGGTGGTCATATGGACGAACTTTTGAAGACATGTAAGTTAAAGGATATAGTTACAACAAAAAAGATGAAGTCATTGCCACGAGCAACTTTAGAAAAATATTTTAAATCAACTTAAATCTATTGTAATGATATATATATATATAGGAAGAGGATCATGTGATATATATATATATATATATGTGTGTGTGTGTGTGTGTGTGTGTGTGTGTGTGTGTGGGATAGAGATCCGGTGAGAATGAATTTTATATGAGAACGTGAGAATGGTACATTTTAATGCATTTTTATCATATTGGTAATGCATATATTGCAGAAATGTAATGCATATACATTCTAATGCATAAACTGCAGAAGCCTAAAGCATAAACATTGTTACGCATAAATTACTACAACATAATGCATCGTTAAATCTGAGCAATTGATTTATAAAAATCAAGGGTCCAGATTTATTTTCATTTCTCACGTAAAATAGCATTCTCACATGATCCTCTTCATATATATATATATATATATATATATATATTATTTATTTAGTGTGATTTATTCCTAAATGGAGGTGTATTTCATTAATATGAGACCGAAAAAAATACTCCCTCCGTCTACGAAATGGTTGTCACATTGTGGCCGACACGAGTTTTAAGAATATTGTAGGTAGTAGTGAATTATAATGAGTATTGTTGTGAGTGGAGTAAGAGTCCCACAATAAATGTGAGTGGAGTAGCAAAAGTGGCAACCATTTAGTAGACAAACTTAAGTAGCAAAAGTGACAATCATTTCGTGGACGGAGGGAGTATGAATTATGACAAATATTGAGTTTATTCTTATTTATAACTGGTCCCAAGTTGGGACCATGAAAATATATAACAAAATGAGAGTTAATTCCTAAATAGAGTATTCATTTCTGGAAGTTCTACCGTATAAACATTAGTAGTACTCCCTCCGTCCACGAAATAAACTCCTACTTACCCATAAAAAATTGTCCATGAAATAAACTCCTACTTCACTTTTTCCAATCACATCATGTGGGACCTTACTATATTTACAATAACTTCCACTCTCATTTTACTTTTTTCACTCAAAACAAGTGGGACTTTTATTCCACTCATAACAACTTTAACTATATTTTATCTTTTTCACTCACAATAAATGGGACTCTTATTTCACCCACAATAATTTTAATTTTCATTTCACTTTTTCTACTCTCAATAAGTGGGACCCAAACTTCATTCACAACACCTTTATCAATTTTCTTAATTTCCGTGTCAAGCATAAAATGAGAATTTATTTCATGAATGGAAAGAGCATCTATTTTCCTTTAAAAAAAAGAGATATTTTCTATGTCAATTATCCACTCATAAAGACACATGCATTTCCACTACCTCTATTCTTGGCCATAAATTCCAACAACAAAGAAGTCAGCCATAAAATGAGAATTTTCCGTGTGTTGATTTTCTTGGCATTCTTGCTTCCTTCGATATTTTCGGTTGAAGCAGAAGTAGTTGGTTATGGCTACCGTCTACTATCAGTAACGGCCGATTCGCCGTTAAAGTATTTGAATGCCGATCTTCAGCTTATCAATCGTTCCTCCGTTTACGGCCCGGATCTTCCCCTGCTCTCCCTCACAGCCAGGTAGGTAACAATATCGTTTTAATAATTCAAGTCTCATAGTTACAGATGCTACCCGGATTTAGTATCTACCATTTACTTAAACGTAAACATTATTTTCAAATTATTTATCTAAAGAAATTATCTGAATTTAACAGTTTAGAAACAAAAGACCGTTTGAGAGTAACAATAACTGATTCCAACGAACCCCGTTGGGAAATCCCCAACGACATCATCCCCCGCCCCCGCCGCCGCCGCTATGAGAGGATCCACCGCACGACGCCGCCGCTCCTCTCCGACCCCAGTTCCGACCTCATCGTCACCCTCCAGAACACCACCCCTTTCGGCTTCACCGTCGGCCGCCGCTCCTCCGGCGACGCCCTTTTCAACGCCGCCCCAATACGTGGCGACCCCTCCACATACCTCATCTTCAAGAATCAATATCTGCAGCTCTCGACGTCGCTTCCGCCGCAAAAATCCAATCTTTACGGCGTTGGAGAGCACACAAAAGGTTCTTTCAGACTTGAGCCTTCTCAGACATTCACCCTTTGGAATGCCGACATCGCTAGCGCCAATCCTGATCTGAACTTGTACGGGTCCCACCCTTTTTACATGGATGTGAGGCCTAATGGGATCACTCATGGCGTTCTGCTGCTCAACAGTAATGGTATGGATGTCGTTTACTCCGGCGACCGGATCACCTACAAGGTGATCGGAGGGATTCTTGATTTGTACATTTTCGCCGGCCCCACGCCGGAGCTGGTGATGGAACAGTACACTTCTCTCGTCGGCCGCCCTGCCCCCATGCCTTACTGGTCTTTCGGTAATTAGTACTCCACATTAACAATCATACTTGAGTTTCTGAGAAATTAAGGTGAATGAATTCTGTTTCTAATTGTAGGGTTTCATCAGTGCAAATATGGTTACCGTAGTGTGTACGAGATTGAGAGTGTGGTGTCTGGCTATCGACGTTCTAAAATTCCTTTAGAAGTGATGTGGACTGACATTGATTATATGGACAAATACAAAGATTTCACTCTTGATCCAATTAATTTCCCAGCTGATAAAATGAAGAACTTTGTTGATCAGCTTCACAAAAATGATCAGAAATATGTTGTTATTGTGGATCCCGGTAAGATACGAGCCACTCTGTTATTGGAATATGCACGCAGTCATTTCAAATTCATGGCGCCCGCTGGTATACCTGAAAATGTAACAGAAAATATCGTATTTGTAAACTGCAGGCATCAATCCAGATGAGTCGTATCCGACTTACAAGAGAGGGATGGAAGCCGATATCTTCATCAAGCGCGACGGCGTGCCTTATTTAGGCCAAGTTTGGCCAGGAAAAACTTATTTCCCTGACTTTCTGAACCCATCCTGTGAACATTTTTGGACTAACGAGATCAAGATTTTTCGCGATATTATTCCAGTTGATGGGCTGTGGATCGACATGAATGAGGTGTCGAATTTCATAACCTCGCCTCTTACCCCCAACTCATCCTTAGATGATCCGCCTTACAAGATCAACAACTCCGGATCCCAACGCCCTATTGGTGGCAAAACTATACCTGCTACGGCTCTGCATTTTCGGAACGTGACCGAGTACAATGTGCATAACCTCTACGGTTTTCTCGAGTCGAGAGCTACTAATGCTGCTTTAGCTAAGGTAACCGGCAGAAGGCCGTTTGTCTTGAGCAGGTCTACTTTCGTAGGCGCAGGCAAGTACACCGCGCATTGGACCGGAGACAATGCTGCGACGTGGAAAGACTTGGCATACTCTATCCCAGGGATCTTGAACTCGGGATTGTTTGGTATTCCTATGGTCGGAGCTGATATTTGTGGCTTTATAGGAAACACTACTGAAGAACTCTGCAGAAGATGGATTCAGGTACATTCCCACAATTGACAGTTCGTTTCATTAGTACAGTATACTAAGACGAATCATCCGTCTCTTGCAGTTAGGAGCATTCTATCCCTTCTCTAGAGACCACTCTGACGATAACAGCATCCATCAAGAGCTCTACCTTTGGGACTCTGTGGCGGCCTCGGCTAAGAAAGCGCTGGCGCTTCGCTACAAGTTATTACCCTATTTGTACACGTTGATGTACGAGGCGAGCACTAGGGGCGTGCCTATTGCAAGGCCGCTCTTCTTCTCCTTCCCTGCTGACGCCACCACTTATGGCATCAGCGCGCAGTTTCTGCTAGGGAAGGGGGTGCTCGTCTCGCCCGTGTTGACAGAAGGCGCGGTCTCGGTGAAAGCTTATTTTCCTGCAGGAAATTGGTTCAACCTGTTTAACCACTCGAGCTCGTTGAGCCTGAAGCAGGGGAGGTACGTCCAGCTGGACGCGCCTGCTGATTCGGTCAGCGTGCATGTTGGTGATGGGAATATCATAGCTATGCAGGGCGAAGCTATGACGACAAAGGCAGCGAGGGCGACGCCGTTTCATTTGCTTGTGGTGATGAGAGAGAATGGGAATAGCTATGGACAAGTTTTCTTGGATGATGGAGATGATTTGGAATTTGCTGGAAAGGGAGGGAAATGGAGTTTGGTGACCTTTAATAGTGGTCTGGAGGGAAATAAAGTGATTATTGAATCTAAGGTTTTGAATGGAGATTTTGCTTTGACCCAGAATTGGATTATTGGTACTGTCACTATTCTTGGATTGAAGAAGAACAATGCACAAGGATGTGGGCTAGCTGCTGACAGCAATGGATTTCTAACGTTGGAGTTGAAGAAATTGTTTTTGCCCATAGGGAAAGAGTTCAGAATTGAATTTGCCCCTTGTCACATAATTAGTGCATTCTAAAGGGAGGAAGCCATGATGGTTTGATTGCTCCGTCTCTATAATTTGGTGAATCAAATAAATCGTGGGATAATATCTCAACAGGCGAATATTTTGAACTTACTATATATATATATATATATATCTCTAATAAAAGCATTCTAATAAGAATGATGATGTTCATGAACTTTTTTAAGGTTATTTTGCGTGAGTCAAGATTCTCTAATCCACAATTGCTGTTTTTGTTCATATCCGCCCATTTTCTGATTAGACAATTTTTGACTGATTGATATATGTACTGTACCTATATAAATTTAATTTTCATTATACAAAAATTTCAACATACTAAATGAAACACGAATTAAAATACTAATTATGGATCATAGCATTGCTTTTTTTTTCATACGTTAGAACTATGTATCATGGCTGAAATGTAATAGAACATAAAACACTGATATGGAGCAAGTTATATACAGTTTATAAAAATAATAATTTTATATTCTTATTTTATCTAAAAATATCAACCATCATGAATTCAGGATTAAGAAATATAGGCGTGATTAGATGTTATGACACTTCTTTTGGGCCATAAAAAAGAAAATTTAGTCATAATTCTTGTACCAAAAAAAAAAAAAAAAAAAAAAAAACAAAACAAAAAAAACAAAAAACACTTGTACAATATATATAAGAATACTATTATTGTTTTAGGGGATTTACGTTCCCGTTCTCCTTTTTCTTTTTAACATCTTTCTACTCTCCGTCAAAAAAATAACTTTTGAAATTTCATAGCTGGTGATTTTTAATTTTTTTATTTTTGAGTTGGGGGTATATAGCTGGTGAAATTAAGTACATTAATTTCTTGATTTTCAATTTCAAGCATCTATCTTGCTAAAATCAGGTAAATTAATTCCATGAATTTAAAAGTCAAGCATCTTTCTTACTTTATATAGAGTAATGAAATCAAGTAAGTAACTCTCGTGATTTTCAGTTTCTAGCATATTAATTTCCTGAATTTTCAATTTCAGACTTCATTTTTGGAAATCAAGTAATCACAAAATTAATGTACTTAATTTCCACACTCTTTTCGAAAGCTCATTATAAATAACTGCACCACTGACTATAAAATTATATATTCGTACAGTACTACTTGTATGATCCATTAGCAAAAAATGATCAGCGCAAAAAGTCGTCAATTTATTTTTATTTGTTTGTTGATTGTCTTCACATCTTCCGTTAAAGCAGACGATCAACAAGAACTCGTTGCAAATGGCTACCGTGTCAACTCAGTAAACGCCGATTCCTCGGGAAAGTCGTTGAAAGCTATTCTTCAACTCATCGATGGCAGTAATTCCTCCCTCTACGGCCCCGATATTCCTTTCCTCTCCCTCATCGTCAGGTATCAAATTACATACGCCCCATTTACATATCATATATAAAAAGTCAGTATCCTACTAGGGCTATTTTAGTTATTGGACCTTTATTTATTGAAAAATTATAGTAGTTTACAAAACTTTAAAAAAAAATCATATACTACTATTTAATTTATAATTTCTTAAAACTTATATAAATATACATATATATTTTTTTATATGTTGGACGTGCAAAATTTCAGCTCGGAAACAAAAGACCGTTTGCGAGTGACGATAACCGACGCCAACGCCACCCGTTGGGAAGTCCCCGACGAGCTCCTCCCCCGCCCGCGCCGCCCCGACAGCCACTCAACGCCCCATGCGCCGCTACTCTCCGACCCCAGCTCCGACCTCACCTTCACCCTTCAAAACACCACTCCCTTCGGCTTCACCGTAGGCCGCCGCGGCGCCGACGCCCTCTTCAACGCAACCCCGACCGGCAACAACTCATCGACGTACCTCGTCTTCAAGGACCAATATCTCCAGCTATCGTCGTCCCTTCCGACCAACAACGCCTCCAATCTTTACGGCATAGGAGAGCACACGAAGGGCTCCTTCAAGCTCCAGCCGGGCCAGACGCTCACGCTCTGGAACGCCGACATTGGAAGCTTGAACACTGATCTAAACTTGTACGGGTCCCACCCTTTTTACATGGATGTGAGGCCTGATGGGATCACTCATGGCGTTCTGCTCCTCAACAGTAATGGTATGGATGTCGTTTACTCCGGCGACCGGATCACCTACAAGGTGATCGGAGGGATTCTTGATTTGTACTTCTTCTCCGGCCCCACGCCGGAGTTGGTGATGGAACAGTACACTTCTCTCATCGGCCGCCCTGCCCCCATGCCTTACTGGTCTTTCGGTTAGTGCAATATTATTAATTTCTTTTTTATCTCTTTTTTTTTTTTTGCTGAGAAATTAAGGTTTATTGTTGTGTTTTTTTGTTTCTAGGGTTTCACCAATGCAGATATGGCTACAAAGATGTTGCTGACGTGGAGGGCGTGGTTTCTGGCTACGCAAACGCTAGCATTCCATTAGAAGCGATGTGGACTGACATTGATTACATGGATAAGTACAAAGATTTCACTCTTGATCCACTTAACTTCCCGGCTGATAAAATGAAGACATTTGTTGATCAGCTTCACAAAAATGATCAAAAATATGTTGTCATCGTTGATCCAGGTAACTTGTTAAAGATTGGATGCATTCAGCTGAATTAACTTGTTGAAATAATTTTGCAGTTCTTATATCCAAATTAATTCTGCAGGAATCGGTATAAATGAATCGTATGCAACGTCCCAGAGAGGATTGAAAGCCGATATCTATATCAAGCGCGACGGCGTTCCGTACCAAGGCCAAGTTTGGCCGGGAAAGACCTACTTCCTGGACTTCCTCAACCCAGCCGCCGGAGAGTTCTGGACTAACGAGATCAAGTTCTTCCGCGAACTCCTCCCTGTGGATGGCCTCTGGATCGACATGAACGAGCTGGCGAATTTCATAACCTCGTCTCTCACCCTTAACTCGTCCTTAGATGAGCCGCCTTATAAGATCAACAACGGCGGAGGCAAGCGCCCTATAGGCGACCGGACTGTACCGGCTTCCGCTCTCCATTTCGGGAATGTGACGGAGTACAACGTGCACAATCTTTACGGGTTTCTCGAGTCGAGAGCTACGAATTTCGCTCTGGCTAATGTGACCGGAAAACGGCCGTTCGTTCTCAGCAGGTCTACTTTCGTAGGCGCAGGAAGGTACAGTGCGCACTGGACGGGCGACAATGCTGCGAGCTGGAACGATCTGGCGTACACTATCCCCAGCATTTTAAACTCGGGATTGTTTGGTGTCCCGATGGTTGGAGCCGATATATGTGGCTTCCTCAGAGACACGAATGAGGAACTTTGCAGAAGATGGATTCAGGTACGCACGCACGTTTCCACATAATTATATAATTATGTGACAATTCGTTTTAGTATATATGTATAATACTAACACAAAGTGATGATACAATTCATCTCTTTTTGCAGTTAGGAGCATTCTACCCCTTTGCTAGGGACCACTCCGACAAAAACAGTGGCCGTCAGGAGCTCTACCTGTGGGAGTCCGTGGCAGCCTCCGCTAAGAAAGCGTTGGCGCTTCGCTACAAGCTGTTACCCTACTTGTACACGTTGACGTACGAGGCGAGCACCAGGGGCGCGCCTATTGCAAGGCCGCTCTTCTTCTCCTTCCCCGCTGACGCCAACACTTATGGCGTCAGCGCGCAATTTCTGCTAGGGAAGGGGGTGCTCGTCTCGCCCGTGGTGGAACAGGGCGCGGTTTATGTGAATGCTTATATTCCTGCGGGAAATTGGTTCAACATGTTCAACTACTCGAGTTCGATCAGCCTGAAGCAGGGGCAGTACGTTCGGCTGGACGCGCCTGCTGATTCGATCAACGTGCATGTTGGTGATGGGAACATCATAGCTATGCAGGGCGAAGCTATGACGACCAAGGCAGCGAGGGCCACTCCGTTTCGCTTGCTTGTGGTGATGAGAGAGAATGGGAATAGCTCCGGGCAAGTGTTCTTGGATGATGGAGATGACTTGGACTTTGCAGGAAAGGGAGGGAAATGGAGCTTAGTGACATTTAATAGTGGTTTCCAGGGAAATAAAGTGGTCATTGAATCTAAGGTTTTGAATGGAGATTTTGCTTTGACCCAGAATTGGACTATTGCTAGTGCCACTATTCTTGGATTGAGGAAAAATAATGCACAAGAATGTGGTGTAGCTGCAGACAGCAATGGATTTCTAACGTTGGAGTTGTCGAATTTGTCTTTACCTATGGGGAAAGAGTTCAACATTCAGACCGATCCTTGTCAGCAAAAGAGAGCCTCCTTTAACTGGTTAAGGGCTTAAGATTTTGCTCTTTTTTTTTAAGTTAATTTTTGTTTGGGATGGAATAACCGAATAAGGTGAGAGAATGTGTGTTTTCTGCCACTTATGCGCCTGGTGAAATAAAATTTGAGTTGAGTTTTATGTATTTGTTTAAATGGTATCGATTATTTTGAGTCGAGATGCGATATTTACGTCAAGTTAGCTTGAGTGATCCATTCCTGGTCAGTCGAACTTTTGATTGCTCTGTTGATCTAAATATAATCAATCTCAATGGTGTATATATTTTCAACATTCGATGAATGAGATTGAAATTATGATAAAAAGAATTATAAACAAAAGATTAAAAGAAAAAGTAGTACGAAATAAAAGAAAAGGCAAATCAAATATATGTCGGTAACTAATAAAGCCAGGAAAAAAGTAGACCGCTGATAATTATATCAAGTGTTGCACCAACCAATCTGCCAAAACTATGTGCCATTTCATTCGTAGGTAGTTATAAAGGATTAATACAAAAAATAAGTGAAAATACAGTGTCCGTCCATTTGAAAAACGTCACAATTTTAATAAGATTCCTGCACTTCTATATATTTAATATTTCTGGAAGATATTTGTTTTATTTCACCTTTTAGCCCAATTCCAAAGTGACAGAGAACATCATAAGATAGGCAGGTCAAAAGATAAGGCATATTCATCAAAAATATCCCTATTTTGAAAAGTGAATGATAATCCAATCAATGTACTCTTGTAAACCAATTAGACTTGGACCAAATTAATTAAGGCGATAGATGCTTTTAAAAAATATATATATATTTGGATGTCATATAAAACCAAAATATAGATAATATTTCTTCTTAATGTAATAATAACCTGCAGCGCTACTTGTATGGAAGAATTCAAATTTACACATAATTAAAATTAGTTTGTTGCTAACTTTGAACGGTATTAATAAATCTATTTAGTACTACTACCCCACCAAATTTGATAACAATGAGATAAGTTAAAATACACTCCGCGAAAACGCTAATCACATATAATGTCACATCAAGTTTGAAATAATAGTTAGATTTTAGAATGAAGTAGTAACACAATGGCAATTTGTACTTACCATGTTACCACACATGCTATATTAGATCTCTTAACAACCTTATAAAAATTAAATCATACGAAAAAATAAATCAAGCAAATCAATACTTTCACTAGCTAAAAACCTCATTGAACTGGACTCGCGCGGTTATAATATAAATATACCAAATGAAGTCGGAAAAATCAATAAAAATAGAAAAATATATCCAGTCACTCGAATTATTCATGTATAAACATAGATGGTCATGTCATTAAATTTTTTAATTCTTAAAATATATATTTTGTACCTAATATTTGCTCTAATCCGTCTATATAAACCACTCACAGTCGTCTGATTTTCTTGAACTCTCCTCCCCTCACACTCTCACAGACTCACAGTGTATAGTTTACACAGAGAGAGAAAGATGAAACTCCCACTTATTCTACTCACGCTTCTTCAAATGCATGAAATCACACAACTGAAAGACCAAAGCCTAATCGAGAGTTCATGCGAAAATACCCCAAATTACGACCTCTGCGTCGCCACCCTACACGACTTTCCGCTCAGCTCCACCGCCGACGTGGCGGGGCTCGGCCTCATACTGGTTGACGTCGTCAAATCCAAGGCGGAAGCAGCCCTATCGGCCGTGGAAGAGCTGAGGCGGAGCCACCCGGAGATGAGAAACGCGCTGAACCAGTGCTGGTTCTCGTACAAGGCGGTGCTCGCGGCGGACGTCCCCGAAGCCGTCGCGGGGCTGACAAAGGGCGTGCCCAAATTCGCCGAGTTCGGGATGAGCGACGCCGCGTGGGAGGCGGAGATCTGTGAGGGAAGCTTCGAGAACGCGGCGGCGGCCCCGTTGAGCGGAGTCAATAAGGAGATTCACGACCTAGCGGAGGTGGCGGTTGGTATTATTAAGATTTTGCTTTGAGAGCCATTTTTTTTTAATATCTCAGTTCCTATCTTTTATATTTTCTTTTCTTCATGTGCATATATAATAATTATAAATATGTAATGTCTATATTTTCTATTTTTTTTTTTTGAGAGACTATATTTTCTATTCGATCACACGTATATCTCAAAAAAATTTACCTTTTGTTTGCTTATCTAAAATTGTAAATGCGAGTTTATATGTTTTGATGAATATTTATGTGTGGTGATTATGCTATTAGTATTGTTGTTTAATTTCTTTCGGTCGGCATCTGGAGAAGTTTGATTTTTAGTTGTTTCTTCTTTTAATATACTAACTATTTTAAACGAAGAAAAGAATTATTATAAACTAGTCTATAAACTATTTAGAAAATCACAAGTAATTTGATTTTCTTATTTTGGTTGTTTGTTAATATTCTTGCTATACCAAATTTAATTTTGTTGTTGTACGTAGAAGAAACAGAGCACTCTGTTTTGATCACAGTAAGTCTACAAATCAATGTGTGTTGACAACTTGACATTACCTATTTCTTATTCCATTTAATTATTTGAATTTGATGTAATTATTACAATATTATGAAGATAACGATCATTCGTTACAAAACAAATAATCTCAACTATATCGAGAACATTATAATAGATAATGTAAAATTAGTCTCTTTTTGAGGATGATTTAGTGGTAGAGTGGGCTGCCTGGAACTGAGAGGTCTCAGGTTCAATCCCCACTGACGTCTTTATAGGTCGAGTCTGTCACACCTATACTTAAAAAGTGTGATTTACCTGTCTTGTGTAGTTTACAGGCTACTGCACAAGAATGGGGTTTTAATTCTTTTCCAAGCGCCTTAAGGCCATTAGTGAACTAATTTAAGTAAACAAACTAAAAATAGAAGTACAATTTTCAGAGAGAAAACAATATATATATATATAATTTATTATGCGTAAAAGTCATCTTAATGGCAAATAAAAAGTCATCTTAGTAAAGGACAATGACAATCTTTCTGTAAAGTCCAAGACTCCATGTTGACCGACATATGGAAATTTTAATTTGAGTGATATTATGAAATAACCATAATGAGTAGGGGTGAGCAAAGCGAACCGAAAAACCGAACCGACCGACGAACCGTATCGAAACCGTCCCGAAAATATGGTTAACCGAACCGGCGGTTTCGATTTATTTTTCTAATTTTAAAAAACCGAGGGTACCGGTTAGGTTTTTATTTTTATATATAAAAATCGGCGGTAAACCGAACCGAACCGAACCCAACAAAAATTACTAATTTTACTATTTATATGTTATAATGTTATGATAATATTTACCTTTACCACTTTTGCTTGAAAAACATAGTAGAGTTCAATTTATAATTAATTTATTACATCTTTAAATTATATATTTTGAATATAAATTTTTTATATGAAAAACTTTTGATGCTATTAATTATAAAAAAATCGAAACTTTCTTTTGTCATGGTTAACCGTTGAATAACGGTTAACCGTACCCTTTTTTAGGTTAACCGTTGTCACGGTTTTTGGTGTTTATTTTCTAATTTTTAACGGTTAACCGACCCGAATAAAAACCGTACGGACGGTTTTTGTGTGGGGCAAATGGTCGGTTAACCGAACCGTGCTCACCCCTAATAATGAGCATTACAATATAAATTATAGCCCACCTCCTTCAAAAATATAAAATTTGGCCATTTTTTTTAATTTGGGACAAAAATACCCTTAATGAAATGCGGAGCGGGTCGGGTCTGACGCTGGCGGGCATGGGTCGGTTCGGGCCGAGTATCAGGCCTTTGGTACTTCTAGTACAAATTTAGTCTTATTAGTACCAATTGTTCTAGTACTTCTGGTACAAATTTAGTCTTATTAGTGTCAATTGTTCTAACACATCTGGTACAAATTTAACCTTATTAGTACCAACTGTTCCATATTTGGTACAATTGGAATGAATGATCTAATTTGTTCTAATTGTGCTAAATTATAATGCGATATAATTGAGACGGATAGTGGACGAATGGTCTAATTAGTTCCAATTGTACCAAAATATTGGCACAATTGGAACAAATTAGATCATTTGTTCCGTTTGTACCATGTCACGAACATAACAAAATTTTATCAATTCCGAACAAACCTAGATCTATCATTTAAATTCACCAACATCTCACATGAATTCTGCAAATTTACCCAATTCCTCCAAAAATTTGTAGCTTTATAACTCGAGCAATACATGCTAATTACTCAGAAAATTAAATAAAATGAAACAAAAGATGTTGTAAAAAATAATACAAGAGGATACAAGAATAGAAATCAATAATCAAATCTGTCTCTCTACCTCTCTCTCACTCTCACTTCCTCGGATCAATTTCTAATCAGCAGTTTTGTCAGCAATATCTTTTTCCATTAACAAGAAGGAAAAGCCCAAACAATCTGACAATTGCAACAAAGAAAGAAGGTAAGAAATGCAGCATTAGCTTTCAAATGAACATCATATTCAGATTCCAAACTCAACACAACAAGTAGTCATAAACATTTTCTTCTAATCCCAGTAACCCAGCCCCATGCCGTCCGTCAATTAGAGCTAAAAGATGCCACCAACAAACCACTACCTCCACCGTCTTCATCACGTCAAGGCCTACGGAATCCACCGCTGCGTCTTCCTTCACGAGACTGACCTCGTTGACGGTGATGGTACGTGTACGTCCATCCAGATCTGATCGACGCCTTCGCCTTCGCCTTCGCCTTCGCCGTCATCCAGGCAAATGCTAGGTTTAGATCTGGGAATGAGCGTCGGATCAATAGATCGATTGGAGATTACAGAAGAAGGTTAGGTCCGGCGATGCGATGCTGGAGATGACGGAGACGGCGATGGTGGCTTGGCCGATGTGCGTGAATCCGAAACGCTCGAAAAGGATCATCGGTCGCGAATCGGGGGAGATTTTGAGGTTTTTTATCTCGGCAGAGGCGAGGGAAGAGATGAGGAGGAGGGGGAGGAGAACGGGGAGTTGCTTCCTCATCTTCGATTAGGCGGCGGAAATCGTTGACGGCGGTGGCTGTGGTGGTGGAGGTGGTTCGAATTCGCAGGGAGAGTAAAAGGAAGTGAGGTGAAGAAGTGAATTTTACGCTGACCAAATAGATAAGAAACGGGTGGGTGGGTCAAATTTGGGTGGGTAGGTTAGATCCGGGTCAGGACATTAAGGGTAAATAGGTCCCCTTATGTTAATGTTGGCCAAAATTTATAATTATTAAGAAGGAGGGCCATAATTTATATTTCAATACTCATATTGGCTATATCACATGATATTCTCTTTAATTTTTCTAACATCTCATAGATTGGGAAATAATAATAACTTCTGGTCACTAATTTTTCTAGTAATATTTCCGCAATTTATTGTAGCAATTTTAATGCAATAGCAAATCGAGTATTGTACTATTATTCGAAAATAAAGTATAATAAAATTTAGATACTATCATACTATTCAAGCTCAGAGGGTTCATGATTTGATTTTCAATGACTAGAAATAAGAAATTAAAGCAAGATAATTGAAATAAATGCAATAAACGATTAAATAGAACAATAAAGAACGGGGACAAATTCCAGGAATTTTGCTCGACTCATCAATGATGGTGAATTAATCAATAGATCTAGTTAACCATATTTAATCTAATTCAAGCAAAAGAATCACACAAATATGCACACACACTCTCTCTCTCTCGAAAAGAAAGCACAAGTTGATTAATCACTCGACTATATCAATTAACACTCAAGACGAGGAATTAACTCCCAAAAGCACACAAGATTTATAGCCTTCTATGTACGAATTAATCTCCGCTGGGACTCATAATTATTCACATCATGCAAACTTGAATTCAATGAACATAAAAATCGATTAATTACGAACATTTGGAATGCAAACATAGAGGCCACCTATATTAAGATGAGAAACAAACACCAAGATGCATAAACTATAAATTGGAAGGTAAAATAACATCAATAAGAAAATTCCACCATCAATTTGAGTCTCACAACTTTCTAGAATCAACTATAGATTTAGCTAGACATAAGATAAGAAATTGCCAAAGAAAAGGAAATTAAACCCATGAAATAAAAAATGTTATTAATAACCCAAGGTAGATCTCCAAATATAATCTTCGAAATATCCAAATCAAGTCTTCAATTGAATTAAAATAGCATAAACCATAAGAGAAAATTTGGGGATTACAATTGGAATGTAGAGTAAAGTTCCTCTAAAAAATGGGGGAAGATCCCCTTCGTTGGAAAAATTAGTAAAAGGTTTCAAACGATTTCAAAACTCCAACTGACCCCAACCGAGTAGATGAATGTCTTTAGTCTGATCTTATCTAGAGCTTACTGTTTGAGCGTAGGGATTTTATCTTTATAGGTTTCAAGCAGAAGAAGTCAGTCGGACTAAAGAAAGAAGTTCGTGAAGAACTCAGTTGAGACCCAAACTCAACTGACCCTCAAACTCAGCTGAGATCTCAACCTCAGCTGAAGCACGGACTCAGTTGGACAACAATTTAGTTGACTCATCAACTGACCCACGCAGCTGAAGGGATACAGTTCAAGCATGAAGAGAAATTGTGTCGAAGTCAGGTGTCGCAAAGCGGAGAAGAGAAGACTTTGAAGACATTGAAGACAGAAGAGTTGCAGTCCAGATTCAAATCTATTCGGAAGCACAAGTCAGTTGGAGAACTTACCATAAATAGGCCAACAACAACGACGTGAAAAAAGCAACGCTCGTAGTTTCCATTTTTGGAAAGTTTCCAGAAAAGCAGGTGGAGTGCCATGCTTTTGGCAGAGGTCAAACGGCTCTTTCCAACGGCTAGTTAGATCTCCCTCTATAAATAGAGGTCTCCACATCAAAACTCGGGGGCAAGCTTAAGGATAGAAACAAGCACGAATAAGTGCCAAGAGAGACAAAATCAAGAGTGAAGTAGCAGCAGCAGACCACCTCTCTCTTCAGCAAGAAGACCTCAGTTGAAGGCCAGTAGAACTTGAGTGTTCACACATCCTCTTGTTCTTCCTTCTAGCCTCTCAGAAAGCCCCTTCTTGATTGAGTCTAGAATATTAGGTTCTTGCTTATATTGTGTCTAACCGGACTCTCTCCCAAAAGATCAAGTCTGGAGCCTTAGAACGAAGCCTCCACTTCCCTCAGTATTGAAAGCTTCTTAGTTGGGAAAAAAAATCCTCAACCCCCAACCCTTAGGTCCGACTTTGAACTCGTAATCAAAGTCACTAGGTCCCTTTCAACCCGTAATCAAAGACCAGGTTTCTTGGAACCCGGAATCCAAGACTAGGTCCCTTAGAACCTGGAATCTAAGACCAGGCTGTGCACTTGCCCGAAAAAGTGTTGTAAGGTCTTATTCGAACCCATAATCGAACTGGTTAGGTTTGCTTGGAATTCCTAATCCAAGTGGAGTGTTTGGTAAGCACGCTTAAGCTTATATAGTGAATTACTTCCCCGAAAAGAAAGTCGTGGACGTAGGAGGTCAATCTCTGAATCACGTTAAAATATTGTGTACTTTACTTTCAGCATTTACATTTAGTTTACTTAACCAACTGACCCAACATATTGCATACAAATTGCATCTTTATCAAACTGCACTACTTTAGGAACTTGACCTTCCCCATTTTTACAAAGGTTTCAGTTTTTGTAACGAGTCTAAACCCTACCAACTTCCGCAACGCAAAACTGTTTAAAACCTCAGTTGGTACATACAGCTGACCTTTAGGCATAGGAGCCAGTTGTGCCCCCAACTGTGTGATCAGCTCCAACTGAGCAACTCAGTTATAGAGCAGCTCCAACTTACTTTTCCAGTTGTCGAGCCAACTGACCTGAGCAGTTCAACTCAGTGAAAAGACTTTTGAGCAAAACGAAAATTGCTACTGGTGTATCCCCCCATACACTAGATACTCGTTACCGGGACCATCAAGTGGTATCAGAGCAATAGTTCAAAAGATTGTTGTTGGGAAAATTAGTAAAAGGTTTCGAAAGATACCAACTGACCCCAACCGACCCCAACCAAGTAGATGATTGCCTTTAGTTTGATCTTAGCTAGAGATCACTGTTTGAGCATAGGGATTTTATCTTTACAGGTTTCAAGAAAAAGAAGTCAGCCGACTGAAGAAGGAAGTTCGTAAAGAACTCAGCTGAGGCCCAAACTCAGTTGAGACTCGGAATGAGCTGAGGTCCAGACTCAGCTGAGACTCAGACTCATTTGAGATATCAACCTCAACTGAAGCACAGACTCAGTTGGATAGAAGATCATTTGACTCATCAACTGGCCCACGCTGCTGGAGGCATACAGTTCAAGCGTGAAGAGAAGTTGTGTAGAAGTCAGACATCGCGGAGCAGAGAAGAGAAGACGCTGAAGACGGAAGAGCTGCAGTTCAGAATTCAAATCTACTTGGGAGCACAAGTCAGCTAGAGAACTTACCATAAATGGGCCGACAACAGCGACGTGCAAAAAGCAACGCTCACAGTTTCCATTTTAGAAAAGTTTTCAGAAAAGCAGGTGGAGTGCCATACTTTTGGCAGAAGTCAAATGGCTCTTTCCAACGGCTAGTTTGATCTCCCTTTATAAATAGAGTTCTCCACACCAATGCTCAAGACAGACAGAAGAAGAGAAAAAGCACGCAGAAATGCCAAGAGAGACAAATTTAAGACTGAAGTAGCAGCAGCTTATCACCTCTCTCTATCTCTCCAAGCAAGAAGAACTCAACAGAAGTTCAGTCGAAGTAGAGTGTTCACTCATTCTCCTGTTCTTCTATCTACCCTCTCAGAAATCCTCCTTTCTTGATCAAGTCTAGGTTCTTGCTTGAATTGTGTCTGACCTAACTCTCTATCAAACGATTGAGTCTGACGCCTTTGGTCGAAGCCTCCACTTCCCTCAGTGTTGAAGGCTTCCTTGTTGGAAATCCCCCAATCCCAACCCTTAAGTCTGACTTTGAACCCGAAATCAATGTCACCAGGTCCCTTAAACCTGTAATCCAATACCAAGTTTCTTGGACTCGGAATCCAAGAATAGGTTCTTTAGAACCCGGAATCTAAGATCAGGCTGTGCACTTGCCCGGAAAAGTGTTGTAAAGTCTTGTTCGAACACATAATCGAACTAGTTAGGTTTGCTTGGAACCCATAATCCAAGTGGGGCATTTGGTAAGCACGCTTAAGCTTATCTAGCGGATTACTTCCCCAAAAAGGAAGTCGTGGACGTAGGAGGTCAATCTCTGAACCACGTTAAAATACTGCGTACTTTACATTCTGCATTTACATTCAGTATTTTACATTCAGTTTACCTAACCAACTGACCCAACATATTACATTCAAACTGCATCGCGCAGCTAGATGACATATCAAAGAGTGTCATCTCTTTCATCGTCGGCAACGCCTACTTGTCGAAGATTATCAATTGCTCTACAGCAAAAGATATGTGGAAAGTCTTAGCTGCACTCTGTGAAGACTCTGACGAGATTAAGGAGAACAAGTTCACCTTCGCTTGTCAGAAGTACGAGAACTTCTCTCAGCTAACCGGGAGTCCGCTGACAAGATGGAGCTAAGATTCTCGGAGGTCCTAATGGACATTGAGAGTATTAGGAAGGGCAAATATTCTCAGCGGGTGATGAACTTGAAAGTTCTCTCCGCACTAGGCGAAGACTGGACGGTCAACGAGGAATCCATTCATACTTTACCTTCTACTCCACTCTCTGCCCATTCTCACATTCAATCACCACTTGAAATTTCGACAGTTGTGTAACATCAACTTCAACAAGTAATCTAACATAGAAAATCCTATTCTGAGTTGATGTCCACTCATCTGCATATAGTGGTTTTCCTAATATACTCCCAATTCTGATCAATGAATTACTCCAACAATTCAATGGCATATTTGGGAAATTGAAACATAACGGCACCACCTTTAGGATTTCCTTTTCAAAACAAAAATTTAATTCTGATGCTTTCACAATTACAGGTTTACTCACTATAGTATGCGGTGCCTCATACAACAATCTATCTCTCTCATCCATAGATGAGAATCTAACAACAAAGTATCCTTCATTATGATAATAGATCTCTAGTTTGTTCATCACAAAACTTTACCGCTTGAGAAACATGTTCAAATATGTATAGTAGAAGTATCACATATAACATACATGATTACTGCAGTTTTCCACATAGTTGATTCAACCTCAATAACTGATCTATCCAAGCATGCAACTAGAATGCCATTTTTCAATGTTGGTGCAACAAAATCTTGCAACATACCTTTGCTATTATGAGGCTGAGTACTTTGAACTGGTTTCTATAGACTAGGCTCCTTGCTTTCCACCACAATAGGAGGATTATCCATCACTAATCTCCTTTGGTCTCTGATTCCTATAGGTATTGTTTCATTGCCAAGCAATTTTTCACGATTAGAACTTTCTCCTTGCTCAGGTGTGACCATGGTTGAGCTAATCCCCTTATTTGAGGAAGTTGTCGAAGTAATTTTTTGCAACTTTCCTACGGTGATGGCATCCTTCCTCGGTCGTCCCCTTCCCCTTCTCACCATTTGGAGAATTCGGCACACGTTAACCAGATCCCACTAACGTGCGCCGAGAGCCTTTTTGCGGCTAATATTTTTTTATAATATGTGATTAAAATTGAAGTAAAAAATGAGCAAAAATAGTAAATGAAGACGGGAGAATTGCAGAATAATTTTCTTGAAATTTACTGAAGCGTGTGGATTAAATTGAACTAAAATAATCAAAAATAGTAAATGAATACGGGAGAATCGCAGAACAATTTTTTTGAATTTAATTACATACTAAAGGCTCTCACTTTCATAATAAATTTTTATAATTACCAAATAAAATTGCGCTAATATTTTTAATAATTTTAATGAAGCATTTGAATTAAAATTAAACTAAGAAAGGAAGAAAAATAGTAAACGAAGACGGGAGAGTTGTATAACAATTTTCTTGAATTTAATTAGAAATTAAAGATTTCACTTTCAAAATAAATTTTTATAACTATCAAAAAATTACGGTTAATAATTTTAATGATCTTACTAAAGCATATGAATTAAATTAAACGAAAAGGATCAAAACTAAAAATAAAGACAGGATAATTGAAAAATATTTTTTTTAAATTTAATCGGGGAAAAGATTTTGATTTTCAAAATAAATTCTATAACTACAAAATAAATTAAATCTAATAATATTTGATTTTGACGTATTGCATGCTTTTTTTTTTGAAGAATTCGTGGGAACCCGCAGCCGTTACCTTTGATGCGCACTGGATGAACCCCGTTTTTGTGCAGTAGTCTGTAAATCACACAAGGCAGGTAAAATTACATGCTACTTTATATCATTATAGACGAGGTTAAGAATACGATGATCACGGGTCTTTGACTCTTCGTTAAAAAATTGTTAGGTGGTATTTTCTTTTTATTCCCTTTTACATATAGCATTTAAAATGAATTCGACATATGACCTCATTTTTCTTTTTCCTTGTTAGATAATTAAAAGATTGAAATATGTAGTCTCCCTTTTCTTTACTAGGAGAGATAAAACTATTTAACCAACCATTCTTGTATTAAGAAGTTTTAATCTTTAGAAAACATAAATATGTAGTGTTTAATCCTAGGGCATGATATACTACTAATGAAATAAGAGAGATTCAAATTCAATGAGTAAAATTTTTTTGTCAGAAAAATAGATAAATAAAGAATTAGAAACAATATAGTTAATAAAGTTAATACCATAATGGTGGTTAGTCAAACTCTAACATATCATATAGAAAGTTGTATAACGATAGTGGACTTGGCTCCTACTTATGGGTTAGGATTCATCTTGTACCTATATAGGAGATGGATGACTCTTCTCCTGCTATGGTTGAGGCAGTTACGACATTTACTCTTCAAGTTGAGGGCGGATCTCTTCTTTCTTCCTATGGTGGAATCCCAAAAATCCTATTTCTTAATTGTCATTTTATCACCGAAGGGCGGATAAACGAAGTTTATCAATAGATAATTTCTGAGATCCAGACACTCAAGACATAACTCAAACAAGGTAGTAGCGGTTAATGAATTGAATCCGGTGCCCGAGTAATGGATAGATATTTAATCTAGGTGGTTAATCAAGTATTCAGTACCACTTTTTACGGTCGAAATCTTAAACGAGCGCTATTCCGAGCATCTGAACATATCATATAGAAAGTTGTATAACGACAGCGGAGTGTAGTTAAGTGGTGATAATTTCGTTTCAATTATGAGGTTGTAGTTTTCAAGCCATGCGTGGATTGAAACTTAATTAATTTTTTTTTTTTGTGTCATATCACAAAAAATAAGTTAAAAGTAAACCATATATGCTTTGAATATTGAATCCATTTTATTATTATTATTATTATTATTATTATTATTATTATTATTATTATTATTAAAAATCCCGAGAAAATTAATTTTTATAGTCTTCTCCGTTCGGGGAAAATTCGTCAGAAAGTCAAGCCCTCCCTTTTTGTAAAATTTTTTACGGAGATTGGAGAAGAACAAAATTATGTGTAATCTAATCCAATCTCATAAAATCTAACTACATTTGTTTGGATGTTTTTGATTGCTACAGTAAAATTCTCGGCGATTTCGCGAATTCATATCTCTATTTTCATAGAAATTCATCTATTTCTGCGCAGGTAAGAATTCTCCTGATAATTAGATTGTGAACTTTTATTAAATTTTCGAATTATCACAATTTCGTGAATCATGAAACTCCTTTGCAAGATCTCGTCCTTTTTCTTTTCTTTGCGTGAATTTTGCTGTATTAGCTTTTGGTAATGTACAGGTTTTTCTTCTTTTTCTTTGATTATTCTGTATCAATTTTGTTTCAAAATTATTCTTTCACGGATTTTTATCCACAAATTATTGTTTCTGATAGCTATTTAGATGAATGTTAACAACTAAATTGAAATATGTTCTCTTTTTTGCTCGAATTGAATCAATTTACCCATAACTGAAACTCCAGAGTTGCTTGAAAGTTACTTCAGAAATTCCCGTGGCTTGTATATGTATTTTTTTCTGAACGTATGATAATTTTGAGTTTTTGTCCATTTTGGAATTCGGATTTTGTAGATATGCAGAATCAACTTGTTTGCAGCGGGTGTAGAATGGTGCTTCTTTATCCCAGAGGAGCTCAGAATGTTTGCTGTGCAATATGTAATGTGATTACTCCTGTGCCCCCTGCTGGTAAATCTTGAAACTCATATGTCTAGGAAATGTTTAATTTTCTATCTACATGTGCTATTTAAACTTCGTTGCAACTTCCTAGTTCCTCCCTATGCGCATATTGTTGAGGTTAGTTTGCTAATAATATCTTTTTATTCCTTCTAAGCTTCAGGAGCTTGTCTGATATAATCATCAATTAGACATATCATAATTTATTGTCCTCAGCATTACTCAATCTAGGAGCATTATCACTTTGCAAATGGTATTGTCCCCAATTAATGCCTTCATTTCATATGTTTTGGTTATTTATGTAATTCTTTACTGTAGCTTCTGCTTTCACCCTGTATACCTTCCCGTTTGGCGGAATGTTTTTCTTTTTTTGATGACATGTCACTCCCTTCCACATTGTTTTGTTCGTTCCTCCTGGTAGTTGAAGAGGTCAAGAGAAGGTGAATAGAAAGATTTACAACCAAAAAAAAAAAAAAAAAAAAAAAAAGCCTCAGATAGTAATCTCTGTGCCCAGCCAAAAGGCCAAATTCAAAGGCTAATTTTCTCCCGTCTGAATGTTTACCTAATGACCTTATTTAGTGATTCAGATTCCTATTGATTAGGAAAATAATCGGGCCAGATTTCATATATGTCCCTTACCCGAGTGCATGAACACAAAGGAAACAGCGTGATTCTCTCAGGTTTTTTTTTTCTTTTTCATAAAGCATGTCTCAAAGATACCATATGCAACATCTCCTAGGTTTTGTAAATTCTACTATGTTAGTGAACAAAGGAATTGCTGTAGTAACTTCCTGCCGCCGAGGGGCTTTTAGAAGGCACATATTCAGGCGCTAATTATTTCTTAGCAGTTGATATTGTGACTCAAAAACAAACATGTGTTTTTGTATCCATGTGCTTCCTTTTGGTTCTCTTAGCGTTAGTTATAATTTTGCTGAGCTTATATTGCTATATGCAGGGATGGAAATGGCTCAATTAATATGTGGAGGTTGCCGAACGTTACTTATGCATGCCCGTGGGGCTGCCAGTGTTAGATGCTCTTGCTGCCACACAGTGAACCTTGTACCTGGTATGAATTTGATAGATCGTATTTCTATAACTGTTATTGTTTTAGATCCCTTATATCTGTTCTCAATTTTTATCTGATTGTTTCCGGATGATGGATTTGTAGCGCCAGCAGCAGCATCGCCTCCACCACCACCACCTAGTAATATTGCGCATGTTAACTGTGGAAACTGCCATACCAGGCTGATGTATCCCGCTGGAGCTCCATCAGTTAAATGTGCAGTTTGCCATTTCATTACAAATGTTAATGTTAGTACTGTCCTTTCCCTTGTGTTACTCTCCATCACATGCACCTTTCAATTGAAACTGGCAAATTGGACTCAAGACAGCGCATTTTCTGTTATTAGCCTTTGCCAAAGATTTAGCTTGAATAGAGGAAAATGCTATCCCTCTGTCTTTTAGGTACATACAGGCTAATTTAATTAGTTGCAAGCTTAAAAAATACAAACACTAGAATACTCTAGCCTCGTTGCTTTCTTACTATCTAATACTGGTTATGATGTAATGATGCCAAATATTTTTTGTGCGTATGAGTTTCTTTTGTTTACTAAACGTTATTATACCAGTTTGCACTACTTATGGGTCACAGCTATGTGTTTGCAATATGTGTACCGGAAAAGGAGAGATGATTATTGCTTGTGTGTCGATAATCTATGCTAATTTCTCTGATCAGTGGCTCTGGGCGGGTGCTGATGCCACAAATATCTATATAAGATGGTCTTGAATATACTGACATTTCTCGTCTTATGCAGAATGGTGACACAAGGGTCCCTATTTCTGTACATAGACCTGGTGGGATCCCAACATCTGCATCACCACCACCTACTTACTTGGTCAGTTATCTTCTCCTCATAGCTTACCCAGTCAAGAAATTATGATTTTGCATGTGGGTAATGAGTTTCTCGTTCCGTTGCAGGCATCACCCCATTCGCATAATCAAACAGTCGTCGTGCATAATCCCAGGACTGTTGATGAAAGCGGCAAGTTGGTGAGTCTGTCTGATACTAGCCACTCTATTCTGATCACTTTCTCATTATCTGCAATACTTTTTTTGATGTGTTTTAAATGCAAAAGAGAGAGAGAGAGAGAGAGAGAGAGAGAGAGAGAGAAACTGATTCAATCGATCGTTGCAGGTGAACAACGTTGTTGTTGGTGTGACAACTTAGGAATACAATGGAACAGGACATTCATAATCAGTTCTGGTCTTCTGTTGTGAATGCCTATTTCTGATCCTTGTTTGCTTCAAGGGTATAGAGATATCTTTTGCATATTCTGGCTGTAATAATATGCATTATCTAGAATTATTTGTATAGGACTAAAAGGAGTATTGACTTTTTTTCTCTTTCTTTTCTGTGTAAAGTTTTATCATTTTCATTTTCTTTTTTTTTCGCTGTTAAGCTACTCAAGATATGTATTATACTGTAGCATAATGTTGTGATATATAGTTGAAAGGACAAAGTTAGTTATGTACCATGTTATTACTTATGCAACTCAAATGATGTTTGTATGTAAAATGCTTTCCATTTATGAATTGGCTTTGCTTCTAAAACCTTATCTAACCACTATGATATTAATAATAGCACATGTATAGAAAGAATCATGATTGATGGAATTTTGGTTGTGACATACTCTTTTCGTTGTTGAATAGGTTTTCTATTTCGGAATTTTATACGAAAGTGATGAAGATGTACTACACTCACTTCTCACTTGAAAAAGAGTAAATTTCTCCACTTTCTTGGCATAAGATTTTTACTGACATATGACACTTATTGAGTAAATGGAGGGAGTACGCTCAATGGTGCAAGTTAGCATAGTGTACATATTGTCCTATATGCTATTTTCCAATCAAGATTTACCTACAAAAAGAAATCTTTTAAGATAGGTGTGGGATGTTTCCCAACTACTGAAACTAATTGCATAGATTAGTTCTACTAACCAAAAGAAAATCACGAGTTAAATGCTTACATCTCTCTCTCTCTCTCTCTCTCTCTCTCACCCTATAAATAAATATATTCAATTCACTACCCTCTCATTGCATCAACAATCCCCCCTCGACCCCCTCCATCACCAGCAAAGCTGCCGCAGTAATGGCTTCAGAAGGAGGAGAAAAGCACGACGAAGCGCCGTCAGCGTCCTCAAAGGTCGACTTGATCATCGTGTTGCTGAGGGTACTTGCATTTCTAGCAACACTGTCAGCTACTCTGGTTATGGCGCTCAACAAGCAGACAAAAACCGTTGTCGTGGCGACCATCGGAACAGTACCTCTCCAAGCCACCCTGACTGCCAAGTTTCAACACACTCCTGCATTTGTGTATGATCACTCTCTCATATTCTTAATTGTGCTGCCAAAATTAATGTGATGATTTCACATTGACACACAGTGAATGTGAAAACACAGGTTCTTTGTGATTGCTAATGCCAATGCTACTCTCCACAACATGCTGGTGCTGGTTTTCAGTCTTGTTCGATCCAAGTTCAGTCGTTTCACAGGGTTCGCTCCCTTGGCTATCCCAGTCTTGGACATGGTATGTTATTGTTCGCGGTCGATATTTTTTGAGGAAAAAGTTTATAAAAAGCCATATTTATCCTATTTTTAATTAATTACTCATTTCACATCAATTTTGGACTCGAGAATTTGTTTTCAAAAATGCGCCTAATTTTGGACAAGAAATTAATATTCTAATTGTCTTTGCAACTCTTCTTATAGATGAACGTGGCGATTGTCTCCGGTGGGGCAAGCGCGGCGGTCTTCATGGGACAGCTGGGCCGGAACGGGAACAGCCACGCGCGGTGGAACAAAATTTGCGACAAATTCGAGAGCTTCTGCAACCGTGGCGGCGGCGCCATGGCCGCTTCACTGGCCGGGCTGTTGCTGATGACCATAATCTGCGCAGTCTCTATCATCAGACTTCGCAGTCACTACAGTTACAACAAGATTCCTCTTGCCTCTTCTGTCCTTCCTTAAATTTAACGTTAAGTTGTTGTCTCTGTTTCTTGTAATTTATGTCTATACTTTGATTTTAAACCTTATTGAGTGTGTTTGCTTTGCTTGCCTTTTTGGAAGAAAGAATTGTTAGTTTGTAACGTGGCGCGTGGGTGAACTTGTGATTGATAAGTTATAATGGAGAAACATTGAACTTGTTGAGTAACTTATGATGAAATGGAGAAAAATGGAAAGGTAGATATGTTTATGACCTTTCCTATTTGATTAAAAGACCACAATCCCTCCAAATTTCAAATTCCAAATTAAATTCTTCATAATATATTATTACCGACAAAATTGAATCAGTTTGGCGTGACATGAACAACTCTTAAAGATATAATTACTAGTGTGTAATCCGTCGAAAATCGACGGTAAACTATACTATGCTACGATTTATAAGTATGTAATCATAAAAATAATATTATAATATTATCTATATAAAAGTAATACTATTATTTTATTGTGGTCTTGTTAGTTGTTATAACATTCCTACACTCCCATGTCCATCCTTAAAATGTGTTATAGTGTTAATTTTAGTAGGCTCAATTTTATTGAACTTCCTTTAACAAATATTTTAATTTTATTATATTATTTTGTAATATGTAAGCGTGATCATTAAAAATTATTTAATATTATTTTGGATAATAATATTTTGACAATTGATAAAAAGTATGTTTCTTTAATTTTATTTCACTTTCTTTAGCCGCAAGAAATCAAACAAATTTGTTTAGGTACAAACTAAACATACCCCACAAGAAATTAAACAAATTTTTTAAGGTACAAACTAAATATACCTCACAGACTATCAAAGATTTCATTATTTATGATGTTAATTGTTGTGTAGGTCTGATCATCTCATTACAAATTAATATCTTAAGATTTATTTTGCTATTGTACTCATGAGATAGCAACGTATTATTACTCATGCTTAGCTTTGATCATCCCGTCCCACATTAATTTTTGTAATACATATGAAAAAATTATTTATTTAAACAAAATTATTTTTTATAAGAAATTATTGCACCTTAATGGGAGGCATTGAGTCCTCAAGTTTTAAGATAGTTATTAATAAGATTACGTATCTCCATTTCCCATGATTGTATTTGTACCATAAATGGGTAAAATGGAATATTAGCAATTCTATAGATTAAAAAACTAATTCTAGCAACAAGTTTTAAAACATATAAAATCTAGCATTTCTTGTCACAGCCCCAAATCCCGAGGGACGGCAGAAGTTGGGGTGCGACTGGGGTTGGATTAAAGAAGCGGGGAAGAAGGGGGCTAATTGACTAAACATACATGATAAACATCGATAAACCATGAACAAGACTTGAATATAAATAAGAAAGAGTTAATCCCTAAGGATTACTCGACAAAAGTACAAAAAGAAGCTAAGTTCATATTTACAGACTTAGACTACAGAGTATTGTTCAAAAGTACATCTCAAAAAGAAATTCAGAGTTTGGCAGCGGAAGGGTTCTAACTAAGCATCCTATCCTTTAACTCAACATCAACCGTCGCCGCTCATCGTCGCTTCAACCTGCATATTTAGAAAACAATGCAGGGCTAAGTACAAACGTACTTAGTGGGCACGATGCCGAAATCATAATCATAAATATAGATAAATATGGCATTTCATAAGCGTAGCACATCGGAGTTTTATTGAAATAATCCGTGTCTACTAAACATTTTCTGACTTTTTCTCATAAATCACTCGCGCGAGCATTTTCTGACTAATGTTACGTTCAATCTTTGACCAATTCTAATTCACCGTGGCTGGTACCCCTCAACAGGATATCACATACACCACAGGTTACAAAGTGCACTAACTCTGGAAAGCACTTAGCAGCTAACTCAGAGCCGATCGTTAGTTAATCTAGTTAGACTAACTTTAAATCTGGAAAACACGAATGTTAACTCAGATAGGTACAAGAGAACTCACATAAAACATAAAACAGTTCATGCCATAATATCACTTTGAAAACACAGATATCAAAGCGATAAAGAAAGATTTTCCGAGCATTGCTCGTTTTATTTTGTATATAAAAGCCCACCTTGATTTACAGAACTTAAAGCAAAAACTTCCAACTTCGGATCTTCTGTCCTTTCTCTACAGTTGGCTTCCTCCTTCATCGTAAAAATAAACATACTTAAAAACGGGTTGTAAAAGATAATCGATTAAACAGAATCGAAGCAAGTTTTAGTTGTTTCATTCTTTAGGCATTTGCACGCTTACTAGATTCGTTTTACTTAAACGGGAAACAAGACTCGAACCAATCTCGTTTAGAACTCGAAAGATCTCATACTCGACTCTCGGGTCAGTAGAGAAGGTAGTCGATATCTTAATACGACTTCAAAGATTAGAAGAAACTAAGTTGAAAAGAAATCAACTTAGGCGATTTACATTTTAGTTCATTGAACGATTTATGAAATTTCTCGTTTATTACTTCTTTAATGAAAGGATAAAAGATAAGATCTCGACTGATTTTTCATCACTCAAGGTCCTATACTTGACTCTAGGGTCAGTAGGGAGATGTTCGTTAGATAAAAACGGCTTAAACGATCGAAAGAAACTAAGTTGTGAACTAAACAACTTAGAAAACAAGAAACTGAAATTTTCACTGCGTAGTCCAGTAACTCTGGAGGCTGTCCAGAACAGAGGATTTGGAAACAGGGGATGAGCCCTGTACCACTGGAAAGATTGGGATGTCTAGTTCGCGCTCCAATTTATGGATCACAAATCCGATAAACGAGTTGGAAGTTATTACAGTTTCCGGCGAGGGTCGCAAAACTGCCGTGAAACCCTAATTGCTTGATAGGTTCGACGTATAACGTTTTAGGTTCGTTCTAAGCTCTCGTATTCAATTTTTTTAGAAACTGGACTCTCAAGGCAGTCATCACGTACTTCCGTACGTGACGAACTCCTTCTCAAAACTCGCTCAAAAGCACGACGTTCTAAACGTCGGATTTCAACTAACAATTACTAAACCAACAAAACTTCCAAACGCGTTCTAGTTCTCGACTATAACTATAGCCCATATTATATCAACTCGAAAGCTTATGACGTCAACTAGAAAGTTGTTCTAAATTTCATCATAAACAATAATATCAAATTAGAATTTCCATCCGACTTCTTGATTATTAGCTACGACTAAAGGTTCGTCTCTTACGCGTTTTTCAAAGGTTGTCGGATTCTATTCAAATTTTACGACGTTAAACTACGTCTAACGTGAAACACTTTCATGCATGCAAACATATCATAACATCATTATAACTCAACTTATAAGGTGATCTTTATCTCTTATGTTTCATTAAACATTTTTAGAAAATTCTTAATTAAATTCTATAATTAACTAACATGATTTGCAACATAATTTAACCAACAATTCATCACTTATATCAAACATGTGGAAACTCCTAATTATCCTATAACTTTCGGTTTTTATAAAGATGTTAAGGGGGTGATTTTCTTCCCCAATTAACTAAATTTATTTACTAATCAACCTCTTATATCATCCATTAATCAATTGCAAAACAATTATCAACTAACATGCATAAACCCCTAAATTCAACTCAAATTCTAATTGAAATTTCACAAACACACATAGGGCTTTTGATTCCTTTTCATTCCAATCACTAATTAAACATCTATTAAACAAGAATCAATCATCAAATGAAGAAAATTAAAAATCCTACAACATGTCCTAAATTTTCGGTATTGCTATAGGAGTTAGGGTTCTTGGTTTTGATCAATTTTAAACCCTATTTAATCTATCTAACACATCCAATTTCATTATTTCAAGATCAATTCATCCATTTCAATACCTTAATTTTCGATCAAAGAAGGAAAAGTAAAAGAAGAAGAAGATGGTTGGATAGAATTAAAGAGGAGATCATTACCTTGAATATTAGTAAAAGGAGTTAGATGATTCAATGGTTGGATGATGATCTAAGATGGAATCCTTGTTTGAAACCTTGAAGCTTTCAACAATGGTGAAGAACAAAATTTGAGAGAGAAAGAGAGAGAGAGTGCAGCCGAGAGAGAGAGAGAGAAGTGGGAAGAAATGGTTTTGTTTAAGTGTTAAAAACACTTGATATGATGAAAGGTTTGAAAAAATGGAAAGTGAAGTTTAAGGTGTCACTTAATTAGACAATGTCTACATGCATGTTCCCCACTTAATTAACTAAAAATAATAAAAAAAACAAAAAAATATCGGCTGCCATGCAGAATTTTTAGAAGGGTTACGGGTTTTTCCGGCGCAATCCAACGTTACGGAAAAACGAACGACGAAAAACGTTGCTCGGTACAAAATCGTCGCGATTTGATTTGACCTTAAATTCTAACGTATGAACTTAATTGGAAAATAAATTTACAAAAAATTATTTTGACAAAAACTCGGGATGACACAGTCCGAGTTTCGTCCGGAAAAACATAAAAACGAACTTTCTCGGGCGTGTTCGTATTGCGATTTTGTGAAAGTAAAAATCGGACGGTTTTCCGTTCTGAGTTTACGAACTAAAAACTTTTCGTACGTGCTAACCCTAAATACAGTAGTCGTCTAGCTGACTTCTGTAATTTATTTTTAATAACGGATTCGACCGTTAGTCTTAGAATTCAAAATTGTAAACTTAGGCGTGCAAACCCATTATTTAATTAACTTTAAAATTTTAAGAACGTAAGGAATTTACGGGGCATTACATTTCTAGACTTTTCTACCTTTTTTTTTTCTTTCAATTTTATAATATAATTGTATTTACTGAATATATGTATTAGGTTTCAGTTTTCATTTCTTGGTTTTTGACTACCGTCTCTCTCCTTCAGTGTGTCGCCGCCGCCTCCACATTTCCTTTTTCTCTCTCTCGACCATCTCTCTCTCTCGCAACTACCCACCACTGCCTCCTTCTCTTGCCCTCCACCTCATCGTTGTCGCACTATCTTAGCCGTCTATGACCATGACCCCCGATGCGCCTGCCTGCGAATAGGCGATGCTCGACTGCTCCTGCTCCTGTTTCTGCTACTGCTGGGCGAAGTGAAGTGGGAAAAAGAACAACGAGCGCGGGGGGGTGGCATCTCCAGCAAGCTCGTCCTCCTCGTCGCCACCGCAGACCACCTCCTCCCCGCCTGTGGAAATTAGGTTCTGAAAGTCGAGATCATGACTACATTTGTGAGAAATCACATAAATAAATTAATATGTGAAATCACATCATAATTTTTGTGGTTTCACATGAAAAATAATGTGAAATCACATTATAATGGGGATTCACATGCACAAAAAATGGGAATTCACATAAGATAAAATGAGGATTCACATGGAAAAAAGAAATGGGTTTCATAAACTAATTCACATGTAAAAAAAATGGGAATTCACATGAAATAAAATGGGATTCACATCAAACGAAAATTATTGTGATGTCTTTGTTGAGCGTTGCTGCTTTCTGATGGGTTTGGGACAAGATAGTATGAACCGGCTGGGGCGTCCGGTGACAGAGGCATAGGCTCAGGAGAAGAAACAGGAGGTGTTGGCAGACTTCTAGGAGTTATCGGGGGTGTGGATGGAGTAAGCGGTGGCGGAGTGAGGGAGGGAGAAGTTGTTGGGGCGTGGATGGAGTAGGCGCGGTGGTGGAGTGGGGGAGGGATGAGTTGTAGGAGGTGTGGATGGAGTAGGCGGTGTTAGAGTGGGGAAAGGTGGAGTTGTCGGGGGCGTGGATGGAGTAGGAGGTGTTGGAGTGGGGGAAGGTGGAGTTGTTGGTGGTGGTGGAGGCGGTGAAGAAGGTGTTGGGGTCTTTTTGTGGCGGTCTTCACAGATAATGGAATGAGAAATGGAGGGTGGCGGCGGCAGAGGCAGCGTCGGCAGTACCGGTAGCGGCGGCGGGAGTATGCTCGCGGCAAAGGATAAAGAGAAGAAGTATCGAAAAAGGGGCATAAAAGAAAAAAGAACGTGGGCTATTAAAAAATATGCTATCTAATATTAATACTTAAATAAATAAAAATATGAGGGTAAAAAAGTCCTAAAATGCTAGAATTAAATACTTTTAAAAGTTATTGGTAGAATTAGTATTTTTATTTTTAAAAGTGCTAGAATCCAACAATAATCCTAAAGGGAAATTACTTGTATTTCGATTACTTGAGGATTTTCTGTTTACTCATGTGGAATTTTTTTAGCTCTTAATTACTCTCTTTTTCTCTCTGAACTTTTTTCACTTCATAATTTCCTCCAAGTAATTATGCATTGCTTAGATACTAATATAAATTACTTTTAAAAAAATACTAATATGAATTCAATTAAATATTAAATTAATTATTTGGACAAAATTAATAAAATAAAACTATTTATATGGCCAACTACATAAATGGTCAAATTAATCTGCTTATGCAAAATAATTGCGAATGAGAAAATACATATTGATTTTGAGTATTTATATAAGTTCTCAAAGAATAGAATGTTATTGAAAATCAATGTGGTATAAAAAAAAACTATACTAAATATAAGAAGACTCAAATGAATTTTTAATACATATAAGAGTAAACTAGTGGAGAGGCATTATGGATAACAAAACTATAATTTTGTACCACATGATAATTTACAATAAAAAAGACCATCTTTGACTATCTGTGACCAAAATACCCTTACTATAGGTGGGTGGTTTAATATACCAGATTTCATCCAATTTCAAATTCATTTCACCAACCCACTTTCTCTCTCTACCTCTCTCTTTCTCTCTCGGTTCATCTTCTTCTCTGTCTTTCACCACCGCTGCTCCGCCAACCGCCACCGCCACCGCTACTCCACCATCCTTCTCTCTCGCTGCCGTCGCTCCGCCACTCTATCCAATCACCACTACCCTTTATTCTCTTTCTCTCTCTCTACCTCTCTCTTTTTGCTTTTTCTCTCTAGAAAATCAGATCTATACCGCCGCCTCGCTTTTATTCTTCTCCGTCGACGCCCCGCTTCATTACTTCTCCATCGTCGCGCTCTTTTCCTTCTTCGCCGCCTTGATCACCCACCGTGATTTTTAATCCGAAATTTTTTGCAGTTGTATGATTTACAGATGTCACAACTTTGATTGAATTCGTACACTCGTAGCAACGTTTGTTGTTCATATGAATGAGGTATGATATTCGGAATATCGTACTTTTGTTGCTATGAAATTGTTAAACTCGTACTTGAGACTGACCAATTCATGTATCTTTGGTAGATATTTTGGGGAATATCGTTGCATATTTGGTACGATTTGACAAATTCGTGCATGTGTTTTTGCTTACAATTGATACGATATTACGATTTGTTTGTGTTTTTGGAATTTCATGTGTATACGATGTTACGATATTAGAAATATCGTGCTTCTGTGGCTACGATTTTATTAAACTTGTACTAAAGACTGACCAATTCAAAGATATTTTGTAGCTACTTTGATGAATATCGTTACATATTTGGTATGATTTGATAAATTTGTGCATGTGTTTTTGCTTAAAATTGATACGATATTACGATTTGTTTGTATTTTTGTATTTCATGTGTGTATGATTTTATGATATTTGGAATATCGTACTTCCGTGGTTACGATTTTGTTGAACTCGTACTCAATGCTGACCTATTCATGTATGTTTTGTAGCTATTTTGGGAATATCGCTACATATTTGGTACGATTAAACAAATATGTGCATGAGTTTTTGCTTAAAATTGATAAGATATTGATATTTATTTGTATTTTTGGAATTTCATGTGAGTACGATGTTACGATATTCAGCCTATCGTACTTCTGTGGCTATAATTTTGTTAAACTCGTACTCGAGACTGACCAAATCGTGCATGTTTTGTAGCTATTTTAGGGAATAACTTTACATACATATTTTGTACGATTCGACTAATTTGTGCATGTGTTTTGCTTAAAATTGATACGATATTGAGATTTGTTTATATTTTTGGATTTCATGTGTGTACGATGTTACGATACTTGAGATTTGTTTGAGATTTGAAGATAACATGTGTGAAAAAATAGTACTTATGTAGATACGATATGGTTAATCTCGTACATGAGGGTGAACAATTGATGCTACGAAATACGAATTATCTGTGAATGCATGTGTGTATGTTGTTAAGATATTCTCAATATCGTACTTGGTCTGTTACGATGTTGTTAATCTCGTATGTGAGGGTGACCAATTTATAGCATTAGAATACGAATTGTTTGTGATTTTGTGAATGCATGTGTGTATGTTGTTATGATATTCCCAATATCGTATTTGGTCTGTTACGATGTTGTTAATCTCGTACGTGAGCATGAGAAATTGATGCCACGAAAATACGAATTGTTTGTATTTTTATGATTGCAAGTGTGTATGTTGTTACGATATTCTTAAAATCGTACTTTGTTTGTTACGATTTTACTTAACTCTTACATGAATACAGATTTGACACATTTCTATCTAATTATTTTTCAAGGTTGCGTGAACACCTGTCAGACCAGTGTTGACTATACCACCCCACCACAGATTCTAATGCTATGGCTACGAGGGTCTAATTGGAGAGATTCGCAAAGTGCTCGACTTTTTCGGGCCCGAAGAAAAGGCTGTAGTGAAGGGATCAGCTCTAGGAGCTTTCATACGCTTAGAGGACTTCGATGTTCGTTCGGGCCTCCAAAGTTATTACGCTTCTCCAAAGTTGAAAATTGTATTTGTGTTTTGCTTAATACTAGGTGTACGCTGTTACGACATTCATTAGTATTGTACACGTCTATACGACATTATTAAACTCGTACATGAGTTTGAACAATAAATCAAGCTAGTCTATCCGCATATGCACGAGATGTTTGAAAATCGTACAATCATGCCACATACTTTTTTGCGCTATGTTACGATTTCAATAAATCGTATCAAATAATAAACAACAAAATAACAAAAAATAAGCTATTAAACATTAAAATTTACATGAAACGAGTCATCTGCATCGCCATATGTCAGACTAAGTACCTGGTTTCTCCCCGACACACTAATAAAAAATAAGCTATTAAACATGAAAAATTACTATTTATTTGCATGTGTTTACGATGGTATGATATTATCCATATTGTACATCTATTGCTACGAGTTTATTAAAGTCGTAAATGAGACTCATATCAGGAACAACCTACGACATATGATTGCAAATACGATATTATGCATTTTGTATATATGATTGCTACGACTTTGTATCAAATCAAGCAACTTTGCTACATCTTTTGTACGATATCATGTTATCTCGTATCGAGAGCAGTGATAATTATAGCCAAAATTCTACAAGTTTAATATCATTTGTTTGTGATTGCACGTATAATTGAGATTTGTTTGAAATTTGAGGATAGCATGTGTGAAAATCATACTTCTGTAGATACGATGTTGTTAATCTCATACATGAGGGTGGCCAATTGATGTCACTACAATGTGACTTGTTTTTGTTTTTGTGAATGCATGTGCGTAAGTTGTTACAACATTTGTAATATCGTACTTATTCTTATTCGATTTTGTTAATCTCGAACGTGAGGGTGACCAATTTATGCTACGACAATACTAATTATTTTAATTTATGTGTAAAGCATGATACGCAACCTTGAAAATAATTAGATACAAAGAAAGATGTCAAATATGCAATCATGTACGAGTTAAGCAAAATCGTAACAATTCAAGTATAATTTTAGGAATATCGTAACAACACACACACATACAATTTGTAATCTCGTATACGAGATTATAAATATTGTTACAACCTACGTACATGCATTCACAAAAATTGTGTATTTATAGCCACATTTCTACAAGTTCAATATATATCGTAGCACGAAGTTATTATTTCGTAGCACAGGGTGCTCCAGATATTGCTACAACTTGATAATATTTGTAACAATAATAGTGCCACCTTATTACGATATATGTCTAATTTGTCCTCATGATTTCACTAGTAGGAGATGTAACAAGGACATCAATCTCAAAAATAAATGCTCTTGTCATTCTTCATTCGAATCTCAAGCTTACTTAATAAATCTTCATAAGTTATACCACCAGGTGGTATAGGTATGTACTCTTTCCTCCCATCCTCATAAAAATTGTGATTCCATACTCCACCATGAGCAACAATTAAACAACAATGCCCCATCTGCATGAAATATGACACGATCTTATTACGAACAAATCTAAATGATGTTACGATATACCATATATCGTACAAACACATGCTACGATATATCAAAAACCTACAATTTAACGTAGTGATAATGTAACAATAAATGAATATCGTAGCAGTGTGTGTCATTATTTCATGATAGTGAAGTACAATATTATGTATGTCGTACAATATATGACACGATATATCCAATCCTACACTCATATCAGAGATATGTTTGTACGATCTAAAATACCTCTAACAAACATAACCTCTGGCATGAGCACAATCAAATATTGATACGACTGTACGAGTTTTCTCTCTCTGTATATCGTACAACCGCTAAGAACAATAAATTTTCAGATCTCGATCCTCAAATTTAAGAGAAATTATTCGTCAAATCAGCGAAAATCAAACAACATAACATACAATACCTCCATCGTCGCGTAAAAACGGAGAAAACACGTAGGAAAAACAGCGCCAGAAATGAAGAATAAGCTTCGAACAAAAAAAACGACCAAGAATTATAATTCGGTGCCGGAAACACGACCACCGCCGGAAAACACCAGAAAATGACTACAAAACAAAATCCTCCGACCACCACCACCGACGAACCAGAAAAAAAAAAGAGAAGAGCATAAGCAGCGAAAAAAAAAATGAAAAAGAGAGTAAAAGAAGAAGAAGAAGAAAAAGAAAGAGAGAGAAAAGATAGCTGAGAGAAAATAAAAGAACGAAAGAAAAAATATTAGTGGGTTGGTGAAAAGTAAGGGTATTTTCGTCCGAAAGTTGAAATGTTTGTGCTAGTACCATTGCCTTCTCCTTCTTGCTTTGAAATGCTATGTTTGACATTATACGACATCACCAGCATTCAGCTACAAAATAGATCGCATTTGTTGAAGCAAAGAGTAGTTGAATTGGGGACTTAGTAAGAATGAAAGTTTGAAAATAAGAATGCTTGAGCATAAGATCTGGAATTCGCTTGCCTAGGAAAGAAGAGATATAGACATAGATCTTGACAACTACCAAACCAGTGATAGCAATCTTGTTATTTTATAAATAGGATAGGGTTAGAATTGAAAGTTTACAAGTTAATCTAGAGTTTAAATTAGATACCAAACAACAAATCTTGATAACTACATTTTATATCTTATCTACCAAGCATTCAAACTACAATAATCAATCATGTTCATCTATATTATTTATCTCTATATTATTAATATACCTATCAAACAAGCCCTAAAATACTTAAAATGTCATGATATTTTTTAAATACATGATTCTTGGAGCTAGAAAAAATCCGTTGTGACTTGAGCCCATCGGATCAAGAGGACAAACACAGAATTAATTGAGCTCATCGGAAAATTTATTCGATTAAATTTTACATACCTCGGTAAAAAAAAATCTATATATTATTAATACCGATGTGGATTCGAGACCTCACCTTAATTTTAGGTCCTACGTGACGCTTTCTCTATTCGTATTCCTATTTATCTTAAATCGTCATTTAAAATATTTGTTATTCATAAATGTTACTATTATTTAATATTAAATATAATCAAAACTTCCATAAATATATATGGAATCAAAATCATCATGAAAATATGGTAGAAATTAAAACGTGTAACTTGTAGAATTTGTTATTATACATAAATTACAGCGGTATATATCTATGATATTTGATATGTAGAGTTTATTCATGTTTATAGCAACATAAGATAGCAAAACAGTTATGGTGAATTCTAGATCTTATGGTCAAGCATTCCTTTTTTCAAACTTTCATTCTCTTACTAATTCCCCAATTCAACTACTCTTTGCTTCAACAAATGCGATCTATTTTGCAGCTGAATGTTGGTGATGTCGTATAGCGTCAAACATAGCATTTCAAAGCAAGAAGGAGAAGGCAATGGTACTAGCACCAACAGCGCCGCCTCAGCCAATTGTTGCTCCACTGCTTCTTCTCAGCTCAAAATAAGTAACACTCATGTGCAGATTTCTGCACCGTGGAAATGGATCCCGACCCGACCATCCCACGCGCCCCGCCCGACCCGCGCGTGAGATCCACGCCCCTTTTTTTTTTTTTTTTTTTCTTTTTTCAGTTTTTGGCGGAGCCTTCGGCTCCTATTTTACGGCTCCGCCTTCGCTCCGATTACTAATATAAAGATAATCGGCGGGCAACAGTTTGGATTTTTTTGACTCGCTTTGAGGCCTTCGGCTCCCCTCGTTCGAATCTCGATCACGGAAGAAGCGACAAACAAAAAAAAAGTAGCAAACAAAAAAAAGAAGGGTAAAAAAAGCTGAAAAAAAGAACCGGTCAAAGGGCGTTGACCCGGGTCAAACCTGGGCCGGGTTGAGTCGGGTCAGGCGGGTCAGGCGGGTCACGCGGGTATCTGTACCATGCAAAATATGCACGAAAGTTTTTGTCTTTTTTTCGGTCCCAATTTTCTTCACTTTTATACTTCTCCTTTTGTTTTATTGTTTTTATATATCTCCAACATCAGTAAATCGGCGCTCTTTCTTCTTCTCCGGTGAGTTGTGTCCCCTATAGCTCTGTTGTTCCTTCTTTTGTCACTTTATCACTGCAATCTCCAATTTCTGAAAAGGCCAAAAATACATCAATAATTTAGATTTAAAATACATAAATAGGTTGCCCGATGTATGCAGAGCAGAGGATGAATAGAGTTTTCGTGGCGGCGGTGGTGTGGGGTTAGTGTAGGCGGCGGTGGGGGTGAATTTGTAGAGAAGAAGAGACAGAAGAGCGAGAGAGAAGAGAGGAAAGAAGATGAAGAAGAGAGGCGGCGATAACGAAAGGGAGAAGAGCAGAGACGGCGAAATCGAAAAGGGAGAAGCGCGAAGAGAAGAAGCGGTGGAATCGGAAAGAGAGAAGCGCAAAGAGAAGAGGCGGCGGACTCGAAAATAGAGAAAATAATATGGGGGGAGGTGGTATTGTTTATCAGGCTTGAATAGTGAAAATAACAACGGACTCGACATTTACACCGGACTCTACATGTTATTAGTGTAAGTTACTAAACAAAGGTTAAATCGGAAACCTTTGTTTACGGGATCAAAATTCTTGCTTTTTATGATAAATACTACTACAAGCTTTAAATAGGAAATAAATCACGTTTTAAACAGTAATAGAATCAATGTTCAGACAATCTTTGATCACTTTTCTAGTTATATCATCATGATCTGGAAAAATAAGAAAAAGTCCACCCCTTGAAATTCAACCTTTCACTCACACACCCAAATAGTTGTAAATTACATAAAACTGCGCCATCGTCGATATTGATAATTTAGTACTAACTCCATTCCTCAATAACTTCTTAGGAGGTAGTGACAGAGGAAAAAAAAATAAAAAATTGTTATGAGTAGAGAAAAAGTAAAAATAAGAGAGAATATTTTATTGTGTGGGCCTAATAAAAATTAGGTTAAAAGTTATTTGGAATTGTCTCGAAAAGAAAAGATAAGAACCGGAGGTAATATTATGTTTAAATTCCTTTAATCTTAACCCAACTAAATTAATATTTGAAAATTATTCCTGAAATAGTATTCTTCGTCACAAACGATGCCCCTTTTTTCACTTACCAACATAAACTTTTCCTTTTGACAGGGAAAAAAAATTTAAATTCATGGAAAATTTTAGACGTTTTTCTAAACTTAAATATTTGATTTTTTTTTAGATTGGACCACCTCTATACGCAAAAGTTGCCTTCAATGTTATACACTGTATTTCAGGGGCTAAATTATAATTTCAAGCCGATATCCCGGCTTCTAATCAATGAAATATAAAAACGACCTTGCAAATTAATGAAAATCTGATGAACAATAACTCCAAAATTAGCTGAAATCGTAAAACGTTGTTAGATTTTGTAACAAAAGAATTCTAAGATAATATACCAAATCACATTTCTTTTTCCATTAATTTTTTAAACCCAGCCAACGAAAGCCGCAATATGAGACAATCATTATATTATATTACTAAAAGGAAAATGATTCTTGTTTTGAAAAAATCATACGTGACACTCCTCTTAATCCTCTATTCATATTTATTTAAATTCTTAAATTTTTGAATTTTTAAATGTAAAATAATAGATTTTAAATATCTACTACTAAAATCTTGTGTCCCACATCGATTTTTCAATAAAACTTCACCTATTGAAAAGCCTATAAGTACGTGGAATCAATATTTTCTCATCTTTTGCTCCACCAGATTTATTTGGCCAATTTATATATTAGTCGGCCGAATAAATAACTATATTTTTATAATTTTTAATTTAATTTGGCTAATTTATTAGTTGACCGATTGGATAATTAATTTTTGTAGGGAACTAATTTATTATTTGGCCGAATAAATAATTCCAAAATAATTTAGCTAAGTGAAGAAGCATTGAGTTTGCTGGACAAGTTGGAAATATTTTGGATTCAACAAAAAGGTGGTCATATGAACGAGCTATTGAAGACACACAAGTTGGTTACAACAAAAAATATGAAATCATTGTCACAAGCAATCTTAAAAAAATATTTTAAATCAACTTAAATATATCGTAATGAGACACACTATATTATCTCTCTCTCTCTCTCTCTCTCTCTATATATATATATATATATATATATATTTATATTAATTGTGATTTATTTCTAAATGGAGGTGTATTTCCTTAATGCGGGACCCGAAAAAAAATATAAATTATGATAAATATAGAGTTTATTCCTAATTATAACTGGTCCCGAGTTGGGACCATAAAAATATATGACAAAATGAGAGTTTATTCCTAGATAGAATATTCCTTTATGGAGGTTCTACTGTATATGCGTGTCAGATTGGCCAATTTCACAGTACAAAAATACATATACAAACACGATTTGAAGCTTGGTCAACAACGAGTCGTAAGGTTATTCTATTGTAAATCGATCAGTATTATTTTTCTGAAAAACGTAACTAAAAGAGATGCATGCTCATATACATAATTAAATTCAGAATATTATTATATCAAATCAAAATTTTTTGAACTTAATAGTTGCATGAATTGATTGGAATCTCAAATGTAAATCATAACTAAGTCAACCAACGTTAAACATAATGTTCAATATTATCATTAATCAAGTATTATAATTTTTGAATTTTTAAATGTAAAATAATAAATTTTAAAACCAGTTTTATTTGACCAATTTATTTATTAGTCGGGCAAATAAATAACTATATATTTTTTTATAATTTATTTATTTTGGCCAATTTATTAGTTGGCCGAATAAAAAAAATATTTTTTTGTAAGGAATTAATTTATTAATTGGCCGAATAAATGGTTCCAAAATTCTTTTGCTAATTTATTGGTTGGGAATTAAAATTTGAAATAGTCTAATAATTTTTATTTAATTTGTAAAAAAATTATAAATTTTTAATTTGCCAATTAATTAGGTAAACGAACCAATTCTTAACTGACGGGTACCTCAACTCGGGATCCCATGTGGCACATCTCCATTCTTTATTCTTATTTATTTTAAAGTTTTCATTTTATTCATTTTGTTCATGTATTTTCTAAAATCTATAATCGTCATCTATGAATTGATTCTTACGTTATTTGTAGTTGGGTTTCCAACTTTGCATAATTTATAATCGTAATTAGTGAATATAACTATACAGTTAATACAAGAACGAATAGTACAATCAATTATGTTTTATTAAGTTTTAGGTTTATATAAATTCTAAACGAGTATTATAAACTACAGTTATAAATCAAAATCGTGGTCATCGACCCGATTCTGACTCGGAACCGTGGCGGTAGACGGACCAACTTCTAACCAAAGGATATTAATATACGGACTTTTTTAAAAGGAACACACATGACTAATTTTTTAATTGGGTTTGAAACAAGTACGAGTATATAAATTTCAAACATATTTGAATAATTCTAAACACATCATCTCAAATTATTTGGTTAATTGTCTCCGTTGGAAAACATAAATATGTAGGAAAATTGGCAGAAAAATTACTAACGATTTGTCAACGATCCAATTCCAACCAAGTGCGCGCATAAATGATCCAATTAAGTACTAACCAAACAATATTTTTTTTAATATAATTTTGAACTCATAAATTAAGGATATTTAGGGTAAACTTTTATCGTATAATATTAGCTAAGTTAGAATTTTTAATAGACATAACTATATGAGTTTGAGACGTAAACATGTGGTAAAATTACTTTAAAATTGAATTTGAGATATGTTCAAGGGCATATAAATTTTAAATGTGTTTAGTAGATTGCATAATCGAACGATTTAACCCTAAAATAATTAACAAGTTATATTTTTCATAGTCTCTAACATATTAGTACTATCTAATAATTTTATTAAAGATAATTTTCCAAACAATTTTTTTTATTGAATTTTAGGTCTATATAAATTTAAAACGAGTCCTAAATTAGGCACTTATAAATCAGAGTCGTGGTCAAAAGGGCCAATTCTGACTGCGAACCGTGGTGGTAGACGGGTCAATTCTGAACCAACAAGTGTTGCCATACGATTTTTTTTAGGAACAGATGACTATTTCTTTGGTTTGAAACAAGTACGAGTATATAAATTTCAAACGGGTTTGAATAACCCTAAACAAACTGTCTCGAATTGTTTGATTAATTGTCTCCGTTGGAAAACATCGAATATGTAGAAAAATTGGTAGAAAAATTACTAACGATTTGTCAATAAGCCAGTTTCAATCCTGAATTGTGTGGTTACCGGCAGAGCAACTTTTAATTTAATAATTTTATGTTGAACTCTAAAAGTAAGGATATTTCTGGTCAACTTTTATTTTATATCATTGGCTAAGTTATTTTTCAAATCCTATATATCATTTTACGTAAAGTTTTGTAAAAAGGCAAAACTATCAAGTCCAATTCCTGAAGTTCTATTCTTATTTAAATCAAAGTTCTTCTTGAAGTTGGTAAAAAAGAAAACGAACGTTATTATTATTTCTCTGTGAATATATTTGGAAGATGATTATTTATATAATACTACAATTTATAATGATGGTCCCGATACGAGTTCTGGTGTATGGAGGGAGGGGGGAATACACCAGATAGAAAATTTAAAACAACTCTCGAAAATATCACAACCGAATAAAAAGACTCAGTTGGATTTACAACCGAGTACGAGAACTCAGTTGAAAGAGTGGTGCTGTGCGGAATGTGGTGGATAAAAAACTCGTATAAAATAACTCACGCTCAGATGCAAGGTTGGTCAATAACCAAAACAGTTCAGATGTAAAGATTCAGTTTGAGTGTTGGTTAGTTGGTCAGTTGAGAATGCAATAAAATAACTGAATTGAAAACACAACACACAAAGGATTTACGTGGTTCGGAGAGAACTCCTACGTTCACGGGGAGTTGTGAGTCCACACAACTCAGTCCAAGTTCTTCTGGACAGTTTCCACAAAGCTTACGCGGGCTTTGCAACCGTTAAGATAAGTTTACGGGTACTTATCAACCTTACAGATAAGTTTACGGGTACTTATCAACCTATCTACTCAATTACGGGAAGAGTAGGGTCCTAAAAACCTTTTTAAGGGTGTGTGTGAGGGTGGAATTTCCAACTACTAGCTCTAACAAGAAAGTGAGCTAGGATCTAATACTCTATGAACTCTCAGCTAGTGATATTCTCAAGGTTGGATCGAAAAACACCAAGATAGAATCTAACACTCTAGGAACTCTCAGCTAGTGATGTTCTTAGAGATTGATTGCAGTTTTGCTCGTTTGCGTTATGAACTCTCAACTGGTGATGTTCGTTCGTCTAACTCTTTGCTCTCGCACTTTTCTGTCTTCTAAGTCTTGGTGAATGAATGAATGCCTCTATTTATAGGCGGAGAGAATCAACTAGCCGTTGGATGAGCCGTTGATTTCTGTTCTGTGAAAGCGATGACTTGTCTCTCATCTCTGCAGACTTTCCGAATTTGGCAACTGTGAACTTCTGCTTTCCATCTGAGACAGCCTTGTGTTGGGCCAAATGAGGTAATGATAGACCGTCAAACCTTCACGTGACTTCCCATTTTGAAATTCAAATCTTCAACCTTTGACTTTCAACCTTGTTGAGTCAGTTGAGAAGCTTTGGTCTTCATCTGAGTGGTCTTCAGCTGATGTTCCATCTGATTGATATCTTCATCTGTCCTTCTGTCTGAACAGTTGAACTCTCAGCTGCTTTGAACTTCAAGTTGTTGATCTTATCGGTTCGAGTCCTTCAACTGATGTTCAGAATCTTGAACGCTCAGTTGTCTTTCACATCTGATGTTCTATCTTTTGAACACTCAGTTGTCTTTCTTGAACGCTCAGTTGTCTTTCTTGAAACTGATGTTCTATCCGAGTGAAGCCTTGTTGCCGTCTTCAGCTGGAGACCTGTAAAGATAAAATCTCAACATTGCTCAAACAGCGAGCCTAACTACTAACATTAGGATCTGACAACATCTACTCAATTGGGGTCAGTTGGTTTTGGAATCAATCAAAACTTTTACTTAAATTTCCCAACATATAATATGAATTTTTATTTATTAAATATTATGTGAATATTTTTGGAAGATAGTTACTTATATATATAATTTCAGGTAAAGAAGAAAACAAATGTCAACATTAATTTTTCTTTTGATATATTTGGAAGATGATTATTTATATAATATAAAATCAGTATTGTAGTCAATTGGTCGGTTCGGTTCCGGGTCGGAATCGTCAGGGTTGACTGGATGATTGCGAAGTGTTGGTTCAACTTTTTTTTTTTTCTTGCAAATATTACTGTACAGTTAATGACGAGAACAAATAGTACAATCAATTTTTTTATTAAGGGATATATAAATTTTTACAAGTTTCATAAATTATGCAATTACAAATCAAAACCATGGTCAACAAGCCGATTACGACCTGAAATCGCAGACATATAAATTCTACACGAATTTAGTAGATTGTATAATCGAATAATTAAATTCTAAAATAATTAATAAATAATTTGTTTCTTAATATATTGCATTTTACTCTTTAATAATTTTATTAAATATAATTCTCTGTCGATTTTCGAAGGATTATATGCTAGTTAACAATGATTGGAAATGTTGATTTGCTTAAAAGATGTCTTCTTTTATTTCTTTTTAAGATTATTATCAGTACATTATACTAATATCATAAGATATGTACTTTTTTTTTTTTTTTTTTTTTTTTGGAGTGAGCATAAGATATGTACTTTGTTTGCCAAAGAGGCAAAAACATAAAGCAATATTTGGACAAACACTGACACCATAGCCCCTAGATTTATTTTTCCTACCGAAACCGTCTTTTTCATTCAGATTCCCCATTCGTTTCTTGATTTCAGTTCCAAGCCATTTTTTTTAATTTTCTTTTTTCTGTAAAACAAAATATTAAATTTAATGTGGGGCGGGGGGGGGGGGGCTGTGGTTTGGTACCCGGGTTTTTCTCTTACAGATCCAACTCTTCCTCGTATGAGAGAGCTCTTATCCTACTCAAACACCATTCTTTCTTTGTTTCCTTTTTTTTATTTATTTATCCTTTTCTTTTCTTTTTCTTTTTCCTTTTCCTTCTATACATCACACTTTCCAATTACAAATATGATAGAGATAAATAGAGATTTTAATAAGGATTGAATCATTATTATTAAACTTTGGGGTTGTAATTTTGGTGTTTACATAATATAATTTGAGAGAAAAATATAAAACACAGGATTGGGTCCGAGGTGGTATTTCGTATCTGTCGTTGAGGTAATCTTTTGGGCTTTCACCTTTTCATCACTCGTCAGCATTACACAATACAGAACTGAATATTTAAATTTCACGAAAGAAAATAATGAAAAGAGAAAGTTTCCTTTTTGGTTTATATTTTGCCGTCAAAATATGAAGAAGCAATTTTTCTCTACGATATCTTGATTATAAGGTTTTTTTCTGTCCTCTCTGTGGTTTGCCCCTTTTCACGTTCCAACAAATAAATTCTATCTTCAGGTTTTTGATTTACTTTTACCCTTGTGTTTGCTTGCTGTAAAGAATTTTTCCCATAATGTAATTACTTGGAAATTGCCTATAGTTTGAATTAGTATATTATCCCTTTTCAATCTATTTGATTTCGTGTTTCTTGAAGATTCTTGATGCATTCAATGCTGAAATTGTAAATTGTTTCGCAGGATTAATCTTTTTTATTTATCCGAACGCAACAGGTTGAGGTTTTGCGGTTACAATTTCAGTTCCCTTGTGTTTATAAGAATTGTATTAGTTTTAATTCTAGGTTTCATTATTCTGTAAAATTCATACAAGTTCACTTTAATAACGTATCAAGAGGACAACTTTGTGCTTTAATTTGCTGTCTAAATTTCTCTAGGTTTAATTTTCTGGTATTTTATTTTGGCATATGTCGTTTGGATACTCCCGCGGCAGTTTGTACAGATCTGTATTCAGGTTTTCATCAATTTCAATTTGTATTTATTATTTCAAATGTTGCTTAAATTCTGGGATTTTATGGTGCCACTTACTTTCAATCTGTGGAATTTATTTAAATATATATACATATACAGATATACACTTTAAAGAATATATGTGATGATGTTTAATGATTATTAATTTGTTGCTTGCTAATCTTCGATTCATGTACTCAGAAACTTGTGAATTTGTCGTAGATATTATGGAACAAGGTGCAACGATTAGTTTCTCATGATTTCATTTTTCTGCATCAGGATTTCAATCTGATTGAGAACTGCAGCGGTGAGACTGAGTTTGGAAAGGTTTAAAAATCGAACAGCAGCTAGTCAGCCGCAAATATATGCTGCAGTTCATAATCTAATAGTCATGAGACTGAAGGTTTGCATGTCTATCCATTGTGCTTGATTTCTTAATGATTGTCGATTTTTTATGTTTTTTTTTTACTGTCTTATTGATAACATTGTTTGGTAGAATCAAGTGAATCAATCATATGTCTGTCATAATCTACTTCTTATCATCCATACCCTGTGAATCAGTACTAGGTTTCCTTAGTTTGCCTTCTTATTACTTTTGGGAAGATGTTCGATCAGATTGAGAATATGTTAACTAACATATGAGAGGTTCCATTGCAGGATCATCCTTCCAAAAACGTCCACAAGAATGACGAGAGCCATGAGTCTCCAGGCAGTCCGCGACACCGGAAGGTATTGGCAAGATGGGTTCCTGATGAAGCGTGCCGGCCCGTTATTGATGATGCTCCAATCTTCTATCCAACTGAGGAGGTATATTTTAACTTTTTAATAGAAGTTTTTATTTTCCAGCATTTGAATTGTGTTAATATGAGTTAACGAGAAGTTCTACTTTAGGAGTTCCAAGACACACTTGGTTATATAGCAAGCATTCGACCCAAAGCTGAGGCTTATGGTATTTGTAAAATAGTTCCGCCTCCATCGTGGAAGCCACCTTGTCCACTTAAAGAAAAGGAAGTGTGGGAACGAGCTAAATTTTCTACACGGATTCAGCATGTAGACCTCCTTCAGAACAGGGAGCCAATGAGGAAAAAAACACAGAGAAAGAGGAAAAGGCGGAGGCAATTCAATACGAGACCCAGGAGACGCGCTCGTTCTCAAAGTTCAGAGGCTAATGCGGCCGGTGAAAGTGAAGAGAAGTTTGGTTTTCAATCAGGATCTGACTTCACACTTGAAGAATTTGAAAGATATGCAGAAGAATTTAAAGAATCTTACTTCAGATCGAAGGATGAGGCCTCTGCTGAGCACGGGCAACATAAGAGAATGCTGCCCTCGGTTAATGATATTGAAGGAGAGTATTGGCGGATTATCGAGCAGCCTACAGACGAGATTGAGGTGAGAGAAAATGAGATCTTAACCACTTCGAGTCTTTCTGATATTCATTCAATCACGTTATTTAGTTTACGTTATATGTGAATACAGGTATATTATGGAGCTGATCTGGAAACCGGAATGCTGGGAAGTGGATTTCCTAAAGATTCATCGTTATTGGAAGACTCGAAGATTAGTCACTACTTGACTTCCGGCTGGAATTTGAATAACTTACCTCGTCTCTCTGGCTCTGTTTTGAGTTTCGAAGAGTGCAACATATCCGGTGTAGTTGTACCGTGGCTCTATATAGGAATGTGCTTCTCGTCGTTCTGTTGGGTAAGTTACAAGCTATGCAACATGTTTCACTGGGTCGGAGGGAGTATGTGCTACTAGTTTAATATTTACTATGTCTTTCACAAAAAAAAAATCTTATTTGTTACTGGAGGGCAATTTTGACATATGTACGTATGTGTGATTGTTATGTTTGTAAAAGCATGTCGAAGACCACCATCTCTATTCATTGAACTATTTGCATTGGGGAGATCCAAAAATGTGGTATGGAGTGCCGGGAAATCGTGCTTCATCGTTGGAGGATGCTATGAGGAAGCACTTACCTGACCTGTTTGAAGAACAACCCGATTTGCTAAACGCATTGGTAAGTAAACTCGTGATTTAAGCTACAGAAATTTCTTTACATTCTTAATTGCATCTTGGAATCATACGTGCATCTTAGTTGAAATCTATGACACGAGCGGCAGTCCTATGATGCTACACGCCATATTTGTTGGTCTTCATTTTCGTTCTCTGTTTACTATTTGTAACAGGTAACACAGCTATCACCATCAGTTCTGAAATCAGAAGGTGTGGCAGTGTATCGAGTTGTCCAGAATTCGGGGGAGTTCGTTCTTACCTTTCCAAGGGCTTATCACGCGGGGTTCAACTGTGGCTTTAATTGTGCCGAGGCAGTAAATGTGGCTCCCGTTGATTGGCTACAACATGGTCAAAATGCAGTCGAGCTCTACAGTACGCAGCTTCACAAAACATCGATATCACATGATAAGTTGCTTTTGGCTTCTGCTGAAAAGGCTGTCGAGGCGCTGTGGGAGATCTCTGTTCTAAAGAACGAAAATCCCAATAATTTGAGATGGAAAAGCTTCTGCGGGAAGGATGGGTTGCTTACTCAAGCAATTAAGGTAGTGTGTGTTGTGTGTGTGTGTACAATTTTGCACAGTTATATAAACAAATGACTAGTTTTGGTTGTGTTACTCATAGTTTCTCTTTTATCTTGTTTGTCTTTTTCCCCAAAATCAGACAAGGGTTTGTTTAGAGGAGAAACGAATAGAATGTCTCCCCGGGGGAACGTGCTTTCGGAAGATGGAAAAGGATTTTGATGTGAATACAGAACGAGAATGCTGTTCTTGCTTTTACGACTTGCATTTCTCTGCTGCTTGTTGCAATTGTAAACCGGATAAGTTTACATGCCTCAAACACGCAAATCTCATCAGTTGCTGTGATCCCGCTGACAGACTAGTCCTCCTCCGCTACACCATTGACGAGCTGAAGACATTGGTCGAGGCATTGGAAGAGAGCTCACATGCTCTAAAAATATGGAAATCCAATGATCATGGTGATAATCTAGGTCCGAAGAATCTGAGCGACAGTATCCTTGCTGTTCATAATAAGTTGTTTGGGGTTGATCTTTTATCTTTGAGTGTTCCATCTATTTCCTCAATGAAAAACGAGTACATAGAAGACTCAGCATATAAAGTTTCATGGGCCGATTCAGATCCTGAACTAAGGACCAACTTTCATGTTGAAGTCGTGAATCTTGGATCCGTTGTATACGGGAAATTGTGGAGCAACAAGGATGCCATATTCCCGAAAGGTACGTGCATGTTAGGTTGGCCTACGAATATAATCTTTCGTAGACAATATGTTTAGACGGTTAATCACGTTGCATCGTCTTCACAGGTTATAAATGCCGCGTAATGTTCTTTAACATCTGCAATCCGCTGATCAAGAGTAGCTATACATCAGAAGTCATGGATGGTGGGCTCATAGGCCCCTTGTTCAAGGTAATTGCTTTTATTCGTCTCGGCACACACAAAAGTTACAGATTAACTTCTTCTATACCTGGTTGAGATTTTAGTGTGTCGAGGATGCATGTGGAGTAATGTGTTTATTTTACTCTGGACATAATTGCTTTCGACTTGCCATCTTATGAGGCGCGTTTGTGGCCTTTGTTTCACATTTTAGCATTGTTTTCTTGTTCAGTGTATTGTGCTTTCTTGAGTTATACGAGAAGTAGGTCGAATAAACCGTGAGCCTTGATTTTTCGATTGGTAGGACTGTTTTCACTTAATAATAAGTAAATTATAAAACCAAACCGGGACATCTGTGGACACAATTGGACATAACTGATATTGCCTGAATTTTCCGTGTCAACTATGTTTCTATAGTATTACCTTAAGGGGGGGTTTTGCTATGGGTTATATAGGTTACATAGATAAAAGATTATAGACTAATATACCACGTATATTGATGGATTGGATAATTTTGAGCTTGTTTGATCATCTAATCCTTCAAACACGCAATCATGTATATTGTCAATCTAATCTATCACCGAAAGTAAAACACCCCGCGACATGTTCTTGACTCAAAACAACTGATGTATCAGGTTAGTCTTGAAGAGCTTCCAAAAGAGAGCTTTGTGCACGTCTCAGCGCAAGAATGCTGGTTAATGGTGTGTCGAAGACTGAATCAAGAAATACTGACACAAAGAAGTTTGGACAAGGAAGGACTGCCTCCGTTGCAGCCTCCGGGCAGCATAAACGGGCTTGAAATGTTTGGTTTTCTCACTCCATCAGTTGTTCAGGTAAAACCCGACCACATACACCGACATCTTTAGTCCGTTTCTTACTCTAATGCAGTGTGCTACATTACTGTATGCTAATTATCCTACGTTTCTCAGGCGATTGAGGCGCTCGATCCTCATAAAAAATGCACGGAATACTGGGAAAACAAGGTCATTACGAACAAGTCGTCATCAAGTACGGGGGATAGTTTAGCAGCTGAAAAGAATTCTTTGGAAACAAGGTCTGATGGAGGGGAAATAACAGATAGCTTTGGGACTGACATATTATTAGGAAGGGGCAATCCTTTAGCTGGCGAACGCGACGACGGGGAGATACGGTCGGTTTTCGGGAGGCTGTTGAAGAAAGCTAACCCTGAGGAGATGGAAATGATGCACAGGATATTATGCAGAGGATCGACTAGTTCTTTGTGGAGAGTAGCTTGTGAGACGCTGACAGAGGAGATTCAGAGAAAATCTAAATAAATAATTGGATCATTATTTTTAGACTTAGGTGACCAATTTTTGGTAGTTAATTTCTAGTTTTGTCAATTCTTTTTTAGGCATAAATTGGGAGAAATCCTGTTGTTGCACGGTGCAAGCATGTCTGATGCAAAAAATCGTGTCGATTGTTTCACTTTTGCAAATATAGTTTGTATAGATTTACATCACATTTATTTTGGCCCTAACATAATACAATTCATTTTAATTTTATTCCAATAAATACCAAACGATGTCATATTAGAGTTCACGTTTTGGGATACATGTCGCTTCTTATTAAATTCAAATTTCATTAACACACTTTTAATTAAGCTGATGTGTAAAGTATGAAATTGTAATTTGGTTTTGATTGGGACAAAATCAAAATAATTTGTATTTGTTGAGTATGAATTATATCCTTGGGTAGTTTTTGTAATTAATAGACACTAAGTTAATTACGTATGTTGGTATAAAATTGAAATGAATTATATATATACATACACAGTTAAACCTCTATATTAATTCATATCTTTGGGACTATTAAAAAATATTCTTAAATGGAGGTTATTCTTAAATAGAGGCTTAAGATTTTTTTTCTTTTTTTTTTTTGTAATTTTAAAGTTCATGCGACATACATAAATATTATAACAACCAAATACACACGTGCTTAGAATAGTTTTAACAAATAATACAATATTGTACATGTATATATTTAGATGAAACGAATTATATTTATTAGATATGAAATTGTCATTATGTATTTATTTGAATGAAATTGATACCAAACCAAGTTATTAGGATAATATTGGATATTTATCCCACAAATTATGTTCTTCTGCAGTTCAAATAATCAAATTACTCATACTGTCACTTTCTCTCTCGATTTGGATGAAGCACTGTGCTAATGACATAGCAAATCAAGAAAATGTGAAATGGGGCGATGAATTTACTGAAAAGTAAAGAAAGAAAGATTTACAACACAAAGATCACTAATTTCACCATCATCTGAAATTCAACCATAACGGAAAAAAAAAAAAAAAAAAAGAAACAAACAATGACGCATAAGAATCCTTTTAACAAATTTGTCTTGGGCCCTTTACAATCAGTAGTTGCGATTTTGTCTAAAACCTTAAAGAAATCTTGAATGTGGACAGCATGAAAAAAGTTGAAAGAATCACCGGAATTCTAGCGCAAGAACGCCGCGCGCCAGACTTTACGCCGACGGTTATCAGCGGCTGATTTTTCTTCCTTCGCAGGAGGCTGGCGTTTTCCGGCGTCATCGGTGGGGGCGAAAAAGGGCCGCCGCCGCCAAAGACGGAGTAATTGAGAACCTTGTCGACGCCATGCAGCGCGAAAGCGGCGTTCAGAAAGATATCAGCCTGCAAGATCTGGGATCCGTCGACGGTGAAATTCGCCGGCGAATTGTTGGTGACGATGATGAAATTGGAAGGGAGCAGAGTTGGGAGGCGCGTGAGAGTCGTGAAACGTTGGAGGTCGGAGAAAGTGAGGCGCTGCGGGATTATGTGATACGGGATGAGGAGAGGGTCAAGCCGTGCGCCGGCGGAGAGGAGGCGGGAGATGGCGTCGTTGCAGGGGACGAAGAGGGTGGCCGTGAGTGGGAGGGAAGAAGAGTTGGCGGAGGAGAGGAGGTTGGCCCAGCCGCCGTAGTCGCCGGCGCCGATCAGTGCGTCGAGGATGTTTCTGAGCTGTTTTGTTTGAATCGCCGGTGGAGCCTGTGATGGTGGTGGTGGGCGGATTTCAGGCAGAGAGGGTGATTGGGATGGTACGGCGGTTTCTGCGGCAGAGGTGAGGTGGAGGGTGGCGGCGGCGGCGGTGAGAGCCACCACCAGCACCAGGAGTAGGCTGACGGAGAAGGAAATTGCCATGAGACTTGCCTTCAAGAAGATCGGTGATATTGGAGTTTCTACGTACTTGAGAGAGAGGGGGAGAGAGAGAGTGGGAGGTTATCTTGAATTTAATTAGGGCTGGTACTAACTTACGAACCCTCAACTGACATTCCCGCTTAACATCAAATCCATTTCAAGAATTTGCAATCAAGATTTTTGACTTTATTCGTTCTGAATTCCCCAATAAAACCATTTGCTTCGCACACCTAGGGATGTCAACCAAATAGATCAATTAAAAAAGAATCGAAAATTTCTAATCCAATAGGGCTGCCCGGTTGACACCCCAAAAACATATCATCATATCAAAAAATTTCTTCGAAAACATTCATATTTAAAGCTAATTGACCGAAAAAAACAATAATCTAGAGCATTAATAGTTAAAGGTAAATTAATTAGGTAAAATATACTACTTATTATAGAACAACTATTCATACATATTTCATCAATTGTCATCCAGAAAGCTACACGACACCATAGCAAAATAAGGTGACATAACACAAAAGCCAAAAGAGTTGCTCTGAACTGCTTTTCAACACACAGAAACAGGAAAGGTGATATGAATTCATTGAAATGGAATTTAGGCATTATGACTGTACAAAAGACGAAAACATATATCTTTACAAGAAGCTAGTTAGTCTAATCGCATAGGCTACTGCAAGAGCATGCCTTGTATGCAAATTCATAGTTCTACACCATTTCAAAACATTCTATCCACTGATCGACTGAAACAACAAGTAGACAATTATACTACATCTTTTTATTGGAAACGAGCTTATCACCATCAACTATGGTTTTTGTCGAGCTGAAGGTCCCAGTACTTCACTTTTCTTTGCCCAGTAAGCTTGAAATCTTTGTCTTGCATACTCTATGTAGTCAAAATCAATTTCATTGACATGCTCCTATCATCATAAGAAGAAAACATGAAACAATTCTGTAAGTCCAATGTACATTTATTCCATTCTAGAACTTTAGAAAATATCTGAGTTTGGGTGATCTACCGAGATTACTCCCCATAAGGCCCAATGAAGATGGCTAGCAAGAGTGCACTTCTCCACTTCGTGAACTAATTGCTTCACGTCTGAGTCGCTAGGTTGGTTTCCTGCAGCAAAGTTCTCGCAATTCAAGGATATGCAAGTAATAATATTCTGTTTTTCTGAAAGAAACTGCCAAAAAAGACGCAAAATTTAATTATCCCCATTTACAGCTGTTCTTTACTCCTCATAATCAATAGAGAGGACAGCCACTAGCAATTACCATCAGTAAATTTCCTGTAAATTAAACAAAATAACAACCTGAAGCAGCCAGATATCTGCGCAAGAATCTTTCACGCTCCTGCAAATCTGGGTGAGAAGACGAACTCAATTTCGATTTCCCGGGCTGAGAAAGATAAGACGTGTTTTGAAGCAAAGAGCACATCCACTAACCTGGATATTTGCTATAGTCCAAGACATGAGGGGTATCAGTATGATAGTCAGCAGCCATCTCGCAAAAATGATTGGCAATGTCAAAGGCGATAAGGTTATAGCTTGCATATTCATAATCCTGTGGACCAATAAACATAGTCGGGAGATCAAGAGAAAGTACATAAGAAGCAGAAGTTCATTGATTATATTGATTACACTGAAACAGATTTTTCAGATAATCATTAGTTTTGGGAAAATAGTATAAATCCTATCCAAAATTTGGTTATTTCAGCTTCTAATAAAAAGAGGATTTTGTTCCAAATGGAAGAACTATCTTCACTTCATTGAGTTGATCAAAAAGTCAATTCTTGATCTCACTACTCCATTTCAATTAATTCTAGGTAAGAACATAGCAGGTTTTAGAAACTCCAATCAGATAACCACCTCACAGAATCCCAAAACCTGTGGCTATAAAGAGTAACTAGCTTCAATTCCATCACTGTATTACAAGTAACTCAAACCAAAATAGTCATTTACAGGAGAAAAGCACAAGCGCCTAATACAATTGAATCACAAAGAACTTACAGCTAATTAAAAGCTTGAACAGGTTATCTTATGAGTTCCTTCAATTTATTCTTATCACAGCAAAATCTGTTTCCTTTATATGTCTCATAACGGCTAAACTAGGGCGCCCGAATACAGTACTATTACATCATATGAACAACTGAACGAGGAAATTTAAGCATTCAAACTTTATTTAAGATTCATCTCCATGAACTGCACATAAAGAGCATAGAATAATACTCACAATTATGGTTATGAATCTGGTTTGTTCATCCATCATTATGTTGCCATATTGCAAATCATTGTGGCAGAACCCTATACGTTGACCATCGGTAGAGAGGTTCTTTTCCAGGGCCGATATTTCAGTTTCCAAGACATCTAAGCGAAATTCCTTGGCTTCTTGTGGCGAAGACACACGTTTGGCTTCAATAAGCCATTTGCTGAAACATATTGGCATAAAACCTCGTGTAAGTACATACAATCACAATTAGAGAGAAGGAGTTCATATGAAATACTTATCACTCTAGTGATGAAAAGAAATTTGTTGGAAAGAAAAGATGGCACCTCATTCTATCCCAGAGGACAATCTTCTTAGACCCAGGCATATCTAGGTCGTGAAATTCCTTCATTTTAGAGGCTATTATACCAGATATCTCAGGATCACGCAAATCAGCAGCTGAAAGTGTCTGAAAATCCGATAATTGAAAGCAAAATGATTAAAAAAAAGTTGAACAAAATCATTCATCTGCTTGCCACACTTGGTGTAAACTACAGAGACCACACCATCAAAACAGCAGAGATTTGGAATTTTCATCAGGCTCCAGTATGAACAGAACAGCTACTAAATCGAAATATTAGTTTCGCAACAAAATCCAGGATTTGTGTCTACAGAAGCAAAGAAATAGGGGAAAAAGCGTTTAATTACCCGAGCATGAATAAACTCCTCGACGCGGCCATTAGCGAAGCGTCCGAGCAGGCGCGGCCCCTGGCCTTGCTTGGACATGAATACAAACGTACGAATCTCATTCTCACGATCGAAGAAGACATCCACCCCCGCACCATAAATCCTGACCAACACTTTCTTCGATCTCGGCAGCGGCTCTTGGGCGCTCGAATTCCTAATCCATTTGATCTGGTAGACCTCGTTGGTCATGGCTCCTTTGAGCGGCACCACCTGCAGCGCCTCCGGATCGACGATGTCGGGCCACTCCGCCGCCATGCGCACGAGAATCTTCCTAGCGTCGTCGGGAATACGATGTTCCTTGGCGGATTTGTCGGGAGATCCCATGGGAGATTGAATCGGAGGAGAGATGGAAGAAATTGGAGGGATTTCAACAGTTGGAAGGAATCGAGAATTCCGCCTCTCTAGGCGGAAAGAGGAGTGGCAGGCCTTCGGCTTCGGTATCGCAATGAATGCTACCGTGTGATTAACCGGGAAACGGTTCGTCCACGTGTACGGCACGTGATGGAGCCTTCGCATATTTGTTGATCGGACTGTGTGTGTGTCGCACTCTTTTTGCTAAAAACATCTCAATTGGTCAAATCAAACCAGTCTCTACACTCTCTACACTCTACTCATATAAAGCACAATTGCATAACTTACTATGATTACCTTCAAGGTCGATTAATATGGCCACTCAATCTTGGCTCAACATTTGATGAGTTCTAAGCTCATGAGACCTAAATAACATATACTAATTGACTGATTGTTGTTGATGACCTTTTGTTCTTTCTAGGAATATTGATGTGGCAAATATCCTTTCACCTAAGATGGCGTCAATTTCTTCCACTCCTCTAGTTGATAGAAATACACATTGGACTCCAAATATCCTCAACAAGAACCCAACCAGACTCGATTGACTATTAAAGAAGATAAACATTGGTTTACCCACGTACGAGTTACGTCTGTGGGTTACCTTCATCATAAAAAAGTTACATAAAGAGAGATCTGTATTTCTTGACATTCTTTTTCAAGACTTCAAGGATATTTAGCTCAACTTATAAGTTCCTTCAAATAATTTATAAGTTATTCAAGAGCTTATAAGCACTTGAAAAGTGTGACAAAAATAGCTACTATACTACTGAACAACTTTTAAGCTGAAAAATATAAAACTTGGCCTACTCCAACTTTTTTCTTCAATTTACAAAATTAACCCTGTTTTCTATTGACATTTCCCAAGACACCCCTCTCGTTTCATCAAAACATCTCTCTCTCGGTATCTCTCTACTCGCTCTTTCTCTCTCTCTCTTCCCCCTCTCTCAGCTCACTGTTGGCTGCCGGAGCAAGCGCCGTTTCTCAATCTCCAGCGTCGGAGGAGCTCAACCGCCATTTTCCGACTGAAGACGATTCTCTCCCAATTGGTTGATGTTGGAATTTTGGTTCTTTATAGCATCAAATCCGTGAGATGTATGTGGAAACTAATGGTAGAAACGAAATCTACGTTTCGAGCACTATGATTTAATGTATTTATTTGTTCAATTCCATTAAGGAATGAATGAGCAATTAATACATAAACATGGCTACTTGGAACTAGAAATTGTGTGTATTCTACCTTATTTGTCCCACATCGAAAATTCAAGGATGTTTTGTGCTATATATAAGGAGCAACACTATAAGGGAGTATATCCAAGTGTGCTACCTATGGTGCACCTTAGTGGCTCAAGTGTTAGCACCTTTTTTGCTTAACCATGATTCCTACGATGACAGTGCGAAGCACCGTCCGAGTCCGACGCCGACGAGCACGTGCACGTCGCACTTGTCGCAATGGGCGCTTTGAGGCGCACTTTGCACTTCACTCAGTTGAGGAGCCAAAGTTATTTTGGCTAAGGGACTCTTACATGGACCGCACGGTGTGCACGGAAAGACGGTTAAGTGGCGGTTGTACGGATAAGGGAGGGTACGGTAAGGCCGGCCGCATGGTGCGGTTTCGGCGGTTGAAATCGGTTCCAACCGTTTCAAACCATCCGACACGTGGCGCACGAGGGGAGGCACCCTTTCGGGTGTGACACGTGTCATCATATGGTTGCATGGCGCCTCCAACTGCACCGTAGGCACCCGTTCGGAACGGACACTTTCCGCCTATAAATACCCACCGAATTTGACACGAAAAATACACAATTCGAACTCACAACAACGAGTTTGCATACATACATCTCATATATATAGTCGAGTCTAGAAAGTACTCGTCCCGGAACTACGACACGTCGTGCAACGTCTCAAAGTTCATCCGAACCGTTGTATCTTGGAGGCAATTACCGCAGACCGCGTGCACGAGAGCGGGGCAATCTTGTCTTACGGAGATAGAGTCTAACTCTAGCCTCGGTTCCTTTCTTTCCTGTCTTTCTTTTCCGTACACACATCACACACGCTCCTATATTTTCCAACAGTTGATTAAATTCATCGGTAGAGGGTTGGTTCTTAGGGGTTGTTGCATTCTAATGTTGTAAGAGAGAGAGAGAGAGAGAGAGAGAGAGAGAGAGAGAGAGAGAGATGTAAGAGACGGTATATGTATATCGAGAGAGAAACAGAGTGTGGAGAGAGTGAGATTGACGTTTGCTGTAAGCTAATAAGCTAATTTATCCAAACAGTTTTAGAGCTTATAAGCTTTTACGACATAACAACTTTTAAGCTCTTATGACATCTTATAAGCTCTTTAAAATAAGCTCAGCCAAACACCCTCTTCAAGTATTATATCCTTATTTCAAGATCGGTAAACTACAAATAGGATCAAAAGTGCACATATGTTTCAAATCTGTGATCATTTACTCAGAATAACTGTTAAGAAGAGGTGGATGCAAAATCATCCAATAGGCGTTCGATGGTCCTCCTTGAGGTGACTTTGTCAATTTCAAACACTCTCATCTCACCTTGCAAACCTGCACAAACGAACAAACGATCTCACTCGATTTTTCTTGCAGAAACTACAACAGCATCCGATATAGGTCATGAGAATCAAACAAGGAACAACAAGTCTTACCTGATTGATTTAGAGCTCTAAGTGGAAGTTGGGCTTTGCTCAAACGCAAGAACATCAGCAGATTCTTCATGAGTTCAGAAGATTCAGCAGATATAAGAATTTCCCTCTAATTTTAGCAACATCAAGAAAATGAATTAGAAATGTAATACTAACACTTTCTTGGTGCAAATTTCAGTTATTTTTATGCTAATCAAGGAAGAAGGATCTCAAATAGATGATGCAATGTTCAAGATCATCATATATATGTAAAATTATTCCAAAAAATGGATTTAGAACAACATCAAAAAGTAATATCCAAATGCAATCACGAACAAGAGATTGTTTGAACCTTGAATCTCTTCTGAGGATCATAATAGCCAGAGACAACCATCAGTATGCTGAGTTTCTCCAATTCTGCATTTTAGTACGGGATTATGAGAAACAAAGTTTCATACTACATGCAGATATGCATGGATGAATTGGTATCTAAAGAACTACGTTTCCTTATAAAAACATTAGCAATTCTTGCAAAAGTGAGTAACGCAAGGACACTAAATGCTTTGGTGGAAGAAAGCAAACTGTAAAGACAGATTATAATGTGAAAACAATTCGAATGAAATTTAATAATAATACAAATACATAATTCCCTTTAGTTTTATAGGTGAAGTTAGTGCAGAACTCCACAATATGATTAACATGTCTAGAACTCAAGCAAATCAATCTCGTCGTTACTTTGAAAATGTAGGATTTCCCAAATTGAAGCTGAATCATGAGACAGCAGTTGGGCAACTGACATCCCGATTGAACTCATCCCGATACTGTGGTTACCTGTTTCACCAAATTTCAGGACCAATGCAAATTAGTGAAGTTATAAACTAAAGAACAAATAAAATGGTTACGCATAAGTCGCCAAGAATCCAGAAAACAAATGGATAACAGAATATGAGAAAGAAACCATCACTAATCAGTTTATTCGAAAGGAAAAAGCTACACAACAAGAACGGAAATGAGACATAGAATTGGAACTCAGCAGCTGCAAAACCTGATATGGTCCATATCTTGAATTCCTTCTGCAAAATATCCTCCACTTTGAGGTCATGTGAACCATAAATTGTGTATTTCACTGAAACAGAGAAAACAGCATAAGTCGAGTCGATAATGAGGAAATGATTCTAAATACAATAGTTAGAGGTCAGGTATATTTGTCTCACATATTTGGTAAAGCCCACTGAATCCAAATCGACCAGCTCCATTAATCAACAAGGTCGCCATGTATTTATCTTTTGAGGAACAGTGCGGGCTTGATAAATTTCCAGTATCCATAAGGATTCCTGCTAACTGAAAATTGAAGAAAAGAAATCACATGAAGATAATTTTTGAAGTATTTCGGTTGATAACATCTTAACATCTTTCAAGTCAAGCAAAAATAATGTTAGAAGAGATATGAATGGACTGTGATTCTAAATAGTCAACTTCAAGGCTAAACTTTAGGACAGACCCGTCGCTAGATTTACAGGAAAATGACTTCAAAGTTCGTGCCATGGAAGGCTTAAAACAATCTGTAGCTTAAATCATATGTATATATGATGTAGGGGCTAACAGATGAACGGTTGTGTTGCTTGTTTTCTGTTGTGAAGTGCTCTACAAATATGTATATTTAAAAGGAAAAGGCATATTGGCGCCCTACATTCACGAGCTTTGGATAATTATGCCAGCACAAAACAAAATTGCATGGAAGATAAGCAGCATCATGAAGATAGAATATGGATACGTGCAACTTAAAATTCGTGAATTGGTACCAGAAGTCTACTGAATCCTCCTTGCCCGGCCAATATCTCCGGGGAAGTAGTTGCAAAATTTTCAGCAATTACAGTACAGCATGAAACATCCTGAAATGAAAAACCGGTTACATATGCTTTTTCTTTTCCTTTAAAAATAGGAAATAAATAGGCGAAGAAGATTAAAAATGAGTTTACATAATAAAATACACCCAACTGAGAAATCAAGGAAAGGCGAGGTAAATTATTTTCCCCCACAAGGGAAAGGTCTCTTCTATGAGCCTAGCATGTAAAGTGTGTGATATTATAGTAGAGAAAAACCATTAAATGTTTCGTACACTCGAAACCAGTTTCACAATGCTTATCTTTTAAGTTTGTTAGAAAAAATCTGTTCTATGAACATTGACTTAGAATCTTTTTCCTCCATTTCTAAGGGAATGATGCTCTCTCGATAACCAATTTAAGAGAAAAAGATTATTGTAATCATTTACCAATTTATTATAGGAATGGAAGCAAAAGGAAAATCTAGTTTTTATTGTATTGTAACGAGATTACCTCTCGCTCAGTGACCGTATGAACCCAAGAATATGCATCAGACTGCATAGAAGGTTGAATAATGTCAGAATATATTTTGTACATAGATGTTAAGCATACTAAGATGGAGCCAAACAAAGTCGAGGGTCAACCTTTGTGCAGTGGAACACTTCAACTATCGCCTCTCTCAGTGCCTGCTTCAGCAAGCAAGAAAAGATTTGTCATTTGATAAGGTTGATAGTAAAACTAGCAATTGAATCAAAAACTCTACCTCTTGTTCAGATGGGATCGTATCGCTATTGACCAAAACCAGTTTAAGACTCCCAAACAAATTGTAATAGGTCAAGTCAATCTGGTCAAAGTCGTAGAAAAGGAAGGAAGATTTAAATTGACAGGAAAAACAAAACATTAGAGAGGAAAAGCAAAGTATTTAACTTGGATTGCTTTCAGAATAAACTAAGTTGCTGTATAAACCAGCCGGGATGTCAACGAAAACCAGAAAATAGCTAGTTTAAAGTTTTGGAAAACTGAAATGGTAAAGTACCTCATCAATAAAAATTAAGGATGACAGATCAATATGGCATGAATCAAGAAGCCACCGAACATTAGCATGTGTATCTAAATCGGCCCTCTTCATGTTAATTACAGGAACCGTGCAAAACTGCTTGCTCTGTATAGTCTCGTAAACATAAAAAGCATACATGATGGTCGAAGCCACGGATCCCACATCTGCGCACACTATGTTAGTTTATCAAATGCACCTTAATAATCAGTCTAACTAATATTATTAGTTGCTAGTTCACAAAACAAAACAGAGCCAGGACCCTTCTGATTTTATTTTCTGACTCCTTTAATACATTCCAGTAAAAGAAAATATAAAGATACTTTTCCAATCTATTGTGGTTCATTCGTATTTGTCTGTAATGTATTTTAAAATTATGGTTTCTTCTCAATTTCTTATTCCTATGCATATTCTTCTTATTAGATTACTCTTTTACTTGTACTGTTTTACTAATTCATTAACCAAATAGGTGCAAACTTGCTCTAAAACACCAATCCACTGAATGAGGGACATTCAACAAAAACAGAGTCATCATTCTAAAACAAGACGTCGTCGTAACAGAACAAATAAGTTTTTAAGTACAATTATAGATTAGAAAAACTAAAATCGTGTCATTTACATAACACAACACACAATTCCCTTTTCAACTCAACTTTTTGATCTGAGACAGATTTCTATACACTTGATATGCTATTAATAGAGATTGATGCATCCAAAATGCAAGTGCAAAACTTCAAAAAGCAAATGATGGTAGAAAGTATTCAAAATTTAATATCTTCACGAATAGAGTCTGCCAAATGTTTCTTCGAGGACACAAATTTTATGATGAACTATTGGATATGGTCCTGCATCAGTTTTGAAAATGACGTAAGGGTCTCTTTACAGTCAGTTACTTGTGTCTAGATTTAACTCTGAAAATGTCCTTAACTCCTGAATCTCTGCCATATACACATTCAGACCGTCTTGATTACAGAATTGCAATGTGAGAAATCAGCAAATATAACTGGAATTACCTGCAACAGCTGGCCCAATCACAGCATGTAGGAACCTTCCAGGAACACCGCCATTGACATCATCCCTCCTAGCCTTCAGGTATGTGTTTAAATTGTAAACACTTACACACGAATCACTAACTTCCATTAGCTGCGGTGGCCCTTGATAATATAATGCTGCGGTCGGAGGAAGAGGTACATTAGAAATATCTGTTTGCCTCTTTTTCACATGATATGATGTTTCGACCAAAGGCCTCGTGGAGCCAACTTGAATGGCTAACTCCTTTCCTTCCATAGAATCTGGACTAGAAACCGCTAATGGTTTGTCGATGTTAATATTCAAATCTGACCGAGTAACTACTAGTGGTGAGGAAGTCTTCGACCACCTCCCAGATGATGACCGGCCAATAGGTTCTAGAACAATGTCCAAAGGCGAAGTTTTAGGACTATCAGAGGCTACTTCAGTTATAGTATCAATTACATTTCTCGATCCACGGTCTCCAATATCCGAGGCTGATCTGTAACTGATTTTCCTCGCCAATTTTCCTTGAAAGTCAATGGCACTGACTTTCCTCACAAGGGCAGCTTCACCTCTTCGCATCCCATCAAAGAACGGGTCGTCACGAGCACGAAGATATGCCTCCTGCAGTGAGGGGGAAGAATACATTATTACAAACCAACTATGGCCAAAATAATCATGTTAAGCTTTTTCGAAAATTGAACATTATGTATTGCATTAGCAACAGATCATCAAGTCCCTCTTTAGTTACATTTAGGAGTTTCCACAGTGGATTTAATCTCGACTTAATATTATGACTCGGAACCACAGCAATTACGCCAACCTTACAGCTCCTAAGTGGAATAGCCATAATTTCATATAATTACAGTAGTAAAAATGAAGATACATCATAGCAAAATAATGACAATAACGCGTCTCTCAGGCATCATTCTTTCCATACATGGAGTGTAATGCAACTACATCACTGCATACGAAAAGAAACATAATCCAATAGGTTGAAATCATTGATACTCTGGCCTCCTTCACTTTAATACAGCACAAATAGGCATCTTCACCTGTAATTTCAGTAACTACATCAACCAGAATTTATCCACATACATCATCACAAAGAAAGCATTTTCCATTATTCATAAACCAACCAAAAAATACGCGACTACGCAACGTTATGGCCTGTTTTTGTCAGCATCCCTTGAAATCCCCTTTAAGTGCCCATAGTTATTGATCTCATGATTCTCATCCCATCCATATACTTTATATCACTACAAATTTTCCATCACACATTCAAATTTTTTTAACTTTCACATCATATACCATAATAGTAGTACCATATACAATCACAATTTCCTCTGCAAATATCATTCTGTCATTGCATCATTGCATAATCATAATAATTTACCTGTTGGTTTGAGTCCACTGCATTAGAGGTGGTGGTGGACTTCATGTTTACAGCAAATCACAGGCCTCAAGAATCAGCCCCCAATGTGTGTGTAGTAAGTGATTGAGTGTGTGTATTGTGTGAAAAGGCTACGGATGATTTGAGAAAGACAAAAAGGAAAAGAAAATGAACGCAAAGACCGAAGCTATGTACAGTAGAACATTGTGAAATCCGGCATTGGAGCACACTCTTGGACTTATTGCAGAACCATTCGGCAGAAAAATTCAAGTAAACAGAAACAGGTAATTAAATTACAAAACCATATTCCCAAAGTGCATGTTAGCTCCATAAACAATGCTAACTTTTCTCAATTTTAAATACAAGAAATTACAGAACGGGAAATGGGGCAAAAGAGAAACCTGACAGAGCAGAAGCCGAACTGCTCCGCCGCTGCTGCGGCGCCGAGACTTTTCCGGCTGAGCATCGTCAACGGCGGCGTAGACGATGGTAAGTTTTCCGTTAGCATAACTTTCTCCTCCTTTCTTCTTTTTCCCAAAGTGCATGTTAGCTCCATAATTGATGTTTTGTTTATTTGCTAATATCAATATTTCTCTAAACTAATTCGACCCCCGTGTCATATTTTCCTGATTCAATTTTGTTTCCTAGTTTCTTATTTACAACTTCCACACAAGAGCATAGTAATTATTTTGCATATTTTAAGGTGAGATCATTTTTGTACGCAGTGTGAGACATTAATTGATTCAAGCATTCGATATTTTATGTTATACGTACTATATCATGTTTAACTTAATTTTAGATTATACTATATTGTTTATGCGACGACGATGTCAAAATATTTATAATGAATAAAATAATAATTAAAAAAAAAGTGACGGAAAAGTAGGTGGATTGCATTTAATTATGGGAATTGTTTTCGTTTGATTCGCTATATTTATTAATTTTCGAACAGACAAAAAATAGTCACTATTTCTTATACAAGGTAAGTGCATCAATCACAATTAAGTGCGTAAAACTCTATAAATTATCTTCCTTTTCACCATCATTTCCTTCTGTAAGTTTTCACACACCACACACACTACAATTATGTACGTTTAATTAATTCTGTAATTTCATAGAAATGGAAACAGCACGTATTTTTGTACGTCGAAGTGTTCGTCAAAAGTTGAAAAGGTGAGATAGGAACAATGAGACATGCCTGGCTTCCTGCATGCTATCCGACAACACCAATCCTGTAGAAGGATCAGTCTAATTTTGGGCTGAAATTATTCGTGCATATTCATTTATCATTTGATATTCTTAATAATTAAGAAATTTTGAATTTCGAATACTAACGATATGCTATTATTAATGTAATTCTAATTTTGGAAGTGTTTTATATAGTTGATAGCGGATGGAGAAAGAGTAACTAGACGTGCCTGGCTCCCTGTATGCCACTCGGTGGCACTAATTCGATTGACGGATTTGTTGAGTCGGGTGGCGTACAAGGAGTCGAGCATGTCTCAAAGCATTGCCTCTTCTCAGCTTCTTAAATCTTGACTTAGATAATTGTACATGTATAATGTATTATAGATTGTTTTGCTTACAGTGAAAATGTTTATTCAATCCGATTGAAAAGTCCCTAAATAGACGGATATGTATCCTCTCTCTCTCTCTCTGTCTCTCTCTCTCTCTTCCTTTTTTTTTTTGTTTATTTTTTAACCAATCTGAGGGAACTGCCCAGTTTAGCTTGAATTTTTGTTTGTTTGTTTGTTTGTGTCCTTTTTTTTTTGACAGGATCGTAGTATCGAGTTTCAATTGTTACCATGTTAATTTTTTTTCTCAATAAGGAAGTTGTGCAATTGGTTCTTCAAGTTACTACTTTCAGCTTGGGCATGCTAAAGAAATTACTAATTTATTTTTTCGAGAGTTTGGATCCGGATGTGGATGTGTGGATATGGGTTCAAGAACATGTCATTTGCTATGAATTTCGATCTGAATTTCTGACTCGTCTCATTATGTGACTATATCACAAATTTTAATATTTTTTTGTTAAAATAGTTTATTTTATTCAGTTAATAACAAAAGAGAGGAAAAAAACTCTTGGGCCATATGTTGTTTTTTGGTGAAACTTTTGAGATTGTACAAACACGCGAATGTAATTTAAAATACATATTTAAACTAGAAAATTGTTAATTATTTGATCCAAATCCATCTTTCTTTTAAATCCAACTATCATCTTGTTTAAAGTTACGAACCTTTTCCCACGATATCAAAAAAAAAAAAATTTACGAACCTAAATCCCCTCAGAAAAAAAGGTTACGAACCTAAATTATGTTTGTTGAATACACAATCAGCCTCTTAGCCCAGTCTATCCGGATTTGAGTCCAAATAAGGACTATAGAATTTACAAATTGGATAATTAATTTTGGATCTTTTTCGTTTTTTTTTTTGTTTATTGAAATGATGATGATATTTTCATCTCTTTTTTCTAATGATAATCTATTTTTATCTATACAAGTTGTAAACAGTTTTTTTTTTTCAGTTTTCGTTTTTTTTTTGTTTATAACTTATTGTAACCTATCCAAATTCATTTTAAGGAGGCATATACACCAAATTCGATCAAAATAATGAAAAGCTGTAAATGGCATTAAAATAATGAAAAGCTGCTGATTTGATAAAAAAAACAGGAGGGAACTCTTTTCATTACAACAAGAACAATAGGTTTTTTACAGATTTTTCAGCCTTTCCCACCTAAAAGCAGAAATGGTGGGAAGAAAGAAGAGGAAAATTTAAACTACAACTAACACTAAATATCAAGCATAAATACAGCCATTCATTACAACAAAAACCTCAACATTCATTACAACAAAAATCTGCTTGCACCATAAATACAGAAAAATCCAAAATGAGCATCATAAATGCAAGGCCAAACTTGACAAATGAAAACAGGAATCTGATTGCACAGTGACTTCTCCAAAACAGCCACAATGGCACTTTTCGATATGGTGCCCAAAAAGAAGCTTCTCTCATATCAAGATTAATGTCAGAACTATATCACGTATTTGGCAGGCTGCATTAAAGCAACAAAGCTTGGGGAAACCTGACCATGTAGTGAACATGAAAAAATGAGCAGCTCATGCAAATAAAAAAGTGCTGGATGAAGAAAAGATGAGGAATCTGCCAGTTCTTGAGAGAAGCAGCATAAGGAAACTTGCAGGTAACCTTGGAGTGAGTGTTGGGTTAATTCATAAGTGGATAAAGCAAAAAAAAGTTCGGGCATGTACAAATGCAATCAAACCCTATTTGACAAATGCAAATAAAGTTGCTAGGTTGAAATGGAGCCTTAGTATGCTCACTTGCATTAGTGCAAATGGAAGAATACCCTTTCAGCCCATGTACAATATTATACATGTAGACGAGAAATGGTTTAATCTCACCAAGACATCACATATGTATTACTTGTTGGCTGATGAAGAAGAGCCTCACAGAACATGCAAGTCAAAGAAATTCATTGAGAAAATAATGTTTCTTTGTGCTGTTGGAAGACCACAACATGATATGCATGGAAATCAGATTTTTGATGGCAAGTTTGGGATATTTCCCTTCATATTTCTGGAACCAGCACTGAGAAATTCAAAGAATAGAGACAAAGGCACCATCATCACAAAGGCAATTCCAGTAATCAACAGACGAGTCATGAAAGACAGTTACATAAAGCAGGTTAGTTGGAATCTCATTTTAACTATCAGAGTGGTTTCATACTCATCATTTAGTGTATGTATTAATTTCTGTAAGTTGCAGCTTGTACCATGCATTAAACAAAAGTGGCCAGAAGGAGTCAGCAAACATATCCTAATTCAGCAGGACAATGCAAAGCCACATTTCACTAACAATGACCCTGACTTTCAAGCAGCAACACTAAGTGATGGATTCAATATCCAATTGATTTGTCAATCATTTAACTCCCCAGATACAAATATGAATGACTTAGGGTTTTTCAGATCAATTCAGTCATTAAAGGACAAGAAGCATGCAACAACAGTGGATGATTTGATTAAGAATGTCACAGAAGCATTTGAGGAATATCCAACCTACAAACTTAACAATGTGTTCTTAAGTTTGCAAAGATGCTATGAGGAAATCATCAAAGTCAAGGGAGGGAACAATTACAAGATACCACACATTGGAAAAGATAGACTTAGAAAAGGGCAGACTCCCAGAATGCATTGAGGTGGATGAGCAAGTAGTGAAAGAAGGCATGGCATATCTAAATGAGGAGGGGAATGAAGAAGCTGCAAACTACAGCCTTGAATCACTAATTACTGAAATTCAGCAGGTCAATCTAGGAGAATAGGAGCAGTATATCATCTTTTTTTGCAGCAGATTTACAGGGACAAATAATTGAAGATGGTTTTTGTTGTTTGGAGTGTAAATGTGTATTGATGACCCTATTTTTGTAAGCTATGAAGTCTCAGCTTTGAATGAAAAAAAAAATTGCATCATTGACTACTTATTCAGCATATGTCAACCTCCTAAACTAGGTTGAAACCTAGTGGTGACATCCATATGAGAGGGGCGCATCAGAACACAATTCACAGCTCACAAACAAACTTAATCCATCTCTACAAGTGCAGTATCTTGTTCTTTTTTGCATGAATGCAGTATAATCATGTTTTTATTTGCAGGAGTGGAGCAGGTAAATATCCTATCAAGTGCAGTATCATGTTCTATGAAGATAAATGCAAATCATCATCTAATCATCAGAATGCTGGGAATCAAAGAGCATTCATCATCTAATCATCAGAGACATGAGAAATCAGAAGATCGACATCACCAGCCTCAACACACATTCATCACACATTCATCACAAATCATCAGAAATCAGAAATATCACAAAATCGGCATCACCAGCCTTAAACATCAGAAAATAAGAAAGAGCATTCATCACAAATCATCAGAAATCACAAATATAAAAAAATCGGCATCACCAGCCCCCAACACCAGAAAGTAAGAACACAAGAACCTGTTCAGATTAATGAGGGATTTGAGAGAGACTATTCATCCTCAAACGCCTCATTTTTGGTAGTTGGAGTTCATCGGAGTCCATGGAGCGATGGTCAGCAACCCAATCTGCGATTGCCTTCCGTTTAACCCGAAATTTTGCTATTTCAGACAGCAAAAAGAAGTAGGGTTCGTCAGCCATCGCTAGAGTCGCTGGAGTAGCAGATCCAAAGGGTGGCATCGAAGCTTTGGCCACCGACGCTGGAGTCGCAGATCCAGAGAGCGGCATCGAAGCTTCGGCCACCGACACTGGAGTCGCCGCCATCTGAGATCCAGAGGGCGGCATCGGAGCGTGTGCCGCCTCCGGCACGGATGGTGCCTCTAGCATCGGAGATCCAGAGGGTGGCATCGAAGTCGCTGGAGTCGCCTTCAGCACGGGTAGCGTCTCTTAATCTAGATCAGAGAAAACAGTTTCAGAAACCATATCGATCGAGCAAGACTCCAATTCCCATGAATAGGTAGGAATCGGAGACAAGTGGGTCTCCGTCGAGCATGAAACATCCAAAATTGAGAGTCAAATCAAAGAGAGGACAAATTTCTTGGGAGTTTTCGTCGATCGACATCGAAGAGGGAAAATGATGGATGGAGAGATGGATCAAGAGAGTGAAAAATCTAGATCGAGAGTCAGGGTCCAGGAAGAAGGATCGAGAGTAGATCGATTCGTTTGAAGAGTGCAGAGGAACAGAAGAAGGATCGAGAGAGGATCGAGAGTGAAGCGGATCTAGGGTTTAGGGAAGATATCCAAGCTTTTGGATCGATAAAATGGATCAACAGATGAAAATAAAATATCGAGGCCAAGCTTTTGGGCTCTTATGTTAATGCCCAAATCAGTTTAAGGAATGAGTTAATTAATAAATTAATTAGTGATTTTAATTTTGGTTAATAAAAAGTGGGTGGGTAAATGAGTGACAAAGGGTAGTAATTTTAGTAAACTAAAGAGGGTAGTATTGTTCAAAAAGTAGAGTAGGACACTTGTTTGTGAACGAATGAAATGTGGTAAGTAGGACACTTGTTCGCGAACGGAGGGAGTATCTGTTTTGATTGCATCATAAACATTATTTAATCTGAAGTTACAAATCTAGTGGAATAAAACAGCTGATTTAAGGTTGCAAGCATTGTCAACATCGTCACAATTTTTAACCATTTACAGATAGGAACGTAGTAAAATTTAGTAATCCAACCCCCTCACCCCCATTATTTCCCATTGTGCAGCTTTGAATAGCCAAATTCATTTTATTGGTAAACATAAATTTATTACTCCCTTCGTCTACAAAATGGTTGTCACATTATGGACGACACGAGTTTTAAGAAAGTGGTGGGCAATAGTGGATAATAGTGAATGTTATTATGAGTGGAGTAAGGGTCCCACAATAAATATAAGTGGAGTAGTGTGAAATATAAGGTTACATATAATGTATTATGTGGGCCATACACCTAGAAATGGAAGTGGCAACCATTTCGTGGACAAACTTAAATGACAAAAGTGACAACCATTTCGTGGACGGAGGGAGTAGATTATTAGCAGCAATGGCAATCGCCGTTTGGGTGATCGCTCCACTATTTTGTGGGTCTAGCACGATTAGATTAAATCATCTATTGCCTTTTCATGTGATATTTTTTATTGCTTTAATAAGAAGATGATTATTGGTGTAATTAATGATGAAAGATTTAGAAAATATATAAGCTTAATATATACCCTAAATCTTAAATGCTCAGTCATGTCATGTGTTATCTCCTTATTAAAGTAATAAGAGATGTCACATGCAGAGGCAATAGATGGTCCGATTTGCTCAGCGATTGCCCATTTTTCATCCACAACGGCGATCTCCATTCTGTGATCACAAATATAGTATTTTTAAAATTTTCAATTAATTTAAATATAAAGAATATAAAATAAATAATACTCCCTCCGTCCACGAAATGATTGTCACTTTTGCTACTTAAGTTTGTCCACGAAATGGTTGCCACTTTTGCTACTCCACTCACATTTATTGTGGGACCCTTACTCCACTCACAACAATACTCACTATAATTCACTACTACATATCATTTACTTAAAACTCGTATCGTCCACAATGTGGCAACCATTTCGTGGACGGATGGAGTATTTAAAAACTAATTTTATTGATAGGGGAATTAGTATCAATTACAATTTATTTAAACGCTGAAAAAAATTCCTAAGAGCTTTTCCAAGCTTTTCTCTATAGTAGAGAAAAATTTTGCTCTACTATAGAGCAAATTCAACATCTCATCTTCTTGCTAAAAAAAATCTCATCTTCAACCATTTCTCTATATTTTGCTCTAATTCAAAAAAAGTTACTATTATTTATTTAATTTAATCACTAAATTTTTTTTATCTCAGTTATTGATAAGATATACAAATCAATAACATATGTAATTTTAATATTCGTATTTTTAATTATTTTATTATATAATTTTGTAGAGTTCTAGTAGCTTTTGTAATTTTAATATGTTGTTGGGATATAGTAATATTATAGGTCAAATATTTATAATGTAATTTTAATCTAATATTGATATGTTTAAAGAAATACTATAACTAAATGTAAGTAAAAGAAAAGGAAAAAGAAAAAAATAATAATAGAGCAGTATAGCAATATTATTAATTTCTCTACAGTAGAGCATGATTATAGAGCAGAGTTTGGAGATGAAACGAGCCTTATTGATGGTACCGGTAACGAGTAACTGGTGTATGGAGGGGAGGGGGGGAATACACCAGTAGGTATTTTTCTTTTTAAAACTTAAACAGCTATGAAAAACTGCTCAGTTCAGTTTGTTCAACAACTGAGAAAGAAAGTCGGAGCTGATCGCACAGTTAGGTGCACAGCTGACTTCTTTGACTGAGGGTCAGATGTGTTATCCTGACTGAGGTTTCAAAGAGTTTTGCATTGTGGAAGTTTTACCTCGTTACTTAAACTGAAATCTTTTACTCGGAAGGTCAAGTTGCCAAACACTTAGTGCAATTTTCAGAAAGACAGTTTTATGGTCCCGGTAACGAGTATCTGGTGTATGGAGGGGGGGTGGGGGGAAATATACCAGTAGCAATTTTTACTTTAAAAATCTTTTCACTGAGTTAACTGCTCAGGTCAGTTCGCTCAACAACTGGAAAAGTCAGTTGGAGCTGATCACACAGTTGGGTGAAAAGCTGACTTCTTGGATAGAGGGTCAGTTGTGTAGACTAACTGAGGTTTCAAAGAGTTTAGCGTTTGCAGAAGTTGGTGGAAATTAAGCTCGTTACTAAAACTGAAACCTTTGTGAAAATGGGGGAAGGTCAAGTTCCCAAACTTAGTGCAGTTTGTGTGCAAGTGCAGTTTGTATGTTCGGTCAGTTGGTTAGGTGAATATAAAATACTGAATATAAATACAGAAAGTAAAGAACACAGTATTTTGACGTGGTTCAGAGATTGACCTCGTACGTCCACGATTTCCTTTTCGGGGAAATAATCCACTAGATAAGCTTAAACATGCTTACCAAACGCTCCACTTGGTTTGTGGGTACCAAACAACCTAACCAGTTCGATTACAGATTCGAACAAAGACCTTACAACACTTTTCCGAGCAAGTGTACAGTCTGGGCTTAGATTACGGATTCTAAGGGGACCTAGTCCTAGATTGCGGGTTCTAAGAAACCTAGTCTTTGATTACAGGTTCAAAAGGACATGGTCTTTGGTTATAGGTTCAAAGAGACCTAGTGACTTTGATTGCGGGTTCAAAGTCGGACTTGAGGTTTGGGGGGTTGGGAGTTTTTCTAAATATGAAGCCTTCTACACACAGAGAGGTGGAGGCTTCGCCCTAAGACTTAGAGACTCGATCTTTTGGGAGAGCGTCTACTTGGAGACAAATTTGTGCAAGAACCTATACTCTAAACTCAATCAAAGAAGGGGCTTTTTGAGAGGCTAGATGGAAGAACAGGTTGAGGGGTTGACACTCGACTTCAACTGGTCTTCAACTAAGGTCTTCTTGCTGGAGAGTGGGAGATTCTGTTGCTTCTTCTGCGCTGATGATTTTCTCACTTCTATCTTTCTGCGCACTCCCAAAACTCTATCTGTCTGCCCACGAGTTTTGTTCGCCTTTTAGTTTAGCACAAATAATCCGCAAGTATACGGTGTGTGTATAGATAGTGACAAGTAAGGTCGTATTCATGAAGACTAATTTTCAACTCTCATGATTACTATTACTAAGTTGTTCAATTCTATTTAGACTAATCGGAAATTGAGGTGATTACTAGAGAGGAAATAATTGACTATTAAAACAAGAAGAGCAAATACTAAACAAGAGAAATATGCAAATATCAAAGGATAAAAGGAGTGAATTCTAGAAAACGTATCCACTCGGCAACAATGATGGTGTTATCCTATTAATCTATTCTACCAAGTTTAATCCAAGACATGAGAAACAATCACACAAGCATTTACACTCCAAAGGGCACAAATAGATTAAAGGTTACTATGCTTGAAAATATCTTCATTAGGTCTCAATTGCTTGCATATTGAAAATCTTTAAATTCTATGAACATAAAACTCGGCTAGAACTTTTTACGAATACTTGGCATGCATAGAAGAGTGGCCTACTATTCTAGCATGAAAATTGAGCACCAAAGAATCACAATCATGAAATAGAGGGCAAAATAAGATTAAAAGACTAAAACCATCTCATTTATGAGTTTCAATAAATGTAAACACAAGATTTAGCTAGAAAGTAAACACAAGAAATAAAGAAAGAAAGCATAATAAATGATACTACTACTCTTGGAACTAAAGTAGATTCTTCAATAAATGTCTTGAATCTCTTCAATCGCAAGTCTTGAATCTTCCAAAATGCACAAAAATATAAAGTAGAAGGCTAGGGTTTATCTCAAGAGTTGTAAGTAGAGTATTGTATCCAAAATATGAGGTTGGAGGCTATATATACATCCCATTAGAAAACTTAAAGGAAAATCCGAAATAAATTTAAAACTAACGAAATTGGCAACGAATCTTGCGGTCAAGCCCGTGGAGTGCCGAAAATGGCCAAAACTGGCGGTCAAAGGAGTTGACCGCCAATTTTATAGCCGGAAAGTGCAAAATGACTGAGGCTTCCAAACTTATTGGCGGTGGAAATGGCGGGCGCTGATTTGTCCGCCGGATTTCTTCTATTGAATGCCAGAATTGGCGGTCCACTCTATGGGTCGTCGGTTTTTGCACTTTATTTCCTTGTTCTATTTTTCGCCCATCTTTGCTCGTTTCTTTGACCCGACTTTTCCCTTGCTCGATCATAAAACTCGACTTCAAGCTTTATTGCTCCAAAACGTCTCGATTTACCTACACACTTGCATAACTAACCAAAAGTGACACAATTCCATAAAGTAGTGAATTTTCAACAATAATGTCACAATTAGGCATTAATTCGACAAAATGCACATATTAAACCATATAAAATTACATAGAATGAGTGTTTATCAAGTTTTGATGTGAAGACCTCTATTTATAGAGAAAGATCTAACTAGCCGTTGGAAAGAGCCGTTTGATCTCTGCCAAAAGCATGACACTCTCCACCTGCTTTTCTGGAAACTTTTCTAAAATGGAAACTGTGACCTTCGCTTTATGCGCGTCTCTGTTGTCAGTCATTTATAGTAAGTTTTCCAGTTAACTTGTGCTTCCGAGTAGGTTTGAATTTGGACTTCAACTCTTCTGCCTTCAACGTTTTCAAAGTCTTCTCTTTCTCAACTTTTCTACGTCTGACTTGGACACAACTTCTCTTTATGCTTGAACTGCATGGGTCAGTTAAGGAGTCAACTGAGTTGTTGTTCGACTTAGTCTGTGATTCAATTGAGGTTAAGGTTCAGCGGAGTTTGGGTCTCAACTGAGTTCTTCACGAACTGCCTTCTTCAGTCTGGCTGACTTCTTCTGCTTGAAACCTGTAAATATAAAATCCTAACAATCCCTATTTCTGTGCTCTTTTAAGTGTCTGTAGAGGTCTAGATCGAGTTCTTTTTTCCTTTGTTTTGGGTCTTTTGGGTGTAGGAGGACACACTGGCATGCAGGGCACCATATTCCTGCAAATGGTCACAATGGAGTAGTTTGAGGGCATAAAAGAGGATGGAAAACAACAGGGCACTGGAGGTCCCAAATGAGCTTATTGGTGATCACGATGAATGGCGACAAAGTCATGAAGACTCCGTATGCTGAAAGTTAAAACTTTGCCGAAAATGAAAAGAATAACTCTGACGAGGACCACTGCAACTCCAGCGACAACCTCCAGCAGCTGCAGAAAAGTGACCAATGAATGAGTAGGATGAAAGATTGAAAGTGACCTACCAACTGCCACGGGACAAGTCGGACGCCAAAGAAGCCTCTGCGGATTTGAAAGTGGTCAATACCCTACCTACCAACTTGGCAGTTGGATTATAAATAGTCATCTCCTTCACCATTCTAAGGCATTCTTTCAGTAGTTAGGGATTCTGATCAGTTGCTTAGCTCTCAAAAGCTCATTTTGTAATAGAAACAAGCTCCATCTTTTACTTTTACGTTAAATATGGTTTTCTTTATTATTTCTTGTTTTTCCTTTACTTTCATGTCTAGCTAAGCTTATCTTTGTTTGAGTTGGTTGAGATGAGGTGAGGTGTGTATGTTGTGTGTGAGAGGTGAGGCCGGAAGCTCGCCGGAGATCTGCTGAGGTCGTTCCTGACGCGCTGGGCCTGATTCCAAAGTGGTGGAGCCTCCACGACTTCGCCGAAGGCCTACGGAGGAGTGGAGGAGATGAAATCCCTGACAATACTGGGCAAAGGTGTAGGGGTTCCCTTCACCTCCGGTCGTGTTGCGGGCGCTGGAGAGTGGTGTATAACGAAAGTCATGCTTCTAGCCATCTTGAGCCTTCTAGATCCAAAGGCTGCTGATGCAGAGGGCTCAATTGGTGACTTTTCCAGATGCGAGCTAATTCTGTAGACAGTAAGGTGGGGTTTCGAGGTGACTTGGAGGGCTCGATACTAAAAGGAAAAGCTGGGGTCGAAATGCTCACGTGCGTGATATGGTGACAGTAAAGAGGCGTGAGCACTAAGACCCTATAACCGAGAGACGTGCTCATGCAGTGGCTATTCGAGGGCCTGAGATCCTGTACACACACACACTCCGAACCAAGTCGAGGCTGACCGAAGAAAAACCTCTCTATTTGATATTTTCGTATTTTATTTCAATTTATTTCAAGTGTTAATGTTAAGAGAAGCTCCAAATGAAACCCAACTACTGTCCAGTGACACCGAGATCATCACAGCCTACCTCCTTTGGGTTCGACCTTGTATACTTGCCCTAGCTGTTCTTAGTGGAGGTCATCAGAAGATATAAATTGTATTTTGGCGCACCCAAGTTCTCGACTACAAACTCGACGCCGTTGCCGGGAAGGTAAGTTTTCTAGTGATAATCTTTTTTTTTTTTTGATCTATATTTTCCTTGTGTGTCCTTGTGACTAACCCTTGTAGACAAGGATAACAAGTGGAAGGTACATAGATCTGGTCACTAAGGCTACTGATCTAGACCCGAAGTGATAAGATATAAAGCAGAAACGATTCCTTTCGCACGGTGTAGAGATCACCAAGTGGAACATCTAGATCTGGAGCGGAATATCCTTTCAGAATGGCAGAAAATGACCAAGATGAGCAGGTGAAGATCACTATGAGGCAGATGGTGTTCCCAACAAACCTCAATCTGAAGCCGATGGGCATTACGTTACCTATACCGACCAAACATTGGGAGCTAAAGCACTCATTCATCCAGATCTTGTCGAAATTCAGTGCTATGCCAAGCGAGGACCCGCATAGATATCTCCAGGACTTCGAGATGGTCTTCTCGACCATTAGGGCTGATGGAAATTTGGATGAATATATATGGTTGGTGGCATTCCCATTCACCCTACAAGGTGCACGAGGGCATGGTTGTACACGCTGCAGGCGGGATGTGTGACTACTTGGGCACCACTTTAACAGAAGTTTCTGGAGAGGTATTTTTCAGCTGCGTGCATCATGGCTATGAGGAAAGGCATCACGAGTATCAAGATGGGCACTTGGGAGTCATTCTATGACTACTGGGATAGATACAAGAAGCTGATAGCCAAGCGTCCTCAGCATAACATATCAACTCGTGACCTCGTTCAAAACTTTGTAGCTAGAATGCGACTGTCCGAGAGGTCATTTATTAATGCTTGTTGCGGTGGATCGATTAGGCTTCGAGTGAGGCTTTCAAATGGCTTGGGGACATGGTTGAAGACTCCCGCGATGATGGTGGAGGCGCATTCAGATAAGAAGTTATGGAACCTTTAACTATGGAGGCCAAGATTGATGACCTGTGTTCCTCAGTAAAGATGTTGGTCACCAACATGGGCATGCATCAGAAGATGGTGGTCAAGACATATGGTTTTTGTCAAGCCACTAATCATGACACTGATAAATGCCCAACTCTATTCATTGAGGAGGTCAATGCGCTAATGCATAATGGTAATGGAGGCCCCCAAAGAAATTTCGATCCAAACTATCAATTCTACAATCTAGGATGGGGACATAATCCTGGTTATCAAGGTAACAATCAAGGGCATCAACAACAATACCAATAGCAGAACCAAAACAGAGGGTTGTCTTTGACCGATGTGGTGAACACATTAGGAGCTAGTTTTACCAGAGAGCAGGAGAAGAACGCTAAGTTTAAGCAAGAAACAAATAATGGAAAGCTCAATCTGCAAAATCAAATGGGTCAGTTGTTGACTGTCATCGCCAGGATAGAAAAAAGACAAGGAGAACTTCCACTTCAAGTAGAGGCACCCCCAAGGGCCCAAGTAAACTATATGGAAATTACTAGATCAGTTATGCCCATGGCAGATACTGAAGTGACCGAGGAGCTATATGTGCAACCTCCAACACCCAGTATCAAAGCTCCATTTCTACAAAGATTGAAAATGAGTAGAGAGGAGCGGGAAAGAGAAGATCGTGCTTACTTGGACTCAAGTCAATGTGATTTAAAGGCTCAAGTGGAGGCAGTTACAATGAGAAATGGCAAGCCTCTGTCAGAAAAGGTCATCAAGCCAGGAGAAGAGCCCAACACAACACTTGTAGAGAGCAATGAAGCTGAGGAGTCCAGAGAAAAAGAAGTTAAAGAGAAATGTTCGGAGAAGGAAATCAAGGTGGAGAAGCCTTATGTTCCACCCCTCGGACCTATCATACATGCTCTTTTTCCGCACAGACTTGCAATTAACAAGAAAGAGAAGGAAGCGATGGAGATGCTTAACATCTTCAAAAAGGTACCAACATGGAAACTCGAGCATCTACCTCAACATTGAAAGTATATAGACCTCGGTGAAAGTAATATAGTGCCCTTTATCATCAAATATGATTTAAGCACTAGTGATGAGAATATGATGCATAGATTTTTAAGGTTATACGAGAAAGAATCACCTCGATGTTTGTTGATGTCAAGGGTAAAAGGCCAACAGTTTGCATCATGATGGATGAAAGAATTAATCTTTATCATAGTCCTCAAATGTTGCTCAACTTATCCCTGTGAGGAAAAGTCCCAAGAGAGTTTTTAAGTCTTATTGGGACCACACAAGGAAGCTACGTACCCAAAAATAGGTGATAGCAAGGGTACAAGCTCAACATCTTTGTTAAAAGAAGAAGCTATTCCGATGCATGAGCCTCAAATGCTGTTCAATTCAATGGAGAATGATAAAGTCCTGAAGAAGATCAAGACTCTACACGACATGGGCATCATCAACTCTGTGGTTGAAGACAAATGGACAAATCTGAATCATGTTGTGCCTAAGAACCTGGACTTCAAGATGATAAAAGATGAGAAAAATGAGATTGTGGGAATGAGGCTGCAGGTCGTTGGAGAGCATGTGTTGACTCCCACAAGTTGGAAAATGCGAAGGAAAATTGAGGAAATACATACAGTGGGCATGATGTGGATGATCCGAGGGACCCGCATGAGCATCCAGACCAAGATGGTTGAGGAGGAAAAATGAAGTCGTGCCCGCGACTATAACTGGAGCGCTACCCAGGAGGCAACCTAGTGCGTTTTGTCTTTAATTTCCACATTTTAAGTTTTTATTTGATTTTGGGGTGTGTTAGTTTGTTCATTTTGGATAACCTTATGGAGTTAGTGGAGTTTCGCTTCGCGGAGTGGTGTTTGCTAGTGATGTGCAGGTTTCAAGGCCAGTATGAACGAGGCAGAGGATAAAACATCAGCAGCATTACCGACAGTAAAGGGAAAGAGGTTAGAAAGAGAATGAAAAGATCACGTCAATAATCAAGAAGACCTCAAAGAGACACTCAGAGCCCTCAAAACCCTCTTTGTTCCTGCTGAAGCAAGGGATCCGCATCCACCATCTGCTTCCTATTGTGTGTCCTCCCATGTTGGTCTGTAAATTTGACTCAGAGTTTGTTTTTCTGTATTGTTGTACTCTGTTTTCTTTCTTTTTACATTTTGCTTCAAGCAAAGTGTGCGGGTGAGGAGTGTGTTTTATTTTGTTGTCGTTTTATAGGTCTGTTTGTTTGGTTTTGCTTAATCATACACTTTGCCCATTGTAAAGTGTGTGGGTGTGTCTGTGATTAGCATGAATTTATTTCTTTTTGTGTTTGGTTGTGTGTTCAATTCTGATGGCCAAATTAGATAGGAAGGATGAATGGACGTGTGAGCATTACATGTGAGGTGTTGAGCTTTACATCTTGTCTCTTGATCATTACAGCATTTCATTTCTTGTGTAATTTTTAACTTCTCATCTATGATTCTGCTAGAACTTGTCTGCTTAGCTCTTCGAAATTCTGTGACTAGGTGGTGGATGATTAGATGATTTAGGCATTTCTTTCTATGAGCCTACTTAGCTAAAACTGTCTGCCTTGAACAAATATCCATTGCTAGCCCAGTTTGAGCCAAATAATTCTTTGATTTTATCTGATAAAAAAAGCCAGTGCTTTCATGGTCATTACCTTAGGCTTAAAGATCACTAAAGAGAAAACAAAGGGTGATTGAGGGCAGAAAATAAAGAAAACCCCACCTAGAGCTTAAGACAAAGAAATTCTAAAATCTGTATGAATGGTGGATGAAAATGAAAAATAAAAATAAAAATAAATAAAAATAAGTAGATGGTGTGCTAAGGCCCGTAAAGCAAAGAAGTCAAAAAAGGAATAAGCTTCTGGAGGCCTCAACAGAGCCTATAATGACCTTTGCCAGTTCCAAAATGATCTCACCTGCCTAAAGCCCCGTTATAACCTGCTAAGTCCTTTTAATAATCTGAAAACACCCTAGTCTTAGAGAATGGAGAACTATGAGCTAGCACACAAGCCTATAGCATGGCTAAGATTGAGAATGTTGAGCGTAAACAGTTAACCATTCATACATGATAGGTAATGTGAGGGAGTGAACCACATGCTGCATGTCTAATTTTGACTTGTCTAATGGCCTTGATGAATGAACATGCTTTGTGCCTTTGTTTCTGTTTCATGCTGATTTTGTTTTGTGTCTGTTGTTGTTCTTCTTTTATGTCTTTTCTTAGGGTAAATCTGGCCACATACTTGAAGACAAGTATGAATTAAAGTGTGTGGGTATGACGGACCCTGTTTATGTGCTCTTTTTAGCGTCTGCAGAGGTCTAGATCGAGTCATTTTTTCCTTTATTTTGGATCTTTTGTGTCTGGGAGGACACACTGGCATGCAGGGCACCATATTCCTGCAAATGGGCACAATGGAGAAGTTTGAGGGCATAAAAGAGGATGGAAAGCAGCAGGGCGGTGGAGCAGGGGCGGGGCTAACCTACCGGAGGCCCGTGCGAAATTTAAAATTGGGCCCTTTATTCATAGTAAAAAATGAATCGAAAGTATAAATCAAATATATGTATTTATTAAAGAATGATACATTTTTTTGGTCAAATTATATAATAAACATGTGAAAACTAATACATTCACTTAAAAAAATTTGTAAGTTTTGAAACAAAATCAATAACAATACTTTCATAATCAATTTATTTAAAAGAACATATTCAATCACCATCAAAGCACGTCCAATTATCCATTTAGTCTTTCGTGCGATACATGAGTTGTTCGTAAGTATGATTTAAACAATTTCAATTTTGAAAAGCTTCCTCGTGCAACAACATTATTAACATGAATTGTGAATAAAATTCTATAAACAACCATTTCATTTAGAAAGTAATTAAATTATTTTAAAAATATTAAAATATCATTATTATTGTTATTCTGGCCACCTGAAATATTTTTGTAACATTATTATAGTTATTAGTGGCAATAATTGCATTTAGAAAGTAAATAAATTGTTTCAAAAATATTAAATATCATTATTATTTTTCATTCTCACATAAAATATTTTGTGCAATATTACTATTAGTGGCAGCCACAAAAAATTAATACTAATAAAAGAATATGGGCCCAACTTAAGCAGAAGATTTGCCCAAAGGCCTGTAACAGAAAAATTGATAAACAAGAGAATCGAACCTAAGTGCCTCTCCTAAAGCTTTGAAACAAATGCCTTTCCACTGAGCTAATCCACGAACTGTTAGTATTTTCAACTATTTAAAAATATATACACATATATAGACATATATATATTTAGGGGCCCTCGATTTTTTGGGGCCCTGTGCGGTCGCCCACCCCGCACACCCCTAGAACCGGCCCTGCGCTGGAGGTCCCAAGGAGCTTATTGGTGATCACGATGAATGGCGGCAAAGTCACGAAGACTCCATATGTTGAAAGTCTAAACTTTGCCGAAAATGGAAAGAAGAACTCTAACGAGGACCACTGCAGCCCAGCGACAACCTCCAGCAGCTCCAAAAAAGTGACCAATGAGAAGAGGAGAAGGACAAAAGATTGAAAGTGAATTGCCAACTGTCAGGGAAAAAGTCGGACGCCAAAGAGGCCTTCGCGGATTTGAAAGTGGTCAAAATCCTACCTACAAACTTGGCAGCTGGATTATAAATAGCCATCTCCTTCACCATTCTAAGGCATTCTATCAGTAGTTATGGATTCTAATTAGTAGCTTAGCTCTCAAAAACTCATTTTGTAACAGAAACAAGCTCTGCCTTTTACTTTTATGTTAAGTATGGTTTCCTTTATCATTTCTTGTTTTTCCTTTACTTTCGTGTCTAGCTAAGCTTATCTTTGCTTGAGTTGGTTGAGATGAGGTGAGGTCTGTATGTTGTGTGTGAGAGATGAGACGGAGATTTGCTGAGGTCGTTCCCGATTTTCTGGGCTTGATTCCAAAGTGGTGGAGCTACACGACTTCGGCGGAGGCCTACGGAGGAGTGGCGGAGGAGAAATTCCTGGCAATATTGGGCAAAGGTGTAGGGGTTCCCTTTACCTCCGGTCGTGTTGCGGGTGCTGGAGAGTGGTGTATGACGAAAGTCATGCTTCTAGCCATCTTGGGCCTTCTAGATCCAAGGCTACTGACGCAGAGGGCTCAATTGGTTACTTTTCCAAATGCGAGCTAATTATGTGGACCGTAAGGTGGGCTCCCGAGGTGACTTGGAGGGCTCGATATTCAAAGGAAGAACTGGGGTCGAAATGCCCACGTGCATGACATGGTGACAGTAAAGGGGCGTGAGTGTCGTGACCCTATAACCGAGAGACGTGCTCACGCAGTGGCTATTCGATGGCCTGGGATCCTGTATACACACACACACACCGAACCAAGTCGAGGCTGACTCAAGCAAACCCCCTCTATTTGATATTTTCGTGTTTTATTTCAGTTTATTTCAAGTGTTAATGTTAAGAGAAGCTCCAAACCAAACCCAACTACTGTCCAGTGACACCGAGATCATCACAGCCTACCTCTTTTGGGTTCAATCCTATATACTTGCCCTAGTTGTTCCTAGTGGAGGTCATCAGGAGATATAAATTGTATTTGGCACACCCAAGTTCCCGACGGCAAACTCGGCGCCATCAAATTCCTACGCACAAGCAGTGAACTCTAGCTAAGTTCAGACTGATAGCTTTCATCTACTCAGTTGGGGTCAGTTGGATTTTGGTATCAATCGAAACCTTTACTAATTTTCTCAACACAGTTTGTATGTTGGGTCAATTGGTTAGAAAACTGAATGTAAATACTGAAAGTAAAGAACACAATATTTTTACGTGGTTTGGAGATGGACCTCCTACGCCCAGACTTTCTTTTCGGGGAAGTAATCCACTAGATAAGTTTACGCGTGCTTATCAAACGTTAAGTTTGATTTACGGGTACCAAACAACCTAACCTGTTTGATCACGAGTTCGAACAAAATCTTACAATACTTTTTCGGGAAAATGTACAGCCTATCTTAGATTATGAGTTCTAGGGGACCTAGTGTTTTTTATTAGGGGTTCAAAGAGGACCTAGAGTTTTGGGGTTAGGGTTTTTTTTAACTATGAAACCTTCTACACTTAGAAAAATGGAGGCTTATTCCTAAGGCTTAGAGACTCAATCTGAAAGAGAGAATCTTCTTAGAAGTGGCAAGAAACTAAGATTCTAGACTCAATCAAAGAATGGGGATTCTGAGAGGTTAGAAGGAAGAACGGGAGGAGGAATGGACTCTCTACTTCTACTGGTTCTTCAACTGACGCTTGTTCTTACTCTATGAGAGAGATAATGCTTCTTTGCGCGTGTCTTCTCTCTTGTTCTCACAATGTGGAGATTTTTATTTATAGAGAGGGAGGTAAACTAGGCGTTGGAAAGAACCGTTTGACCTCTACCAAAAAGTATGACACTCCACATACTGCTCTGCAACCTTTCCTAAAATGGTAACTGCAACCCTTGCTTTATGCAAATCTATATGGTTGGTCCATTAATGGAAAGTTATAGGTTGTCTTGTACTTCTGAGTAGATTTGAATTTGAACTTGAACTCTTCTTCTTTCACCGTCTTCTAAGTCTTTGCTTCTTGGACATCTGACTTCGTTAGATCAATATGAGGCAAAGAGTACAACAAAGTGCATAACAAGTGGAAAGGTGCTTCCCCTCCAACCAAGAGGTTGGATGTCCGAGTCATCTGTGCGCGTGCATACCTCAAATATGAGGCAAAAAAATATTTGCTATAAAAAGGAATCACCTAAATTCTCATACAAATCGACATAAGACAATCTCTTTAAGAGATAAATAATTTTTGTCCCATATTAGTTTTTTTTTTTTTTAAAGATTTGAAAATTGTTTTTAATTTTTAATTTCTTTAATATGAGAATAGAATTAAGGATCAAATATAATTAAATTAATTAATACTATATTTTGTCAACCAAAAATCAAGATCGTGGTCAATGGGCAAATTGCGATCCAAAAATGTGCATGTAGAGAGACCGATTCAGTACTGGCAGTGCAACTTTTATTTTTTTATAATTTGATGGGCCACCTTCATTTTTATAGTCAATTTTTAAAAAAAAAAATCATTAAATCAATGTGAGACAAAGAGATATTTATTATAAAAAAATCACCTCAGTTCTCATACAAACTTGACATGAACAATCTATTTAAGTGGTAAATAGTTTTTGTCCTATATTGATTTTGAGAAGAAAGAGAGATTTAAAAATGAGAATTAGTCAAATATAGCCACTCCTAAAAAGAAAAGTGCTAATATAGCCACATTTTTAAAAACGATCAAATATGGTCACGCATATACGACTTGCATACACGACCAGCATACACGACCATGTATATTGGTCGTGTATGCTGGTCGTGTATGCTGATATGGTCGTGTATGCTAGTCATGTATTCAGGTCGTGCATGCTGATATAGTCGTGTATGCTAGTCGTGTGTGCATTATTGTGTATATTGCTATGGTCGTATATGCTAGTCGTGTATGCATGGTCAGCATACACGACCAGTTTAGGTTGTGTATGCATGGCAATATTTGATCGTTTTTTAAAAAGTGGCTATATTAGCACTTTTCTTTTCAGGGGTGGCTATATTTGCACTTCTTCCATTAAAAATTATCTATAAAAATGAGGGTTAATTATATTTGAACTTTTAACGGGTATTACTTTAAAAATATAAAAATAATTAACAAATAGTAATACTTAATTTATCATATACTCTAATGCACAAAATATTTAGTGATGTTACCTGCGTGACGACGTTGAATTAATTTAACTTCAATGAAATTAGTATTTGATTTTTTTTGTTATTTATTTATTTAATTAAGACCTTGGTTTTTCGGGACTTCATTAAAATCCACTTAAAGGGCTTGGGATCTCGAAATGAATCCCCAAAATAATGGCAAAAAGCACTAATTTTCTTGCCATTGGAAGTAAAGTTGTCATTTCATCTTTGTTTATTCATACGCAACTGGCAAGCTGCCACAGAATCCTAGGGACTATCCTTATTTTTTTACTTATGTTTTCCATTAAAACTTTTTTTCATGCAAAATGAGAAACAAATATCTCATTAATCTTTTTCGTGCAATAATCATAGCAAACTATTAATTCTGTTCAAAATAAATGCGACATATGCAACCATGAAGACAATATTGGTAAAACTTGAATCGGATTTATAATCCGACACAAATTGACTTATTTCATCGAGTTATCAATTAGAGCATTTTATATAATGTATTTTTAAATTACTACAATGCATTGTTATGATAATGCATTCGATATTTAATTATAATGCACCGATTAATCTCAACTTTATATCTATAAAAATCAATGATACATATCACTTCTCATTTCTTAGGGGAAAATAGATTTACATATCTCCTCTCTATATATACATACTCTCTCTCTATATATATGGAATATAGTCTTTTTTATTTAATCGTTTCATTTATACTTGTTTGTCCTTATCTTCTCGAGATGCTGAACGTGTAGTTGTAATATTATCTGTCTTACTTCAACCACCTCGCCAAATTTATTTAACGTTGGACAATACTCTCTCTCTATATGTATATGGAATATAGTCTTTTTATCTTCTCTTTAAATGAAGAAACGGGCAGTATAAATAATCTCGATTTGAAATTAATCCATAACTCTCTTTTCAGAAAGATTATATATAAATCCACTCTATTCACAATTTATTTCAAATCCTTCGTCCATCATCCTATCAAAACACAAACTTATACTGCTAAATATCTTTCAAAATATATGAAAAAGCTAAATTAACTTAAAAATCAACTGTCTAGATCACGTACAAATTATCCGCATTTAGTTATAACATAATCTAAGGGGCAAAGTTAATGTGATTTTCCCAATTGTTTATTTTAATAATTTAATACAGACATAAGTTAGAGTAATTATAGGCTAATTAATTTTCTTTCAGCTATATTATTATTATTATTATTATTATTATTATTATCTCATCATTTAGTGACTCAAGAATTAGGTTTCTTAAACTTAAATACTACTAGTATTATTTTCCTGAGAAAAAAATGGGGATGTTGGGCGATCAATCTGGGCCGTCCAAATGGACAAAGCGAAGATCAACGGGCAGAGGTGGCGGGCGACAACGTCAGATGGTGGCTGCCGGTGGAGCAAGTTTCTCGCGTGCGGATCGATCACCACCAAAAATAGACTTTTGATGAGCCATTAATAATTAATTTAACACGACTTTGATCACTAATGTGTAATTTAATCTGGTAATCAGTCGTAAGCATCGAGGGAGAATTGTCATTATTAGGGGTGAGTCACGGCTTCAATCAATTGTTTAGTATATAAGTTTAAAAAATATGTACCACTTAACAAATTGGATTAAATAATGATTAGGGGATCACATGGAAGGATGCTTCTACTTCGGCTTTAATTTGGTTTCGATCGAAAAGAAAACGAAAAAATTATTTATGAGGACAAATTCCGTGTCAGAGAATCCCAGTCTTAACTTTGTTTTTTTGTGGGTATTTTGTTTCATGCAATGAACATGGGTTGTGTTGTGTGTTGTCTCTACCCAAAATTATACTACAATGATTCCAAAATTACTGAAACAACTAGGGTTTTATGCGGATGGACCACCACAAATCTTTCGAATAAAGGCCCTCTCTATTATTTTCTTCTATTGATCTTATTTTTTTTCAAATAAATAAAAGAGAGTGTGTGGTACATGAGTTGATAAAATTGAAATGCCGTAATTGCCCCTCAACACCTACTTTTAGAAAATTAATGCTATATTTACACCTATTAATAATGATCTCCAAATTGAAATTATGATTTGGAATCTTAAATGGTAGTGTTTGGTGGACCTCTTTAAATTTGATGATTTCTCTTAAGTCATGTCATCCCCTATTTAAGACCTGACTTCAAGCTTTATCTCTATAAAATTAATTTGACTATACTATTTTGATGCAAATTGTTGAACAACTGTAAAATATGCATAATTCTGTAAATCGTAATATTGAGGTATTGTATATACCATGCATTTGTTAATTTGAACTGTAAGTCATATAATCATTCCAAATTCATTCTTTATTTCCCACTTTGAACTTCTTTTTAATTTGATCTTTACTTTACATGTCCGGCTCTCTTTATTATCGATGAGATGTTAGAATATATCCATTTAAACATATTTATATGCAATTTTAGTCTAATTTCATGCTGACACAATACTTTAGTCTGTTAATTAAGAAAAAAATCCCGAATTGCTAGTTGTGACTTATGAGCATTCTAAAAATGATCAAAATTTCATACTTCAGAAAATTGGAACAAAATTATCATTCGATAAAAAGATTAATCTCTTCCTCATAATTGGTAGATTAAAAATATAATTTACCCACCATTTGCAGCATTCTTAAAATCCCCACTCCATGTGGCGAAAATTAATATTCGTTACAGGACTCCGTATCATTATCTTCACTTGCACATGACCTTAATTGTACGATCTACTAATAATATTCACCATTAATTATTCATATCAAGGAATTAAACAATCGATTAATATACTTAATTACTGATAATCTATAGTGCGAAATTTAGAATTTAAACTAATTGATATGGAGTTTAGACTTTGGATCCAGATTAGGACAATTTACATGCACATTCAATCAAAATATATAAAATGTGAAACACATATTTGCGAGTATTTTGTTAGTATGATCACATTTTTAATTAAATAACAAGTTGCTTGCAAAGTTATAATGTGAAAAGTGATTTCGATTACGTCCCATCAGAAAAAAGAGGTCGATGACGTGCTCGACGGCAATTGGCTAATTAAAAAAACTTCCAACGTTTCAAGCATACTATACTCAAGAATGTGCCCACTTTGTTTTCACTGTATATACTATACATACGTATACCCGTGTATATATGTGTGCGTACACCCAGTGATAGGTGTAATTGTGTGTTGTGTTGTATGATGTAAGTCAATACGTATGCATTTTTTATAATAATTCATAATTCATCAGACATTTCTGGAAAATTGATGAAAGAGTTAAAAAAAAAAGTTCCAAAAATGTGAATGCCAGGCAATTTTATATACTACTCCCTCTGTTTTTTATAAGTGTCATTAACCGTCAAAACACACAAACCAAGGAAATTAATATATTACTATTTTCATCTATAATTATAGCTTAGAAAATTTAAAATGTAAATAATTAGCATTTATTACTTAAGTAAAATAAAAAGTTTTGCATCATTTTTCTCAAAAGTTGCATCATTTTTTTCAAAATTTATGAAATATGACACTTATTAAAAAACAAATCAAATTTCATAATAGGACACTTAATAAAAAACAGAGAGAGTATGTCACAATAATGCAGATTTAATTTTAGTTTCTGAAAAAAACATAGGTCAACCGACATTGACTTGATTGATTTTGGAAAAAAAGAGGCGAGGTATAGAAGTTATAACGTTTTCTGTAACATACACTGTATATTCATTATATTGTGAACAAAAAGAAGAAAAAAACAAAAATTCCTGTGTGATTAAACTACCGAGGGGGAGAGAAAGCACCTCAGAAAAAAAAAAAAAAAAAAAATCTATTAAAGAGTTGAACTAATTAACCTGAGTTATTCAGAATTACGTTAAGTAGTGAATCCCGTCATCACATGTCGCACATTTTATGAATCGTCGAATTGGATTATGCGTTTACATTACTAGAAATCCTCATAACATACAGGCTACAGCCTTAAAAAAAGAGTTTTTCTATCTTTTTCGAACATAAATTAATATGAGAAATACGTCAAAACTAGCCATTTTCAAGTTGTAGTTTTAAATTTTAGTCATTACCGTTTTTTTTTTTTCAACTTTTAGCCATTTTTTGAATTTTTGGACTTTTTTACCCTCCACTCTCATTTTCCCATATAATTCTTTTGTTACTACTATCTTTGTTCCTTTACACACTTGGTACTTCTCTGCTACTTTTTGGAATTTCTCATTGTTCTTCTCTCTCTTTCTTTGTTTCTGCTGCTAACATCTTGTTCTCTTCTCTCTTATCTCGCCGCCACCACCACCGTCTCCTCATCGCCGCCGACGCCATCACCACCTCCTCCTCCTCCGCTTCTTCCTTCCCTCTCGCGGGAGCTAGTACCTACGCCGCCATCTCCTCGCCGCCATGCCTCCACCTCTCCTCCTTCTCCTCCTCGCCGCCATGCCTCCACCTCTCCTCCTTCTCCTCCTCACCGCCATCTCGTCGCCGCCGCCATCTCCTCGCCGTCATGCCTCCACCTCTCACCCTTCTCCTCCTCTTCCTCCTCCTCACCGCTGCATTTTCTGAAGCTTTCTTTGAATGTCTCCTCCAATTCACGAAGCTTTTGCAAAGGAGACAACCGCTGCTGCAATTCGACTTGCGAGTCCGGCGCCGCCGCCTCTCCGAAATTCCTAATTCAATACTTGAGATCTGGTTTTGTTTTTGTTACTTCACAATTAAGTTTTTGTTACTTTACAATTAAGTTTTTGTTACTGAGCAAAATGTTGTGTGGTTTTTTTGTTCAGTCACAAAATATTATGTGTATTTTTTTTATTCAGTCACAAAAAAAATATATTTTGTGTGTTTCTTTTGTTCAGTCACAATTTTTATTTTTGTTCAGTCACAATAGGAGTTTTTTTTGTTCAGTCGCAAAAAAAATTTGTGACTGTATTAATATTTGTTGAGTCAGAATTTTTTTTTTGAGTCACGAAAAAAAAAATTGTGACTACCGGCGACGGCGGCGGCGGTGGACGGTGGCAGTGGCTGCAACTGAGAAGATTATTTTTTTTTTTTGTTAAGTCACAAAAAAAAAATTGTGACCACCGGCGGGCGCCAGCGGCGGCTAAGAGATGAATAGTAGAAGGTGAGGGATGAAGAAATGAAAGGGTGAAAATAAAAAAATAAAATAAAAGGCATGGTAACAAAAATAAATTTTGTGAATGGACTAGACATGTAATTTTCAATCTTATAGAAGGGTATAAAAGTCTAGAATGGCTAGAATTTAAAAAAAAATAGAAAGGGCTAAAATTTAAAAACACAAGCCAAGAATAGCTAGTTCTAAATTTGCCTCAATTAATATTATTGTCCCAACGATCCCGTGTGAGTTGGATAAATTGACATCAGAAATTGAGAGGCTTTGTGATATCGAGGAAACACATTGGCACCAACGATCTCGTGCGAATTGGTTGGGTTTAGGAGATAGGAATACAAGGTATTTTCATTCATTTGCTTCTGATAGAAAGAAGAAAAATTGTATTTCTGGATTGTATGATGATGAGGGTATTTTGAGGACGAAGGAGACGGAAAAAGCAAGCATTGTCGAGAGTTATTTTAAGAATATTTTTGGTACGTCCACACCTTCTGAAGCTGATATCTCAAAGGTGTTAGACTGTCAAATTCCATCTTTGAATGTTGAGGCAGTGGCGGTGCTAAGTGCGGCTTTTTCGGCCGAGGAGGTTCGGCGTGCAGTTTTCCAAATGCATCCTACTAAGTCTCCGGGTCCTGATGGATATCCACCTATATTTTTTCAAAAATTTTGGGGTGAAATTGGTCCTTCAGTTACTAAGGATGTGTCAAGGTGTTGAATGGAGGTATAAAGGTGGATGATTGGAACAAAACTTTTATTGTGCTTATTCCTAAAATTAAAAGTCCCAAGCATGTGAAGGATTTTCGCCCAATTAGTCTTTGTAATACTATTTATAAAATAGTGGCGAAAACACTTGCAAATCGACTTCGGGGTGTGCTTAAGTATGTTATTGATGATTCTCAAAGCGCGTTTGTACCCGGACGTCTTATATCAGATAACATTCTGGTGGGATACGAATGTATACATTGGATTCGACATCAAAAGAAAGCTAAGTCAGGGTTTGCGGCAGCTAAGCTTGATATGAGTAAAGCTTATGATCGTGTTGAGTGGGCATATTTACGTGCAGTTTTAAGTGCTATGAAATTTCCAATTGCTATGGTGAATTTGCTGATGGATTGCATGGAATCTGTGGAGTTTTCTTTTGTGGTAAATGGTCAGGTGTTTGGCTCGGTGCTGCATGCTCGTGGAATTAGGCAAGGAGATCCATTATCTCCGTTTCTTTTTGTTTTGTGTGCTCAGGGGTTATTGTCAATCTTGGCCAGTTCTCAGGACTTAGAATCGCAAGGCAAAGTCTAGTTATCTCTCATCTTTTTTTCGCAGACGATAGTCTTTTGTTTTTCAAAACAGATTCAAATGGAATTCAGAATATTCAAGAGGCTTTGATGCTTTATTCTCGAGCTTCAGGCCAGGTTATCAATTTTGATAAGTCGTCAGTGACCTTTAGCCCAAGTACAAAACAAGTTGAGATTGATAATGTTGTGGAGGTGTTGGGTATTGGTGAAACGACGGGTCATGCTCTTTATTTAGGTTTACCTACTTTCATGATGAGAAGTAAGAAAATGCAGTTTAATTTTCTTCGAGAGAGGGTTTGTAAAAAGTTGTCCGGGTGGAAGAGTAAGTTGTTCTCTAATGGAGGCAAAGAAGTTCTGTTGAAGTCTGTTATTCAATCGCTTCCAACTTATGCAATGTTTTGTTTCAAAATTCCGGATTCTATCTGCTCAAACATTGAGAAGATGTGTGCTAATTTTTGGTGGGGAGAGGCTGACAGTAAGAAAAATATGCACTGGGCGAGATGGGAAACGATGTGTCTGCCAAAATCAAAAGGGGGAATGGGATTTCGCAACTTAAAAGCTTTTAACCAGGCGCTCTTAGCAAAAATAAGTGTGGCGAATTATAAAACAACCTGATTCTTTGATTGCTAAGGTTTTCAAGAGCCGCTATTTCAAGAATGTTGATATTATGGCAGCACAGATTCCTTTGAATGCTTCGTTTACTTGGCGATCTTTGTGTTGGAGTAGACAACTTCTTGAACAATGACTGAGATGGCGTATTGGCAATGGGTCTGAGGTTTGTGTTTTTAGAGATGCATGGATTCCAAGTTTGAGATCAGGAAGAGTGGAGAGGGATGGTGAGGTGGATGTTTCATAGTGAGTGGCAGATTTAATGAATTCCTCTTCACTATGGGATGTTCAAGAAACTTAATCAATTTCTTTTACCACATGAAAGGGAAAGTGTGTATTCTATCCAACCTAATGCTCAAAGGAAAGATGATAGGTTTTGGGCGTTTGACGAGAAGGGCGTGTACTCTGTGAAGGCAGGTTATTTATGTGCTATTAATTTCTTTTTGCCTGATGAGTGTACGACGTCATTGGAATTAAAGAAGTGGTGGAGTTGGGTGTGGACTTTGAATATTCCGCCTAAAGTTCGTATTTTTGCTTGGAGGATTTTTAGAAATCTTATCCCCACAGATTTTATCTTCACCAACACCATGTACCAAATAGAGGGATTTGTTTCTGGTGCAATAAAATTGGGGCACTACAACTCATTGTTTAATTTTTTGTGAGAAAATAAAAGATAAATGGAAGGAGATGGAGTTTTGGCCTCTGTTGAAGAAGTTTGGAAGGGTGTCGATGGAAGAGTTGAGTATATGTATTTTGAAGAGCTATGGAATGGATGGGTTGGAGAGATGGGTTATGTTGCTTTGGTCAGCATGACAAATTTATGTGGAGTAAAGCATGAACCAGGAAAAAGGAGGGGAGCAGATTTTTTGAACAATAGTCTTGTTTTGTTGAATAATTTTCAAGCAACTATTAGTAATCTGAGGTACGTACATTCTCTCTTGCCAAAAGAAGGAGATATCAAATGGAAGCCGCCGAATTTTGGTGTGCTGAGGATGGATGTTGATGTTGCTTTCAAGAGAGGTATGAATAGAATTGGGGTGAGTTTTATTATACGTGATCAAAATGGGATTGTGGTGGCAGCAGTCGCTCGTTCGGCGGAAGTTACGGCTACTGTGCTTATGGGAGAATTGAAGGTCATGTTGCTTGGTATTGTTTTTTGTCTCGAACATGATATTGGGCCTATTCATGTTTTCACTAATTCTCTCTTGGCGATTCATGTTCTTTCGGAGGAGAATGATGGTATGAACTCTTTGTGTGATGATTTGGTTGAAACTTTTGTCATTGCAAGGGAGAAGATTGTGGTGGAGTTTTCGCAAGCCCGTCGAGAGGCAAATAGAACAGCTCATAGTCTTGCTCGTTATGATTTTGATAATCAAAGTGTAATGATTTGGACGTCGGCCCTTCCGGCTTGGCTCCTAGATATTATCCGCTTGGATTCTAGTTAATATATATATATATATATATATATATATATATATATTTCAGTTTTCAAAAAAAATATTATTGTCCCAAACGCCACGGGGTATCCAAATGATACAACCTGTCTATAAGTACTAAGTAGTGAAGTCTATGATTGAAATCTCATTTTTACCTCTAGTTAATTGTAACCTCCTATTTAGATATAATTTTTTGTAGTCTTCAAAATATTCCTTATATAAATGCTTTACTGTATTATGGGTTTTTACGTTTGAGCCAAAAGATTGTTAAATTTACTTGTTTTGACATTTTATTTATTGATATTCCTTTTTTTAGGGAAATTTATTGCTATTCTTCCATCATATGTTACGATGCTTTTATTACCAAAGTATTATTTTAAATATACTTTGTTTATCTTTACCAAATCCACGAATTCTTATAAAATTATCACATTGACGTATCAGATTCTTGTTAGGGTACGATTTTCGTCGGATTCGTACCTCATTCGCCATGTGAAAGTCACGAATCTCATGAGTGGGAAAGTAAAAAATAATCGATTTTGCTAATCCTGTGTGGGAAAGTCACGAATCTCATGAGTGAAGGGGGTGTACGAGGTTGACTGAACTTTATTTGAATTATAACTTGTATATTGGATTAATGATATTTTAATTATTTATCTGTCGCTTAGTTAAATTACATAATTAAAAATGCTTAGGTTTTAGGTGAGAGAAAGTATGAACTAAATACATTTAATTTATGAAAATTTAAATTCTATATATTTTATAGGTGTCACATATAGGGTAGTGATGTTCGAACACACTAAGCTAGCCACACAAGCCAAAAAGGTAATATAGGTTTTGAAAAAAGAAATATACCCTAATTAAGGAATCATAAACCGTAAAGAGAAATGTGATTATTTCCATTTTTACAGTTAACTTTTCTTTTCTTACGTGTGTAGTCGGGACACAGTGTAAGAATATAATTTTTTAATTAAATATTAATAATTAGACGTATCCTGGGCGAATCGCCCTCTATAATATTCACAATTTCATATCTTCATATCCATATCGTATTCCCCCGTACCCACTCCCAAGGATCCGTACATAGATCTTTACACACATACATATATGAATTAATGTGTAGTAATATTTAAAAAAAAAAAAGGAAGAAAGTTAGTAGGTCGGTTGAATGAAATAAATAGTACTAGTAGCTATGGTTTTTTGAATGGGTGGTTTACATATTTTTCTCTCAATACGAAATTATTTATATAATTGAACTATAATCCCTTCATGCACTACCAATTTGTCTACATATATTTCTCTAATGGCTGTACACAAAAGATCTAACTCCATTTAAAGAAATAAGTCACATATATTTTATTTTATTTTCAATTTTATTTCATTCAAAATTACTTATAAATGAGATCTTTATTCCGGTCAAAACACATTTTATCAATTAAATCAACCTACTTTATTAAAACTTATGCCATGATTTCTAGGCATGTGGTTCATGGATAAAGAAATTAATTCATCTTAGTGCACAATGAAAATAACGACGACATAAAAAAATGAGAGATTAATTCAGCTTTCGTGGGAGAAATATAGAATTATTAATATATTATAGTAATTATAATTTGGTTACGGCCACCGGTCCAAACAATATAAAACGTTCTCCGAAAATTGCGGTTACTTGCCGCCTCCTTACTTTGTTTTTTCTCAAAACAGAAATATGACATTTTCCACAACTCCACTTAGATTAAATTAATCTAATTAGTAATTAATTACTTTAAGATCCTGTTTTTTAAAGGAAAATAAAAAAGCATTGATAAATTCAAAATATCAGAAATTACAATTTTCCTTAATAAGCTGGGAAATAATAAGTCTAGATTATTGGACTCGAAAAATGCACTACATGTTGTTACAAAAAATGAACACCTATATGCTGATTTAATGAGTGATAGAAGTACTGTGAGTAAAGAATGTATTAGTACGTTTTTCCTTAAATGAAAAATACAAATAAATGAAATAAAGGGTAAAACATAACATTTTAAGTGAGATCATTTCCATTTATAGAAAAACCACACTTATTGTGAACAGCTCAAAAAGAAAAATCGAACTATACTTATCGTGGACGAAAAGAGTATATATTAAGGCTTTTAAACTATATTGTCTCTAAAAATATACTCAAGTAGTATGCTTTCAGTCTGTAAGTACTGAGGTCTATCTATGTTTGAAAACCCCCTTCCCTATGTAAGTTTACCCAGTATGCACCGAAGGTAGCGACTGCGGATTCCTACGATATCAAGAAAAAAAAAAAAGCACTTAAACTATACTAGCTAATTAGCTAATATTACCCCCTCCTGTTTTTCATTTAAGTCGTTTTAACTTTTCCATTTAATTTGTTTTCAAACTTTCCATTAATTGTTTTTTATTGACGTTTTGGATTTTTTTGCCCGTAATTTGTTCCTATTTGATTAATTACTTATAATACGATTACTCTTATATTCTCTTTTTCTTATCCAACATTGTTTTATTAAGAATAAATTATCATTAAAAATAACGCTATGCTGGGTAAAATATTTTCATATTAATAAACGTGTAAGAGTTTAGAAAATTTATAACAAAATCAATAAGAGGGAGTATATTTTAAAATATTACTCCCTCCAACTTACTTATATTGTTATCTTTTCATTATTTAGATGCATCACTCAGAGTTAATTGTTAAAATAGGACCGGAATTTTCAGTGTTTTCAAAAAGAGAATTATATGTTACGAAATTTAAAAATGAGGACTATAACTTCTATTTTTTGCATTTGCAATCCTATTTAGGTCCCAAAACCAATTATTTAAGGTTTTTGGTGACACATAGAGCCCGTTGCTGATGTGGTTGTGCCATATCACGTTTTTGGCAATTTTTTTCCCTTTTTTTTATCGATATTTTTTAGCATATTGTTATTATCAAAAGAAAGGAAGAAACCAATTATTTGCTACATTTGCAGCCTAATATAAAAATAAGGAAATGATGAGTTTCTTTCGGGTGGGCAAAAATAACGAGGTTTATCTCATTTTAAGTCCTTATTTTTATTTTAGGCTACAAATGTGGCAAATAATTGGTTTTGATAATTGGTTTCTTTCTTTCTTTCTTTCAGTAATAACAAATATGCTAAAAAAAATCGATAATAACAAATAAAGGAAAAAAAAATTGCCAAAAAGGGGACATGGCACGGCCACGTCAGCAACGGCTCTTGGTGTCACCGAAAAGCCCAAATAATTGGTTTTGGGCCCGAAATAAAAGTGTAAATGCAAAAAATAGAAGTTATAGTTCTCATTTTCAAATTTCGTAATATATAATCATCTTTCCGAAAACATTGAAAGTTATAGTCTTGTTTTAACAATTAGTTCTGATGGTCCCAGTCACGAGTGAACTGGTGTAGGGGGGGGGGGGAATACACCAATAAGGATTTTTGAAACTTTTTTAAAAACTTAACTCAGTTGGCTTAACAACTTGGTAAAACAGTTGAAGCAGTCGCTCCATAGGGGTACAATTAACTTCTTTGACCGAGGGGGGTCAATTGTATAACTAAGACTGAGGTTTAACAGAGTGTGTGTGTGTGGGTGTGCGAAAGTTGGTGGAAATTAATTTCTCGTTACTTAAACTGAAAAACCTTTTAGAGAAGGTCAGTTCGAAAAGTCTTAATGCAGTTTTGGGGAAACTTGTTTGTATGCAGCTAGCACGGTCAATTAAACTAAAAGCAGTAAAGAAAGCATAAGAACACAAGTGTTTTTACGTGGTTTAGAGATTAACTTCTACGTCCACGACTAGCTTTTCAGACTAGTAATCCACTAGGAAAGTTTATGCGTACTTTCCAAACGTTGAGTTAGTTTACGGGCACCAAACAACTTGAACAGTTAGATTACGGGTTTAAACAACATCTACAAAGCTTATGTTGTGATTACGGGTTCATAACGACTTAACTCTTTGATTACGGGTTCAAAGGGACCTACGGAAAAGGGTTTGGAGGATTTTCCAACTATTGAAACCTTCTACACTTGGGAGGTGGAGATTTCTAGTCTAAGACTTAGAGACTCAACTATTACAAGGAATCTGCTTAGAGAGTAAGCAAGGAAGGGAACTTCTAGACTCAATCAAAGAATGACTTCTCGAAAGGCTAGAAGGAAACACAAGGAGGAGGGACGAACTCGCTGCAACTTGGCTTCTGCTTCTCGAACACTTGCTTCTTTGTTGCGAGAGAGTATTTGAATGCTTCTTGCTCTGGAAGGTTATGTGCTCAATCGATGGTTTTCTCGCAAGAGTGAAGGTCTCTATTTATAGTGAGGATGCAAGCCAAAGCTCTGCTAAAAAGCATGGCTCTTCACCTTATCTCTGTAGACTTTCCATAAATGGTAACTGCAGGACTTGCTTTATGTCTGTCTTCATTGTCGGTCCATAAATGAAAATTTTAGCTTTTCTTGTACTTGAGTGGATTTGAATTTCAAATTCAAGTTCTTCTTTCTCCTTCGTTTTCTAAGTCTTCTTCTTCAGACTTCTGGACGTGTGACTTCAACAGAACTGATCAACATGCTGGACTGCATGGTTCAGTTCTAGAGTCGACTCAGATACTAACTGACTGAACTTAAACTTCCTTGATCTTCAACTGTCTTCTTCAGTTTGATCTTGTAAAGATAAAATTCCTACGATCAAACAGTGAGCTCTATTTAAAGATAAACTGAAGGCACATCTACTCAGTTGGGGTCAGTTGAGTTTTGGTAGAAATCAAAATCTTACTAATTTTCTCAACAATTTTCCCCTTTTGATGATGCCAAAACCTAAACTGACACCATCTCAAATCTATGACAAACTGAGTTCTAGTCTATAAGATTCAAGGGGTTAGGACAAGAAAAAATTAATAAGTTAACTATAAACTTGGACAACGAGATAGTAGTCATCAAGTTGAGTTAATGAATTACTAAATTTCAATAACAACTTATTATTAAGAATAACAAGTTGGAGAGATTACAGTACGACTGAATTTAAGAATTTAATAACACAGTTACAGAGTTCATCAGTCGCAGGGTTTTCTCTTCATCATATCAGCTTGGCTTCTTAGTTGATATTTCCAATGCATATCATTCATAAATATTCTTCTTGATCCCATTGAAACGAGCTGGATCATTGATATTATCGACATTAAATTTCCCAGCATACATCTCTGCTTCCCACTCAATAGCTTTGTAGTTGATCTGATTAGAGCCTTCAATCTTTGGGAATTGATGGATTCGTCTTTTGGGCGCTTTGAGAGGAAGTTTACCAGCTGCTTCTAGGGCTCCAAAGAGAATCTTTCCATGCAGAGGCTCATCAATTGCAACTAGTGCAACATGTGTAGTTGAAAAGCATCATCTGGCTTCAAGTTGTCGTATGCGCGATAGTAGTAGAAGAGATCATCAAATTCGCCTTTATGTCTTCCCATTCATCACTTAGATGTTGGGGCATCCATGCATCAATGACAGCAAAGACATGGCCGGTGTTTTTCTTATTTGATTCTTCTCTTCCAATCTTTTGCTCCACATTTTCTTACTTTTGCCTTCAACTTGATGAAGCTTTGTCAGATATATCTTTCTCTCTTTCCTTGTAAATTTTCTACTCGGATCCTCTATTATTTTCTTCCTGAACTCGTTGAGCACTTCCTTTTAAAGGACTGCAAACTCATTCATCTAGATTGCATCGGTTCAGTTGCTCCTCTATAGCTCCTTCAAACTTGGCATGTTTGATCATATCGGGATCAATAGCAACAGGTGAGTCATCATCATCATGTTTATCGTTGTCCTCGGTTTCCTTAGTTGATGTCTCTGCTTCTTCAGTCTGTTTCTCAGCAGGGTCACATCAGTTCGATGCTCAACTTCCTCAATCCCATGCTTAGTCTGCATAGAAGCTTCATGTGTCTGTCAGTCTTCCCCCTTTTTGGCAGCATCTAAAAGGGAGGTGACCGTATCTTTGAGGAAGGGGAGGCAACCGTATCTTTGAGAAAGGTAATATCTTGATCACAAGCATCGTTGGACTTGCTTAGCGCATAGAGAAGGAAGTCATGAGACTGTTGGGTGGCTAGAAAAGATTTGTTCTCAACAAGGAGACTAGAGTTTTGGCCTTCAATCAGTTGAAAGCGTCCATCCCAACCGTCCAAGATACTACGTTGGTCACTGACTTTGGTGACTAGATCGTCGAATCTGGCTTTGGTAGTGAAGTCTGCCTTAAACTTTTCGAACTCGGAAACAATAAGATTGGAGGATTCTTCGCGAGCTTCATGAACTTCAGCTGCAATTTTCTTGCAAAGTGCATCGAGCTTGGCTTTGACTGATTCCAGCTGGGTGTTTGTCTCTTTCAGAAGCTTGAATTTTTTAGTAGACTTTCATAGCATCACTGTGGATGGCAATGACTGAACGCTTGAGCTCTTCTAGTAACTGAGACTTTTTTGATAGGGTTTTGTCAACTGTGTTCCTCAGTTTATTGATCCCCTGAATTAGATTTTCAATATCAAGATGTGTGGTGGTTAGATCAACTTGAGGTTGTGAACTCGTCTCAGCAACAACACTGGATTTTGCCGTCTCAGGCATGACCTATGCACGTCCTTCATCACCAGACTCAGATTTTGGAACATGGCAGACAGGCGCAGAGATAGAGTGATAGAGAGAACGATTTTGGCAGAGAATGGGGCACCCAACCGCATTCTCGGATATGACGGTCGTGCAATTCTTGTCGTTGAGGTGTAACCACCTCTGGATTAGGACTTATCGAAGCTAAAAAGTTGTCAATCAACTCATTATGCTTTAGGAGAAGCTCGTATTTTGTGTTAAAGTGAAAGGATTCCTTCAACTTTGCTTCAGATGTCTGCATTTCCAGAATAGAGTGGAGCTTGAGCATGTCCTCCAGAAGGCAATAATCGCCAAGGGCTATGTAGGAATATACCAGCAGATCACCAACATCAAACATGGAATTTGGTCGGTGCGCCAGTTCAGGATGGAGATTGAGAGCTTCCCTCGTAGTGACGGCGCCGAGTTTGTCATCAGGAACTCGGGCACGCCAAAATACAATTTATAAGTCCTGATGCCCACCACTAGGTACAACTAGGGCAAGTATTTAGGGTTGAACCCAAGGATGGTAGGCTATGAGGACCTCGGTGTCACTGGACAGGATTTTAGTTTTGGTTTGAAAGTCACTAAACATCAACTAGAAGCAAACACTGAAATAAAACATGAAATAAATCAAGTAGAGAGAATATGCTTGAGTCGATCTTGACTTGGTTCAGTATATGTGTGTGTGTGTTGGGATCCCAAGCCCTCGAATAGTCACTGCGTGGGCACGTCTCTCGGTTATAGGGTCTCGACACTCACGCCCCTTTACTCTCACCTTGTCACGCACGTGAGCATCTCAACCTCAACTCTTCCTTTTAGTATCGAGCCCTCCAAGTTGCCTCGGGAGGCCACCTTACTAGCCACAAAATTAGCTCGCATATAGAAAAGTCTCCAATTGAGTCCTCTGCGTCAGTAGCCTTTGGATCTAGAAGGCCCAAAATGGTAAGAAGCATGACTTTCGTCATACACCACTCTCCAGCGCCCGCAATACGACCGGCGGAGAGGGGAACCGCTACACCTTTGCCCAGTATTATCAGGAATTTTGCCTCCGCCGCTCCACCGTTGGCCACCGTAGGAGTTGTGGAGACTCCACCACTTTGGAATCACGCTCACCGTGTCAGGAAAGGACTCAGCAGTCCTCTGATGAGCTTCCGACCTCACCTCTCACACACAACACTCACACCTCACTGCATCTCAACCAACCAAAGTAAAAAGAACTTGTCTAGACATGAAAATGAAAAGAAAAACAATGCCAACAATAAACGAAAGCATAACTAATATTAAAACCAAAAATGATTGATTGCCTCTCAGAGGTCCTAACAGGAAATGTAAAGAGTATGATTGTTTTTCATAAACTAAATTGCTGAGTGTTTTTCAAAGTGAGGAGATAGTCTTTGATGATCTTGGTGTTGGAGAGAGGATGTCTTATATATGGCAGCTTCCCAAAGTGGTAGTTGCATTGAAGCCTTTCAAATCTGCCGTTTTAATGAAGTTTGAAGTCTGACATCTCCTTGGCAGGTCAACCTTCATTTTCAGTACTTTGTGCTTGCTCTTCTCTCATTGGTCGTCCCTGCTGCTGCTGTTAGAGGTTACCGTTGAAGATGTTGTGGTCCTTGTCAGCACTGTTCTTTCTATTTCCGGCAAAGTTTTGACTTTCAGCACACGGAGTCTTCGTGACTTTGCCGCCTTGCATCGTGATCATCATCAAGCTCCTTGGGACCTCTAGCTCCCTGCTGCTTTCCTTCCTCTTTTATGCCTTAAGTCAGCTCCATTAGCCTATTTACAGAAATATGGTGCCCTGCAAGCCAGTGTGTTCTCCCAGACACAAAAAGGCCCAAAATAAAGGAAAAAAAAACTCGATCTAGACCTCTATAGACACTGAAAAGAGCATAAAAATAGGGCTCGTCATACCCACGCACTTTAATTCATACTTGTTCTCAAGTATGTGGTCAGACTTGCCCTAAAAAAACATAAAAGAAAAATAAAAACAAACACGAAACAAGATCAGCATGAATCAGAAAACAAAGACAGAAAAGCATGTTCATTTATGAAGGCCAATAAGTAGGTCAAAATTAAGTATGCAGCATGAGATTCACTCCTTCACAACACCTCTCGTGTATGCATGGTTAACTGTTTACGCTCACAACATTCTCAATCTTGGCCATGCTATAAGCTTGTCTACTAGCTCATAATTTTCCATTCATTAAAAACTAGGGTGTTTTCAAATTATCAATAGGACTTAGCAGGTTGTAATGGGGCTTTAGGTAGGTAAGATCATTTAGGAACTGGCAAAGGTCATTATAGGTTTTGTTGAGGCCTCCAATATCTTGTTTTCTTCTAGATTCTTTGCTTTCGGGCCTTAGCACGCACAACACTTGCTTCTCTTTTATTTCTTTCTTTTCTCCCCCCTCCCCCTCCCTTTTTATGTAATCACCCTCATATGAATTTTAGGTTTTCTTTGCTTTAAGCACTAAGGTGGTTTTTCTTCTTTTCTCTCTGCCCTTAGCCCCTCTATATTTTCTTTGGTGATCTTAAAGCCTAATATAATGACCATGAAACCCTAGGCTTTCCATCAGATTAATTCAAACGAATTTTAAAGGCTCAAACTAGGCTAACAAGGGCTATACTGTTTAGGGTAGGCATTTTTGGCTAAGTTGGCTTAAAGAAAGAAGTGCATAAATGATCTAATCATCAATACCCATAGTAAAAAAAAATAAAAAATTCAAGAGCCAAACAGACAAGTTCTAGCAGAATCCTAGATAAGAATGTGAAATCACACGAGAAAGAAATGCAGCATAGATCATGATATGGCATGCAGGGCTCAAGAACTCACAGTTTATGCTCACACACCCATTCATCATCCCTATCTAACTTGGCCAATAGAATGAATCACACAAAACAAAAAACAGAAAAGAGACTCCACAATCATGTTGATCATAGACAAACATAACAGACTCAACACCCAACATACCCACACACTTTGCTGCAAGCAAAGTGGTGGCACCAACAGACTCCCAACATATATACAGACACAACAAATTTTATAGAAAAAGAAAAGAAACAAACCTACGCTACTAAAACAATAAAAATGGGAGGACACAAATCAGGGAGCAGGCTGATCCCCTTGATACCTGGCTTCCTGCCTTTCATTGAACTCCTTCAGGGCACGAAGGATCTCCTTGAGGATGTGGTTGTTGGCTCTTGCGACTGCCTCTACCTCCTGGATACGGTTGAGGATCTCCTGGCCTATTGCAGCAGTAATTGGGCCCTCCACAACAACTTCTCCTCATTCAGCAGCCTCATATTCTTGGCCAAATTTCCCAAACATGATCTTGCTCCGTGTAGTCTTGTTGATCTCCTGGAGCTGGTGAAGTTGACCCTTCGTTTGGTCTCCATGCACCACAACAAGTACAACTCCTTCTTTCCTGTATTTAATAAACAAACAACTCTAAAAACGCAAAACTCTATGCAGCTTGCGGTTAGAGAGAACGGAACTATCACACCCAAATATTTAAAAACAACAATAAACTCGAAGACAAAATCATACCAGGTTGCCTCGTGGTTAGCGCATTTGGTTATAGTCGTGGGCTCGACTATACTCTTCTTCAGGAAAAGGTGATAACTTGAGTAGCAGTGTGGGCACCATCTGCTCCCTTGAACTCTTCATAATAAACCTTGAGTCTTTGACCATTCATCTTAAAGTGCTTTCCGCTCTTTGGATCTCTTATCTAAACTGCTCCATTTGGAAACTGAGCAATCACATCAAAATGACCTACCCACTTCGAAGATAACTTGCTCTTCATGAATTTATATCAGGATTGATACAAAAGAACCTTTTGTCCCCCTTCAAACTTCTTAGCTCAAATAAGCAGGTCATGATTCTTTTTTATTCTCTCTTTGTACATCACAGAATTGTTGTAGGTCTCCAGGCATAATTCCTCGAGCTCTTGGAGCTGTAATTTTCTTTCGAACTTGGCCTGTCCTCCGTCCATGTTGAGCTTCTTTATAGCCCAATAAGATCGATGCTCTAATTCCACTGGAAGGTGACATCTTTTTCCAAAAACAATGCGGTAGGGTGACATCCCCAATGGCGTCTTCTATGCCGTACAATATGCCCCAAGTGCATCGTCTAACTTCAGACTCCAGTCTTTTCCTTTCGGACTCACCACCTTCATGAGAATGCCCTTGATGATCATGTTTGAGAGCTCTACTTGTCTGTTCCCTTGAGGGTGATACGCAGTAGTGATGCGATGGTGAACTCTATACTTTCTCATTAATCGTTCAATTGTCCCATTACAGAAATGTGAACCTTGATCACTGATTATAGCCTTGGGAATTCCGAATCTGTAAAAAATGTGAGCTTTAAGAAATGAAGCCACCACTGCTCCGTCATTGTTTGCAGTAGTTTTTGCCTCCACCCATTTTGAATTGTAATCAACAGCCAAAATGATGTAGAGATTGCCATTCGAACATGTAAGGGGACCCATGAAGTCCATTCCCTAGACATCAAAGACCTTGACCGACAGTATAGGGGTCATGGGCATTTCGTCTCTTTTGGATATATTTCCCTCTTTTTGACATTCCTTGCACTTCTTACAGAAAATTGTGAGCATCCTTAAATATGGTGGGCCAATAATATCCACAATCTAATACTTTTCTCGCTGTTTTTCTCTGACTATAATGCCCTCCACATTCCTTGGTGTGATAGTGTTTGAGGATATCTTGAACCTCACTTCTCAAAATACATCTTCTTAGGACCTGATCAGAGCATTGTTTCCAAAGGCTTGGGTCATCCCAAATAAGTTTTTGCTCTCAACTCGAAGCATGCTCTTGGCATAAGATGTTGAATTATCCGGATAAGAACCCACCACCTTGTAGTTCATGATGTCCGCATACCATTGGTCGGGTTCTGGTTTATCTCTTATGTAATAGACCTATTCGTCTGGAAATATTTCTGTGATGGGCACTACGTCTTCCTTCTTAATGATTTTGCTCAAATGATCAGCCACCAGATTTTTTGCCCCTGCCTTGTCTTTTATTTCTACGTCAAATTCTTGTAGCATGAGGATCCATCTAATTAGCCTTGGTTTAGCCTCTTTGTTAGTCATGAGATATCGTAAAGCAGCATGATCCATGTAGACAATCACCTTACTACCCAAAAGATAGGACCTAACCTTCTCAAAAGCAAATACCACAGCTAACATTTCTTTCTTTGTTGTGGTATAATTGCATTGAGCGGGGTTCAAAGTTTTTGAGGCATAATAGATGACGTGACTAACCTTTTCTCTCTTCTGCCCTAATACAGCCCCCACCGCATATTCACTCGCATCGCACATGATTTCGAACGGCATGCCCCAGTTGGGGGGCTGGATGACAGGTGCAGTGGTCAAGCTTTCTTTCAAGGAGTTGAAGGCTTCCTTGTAGTCATCAGCAAACTCCCATGCCACCTCATTTTGGAGGAGCCTCGTCATAGGTTGAGTTATTTTTGCAAAATCTTTCACGAATCTTCGGTAGAACCCCACATGGCCCAAAAATCCTCAAAGTTACCTCACATTGTTGGGATACGGTAGTCTCGCAATCACATTCACTTTTGATTTATCCATCTCGATGCCTCTTTAAGAGATCACATGACCCAATACAATGCCCTCTTGCACCATGAAATGACATTTCTCATAATTCAACACTAGGTTCTTTTTCACACATCTTTGCAAGGTAACCTCCAGGTGCCCCAAGCATGCCTCGAATGAGCTCTCATAAACCGTGAAGTCATCCATAAAGACCTCGATGTACCTCTCCAAAAATTCAGAAAAGATACTCATCATGCATCGTTGAAACATTCCTGGAGCGTTACAAAGTCCGAAGGGCATTGTTCATTACACAAAGGTCCCGAAGGGACATGTGAAAGTTGTTTTATCATGATCTTCTTGAGCTACAAAAATATGCATATAACCAGAGTAGCCATCAAGGAAATAAAAATATTTGTTACCTGCTAGGCGCTCAAGCATCTCATCGATGAACGAAAGCAAAATCTAGTTGAGTTTTCTATAATCGATGCACATGCGCCATCCAGTTTAAAGCCTCTTGGTCACGAGCATGCCCCATTCATCCTTCACGACTTGTACGCCTGACTTCTTGGGCACCATGTGGACCGAACTTACCCATTCGCTGTCCGGAACATGATATCTAATCCCTAAATCGAGCAGCTTTAAGACTTCTTTCATCACCTCTTTCATTGTGGGATTGAGCTTCCTTTGCGGATCCTGACACGGTTCCTCAAGATGAATATGGTGCTGACATATAGTAGGGTTAATGCCCGTATATTAGTCCTATCGGGCTAAAGCGTCAATTCCTCGAGAAAGAAGGAATTCAGCTTTGCACTACTTATCTGCTTGGGATTCCCTCTTAGCGTTTTGGGATGGTTCACCTATGATTTACCGATAACCATCGGTTTAGCGGGATCATCTGCAAGTGGCTCTAACGGGAACGAGAGAGAGACAAGAAGGCTGCACACCTTTATGCTATCGAAGATTAGAAAGAGTCACTTTTCAGCTCTACACATAAGTTGACCCAACTAGGTTTAGGAACCGGGTCTACGCCCGAGACACTAACGGAGCTGATGAAGCGAGCAGGAAAATACATACGTATGGAAGAAGTCTTTGCAGTTAAGAAGCAGGATGACCAGTGGAAGAAATGTGCTAAGGGGCTTATCAGTCCCTGTGGGGAAACGCCCTTACATTTACATGAAGGCTTGCTCTCCTCTTCCAGTAAAAGAACTCCCCCCACAACTAATAATACAATGAATTAATCGACCTTCAATCATGCTAGAGTCCATCCAATCGCCTCCTTGTATCTTTCCAAAACCTCTCGAACCATATCTTCTTTCTTAATTTTTAAACGGACATTGATGATCACTGGCAGGGTTTCATTCTCTCCGAGGTAGACGTATTTCAAATTTTCTGGAAGAGGTTTGAGATCCAGTTTTAGTGCTGTAATACCCCAAATATTTTCTTCCGACGAGAAATAAAAATTTTCTAATTATTTAAGGCTTTGCACGCCTAAGCTAAGGATTTTCAATTCTAAGACTAACGGTGAAATCTGTTTCTGAAAATAAATTCCAGAAGTCAGTTGAACGACTACTGTATTAGGGTTTTCGCGTCCGATAAAATTTTCGCCCGAAAACTCAAATCGAGAAACCGTCTGATTTTATATTCACTCTTTTTGTGAGACGAGTAAGTTAGTAAAAATCCGTTTTTATTATTTTTCCGGACAAAATTTGGACTGTGATGTCCCGACTTTTTCTCGGATTTTGAAAAACGAATTAGGTTTTTCGAGTATGTGATTTATTTCTAATCTAACGGACGAATTAGATTTCGTCGAATACGTAACCATCTAAGAATTTATTTCTCTTAATACATCGTTTGAGACCCGAAAATGAGATATTTCCGTCAAAAACTTCGCAACCAAACGCACCTTAGTGAGTCACCTTGTTAGTCATCCTACTTTAGCATAATATCTACACAAAATATCACAATTCTCTCTTATCCTCTACCCTCCCAAACCGCCACCTCCCCCAAATCTCTCTTCTCTCTCTTGTTCTTCACCATTGATGTGTTCTTCCTTAAGTTCTTCAAGCATCCAAGCTCCATAACTTGTCCATCTTCCGATCGATTTCAATTCCGAGTTTATAATTGTTAAGGTGAGACTTTCCTCTTCATTTCTATCCAAGCAAAATTCATTTCCTTTAATTCTTGGAATTTTCGAAAAAGGTAAGAGATGTAGGAGATCAAGTTCTAAGTTTATTTCATGTTATAGTATGCTTAGAAATAGATTTTATGGATCGAATCATGAAGAAATCACCCCTCCCCCCCTTTGATTTATGTCATTACTGAAATTTTAATGAGTTTTAGAGGTTTGATGTAGTTCGATTTTCTTGAGGATTGAGTGATGGATTCTTGTTCTACATGATGATAGATGGATGCATGAATTAAATTAGAATTTTCTAAAAATAAAAATAGAAATATAAGAGAAGAACAAGTGAGGATTTGATGTTGAAGATGATATGATATGCATGAATGGATAATAGAAATGGTATGTAGGATGTTTGAGGATGATGATATAATTATTTGGAATCTTCCTAAAAATAAAATGAAAACCGTAAGAGACGGAAATCCATCGATAAGTTGAAACTCGTAAATGATTTGATTATATGGTTTGCATATTAGTGATGCTAGATAGATGATGATCATTGTTGTAAAATTTGAACAAAATTGGATAACGTCGGATTTTTAGTAAGAGACGAGCAATCGTCGATAAGTCGAGCATGAATAATGATTTAGGTTTGTGATTCAAACTTATGTTAATCTTGATAGCTAATGATCGTAACCGAAAAATTTGATCAAATTCTAAGAAGGTTCGAGTTTTGATAAGAGACGGAGAATTGAGTTTAAAAGCCGATAGAAAAGTCGAATAAGGAAAATCAATTTGATATTAATGATTGTTATTGATAAAGGAACGATATTGTAGTTGACGATATTTTCATCCGAGATACGAGATGATTTGAGTTATAAGTTAATAAACGAGAAGTTGTTGAATGAAATAGAATTTGAAATTTGATTTGGTATAGTAATTGGTTAGTTGAAAATGACGAGGAAATGCTCGTCGTTTGTTTAATCAAAAGATGTGAATGTGTACCCGATTAAGGGACATGCATGTAAACTGTATTGAGATGGAAATTTCGTGAAAATAAAAGTGGAATAGTATTGATCGAACCTAGGGAATCATGCGTTGAGTTTTGTCGAGCATTAGGGTTTCGCGCGGACTATTTTGCGACGTTGCACGGAAACTGTCATAACGTTTAGCTCGCTTAACGAAATTGAGATCCGTAAATTGGAGAGTAAACTAGACATCCGTGGCTTTCTTTTGGTACAGGGCACATCCCTTGTTTCGAAGTATCCTGTTCTGTATGAACTTACTGACCTGTGCAGAAATTTCCAAAACTCATTTTCTTAAGTTGAAACCTTCAAACTTCGTTCCTTGTTAACTTCTAAGTCGTTATAAGTTATCGACTTCCATTTATATACTGACCTAAGTGTCGAGTAATGAGCCAAGTCAATTTATAAATGAGAATTGCTCGAGTCTCGTTTATTAGTTAATCAAAAGAAAGTAGTAAAGTGCAAAAGCCTAAAGGCCTAAAAGACTTAACCGATTCCGAATTTCTGTTTTCTTTTTAACTTCTCAACCAAATACTAAAAGTGTGTTTATTTGCGTTCAAAGAATGAGGACGTCGAGATTAGAAGTCAGGACGCAAGACAGAAGGTTAAAGTTTGTTATGTAAACGATTGAGGTGGGCTTTCCTATCAAAATAAAATGAGCGTTGCTCGAAAGTGTTTACTTACTGCTTTAATAAGTGTGTATTAAAGTAACTATCAGTATGAATTGTCTTATGTGAATTCTCTAAACGATTCTGAGTTAGCCCAGAGTGCTATCCAGAGTATTGGATTCTGAGTTAGCCCACAGAGTGCTATCCAGAGATTCCAACTAAACGATCAGATTCTGAGATAGCCCACAGAGTGCTATCCAGAGGGAGAGATTCTGAGTTAGCCCACAGAGTGCTATCCAGACGATCGGATTCTGAGTTAACCTTCAGGGTGTTATCCAGAATTAAGTGTACAGCAGTATAAGTCTTACAAGTGTTTATGAAAAGATGCATGATTAATCTATACTCTTGCGAGTTGTTTTCGGCAATGTGCCCACTAAGTGCTTTATGTACTTAGCCCTGCATGTTTGTTTTTTAAATGTGTAGGTTGAGTGACAGGAGCGGTGGTGGTTGATGTTGAGTTAAGAAGTCGTATTTAGAATAAAGAACTTGTATCCAGCTTTACGCTTTCCGCTGCCAATCATTTTGAAGTTAATATATATATCTGTTGGGTCTAAGCCCGTAAAATGATCTCAGTTCCTGTTTGAACATCTTGTCGAGTGATCCTTCAAGATCAACTCTTTCTTTTAAATAAAGTCTTGTTCATAGAAGTTATTCTGTTATTAATGTCTGTTTATTCGTTTATTCTTATCCATTCCCCTTCTTTCCCGCTTCTTTAGTCCAACCCCTAGTCGCACCCCGGCTTGGCCGTCCCTCGGGATTTGGGGCTGTGACAAGTGCCCTCTGAAGAGATGGGATGGGTCGCTCTTCTTTATTCAATCTTGGCAGTTCGGACAATCGGGATGGGTAAATGCGATCAACTTATGCCACAAGCTCATTTACTGATTTCTGAATCTCCTTTGGCTATCCTTCTCCTTCGTATATGCTCTCCTGGATTACTATATCCATTTCATCACCAAGAGTGATGTTGAGCCCTTGAGTAGAGACTGTGTGCTCAATATAATTAACGTATCTCACTTCTTCAGTGTCGCCAGGACATTTCATGCCCTTGAACACATCAAACTCCACTTTCTCGCCATCAAATTCACAAGTTAACTTTCCTGAATGACAGTTGATATTGGTCCTTGCCATCCTCATAAAGGGTCTTTCTAGCAGCAATCCTCCAGACTTGATCTCTTTGTTCCCCATATCTAAGACATAAAAATCAGCAGGGAAGATAAGAATCCCTACTCTGATCAAAACGTCTTCCATAATGCCCTATGAGTACACAACTGATCTGTCAGCCAACTGAATCACTACCCTTATGGTCTTCATTGTCCCAATATTCATCTCGTTGTACATTGATAAGGGCATGACATTGGTTGAAGCTCTCAGATCCAGCATCGCCTTATCTATCCTCGTGTTTTCAATAACACAGGGGATCATGAACATCCCTGGATCTCCACATTTCTGTGGCATTTTTCTTTGAATCATTGTGGACACTTCTCTCCTTCCACGATCCTTGCATCATCTTGAATTTTTACTTTCTTCATGCACAAATCCTTTAGAAACTTGGCACAACGAAGCATGATCTTGAGTGCAGTGAGAAGAGGTAACTTAATTTCCACCTTCTTGAATATGTTGAACATTTCCACAAGTTCATCATCCTTCTTCCCCATAGCCAATCGATGTGGAAAAGGAGCCTGTATAATAGGCTTCGGGGGTTTGACGTATGGCTTCTCGACCTCAACCTCTTTCTCCACTAGATTTTCTTCGATTGGTTCTTTTTCTTTTTTTCCTTTTGTTGTTGTGCCCTCCTCATTGTCCACTGTAGACTCTGTTCCTGGCATGAAGACCTTCTCCGGAAGAGGCTTCCCACTTCGTAAAGCGATAACATTAAGCTGAGCCTTCTAAAATATTTCAACTTAAGGGGGGAGTTCACCGTGTCTCTTCTCAATCATTGTCATGGCATTCAATATCTGACCCACTTGATTTGCAAATTCTGGAGGGTATTCTTCGTTTCTTACTTAAACATAGCATTCTCCTCCTGCTCCTTGGTGAAGTTAGCTCCCAATGTGTTCACCACATTGGTCAAAGAAGGCCCTCTGTTCTGATTTTGAGGTATTGGTACTGTTGTTGATGCCCTTTCTGGTTCCCTTGATACCCAGGGTTTGTTCTCCATCTCAAATTCTCATGATTTTTCCAAACATGATTGCAGTATTGTTTGTTTGACTTAAACTTCCTCTGCTGGTTGTTGTTGTTTCCTGCTTGCATCAGCGCATTAACATCCTCCACAAAGAATGTGGGCCAAGCATCGGTTTCGTGATGTGTGGCTTCGCAAAATCCGCAGGGTTTGACCACCTTCTTTTGTTGTTAGCCCAAGTTGTTGACTAACATCTTCACTGCGGAACATAAGTCATCAATCTTGGCCTCTACTGCCGTGGGCTCTATGGTAGGCTGCTTAAATGTTTCTCCCCTATCGTCGCGAGAGTCTTCTGCCATATCAGCTAACCACTTGAAGGCTTCACTTGGAGCTTTGTTCGTGATGTTTCCTTTACAGTAGGCATTGATAAAGGATTTCTCAGTGGCCCTCAAACGCTCCTACAAAATTTTGCACCAAGTCGTGAATTGAAATGTTGTGCTGTGGGCACTTGGCTATCAGCTTCTTGTATCTCTCCTAATAGTCGTAGAATGACTCCCCAGTGCCTATTTTGATTCACGTGATGCCACCCTCATAGCCAGAATGTGTGCAACTGGGAAGTATCTTTCCAGAAATTTTTGTTGAAGTTGTGCCCACTTCGTCACACTCTCTTCCTCCAAAGAATAAAGCCAAGCTCTCGCGTTGTCGTGGAGTGTGAAGGGGAAAGATATCAGCCGAATAAATTCTCCCATGTTGCCCTCCGTACGGACTGTCGAGACCGCTATCTCGAAATCTTGAAGATGTCTCTGAGGGTCTTCACCGGGCATTGCGTTGAACTTCGGAAGTATTTGTATGAAAGTGTGCTTCAGCTCCCAGTTCCTGGTTGGCTTGGGCAACCTAATGCCCATGGGTCACAGGTTGAGGTTAGTGGGGAACACCATCTCTCTCGTCGTGCGTTCAGGTACTTCCTGATGGTTCACGTCCATTTCGTTGTTAGTTGAGTTTTCTGCTTCTAGATCTGGATCTCCTCCTTCGAGATCTCCACATTCCTCGTCTAGATCTGTAGCTCTGGCTTGCAGATCTCGTATCCTTACTGCCTCTTCTTCTCTCCTAGTTTCTGCTCTTAGCTGCCTTGCTAGTTTCTCGATCTCATGACAATACCAAAGATGCCCTCGAGGTGTACCTGCAAGACCACGAACAAGCATACATAAGGGAAACAAAAAAGGTTAGCTAAAATAAAATAAGATTATCTCTGGCAAACATACCTCCCCGGAAACGACGTCAATTTTGACGGCGTCGAGTTTGCTCGAGCACGCCAAAATACAATTTATAAGTCCTGATGCCCACCCCTAGGTACTACTAGGGTAAGTATTTAGGGTTGAACCTAAGGGAGGTAGGCTGTGATGACCTCGGTGTCACTGGAGAGGATTTTGGTTTTTGTTTGAAACTCACTTAACATCAACAAGAAGCAAAGACTGAAGTAAAACGTGAAATATATCAAGTAGAGAGAATATGCTTGAGTCCGTCTTGACTTGGTTTAGTGTATGTGTGTGTGTGTTGGGATCCCAGGCCCTCCAATAGTCATTGCATGGACATGTCTCTCGGTTAAAGGGTCTCGACACTCACGCCCCTTTACTCTCACCATGTCACGCACGTGAGCATCTCAACCCCAGTACTTTCTTTCAGTATCGAGCCCTCCAAGTTGCCCCGGGAGGCCACCTTATTGTCCATAAATTTAGTTCGCATCTAGAAAAGTCACCAATTGAGCCCTCTACATCAACAGCCTTTGGATCTAGAAGGTCTAAGATGGCAAGAAGCATGACTTTCGTCATACACCACTCTCCAGCGACCGCAGCACGACCGGAGGTGAGGGGAATCCCTACACCTTTGCCCAGTATTGTCTAGATTTTCGCATCTGCCACTCATCCTTTGGCCACCGCAGGAGTTGTGAAGACTCCACCACTTTGGAATCACGCCCAGCGCGTCAGGAACGGACCCAGCAGTTCTCCGGCGAGCTTTTGGCCTCACCTCCTCACCGCAATTCAACCAACCCAAGTAAAAAGAACTTAGCTCCACATGAAAATGAAAAGAAAAACAACGCCAACAATAAACGAAAGCATAACTAACATTAAAACCAGAAATCATTATTTGCCTCTCAGAGGTCTTAATAGGAAATGTAAAGAGTATGATTGTTTTTCATTAAATTGCATAGTGTTTTTCAAAGTGAGGAGATAGCCTTTGATGATCCTGGTGTTAGAGAGGGGATGTCTTATATATGGCGGCTTCCTAATGTGGTAGTTGCATTAAAGCCTTTCAAATATGTCGTTTTAATGAAGTTTGAAGTCCGACATCTCCCTTTGCAGGTCAACATTCACTTTCAGTCCTTCGTCCTTGCTCTTCTCTCATTGGTTGTCCTTGCTGCTGCTATTGGAGATTATGTTAACGATGTTGTGGTCTCTGTCAGAGCTGTTCTTTCCATTTCCGGCACAGTTTTGACTTTTAGCATACGGAGTCTTCGTGAGTTTGCCGTCTTGTATCGTGATCATCATCAAGCTCCTTGGGACCTCTAGCTCTCTGCTGCTTCATCTTTTATGCCCTAAATCAGTTCCATTGTGCCCATTTGCAGGAATGTGGTGCCCTGCAAGCCAGTGTGTCCTCCCAAACACAAAAAGACCCAAAATAAAGGAAAAAAGACTCGATCTAGACCTCTACAGACACTGAAAAGAGCATAGAAATAGGGCTTGTCAGGTACCTTTGAGAATTGAGTTGAAATACTTGATCTCTAATGCCTTCTGTGCTAAGTCTTCAGGACTTAACTCTTCCATATCATCATTAATTACAAATAGAGAAGATAATTGAAAATCTTCTTCACCTGCTGCTGTAGCCAATTCTTCCTTTTCCTTTTCTCTTGAGGAGATCTCAATCGTGGTAGGATGAGACCTATCACAAAATCGAGAAGAAGACATAGATGCCACATGTCCTTCAAGAGTTCTTTCTTTCTCAAAAATCTGTATACCAGTAGCTTGAGTAGTGCCAAGAATGTCAGCTGCATCAGCATTTCCATCAGGAGCTGCTGTATCTCTTGTGTCAGCAAAGGGATTTCTGACAGAGATGGGTTTGGGAGACAGGACTGTCGTGAGAGAGAGCTAATCCAAAGTTGTCTCTGGACTGATAGGGTCAGTCCTATCCTGGCGTGTCTCATGTTGTTCCCTCTGGAATTCTTAAGTAGGAGACTAACTTGGTGAGAGCATTAGTCTTCGATGCTTGGAAACATCAGTTGTCGCCGCCTTCACAGTTTGAGTGGTCGTCATGGTGTTGAGTGAAGGGGACTTCCAAAGGTAAGGTCTCACCATGTTGTACGAGACTCTGAGACTTCTTCGTGTTGAGGGGTTAGACTGGAGACCCCTGTTCTTTTTCTATTTCCTCATCCCTGAAATCTAAGAGAGAGGGTTTCTTCTTTGTAGTTTTGGTCTTTTTGGACTTCTTTGGGGGTGGTGATGCTTCTGCGTCTAAGTCTATAGGACTCAGTTAGTTGTTACTTATGAACGGTAGTTGTATCCTTCTGCTGCTCGGTTCGTGTCCTCTTATTTCCTTTGGATGGAAAGGCCCCTTTAAACTAGAGAGCCAGTACAACCTTTATGCGGCTCTCTTCGCAAAATAGCCTATCTTTGTCAGTGATTGGCTTTGAGTTGGTGTGCTCCTAGTACACATTGAGGTTCCAGACCGAGTGCAAAATCATAGCACTGCCTTTTATCTCATACATTAGCTTGTGGGAACAGGTAAATGTGTTGTTGGAGTGAAAAATTCTTGACGCCTCTGTTTTAAGCTGGTGCTTGAAGTGACTCATCCAGTCAATGTGATAGTCACCATAGATTGCCATCATACGCTTCATTTTCAGACGGCTCTTATCTCTTTTTGAACCAGAAATGAGGTGAACACAGTTGACCACAATATTGAAAAGCGGTCAAATAGTCGGTTGCAACTGTGTTCTCTGCATTCATGCTTTGAAATCCTTATTCTTTAAGTTAATGGACTTGATAAATCGACTGACTGCGGATTTAGAAAGGTCTGACATATCATCTCCTGAGGATGGGAGGCTATACAACTCCATTAAGCAGGCATCAATGTCAATGAGGTGTTGCTGATTGCTGTAAGATCCATTGGCTTGACGAATAAGGAGATGGACATGTGTGGAGAGGGCACTATCTTCATCCCTCTTAAGATTCATATAAAATTCAGCAGCAGCGGAGAAAAGGATGCATCGGGGTTCCAAGGACACCCACTTCATTAATCCAACATGAGAAATCATGTCCATCATCCGAGAGAGATCTTCATTTTTTATGTGAGCAAGAGAGATGATTTGTTCGAACACTACATGTGAACGAACTAAATTCAGAGCAGAGGGGATAGTGGCGGCGGAGAATGAAATGAGCTTTGGTGTTCTGGGGGCCATTGTTTCGATCTAAGGTAATGACCCTGAAATACAAACTACGAACCAAGAACATACACACAAGGAGAAAGTAGGAGATATAGTTCTACAAAATATTTAGCAGGAATGAAGGATTCTTAAAAAGGGATTAAAGGTTTGATGGCTCCCTTAAATAAAAGGAAGAAGATAGAATCGGCGATCGAGATTAACTCCCGCCTTTTCAAGATCTAAAGTGAAAATTTGACGACTGTTTGTGAATCGAGAAATAAGTGTGAGATGTGGTTCCAACGCTGACAGGTACTCGCGCATGGAGGAGTGTAAACATTTTCATGTCAGCCCACTCGCAGTCTAAAAAGCATAGACTATTGATTACGTCTAGATTTGCATTAAATGCATCCGGAGGGCTACTTAATATTCGATCAACACGTCAAGGAATGTTTGAAATAAATTCAAAACACTTGCCTTAATTACTAAGGGACGTGCTGATACAGTTCATACCTCTCAGTCGGTATTGAACTTGACTGATTCCTCAGTTCTACATACACTCAACTGACTCAAGTCATCTGTTCAGCTGAGGTTTGATTCCTCCGTATCTCCGAACTGAGTAGTTCCCTTCAACTTGATAAGTTCCCCCTCAACTTGATATCTCCATCTTCTTTTCTCCATCTTCAGTTGGGTTGAGCAATCCAAGGAGTTGGCACATCATCTTGAATTGCGACTCCACTAAGAGCTTTGTGAATATATTAGCTCGCTGAATGTCAGTATGAATTTTCTCAACAATATCATCCTTCTTCTCGACATGATCACATATGAAGTGATGTCTGATGTCGATGTGCTTCATCCTTAAATGATGAATTGGGTTCAAGGTGATTGCAATCTCACTCGAGTTGTCATAATAAATGGGGAGTTTGTCTGTCTCCACTTCATAATCTCTGAGCTGCTGCTTCAGCCAGAGTATCTACATGCAATAACTGTCTGCTGCCATGTACTCTGATTCAGTTGTCGAAGTAGCAACACACACCTGCTTCTTCGAGAACCAGGAGACCAACTTGCTTCCCATGAACTGACAATATACAGAAGTTGATTTCCTATCAATTCTATCTTCAACTAGATCTGCATTTGAGTATCCTGTCAGTTGAATGTTATCATCAGATGGATACCAAAGGCCCATATTGGTTGTGCCTTTCTAGTACTTGATGATATTCTTCGCTGCTTGCATGTGAGCTTCTCTAGGATCTACTTGAAAACGTGCACAAACTCCAACTGTGTAAGGAATGTCTGGGTGACTTGTTGTGAGATAAAGCAGTGATCTGATGATTCCTCTGGACTTCCTTGCATCGACTAGCTTTCCTTCATGGCCAGGTTTGATCTTCCAGTTCGGGTTCATCGGAATCCGGGTAGACTAGTTAGGCTCAAGTCTGAACTTGGTAATCAGTTCACTGGTGTAGTTGGATTGATTAATGAATATTCCTTCTGGCAACTGCTTGACTTGCAGCCCAAGAAAATAATTCATTTTTCCTACCATGGACATCTCTAACTTGTCCTTCATGAGCTTGGAGAACTTTTCACACAAATCTTCGGACTTGGATACAAAGATGATGTCATTGACGTAGATTTGCACCACCAAAATATCTTCTCTAACTTTGATGGTGAATAACGTCTTGTCGATTGAGCCTCTACTAAATCCTGACTCAAGGAGAAAGCCACAATAGGTGTCATACTATGCATGCAGAGCCTATTTCAATCCTTAAATGGCTTTCTTCATCTTGTAGACTCTACCATCACCGTTCTCGAAACTAGGAGGTTGTTCTACATAAACATCTTCTTTGATTTTGCCATTCAGAAACGCGCACTTCACATCCATTTGATAGACTTTGAACTTGTGGTAAGCTGTGTAGGCTAGGAAGATCTGAATTGCTTCTAGACGAGCAAATGGAGCGAATGGGTCCTCAAAGTTGATTCCTTCTTATTGGCAATATCTCTAGCCTTGTTTCTAACAACATATCCGATGGCGTCTCTTTTGTTCTTGAATATCTACTTTAGACCAATCACTTTTACTCCTGATGGTCGTTCGACAAGTTCCCAAACCTAGTTTCTGAGGAACCCCTTTAGTTCATCTTGCATAGCCTGAGTCTAGTGGATACAATCAAGAGCTTCTAGTATATCTTTAGGCTCAAGCACATCAACTACGTAGCATGATGTCATTGTTACATCTCTAGCTTGCTCAAACTTTTGAGCACTGTGAGCTCTGCAGCATATTGAGAATGTACAGTTGGTTCTTTATCAGCTGGCTCTTCGAACTGAGTGGACTGAATCGGAGCATCAGTTGTGGCATCAACAACTTGTACAGATCTTCCCGTTTTAACTCCTGCTTCTGGATTCCCAATTACTGTTTTTTTAATATGGTCTTCGTACCATCTTTTGTTTTTTCTTGCTTCCTTGGCAGCATCAAGCAAGAAGATGGGATAAACCTATCTTCGAGGAGAAACTTGAGGTGATGGGCTCTGGGGTCTATCTTCTAGTGCAGTTAGATCCTCAGTTGGGGAAGAAGATCGGACTGTGGAGTTGGCAAGTTCAAACTTGACGGTTCTGGGCTGAGTTGTTCTTCTGCAGCTCGCACAGTCAATGTATCAGTTGGAGTTGACACACCACTGGGTGGATTGGAAGTTCGCCCTTGGTTCGAGACGTGGTCAGTAGCCTTATCTTCTGAAGAGTAAACTTCTCCTTCTTGAGTTGATCATACGAGTGGCTCTACCAAGTTCTTCACTCGTTGGACTTGAGATCTCGTCTGAGTTGCTTGTACGGTTGAGGTTCCATCTATGGCCTACAACTTTGCCTGTTCTCTGCACTCAAAAGTAGATTCATCAAAACTAATGTGAGGTGTGATCTCCACAATTTTAGAGTTGTTGTCGAAGACCCTATAAGCCTTAATCTTCTCAGCATATCTAAGAAATATGCCTTTGACAACTTTAGGCTCGAAAGTTTTCAACTGAACATTCCCATTGTTGTGAATATAATACTTAGAACCAAATACATGAAGATGGGATAGATTGGGCTTCCTGAATCTCCACAGTTTGTATGGATTTTCCCATGTCGCTTCGTCAGGAGGGAGCAGTCCTGAGTGTAGCATGCTGTGTTGACTACCTCAGCCCAAAATCTTTTTGGTAAGGCTAAATTTGTTAGCATGCATGTTGCAGCATCTTTCAGCGTTCGATTCCTCCTTTCAGCCACTCCGTTTTATTGTAGAGTCCTTGCTGCTGAGGTCTGGTGAGTTATATCATTCTTCTCGCAATACTCAATGATTAACTCACTGAGGAACTCAGCTCCGTGATCAGATTTGATGTACACTATGGTTTTTCCTTGTTGATTCGTGATCCGATCCATTAGTTTTGGCAACTCTTCTCTCATCTCGTTCTTATGCACCACGAAGATCACCCAGGTATATCTCGAGTAGTCATCAGTAACTACAAGAGTATATTCATTTCCACTCAAGCTTTTGGGGGTGACCGGACCGAAGAGATCCATGTGGATCAATTGCAGAACACGATCGATCGAGGGCGTCAGTTTGAGATGGAATAAAGCTCGAGCCAACTTTCCTAATTGACATGCACTGTAGAGAAGCGTCGGACTTTACAGCAAGTCCGAAATTTTATGTGCATGCTATTGGCGAGCAAGTCGATTCATAGTATTAAAGTTGAGATGATTCAGTCTTCTGTGTCATAGCCAGCTTGCTTCTAAGCTGCTCTTGGACACCGGACACGTCTCTGGGGGATAGCTTGACCAGTCCGCATAATATACACCTCCAGATGAAGACCTTTTACCAATTAAGAGAATGTGTTTGGTCTTTGAGTCTTTCACCCTACATCTCTGTGCATCAAACTTCACAGAAAAACCATTATCACATAATTGGCCTATGGAGAGCAAGTTATGCTTCAATCCATCAACAAGGAAACATTATTTATAGTCACAATTCGGTTTCGAGTGTACCAAATCATTTGGTCTGACCACGAGAGTTGTCACCAAAGGTCACTGTTGATCCATCTCGAAACGTAAAGTCCTTTAGTAGATTCATGTGATGCGTCATATGTTTAGAGCATCCATTGTCTATGATCCACACTGACTTTCCAGCCTTCTTCTTCCGTAGTTCATCCTGTTCCTGCAACAAACAAGACAAACTTTAGGTCCCCAAACTCAGTTTGGTCCCGGCTAGTTAGTGACTGGTTGTATTTCCTTGAACACTCAAATTGTGTTGTCAGTTCGAATTATCATTCCATCCTTATCCACGTAGACTGCTGATGGATTTGTCTTCGGAGCTCTGGCAGCCCAATTCTTTGGTGGATAACCTCTTCTCCTAGGAGTCTGATTTCGACCTTGTTGTATTGGTCGATTTCTTCTTGGTGAGAACTATTTGGGAGGAGACCCAAACTGTCTAGGACCATGATACTGATCTTCGAAGTTTCCATGTACTTGATATGCTTGTTGGTATTGTGGTTGAACTGGATATGTCTGATTGTAGAAGTTGAAGTTGTTCGGATGGGACCTGGGCTAATGTTGAACTTGGTGGTTAGGTCTGTGCCTGGGCTAATTCTGCCTTGGCTACGAAGGACCTTGTTGAGTCTTTCCCCTCGTTCTACGACTCGGGGTCTAGACTTTTTTGTTAATCTTTCAGCATCCTTTGATCGACATTGGGTTCATCTCCTTGAACTTTCTTTTCTTTGTCAGCTACAGGAGTCTCCATTATCTGATGGACGACTGGAGTCTCTTGAACTGTAGTATCAACTGAGTCTGGTTGAACTTGGTTTGCCTAAGTTGGGTTCTGACTTGCCTTGATGACGGATCCTGGCTGCATTCTGGTGTCAAGCTCAGGATTGTATCCAAGACCTTCTACACAGTTGGGAGGTCTTCGGTTGTTGATCATGCTTTCTAGAGCTGCACTCGAAGTATGGAGAGACACGATCTTCTCATTTGCATGTTTGAGCTCCATTTACAATTGAGATATGTAGTCAGCTTATGTCTTCGTCATGTTGGTCAAGTTGATGACCTAACAGTTGGTAAGCTTAGCAACTTCTTCTTGGAGCTTCCATTTAGACTCCATCAGTCTTTCAATCTCCTGATTTCTCATGATCAATTTGTTGCTCATCACATCGAACTCAGCTCTAAGTCCCTTGCACTGATTAGCTTGAGCATCACACAGTCAGCTCAACTGTTCGATTTCGTCCTAAGTGGGGCATATATCTTCATCCAATTCTCTTGTACATTGGTTAGCTACAAGAATAACAGAATTAAGATGGAGAGCGAAGTTTACCTCGCATGTAGATTCTTCAGGCAATGCCATGAGACATTTTTCCTTTCCTGAGGAGCTTGATGGAGAGTCAGCTTCTTCTCCTTCAGAGTCCGTATACAAGTTAGTGTCATCGACTTCTTCCTCAACAATCATAGCTTTGGTCTTTTCCTTGGCTTTTGCTCGGAGGGCGTCTCTATCCTTCTTGGAGAGATCTGGGCAGTCCGTCTTGAAATGTTCGGACTTGCCATACTCAAAGCATCCATCGCTTAATTCTTCGAGGATGTTTCTCCTGAGCTTCGCCTGCTCTTTGACATCCTTCTGCTTCTTTCATGTTTGGAGTTCATTTCCTCTATTTGCTTTGTCATTTCGTCATTCTTCTTTTGGAGATCGGATCTGCTCGGTCGATCCCTAGCTAAAGAGTCAACGGACCGTGAGGGTCTGGCAAATTAACTTTGATCTGTATAACCAGCTCGAAGCGCCACATTCTTGGTCACTGAGCTTTGCTCCAATGATTCAAATTGTTAAAGTTGAGAATGGTTCAATCTCTAAATATCATACTCGTTGGCCTTCAGAGTGGAGAATAGTCTCTCCGTCTTCAATGAAATGAGGTCATTCAGGTGTTGATGGAAAACACGGTGAACTGACCAGTCTTGGCTAATTGCAGAGAGAACTTTCAAGTTCATCTCGCGTTGAGAGTATTTTCCTTTCCTTATACTCTCCATATCTATTATGATCTCTGTGAACCTCAACTCCATTTTGTCTATGGTTTCGTCGGGGAGCTGGGTGAAGTTTTCATAACTCCATTTTGTCTATGGTTTTCATACTTCTGACAAGCCAAGGTAAACTACTTTTCCTTGATCTTATTAGATCCTTCACAAAGTGATGCGAGCGCATCCTACATCTCCTTCGCCATCTCGCAAGCAAAGATAATGGGTAGGTAGACCTAGCCTACTTGATGAGATGACACTCTTGGCAACGTCATCCAACTGGGAGATTGCCCTTTCATCGTTGGTGTAGTCTTTTGGATTCTTCAGTTCCACTCGAGTCATGATGTCTCCAGACCCAGGGGTTGGAGAGGGAACTGAGATCTTCTTCGTGATTCGGATGGGGCCGTTCATGATGGTCTCCCACATCCGAGGATACTTAGCAGTTAGCATATTCTTTTGTCTGAATTTCCACGTAGACTAGTCATCTACGGTGAACTCCGACAAGATTCCAACTAGTGTGGGGTTCATTATCCTGAAAATAGACAACATATAAAATAAAAGATATGCAACAGAATGCACTAAGGGGTTTTTCAAAAGATCTGTTCAGTTGACCACTAAAAAATCTCGTCTCACACCTAGTAAAATAGAATCAGCAGTCTTTTGAATCACTCCTCTGATACCACTTGATAGTCCCGGTAACGAGTGAATTGGTGTATGGGAGGGGGGAGAATACACTAGTAAGAATTTTGAAACTTTTTTAAAAACTTAACTCAGTTGGCTCGACAACTTGGTAAAACAATTAGAGCAGTCGCTCAGTAGGGGTACAGTTGACTTCTTTAACTAAGGGTCAATTGTATCACTCGGACTGAGGTTTAACAGAGTGTGCGTGTGTACGGAAGTTGGTGAAAATTAATTTCTCGTTAATTAAAGTGAAAAATCTTTTAGCGAAGGTCAGTTTGCAAAGTTTTAATGCAGTTTTGGAAAAACTTGTTTGTATGCAGTTAGCACGGTCAGTTAAACTGAAAACTGTAAAGAAAGCATAAAGAACAAAAGTGTTTTTACGTGGTTCAGAGATGAACTCCTACGTCCACGACTAGCTTTTCGGACTAGTAATCCACTAGGAAAGTTTACGCGTACTTCCCAAACATTGAGTTGGTTTATGGGCACCAAACAACCTAAACAGTTAGATTACGAGTTCTAACAACACCTACAGTTTCTCTACGGGCAGAAACAAAGCCTATGCTGTGATTACGGGTTCACAACGACCTAACTCTTTGATTACGGGTCAAAAGGACCTAGGGAAAGGGGGTTGGATGATTTTTCAACTATTGAAACCTTCTACACTTGGAAGGTGGAGATTTCTGGTATAAAACTTAGAGACTCAACTATTACAAGGAAGCTGCTTAGAGAGTAAGCAAGGGAGGGAACTTCTAGACTCAATCAAAGAATGTCTTCTCGAGAGAGTAGAAGGAAACACAATGAGCAAGGACGAACTCGCTGCAACTTGACTTTTGCTTCTCAAACACTTGCTTCTTTATTGCGAGATAATATTTGAATGCTTCTTGCTTTAGAAGGTTATGCTCTCAATCGGTGGTCTTCTCGCAAGAGTGAAGGTCTCTATTTATAGGGAGAAGGTCGAAGTAGCCGTTGGAAGAGTCGTTTGATCTCTGCCAAAAAGCATGGCTCTTCACCTAATCTCTACAGACTTTCCATAAATGGTAACTGTGGGACTTGCCTTATGTATATCTTCGTTGTCGGTCCATAAATGAAAATTTTAGCTTTTCTTGTATTTGAACAGATTTGAATTTCAAATTCAAGTTCTTATTTCTTTTTCTTCTTCCAAGTCTTCTTCAACAAACTTCTGGACGTGTGATTTCAACAGAACTGGTCAACATGCTGGACGACATGGTTCAGTTCCAGAGTCGACTGAGATACTAACTAACTGAACTTGAACTTCCTTGATCTTCAGCTGTCTTCTTCAGTTTGATCTCGTAAAGATAAAATCCCTACGCTCAAACAGTTCTAAAAATACTGAAAGTTATAGTCCTGTTTTAACTATTAGCTCCTCTCACTCATATTGTCCTATTCCAAATAAAGAAAGTTTTAACAGTTCAAAATCTTTCAAAAGTGATGAGAATTACTCACTTTCTATTTTTTACCCTTATTCATAATATCCGTGCCGAACAATGATATGATAATTTCATTTTGTCGGGGGAATAAGTCTTTTATAAATGTGTAAAACAGTTTAATTAGGAAGACATATATCAAGATCAATAGGAGGGAGTATATCTTAAAATATTAATTCTTTTAATTAACAGAAACAGTTGCACATATATATTTGACCCTTTTGATGTCTTAATGTTGATATTAAAGTATAGTGTATATTCTAAACCAGCTTAAAACCTCTAACTAGAATATGAGTACGTTATCAACTTGTTCACATCTCTCTGACTCTCTCTCTCTTCTCGGTTGCGTATGGAATAGAGCTGTTTTTATATGTCACAAGTCAGCGACTTCCTCCATCTCTCTCTCTCTCTCTAGAAGACCACCATTTCATTTTGTCATAATCTCTCTAGTTTCCAAGTTTAATTTGCAAAACTAGGTTTCGTTTCTTCAAGAACTACAACCTTAATCAAGACCGAGAAAAACTGCATGTTCTTTGCTTCTGTTTGGTGCAACTGAACCCAAGTCAAATGATCGGACACAGATACCGCTCTTGTTGTCGAGTATGTGCAACCACTACTTCTTGAAGAAGAAGAAGAAGAAGAAGAAGAAGAAGAAGATGGACAATTTTCTGGGCGATTTAACCGACATAATTAGAGCCACCGGCGGCCATCCCCCAGCAGAAACCCCCATCCCTGCCGCCGCAGCCGCCTCGGAGTGGCAGTTCCCCACCAACCCGATCACCTTCTCCACGTGCCCGCTTGATGATTTCGGCGATCCGTTCGCCCACCTCAGAGATCCGCTCATTCACAATATCGACTCCGCGCAGCCGCCACCGCCGCCGCTGCCCGGATTCTTCCACAGCCCCGACATGATCAAAGCTACCACCATCGACGATGAAGCTGTAGGGTTTGTCGGAAGCAATCATAAAATTCTGGACGATGAGCTGAAGAGACCTCCGAATATTTTCTCAAGGATGCTGCAGATCTCTCCAACCGCAAAGCTCCCACTGCCGCCGTGTGATTCTCCGGCGGCGGCGTCTCCGACAGGATTAAAGCGGGGTCCCGCAATGTTAGATCATACCTTAATTTCCCCGATAAACTCCAAAGGTTGCTTGGTGGAGAGCAGTAGTCTGCAGATCTCATCTCCGCGAAATACGGGCATCAGAAGAAGGTGGGCATTTTATTTCTTGAAATGATGATTAATATCCAAATCAAAATTAGATAGAGTTTACATTTAATGAGAAACTGCAAATTGACATTGAAATCAGGGAGACTTTGATTAATTAATTAAGTGTTATATTTATTGAGTCTTGGAGTCATTAGCTCTCTAGCTTGTATTTAACTCTGACTATCACATGTTGAGGATCTCAAAGAAAAGTTTTGTGTTTTTTTATTTTTTCTTTTTCCATCATTAAAATCTCTTAAAACTTTTAACGAAAAGTTAATGAATGCCATGAAAAATCTGACTTTTTCTTACATGCTACTGTAGTCCATATCCCACAACAACAGAGATAGTTCTGTCAAGTCTTTGAAAATTTCCACCACTTTCGGCTTTTTTTTTTTGGTTAATAAAGAAGAAATTCATGAAAAGGGCAGTGATCGTGTCTGAAAATTAATAGAAGTATATTTGTTTGATAAAAAAATCTGATTTTGATGATCAGAAAAAGTCAGGCAAAGAAGGTAGTTTGTATACCAGCTCCAGCGCCTGCAAACAGTAGGCCCAGTGGCGAGATTGTTCCCTCCGATCTTTGGGCGTGGAGAAAATACGGCCAAAAACCTATTAAAGGTTCGCCTTATCCCAGGTAATCATTCAATTCATTTCAACCGACCGCAGCAGCGAATTTATCCGAGCTAGCTTCTATATTTTTCCTGTAATGGTATGGAAACCAAAAAAAAAACCCTTGTCTGAATTATTATCACTGACACACACACACACACGCACGCACTAGAGTTGGTAGATCGTAAAGTTAGAAGCAGTAGTCATTACATAATTATGGAGAAGATTACTTAATTAATGGTTTTGTAATGTAGGGGTTACTACAGATGTAGTAGCTCCAAGGGATGTTCGGCGAGGAAGCAAGTGGAGCGGAGCCGAACCGACCCGAATATGCTGGTGATTACCTACACGTCGGAGCATAATCATCCATGGCCCACTCAGAGAAACGCCCTCGCCGGCTCCACGCGAGCTCAGCCCTCCAAGACCGGAAAGACTTCGCCCAAATCCACCCACCCTAAAGAGGAAGCCACCACCAGCGCCGATAACGCCGCCGCCGTGAAGGAGGAGGTGGATCAAGATCTCGACAATATCAATGCTCTAGAATTCGAAGACGGGTTTTCCAAGAGCTACAAGCCCACGTTGCCGGAATCCAACCAATCGGAAGACAGCTTCTTCGCCGGTCTGGGCGAGATCGAGGCAGATTCTTTGGATTTGATGTTTACGCAAGGATTTGATCATGCTCGTGAAAGCAAGGGTTTAAATTTGGATCCATTCAGTTTATATGATTGGGGCGGAACCAACGCCGCCGCCGCCGCCGGAGAAGATGAGAGGAAGTCGTGACACCATATAGAAGCCCCCCCGACGACCCACTCAGTTTTTCTTCTTGATCATCCCATGCATAATTATGAGAGTGAGTTTTTCCACGTGGGGAATTTACATCTCATTGCTATAATTTTATATCGTTTTAGTAAGTTTTACCATAGAATTAAGAAATTAAATGATGAAGAAAAGGTGTGAAAAATAGAGGTGCTGGTTAATTGGGAGCAGTTTGGAATATTGGTGGGATGGGACAGAAAGCTGAGGAACAGAAGGTTTCAACAGTTGAAAAAAGTGCAATTATCAGACATGAAAGGATAGCTCAATGAAGAAGGGATTATGATGTGGGATGGGACTCCAATCTTACTAGTGGAATTATTTAATTACCACTACTTCATAGTATACATACACACACATACAATACATGCATGTGTCCCTTAACTTAATTATCAATTACTTACTGGTAGAAATTTTGGGGGAAATGTGCTGTGAAAATTGGTGATTGTCTTTTGGAATTTCATGTTAGAATATATACCGAGTATTTTATGTAACCATAAGAAAAAAGGAGATACAAAACTTTGGGTTCCTCCGCTTTCTGTTCTTTTATATATTTTGCATGATTTGATTGTTCTACTCGACACGAATATGCATGTGTTCTCATTTTATTTTTCTGTTTCATTGATTAAAATGGTAAAAGTTTTTTTTTTTTTTTTTTTTTTTGGTTCAACTCAAAGTAGGCATAGTGAACAGTTAACCAATTCTTATACTATTTCAATTACTCAGTAAGAATTAGCCCATGATACAAAATATTTGTATAGTCCTAATTAAAGTAGGGTTTTATGTATCTAGCTGGAACTTGAATTTTACTGCCCTATCTTTTAAAAGTCTTTTCAAGATATGCATAATTGTATTTGAATTTCGTGAGTGCGGAATGATTAATTCTTTTTTGAGTTAATTGCAAAAGAAGCCACTTTTTCACCCATTTGCGTAGCATTATTTTTTTATTATTGACATATCAATGTACGAACTTCGAATTTCATTATAAGTTAGATCACGCCTTCAATTTTTGGTAATTGGAAAATTGATGTGGATTTTTCTTTTTGTAATGTGTCTTCGATTTTAACTTTCAAAAATAGTCAAATGCCACGTCTCCATGTTCATTTTCCGGTCACCGGAAATTCAAGGCATAATCCAAATTACAATTGAATTTGAAGGCAATGCTTTGATATACCAATAATACAAAGTGATGCTATTATTGCGAATGGGTGAACAGATTATGCCTTCATTTGCAATTAATCCTTCTTTTATTTTTAATCGAAAAAAATATTCTACACTTGTGAAATAACTAAACAAACAATTTATGCATATAAATTGATTCTATTACTGCAAAATTTAGCACAGTTATTAGCACAGAATGTAACATACGAGCTAAGTAAATGACATACATAAATGGTAATCCAGTTTGGTTATTCAACCAACGTCTAGGGGCCATGTCCAAGAGAGAATCAATCCACTATTATAAGCTGCAGTTACAGACTCTTACACATATAGTTCGTCAACCATATGAAGTCTCCTAACTCACACACTTCCTAACCCAGCGTGAACCATTGATTGTTCAAGACGCACTCAAACAATCTAAGCTTGAGTCGCAACTCAACTCTCACCTCTCTATCAAGTGTTTTATATGAAATAACACTCTCGAGTACAATATAAAAAATACTCACGCAAGTATACTAGCTATGAATCATGTAAAATAGCTATGGCAGCGGCAACCTCCAAGAAGACCAAAAACAGCTACTACTCCCCCTTTTTGTCTCACATGAATGACAAAATGACAAAACTAGGGAAATAAGATCAAAAGGAGCAGCTAGATTGAAGGAGATTTGGATCCATCCTTCTTGTGGCGCTTCGCATTACGCTCCAAGCTATTAGTAGCTAAGTCTTTTTCCTCATCGGCCTCATCTTCAGCCTCTTCTTCCTCAGCACTATCACCATAGTCCTCCACTTCCTTTTGCAACTGTTCAAGCTCATTGTCAAACTCAACATGAGGGTCAGACTCTTGCTCAGCATCAGCATTCTTTGTTCCAGAAGGTTTACCAACCTCAGTAACTGGAGCAGAAGCATCATACAACAGTGATGCTATGGAGGCTTGCCTCATCTGAAGAGACTTGATGATTTATCAAGAGACTTGTACTCTCTATTCAGCTCTCGATGCATCCTGATAGACAAGGCATGTACCCGAGCAGGGGAAAGCTCAGTAATTGGCACAGATGCCTTATATCGAGTCTTCAACTTCTGAACAGGGCCCTCGATATCACGAAAGTGATGCACCTCATTGAACAACTTGTTATTCAATATGAAAGGACTTGGATCCTTTGCCCAGATGTCACCATCACGAACCACTTCAAGCATTTGAGATTGGATTATCCAAAATATCAAGTCGGGATATCCCAAGCATCTCTCTTTCTCCAACTCCTCAACATGATTGGTGACATGCTCAAATACAATCTTCCCATAGTTAAACTTTTTGAACTAGCCAATCTTGAACAAGATGGTTGCAAGATGTTTTTCCACCATAGATGTGTGTCCGGAGGGAAGCCAATTGAACACAACAATCTTGTGCAGCACAACAAACTTCATAGTGAGAGGAATCCCACTTATGTTATCACTGTTGGTAGGCCAACGACGATAAAACCCACCAGTCAATCCCTTAGCTAGCTCATCAATAGAAATCTCCTCACCCTCATCATCATAATCATCACGATTGACAAATGCATTGATAATTCCAGGAGAAAAATCAATGTAATGACCCCTCACATAGGTCTTGAAGCATTTACTCGAAGTAGGATTCTTGATGCTCTTGGAGAGATTGCAGTAGAATTCCAAGACGATCGATGGCATGAACCTTCGAACAGGAAGGATGGTCTTATCCCACTTTGCATCCTTCCGTAGCTTCAACAGCCCAGTGGCTTCCAGCGATTGGGGCTTCACAAACTTCTCCACCACAAACTTCTTTTACAGCACCGTGCTCCATCTTTCCTGGTGTTCATCAGATTTGAACTTCAACCCATCCAGAATAGCAGAAAATCGAACTCGTGGTGCCCTTGATGCCTCTCCTGCAGACTAAGGAGAATCATGCCTCAAGTTGTCCGCATCACTATCAAAGGCATTCTCAGAACCTGAGTCAATGTCTATAGGCTCTTTCCCTCTCTTTCTTTTGCCGGCACCTCATGCATCTTTCCCTTTTCTTTTCTCATGGTTGTAGTAGCTTCTTCTGCATGTTTCCTCAACTGAACCCGTGTATGCATGGCAGGGTTGGGCTCATTGATGATTAAGGGTGGAAGATTAGCTCCCCTTTTTCTTTGAGTGGTCTTCTTAACCACCTCTTTCCGCTTTGGCTTTTCTGCCATCTTTTTCTTCTCAATCTCCTTGGCAGGCTTCTTCTTTTCAACCTCCTTGGTAGGCTTCTTCTTGGAAGCTTTGACCTCAGCTGCCTTCTTCTTTGCTTCAGCAGTTTTGGCAGCTTTCTTCTTCGCAGCATCAACAGCAGAAACAGAGATCTCCCTCTGTTTCTCAACATCGTACACCAAAGTCTCTTCTTTCTGTGGCTCCTCCTCTTGGTCTCTTCCATCCTTGTAAACGGAGGAAGTTTCCCTTCAAGATCCGCCAACAGATGCGGCAGGTCTTCGGAATAGAGAACCCTTCTTCTGAGGCGTGGGATAGGGGGTGTGACCACATCGAGTTCTCTTTTGCTTCGCCTTTTCAATAGCTCTCTCTTTAAACTTGATGAGTGGTGAGTTTATGGTCTCCTCTTCCACTGTCTCTACTTTTTCCTCTGAATCAGCAGCCACCGTATAAGTCAGTGACTTTACCGGAGAAGGTTCTAGATAGGGTTCCGGTGAAGAGTCGTACATGACCAGCTTCCTCCTAGGCTTTGGATTTGAAGCAGGGAGAGGTGCTCCAAGATCAAGCACGTAGGTGTCTCCGCCATGGGAATCATCAGAGAATTCTTGGGAGGGTGGTGATTGCGATGATATTTGGGAAGCCATGGAAGAGATTTCAAGAGAGAAGGATGAAGATATGGTAGTTGCAACAGCTAGGGTTTTGAGTAAGGAATAAATCCTCAAATAAACTGGTATATATATCTTGTTCGAAGATATCTTCTCTCCTAAGGGATAAAATCAAATCCCACAATAATAGCTTATAAATGGATATGAATTTTGAAATTCAATCCTATCTTAAAACGGCCGGAAATTCAAATATCCTGAAAAGTAGCTCGCAATTCGTAGAGTCCTCTGCATGAAGTGACCGTTGTAGCTTTATGACGTCATCATACTGTTGCCCAGTTTTAAACAACTCTCTTATGAAATAATGATGAATGTCAATATGTTTAGTCTTAAAGTGGTGGACTGGGTTCTTGGATATGTCAATGGCACTCTTATTGTCACAATAGAGAGTGAATCCCTTTGCTTTAATTCCATAGTCCTCTAGCATTTGAGCCATCCACATAAGTTGAGTACATGCTGAACCAGCTGCAATATACTTTACTTCAGTAGAGGATAGTGAGATGCTCACTTGCTTCTTGTTGTGCCACCCAATAAGGTTGTTGCCTAGAAAGAAACATCCTCCCGATATGCTCTTTTTATCATTAGAACTTCCTGCCCAATCTGCATCACTAAAACCAACAAAAGATGTAGTCTTGTCCTTTGCATACCAAATACCATAACCACTCGTGCCCTTCACATATTTGATAATACTTTTCACTGCAGCCAAGTGACTTTCCTTTGGATCAGCCTAAAATCTGGCACAGACACCAACACTGTAACTGATATCCGGTCTACTTACAGTCAGGTACAATAGGCTACCAATCATGTTTCTATATAAGGATTGATCTATTGAAGTTCCATCCTTATCTTTGCTCAACTTGACTAAAGTTCTCATTGGTGTCCTTCAAATCTTCTCATTCTCAAGGCCAAATTTCTTGACCAAACCTCTGGCATACGTCGATTGAGATATGAATATCCCCTCCTCGGATTGCTTAATTTGAAGTCCCAGAAAATAATGCAATTCGGCAAACAAGCTCATATCGAACACATTAGTCATGTGATCCACAAATTCCTGGATCAGTTCCTGCGACACAGACCCAAATATGATATCATCATAATAAATTTGGATGAGAATTATACCTTTGCTGTCTCTTTTGTAGAATAGTCTTGTTTGATCCGCCTCGCGTGTATCCTTTGGATATGAGGTATTTGGACAAAGTCTCATACCACGCCCTTGGTGCTTGCTTAAGACATATAAAGCTTTGTTGAGCTTGTACACATGGTCTGGATCCACGAACCCTGGGGGTTGCTCCACATATACGTCCTCATGAAGAATACCATTGAGAAAGGCACTCTTGACATCCATTTGATATAGTTTGAAGTTCAAGCAACACGCCATACCCAGGAATAATCTGACAGCTTCCAACCTTGTCACAGGTGCAAATGAGTCCTCAAAATCAATACCTTCTTCCTGGGAGTATCCCTGAGCCACAAGGTGTGACTTGTTCTGAGTAAAAACATCTTCTTTATCAGCCTTGTTGCGAAAAATCCATTTGGTTCCAATAACCACCACATCAATGGGGCGGAGGACCAATTTTCACACATTGCAACGAACAAACTGAATAAGCTCTTCTTGAATAGATGTGATCCATTCTTCAATTTACAAAGCTTCCTTGACATTCTTTGGAGGAATAGAAGAGACATAACAAACATAAGCAAGATTTGCCACCATCCTAGCATAATCTCGTTTGACATTTCGAGTCGTTCTTCCTCTTCTAGGATCACCAAGGACATTGGAGATGGGATGATCCTTTGAGACTTTTCTGGATAAAGTAAGAGGGACAATAGCATTCTGAGTGGAAGGTGCAGGAGCACTATCTTGTTCGGAGGTGTCTGACACAGCTTGTGAATTTGAATTCCCCTCCTCAGATATTGCTGTCTGTGGATCAGTTTGCTCTGCAGCTTTACTTGAATCTGGCTCAGACATTGGATCAGATGACTCCAGCTGATCTCCCCCTTCTTCTTCAGAGATGACATTCTCATCAGTGAATACCACATTAATGGATTCCATTACAGTCTTTGTGGTCTTGTTAAAAACTCTGAGAGCCCTGCTGTTTCTAGAATACCCCTAGAAGATTGCCTCAACTCCTTTATCATTAAGCTTTTTTCTTTGAATTCTATCATTTAGAACGTAGCAAACAGTTCCAAATATGTGAAAATGCTTGAAGCTAGGTTTTCTGCCTTTCCACAATTCATAGGCAGTCTTATTAGTTTTGGGTTGCAGGTAGACCCGGTTGATGATGTAGCAGGAAGTATTCATTGCTTCAGCCCAAAACCATTCAACAATGTCTTGAGCATTCATCATAGTTCGCATCATCTCTTGAAGTGTGCGATTCTTCCTTTCTACAACCCCATTTTGTTGTGGAGTTATGGGGGCATAAAATTCATGAGCCATCCCCTTCTCATTGCATAACTCCTCAAAAGGTCCCTTTTCAAATTCTTTGCGATGATCACTCCTGATTTGCTTCAATAGGGTTTCCTTTTCTATTTCTAGTTTCAAACAAAGTACTTTGAAATACTGAAAAGCTTCACTTTTATCACATAGAAATTCAACCCAAGTGAATCTTGAAAAATCATCCATACATACTAGTATGTATTTTTTCTTAGCAATGCTTTCAGTGGGCATGAGACCTATGAGATCCATTATCTTGAATGTAGTAATACTTTGCACCTTCTTATGACCGATATGTACCTATTTTTCAGCTTGGCACGGGCCGCATACAATTTTCTCAAAGATTTGCATGAATGGAAGATCCCTTGCAGCTTCAACTTTGATTAGTTTCATCATATTTCTGAAGCTAGAGTGTCCCAATTTCTGATTCTAGATTTCTGCGACAGATAAGCTGGCACGGAGACAAACTGTGTGAGCCCTGACAAGATAACATCGATTTGCTGATCTATCTTCAACTAGATAGTATTCCCCATTGGAGGTGACAAGGCAGTGTGCTGAAGTAAATCTCACATCTAAGTCTTGATCACATAGCTGACCAATACTTATCAAGTTTGCCTTCATTCTGTCCACTAAGAATACATCCTTCAAGGGAGGGAAACCTAGAACATCTAACGTATCTCTGTCAATGATGTTTAGTTGAGATCCATCACCAAAAGTAACTATGTCATTGAAACTCTTCTTCACATCCTTTAGAAATTTTGAATTCCCAGTCATATGCCATGAGCATGCACTATCGGGGTACCATCTATTGTCAGCTCTTGCCCATAGGGTTGTAGAGACACATAAGTCATGTAATTTCTCCCATTTCCTGGCCTTCGAGTACTATGTTTCATGGTTCTTCTACGATCTTCCAAATAGAACCTGCATTTAGGTCTGATATGCCCTAGCCTTTCACAGTAGTGACATACTGGAGAGTAGTAGTCACCATATCCTTGATATTTGAGATTCTGACTTTGTCGAGTTGGGACAGTGTTGAAGTTCTGAGCTTGTCTCTGACGTTGCTGTCTTTTGCGATGATTCCTTGTGACTGCTTGTTTTGACGTCTCCTTCTTTTGAATCTTGATATCCTGAGATTCATCAGCTTATTTGACTTTCGCAGACACAAACAAGCTCTTCTTTTCAGTATTAACTAGCCTCCATGTCTTATTTTCTTGATATCCTAGTCCAACTTTACTTTAAGATGATTGACCTGTTTCAAGAATCTGATTAAGTTGAACCATGCCACTTTTCATCATCCTTACAACCTTATTGATGTGAATGATCTCATTTGCTTTGAGAGCATTCTCTTCCCTTAGTTTTGAATTCTCCAATAGAAGAGCATTGTTCAAGGTCTTCAGATTATCCATTTCTTGGCAAACATCAATTAATTAAGATTGAGCTACTGTCCTTTCTTCTTCTAACTCCTTAATCTTAGAGTTGAGTTCTTTATTAGCACCTCCCACTTCTGTACATTTGTTTTTGAGATTTTCATAATGCTTAATCAGGATGTCCTCGTCTACTTCTTCTTCATCACTTTCATAGTACACTTTTTTCAATAGGAGAATGTTCACTAGACTCAGAAATAATAGCTACATGTGCCACTACATTGGGCTCTTCATCACTACCGCTATCATCATTTTCTTCATCACTATGCGTGGCAGCATGGGACTTATTCTCGCGCTTGAGAAAACATGGACACTCATTCTGGAAATGTCCATAGCCATCACATTCAAAGAATTTAGGCCCAGACTTTTCTGTTCTAGATTTTACTCCCTTATTTCTTAAAGATGGGTTTGCACTTTCTTTCTTTGATGACCCAATGTTGGATCCCCTTCTTGGAGACTTATTGAACAATTTATCATAATTTTTTACTACAAGTGCCAAAACTTCATCTCCACTGGTCTTGCCAGATGGCTCAGAGACTGGATCAGGGTTCCAATTATGAACTGTAAATGCCACTCCTTTCTTTTTTCAGAGCATTCACTTTGTTTCCCCATCTTAAAAGTTCTGAGAGAACTAATCAGCTCATCCAATTTAAGTTCTGAGATGTCTTTTGCCTCTTCAATTGCCGTTACTTTGTACTCGAATCTGAGTGGGAGAGACCTGAGAACCTTCCTGATAAGTTTTTCATTTGATATTTTGATGAACCCATATTTGTGTCCATTTTTCGTGTCTTTCTGTTGTGTCTTGTGTGTCGTTTTCGAGTCTTTTTGTGTCTGGGAGGACACAAGTTGGAGGAAGTGGGTGCAGGGTAGAACAGGTGCGATTATGGGCATAATCTGGTGAAAAACTACTTTTCTGCCGTTGGGCAACGATACCATGCAATATGGACATATGACTGAAGTCTGTAACTGGGAATGAAAATGCGTATCTTGAGCAAGTTACAGGTGAAGGAGTACCTCCCCATTTCATTTTAGTCAAAGTAGCAGAGTACCCAAAATTGTGCGCATCATGGGCAAGACTGACACAGTCGTGACCAAGACATAAGGAATGTGGGCCGTGGGCAGCGGACGTCACTTTATCTCCAAGGAAGAAGATGAGGAAGGAAACTTCCATCCTTATTATAAAGAGTCTGGTCAAAGTCTAATCCATCTAGGTGAAGGAAAGTTGTCCAAATCTATCCCAACAAGGAAAGGACGCCTAACAAGGGAAGAAGTTCAAGCCCATAAGGAAACCGACTTCAACCCTAATTCTTGCCTATATATATGGCTGCATTCTCTTTTGTAATGAATCTTTTTCAGCACCCTTTATTCGATTCTTTAGTTAGGTTTTTCGTTCTACAATTTATTTCAAGTTTTGGTAGGAGTAGACAAGTCCTACGGGCAACACCTTTTATTTTTCTGCACTACTTTCTGCTGGCCATCGTGGCCAAGACGTTTTCTATTTTGCTGGAGTACAATTCAAATTTCAGATTTAATTCCAAGTATGTTTTCTTTTATATCTTTTGCGTTGATTTCAATTTATATTATGTCTAGCTAAATTCCTAAGCCTAGATTGGTGAGATAAGTTGAGCATAACCCGAAACACTCGGGAAGTCTAATTTGAATTAATTACTTGCAAGCTTTTATTCCCAAAATACTAGGTTTGTTGACCAATGCTTTTGTTGAACTTCAGCAGTTAATAAGCCGTTAATTGCTTGGGCAAGATAAAAGTACAAATAGAAATCAGGAGTTCATATAGAGAGTCTCTTGTGCCTGAAAAGTATAACGAGTATTGGAGAGCAGTCGATGTCTTGGGCATCTCTTGGCTGATTTGGGTCTAAACGTTCCTAAAGCTTCTTGGACAAGATAGTTGCTGAAGAGTCTTCGCGGTTGTCTTGACCAGGGAATGAGTTTTGTCTAGAGTGTCTCTGGCATAGTCTAAGTTAAAAGGATAGATGAAGAGTAGAGTATTCTAGTCGTGACTTCGTGACCATATGGCTAGAATTAACCTACTTGGAAATCGAATAGTATTTGCATGTGACTAAAATCTTTGCACCAATGACCGAGTGAGTGTTTATGTTCAATGATTTGATCCCAATCCAGGTAACTTTTATTATTGATCAAGTCCTTGTTTAGTTTTCAGTGACGAGTGCAGTCGAGACCAAAGCCTTATTTTGTCACACCGGTTACATGGAAGAAAGACTACACTAATTCCCTTGGGTTCGATCCTGCTTATCGCTGGCTACCGCCTACTGTGGGCATAGGAGTTATAAATTTTATTTGCACGAAGTGCAAACGACAGCTTTGTCATATTTGCTCTTCGAGTTGAAAACTTTCATTGACCAAAGCTAGGAGTCTTGAATGAAAGTCACCAATATTTTCAGTCTCCTCCATTCTCAAATTCTCGAATTGTGTGGTCAATTATTGAAGCCTTTTGCCTTTCACCTTTTTGTTTCCTTCAGAAGTTGTTTCAAGAATGTCCCAAGCTTTCTTAGCAGAAGTGCAAGTGGAGATTAGAGCGCATATCTCTACACTTACAACCGATTGAATTGCATTCAGGGCCTTTTGATTCATTCCTGACCACTTGATCTCAGTATCATTCCACTGTTTTCTTACCTTTAGATCAGAAGAGTTATCTTTCACTGGACGGGTCCACTCTTCCTCTATGGCGTTCCAAGCAGTTTCATCAATAGATTGAATGTAAGACATGATTCTTACTTTCCAGTAACCATAGTTCTTCCTATCCAGCATAGGTGGTTTCATCATCGCGTGACCATTGGATGTCATTGTGGATCAGATGCAGCAACAAAGATTTGTGGTTGTCCGAGATCAACACTTGTGAAGTCGGTGTACCGCTCTGGTACCAATTAAAATAACTAAATACACAATTTATGCATATAAATTGATTCTGTTATTGCAAAACTTAGCACAGTTATTAGCACAGAATGTAACATACAAGCTAAGTAAATGACACACATAAATGGTAACCCAATTCGGTTATTCAACCTATGTCTGGAGGGCCACGCCCAAGAGAGAATCAATCCACTATTGTAAGCTGCAGTTACAGACTCTTACACATATAGTTCGTCAACCATATGAAATCTCCTAACTCACACACTTCCCAACCCAGCGTGAACTAACGACTATTCAAGACGCACTCAAATAATCTAAGCTTGACTCGCAACCCAACGCTCACCTCTGTATCAAGTGTTTAATATGAAATAACATTCTCAAGTACAATATGAAAATTACTCACTCACGCAAGTATACTAGCTATGAATCATGTAAAATAATTATGGCAGCGGAGCCTCCAAATAATGTAGATGTCTATATATATAGGTCTTGAGAAACCCTAGATATGATCTTCACCGATTTACCCTAGTTTTCTTGTTGATAGAAACTTCCTTTGGAGGCTTATCTTGTGGAACAAACAAATATATTCGTCGTGTCAGATCTTCTCCGCATCATGAATGGATAAGGAAAAGATCTCCGCAATATTCACATAAATATGGAAAGAATCTTCCGAATCTGTTCCAACCTATTCCACAATGTTCTAGCTCAAACTGAAGAATATAATCTCCATTCTGTGTCAGCACAACTTGTAACACTTCAGTCTAATCACCTTCTACATAAACTTGTCAACTTTATTGAGCTGCATGGTCGAATCTAACAACTTGCAATGCAATTTAATAGATGGTTCAACAAAAAAAAAATTAATGGAGATTACATTGATGAACTGTATTAATTGGTTTTCTTATACATAGAATTAAGTAATTAGCTAGCTGTTCTATTATCATTTATCGTAAATAATTAGTATGTTTATATACTATACCACAATAGTTTAAGTACAGTTAAATCACTACAAATAAACACAATTAAGGGATGAAAACTTGTCGCTATCCTATGTACATTCATGAGAAAATTATATTCCGTCCCTCCACGATGAAGTATTGCACAATTTTCTTTGAGTTATTATAGGATTATAGCAGTTTTAAAAATAAAAATATTAATTCTAGCATTAACTTTTAAAAGTTATTAATTATAATAATTTATGACATTTTTACCCTTATTCGATTCTCATTATTTTTCATGTGAATTCCAAGTATTTTTTATATGAATTCTCATTACTTTTCATGTGAATTTCTATTTTTTTTATGTGAATTCCCGTTTTTTATGTGAATTCGAATTAGATACGAAATCAAATAAATTGTAATGTGATTTCACATTATTTTTCATGTGAATCCCTATTTTTTATGTGAATTCCCATTTTTCTGCTTGTGAAACTATTATAATGTGATTTCACATTATTTTTCCTGTGAAACCACACAAATTATAATATGATTTCACATATTTATTCATGTGATTTCCCACAGATATATTTGGAATTTCGACTTTCAGAATTGATAAATAGAAGAAGGAAAAAGGGTAAATAAGTCTATAACTGCTATAATGTAATAGTTTTAAAGAGTATTGCTATAATTAATATTTTAAATCTTAGAATTGCTATTTCTGCATTTTACCCATTTTCTTTTGCATACTACAGTAAGTATAGGACTTTTTTTATTTTAAGAAATGACTCCACCGACTATTTGTATTTTAATTCTCACAATAAACCATTATGGTAAGTTTCTTTCTTCATTCGAAATCAATCTACCATTTATTTCTTAAAATCTGTGTCGAACATGCAGAGATTATGGCCGTATTAACAACAAACCAACGATGACGTTCATAACGATCCAACTCTCTATCTACAATTACCCGTTAACGCGAGAGAGTTGTTAAATAGATTCATCAATTTCTCTCAAATATATATATATATATATATATAAAATGATTAGAGAATTTACGTACCCATAGGCAACTCAAGTCATTTCCAACAATGAAAAAAAGGTCTAAAGTTCGTGGGATTTGATTTAATTAGGGTCAATAGGCACTTATATATTGTGTTATATATGTGTGTCGTTCCGCGCAATTGGAGGTGTATTGGGCAGACTGTTTGAGATGATTTTATTTGATGGGAAATGAATAAAATAAATAGCACTATATTCATTCATTTCATGACCATGCAATGATTTTACTTAAAAGTCGGGTTTATAAAGCGATGTATGTATGAAGCGAGGTTTCGGGTTCGAATTCCACCGCTCATCTTTCCATATCAAAAAAATAAACTTAAAACATTTTTTCGCCCTTTCTTCTAATTAATTTTTAGTCAAATTTCCAATGGTTTTATGATTTTATCTATATGTTTATATACTTTAAAAATGGTTTTCTTGATATTTTATTTCACTAAAGTAAATAAGGTAAAAAAATATAAACATCTTACACGATAAAATAACAAATCAACAAACCACACCATTATAACTTTGAAAAAACTTGTCTTTATCTTTCAACGCTACTCCCGCACTCTCTTTCTAGAATTACTCTCCAAAGATTAACCGATATTTAAAAATAACTGTACTATAACTTATTTAGAAGTTATTATATTGTTTGCGTTAATTGTAAATCAAAATTAGGAAATTAATTTTATTTCATGTATCTAAATTTATAATTATAAATGACAATAAATCACATACTCATTTAATAGGTATTTTTCGAATTTAAATTTATTTAGAAATTTTCTACATGTTCTCCTCCTAATCTCGATCAAAACAGTGACTTTATTGTATAATTCGTCGCAAATCTGTTGGGTAATACTCGATAAAAATATGAACACTACAAAGTGAATATTAGCTAAAATTGGTAAAAAAATCTTCTTTTTATGTCAATTTGAATCGTCTCATTGGGTTTTGAATCGTCTCGTTGGTTTAATTATTCTTTTTATGTCTATTTGAATTGTTTCGTTGGTTTTTGAATCGTCTCGTTGGATTTGAATTGTCTCGTTGGTTTAGTTATTTTTTTATGTCTATTTGAATCGTATTGTTGGTTTTTGAATAGTCTTGTTGGTTCTTTTTATGTCTATTTGAATTGTCTCGTTAGTTTTTGAATCGTCTCGTTGGTTTATGCTAAATTGATATCTCTAATCTTAACCAAAAGACTGAAAAAGATGTATTTATATTTTCAAGATTTTTTCTTTCTTACTCTTTTTAGCTATCTATTCATACATTAGATCCAGTGTGATATAAGATATTTATTTTGTTTTCATAAGGATTTTTTTTATTACAAATTTTCTATTGGCTTCTTAAATGCTAATTTATTTTTTTCTTTTTGATGCTTTAAATTTAATTATTAGCACTACTTATAGACTAACTTAAAGAATAATTTATTTTTTATAACTATTAAACATATAATTAAGGATGAAAATGGTTATATAATTCATATTAAGAATTTGAGAATATATGCATATTAAGAATTGAGATTTAGTATATAATATTAATATTATGAATTAATAACACACAAAAATTTAAAGAAGTGTGAAAAATAGAGATAAAGATGGTAATAATAGATATACATGTGAGACTTGAGAAATTATTATATGAATATAATAAGTAATATATGTGTATTATGAATTAATAATGTCAAAATTACCAGAATCAAGGAAAATTGGAACAGAGCACCGTGGAGGGGGCACCGTTTATTTTCCTATTATTATTATTATTATTATTATTATTATTATTATTATTATTCTCACCGACCTTAATCTCAAATTTGACTAAGTTTGCTAATGATCAATTGCTCAAATTTAAGCAGTAAGTCTTAATCAAATCTCCATCATTTCCCGTCTTCATCGTTACGTTGCAACTTTATGAAAAATATAAAATACTTAATTATAAATCCGATAGTTTCCGTGGCATAGAAGGTTCAAAACGAGAAAATAATTAAATATTATGAAAAGAAGATTCGAACAGGTCATACTTATCTGCGTGTTATTAGTAATTAATCGATGATTAAACAACTGAATATTATTACTATTATATACTCCATCAGATCTCTCACTCATTGCTTCTAATATCTATCTGTCCTTTTCACTTTGTTCTTTTTTCCTCAGATCGGCAAATTTAATTTTTGTTTGAACCCGGTCCTAATCAAACACGTCGTGCTTAAAATAATTATATTTATTTTGTACCCCGTAATATTTTTTTCATATTTAATCGGACCAATAAATGCTTCAAATAAATTTAAAAATCCATACAATATTCTAATTTTTTTAGTCTTCCATAGTGTAGATTTCTCATTTATAAATTAATACAAGTATATGAGATTTACCACTATATCGTTTTAAGTCATGCATGATAGTAGTAATTGTTTAGGAAAAATTTAAATATAGCCCTGTTTTATTCCACATAACCCACTATAAAAAAAATATAAATTTAATTATAAATATACTATTATATCCTTATAATATTAAATAAAATAAGTTCAAAATTGACGTTGTTTTTGAAAATAAAATCAAATTACTTTGGTCTTATATTATTTAATATTTATGTAGGCAGTGACGAAGCCAGAAATTTAATTCAGGGGGTCCAATTTATATTAACATTTTTTTACATACATAAGAAAAAGTTTAATACAAAGTTAAATATATAAAACTTTTTAATATGAACATAATATCTTTTAAAATACTTTAAAAACAATAAAAAAAATCAACGCAATGAAAAAAATATTTCAAATATAAATTAGATAAATTGCATGGTATAAGATGACGAGTTAATGAGCAAAATATTACTAAGACTCGATCTCAACACAATAATAAGATATAATAATTTAAAATTGAACCCAAGGTATAGAAACATCGCTATTGTTAAAATAAAATATGTACGTATCAAGAACGTTTTTTTAGAACATCAAGAATATTTGGAGGCCATACATGAAAAGAGATTAAATATATCTCATCTTGAGGCAAACACAAATGAAGAAAAACATAAATAAATACGCAAGCACAAATGAAGAAGTTAAAAATATAAATAGACAAACACAATGAAAAAAAGAAGAAGAAATAAAAAACATCGACGAAGGACAAAAAAATAAAAAAGTAAGACAGAAAAATAGACCAACACAATTGTGTGGATGGTAATCGAACAAAAGAGTTTAGAGAAAAAGGGAAGCATTAAAATAATGGCACCAAACACCAAGTATAACATTAACTTTCATATTTAATATTAAACATATCTTATTTTTTCTAAATTATACAAACAATCACTAATATACCCCATTTTTTCACAAACCCCAAGGGGGTCCAATGACCCCCCCGCACCCCCCTCCCTTAGGGCTATAAGAATATAGGAGTATATTTATAATTAAATGTAGTATTATTTTTTATGGGAGGCTATGTAGAGTAAAATGGGTGTTGTGTTTAAAATTTTCCAATTGTTTATCTTTCTTCTTTCCGCGGGCCCCAAAACAATACTCCCTCTGTCCCGCTCATTTTGTTTCCATTTCCTTAAATGGACGTCCCATTCATTTTGTCTACATCCAAATATAGACATAATGAGTGGTTGTAAGAGTTTCTCTCTCATCCCCTTCCAATCTCATCCACTAGTTTATTAAATAAACAACTTTCCTTAATCTCCGTGCCCAATAGTAAGGAGACAAAATGGGCGGGACGGAGGGAGTAGTATTTAACTATTTCAACTATGCAAATACTTGTTTGCAAGCGTCACATATTGTGAGACAGAGTCGACCGGTCTGGCTCCGGATCGGATCCGGGTTGACCCGGTCAACACATTGACTTTTAGTTTTTTTTTAATAAGGTCAGATGATATGCACTACAATGTGTACTGATATGCACCACATTGTGCAATGAGATGCACCAGTAAGTGTAGTGAGATGCACCAATTTTAAATTTTTAATTAATATACCTTTTCACTTTTTTTTAGATGCACCACGTATTTTATGAAGATACACCACCATGTATAATGAGATGCACCACCATGTGAACTGAGATGTAGCACACTGTGAATTTCTTTTTTTGTTGGATTTTTTAAAATAATTCCGAATAGGGTTTATTAATTCCCAAATAGGGTTTAACTTAAATTCAATTTTTAAATAAACTATATTTTTAATTTTTTAAAAAGTGTATGAGATGCATCAACATGGATTTTGAGCTGCATCACTATGTATAATGAAATACACCTCCATGTGTAGTGAGATGCACCATAATGTGGTATATGCATAATATTGTGTAATGAGATGTACCACATAGTGTATGAAAATGCACCACACTTAAAAAAAATATTGAAAATAAAACGAAATAAAAACAAAATTAGGCGCGTGCACAACACCTGTCGTACGTGGAAGGCGCGGGCATGCAGTGCAGGCGCTACGCACCCAAGTGTAGCTCTTTTAACTACATTTCAAACCGTTCAAGAAAAAAAAATTTGAAGTCGAAGAAAAGTAAGTGCTTAGAATAACTTTTGAAAGGGTAATTTTAAACATAGCTTCCAATTCTCTCCCTACAGCCCTTTACTTAAAATAATAATACAAAATACAAATATACTATATTACCCTCATAACCCCCAAATTCATTAAACCCAACTTGCACGTCTCCCATTTGTAACCCCCAACAATTCCATCTTCTCACATATTCTGTTCGTATTCAACCTAAATAAAAATTTGAGAGAAGCAAGAAAAATCAATTGATTGGGAGAATAGAGATCGATCGTTGAAATTGAAAATTATAAAATACATATGATTGGTAGAGTAATGTTCTACAAACAATACATAAAAACTAAGTATTTCAAAAATAAATCGAGCATTTTTTTCAGTTTCATGGCTTTTTTACACACAAATTTAACCGAACTTCAAAGAAGATTGACAAAAATGGTCAACAACATAAATGATTCAGTGTGTTATAAATATATGAGTGACACCCAAGCAATAGTTGCTTGGTGACCAAGTCTTTAGTTACTTGATGGCCAAGACTCGAGTTACTTGTCGTGCAAGCAACATACCCTAAACATGCTCCTTGTATCCCTATAAATAGAGGTTTAATCCTCAAATGGAAAACACACCATTCTCACAATCTTCTCTCTACTCTCTTCTCTAATCTCTCTTTAATCTATCTAGTCTATAACACGTTATCAGCACGAAGCTCTACCTCTCTCGATCCTCTCCTTCACCAATAGAAGTTCTTCAAATCCTAGAAGTCTGAAGCTCTACCTCTCTTCACGATCGTTGAAGTACGGCTCTCTAGCCACGAGTCTCCAACCACATAAACTAAATTGAAGGTATGTTATAGGAAAGAATCGTGTCTTTCTAACGAGGTACAAATTTATTTTATTTTGAAAATCTCAATTACTTTTCATTTATATATGCTTCGTTTTTAATCTTGAATCGTGATTCCATGAGGAAACACGAATAATCTTGAAAATTTATTGATGCTATTTGAGTAGCACAAGTAATATTCCTGAATAATATTACACTCAATCTTATTGATGCTATGGAAATAGCACAAGTAATATTTCTGTAGAATATTACACTCAAAATAGCTCAAGTAATATTCCTGAAGAATATTACAAGTCCCGAAGAGCAAATATTTGGATAATGTATTTATCCTTGATTCTTTTGTGCAGAGTTGCACGGATGGCAAATATAGCCAAACTTGAGTTCATTGCTCTTGATATCTCGGGCAAGAATTATATGTCATGGGCTCTTGATGCTGATATTCACCTGATCTCAAAGGGTCTGGGGGAGACAATAAAGGAAGAAAAATAACGCATCTGAATAGAATCGCGCTAAGGCATTAAGTTTCCTTCGTCATCATCTTCATGATGACTTAAAGATTGAGTATCTAACTGTCAAAGATCCAAAAGAATTGTGGACAAACCTGAAAGAAAGGTTTGATCATCAAAGGACGGTTGTCCTTCCTAAAGCTCGTTATGAGTGGATGCATCTTAGACTGCAAGACTTTAAGTCTGTGAGTACTTATAATTCTGAATTGTTCAGAATTATTTCAAAGTTGAAATTATGTGGAGAAAATATCACTGATGCTGATATGCTTGAGAAAACATTCTCCACTTTTCACACCTCTAATGTATTGTTACAACAACAATATAGAGAGCGAGGTTTCAAAAAGTACTCTGATTTAATATCTTGTTTGTTGGTTGCCGAGCAAAATAATGAATTGTTCATGAAAAACCACGAGCTCCGCCCCACTGGTTCCGCTGCATTGCCTGAAGCCAATGCAACTTTTCACCATGAAAATGGTCGTGGGAACCAACGTGGAAGAGGGCGTGGGAGAGGACGTGGATATGGTCGCGGTCGTGGACGCGGTAAACCAAATGATGCAACCTCTAGCAACAAAAGGCAGAGAACATCCTATGAGCTTAATTCATCTAAAAAGGAAGGTGCATGTCATAGATGTGGCATGACCGGACATTGGGCACGTACCTGTTGTACGGCAAAATACCTTGTGGATCTATATCAAGATTCGATCAAGGAAAAAGAAAAGAAGGAAATCAATGTCATTGACTTTGGTAGTTCAATTGATACTACTCATTTAGATGTCTCCGACTTCTTTGTTGATCCAATAATAGATAATTTGGATGTGTTTGGTGGTGCATTAGAAGACAATAATATGGACATTGTTTAGTCCTTCATCATGAATTTCAAGTTAATAAAAATGTTTTGCTTATTTCAGTTATTATTTTTCGTTATAATAATTGATTTTTCTTTAAAATATTTTCAGAAATTCAAATGGAATCTTGTGATATTTGTCTTGCTGATAGTGCCACCACACACACCATTCTTCAAAAGAAGAAGTATTTCATTAAGTTAACATTAGCTGAGGATAATGTTAACACGATAACAGGTGCATCAAACATCATTGAAGGCTCCGGAAGAGCTTGTATCATTCTGTCAAATGATACTAAATTAGATATTGAAAATGCCCTGTATTCTAGTAAGTCTAAGAGGAACTTACTAAGTTTCAAGGATATCCACGGTAATGGATACCACATTGAAACTATAGCAGAAGGTGGCAATGAATATCTTTGTATAAATTCTTTTGTGTCTGGCGATAAGCAGACAAAAGAAAAATTGCCAACGCTACCTTCTGGAATGTATTATACATTCATAAAGGCGATTGAGACAAATCATGTCATGAACCTAAAGTTCATTGACACAAAAAGCTTTATGCTTTAGCATGATAGATTTGGACATCCTGGAGCTACTATGATGCGCCGGATAATTAATAATTCACATGGGCACAATATGAAGAATCAAAGGATTATTATGACAAATGAATTGCCATGTGATGCTTGTGCGCAAGGCAAGTTAGTCATTAGACCTTCATATACAAAGGTTAATGTGGAATCTCCATCTTTCTTGAAAAGAATTCAAGGAGATATTTGTGGACCTATACATCCACCATGTGGACCATTTCGATACTTTATGGTATTGATTGATGGTTTTTCTAGATGGTCACATGTATGCTTGCTTTCTACAAGAAATCCAGCATTTGCTAGACTACTTGCCCAAATTATAAAGTTAAGTGCCCAATTCCTAGACAATTCTATTAAGAGAATTCGTCTTGATAATGCTAGTGAGTTCAGGTCTCAAGCATTTGAAAATTATTGTATGGCAATTGGAATTAGATTGAACATTCAGTAGCTCATGTCCATACTCAAAATGGCTTGGCAGAGTCATTTATTAAACGACTTCAATTAATTGCTAGACCATTGCTTATGAAGTCGAAATTCCCAACTACTGCTTGGGGTCATGCCATATTACATGCCGCAACATTAGTTCGAATAAGACCATCGGGTAATTATGATTACTCCCCGATGCAAATTATTCTTGGTCGAGAATCTGATGTTTCTCACTTACGAACTTTTGGTTGCGCGGTTTATGTCCCAATTGCACCCACACAAAGAACAAAAATGGGTCTCCAACAAAAGCTTGGGATATATATTGGATTTGATTCACCCTCGATTATAAGATATGTTGAACCTTTGATGGGTGATTTATTTACTGCACGGTTTGCAGATTGTCATTTTGATGAAATGACATTTCTAACATTAGGGGGAACAAATCTACATCCTGAAAAGCACAGGGAAATGTCATGGAATGTGAAAATCTTGTCACATTTTGATTCCAGAAGTAATCAATGTGAACAAGAAGTTGAAAAGATCATTCATTTGCAAAGAATTGCAAATCAAATCCCTGATGCCTTTGTAGATACAAGAAAAGTGACATAATCTTATATACATGCTACAAATACTCCAGCTAAAATTGATGTCCCTGAAGGACAAATAGCTTTGGCAGCAAATGAGTCTAAAATTCGTCAAAAACGTGGTCGACCACTTGGTTCCAAAGATTTTGTGCCCAGAAAAAGAAAGGGGCAAGATGGAAACCAAGCAATGACGAAAATGACCAATGTAATTCCTGAAGAATTACAAGTGACTCATCAAAGCAATGTAATTCCTGAAGAATTACAAGCGACTAATCAATCACATGAAAGTGATGTAATTCCTGAAGAATTACAAGTATCTGAAAATCATGAGATCTCAATAAATTATACACCCTCTAATCAGATACTGGAGAGAAGAAATATCATCGTGGATGATATATTCGCCTTTCATATAGCTCATCAAATTTTAAATGAGGATTCGGATCCTGAACCACAATCTGTTACTGGATGTAAACAGATAAATGATTGGCCAATGTGGAAATGAGCTATAGAAAGGGAACTGAATTCCTGTGATAATCGGAAAGTATTTGGACCTAGTCCTAACTCCGGCATCTGAAATTCCTGTTGGATACAGATGGGCCTTTGTTAGAAAGAGAAACGAGAAAAATGAAGTTACGAGATATAGAGCAAGACTCGTAGCACAAGGTTTCTCTCAAAGACCAGGAATTGATTATGAGGAAACATACTCTCCAATAATGGATGCAATTACTTTCAAATTTTTGATTAGTTTGGCTGTGTCACAAAGGCTTGATATGCGCCTTATGGATGTAGTAACTGCATATCTATATGGGTCATTGGATAATGACATATACATGAAAAACCCTGAAGGATTTAAAATGCCTGAAGCATTAAAGTCACAACCTAAAAGCATGTTTTCGATTAAACTGCAAAAATCGTTGTATAGGTTGAAACAGTCTGGGCGTATGTGGTATAATAGACTGAGTGAGTATCTTTTGAAAGAAGGATACAAGAATGATGATATATGCCCTTGTGTTTTCATAAAGAAAACCGAAAATGGATTTGCAATCATAGCAGTTTATGTTGATGATTTAAATTTAATTGGGACTCATGAAAAGCTCAATAAAACTGCTGAATATTTAAAGAAAGAATTTGAAATGAAAGATTTAGGAAAGACAAAATTTTGTCTTGGATTGCAAATTGAACGTGTCCGAGGAGGAACGTTTATTCATCAATCCACATATACAGGAAAAGTGTTAAAGCGCTTTTACATGGATAATGCTCATCCATTAGCATCACCAATGATCGTTAGATCTCTTGATATAAAGAAAGATCCATTTCGACCTGTTGAAAATGGTGAAAAGATACTTGGTCCTGAAGTACCGTATCTAAGCGCGATTGGAGCATTAACTTATCTGGCTAATAACACTAGACCTGATATAGCTCTACGCCCACTTTGAGACATTGGAATGGTGTTAAGCACATTCTACGGTATCTAAAAGGTACGATTGACTTTGGATTATTTTATTTGGAAAGTTCAGATCAATCTCTTGTAGGGTCTTCAGATGCAGGTTATCTATTTGATCCACATCAAGCTAAGTCTCAAACCGGCTACGTTTTCACAATTGGTGGAACTGCTATATCATGAAAGTCTGTGAAGCAAACCTTGACAGCAACTTCCTCAAATCATTCTGAGATTATTGCAATCCATGAAGCAAGTCGAAAGTGTGTATGGTTGAGAAATATGACAAGTCATATCCAAGAGTCGTGCGGGCTAGCTTCCTCAAAGGCCAACCCAACTATTTTGTATAAAGACAATGCTGCTTGCATCGCACAACTCAAGGAAGGTTACATCAAAGGCGATAGAACAAAGCACATTTCTCCCAAGTTTTTCTACACTCACGATCTCCAAAAGAGTGGTGATATCAACGTTCAACAAATTCGCTCAAGTGACAATTTGACGGACTTATTCACGAAGGCATTACCAACATCAACATTCAGAAAGTTGATACACAAGATTGGCATGCGTCGGCTCAAAGATCTTCAGTAATATCAAGATAAGGGGGGGGGGGGGGGGGGCAGTTGTACTCTTTTTCCTTCGACAAGGTTTTAATGAGGCAACATCTGTTTAGGGATGTGCCACTCAAGGGGGAGTGTTATAAATATATGAGTGACACCCAAGCAATAGTTGCTTGGTGACCAAGTCTTTAGTTACTTGATGGCCAAGACTCGAGTTACTTGTCATGCAAGCAACATACCATAAACATGCTCCTTGTATCCCTATAAATACAGGCTTAATCCTCAAATAAAAAACACATCATTCTCACAATCTTCTCTCTACTCTCTTCTCTTATCTCTCTCTAATCTATCTAGTCTATAACACAATGTCAATTCTTGAAATTTTTGCTGCAAATTCTAGCAATGGCTTCTGCAGCATATTCTTCAAAAATGCATCTGACAATTAATTTACATGATCTCAACAATCCTGAGTTGCTTTTTTGACTCCTTTTCGATTCTTGACACGAATAATTGAACTGCAACAATTTTCTCAAAGGCAATAAATGGTTTAAAAAAATCAAAATCTCATCATTCATGGGCGGCTAGAGAAAAGTAGCATTAAATTTTGAATTTCTTATTTTGTTAATTTGGGGATAAGGTTAAAATAGTAAATTTATCATTATTTTTATTATTTTAATAAATAAGGGGCTATGAAGTGAAAATTGAGGGCTATGTTTAAAATTACCCCCTTTGAAATCCAACATTATAAGTATAACTTTGAAAAAAATAAGGGTATACATTCAAAATTGGGCCGTCTAATGACACATTTATAACAACACGCTAACAATTTAATTTAACAATTATATATCAACAATGAACGCACTTACACCATTAACATGTCAGTACCCAATAAACTTGTTATTAGGGGTGTTCAAAGTTTGGTTTAAATCATAAATCAAATCGAACCAAACTGCAATTTATGGTTTGGTTTGGTTTTGTGATTTCAAAAATATGGTTTGGTTAAGATTTTTAAAAAATTATGGTTTATGGTTTAGGTTTGATTTTTAAGAAAATTCAAACCATTCAAACCAAACCAAACCGTAAACCGAAAAACCGTATTTAATATAAGATATTAATATTATCATTTTATTTATTATGTTAGGAATAGAGTTTTTCTTGATTGCATGTCATATCTGAGTGTTATACAAATTTAATTATAGATATCGTACAATTTAAAATCTTTAAACACTACAATCTACTATACATCTTCAATTAATTGTTACAATGGCTTATCTTCACCTTTGAACTCAAGGTACGAATTTCTATTTGTTTTCTTTTCTTCTATATCCTTTTCAAATTCAAATTGTTTTCGATAAAAAAAAGTAGAGAATGTGAACTATCAAAAGAGAAAAAAGTGTATGGTCATGATTCTTTTTATTGCATTACGAAGAAAATGAAAAAATATTGATAAACCGCAAACCAAACCGCACCAAACCGTATAATTACAGTTTGGTTTGGTTTGGTTTTAGTGCTTGATCAGTTCGGTTTGGTTCCAAAAAATTATTAAACCGTATTTACAATTTGGTTAATATCAAACCGCACCAAACCAGACTGCAAATACCCCTACTTGTTATGCTATTAGGAAAAATATTTAGAGAATTTAATCATCTACTAGAATTGTCACGCGGGCGGACTGTGATGTGAATCCACATGTATTTGATATTTTAAAAAGAAAATGAATTGTGATACAATGTTGTCAACATATAGTGGTATTATACTAATAACTAGCGTATAACTCGTCGATTTTTCGACAGGGAATTATATTTAATAAAATTATTATATATAGTATTAATATGTGAGAGATTAAAAAAATATTATTTATTAATTATTTTAGGATTAAATCATTTGATTATGTATTCTACTAAATTCGTTATATGCCCTTGAACACATCTCAAATTCAATTTAAAAGTAATTTTACAAGTCTCAAACTCATATAGTTATGTCTATTAAAAATACTAATCTAATCTATCCTCATTTCTTTCGATAATTTTCAAAGCTCGATCTTCTCCAAAATCGATGTGGGCAAAAATATATTTGTCTCTCAAAGAGATTAATGTCCCACGTTAATTTTGTATGAAAATTGAAATGAATCATTTTCATTGCAAGTACTCATTGTCCCACATTGATCTTAGAAAAGAAAAATAATTTTGAAGATTGTCTATAAGATGAAAGTGACCCTAAATACCCTACATTATGAGTTCAACATAAGTTTAAGAAAAATAATAAGTTGAACCACCACTTCGCAATCATCCCGTTTACCCGGATGGTTCCGACCCGCAACTAGCCCATTGGCTACAATACTGATTTTGTATTATATAAATAATCATCTTCCAAATATATTTACATAAAAACTAATGATGACATTTGTTTTGTTTTTTACTTGAAATTAATATTTAATTATATAAATAGCTATCTTCTAAAACTATACACACAATTTGTAATAAATAAAAATTTATATTATAAATTGTAGTATCATATAAATAATCTTTAGTAGTTTTTTTTTGACAAATCGTTAGTAATTTTTTTATCAATTTTTCTATATATTTGACGTTTTAATTACAACGGAGACGATTAATCAAATAATTTGAGATAGTGTGTTTATTATTCAAATATGTTTGAAATCTATATAATCGTATTTGTTTCAAACCCGATTAAAAAAATTAATCATGTGTGTAACTTTCCGCGTCAGAACTGGCCCGTTGACCACAACTCTGATTTACTAATGCGTAACGTATGAAACTCGTTTAGAATTTATATAGACCCAAAATTTAATAAAAAGAAAATTAATTGTACTATTCGTTCTCGTCCATAACCGTATAGTAATAATGTAAAATTAATTCATGGATGACGATTATAGATTTTAAAAAATATATAAAAAATATTGCATAAAATGAAAAAATTTCCGAGTTGAGGTACCCGTCGGTTGGAAATTGACAGGTATACCCTCACGATTCGGGTTCGGAATCGGCACGTTGCCACGGTTTTTATTTATAAGTGCGTAGTTGATGGTCCCGATACGAGTTCTGGTGTATGGAGGGGGGGAATACACCAGTTAAGAATTTTAAAAACAACCCCCGAAAATTATCACAACTGAGTAATACGACTCAGCTGGAATCTCAACTGAGTAAGGATACTCAGCTGGAAGTGTACTGCTGTGCGGAATGTGGTGGAAAATAACAACTCGTAAAAAATTAACTCACGCTTTGATGCAAGGTCGGTCAATAACCAAGTCAGTTGAGAATGTAAAATGCAGTTTGAGTGTTGGTTAGTTGGTCAGTTGGATATGCAAAAATAACTGAACAGAAAACACAAACACACAAAGATTTACGTGGTTCGGAGAGAACTCCTACGTCCACGGGGAGTTGTGAGTCTACACAACTCAGTCCAGGTTCTTTAGGACAATTTCCACAAAGCTTACGCGGGCTTTGCAACCGTTAAGATAAGTTTACGGGTACTTATCAACCTTACAGATAAGTTTACGGGTACTTATCAACCTATCTACTCAATTCCGGGAAGAGTAGGGTTCTAACAATCCTTTTGAGAGGATGTGTAAAAGGGTAGATTTTTCCAACTACTAGCTCGAACAAAGAAGTGAGCTAGGATCTAGGCTTGAATGAATGAAAACTCAAACTAAGATCAAGAACACCAAGACAGAATCTAACACTCTAGGAACTCTCAACTAGTGATGTTCTTAGAGATTGATTTCAGTTTTGCTCGTTTGCGATATGAACTCTCAACTGGTGATGTTCGCTCGTCTATCTCTTTGCTATTGCACTTGTCTATCTTCTCGTGTTCTCGTACGTCTTGGTGAATGAATGAAGGCCTCTATTTATAGGCGGAGAGAATCAACTAGCCGTTGGAAGAGCCGTTGATCTCTGTTCTTGTGAAAGCGATGGCTTGTCTCTCATCTCTGCAGACTTTCCGGATTTGGCAACTGTGAACTTCTGCTTTCCATCTGAGACAGCCTTGTGTTGGGCCAAATGAGGTAATGACAGATAGTCAAACCTTTACGTGACTTCCTTTTTGAAATTCAAATCTTCAACCTTTGACTTTCAACCTTGTTTAGTCGGTTGAGAAGTTTTGGTCTTCATCTGAGTGGTCTTCAGCTGATGTTCCATCTGATCGATATCTTCATCTAACCTTCTGTCTGAATAGGAACAGTTGAACTCTCAGCTGTCTTGAACTTCATGTTGTCGATCTTATCAGTTCGAGTCCTTCAACTGATGTTCTATATCTTGAACGCTCAGTTGTCTTTCTTGAACTGATGTTCTCTTACATCTTCTCCCTTGAACGCTCAGTTGTCATTCTTACAACTGATGTTCTATCCGAGTGAAGCCTTGTTGCCGTCTTCAGATGGAGACCTGTAAAGATAAAATCTTAACATTGCTCAAACAGCGAGCCTAACTACTAACATTAGGATCTGGCAACATCTACTCGGTTGGGGTCAGTTGGTTTTGGAATCAATCAAAACTTTACTTAAATTTCCCAACAGTAGTTTTTAAAACTCGTTTAGAATTATAAACCCAAAACTTAATAAAAAATAATTGATTGTACTATTTGGTCTTGTATTAACTGTATAATAATATTCACTAATTACGATTATAAATTATGCAAAGTTGTAAACCCAACTACAAATAACGTAAAATCAATTCATATATTATGATTCTAGGTTTTAAAAAATAAATGAACAAAATGAATTAAATGAAAAATTTAAAATAAATAGGAATAAAGAATGGAGATGTGTCACGTGGATCCCGAGTTGAGGTGTCCGTCAGTTAGGGAATAGCCTGTCTACCTAATTAATTGTCAAATTAAAATATAATTATTTTTTTATCAAATTAAATAAAAGTTATTAACCTATTTCAAATTTTAATTCTCAGTCAACCAATAAATTAGTCAAATACTTTTGGAACAATTTATTCGGCCAACTAATAAATTAATTCCCTACAATTTTTTTTATTAGGCCAACTAATAAATTGGCAAAATTAAATTCAAATAAGTTATAAAAACATATATTGTTATTTTTTCGGCCGACTAATAAATAAATTAGCCAAATAAATTTGGTGGAGCAAAAGATGAGAATATACACATTGATTCTAGGTATTAATAGACTTTTTAATAGGTGAAGTTTCATTGAAAACTCTACGTGGGACACAAAATTTTATTAGATATTTAAAATCTATTATTCTACATTTAAAAATTTAAAAATTTGAGAATTAAATAAATAGGGATGGAGGATTAAGAGGGGTGCCACGTAGGACTTTTTTAAAGCAAGAATTATTTTACTTTTAGTAATATAACTAGCGTGCAATCCGTCGAAAATCGACGGGGATTAACACCATGTTATAAAATTATCCAACTTTTTAAAAGAAACAATTTTGGATGTTTAATTTTTTATAGTCACAAGAAGATAATTGAAAAACACAATTGATGTTGTTGAGAAGTGTTTTCAATAATGATATCTCCATTTACTGGTACATCAAAATAGATAAGTCACTTTAAGATACAACAACGAATTAAATGTTTAAGCAAACTCTGATCATTATATTAACACATGCATAAGTAAATCCAAAAGAAATCTCTTCTAAAACAATTCCATATTAATAAAAATATTGCATTTGAAAATTTAAAATTAACTTTGCACTTACCTCATAGCTTGTCAAAGATTTCACTGTACACAACATTAGTTGTTGAGTAGTATGTCTGACCATTCTCATCATATGCTAATATTTTGAGTCCTTTTTTGCTAGTGACTCGTGATATTGCAACATACAACTGACCATGACTGAATACTGGTTTGGGAAGATATAGGCCTATGTTCGAAAGCGATTGTCTTTGGCTCTTGTTTATCGTCGTAGCAAAATAATGTTTAAGGGAAATTGCCTCCTTTGGAATGAGATTGAAAATTTAGTGAAATCAGATGGACACATTACCATCAATTGGAAACTTTTTTCCTACATATTTTCTCGAAATTAATTGAGCTTCAATTACTCGGTCCCCAAACTTAGTAATTATCATTCTGGTGCCATTGCAGAGCTCATTGTTTGGATCGATATTTATAAGAAGCATAACGATGCACCCCTCCTTCAATTTGATTTCGTGACTCGGCAAACCTGAACAATTGATCGTGTTAAGATGTTCAACTGAGAATACTTCATCATCGAGATCAACCTCTCCGTCTGATTTGCAAACATTGTCTAAACTAAGGTATACCCTTTCTTCGACAGGCATAATCATTAATTGTATCAATCATGTAATTTCTTGAGGCTAAAATAGCTCTACTCTTAAAATTTGTAGATTTGAGGGCATATCCTTTTTGCAATTGTACGTGCTTTCCACAATGGTTGCAATAGGATCAGTTGTGTCTTGTATAAGAATATCGTCTGATAATTTTACATTTGGAATACTCTGTGCTCAGCCTTACGTGGTTGAGGTGATATCGTTTTCAAATTAAAATCAAAACTGATATCGTCATTTAATATGATGCAATTACATATTGTCAATCTAATATGATGCAATTACATATTGTCAATCTATAATTGTAGAGTCACAATAATAAATATTTAAACATCAAGATGAAATCTTTAACTTCTGAATGTCCGGATAAAAAATTTGATTGCGTTCTTCATTGTAGTAACGTTTCTCTTCCCTGAAATAACATTTATTTTGCGAGAAAAACTTTTGAATTTTAATTTAAATAATAAAAAATGACAATGGTAAAAGATTAATAAAAATTAAACAATCAAATTTTGTTAGCATAACAAATTAAAGTACGATTATTATTAGCTCTTTGTCCTCGCTTGATTTGGTGTCCACAAATAATTTGAGTTCATCGGCAAATGACCCCTACAATGTGCAAGTTATTGGTTTGCCACTGTTATAAATATAATATAATAATTAAAAAAAAACTAAAAATTATGAACTAATGAATAATTGAAAGTCATACTCAGCCAATTCAATATCACATGGTGTAGATGGGCCACTTGTCATATCCACATTCTTCACAATAATATTTGTGATTTTTACCTCGCCGAGAATATCTGTAACACGAACATAATATGGAATAAGAATATTGTAATATAAAAGAAAAAGTTTATTGTATTCTGCTCACCCAGGATAATGTTCATATCGTACTTTTCGATTAAATGCGAGGTATGAACTTAAATTCATTTTCATCTATTTTAACTCTTTCCACATGTTCCGATACGTTGGTGGCAAGGTTAAATTCAATCTTCCACGGATGATCGAGTTTTGCCTTTTGAAGAATGAGATTGTTTTTAGAAATTTGGAAATTTGGCCCTCTTTGAGTAAGGGCTCAAATCTTGTCTTCAATTTAGGGAAAATTGACACTTGTATTTTGTCACCCTACATATAAAAGGTGCAATTTTTAGTGTGTACAAATTAAATATCACATGCATTTGGTAAATTTAAAGAATTTTTGTAATATATATATGTGGGTGTGTGTAAATAAAAGAATGTGAAATAAACTACATTATAAATATCCAATTCATTCTCTGGCATTATGCAACCATTTTAATTCCTTTTTTTCTTTATCATATAACCAACAAATTGATAATTGGTGGTGCAAATCCTTCACCATCATGTCAATGTTGCAAATATTTAGCCCCAAACGCCACTAATAGTTAATTCGCTCCTATCCTCATTTTGCATCTTCAATTTTTTAGGGCGGCAGATGTTATAAACCACATCAAGTCATTTTCCCTCTAATGTCTCATCGTTCATTTTTCGTTTATTTCAAAGAACGATATGTTATAATTTCCAATTTATAGTGATTGAGTAATTGGTGCCTACATACATGATCATTCATTAATCAACTAATCAATTAAGAAAATATGAAGCATTAAAATTAATTAATCAGTTAGATGCTCAAATGAAGCAAATAAAATACAACCAAACGATACATTTTATCATTTAAAAAGAAATATAAATTTGTTGCGGAATTTAATACTAAAAAGAGAAATGGAACAGAAATCTTCTATCATCCCACATTTTCGAATCTTGATATTAATTTATTAAATATTAAATCATTTATGTTTTTTTATAAGTTTGTTGCATGTAAATATTTTAGTACTCCGTTAAAATTAATAACGACAAATCAATACTTGATAAATATTTTATTACTCCGAACATTATGTTTTGGATATTCTTTCTATATTTAATATGTATATATATAGAATATATTAAAATATGATATATTAATTTGAAGATTTGATTTGATTTTGTTAAAATTTTGTTTTCATGTTATGTATAATATAATATAGAATATAAATATGATACATATTAATTTTTAAATTCAGAAAATTTAAGAATTTAGATAAATAAGAATTGAGAAATATGAGGAGTGCCACATAGGATTTTTTGTACGTAGAATCGTTTTCGTTTATATAATATATATAGATATAATGATGATATTACTAATGTTATTATTTTTGTCGCTTGTCCAAGAGCTTGTCCATAGGGTTTTTTTTCTTTTGATCGTCCTAAATTAAATTTATAGTATAAATTATAATATATAGTTATTTATTCGGCCGACTAATAAATAAATTGATCAAATAAAATTAGTGGAGTAAAAGATGAGAAAATACACATATTAAATATAGTTATTTATTCGGCCGACTAATAAATAAATTGGCCAAATAAAACTGGTGGAGCAAAAGATTTTAGTAGATATTTAAAATTTATTATTTATAGGTTTTTCAATAGGTAAAGTTTCATTGAAAAACCGATGTGCACCACACGATTTTAGTAGATATTTAAAATCTATTATTTTACATCTAAAAATTCAAAAAATTGAGAATTTAGATGAATAGCAATGGAGGATTAAGAGGAGTTCCACGTAAAATTTTTCAAAGCAAGAATGGTATTTCTAAAGTAGGATTTTTTCAAAGCAAGAATCGTTTAATATATTGATGATGATTATTAGTATAATTTTGTTTATATTTTTCAAGAGATTAATAAAATTATTTTTTCCAAAGTTTAAAAAAATTAGTTCAGTTGAAATTTCGGTTCCAATGGTTAGGATTTTTTGACTTCCCAATTCGACGTGGCGATTTTCTCACCACCCGGCTGACCATGTCAGTTAATTCTACGCCGTCGTTTCGGCTATGGCCGGGAATCCTCTCCATTAGCAAACCTTCCAATTCTCTCCACTTTTATCATATATCGCATTTAAGCGCAATAAATTGAAAGCTCAACCTTTTCTGTTTATTCGCAGTTTGTTTAGATAAGGAAGAATATGGAAACTCTCGAAACTCATATTTTGCACAAATCAAATACGATAATGAAGCTGAATTTAGCGGGACAATGGGCTTTAATGGGGCGGCGACGCCTGAATCCGTTTTCCGGCGGCCGCGCGTTGTCTTCTGTGGCCAATCACTGGGACGGCGGCGTTTCGATGGTGCAAGGTGCATCCAGAGGCATTGGCCTTGAATTCGTGAGCTCACTTTTTCTTCTCTCTCTGTCGCAGTTCGATCTCATGTAAAAGTTATACTTTTGTGATGTAAGTTTGATGGAGGTTTGAGTAATCATATGTGACGAGTGAGTTTCTTATTTGTTGTATATGATTTCAGTTTCTGTTTGTGATGTGATTTTGGTTTGATAATGATATTGTTTTGTTGATTATGGTATAAGTTTCTGGTGAATATACCTGAATTTAATCGGTTATTTCTCTTGCTAGTTCATGAAAAGGTGTGGGTAAAGATGGATGATTGCACATCAAATAATATTTGAATTTATCTCGAAAATCGTTGAATATGAAGTTAGGTGTCGACTTGTTACTCTTTTGATCAGTTTTGGTTTGAATTTGTTTGGTGATGCTTATAGGTTAAACAATTGTTAGAGAAAAGCAACCAAGGGCAAGTTGTGGCAACATGCCGTAATCCTAGTAAGGCAACAAAGCTACTTGATTTGAAGAATAAATTTGCTGACCGTTTAGATATTCATCAGTTGGATCTCACAACTGATGACACAATAGAGGTATCAACACATTATCGCATTATTATGTTCTCTGTAGCAGTGATTAGTTTCGTTATGCATACTTTTGTATGCATATATCAGTAACAACAATAAAGTTGCATTTTCTGATTTCTGTTATCAGTTATTGTAATACCATCTATGGATTTCCAGGAAACAGCAAAATCTGTGAAAGAGAAGTACGGTTATCTGAACCTCCTTGTGAACGCATCTGGGATTCTCTCAGTACCAAATGTTCTGCAGCCAGGTAGAGCTGTTGGATTATTATTTTGAGTTTAGGTAGATAAAGTAGATTCTGATTAAAGTGATCTTCAAATGATCTTTTGAAGAAAGTATGTGAAACTATCCTGCTCAAATGAATAGATTTCCATAGATCGTATCACTATGCATCATGCATGTTCTTGCACTTGTTTGAGTAGCTTTTTGTGTGATGTTCAGTACAGAGACCACATTGAACAAGGTTGAGAGAGCTTCTTTACTTCTCGCGTATGAGGTCAATGCCGTTGGCCCTATTTTGGTCATCAAGGTATGATCAGCTGCGCAAATAATACTTTTAGTGAAATATCAGGACGAATACATTTAAGAAATTTTGTTTGTTGTTTATATAACGTATTTGGTGTAGAAGCTGCAGAAATAATGAACGATATTTGGAATATGACTAGGCTTTTGTGACTATGGTTATTTAGCAGAGAACAAATGAGCAGATTTCCATTTGTGTGATTGTCTATAGTTAGCACCTCGTTGTTTTAAAATCTTGTGCTTGTGATTTACATGAAAAGCATATGTGGCCTCTGCTCAAGGATGGAGGAGGCACTGGAACTGAAAGAGACCTTGCAGTTGTTGCCAGTATAAGTGCCCGAGTGGGATCAATCGGAGATAATAGACTCGGAGGGTGGCATTCGTATCGAGCTTCTAAAACTGGACTTAATCAGTGTATGAAAACTCACTTATTTGTTATTTTAAATGGCAGCATTGGTTAAACTTGACATGGTCATTTTCTTGATTCCTGTAGTGAATAAGACGGTGTCGGTGGAATTTGCACGCAAAAAGGATCCGATTGCATGCATTCTGTTGCATCCAGGAACAGTTGATACAGATTTGTCAAGACCATTCCAAAGGAATGTTCCCGAAGGAAAGCTCTTCACCGCAGAGTTTTCTGTGCAAAAGTTACTGAGCATTATTAATAGTGTGAAAGCTTCTGATAATGGGAAGTTTTTTGCTTGGGATGGTCAAGAGATTCCTTGGTGATGGTATGAAATATGCTTGCAATTCCTATTGCATGATGATTTTTTTTTTTAATTCTATAATATTTAGAGTACTAAATGTTAGTAATACTTAAATTCTTTTATCGTCAAATGATGTTATTTTTTACTTCGAAATACTTGTAGAATTCCTTATCAAAAGAAAATCTTATGTTTTAATTACTTAATTTGGCCGGCTTGTGCGGTATTTATATTAAACTAGGGATGTGTTCACTTGAGAGTATAAATTTATACTTCTAAATGGAGGGATAATGTTATGAGCTATAAGTTATTACTTCATAGTGAGGGGACCACAATTTTTATATCTTGTTTTGTTAGAGTGATAATATGTTTATCTTTACTCTCAAGTATGGGCCATAATGTTTATATCTTATTCAATTTGAAGGAAATTGAGGGATAAAGGAAGAAATATCCAAAATACATGAGGGTATAATATTTAATCTCCATTTATTAGGTATAAATTTATACTTTGGGCATGGGAAGAGGGACTGCTCGAACTTTTATATCTTCTGACAGAAATTTTTTTTTTAAATGAAACCAAACAAGATATAAAGTGGCAAAATAATATCATACTTTGTTTTCTCTTCTTTCCACCCCAAGTGAATGCACCTAGAATTATTATTCTCTTCCCTTGTTTTGGCTATTGAATCATTCTCATTGGTCCAACAGGCTTAATTTAGACAATAAGTTTAAGTAATTATATTTTAAAAATTTTATGAGTAAAAAAAATATCGAAATTCATATTCTTTTCATTGTATATAATATGAAACCGAAATTGTTATGGATCAAAATAATTATTTTTCACATTCTCAAAAGTTCTCGTCATCTCGTTGTAGTTTTGTATTGCGATTATTGTAATGGGTGTTCTTGGTTTGCAAATTTCTTCTCTTTGTAATTTGCATTGCGATTATTGTAATGCGTGTTCGTAGTTTGCAAACTTCTATTTGATGTATCGGTTTATACTTTTTGGTGTATTTAGAATTTATTGTTGTAATTTGAATTATTTTTATATGCAATTAATTATTATAACTATTTAAAAAATATATAGAATAATTGTATGTAATGTTGTGGTCGCATGGTCACAAGATTGACTACAAACCTATCGAAATAGATATGATTGGGTTGGGAGAATATTGAATATAGTCTCAAGAGGTAATGATGTGCATGTAATTGTGTTATTTGGAAAGTGTTCTAATTATAGAAGTTTATAATTAAATACATAGCTGCTCCAAACGACATCCAAGCAATTCAGCTTCAATATGTAAATTGTGAGGTTTATACTACATAGTTACCATTTCCCCCTTCTCTAAGTCAGAAAAAGAAAAGAGGTAAATGGTGTCATTAAGGTATATATTTCTATTAAATTTTGTCAAAAGTTTACTTTCAACAAAAATTAAAGAATATTGCACTCCATTGGACAAAAATGCCCTGAATTGATGTAGATGAGTTATATACGGTTCCCATCATTTATTAAGTTCATTTTCTCTCTCTTCCCTCTCATTCTCTCCTACTGCTCACAATTCTCGCGACTGTTTATCTTCTCCTCCTCCATACCTCCGCTGTCAACCATCTCGACATAGCTACCAAATTCCACACCGTCGTCGCTTCATTCCGCCGTTTCCGCCGCCGCCGTCGTCGTCTTCGTCATTTTGAATGTTTATATGCAGATTTTCTCTCTCTTCTTCTCTTTTCTCTTCTCCTTCGTTCTTCGTTCATCCCTGCTCATTTCTGCCGCAGTCTGCAACATCCAGAACCACCACACAAACTATTGTTGCCAGAAATCCATAGATCTAAAATTGGGGTAAATAAGTTTATTTGAATTATTTTTTTCAATTTTGTGATTTTTTTCAGACTTGTTTTTAGTCATTCATAGGTTTTTCGTATAGTTTTTAATGATTTCTAGTATATTTGGGTTGAATTCTGAGTTATTTCAATGTATTTGTGTAGATTTCTGGTTTCTTTTTATTGTTGCAGAGCTGCTATTTGCTGTAAAAACCGGTCGGTACGCAGTACGTATTTACAAATACACAGCGTATTTGTAAATATGTACTGCGTACCTTGTTGGAACGAGGTACGGATTTGCAAATACGTACAATGCGTACCTAGTAAACCTTGTACGTTTTTGTAAATATGTAGCGAGTTATCAAATAAAATACAGGTACACGCGGTACACATTTTTAAATGCGTACCGAGTGTATCAGTAATATTTTTGTTTACTATTACGTAATTGCAAATATCATGCGAACACCATCAGGTACGCAGTACGCATTCAGAAATACGTACTTAGTTTGTTGTGTATAATGAATTTGTTCTTCGATTAGGGTACGAGTTGCTTGATTTGAGAAATTTCGAATTAGGTGTACTTATATGTTTTGTGCAATACGTACTGGTACACACACATATTTGATTTCTGACATTTTAGTTTATAATTGGGGATGATTCATTATTGGTCTTCTGAGATTATGCATGGTGAATTTTTGCATTTGGTTGATGTGAATGTACGCATTTGTATGATTTTGTGAATCTGGCATTTGTTTATACGATTGTATGATTAAAGTTGGTACAATTTTATAAATGTGTACCTAATTCCGAAGCATATAAGTGGGAACGAGGTACGCATTTGCAAATACGTACAAAGTTACCAAGCATATTACTGGTACACTTGGTACGCATTTGCAAATACGTACCGATTGTACCAGTAATATATTTGTTAAATTGGTACGTAATTGCAAATACATACCTATTTTATTTGCATTCTGCATTTCGAATCTAGTGTACTTGAAATTTTTGAGCTGACTTGTAATTTGTTTATATAGCAGGTTGCTCCTCAATGTCAAAATTTGTTGGTACGAAATAGCATATTCATACTAGTAGTAACTTATAGCATGGATGAAAAGAACACTTGTGTTGGGAAATTTATTAAAGTTTTGATTGATTCCAAAACCAACTGACCACAACCGAGTAGATGTTGCCAGATCCTAATGTTAGTATTTAGGCTCGCTGTTTGAGCATTGTTGAGATTTTATCTTTACAGGTCTCCAGCTGAAGACAGCAACAAGGCTTCACTCGAATAGAACATCAGTTGTAAGAAAGACAACTGAGCGTTCATCAGATGAGAGTTAAAAAGGGGGAAGATGTAAGAGAACATCAGATGGAAGAAAGTCATCTGAGCGTTAGAGTCAACTGAACGTTCAAGATTCAGAACATCAGAAAGACAATTGAGCGTTCAAGAGATAGAACATCAGTTGCAGGACTCGAACTGATAAGATCAACAAGATGAAGTTCAAAGCAGCTGAGAGTTCAACTGTTCCTACTCAGACAGAACATCAACTGAAGACCAATCAGATGAAGATCAAACGACTCAACCGACTAACCAAAGTTGGGAGTCAAAGGTTGAAATTTGAATTTCAAATAAGGAAGTCACGTGAAGGTTTGACTCTCTGTCATTACCTCATTTGGCCCAACACAAGGTTGTCTCAGATGGAAAGCAGAAGCACACAGTTGCCAAACCAAGAAAGTCTGCAGAGATGAGAGACAAGCCATCGCTTTCACTGAACAGAGATCAACGGCTCTTCCAACGGCTAGTTGATTCTCTCCGCCTATAAATAGAGGCCTTCATTCATTCACCAAGACACACATATAGAACAAAACGAGGCAGAAAAGTGCGAGAAGAGATTAAAGAGCGGAAGAAAGAACGAAAAACTGCACTCAAGAAAAACTGCTGTTATCCTCTAAGAATATCACTTGTTGAGAGTTCTAGAGTGTTAGATTCTGTCTTGGTGTTTTTCGATCCAACCTTGAGAACATCACTAGCTGAGAGTTCATAGAGTGTTAGATCCTAGCTCACTTTCTTGTTCGAGCTAGTAGTTGGAAACCCCACCCTTCACACACACCCCTAAAAAGGTTATTAGGACCCTACTCTTCCCGGAATTGAGTAGATAGGTTGATAAGTACCCGTAAACTTATCCGTAAGGTTGATAAGTACCCGTAAACTTATCTTAACGGTTGCAAAGCCCGCGTAAGCTTTGTGGTTTTTGTCCAGAAGAACTTGGACTGAGTTGTGTGGACTCACAACTCCCCGTGGACGTAGGAGTTCTCTCCGAACCACGTAAATCTTTGTGTGTTGTGTTTATTATTCAGTTAACTTATTGCATATTCAACTGACCGACTAACCAGCACTCAAACTGCACTTTTACATTCTCAACTGACTTGGTTATTGACCATCCTTGCATTGAAGCGTGAGTTATATTTATACGAGTTGTTATTTTCAACCACATTCCGCACAGCACTCCACTCTTCCAACTGAGTTCTCATACTCGGTTGTGAATCCAGCTGAGTCTTTTTACTCGGTTGAGATATTTTCAAGAGTTGTTTTAAAATTTCCTATCTGGTGTATTCCCCCCCCCCCCCTATACACCAGAACTCGTATCGGGACCATCAACTTGTAATAGCATTAACAACAACATTAGAGATTAGTGAATTTCTAGTTCTTATTTGTAAATAATTTGCTTTAATTTCTGATTTGTAAATAATTTGCTACAATATTAGTATTATTAGTACGCAAATTTTATCTTCATACGGTGTTTTGAACTAGTAAGCGATATGAATATGCATATTCGTACTCAGTAATAGTCGGATTTTGAATTGGTACGCAGTACGAATTTGCATATTTGTACTCGGTGTTGAATTGGTATGCAGTACGAATTATTACACGAACAATAAAGAGAGAGAAACAAGCTAAAACATAATCTTCATTCTCGTAATTTCACCAGCAGGTGATTGAACTAAACCATTTACATCAAACATATACATACTCTTATCCTTCTTCATTCGAACTTCAAGCTTTCTTAATAAAGATTCAAAGGTTATACCACTACTCCACTAGGCGGTATAGGAATATATTATTTCCTACCATCCTCATAAATGTTCTCCTTCCAATATCCTCTATGGGCAACCACTATAGAAGATGACCTCACCTGCATCATAATATATAGATGAAACTTGGTACGCATTTGTAAATATGTACTGCGTACAAAGTAAATGAATTAACGTATGCAGTACGTATTTTTAAATACGTACTGCGTACCAAATAAACTTGGTACGCATTCGTAAATACGCATTGCGTACCAAGTAAACAAATTAAGGTACACATAACGCATTTCTAAATATGTACTGCGTATCAAGTAAACAAATTAAGGTTTGCAGTACGCATTTACATACATCCAGTATGCAATTACGAAAACGTATCAACTCAAACATATCAGATTCGAAACAAAAATCAACAACCCAGAATTCATGTGAATACCTCCATAGCTTTGTCGCCGCAACCAAACATAGTCGAAAAATTGCAATCGAATACAAGTAACACTTTGTAAACGGATATCGAAGAATAAATCACAGCAAATTGTAAAAAAAATCGAAAATTGCTGCAAAAAAAAACAAAGAAAATCCAATGAAATTGCTGCAAAAATCAAATAGAGAGAGAAAAATCGGAGAGAGAACAGAAAGTGACAGACAATTTCGAGCTGAGAGATGATTTCGAGTTCGAGTCTTCGAGCTGAGAGCAATTTCTGCGAGCTAGTTTGGGGAAGAAGGAAAGCTGAAGGAGAGAGAAAGAGAGAGAAACACGTGAGGGAAGAAGAGAGAAAAGAGAAGAAAAAAAAGTCAAAAAGTAAGAAAGAGAGTGTTATTAGATAGAAGAAAAGGACAAAATTAAGGGTATAAATGTCCAAAAAGTGAACTTTTGACAAAAATTGATAAAATATAAATTATTCACATTTATTGATATTTGAAAACCACTAATGACATATGACTGTATTTCCTAAAAAAAAATGTAAATTTGCTTATTCTCTTTTATTTAATGTTCATGAGATTATGCGCGAGCACTCTATAATCTGACTATTTAGTGTTGATTTATTTTGGAAAATCGATAATATCATCATTGCCTCATTGTCATTGCGAACATTGTAACAACATGTATATACTTTTTTTTTGAAGAAAATAGATTATAATCATTATTTAGTGACAGGTCCAGCCTTGAGGGCGGGTGGGCCGGAACGACGGCGCATGCCTCAAAAGATAAAGAGTCCTTTTTTTTATAGGCACCATTAGATCACCCACAACGGAGTGTCTCGATGTTGTCTCAAGATGGGCTCGGGCTCTAGACACTCTATTGCCCCATCTCCCGTTCTCAAGCCGATCTCGCCCTATTGAGACGAACTCGATCCGACGCGTACAATGCACGTTTCCGGCAACAGCGTTGGCATGACAACAACCATATACCATTTTTTATTTTTATTTTTTATTTTCACCTCCCAATTCACCTATAAATATCTCTTATTTCATCTCTAAATTTCACACCCATCTCCTACTTCTATCTTCAATTCTCTTAATTTTACTAAAATTCTTCTTTAATCTCCCTCGATTCCACTGAATTCTTCTTCAACTTCTCACAATGCCTTGTCACTATGCATACTTCGAGGCCGAAATTGAGGCTCATGCTCGAGCTTGGGTCGAAATAAAGCGCGAACGACGTGCGGGCAATTCTGGAAACAAGTTAAATCGATATAACTCTACTAGGCCTGAAGTCACGGGGGTCAGAAATGCCAATTAGTTGCGTCACCACTGGCAACGGACAACGATTACGTGTCACTTGTTCCATGATATGCACCGGGCAGCCGCATAACGACTTCGAAACACTATCGTCGATCATATCCTTGCAACGGCTGTATCTGAGTACGAAGCCATTTCGGGGACTTCAAGCTTTTGGATACTTGGAGGATTATCAAGGACGATATTTTTAATTTTTAATCTAGGATTTAGGATTTCAATGATGTATTTTCTTAATTTCATTAATGTAATTTTCATATTTTATTTAAATTATTGTAATTTTTTATTTTAAATTAACTTAATCGGAAAATAAATTTCGGAAACTAATTCTATTGAGATAACTTAGAAACAGCACCATTGCAAATAACTGTCTCTAACTGTGGTCCACAAGCTTGTTCACTTAAATACATGAAACCTATTATGGGTCCAAAAACACTTTTCTTCATAAAAATGGTTACCGATTAATCTCCCGTAGACGTAACTCTACAGAAGCCTCAGAACCGAACCTCCAGGCTTTCTGAACCAGTAGCCAATCGATACTCAAAAACACAATTAATTCAACAAATAGGGATCGGATTTCTCTGCTCCAATCTCAAATCTCTCCATGTCGATTCACACTGAAATTTGTTCTCATCTCCAACACTAATTTGATATCGCCGATGATCATCCATCCAAAATCCACTACCCATGTTCCTCGCCTGCACAAAACAACACCCTAAAACTTGTACTACTCAAACTACGCCACCTTTAGCCTTCCTCGATTTTGCTCATTTGAGTTCATAATTCCAAATACAAGTTACTATTAATTAATTTCAAATTATAAGCTTGTTGGATTAAACATGCTAACTTATCGTAATGCTAATACAATGACGAATATGCAAATTTGTTACTATTGTATCTTGCGATTTGGTTGATAAATTAGTATAGTTTTGCTGAGTATTATAAAAACAAAAACAACAACTGCTGTATACTTACCTGTTCATTAACCGTTGATATATTTGTCTTAATAAAATCCAAATCCCTCTTTCCCCTCTTAATCATTATCCCCCATGGCATCATCCATCTATGCAAAAATCCAAATCTTGATTGCAATTATATTTATTGCCTCATTCTCAATTCCGACAACATTTGCAGCAACGGTGGTGGAAGATCTCAACAATCTTCGACCACCTCCAGACTTCAACTCGACGATCGCACACAACTGCCACCATAACCCTTCTCTCCGATACTGCAACTCCACCCCCTTTAATCTTCTCAAGATCTTCAAATCCACAATTGTTGCAAGCCATTTATGCAACATTTCAAACAATCCCAACTGCGTCGAATCTTTTCCGACGATCGATCTCCGCAGCAAACCGAAGATCGCCCCTCTTTATCTCTCCTTCACGTTTTTCTGGGAATTCTGCCCACTAACTGTAGTCTCCATTTATTTGTCGAACAATTCTTTGAAGGGAAGTTTCCCAAATGATGTGTTGTACTGCTCTCAGATTCGATCTCTCGATCTGAGTTTCAATAATCTCTCCGGCGAAGTTCCGGTGGAGAAGCTCTCGTTGCTGCAGAATCTGACGTCCCTTAACTTGTCGTACAATACCTTCTCCGAGTGTAAAATCTACGAGACGCGCTTCTTCGAGCGTTTCGATCCTTGGGGTTTCGTGGGATCGGGTGTCCTCCCGGATCGGCGGAAGTTGAGGATCAAGGCGGTGGCATTCCTCGTCACCTTCCCGGTCGCCGTGATCGCGGCGGTGGCTTTCTTCAGATGGTTATGTTTTTGGCGGGAAAATTGTGGAGGCCGGCATAGATTTAGGGCCTCGACGCTGGCGGAGGCGACCGGGGGATTTTCGAGAAGGAATTTGGCGGGAAAGAGTGGCGGGAGGCGTAGCGTTTACAAAGAGGTTTTGGGGGATGGGAGCGAGATGATGATCGAGGTTTACCGGGAAGCAATGACGAGGGTGGCCCGCAGGCGATTCGTGGAGGGATCCGAGGCCCTTGTCCGGTTGGAGCATCGGAACGTGGTGCGGGTACGAGGTTGGTGCGACGGCAGCCGTAGTTTTATGGCGGTTGTGACGGAATAGGTTGATGGTGACGTGGATTAGGACTTGCGTACCACATTGGAAGCAGAGGGTCCAAGTGATCATGGGGGTTGGGGCTGCGGTTCGTTACTTGCATGAAGAATGGCCTCAAGTTGGGTACAACCTTAAATCAAGAAATGTGATTGTGTCCCAAAATGGAGAACCGATGTTGACGAGATTCGAATTTGATAATCATCGTAGCAGTGCAAAGAGTGAGTCCAAATAATTATATACCACTACTATTTTGTTAATCGTTTTTAAGCGTTTGTTGCGGTCAAATTTGGGTCTTTGCAGGAATTCACGATTTTGGAGTGCTGGTACTTGAGAGTGTGACGAATAGATGGGTGAGTGAAGATTTTGTTAAGAATGAGAGTGGCTTTGTTGAGTGGGTGAAGGGGCGGTATCCGGAAAATTTGGAGGATTTGATCGACGGGAGGATGAAATTGAAGACGACGACACACATAGTTGAATTCGCATTGATTTGCGTAGACAAGCGGCACCCAAATTGGGAGCAATTATGTCATCTCCTCTTGAAAATCTCTCATTCACACACAAGGCATTAATTTGTAAGTTGAAGTTCTCATATTGTTCGATTAATTATTGGTGACAAGAAATATGGGAGCCTTGATTCTACCAGTACAAAAGCAAATATGAATCTATTTAATTGTAATAATCTTTGACCATATAATTTACAAGGAAAATGTTTTTCCTACGAAAATTTTCCTTCTAATTAGAAGAGCATCCAAAGTGGGAATGAGGTAGAAATTATTATTTTTTAATTATAGAAAATAATATAAAATAAAAATAAAAATGGATCAATAGGCGTGTCTCCTTCCTCCGTCTTCATTGAGTCGAGAGGTCTCGACTCCCTCCTTGACTCCACCGATCGACGCCGGCCATCGACCTCATCAACAATGGGGATCGACCTCGACGAGGTCGAGGGAGAGTCGATCGACTCCCCTCGACACCGAGGGATCGACCCCCGTTGTTGATGCTCTTAGTGAAACAAAAATTTTCATGACAAGACAAGAATATATCAGCATCAAAATTACTCTACAAAATAAAGAATTAAAAAAATATAATTAACAGATATTTTCTCGGAATAATTGCAATAAATTGTTCCCAATTTACGCTTGATATTTTGACCAACACTTGAATCTTTTTTACAATATGTAAATGTTTTGTTTGAATATTTGTTAGTATAAAAATTATTTATTTTTCTTTCTTTTATTTTGTAGACTTTTATACCCCTCTTCTTTTTTTAATAGACTTGTGAGTGTTTCAAATATTTTATTTTTGGCTTTCTAGCACATCCGAATGATGAACTCAAAGCAAAAATTGTTGTTATGATATGGCAAATTTTGAGTCTCTGAAATTCAGTTGTGTGGAAGCATGCATATTTATCCGACAATCAATGGCACAATATCACAAGCTCAAATAATCTGCAATGATTGGAATGTAGCCCAGATTAATAATGGTAGTGATAGATCTAGGGTTTGCAAAAGTAACTGAAGATAATAATGATGCGATGACACAAGGATTTACGTGGTTCGATCAATGCGATCTACGTCCACGGGAGAGAATATCTAGCTTTTATTGCTTGAGAGTGCAATGGGTATTTGAACATATTTACACCTCTAATCTAGCATCTATATATAGGCTTTGAATTGAGCCCTAATCCTACTAGGATTCCTCATACATATCCGAATTTCCTTCATAATAGGATTCCTTCTTCTCCAAGGTAAGGTTTCGTTAGTTGGTCTTCAAGACGGTTAGTAATTCGTCTGGGCCGAGCTCAATGTACAGGCCCAATTAGGTTGAGCCTCGGATCAGACCCAAGATGAGGCCGGTCCTATCACATCCCCCTCCCCCCCCCCCCAAAAGAGAGGAAAGAAGACATGAGAGGTACAGTCAGGTCGAAGTTCCGAGTTGAACAATCGCGCAAGTCAGCTTTGTCACGGCCTGATTCAGCGGGCTCATCATCCGAGCTCGGGTTGCAGGTGGCTAAATTCCAAGTTAAGCTACTTGAGTGGTCTCATTCGGATCCGGGTCCAGATGCAGTTGGATTCGAATGGAGGGAAAGTTTGGGGGCTTTTTGAAAATATTTTCGAGCGGCAGTTCATATATTGAAAAAGCTGCCACGTTCACACGTGTGTGACGTTCAGCGGCGGGATTCAAGTAGTCATTACGGGACTTCATACGACACTTCCTTTCACATTCACTATTACAGCAAAAGGATTCGTTTCCAGAAAATCCGTTTCTCCCCCAATTTTCGCTCCAGAGATTCCCGACGAGTCGTACCGCCGTGCCGCCGGTTTCACGTTTGGTCTTTTGTTACATCTGTGAACCGTTCGTCCGACCGTCTATCACAATTAACAAGTAAGTATGGCTTCCCATTCTCGCGACTCTCAATCTAGTAGCGATAGCGAATGCCCTCCGGCCGATTCTGCCGACGGAAGGGTGAATTTTAGAATTTTTTCATTAGGATCTCCCACTCCGAGTGTTGAGGCTTTAGTTGTGCCCCACTGCGTAGAGGGGAAGGTAGCCGAATATTCTTCAATCCTAGACAAGTCTAGGATAAAATTTCTTGCCCAATCCTATAATTTCCCCCTAGACGTTGAACTTATAGAACCTCGTCCGGAGGATAGGGCGTGCTCGCCACCTATGGGGTTTGTCACGATTTACGAGGACAGCCTGCACTCCGGCCTTCGTCTACCCCTTCCTGCGCCTTTTGCCGAGCTTCAAAGGAAGCTCGGTTTAGCCTTGGGGCAGATAACACCGAACGCCTTTAGACAGTTTGCCGACCTAGGCGTAGCGGCCATCCACCACAATTACCCACTATCTGCCGAGCTCATCCACGAGCTCTTCGCCTTCAAAGCATCTGCGGGTTGGTACTATGCCACTGCTCGCACTGAGTTTAAAGGGAGAACTCAGAACAAGGTGGAGAAATGGCATAGGAAATTCTTTTTTTGTCGACATGATAGCATAGTCGACTTGATGTGGAGGTTGGGCAAGCCTCGCGCTTGGGTGACAGACGAGGTGGATGAGGGCTTGGAGAGTATTGCGAGGGCGATAGCGAGTTGTGGCCCGTTTGAGGAGAGCTACCACGAAGACTCGCTAGCTGAAGTGAGGTTGAGCCCGTTTGAGCCCCATAGTATGGTGGATCCCGCAACGGGTGAGGCCCCGCTAGTGCTGTTAGGATTGTTTTGTTTGTTGATCCGTTGCCTAACCCCTTTACTTTCCTTGCATTTGCAGTGAAGTTAAGGAAGATACATGGAGCCGATGCCAAGGCCGCGTCTCGCGGGGGCAAGAGGCCGAGGTCGTCAGGACGATCTGCGTCGTCTGACCAGGGCCAGCTCGGAGGATCCTCCGACTTGGGTCGGCGAACCGAGGTGACAGGGCCCGCTGCAACGAATGTTCTCTCTCCTTCTGGCAGTCCCTCTCTTAAAAAATCTAAGGTCGGCATGGAGATAGTCGACATCTCGGGTGGGGAGGCGAGCCCGGTTGCTCCTCCAGCCCGACTAGGGGATTTGCCTTTTCCCGAGGTGAAGATTTATTGTTTATGTTAGCTTTCTGTAATTCTTGCTTGTGTAGCTAATTGCATTCCTTCTCGCAGGGCATTGATATGTTCATGGGATGGCTAAAGAGTGGCGTCGGAGAGATGTCAGTTAGGTACGAGGACGAGAAAAGCCAGTACTCCGAGAAGCTGATGTCGACCACGGCCAAGCTGAAGAAGGCTGAGGGGGAGTTGGCCAAGTCCTGGGAGGAAGTGAAGACCATCAAGTTCGAGCTGGCCGCTCAGCTCACGAAGGCCGAGACGGAGGCCGAGGAAGCTCGAAAAAGGTTTGAGGTCGAGCTGAGTGCAGCCAAGGACAGGGAGGCCAAGCTGGCGGCTTGTCAAGGCGAGATCCTGCGGGCCTATACAAAGAGGCTTCTCTTGTCGGAGAGCTTTTCTGGCCTAGCCAATGAGTTGGTTGGGCTTATCAATGGGAACTACGCGTTGAGCGCTTTGGAGGAGGCCGACAGGGACTTCCCCGACCTGGACGTTGCCAAATACGGTTACGAGCGCCTGGAGGATAAGGCTCTCCCTTGCCAGTATGCCAAAGTGATCCGACGTCACCTCGGTTAGCTACCTGTTTTGAACGACCTCGCTAGCTCGTCCGTGCTCCTATCTGCCGAGCAGATTGCTGCTTGCTCGACAGATTGGGACCCCACCCTCAACGCAGTCTTCGATTCTCTTCCCGACGAGGAGGGAGAAGACAAGGAGGAAGAGGAGCGCGAGGCCGCGGCTGATGAAGAGGATCCCAAGGATGCTGGCGCTGATGGTTCTTCCCAGGATCTCCACTCCGGGCAGCCACCTCTTCAAAACAAGGAGGTCGACGCTCCTTAGTTTTTTTTTTCATTTTTTTTTTATATATGTAATTATGTACTCGGACCTTCTTGAATAAATGAATTTTGCATTTCCTTGTGTGTGTAGACTTTGGATTCTCCCGATAGACTTTCTTTACACAAGAAAATGAGTCTTCTTTCTCAAGATCTGTCTGAACAACGATCCCTAGCTCGGCTATGGATGGAGAGATGTCGCCGAGCTGAGGCACTTTTTGATAAAAAGTGTGCTCTGTTGAGGTTAAAAGAATCCGAGCTGGAGGAATGGCAGGGGAAGTTTGAGTCGCTCTGCGTGGAGGCTGAGGTCAAGCAGCTCGCTGGTCAAGAGAGCGCCGATTTACTTCAGGCCAAGCTTCTTCAGGCGGAGGAAGAGTTGGAAGTTGCCCGAGGTAGAGCTGGGCGTGTGCTGGAGGACCATGAGAAGATCGTCGAGGAGCATGCTGAGTATGAAGATATCATCCGTCGCAATGGCGGTATTACCATATCCGAGGCGGAACTGAAGACGAAGGAACTGTTGGAACAGTATCTCGATTTGAAAGCAGCATGCGGCCCCGAGTCTTAGGAGCTTCAAGGGGCTCGTGAGATGCTCAAAGAAAGCGCGAACATGTATAAATGCGTGTTATCCCGTCGTCCGAAACTTCGTGCATTTCTGTCCAATAGTGCGGATGAGTCTGCTCCGTCGTCTTCTCGGACTATGCCTGCTCGCGAGGTAAAAGCTGCTTCTCGGGGATGTCAGGCCGGACCGAGCCGAGGTGGCCGGGCTGCGGGGCAGAGTTCAGCTACGTCGCGAGGTCGGAGTTTTTTCTCTGGAAGAAATTGAGGTCGGGGACGAGGTCGAATTTCCATTGACGACCTTCTGGGATCTACTTCATTCCAAGAGCAATGGCTCAACTTTAGTAGGCCAAATCCCCCTCCGTAGTTAGCTCGGTTCTTCCTGTAATTTATGTACATACAATGTTGTAATTAGTCAAAAATAAAGTAATATATATTGTGTTTTTTTTTTGAACTTCCTGTTCTTCGGGAAGAATGCTTCCTTGGTTTATTCTTGCTTTGCTTTGTGGAGGGAGTCGAACTCGGACCTCTCTGTGTGACAAGGGAACCATGGTTCAGACCTCGTAGTATGATTCTCCCGGGGGAACTTGGTTCCGACCCTAGTTGAGAATTTTTTTATCCTTGATGAGGGAGTTCGACTCGGACCTCGTGAGATCTTCCTTTTTAGAGGGAGACGAGCTAGGACCTCGAAAAGGGTTTCCTTTGCGCATTTCTTAGGATATAATTACCCCATGTCGGGTCATCACTGACCTCGGAAGGGAACTTTATTTCGTTCTTATGATGGGATTTTATTTTGTGGATACTTCGTATAAGCAAACTAAAAGACACGAGAGTATGCAAGACGAAGAAAAACTTTATTAAAGAAAGAAAGACCGAAACAAAAAAAAGGTTTGGACGAGCTCGTTAAAAACAAAACATTAAGACTCGAAAAAAAAAAGAGATAAAAAAGAGAAAAAAAAAACTTAAGACTCTATATGCAAGACTTTGCTGCTTATACGAAGAATCTCTTTAGGTGGGCGATGTGCCACGTTCTGGGTATCAGCTCGCCCGAAAGGTAGGCGATTTTGTAGGCTCCTTTGCCGAGAACTTCTTGCACTCTGTAGGGCCCTTCCCACGTGGCTTCAAGTTTGCCGAGCTTCTCCGAATGGCTTATTTTGTTGTTTCTAAGCACTAGATCACCGACTTGGAACTGCTGGGGTTTGACCCTTTGGTTGTAATATCGGGTCATCTGTTGCTTGTACCAAGCTTCTTTTATACTGGCTAGTTCCCGCTTTTCCTCGAGTAAGTCCAGGTCGGTTCGTCGTTGCTCTTCATTAGCTTCAGCTGAGAAATTGATGGTGCGGGGCTTGGTGCCCCGATCTCTACGGGTATGACCGCTTCTGACCCGTATACTAAACGGTACAGGGTTTCTCCCGTTGAAGTTCTGGGTGTAGTCCTGTATGACCACAGGACGTTTTGGAGGTTGTGGATCCATTCCGTTTTATCCTTCTCTAGGCGGGCCTTGAGTCCGTTCACTATTGTCCTGTTGGTGACCTCAGCCTGGCCATTAGTTTGAGGTCGGTGGACCGAGGTGAAGTTTTGCTGGATATTGAGTCCTTCACAAAATTCTCGGAATTCTCTGCTCGTAAATTGCGTCCCGTTGTCCGAGATGAGGACTCTTGGAACTCCAAACCGACACACGATGTTCTTCCAAACGAAGTCGACGGCTTTCTCACTTGTGACTTTTGTGGAAGGTTCGGCTTCGACCCACTTGGTAAAGTAGTCGACTGCAACTATTAGAAACCGTTTTTGTTTAGGGCCGGGTAGAAGGGTCCTACGATGTCAATGCCCCATTCCACAAATGGCCACGGGCTCTGTATAGTAGCGAGGTTGGTCTGGGGTACCCTCGTCACCTTGGCATGCAGCTGGCATTTCAGGCATTTTTTCACGAATTATTTCGCATCTTTTGCCATTGTTGGCCAATAATACCCCCACCGCATGATTTTCTGAGCTAGCATCTGAGCTCCGATGTGGCTTCCGCACGATCCAGTGTGTACTTCGTTTAGCACGTAGTCCGCTTCCCTTGGTCCGACACACTTCAGGAGAGGTTGTAAATATGACTTTCGATAAAGGATGCCTCCTTCGAGGACGTACTGCGTGGATCTAGCTAGAATTTTTCTAGCTTCCGCCTTGTCCTCAGGAATTTCCCCACTCTCCAAACACCTTTTTAGAGGGGTCATCCAATTCGGGTCGTCCTCTTCGATTGCATTGATTTCTGCCTCTTCTATACTCCGATTCCGAACTTCTTCTACTAGAGTCGAGCTAGTTGAGGAGTTCGCCAGCTTACTTAGCTCGTCAGCTCAGGTATTTTGGCTTCGGGGAATGCGAACTATTCTGAAGAACTGGAAGGAGTGTTCTAGGAGCTTGACCTTCTCCAGGTATTTCTTCAGCTTCTCACTCCTCGCTTCATACTTTCCCAGCACGTGGTTGACCACTACTTGGGAATCACAGTAGGTTTGGATAGCTCGTACCTGGAGGGTTTGGGCGAGACGTAGTCCGGCAATAAGAGCTTCATATTCCACTTCGTTGTTCGTAGTGGGAAACTCGAATCGCAGCGAGTGTGTCAGCTCCTTTTTCTTTGGGCTGATTAGGAGTATGCCAGCTCCGCTTCCTTTCTTCCCCGAGGCTCCATCCACGTACATCTCCCAGCAGTTTGGGGATGTCTTCTCTGGGATTTCTTGGAGTTCGGTTTTGGCTCTAGACTTTTTTGGCTCGTCGATGACATTGTATTGAGCTTCTGCGAGGAAGTCTGCCAAAGCTTGCCCTCTTATAGCTCGGCGGGGACCGAATGATATGGAGTGCTCTCCGAGCTCGATTGCCTATTTCGCGATCCTTCCTGAAGCTTCCGGCTTAGTGAGGACTTGCCGGAGTGGTAGGTCGGTCAAAACTTGTATTGGGTGAGCTTGGAAATAAGGTTTTAGGCGCCGAGCTGCATTTACTAGGGCTAGAGCGACCTTCTCAAGAGGTTGATACCTTGTCTTCGGGTCTTTTAGGACTCTGCTGACGAAGTACACAGGTAGTTGCCGGTCTCCTTCATCTCGGAGCAACACCGCGCTTATTGCTTCCTCCGATGCTGCGAGGTATAGGGAGAGGGATTCTTCCTTTTTGGGGACTGACAAAGTTGGTAAGTCACTTAGGTGGCGCTTGAGCTCCTCAAAGGCTAGCTCGTGCTCTGGTCCCCATCCAAATTCCGGTGCCTTCTTGAGAATTTTGAAGAACGGAAGTTGTTTCTCGGCAGCTTTTGAGAGGAAACGGCTTAGTGCGGTTATGCAGCTTGTCAACCTATGCACGTCGCGAATAGTTCGGGGTACTTTCATTTCCTGCACGGCTCTGATTTTCAACGGGTTGGCTTTAAGACCTTCCGGCAAGATCCAGCACCCTAGGAATTTCCCAGATCGCACGTTGAAAATGCACTTCTTGGGGTTCAGCTTGAGGTTCGCCTGCCTTAGCACGTTGAGCGTTGCTCGTAGGTCGTCCACTGCTGAAGCCTTTTCTTTGCTTTTGACGACAATGTCGTCTATATATACTTTAACAATCTTGCCAATGTGATCTCGGAAGAGAAAGTCGACCATTCGTTGGTAAGTCGCTCCGGCATTCTTTAACCCAAAGGGCATGTATTTGAATGCGCAGACACCGAAGTTCGTGGCAAAAGCTGTCATGATCGCATCTCCCTCGTCCATTAGAACTTGATAGTATCCCTTGTAGAGGTCAAGAAAGCTGAATACCTCGTATCCCACCAAGGATTCAATCTTCTCGTCGATGTTGGGGAGAGGGTAGCAGTCCTTTGGGCAAGCTTTATTGAGGTCGGTATAATCCACACACATCCTCCATTCCCCTCCTCCTGCTTTCTTGACTACCACCGGGTTAGATAGCCAAATTGGGTATTTGACCTCGAATAGGAGCCCCGCCTTCAACCATTGCTGCACCTCATCGTAGATCACCTGATTTCATTCAGCAACGAATGTTCTCCTCTTCTGCTTAACCGGGGTGGAGCTCGGGTCGATGTTGAGTTTATGCGTAATGATATCCGATGATACCCCCGTCATGTCCGTTGGCGATCAAGCAAAGACGTCTTGATATTCCCTAAGGAGCTGGATTACCTGCAGGCGGGTCTGAGGTCCCCCCGCAAAGCCGACCTTGACAACTTTTGCAGGGTCTACTTCGGATAAGGGCACCTATTCCGCCGACGTGTCTGAGATCGACGTCGTTTCTTCCAACTCCTTGGGGTACTTTAATTGCTATGCTTGCAGTTGACCTCGAAGAGCAACTTGCATGCACTCCGTGGCCTTTTTCTGGTCGCCTCGGACAGTTAGGACTCCGCCCGAGGTCGGGATCTTTAGTAACAAGTGATATGGCGAGATGATGGCTCTGACTGCATTTAGCCAATCCCGACCTAATATGATGTTGTAGGGGGAGTTCGCTTTGACCACGTAGAACTGGATTAGCTTGTTGATGCTGGTTGGCGGGCTGCCAATGGCGACGTCGAGCGCGATGATCCCTTCAGGTCGCGTCTCATGCTGTGTAAAGCTCTTGAGTGGCAGGGGTGCGGAGTTAACCCGAGCTGGGTCGAGTCCCATCCTATCCAAGCAATGTTGGAAGATGATACTGACACTGGCCCCACCATCAACAAATACACGGTGGACCATCTTATTGGCTACTCCGACCTGTATCACCGGTGCGTCATTATGGGGCGTAGTTGTAGGTACAGGATCATCCTCGGAGAATGTGACGGTTTCACTTTTCTTGAACCTCTTTTTTGTCTGCTCCTCTTCTGACGGAATCGGTGGTCTGCGGGCTTCTGTCCTCAGCTTAGTCTTCATCATGCCTGGGGTTAGTCCGGAGATGGTCAACACCACCCCGTCGTATTGTGGCACGCCGCACTGAGGGTCGTCATCCTCATCATGATTGATTTTAGCTCGCTTATTATCTGGAGCACAGCGACCCTGTCCGCCTTTTCGCTTTCCCCATTTGTTTTGCCTTCCCCCGACCTCGTATTTCTTCAGGGCTCCTTCTTGGGCTAACCTCTCTATCTCTTCTGTGAGGTCGCGGCAGTCTTCCGTGTGGTGCCCGTGGTCGTCGTGGAAGGAGCAGTGCTTGTTTTTATCTCGAGGTTTTGACCCCGACATAGGGCGTGGTCTGGTGAACCAGTCCTCATGAAGTGCGAAGATCTCCGCATTTATTTTCACAAAAGGAGGTCGTTGAGGTTGCTTTGGTCCCATCCGAGGTCCGAGCCGGGACTGGATAGGTCCTGGTCTGAGCCGGGATTGGATGGGCCCTCGCTAAAGACGTTCGTGAGCACTTCTCTGACCACGATCATTCCGGCCTCGATCAACTTCAGTCCTCTTCTTCTCGGTTTCTTCTTGCTTCAACCGGTCCGCATCTTGGCCATCCGCGAACTGGTATACAATTCTCCACATCTCCTGGGCTGTCTCGGGCTTCTGTTTAGCAAGCTCCTGGTTCAGGGATCCAGGAGCGACCCCATTTCGAAAAGCCGAGATAAGGAAGACGTCGTCGATTTTATCGACCTTCAGGATTTCCTGCATAAATCGAGAGGCGTACTCCCTTATGGACTCTTTATCCTTTTGCTTTACTGATAGGAGATAGGTTGTGTCTCGGCGAGCCTGGACCTTTATATGGAATCTTTGTTTAAAGATTCCTTCAAGGTAGGGCCAGGACCCTACACTGCCAGTCGGCAGACTGTCAAACCAAGCTCGGGCGTAGTCGACCAGCATCTCGGGGAACAGCTTGCACATGTGTTCTTCTTTAAGGCCCTGGTTGTGCATGTTGTACTTGAAGGGCGTCAGAAAGTTTAGGGGATCCTCCAACCCATTGTAGGGTGGTATGCTTGGCAACTTATATGCCGTAGGAAGCTTGGCGTCAAGCAGTTCGTCAGTGAACGGGCTGACAAGTCGGGTTGGTCCCCTTTCACGCCGGTGTCGGTGTTCCTGGGGGCTGAGACTCCTGAAATAGCTTGGAGTTCGGCACCTGCTGGGGCTCCGATGTCGCCTTGGGAGGTGGTGTCGCTTGGGGCTCCGACATGGACTGGAACTCCGGCGGCGGAGTGGGCTACGTCGTGTGTCGCGCTTTCTCCTCAGCTCGGGCTCCTGCTTCTTGGAGTGGTGAGGAGTTTTGGGTATAGATTTCCGCGTGGAACTCTCCCTAGCTTCGGGCATTGAGGGCATCCGAGCTGTCATGAGGAAGCGTTTGAAGCTCTCCCTATTCGCTCTAGCAAATTCGGTTGCAGCATAGGCGGTAGCGTGATCGAAGTCGTTGAGGAAATCATCTCCCTTCTTCGACTCGGATCCCTTTTGTTTGGATTCGTCGCTCACTTCGACAAACCCTTCTGGAGTCTCGCTCCTGCGACGCGGGTTTTGTGGTGGATCCTTCCAGGGGATGTATTCTAGCTCGGGCATCCCCTGGTAAGGGTCCTCTTCTGAGTGGTGATTATTACGTCCCTCTTTCAAGGCCGAACCGCCTTTATGGCGATTACCCTTATCCGAGGGGTGACTTTCTGCTTCGTTGGGATTCCCATGTTGGCTTTGGGCCTCCCGCACACTTTGTGATCGCGTTACCATCATTGATCAGCTACCAAAGAACCGTCGATTGCTTTCCCACAGACGGCGCCAATGATAGATCTAGGGTTTGCAAAAGTAACTGAAAATAATAATGATGCGATGACACAAGGATTTACGTGGTTCGATCAATGCGATCTACATCCACGGGAGAGAATATCTAGCTTTTATTGCTTGAGAGTGCAATGAGTATTTGAACATATTTACACCTCTAATCTAGCATCTATATATAGGCTTTGAATTGAGCCCTAATCCTACTAGGATTCCTCATACATATCCGAATTTCCTTCATAATAGGATTCCTTCTTCTCCAAGGTAAGGTTTCGTTAGTTGGTCTTCAAGACGGTTAGTAATTCGTCTGGGCCGAGCTCCTTGGGCCGAGCTCAATGTACAGGCCCAATTAGGTTGGGCCTCGGATCAGGCCCAAGATGAGGCCGGTCCTATCAGGTAGAGTCTTTGGTGCTCGAAGAGATCTGAATGTTTGCAAGCTTGGCATAATTTATTAGAGCATCCACATCCGTGCCCTCCAAATTGGAGGGCACATCCATTTCTCAAGCCCTCAGCCCTTCACCTAAAAAAGGCGTACAACGGCGCCCTCCTAAATTTGGAGGGCGCTACAATTTTTTTTTTTAATTTTTCTTAAAATTGTAGTATAGGTTATTTTAATACAAATAAAATTTTATTTAATTTATAAAATCAAAATTACATTAAAAAAAAGATTACATAAAAAATAAAAATACTTAAAAAAAATTACATAAAAAAATTTATTTGGGAGCGAAACGTGCTGGCACCGTCGTCGCCAGAGTTATGATCGCCGGAGTTGTGATCGTCGTCGCCGTGGTCGGACATGATGGAATAAAATTTGGAAGAAAAGAATACAATTAGATGAAGAGATGAAAGGATTGGTATGAAAATGAAGAGGAATTGTGTGGTATTTATAAGATAAAATGAGGAAAAAAAAAGGAAATAGTCGTTTGAATTTCAACGGCTACTACAGCGGCCAATGAGAGGCCGCCACGTCAAAGGGCGGAGGGCGTATGTAAATGGCTCAATTGAGCCCTCCGCCCATGCCCTCCAAAAGGCTACAACGGGAGAGCCCTCCAAATGTGGAGAGCGCAGCACTTGCGCCTGCGAGCTCCGCCCATGCGATGTGGATGCTCTTAGAGGGTGGTTATTGTTGTGATGTTGATACAGCTTTCTTTGCTGATTTAAAAACCATGGGATTTGGTATGATTATTCGAAATCCACATGGTGAGGCTGCTAAGGCTAAGAGTTTGTCAGGTTATGCAAGAGTTGAAGAAGGAGAAGCTATAGGTTTATATATATGAGACTCTTTCATGGATAAAAGACCTTGGTTAGATCGTGTGGGATGGTTTTCAACACCATATCCAATCGGCCTCATTCTGAATTTGGTATGGTTCTTGGAATTTGTTGTGAAATAATGGCTAAAATTTTGTGTTATCTTAATTAAGCGTGTTAGATGTGAAGCCAATTTTATAGCGCATTGTCTTGCTAGAGCTGCTAGGAATTTTTCTTCTCCTTAAATTTGGGTTGAGTCCCAGACTATTGTGGAGGAGCACCCTATATATCATTGCTCTTGTGCTTAATTAATACTCCCTCCTAATCGAAATGTAAGTCTTTTTAAGTTTTTATAAATTTTTCAAATATAAGTCATTCTAGCATTTTTTACCTTCTAAATCCATATTACCCTTAATTAACTCACGTCAAAATTCATATTTTTACTATTCACTAATTTCAATTCATAATTAATTAAGGGCAAATTTGGTAAAAATAAATTTTCTTAATTTGTGTGCACAAATCATTTTGAATACGAGGGAGTATCTTTTTAATTTATTAAAAAAAAACGAAATAACATTTCATTGACAAAAATCTAGCAAATGTACTAATAAACGAAAAAACAAAAATGTTTATTGAATGTTGCTCTCGCGCGTTTGCACTACCGTTTTCTTTCTTTGATGTTCAAAGTAATATAAAGGCAATTATATCTATATACTCCTTCCGTTCGTAAAAAGAAGTTTCATTATATGTTGAAAATGAAGATTAAGAAAGTTGATAAAGTTATTATGAGTGGGTAAAAAGACTTGTAGGGGTAATGTTAATAACTTTACTTATTTTCTCTAATTAAAGTGAAGGAAAACTCTATACATTTAAATGAGTTTAAGATGCAATTTTTTCTCTTTTTTTATTGATTCTTTTTTTGTTTACCAAAAGTAATTGAATTCATAAAGGTTTGCAAATTATGGAATGATTTAAAGGTTTCTGGAGTGATTTGATTATGGAATGATGTTGTTATTTTTAAGATGCAATCACTATATTTTTATTTTTAAGATTAAAATCTAGAAATTTTCTTAAGTTGGGCATTCGGCATCGGAGAGAATGAGGGACAAGAGAGAGATCTAGGGTTTCGATGAGAGAGGAATGATGTTGGAGGCGATAGATTAGGATTTGAGAAATGATGCTAGAGAATGAATAGCAGAATTGGGGGAGAGAGTGAATAGGGCGGAAAAATACGAAAGAGTGGTGGCCATAAATTGGGCCTATTTTATTTTATGAAAAGTGGGTAATTAAGGGTAGATTAGTTGGGTTAATTATGTTGGATTAAGTATGTGAGGTGGGTTCATTAATAGTAAAGGGTAGTAAAGAGGGTTTATTATTGTGTAAAATGCAGAGTATGACTTCTTTTGGTGAACAAAAAATAGAGGGTAAGTAGGACTTCTTTTCGCGAACGAATGAAGTACTATATACATATATATATATATATGTATATATATATGAAAATAAAATAATTTAGTTTTCACTTTCGCACCTAAATGCTTCATCTAACTTGCACGAGTCCCTATAAACCTATTTCTGTGACTTTTGAAATTCCTTTCTATTGCTTATGTTACAATTAAAAGCTAAATTACTTTACTAATTTTAGCAAAGTTTGAAATTAAAATTTTGAATTTCAAATTTTAAAATTCAACATATCTTAGCAATTTAAATATACTTGACCCATCTTCCATTTGCGAATAAATTCCTACCCTCCGATGCCTCCAAAGCCCTCTCCCCTCGCGCAATAATACGAATATTGTAACATCTAGCGCGGCTATGCTAAGCCTAGAATGGTTGCACTACAGCGACGATGAAGGACGGAAGGCAGCAGTGATAGATGGAGAGGGAAGTTGCATCGCCATCTCCATTAATGGGCTATTGCAAATTTTAAATGCAGTGGAATCGAACCCCAACATACCTGCAAAGTTTTGGTCTTGCAAAATTTTCGGAAAGTTCAACAGTTTCAATTCTAATAATTATTTTTTCAAATATTGAGATTGCTATTTGCTATTGTGGCTTTTAAAATTTCATTTTGCCTTATTCTACTTATATAAAATTAAATATTCTAACACTATATTTAAATTGAACACTAATAGTTTTACAACACAATAGGTAAATCCAGTTCTTATAGTAAATCAAGTTTTACTAGTATCAAAAGTTAATGAAAAAAAAAAGGTTTTAATATAAATTTGCAGTTACAAGTCAACTCAACACTAAACAAAAATAACCAAAAAAAAAAAAAAAAAATCCCTTCCCCATCTCACGTTACGTACAAAAAAAGGAGCTACTCTCAGGTGCAACAAGTCTCATAGCGTGAGATGCGGCGCGTGTTGTGCACACGTCCTATTTTTTTCTTTTCTTTTTTTGCAATAAATCCATATACACACCACTATATATTTATATGCACTTCACTTTATGTTGATATGCACACCGAAAACTTTTTTCAATTCTTTTTTGTCCTTTTTTTTAAGCTCATATGTACTTCACCATATATTCATATATGCACTGCATTTTATGTCGATATGCACACCACCGAAGAGTATTGATATGTACCAACTTTTTCCAATTATTTTTTCCAGTTTATTTTTTTTATTTTACAATTTTTTTCTTTTCTTTTTTTTTCGGCTTTGTACGGCTCCGCCTTCGCTCCGATTACTAATATAAGGATAATCGTCAGGCAACAATTTGAATTTTTTGGCTCGCTCCGAGGCCTTCGGCTCCCCTCGCTCGAATCTTGACCAAAGAAGAAGCGGCAAACAAAACAACGAAGAAGCAAACAAAAAAAAATGCAAAATAAATTTGGAAATTTTAAAAACAAAAATCGAAAAAAAAATGAAAAAATGTTGGTGCATATCAATACTTTTCGGTGTGCATATGAACATTAAGTGATGTACATATGAATATATGGTGGTGTGCATATGAGTTTATTTTAAAAAAATAATGGCGCGTGCACAACACGCGTCGCGCATGAGAGGCGCGCACGTGGAGTGCACGCGCCACGCGCGGTCTCACGTTGTGAGACGCATCACATGAAAGAATTTGCCACAAAAAAATAGGTATAGGATGAAAACAGAAATGAGTAAAAGATATGGTACTAATAGGAAAATTTGATGCAGAAATAACGGTTAATTTTTAGTAGAGAACTGCCAACCAAGTAAATAAACCCTAATTCCTATTATATATATCATCCTAATTATTAGGAGAGTGGTTACCGTTATAAAATCATACTCCAATAACCTCCACTCCCACGTTCCTCTCTCTCTGACACACGCTCAAAGCTAAAACGACACCAATCTTTCCTCAGGTATTGTCTCTTTTCATTATTTCCTTCACTTTAACGTAATACTCATTTCAATTTTCCCTCCTCTTTCTTCTCAATTGTTTCTGGTTTAAGTAATTAATTAACACTTGGATTCATTTTGCAGGCTATCCATTATTCATCAATGGCGCTGAGCTTCTACTCCAGCAACTGGGCCCCATTCCAGCCGCCGGAGTATCCCGACGTAACCATCTCGGATCCGGAGCTCCAACCACTGCACGACATGTGGAGCGACGACTCGTTCTTCCCGGAGAACTACTGCATTAACTCTCTCCTCCACGACTTCTCCGACAACGGAGTTCCTTCCGACATCAACCTCAGCTTCCTGGAAACTCAACCCTTTCCGCCGCAGCAGGAACCGGAGCCCTTCTATTACTACCCCAAACGCCAGAAGCTCTGCGATTCGGATGAAGTCATCTACTCCTCTTTCTTCAACCCTTGTCTGACCATGCTTCAAGATTATCCGCCGCCGCTGTTGTTGCCGGCGGCGGAGTTCTGCATGGTGAGGAGCGTGAAGAAAGAGGGAGGCGGGAGCTTATCCGCGCAGAGCGTGGCGGCGAGGCAGAGGCGGCGGAAGATCACCGTGAAGACGCAGGAGCTCGGGAAGCTGGTTCCGGGCGGGCAGAAGATGAACACGGCGGAGATGCTGCAATCTGCTTACAAATACATCAAATTCTTGCAGGCCCAAGTTTCACTTCTCGAATTCGTCGCTTCTCGTCCTCGGGTACTTATTATTCTGTCATTTTCTTGAATTCATGCATTAACTAAGAATCATTATTGTCTGAATGAATCTGCTGCTGACATGATGGATTCGAATCGTTTGTGTTTGTGTAGGAGGTATTTGAAGGAGAAGAAGAGTTTCAGAATCTTCTAGAATCCCCGTTGATTCAAGAAAAGCTATACTCGTCTGAGAATTGCCTTGTTCCACACAAGTTGGTGCAAGATTTGCTTCCAACCTTTGGGAAAAGAGATAAGCTGATGTAATTAGCATGCGCGCAGTGCTAACTCTTTTCTAGTTTAGGCTAATTTTGATTTATGTTTGTTTTGTTTGAGGCAACCTCTTCATGCCCTGTGTTGTTTAATGTCTAATTAGAATTGAGCAAGTTAGGTTAGGTCTTTACTTAGGAAAAAATGTTGTATTTTTTTCTTGGTGTAAGTTATCCTGATTCTAACATATGATATTCAATGAGAATTAATTCCTGGTTAATCCCAAAGGAGATTGATTGCTTATTTAATGTTTCTTTGAATTCTTCATAAATAATAAAAGCTTAAAAAACCGATATGCGAAGGAATTACCATTTACTATGATTTGGAATTGGAATTTACAACTAAAATTAATCGGCCTTGGAGTTTTGCAAATTATTTAATTTTCTGGGAAAGGCCCTTCCACTTCCTATGTATTGTTGATGCGAAGTTTTATAAAGAATTATATTTAATTGTTATTGAACTTTTTATATAAGCCAAGCCTACCATTGACCCAGTCAAAGCGGTTAGGGTTTTGGGAGTTGAATTTCGAGAGTGATTGTAGGAGTCTGTTACAACGTCTGGCGGTTTAGTGTGTATTTTATTTTCAGATTTACTTTTATTTTTTATTTACATAAATTTACCAAATATGCTGAAATTTTTTAACAAACAAATCACAATAAACCTTGCGCTATTTTCTTAATTTCCTGTTTGAAAACTAAACATGGAGAACTGGTATTTTACATAAGAGAACAAACACAAGAAATTACTAAGTTACACATATCAATATCTGGTTGAGAAATGGATTGAAATCTCATTTCATCTGATGATGCTGGGTCTGTTGACAATTTTCTTCGATATAATCTTAGTTTTCTTCGGCAGATCAGTGGTTAATGCATACATCTTTACAGCAAATAATTCATCCGGAAATCCCTTTTGATCCTGGCAGCAAAGGGAGACGCAATGTCGATGAATTCGTACGTGCTGCACAGATGTTTATAGAATTCAACAAGCAAATGTTTTGAATGTACCTTCATTTTGTAAATGTGCAGTCCGCATTGTTTGAAGAGCTGCTTGAAGTAGACGTCGGATCTTGTGATGCTCTTGTCCTGTTTATCCAACACGAAACCTAAAGAACGGGGAATTAGTATCAGATTTGCTGTAAAAACAACGAAAAAAAGAACAAACAGATAGATAAAATGTATTACCACTTCTTGCAATGTTCTCCTTCAAAACAAATAGTCCACCGGGTTTGAGACCGCCCTGGAAGAAGTAGGTGCTACCATTATAGATATGTCGCAATAATAAAAGAAATGCATATACCAATAGGTGAAATTATTTCATAAAGATAGTACTGATTATATAGTTAATAATCTTGCACTTAGAGCTAACAGAATGTGCACTCTGGAATGATTTTTTTCCAATTCTGGTTGGACATATGTTTGAAATTTAAGAGAGATGGTAATTGCATGCAACGCTTATTAAAAGCTCAAGGTACTTAGCATAGAATATTCAAGAAAATCAGAATGAATCAATCAGAATGGTCAGTGGTAGTAAGAACTAGTGCAACAAAAATTGGAACAGGAAGATGTTTAGTTGTATGTGACGACAGAAGTAGTCCAACACTATGTTCCATAATAGGAAGACCAACGAGTATCATTAATTAGGTGAAAACTATTAGTTGGTTACCTTGGCTCTACTGAAAAATGACATAAAGTCATCATCTGAAAGATGCCCGATACACCACTGGATCCATATAATGTCGTACCTTTCTGCCTCTGGAGTGAAGTCCTAAAATAAGGGAGGCAAAAAGTTCAACAAATAAAGAGTTTTCATTTTCATGCACAGAGATAAAAGTACTTGTGGTTTGACTAACACGAAACAAGCTTAGTTTACTAAAGGCTATTATCATAAAGTAAAAGGAGGACATCCAAATTAACACTGCATAGACTAATCTTAAAATGAAAATAAAATGTACGACATCTTGCCTGAAGAGGAACACAAAAGAAGTTGACAGCCCTATGATCATCTGTGACCGTCAAATTTTCTGGGGCCAAATTTTCCCGAGCGGTATCTAGAAAATGAGAAACAGGCTCGAGAAGGTCAACCTGGATTCAAAACAAAGCATTTCCACAAATGTCAAGAAACCAGAAATTTTAGATTCTATTGTTGGTAAAAGTTGTATTCTTTTGATTATTCCATCAGCTGAGCTACCAACTACGTGTCATGTAAAATGAGAACTGTGAAATGTGCAAAGTTACGAGGAAACAGAAGATGCAGCTTGCAAGTACCTCATTAAAATATCTTATAAGAAGATTCTTGGTGATCCTCCCAATCCCGGAGCCACAATCTGCAAATATCATAGCCAAAATATCAAAACTTGAGCAACAAACTCATGCAAATCCTCAAAACAGAATCTTTGAAAATACAAACACTAGAATTCCTAGCTGGTTCATTACATATTACAGTGTAGTGTTGCTCTCACTATAACATGGTGAGTGGTCGGGGGAAACAATGAATCTGTAGTTAACGAATTTGCAATAACCTAGAGAAAAAACTACTACTAATGCAAAGAAAATCAAGCTCTTCTACTCTTTCTAACATTTTTCGAACAAGTAGTAAACGATACCGAAATCTGCACGTACTGTAGCCATAAACAAAATACTCGAACAACAAACTCACTAAATCCTCAAAACAGAATCTTTGAAACTACAACACTAGTATTTCCTAGCTGGTTCATCACATAATACAGTTGCTTTCATTATAACACAGTAAGTGGACCGGGGGGCAACAACAATTCCTAACTAACAAATTGGCAACAACCGGGAGAGAGAAACTATTACTGATGCATATAAATTCAAGCTCTTTAACTCAGTTAACATTTTCTGAAGACGGAGAAAACAATACCAAGAGTAACAAGATGTCTTCCTCTGCCAGCATCAGGAAATCGTTCCGACAAAATCAAATTCAAGAATGCCTCACTGCCCTCTATATCAGGTTTATTCACATGCCCATATCCTCCCAGCACTCCATCCACCGTCGCCTCCACACCCTTCTCTTTCAAAGACACAGACAAAGATCACATTCTTTTCCAAGTAAACAATAACAATTAACAAATAGCCCTTCTTTTTCCTCTTCTTTTGAGCATAATTTCAAGCACGTAGACCTCACTGTTTTCCAACTACAAGTACATTTATCAATTTTTCCTTTGTTGGTGAAAAAAAAATCAAATATCTAGCCTCACCAGATTAACTAGAGAGAGAGAGAGAGAGAGTTCTTACCTGCCAATAGCCGACGCCCTGCGAATACCACTGCGATTTCTTGAGGGGGTCACCGTTACCCACTTCTTCCCGCCACATCTCCTCCGCGCTCTTGAATTCGCGGCCGTCAGAGTCCATTCCGCCGCCGTCCATCTGGACGCAGTTCAGCTGACTCGTACCAACTCTCAACAAAGTGGATATGTGATTCGGTGGTGATGGGCGACTCCGAGGAATAGAGGGAATAAGGGTTTTGTGCAGTAAGTGGTGGTACATCCTGTCTCACAGCTTCACTGGGTTGTACCGACGGATCTAACTCCAATTTCATCACTCATAAGACATTAACCCACGTACCAATTCTCTCTAAATTGTCTCTAGCTTTTATATTATAAAATTAGAATTTTCTATTTATTAATAAAAATTGAAAATTTATATTCATTCAAAATTTAAAAAAAAACCAATATACTAATCAATAAAAATTAAAAAATTAAAAAAAAAAATTACGCTCATCCCATGTGTTCTTTCCCTCGTCATGTAACTCGTATCCTTTTAGATAATTTTCATGTCGATGGAATGTTGTTTCGCCCGAGCAGCTGCATGCATTGCCTCCGCTGTCGACCACTTGACCTCGACGAGGGAGGTGAGTCGGGTGTTTGCCTGATCGAACATAGAGTCGAGCCTAGACGACTAACTTGCTAGTTTCTTCCCTTTGGCCTCCCTTTGCGTCTCCGCCCTTGCCGCATCTCGACCCTACGATCGGGGGGCGCTTTCTCTTTCGGTTGAGGCCTCCTCCGCCAACGGTGCCCACATCGAAGATGTGCAAGCGCCCTCCGCCAAAGTTTTCGTCCTCTTCATCGAGTGAACGTCGGGGAAAGCTTGGGTGAGGAATTTTGGATAGTAGCAGAGAATTTTTCAAGCCTTGAAATACCTGAAATAAGGGTCGCCGATTGATACCTTGCAGATTTCTTGGGCCTCATCCTTCACCATGTCATCGGAGGCGCTGCTCGGCCTGCGCTTGGTAGCTTTGTCGAAAGCGATCATCCAGTTCTTCACCATTATCTAGATGCGCCCAAAAAAGCTCTGGCATTGCTTGTTGTTGAGGCCGGTGCCGAACATCGTGTTGAAACGAACAGTTACTTTTCTCCAGTATCTTTCACCAGTTATGTCGGTGCCGACGATTGAGTTGCATGTCTCCTCGACGAAAATTTGCGCCATGGCAGCGGCCTCTTCGTTGGTGTAGTTGTGACGCTTCGTTTTGCCTCTGCCGGCATCGTCTTCAGCGGCGGCAGCAGAGGCGACTGCTTCGCCCTTGCCCTTGCCCTTCTTTACTTTGGCAGAGGTTGTGGTTGTGGCGGCTACAGCATCAGATGTCGGGCTTTCAGTGTCGGCGTCGAAGGATGGGTAGGACTCGGCGGAGGTGTTGAGGTTGATTGAATCAAGCCCCGCCCCCGTAAAAGCATAAGCGTCATCGGACATGTTGGAAACCCACGCCGACGAGAAGGGATTGTTGGGATCCATTTTTGCCAAGAATGGAGAGATGAAGAAATGAGAGTGAATGATTTGAAGAATTGATGGTAGTGTGAAGAATATTGTGAAAATCGTGGTATTTATAGATGGTAAATAAGATTAAATAACATAAAAAAAGCAAGAAAGTCGTTGCATTTTACCGTTGCTAGCATTTAAACTTTTAAACGTTAGGCGCGTGTGGAACACGCGCTTGAATTTTTTTATTTTTATTTTTTTGCGTATGGCTCGTGGAGGCCATGCGCGTCTCGAGCCGATCTCGAGATAGCCCCCTCCACATCGCCGATCTCGTTCCCAGGGGTGTCTCGAGCCCCCTTCAAGACCGGCGATGCATATAGCCTTAGCGCCCTATTCGAGCCTCGAATCCATAAAAGTTGGTTCAAACTTTAGTAAATTAGTGATGGCTATGAAGCTCATTCTATCTAAACAAGTTGAGTTTGAGCATGATATAATTAAGCTGATTAGCTTGCATATAATTAAGCTTGAATGTATTAAAATAACTAGATACACTTACTTTTGTATCATATACTTACAATAATTGTATAAATAATTCTTTTTGTTAAAATAGAGGCTTAGAACTAGTTTAATCGCATTGATTGAGTAAGAAGCAAACACACTAACAAAAAAGAATTGTTCATACAATTATAGTAAGTGTATTATAAGATACAAATTAACATGAAAAAATAAATACACCTTGGTTTAGTAATCAACAAAGCAAAATAAAATTATTCTAAAAAATCTGAAGAAAAAAATGAAAGTTTATGGATTTAGAAACAAAATTAAAAACTTTATGGGAAAAACCTGAAGTTTGGAATTCTTTATGGATTTATATCAAATTAACTCTTAAATAAAAAATTATATGTCAGCAATTTCCGACGCCACATTCTCGATTTGGCCGGCATTCGATTTCGGGGGGAAATTCTGCAAATAATGAAAGTTTATGATTTTAGACACAAAATAAAAAATTTACGGGAAAAAAATCGTAATTTGAAATTCTTTATGGTTTTATATCAAATTAACCCTAAGAAATAAAAAGGAATAAAAATAGAGTTTAAGAAGTGAGGGACAAAATTTAAAAAAATATCAACGCAAAATTCGATTTTTTTTCAACGGAAGTTAATTTCCCATAGTGGAAGGGGTTAATTGCACTACAAAACTTTAGGAAAGGTTGATTTTGCACCTAAATAAACTTGACGGAGTTATTTGCACATCACTTTCAATTTCGAGGGGGTATTTGCACCCTTTACCAAAAAAGTAATTACTACTATAATATTGTGAATAAAATAGGCTATATAAAAAAAATTAATGAGTATCTTAAACATAAATCTTATATGGAAAACTCGTGTGGCCACGATTAAACTTGCAAACTTTGAAATATATGCCAAATAAAGTTTGGGATTTTTTTTTAAAGAGAGAACAAACAATTTTCGTTCAACGAAAGCTTGAAATCATATTAAAAACTAAAGGGTAATTTTAAATATAGCCCCTATTTTACTCTTCATAGCCACCATAATTTAATATAAATTTTAAAAATTTATCTAAAATTTCTATTTCAGCTCTAGCCTTCGTTACACATTTATCAAATTTTAACAGATATTATTGGCCTATAAAAAAAAGAAAACAAATATTATTGGCTAAATATTTATAGCCCTCTTGGCATTCATCTTCAATCTTTTTTTTTTCTTCTGGAAAATAAAGTTGTTGATTATTAATTGAATCTCCTTCATTTTATCGTTTGCTATCGCTCTTTCTTTTTTTTTCTTTTTTTTTTTTTTTTTTTTTTTTTCTCTTATAGACTACTGGTTCAACTTATAAAACACCACCTACATCAAAAGAAACTTTCAAGCAGAATTATAATGTCTCAATTGATGCAATCCAAGATTGAAGATTAGAAGATTTTTTATTTATTTTATTTTAATTTTTATTTTTATTTATTGTAGGCCAAATATAAGGCTTTATTTTAGTTATTTTGGTAGTTTTATATTTTATTAGGTTAATGATTTGTTTCCTTATTAGTTTAGGAATTGTTTCCTTACTAGATTAGGATTATGTTTTCTTTCTATTTATGGAATTGTTTTTCCTTATTAGATTAGGACTCTATTGTATTCCACCTCTATAAATAGGTCTAGTAGGGTATGGATTAAATAACGACTTGATGAATAATATTTTGTGAGTTTATCTCTCCTCAGTTCGTTCACCGAACTAGCGGATTAGCGGCATGCCACCATGATGTTCTTATGGATTTTATCAAATGGATCAACATCCCGTTTGTGGTGTCATTTATCATCCCCGAGTTGCTGTGTCGTCTTATCGTTGGGTTTTAGGAAACATCCGTACGCCTAATTCACTTCGAGAAACTGATTCAGAGGTTTTGGGATATTCCATCTTTATCCGGTTCGGTTCAGATTTGGTCATGGGTGTATACTATTCACGTCGGCGTCTGCAACTCCGGCGAGGATCGTATCATTTGGTATGAGAGCCTGATTTGAACCTCTATCTTTTATTTGTTTTTTCTTAAAAGAAAAAAAAAAGAAAAAAATAAAAAAAAAGAAAAAAATATTGTTCTTTTGATGCAAGTTTGAAGCTTTGGATTTGAGGACAAATCCCTTTCAAGAGGAGGGGAATGATGCAATCCAAGACTGAAGATCTGAAGATTTTATTTATTTTATTTTATTTTTTGTTTTTATTTATTGTAAGCCAACTATAAGGCTTTATTTAATTATTTTGGTAGTTTTATATTTTATTAGGTTAAGGATTTGTTTCCTTATTAGTTTAGGAATTGTTTCCTTACTAGATTAGGATTATGTTTTCTTTTTATTTATGAAATTGTTTTTCCTTATTATATTAGGACTTTATTGTATTCCACCCCTATAAATAGGTTTAGTAGGGCATGGATTAAATAACGATTTGATGAATAATATTTTGTGAGTTTATCTCTCCTCAGTTCGTTCACCGAACTAGCGGATTGGCAACATGCCACCGTGATGTTCTTATCGACTTTATCAAACGGATCACCATCCCGTTTGTGGTGTCATTCATCGTCCCCGAGTTGTTGTGTCGTCTTATCGTTGGGTTTTAGGAAACATCTGTACGCCTAATTCACTTCGAGAAACTGATTCAGAGGTTTTGGGATATTCCATCTTTATCCGGTTCGGTTCAGATTTGGTCCTGGATGTATACTATTCACGTCGGCGTCTGCAACTCTGGCGAGGATCGTATCATCAACTCACTCAATTGAAAACGAAAAATTCTTAAGCACCACTAGAAATTAAAGAGGCTATCTTATACTAACTCAATTACTCCATATTAATCAGATCTAACATCACCGATCGAGCAAACTTGATGTTTGCAAAGAAAATATTTTCGAATTGTTGATGGCATGAGACACCGTTCCTATACTCTAAGATAGAAGATAGATCCCCAAATATCAGCAATAGTACAACATGCGAGTCAATTCTATCCTACAATTTTGCTTTTAGCAATGCCATTTTCCTCAATCCATCAGTAATGAAATAAAATCCGAAATATATCTTGATTTGATCGAGTAATGAAGAAGATTGAAGAGTAGTGACGGGGTGAGTGGTGACTTCAATTTGGGGGCTTTGCGTAACGAAGGAGGAGATTATGACTTATGAGGGTTTAAAAGTAATTTTATTTAAATTTAATTATGAGTTATAAAAAGTAAAATGAGGGTTGTATTTAAAATTATCCAAAACTAAATGATTTAAACTTGAGCACGACACTATTTCACTCAAGGGTAAGTTTAAACAAAGCCCCTATTTTACTCCTCACAACCTCTTATTTAAAATAATAATAAATTAAATAACAAATGTACTATTATATCCTTATACTCTCCACTCAAAATTTAACTAATAAACTCTAAAAAAATATGGGAGAAGTAGCAATTTGCTCCTTATGGTATCAAGTGCAAAAACAATTAGGTCCTTAGTGTAAGGATTGGGGCATCCACACCCTCAACACTATATAATTGGTGCAAAAAGGTCCAAACCTCTAACGGAAAGATAACTTCCGTTATCTAATTATCCTTCCATAATTTTCGCTATTATATATTTTGCTACCACAAAATCCACGCTTTCAAAATGGTGTTAGAGCCCTAGGTTTATTTAGGAATTACATTCTATTTATTATTAAACGTAAGGATTATTTCCTAACGGAGGAGACATCAAGAAAACATGGATACGAACGAATGTTCGAGATGCGAGTGGTACAGGTTCTATCTCGACTATTTCGAGATGGAAAAACCGGACCAACAAAGGTATTTAGCCTACTGGAAGAACGTTTCAACCGAAGCGTTGCAGAAGGAGATTTCGAAAATATTATTCGGAATTATCAAATAAAGGAGAAGTGTCAACGATGCCTCGTAGTTAATTCTTTCCTCAAAGAAGCATTAACATAAAAAATGATTGAAGACCATCAAAATTATCATAACTGATGGATCAAAAATACCAGAAGGACAAGGGAATAGCCAATGTTCCCGATTTTCCGAGATATTACCCCAGATACCTCTAGAATATCAGATGATCTAAGGGAAATACAAAAGACGTACAACATTATGGCAATGGTCTGTATGGAGTACCACGAGATCTGTATAAGATATCCAAGATGCAGGAGGAAATCAAAACCATCCTCTCGGATATCCAGACTCGGATGGAGAAGCTAAAACAACAACCTCGTTCCGGATGAATAAGGAGAATCCCTTTTGTAAACGAACCCACCTATCCATTACCGGTGGAAGAAGTGAAGAAGGATCCACGAAGTGAAGCTCTTGCATGAATGCTTCGAGGCAAAAAACCATGAGTCAACCTGATAGACTCAATCTTGAAGATTTGCAGGAGTTAGCAGAATCCTTTGATAACTTGAAGGTGGTTGATCTGAAGATGAATCAACATGACCACCAGGCGTTGCTTGCAACTCAGAGACAAGAAGGACCACAAATGGCAATTCCCGAGAGGCAGCAAACTCACGAAGAGCATATGAGAGTTGCCCGTGACTATCATGCTGGAGCAAGGTTTGATGCAATTGTACCAGATGATGCCAACATGATGGTTGGAAGAACAAGGAGGCAACCTAAACTACAAGATACACCTACAGGAAAAGCCACCTCGGACCTTATTCATCCATACGGAGTAATGCTCAATATCGATGAAGTTAACTTCATAGATCGAGAAATGGTAATAGATGATGGGCTTCAGCGATGAGGATCGCAGCAGCAACGCTCGTCTCGATAAGGATGGATTTATTAAAATCCTTGAAACAAGCCTCGCAGGATTGGTGAAGATAGCATGGGAAGGTATTCCAATGGAAACCAAAAGTCTATGCTTCATTAATATCAATTTTTTCACCGAAATGATTAAGAAGATGGTATCATCAAAAATCATTTCCTTAGAGAAGGATATTTCGAGAGTTTCAACGAGGAGAAGAGGAAGAAATACTTGATGGCGTTATATAATTTAAGACTTGCAGTCTTAGATCAAAATATGCTCAACAAGATTTTACAACTATTCACCATTTATCAGCATCAATCAAAAGCTGATGATCAGATCGCAATGAAAATTTTCTTTCTGAAATTTCCAAGTCCATGGAAGGAGATGCTTATTCGAGATTACAACCCAGGAGATCTCGATAATGTGGCAAAGAGGATGTCATATGTGCATAAAAAGTTCTCAGAATGGTGCCAACAAGAGACAACTCTGAGAAATGTGAAGAAGTTGAAGAAAATCAACAAAGCAACTCCTCTAAGATGTGACAACAATGATCTACCGACGATTATCGGAGGAGAACCACCAAGATGGTTGAAAAGGAGTAAGAAGAACAGATTTCAGCCCTATTACAAAGGTGGTAATCCAAAAAAGAGTTCTTGGAAACCAAGAAGTATGTGGACACGACAGAAGGCTAGATCTTATAAATCAGGCCAGAAAAGCGGTCCAAACAGATTTTCATCCCGATGATCTAGTTTAAACAAATCTCAAGGACGAACACCAGCTAAGAAGACTTTCAGACGAACTCACAAAAGAGTTAATGAAGGTTTTAAAGATTGCAATTGCTGGACTTGCGGTGCTAAGGGACACATTTCAATAAATTGTCTCGATAATGAAAGGAGAGGAATCCGGAATTTCGAGTCAACTTCGGACATCGAGGATGCCATCTACTTTCAAGAGTTGATACAAGTATATCAGTTCGAAGATATACTCTCAGAAGAGAGTATATACAAGTAAGAAGAAATCTTTAGTGAAGAAAATTCTGATTGGTCGGATGGATCTTCACAATTTGAATCCGACTGACGCTGAGGTTATTCATCAAGAGAGAGAAGATAGAACCGGCTTTTCAAGCCAGACACTTATCTCACCAGAAATGATGGAAAAAATTATGAAGACAAGCCTGGATCTACAAAAGTATCAAGGCTTTACAGCATAGCTTTAGACCAAATTCTAAGGAACTTCAGTCTAAAAAGTAAGAGGCAGCACACCGTCTATGGAATTACTAGACGAGAAATGTCCCTTCCAATCGAGTTGACTGGAAATCAAGTGGAGATGCAGTTGATTCCAGCCGATGACATTAGAGTAGATTTGGCTAAAATGAAGCCAGAAATTGCTGAGAAGATGAATTGGATTCACATCGAAGCAATCCAGTTGGTGCTCAAATCTACTCTATTTCTAGGAGTGGATGCACCAATCGATATCGCAATATGCGATAGATGAGTCAAAAGTCTAAAGGATTCCGTTAGGGGAACAATTGTAGGGAATCTTTGTGCTGGGCAAGTTGTGGGGATTATATATCCAAAGATTGCATATAATCTTACTGACGCCAGTTTCAACAAGGCCCTGACTTTATATCAAGATTTCAAGCGTAAGGATCTATTGGAGGATGGAAATAGACCTTACTCTATTACATATCAGGTGTCATATGCGTTTTCTAACTCACATCATACTGAGTTATTTTTAGGAAAGCAGTTCATCGAGATACCAGATATATTCAAGAAGGTGACGACGATGGTTTGTCTCGATAGAATGGAGATCCCTCGATTAAGAGAGATTGACATTCAAATAAGAGATAAGGAAGTCATGAGACACGACCAAAGTCTCAAACTAAATGCAGGAAGATTATCTTTCCAAGGTGACCGAATTATGTCACAACCATTTGGAAGAAATCTAATCCAAGATTCTTATCCTCAGACATCTCGGAGCAGAAAGGTGGCAGTAAATCTGCAATGCCTTGAAGGATGGAAAGGAGTTACAATTAGATTTGACACTACGAGGTGGGAAACCAACTTTCCTTGTAATGTCTTATACTATCTGCAACAATTAGAGATCAACCATTACAGAGGAACCCTTAAAATTGGGGGAATTGTGCTGGAGATCAAATGAAGATCTTGAAGAGAACTAGATACCCTGGTACTGGGACTTGATTTTCTCGAGAAATACAAGCCTTGGAAAAGCAAGGAAGAAGGAATGGAGATTACAGTTAATAATACAACATTTTTAATAGAATGACGAGTTTATTCTCCATTTACATCTCTATTGGGATGTTATATGAAAGATATAAAGCAAAATATTTTGCTGCTTATATTGATTCAGAAGCAGGAATCTGCACAGGAAAACGAGGAATCTTTCCTAAAAAAGTAGAAGACGATCTACCCCGTAGTGCAGAAAGAGATTTCTCAAAAACGATTTTACTCTTATCAAAAGGAGTAAAAAAAACGGAAATCTTGATTGGAGAAGCCGGAGATACGCCATGGTACAAGGTGAAAACTCCATTAATCTATTTCCATGATACAGGCGCAGGCATTCTATTAGGAAACAACTTCCTACAGATGTTCAAAAGATATACTCAGGATAATGAAAATCGACGATTGGTATTCACAACCAATTGTGATCATAAGATCATTGTCCAGAGGATGTAAAGGGCATTCAACCAACAAATGCCACTGGCATTTCGCAGCAAGCGGGGTGATGAAGGAAAACTTCGACACCCAAAAATGATGGATCAAAGAAGATTCAATGAAGCAGTCTTAAGGTGCATCAGAGAAGAGGATCTCAAGGTTGAAGAGATCCAGATCCTTAAAGTATCCTTAATATCCAATCAAGATATTAGGGAAGAAACATAAGTGTCTTTGGAAGATGTCAAAAGGAAGATCAGAAGGAGTTACAATGAGAATCATTTGACATGGTGGGACAAGAACAAACTTAAGGCAACCTTGAAGGTGAAACCAGGCAAGGAGTATGAGTTTGTCACATACAGACCAATCCTGATTAATCTTAAAGATTAACAAGATATGAAAGAAATCATTAAGGAACACCTTGATTTGGGATTGATCGAACCAGAAAACTCGCCTTACAGCAGTCCTGGATTTCTGGTAAGAAATCATGAGGAGATCAAACGAGGTAAACCTAGACTTGTCATTATTTATAAAGAAATTAATGATATTCTAGAGTGTGATGGATATTTTTTCCTAAGTAGGGAACACCTTATTAACTGCTTTAGAAATGCTAAGGTTTCTCTAAGTTTGATTGCAAGTCAGGTTTCTACCAGATTCGTATGGAGGAAGGTAGTAAGAAGCTTACAGCCTTCTCTACTCCACAAGGATATTATGTTTGGATCGTGATGCCAATGGGCTTAGCTAACGCACCTCATATATTCCAGAGAAAGATGAATAATCTTTTTAAAGATTATTTTTCTTTTATGTTCGTCTATATTGATGATATTTTAATAGCATCAAAAAATATGGAAGAACATGTCAAACATCTAGATATCTTTGCAGATGTTTATTACAGAGAAGGTCTTGTACTGTCCGAAAAGAAGGCAGCCATTGCAACCAAAAAAATAGAATTTATGGTCATTGAGATTGATGAATCAAGAATTGTGTTGCAGGACCATATTGTACAAAAGATCCAGACTTTTCCTGAAGATCTAAAAGAGAAGAAACAACTTCAAAGTTTCTTGGGAGTAGTTAAGTTTGTAGGTACATTTATCAGGAACCTTGCAAAAGATAGGAAAGTTTTCAGTTCATTACTGAAAAAGAATGTCCCATTCATCTGGACGGATGAACATAAAAAAGAAATGAGGGAGTTAAAAGAGGTTTGCATAAATCTCCCAAAACTCTCGATACCACAAGACTAAGATGACTTGGTCCTGTATACGGATGCGAGTGATTATTGGTGGGCAGCAGTCTTAACCAAGATCACTCCCAACGGAGAAGAACCCTACAGATATTGTAGTGGTTTATTCTCAGAAAGCGATGTTGTGCGGTGACACATCAATGAAAAGGAATTCTTTGCAGTGCAAAAGGTGTTTAAAAAATGGCCTTTAGCAAAGAAATTTACTTTGAAAGTTGATAACACGCAAGTTAAAGCTTTCTTAAGGAGCAAGATGGAATCTAAGCCTGAAAAAGGCTAGATTAATTAGATGGCAGGCATAATGTCACTATTATATTTTTGATATTATCATTATAAAATCTCATGAAAATATTCTTGCAGATTTTTTTACGAGAGATGGAGCCAGCTGAAGCAAGATCCATCTTGATGGCCCAAAGACGTTTAAGAGAAAATCTGGAAATGTTATCTGGGGAATGGGACAAGTGCGTTCTTTATGCTAAACAAGCAGGAAGATTACAAACTCTCGATGAGGAAAAGGTCACCGAGAGAATACGAGCAGGCTTGTTGACTCACAATCAACTTTGGGCATCAATGCAACCGGCCATTCTTCGGGTTGCCAAAGACCCTTTGGCAAAAGAAGAGTTTCGAGTACAAGGCTCTAAACCTGTAGCAGAGGATTCCAATTCCTCTTGCCCAAGTTCGAAGTTGGTGGTTTCTTCGGAGCCATTGGCCCAAGGAGAAGATGAACTTCAGGGGTCACACCTTGGAGTTTCATGTCAACCTAGAACCTCCGGGGTAAAAGAGGGAGAGATTTATCTTAGACCAATGACTGACACCTCTAAGATTAATACTGACAAGATCGAAGTTTCTTCTGCATGGCAGGTCTATCAAGCCAACTGGGAGAAGCTTGTTACCAGGAGAAATATCAACCCAGAAAAAATAAAGGTTGATGTTTCAGGAAAATATCCTCGCGTATGGACGATGGCAAGTGCAGATTCACACGAGGTCAAGAGGTGGTATGAATTTGGGGAATTAGCCTCAGTTTATACTACATCACCATCATTCACGGAGATCAAGGGTCTACCAAGATGGATCCAAGAAGTTGTGTATGATGCATGGGCTAACAATCGTGGAAACATACTAGAATTATACTTCATCAGTGTGGCTCCAGAACCAGCAGGAAAAGGTAACCATGAAGCCTTCCACTACATAAGGCTTAGGAGACCTGATATCAATGCCTTGCGAATCAAGGAATTCATGGAGGAAGGGACTACACTAGTCTCAATAATGCCGGAGGATCTCATCTCAACCAGAAGAGCATGGTGACTATGGGTCTGTCTAATGAAGATGGACAAAGTCAAGTTTCCATTCAAGTTCTTTCAGAACTCAGTGAATGGATCATTCCTGTTAAACACCATGACACGAAAATCAACCAAATTCGCAGAGGAAGCTTTCGAAAGAAAGAGGAATCTACTTTGGGAAAATAGGATTGCAGGGAGCAAAGAGACTCATCGCAAATATTGCAACATGGCTCATTTCGGGCACTGGTCCGAATGTGTTTGTTCGGAGTGTCCAAACCAGAACGAGCCAGAGTTTGGAAAAGACTTTCTTCCCAAAAAGGAAAATAGAAGGCTCGTTCTGACATGTATGTAGAACACAAGACTTTGCCAAAATAAAGAATGCCAAGGGCCCCGAGAAAAAAGTAGATTCTCGACTCGGTAGAAAGAGTCATGTGACTATGCACTAGAAGACCACTCACCAAAAAGAAAAAGACATCGGTGGGTGGATAAACTGGAATTACCCACTAAAATACAAGGGGGTAAAGCTGCAGGAGGACCACTACCATTAAAGCAGTGATCCATAAGTCACGGGTCATCGTCTTCACCGAAAGTAGGTTGTCTTCATGCTATAATAAAAGACAGGGTGGACCAGTATCATGGGAGGTCGGCTGTCCTCATATAATAATGGTCGGACCCGCTTCACGTGAGGAGAAAGGAACCGAGAATAATGAATTCAAGGCAATAATGGAGAATGAGAGGTCACTCCAGACCTCTATATAAACAAGCAGAGATTGAAGCAGAAGGATCATCGAAAACCCACACAACCAAAAATCCTCTCTGTTTCATCCAAAATAAAATTAACATAATTTTCTTCTTTTCTTTTCTTGCCTTTTAGTTTATGCATCCAAAAGTTGCTACCATAGGTAGCTAAACAAGTTTGTCTCCTCCCTAAAGGAGATATACTTATGTTGTAATAAATATTATATAATTCCTAAATAAAAACTGGGCTTTTGCTTATTCCTTCTAGTGTTTATAATTCTTTGTGTATCGACAGAATACCCTACGCCTCGGGTAGGAAACGAGCGAAGGTTGTGCTGAGTGTTGTTGAAGAGGTCTATGGCTGGAAACCATCGGTTGCGATCGTGTGGTTGGACAAGGTCCCTAAAACTTCCGGCAGATATAATCCGACAACATTACGGTAAAAAAGGTATGAAGTCGATATACGTAAAATTTATTTTATACGGAAGAGTGGTGGGCCTGATAGTATTGCATTGATTATTTCCAAATTGAAAAATGGATTTAATAAGCAAAGTATATACTAGCGGAAAAAAATTTAATTATTAATTTATTGAGATTATCCGTCAAAGGAACGGACTTAATTGCACTCATCCTAAGACGTTAGGGAGTGGATTGCCTAAAAATGAACATTGGGGGTATAATCGCACATCACATGAAACCCTAAAGGGATTATTTGCACTTTATCCCAAAAAATATTAATTATAGTAGCTCCAGAGACCACATCGGAAACCGATGAAAGAAGAACAAAATCATCGCTTTGAATATTTCAATGGTGCTTTCAAAGCATAAATATTTCAATGGCAACATTGATTAACAAATCTTTCAGATTTTGAAAAAAATAAAATAAAATCTTAAGAGAACTTCCAACAGATAATTTTCTCAGACATTATGAAAACATATATAATTAATGCCTATCATTTTCAAGTCTCCATCCACTAAAAAGATCTCTGCATAAGCACATAATCTGTGAACAGAATTTCATTAAATAATTTAAATGATACTAATTAACAATGACAAATGAACAACACAAAAAGAGCTAGATCACTGCGATTCTTTCGAATCAAACCCTTCCTAAAAAACGGAGATATCATTAAATTACAAAATTGACTCAAAATATCCCAATTCTCGGTTCTGTTTGTTAATTAGAAATTGATCACACAATTCCAATAAGAGATCATACCATCTTTGATTTGCAAATGTTTTCGCCCCACTCCCAATTCCACGGGACGATGATGAAAGAGAAATGGATGAAGAATAAGAGATTTTGCAGTGGCTATGGCTTCGATGAACAGACCTTCGCAGTGGCTATGGAGTGATGAAAATAATTATTTTTTTAATTATATTTTGATTGGAAACTATAAGGATATATTAGTAAATTTATTATTTAATTTATTATTATTAATAAAAGAGAAGTTATGAAGAGTAAATTGGGCTGCACTCAACTCGATTTTGATTCGATTAGACCTGTATACCGTAAAATGAATTTGAAACATGGCTCGATTTAGACCCAATGCATTTTCCCCTTTTCTAATTTGAAAATGATAATAAGCGGAACTAAGCCTTTTTTTTTTCTTTTTTTCTTTTTTTTTGAGAGAAGGAATTCAGCCTAATTTAGATTAATCGTTAGAAATGCAAAGCAGGAATGCCTCTGTTTCATTGGCGAAATTGTTGCAAAACTGCATAGACCATAAAGCGTATAACGCCGGAAAAATAATTCACGCTCGAATATTTCGTACCAACCAAATTTCAGACACTTTTCTGGTAAACCGCCTGATCGAGTTATATTCAAAATGCTGCCATACGTCGGCCGCTCGCCAGCTGTTCGACCAAATGCAGCAGAGAAACATATTCTCTTACCACGCTATTTTAGATTCTTACTGCAAATTAAATGACGTGGGTAATGCGTACCAAGTGTTCGATCAAATGCCGGAGAGGAACCCTGTCTCTTGGAACTTGATTATCAGCATGCTATCACGAAATGGCCTTGAAGATAAGGCGTTAATGAGTTACTACGCTATGAGGATGAATGGTTTTGTGCCTACTCGCTTTACTTTGGCCAGTGTTTTGAGTTCTTGTGGAGGTTTGGGCAGTGTGGAGTGTGGCAGGGAGTGCCATGGACTTGCTACCAAGCTCGGACTCTGCTCGAATTTGTACGTTGGGAATGCTTTGTTGGGAATGTATATGAAGTGCATTTTTATAAAAGATGCGATATTGGCTTTTGAGGACTTGCCGGAGCACAATGAGGTGTCGTTTACTGCAATGATGGAGGGGTTAGTAGGAGCTGATCGTATTGATGAAGCATTTGACATGTTTAGATTGATGCATCGGAAGAGGATCATAGATTGTGTCTCGCTTTCAAGCGTATTGAGTGTTTGTTCCAAGTGTGAGTTTGATGTAAACGATGGAAATGAGGGGGAGAGGCGTATGATGCACGGAGAACAAATACATGGGCTTCTTGTTAAAGCCGGTTTTCTGAGAGACCTGCATGTGAACAACTCATTACTCAACATGTACGCAAAAATTGGATATATGGACTCTGCAGAAATGTTGTTCAACAGCATGTCAAATGTCAGTCTCGTTTCATGGAATGTTATGATCGCGGGATATGCCAAGGAATATCGTCTGCAAAGAGCAATGGAGTGCATGGAGCGAATGCAGAGTTGTGGGATTGAGCCTGATGAGGTCACTTATGTGAATATGCTCACTGCCTGCTTGAGAAATGGTGATATTGAAACTGGGCTTTATATATTCAATAGTATGTCTGCACGGAGTTTGGCCTCGTGGAATGCTATGCTATCTGGCTATTCTCAGAACGAATACCACAGGGAGGCGGTAATGCTTTTCAGAGAGATGCAGTTTAGAAAAGTGAAGCCTGATCGAACTACTTTTGCTATAATTCTCAGTTCTTGTGCTGCAATGGGGCTTTTACAGGGTGGGAAGCAAATTCATGCTGCCTTGATGAAAGCTGAGCTTTCGACGGATTTGTATGTTACCAGTGGACTAATTGCTGTTTACTCGAAAAGTAGTAAAATAGAAGTGGCAAAAGTTATCTTCAACATGGCTCCCAAATGTGATATAGTATGCTGGAATTCTGTGCTAGCAGGTTTATCCCTTAATTCGATGGATGCAGAAGGTTTTACTTTCTTCAGGCGAATGCTAGGTGAAGGGATGTTACTGACTGAATTTTCTTATGCTAGCGTGTTGAATTGTTGTTCGTCTCTGTCATCTCTCTCACAAGGGAGGCAGATACATGGTCTGATAGTGAAAGAAGGACACACGAATAATGTTTATGTTGGAACTGCTCTTGTCGATATGTACAGTAAGTGTGGTGACGTGGATGGAGCTAGACGGTTCTTTGATATGATGTCGTGTAAAGATTTAGTTACATGGAACGAGATGATACATGGTTATGCTCAGAATGGACATGGAGAAGATGCCGTTGATTTATTCAGGAACATGATCATAGGCAAAATTGAACCTGATCATATAACCTTCGTTGCTGTGTTAACCGCCTGCAGTCATTCTGGATTAGTAGATACTGGTTTGAAGCTATTCAATTCAATGCAGCAAGAATATGACTTGGAGCCACTTAGTGATCACTATACTTGCATAATCGACACCTTGGGGCGCGCTGGCCGGTTCAATGAAGTTGAAGAAATCATAGAAATGATGCCATGCAAAGATGATCCTATTATTTGGGAGGTTTTGCTCAGTTCTTGTAGGGTTCATGCCAATGTGAAGCTGGCAAGAAGGGCTGCAGATGAACTTTTCCGTTTGGACACCGGTAATTCTGCGCCGTATTCCCTTCTAGCTAATATGTATTCATCATTGGATAGATGGGATGATGTAAAAGATATTCGGAGTATAATGGAAAGGCAGCAAGTCTCCAAGGAACCAGGTTACAGTTGGGTTTGAAACAGAGGTGCCACCAGGATGTGGCGACGTTGATGCATAAACGTCGAGATTGTATTGAAGAAATAGTGGCCAGCTCCGAGGGATTAAAGCAGGTTATAGACAGCATGTGGACTAAAGTACGAAGTTCCAAACTGTGAAGACGAACGCAATGTCTGTATTTATGTACTATACATGTACGACATTGTATACTGAAAAATGCATACTAAGGAGCTGTTTCTGAGAGTTGCTCGGATGAGAAAGGAAAAGTGATTTGCTTGAATATGTTTCTCCAAAATGCTGATTGTTATCATTTTCTCTCTCTCTCTCTCTAATGGATACACGTATGAGCTGTATCGAGCCGCGCCAAGCCAAATCCTGAACTGTTCGAGCTCGGATCGATTAGATATTCGTGCATTCGAAATCATGGTGGCGTCAGTTCGATAAAGAGGTACTCGAACTTTATTTTAATTCAACATGTTATTCAAGCTCGAGTTCGGCTCGTTTAAGTTCGAGATCGAGCTCCAACTTGTTTAAACTTTAAAGCTTGCTACAAAGCTCGATTAGATGCGAGCCAAACATCTTTGCGAGCCTATCAACTCGATCCACACAAGGCTCAACACATACCTTAGTTCGAGAGTAGTTATGTTCTCAACGTGCTTCTTAGAAGCTGAAACGCCGAATAGTTCGAGAGTAGTTTTGTTCGTTTACATGCCTTAGTTCAGTGAAACGGCTTGCCACGCTGATACTCATTAACTATGGTTGATTAATTTTTTCTGCATTATTGGTTCAGGCAACTAATACTTGCAAACTTGTTAAGAAATTCTATCTCGATAAGTTGACAATATGGTGGTATTTAATTACTAACAAATTGAGGAATAAAATTGCACGTGTGGAGAAACCTTAACAGATTCTTCTACAATCACTCTTCCGAAATCAACTGCCTAACTACTTTGACTATGTCCGTCCCCCCAAATTACTTTGACTATGTAATTAACTGTCTCATCTAAAAGTTAAAAGAATTTTTTACGCAGAATTCTGATGAATAATAATAACAACAACAACAATAATAATAATAATAATAATAATAATAATAATAAGAAAAAGTTTTTATTGAAATAAAATTGATCTGCAAAAACGCACAGCTGGCTATTGTTTATCGTGAAATTAAGATGACGCAAATGACAATAAATGGTGCATAATATTCCTTCTCATTGCGGTTTTTTATGATTATATTTACGAAGATTGTAAAGAAAACAATAAATAAGCAATCAATCTCATTTTTTTCCTGAGTAAAGACCTAACCTAACTTGCTCAATTCTAATTAGACATTAAACAACACAGGGCATGAAGAGGTTGCCTTAAACAAAACAAACATAAATCAAAATTAGCCTAAACTAGAAAAGAGTTAGCACTGCGCGCATGCTAATTAAATCAGCTTATCTCTTTTCCCAAAGGTTGGAAGCAAATCTTGCACCAACTTGTGTGGAACAAGGCAATTCTCAGACGAGTATAGCTTTTCTTGAATCAACGGGGATTCTAGAAGATTCTGAAACTCTTCTTCTCCTTCAAATACCTCCTACACAAACACAAACGATTCGAATCCATCATGTCAGCAGCAGATTCATTCAGACAATAATGATTCTTAGTTAATGCATGAATTCAAGAAAATGACAGAATAATAAGTACCCGAGGACGAGAAGCGACGAATTCGAGAAGTGAAACTTGGGCCTGCAAGAATTTGATGTATTTGTAAGCAGATTGCAGCATCTCCGCCGTGTTCATCTTCTGCCCGCCCGGAACCAGCTTCCCGAGCTCCTGCGTCTTCACGGTGATCTTCCGCCGCCTCTGCCTCGCCGCCACGCTCTGCGCGGATAAGCTCCCGCCTCCTTCTTTCTTCACGCTCTGATCGCACCTCCCCATGCAAAACTCCGCCGCAAAATCGGGCAAGAGCGGCGGAAGTGTAGCAAACTCCGGCGCCGGCGAATAATCTTGGAGCATGGCGAGACAAGGGTCGAAGAAAGAGGAGTAGAGCTCGTCGGAGTAGCAGAGCTTCATGTGTTTGGGGTAGTAATGGAAGGACTCCATCAATTCTTTCTGGGGCGAGAAGGATTGAGTATCGAGGAAGGTAAGGTTGTTGTCGAAATTAGGAACTCCGTTGTTAGAGAAGTCGTGAAGAAGAGAGTTGCAGAAGTTATCTGGAGGGAAGAGCAAGCCGGTGGGGTCCACCAGATAGTCGTCGACGTTCCACATATCGTGCAGTGATTGGAGCTCCGGATCGGAAATGGTCATGACGGAATCCGACGGCTGAAACGAGCCGGCCCAATTGTTGGAGTAGTAGCTCAACGCCATTGATGGTCAATGAATAACTTGCGAATGAATGGAAGTGTTAATTAGCAGAAATTAAGATAGTAAAGCAGAACCAAAATCAGTAGAAATGGAGGGAAAATTGAAATGTAGATTACGTTAATTAAAGAAGATAATGTAAAGAGACAATACCTGAGAAAAGATTGGTGTCAACTAAACAAACTAAAAGTCTAATGTTTAGCGTTGTGTGTGTATGTGTGTGTGTCAGAGAGAGAGAGACGTGGGAGTGGAGGTTATTGGATGGGATTTAGTAACGGGTAACCACCCTCCTAACAATTAGGCTATTAGCTAGGGTTTTATTAATTGGCGGCAGTTCTCTATTCATTAACCGTTATTTCTACTTAAATTTCCTTTTCCTGCTATATATTTTCAATCAAATATATTTTTCTCCCCTAAAAAAGAAAGATTACATTTATTTTCCTTAGTTGAATGTTTATTTACTATATATACACATCCAATATTTAATTTCTCAAAAAAAAAAAAAAAACTGAATTTATTTAGTCTTCCTTCAAGCTACTTGTTTTGTCGAATAAATGTGAAAAATGAAAATCATGCGTGGAGTTATCGGAATTAAAATTACATCTGAAAAAATCATGCGTGGAGTTTCTTTACTCTTTTGTTGCACTAGTCTCAATGAAAGAAAGAAAACAACAATAGCGGAGTAAAGAATACTTTTTTTTTTTTTTTTTTTTTTTTAATTGTAGAAGAACAACAAGAAATCAACTAAAAACGAACATCTGTTCAGTTAATTCCTTACAAAAATAGTTAACGCTAGGTTAATCTTATAGAAAATATAGCAATGAATCAAATACAACTTGCATGTAAAAGGAAAAGGAAAAACATGCAATTATTTTAGGATCCAATTTGCACAAATTCCATTAGAGCATGAGTAAAATTGGTACAATTCCCATAATTTTATTTTTACGATAAGCCATTATTTTTTTGAGTTTTCATTAAAGTATGAGACTACTTTAGATATAGCCAAAATGGATATTAAAATATAATATTTGACCCTCCCTCATCATAATTATAAATTCTAATCACTTTTTGCAATTTAGAACGAAATTACTCTTAATGAAAGCGCAGGTCGCACCGCGGGTCGATGGTCAATTTGGTACATCTAATACAAATTGGAGTCGTTTGTGCCACCTGCTATTATTGAAAAAAATAGAACCCTAACCTAAATCTAACCCTCACCCGCTACCCCCTATATTCATTCTACTTTCTCTCTCGTCTCTCTCTCTCTCTCTCTCTCCTTCTCTTTTTGCCACCTCCGACCACCGCCACTACCTTCGACCACTGAAAACTCTCTCCGACCACCATTACTGCCACCTCACTTCTCGTCGCCACCATCACCTCCTTCTTGTCCCTCCCGTCCACCTCCCTCCCCCACATGGCGAGTTTCCTGCCTCTAGAATGGTTCTCGCCTCGCTGCATAACCCCTCTTCCGCCCCCTCGAAATATTCTGGATGATAGAGAGCCGATGCGGATCGATGTGGCGGCGGCTGATCGGATTTAGAGAAGGATTTTGGAAGAAGAAGCGGTGCATGAGATTGCTCGTGTAAATTCCCCGTAGTTGGATTCAAATTTGCGCTCTCTCTCTCTCTCTCTCTCTCTCTCTCTCTCTCTCTCTCTCTCTCTCTCTCTCTCTCTCTCTCTCCCCTTCAGATGAATCAAATATGCCTCTACCATCACCGTCATTCATCGCAGCCACCGCCGCCGTAGTCACAACTAATAAATCGTGAAATCTGGATTTGTTGTTTGATTTGGCATATTGGCACAAAAATGGATTCTGTTCGTGCCAAATGTACCAACTTTTTTGGCACAATTGGAATTAATTAGACAATTCGTGCCAAAAGTACCATAATGCAACAATCATCGTTTGATACAATTGGAACTAATTAGATCATTTGTCTCGATTGTAACTGTTGGGAAAATTAGTAAAGGTTTTGATTTATTCCAAAATCCAACTGACCCCAACCGAGTAGATGAAGCCATCAGTCTGAACTTAGCTAGAGCTCACCCGTTTGAGCGTAGGGATTTTTCCTTACAGAAGAAGTCAGCCATATTGAAGAAGCAGTACGAGAAGAACTTGGCTAGTTAGACCACAACTCAATTGACTCCATGACGGAATCGTGCATCTCATGCATGTCGAACAGTTGAGTTGAAGTCTAATGTCACAAAGCTGAGAAGAGAAGACTTTGAAGACGTTGAAGGCATAAGAGTTGAAGTCCGAATTTAAATCTACTCGGAAGTACAAGATAGGCTGGAACTTACTATAAATGGACCGACCAGAGAGACGCGCAAAAAGCTATGGTCGCAGTTTTCATTTTAGGAAAGTTTACAGTGGAGTAGGTGGAGTGCCATACTTTTGGCATAGATCACACAGCTCTTTCCAATGGCTAAATTGATCTCCATCTCTATAAATAGAGGTCTCCAAAATCAAAGCAAATGGGCGGAACCAAGAGAGAGAGCAGAGCATACACGCTTATAGCAGCAGAAAGAGAATTAAGCAGAATCAAGTTCTCACAGCAAGAACAAGTCACTTGAAGAACCAGTCGAAGTAGAGTGTCCATTCCTCCTCGTGTTCTTCTATCCAACCTCTTATAATCTCATTCTTTGATTGTAACTAGAATTTTTAGGTTCTTGCATAGTTTATAAGCAAAGTGTTTTATACCCGATCTGAGTCTCTAAGCTTTAGGAAGAAGCCTCTACTTTTCTAAGTGTAGAAGACTTCATAGTTGAAAAAATCTCAACCCCAAATCCCCAGGTCTTTCTTTGGATCTGCAATCAAAGAAACTATGTTCCTTAGAACCCGCAATCTTAGATTAGGCTATACACTTGCTCGCAAAAGTTGTAAAGTTTTGTTCGAACCCGTAATCGAACTGGTTAGGTTGTTTGGTGCCCGCAAACCAAACTGAACGTTTGATAAGCACGCGTAAGCTTATCTAGTGGATTACTTCTTCGAAAAAAAAGTCGTAGACATAGGAGGTCAATCTCCAAACTACGTAAAAATACAGTGCCGTTTTACTTTAAGTATTTACATTCAGTTTACTAATCAACTGACACTTGCATGAAAATAAACTTTGTATCTGCACTAAATGGTTTAGGGAACTTGACCTTCCCCTCAAAAGGTTTTCAGTTTTGTAACGAGGTTACCAACTTCCGCAAAGTTATCAACTTTGTTTAAAACCTCAGTCAGCTTTGATCCTGACTGAGTGAACTGTTCCAACTGTCCTTTATAGTTGTCGAGCTAAATGAATTGTAAAAGTTCTTGAAGAGTTAAAATTGATTTTTGTTTTAAAAATCCTTACTGGTGTAATTCTCCGCATACACCAGTTACTCATTACCAGGACCATCAGTAACAAAATATGAAAATAATAAATTCATTAACATAAAAAAATATCATTAGAAAATCAACCTAAATATCATTAAATAAAAAAATTTATTTTTGAAAAACAATTGATAAATGAAAATTTTTGGGATTTGGTACAAATGACATGAATAGAACCTAAAAAGTGCCAAATATGTCAAATTCGCTCCCGAACAAACTCGACCTATCCACTTATTAACCACATCCACACGCACTATTCATTAACGATAAATCTGTCCAAAATTAAATTATAAAAAATATGAATCAAAATTTATTAATGCTCGTATTAACTATATGACACAATATTCTCTTGAAATAATGTACTTTGGGCCAAAATAATTTAGTTTAAATATTTGGAAAATATGCTTTCCAATAGCCAAACGAGAATTTTAAGAATCGCTCAACCTCCGCAGTATTATCCTCTGCCACTCTGTTGAGCAGCAGAGGCAATTGCATGGTCAATTCACTGCTGTCGAAGGGCGAAAACTTGAAATGCCTCCTCCCACGCGCCTCCGCGAGCCACCACCTCCCCCACCGTGCCTTTCGCCTTCCAACTCTCCGTTAAATTTGTTGTCCTTAAAACGCCCCACCAGTTTCTTGCCCTATTCAGCTGAATCTGTCTCAAGAATTGCGTTGAAGAGTAATGGGTTTCGATCTTTTTCTCACGCCTCAGCATCCGAGCCAACAGGTATTCTTTACTCATTTGCTCTTCAAAATGTTACTCTTCTTCTCTCTCTGCTCTCTCTGACTTGTAATATATTAGCTATTCTGTGGTTGAAATCAACAGTTGATATAGGTGAAGCAGAGGTGGAGAAAACTGATTTTGCTAAACTGAGGCAAAAAATTATGGCCCTCGATGTAAAGGTTGAATCTTGTACGCCTGGACAGTTTAATCTCTTGTATTGTCCTAAGGTATTTTACTGAGTCTATTTTTACCTTTTTATATCATTGGTAGGATAATTCACTGTGGTTTGTCATGATGATTCAATTTTTTTTTAGTTCTTTAAAGTAATGAGTGACGAATTTCAGCCTTCGTAGGAATAAGAGATGATCTCCCTGAAGTTGATCTATCATCCGGTAAAAGTTGAGGAAGATTTTAGAAGATGCTAAGCGCCCATTATTTTTGAAAATTGTGTATTATGTTGATTAACTAGTCTGGCATTGATGATCTTAGTAGAATGAGTTAAATTTGTGCCTTTTATTTTACTATGTCTATTTTTTTTACCTATTGTCTATTGATATCTTTGGTAGGATAAGTCATTGTGGTTGTTATGGTCATTCAATTCTTCTGAGTTCTTTCGAGTAATGAGTGACGGGTTTTGGGTGGACTAAGAGATGATCTCCTGCTCTTCAAGAGAGAGAGAGAGAGAGAGAGAGAGAGAGAGAGAGAGAGAGAGAGAGAGAGATGGCCTCCTAAGATTGATCGATAATCTGGTAAAAGTTGAGGAAGAAATCAGAAGATACTCTATTTTTCAGTCTTTGATGAATTGAGCATCGTGTATTACGTTGCTTACTAGTTTACATAGTTGATCTTAATAGAATGACTTAAATTGGTAACAAGAAATGTGCTGTTGCTCTTATAGTGTTAGGCTTTTTTGTTCACAATTTCGAGAGCTCTGCTTCGACTGTCTTTTATCTGTTAATGTTGATGGATTCTTCTTTTGAATTAGTGCAAAGGGGGATTCTCGATTCAGAGGACTCTGTCGTTTCACATAAGTCGAAGCTGGTAAGTTGAATTAGTGATTCATTTCCTAGTTCTTGTACCCCAGTAGATATTTTGAAAATAGTTATTGATATCGAAACAGGAGTTATGCAATATGGAGGTGTTTTGATCTACAATGTGGATGGGCAGGCCAGGTTCCGTGATATATGGTTTAGAATACTTCTCCCTATCTACTCTTCTTTTGAGCCTTGAGTCGTACCCCTTTTTTCGAATGGTAACTTTGGTTCCAGGTCTTTGCAGACACCGAGAAAGAAAATCTTCGTGTCAACATAAATGGAAAAGAAAGTCTAAAGCTTGAACCTTTGGGTGATGAGGTATCACTGCCATTCCTTACTAGCAGAGCTTGAACCTTAATTGATACAAGCATGATTATGGTTAATTCATTCGATTTTTGTTGTCATGCAGTTGCTTGGGTACTTTGCTGAAAGAATGATATCAAAGGAAACACTGCAGAGAAATAATGTTATGCAAGTTGCTGGTGGTAAGGTAAGAAAATAGTTATACCTTTTACTCCTTCTATCACGCGTCACAACGTCTAGTTAGTTTCTACTTAGTTTTCCTGGTGATGGAATTAAATTTTCATATTTGATGATGCCCGTGAATACTTCCCGTTGAATTTAAGTGAGTCCATTGAATGTGTGATGACTGATGAGTAGTATGCCATTAAAAACTGTAAGTTTGTTTTCCCCAATTTAGAAAACCATGGCGTTTCCTTATAGACAAAACGGGCAGCTTGTTGGCTGCAAATATCGGACTACTGAGAAAAAGTTTTGGCAGGTAGTTGTTCCCGTCTAATTCTGAGGCGCTGGCTTTTGGTTTCTCCGTTGAGATGTAATTGGATATTGAAAATACTTATTCTTAATCTTTGACTTTGATTTTCAGGGAAAAAATACAGAGAAAATGTTATACGGGCTTGATGACATTGCAGATGCAGATGAGATCATTATTGTACTAACTTGATTACTTGCAGTTCCCTACTGTCACCTCATTATCACTATTTTGACTCTCTTTTCTGTTCATAGGTTGAAGGTGAGATAGACAAACTATCAATTGAAGAAGCTGGTTATTGCAATTGCGTTAGTGTTCCTGGCGGTGCACCACAAACGGTTTCAATGAAAGATATTCCATCACAAGAGAAGGTATAGTAGAGAGCTTAGATAAATTTGATTTATGTTTTGCTACTTTACTATCATCAATTTTTGAAAAAGCATTCTTGTTTTTGTTTTCTCTTTTCTAGGACACCGGCTTTCAATACTTGTGGAACTGCAAAGACTATTTCGAAAAGGTTTGAATTCTTTTGAAACAATAAAAGTAACCACCGTAATCATCTACTTAATCTGCATGAAAATGAGCTCCTGCATTTCTTGATCTTTTTTCAGGCATCTCGTATAATCCTGGCAACTGATGGTGATACACCTGGCCAGGCTTTAGCTGAAGAGCTTGCTCGTCGTCTTGGGAAAGAAAGGTTATACCGTTATAAAGTATAATCTTGTTCTGCAGTAAAAAAGAGGCATTTTTGCTGATTTCTACTTTTCTTTTGCTGATCATTAGATGCTGGCATGTAAGTTGGCCGAGGAAAGATGGGGTCAGTTTGTTTAAAGATGCAAATGAGGTTTGATACATAATTACTGTTCGATACTGAATCAAATCCTCTTTTTTGACAACTGAATGCATTTCTAGTCCCATATTCACAAAAAAATCCCATATTTAGTATTGTCCGAACTCTTTCTTCTGCTTCGAGAATCCTTAAAATACGAAATTAAGGTTTGATGTTTTTTTATACAGGTTCTTAAGAGTTTGGGTGCAGATGCTCTAAGAGATGCAATTGATAAAGCAGAGTTATATCAGATGCAGATTTTAGAGTAATGATTTATTGCTTATTTGAGATAATTTTGTAACAAAATGTAGAGCTCATGAAATAAATTTTGATTTCTATGAATAATACTGATTATAATTATTTTGATTGATCAGAAAGACATGATGCAAAAGGGTGACTATGCTAAATAAGTTAGGGTTATGGTGCAAATGTACCCTCAAGAAAACGTTAGGTGCTTATCCCTAATGTCGATATATTTAGTGCAAATTGGCCCCCCAGTTAAAAGAATTGTAAACTCCGTCAATTGAATTTCAATTTTTGATTATTCTAATATTTTGGTGGGTCCCACATACAAGTAATAAAACATGAATCAATCATGTTCGGCTTGGGGAGAGGATTTCTTCTTGGTCAGAACGGCAAAATGGGGCGCCACAACAAACAATTCCATACAAATAGATAATCATCTACTACGCCAGCGGCGGCCTGAACCCGCCACACACGCACCCGCCCGCAACCGAGGTGATGGGGGAAGAGCTCGACGTCAGCTCTGTCAACACCACTCACCTCTTCCCTGCCTCCCCCCCCCCACTCTGAAAGCCCACGTACAACTGAAGTATTCTATGGGAAATTTGTTGAAGAAATTGGACCGGTGGTCGGAATTTTCATCATCAATCAGAGACAATGATGACGAATTCCGAATTACTATTGTGCGGGAACGCCGACGATGCAATTTGAATGAGAGGCGGTGGTGTCAAGCCTAAAAATGTAGAAAACCACCTCCTGCTCATGTGGGATGATTCGACTATCATGGGACGGAAAAGTCGTTGGCCAACTTTGGATCTGACGGAGAGCGGGGAGAGAAAACTGCGACGACAAGGGATCAAAGGAAGAATGGGATGAATGAGCACCGAGTGAGGTGATAGTTTTAGGTGGCGATGAGGTCACAGAGAAAAAGTAAAAGAATAAATGTACGTTTGCAAACGGTGTGAGTGAAACCGTCAAAGACGAGGGGGAATGTGCACTACTTTTGGAAAGCTAGGGGCATGACAGAACTTAACTTTTCGTTGGGGGTATATTTGCACTTTACTGATAGGACCGGCCTCATCTTGGGCCTGACCTAAGGCCCAATCTAATTGAGCCTATGTATTAAGCTCGGCCTACAGAGCTCGGCCCAAACGGAACTACTATCTGTCTTGAAGACCAAGTAATGAAGCCCTACCTTGGAGAAGAAGAAATCCAATTATGAAGGAGATTCGGATATGTACAAAGAAACAAGATATGTATAAGGAATCCTAGGAGGATTAGGGCTCAATTCAAGGCCTATATATAGTTGATAGATTAGAGGAAGAAGACACGATCAAATACTCATTGTACTCTCACGTATAATAAAAGCTAGATACTTTCTCCCGTGGACGTAGATCTCATTGATCGAACCACGTAAATACTTGTGTCATCGTGTTAGTATTATTTTTAGCTATTCTTGCAAACCCTAGATTTATCATTTACCCTTAACGATAAGAATGTATTTGCACCATAACCCAATAAGTTATTCACAGATTGGTGGGAATATCAGGCATGTATTCGACATATAAAGTGCTATTGGAAAATTTTAAATCAAGAATATGATGTTTATATGATTTTGGTGAGGAACATAATATGTATGTGAATAAACCGGAAATTTTATATCATGTTGAGGGTTACTTTATTGTGAGATTTCAATAGAGTAGAAAGATAAGGTGTTGTATTATGGTCCTCATACTGTGGCGAGTAAACTTGTTATAGTTAAGGCTTGTGAATCTGGATTTAGCTTCGAGAAAGAAATTTTGAAAGTAATTCCCTTATGGTGCAGTTTCCTAAGCTTCCTCTTAATTGTTGGGATCGAATTCTTTGAGCAAGATTAGTAGTATTTTGGAAATCCTCTAATTGCCGATGAATGCACTACGAAACAAGATAGAATTTCCTATGTTCGGGTTCTAATTAAAATAGATGTTACCCAACCTATCAAACAGAAAGTGATAATAGAAAGGCTAGATGGAGCTCAAGTGAGCAAAAAATAGTGTATGATTGGATTCTTCTGTTCTGCAAAACATGTCAAGTTGCAAGTCATAATTGTAATGCAGTTGAGAAGCCTAAAACTTACCAACATGCATTGAAACAACAACAGTGGCAACATATAAAATCTTCTAAAAAGGTGAAAGTAGTCAAGAATCAGGGTGAGAAGGTAAAGCAGGTGGAAAGGAATGTTGAGCAGAATCTGGAAAATGGTAAACATGTGGAAACTCATGCAGAGAGGAACCAAAGATTGGGTGGAGCAAGAGTGGGCTAAACTTAAGAATACTGCCAACAAAGGGAGTGTAAGTCCTCGTAATACAATGGTAGAGACTGAAAACTCTTATCAGATTCTAAACAATGAGGGTGAGTTGTATGGGATCTCAGTAAATGGAGGGGCCCTTTCCCGTTAGGTGGGAAATGAGATTAACAATTTGGAATGTGATGGGTTATAATAAACCCTTCAAACAAAAAGAAATTAAACACTTTTTGCTAAGAAATAGAGTAGAGTTGGTGCCATTACTTGAAACAAGATTAAAGATTGGTAAATTCAAGCAAGTTTTTGATAAGTTGAACAAGAATTGGGATTTTCTTAATAATTATAGCCATGCGGAAAATGAGAGAGTGTGGATAGGATGGGATTCAAGGAAAATGGAATTGACAGCTATTGAAAATCATGCCCAAGGCATTCTTTGTGATGTGGTGGATAAGATGTCTGGGCAAGAGTTCAATTTCTTGGTAGTGTATGCTTATTTGCCATAGATCAGAAGAAAGGATTATGGAGTTTTATTGAGAGAGTGTGTCAAAGAACAACCAAGCTTTTACTTATAGGAGGTGACTTTAACTCTGTCCTATGTAGTGAAGATAGGATACAGGGTAGTCCAGTTACTGAGGGGGAGATAAAAGATTTTAAAGAATGTCTGTAGAACAATGATCTAAGTCCCCTGAGAACTATTGCGAATTCTATGTCGTGGTGTAACAATCAGATAGGAGATGATAGGATATTCGCACTTATAGATAGGTGTGTTGCAAATACAAAATGGTGTGAGACATTTCATAGTGTTGTAAGTGAGTTAATGGAGAAGGGGGTATCAGATAATTTCCCTCAGTTGATAGAATGGGATTATGGGCATGTACAAACAAACTGCTTCTTTTAAATTCATGAATGTCCTGTCTGAACATCATGAATTTAGAAGAATTGTTAGAGAGGCATGGAATCATCAATATCATAGAAATGGGCTGTGGAATGTGTGGTATAAACTCAAACATTTGAAAAAGCCTCTGAAGAAGCTTAATATCCATCATTTTAAGAATATCTCTGAAAAGATAGCCAATATCAGAGCAAATTTATTTAAGATCCAGAGAAGTATAATACATGATAAGATGAATCAGCTGCTAATAAATGCCATAAAGCTACTTATTAGGAAAGATGGGACTAGGTGCAATACTCAAGCTCAAAACAAAGAAGAGATAAGAGCATTTTATTTAAGCTTAATGAGAAGTGCATCTGAGTCTATTCCTATAATGGAAAAAAGAGAATTATTTATAGGGGTTCTGTGTTTCACACTCACAGCAACAACTGTTTTGTGAGCCCTTCACACAAAAAGAATTCAAGCAGGCCCTATTTCAAATGAACCCTTAAAAAGCTTAAGGTAGTGATGGATATAATGCTTATTTTTTTCAGGATACTTGGGAGTTGATTGGTGATGATATTATGCAAGTTGTGTTGGAATTTTTTGACACTTATTTCTTGCCTAAAGCTGTGAATATCACCCAGGTTTCTTTATTTCCTAAAAATCCTTAAGTTAGTACATTTAAAGAATATAAGCCTATAGCATGTTACAGCATATTGTATAAAATCATTTCAAAAGCTCTAGCTAATAGAATGCAATTGGTGCTTGATGACATTATTAGTGAGTCTCAGTATGCTTTTGTGAAGGGAAGATTAATCTTTGACAACATCATTCTTAGTCATGAGTCTATCAAAGGTTATGGTAGAAAGAAGTCGTCTCCAAGATGCATGATAAAAATTGACATTCAAAAGACTTATGACTCAGTTGAGTGGACTTATTTGAAGCATCCAATTTTGGGTTTGGGCTTTCCTTTTCAATTTGTTTAATGGATTATGGCCTGTGTCATTACAGTGTCTTATTTAATGAATGTTAATGGTGATGTCACTGAGTCTTTCGATGCTGAGAAGGGGTTGAGGCAGGGAGACCCTATTTCTCCATATCTTTTTGTGATTAGCATGGAATATTTGCATAGATGTCTCTTGCAACTTAGAGAGGACATAGGTTTTCATTTCCACCCCAGATGTAGGAGGTTTAATTTAGTGAATATGTGATTTGTTGATGATCTGTTGCTTTTTACTCGGGGTGATATTGAGTCAGTGAGGAAGCTTATGAGTGTTTTTAATTTGTTCTCTGATGTATCTGGTTTAAAAGCGAATCCAACTAAGAGTAGTAAGAGAGTATTTTGACAGAGTTTGGAATGTCAAAAGGAAAACTTTATTTTAAGTATTTGGGAGTGCCCTTGTCTTCAAAGAAACTGACAACAAATAAAATATGTGCTCTTTAGCATTCAGACTTATTGATGTCAAGTCTTCCTATTACCTCAGAAAGTCATCAAAGCCATTCAAACTGCATGTAGGTGTTTCTTTTGGTTTCGAAAATTTGGCTTGACAAGAAGATCATTGGTAGCTTGGGACTATATGTGTTTGCCTAAAGCTATAGGGGGTTGGAACCTCACATGTATTCAGGTATGGAATAAGGTTGCCCTTTGCAAATTCTTTTAGTGCATTGCGAATAAGAAAGATAGGCTTTGGGTTAAATGGGTTCATGGCTACTACATCAAAAATCACAACCCCCTAACCATGCCATTACCTAGTCAAGTTTCTTGGGTGGTTAAGAAGATTATGGGTGCTAGAAACTTCTATACTACTCTTGGTAATGGTCAAGGTTTACTTGAGAAATCTTCCTTCTCTGTGAGGAAGATATATACTGCCATGACAGGTCAGAGTCAAAAGGTTGCATGGTATAGGATGATCAGTCAAAAACTAGCTGCTCCAAAATGCATTTTCATCACTCGGTTGGCTTTTTTGGACAGATTATCTATTGTGGTGAATTTAGAGAAGGTGGGGATTGTGTGTGAAAATATGTGCAGTCTATGTAAGGATGTGGATGAAACCATTCAACATCTATTTTTTAGGTATAGGTTCTCAATTAACTCAGCTTTGGCAGCAACTCACTAGATGGTGTGAGCTCTTTGCCCCTGTAAGAGATTGGGATGATGAAAGAATTTATATGCAAACACAATGTAAAACCAAATCAAGAAAACAATTGCTATATAGAGTGGTGGTATCTACTGTTGTGTATCAAGTGTGGAGAGAAATGAATTTAAGGTGTTTTCAGAATGCTATGAATTCAGTGGAGGGAGTGCTCAAAGACTGTCAAGTCCAAATTGCTATTAGATGTCAAAGAAATTCCAAGCTGATGAGACGTCATAAGAGTTAGTTGTATCAGCTTTGTTTGTTTTGTTTTGTGGTTTTGGAGATTTTAAGTTGTAATGTTTGAATTGTCAAGCTTTGATGAAATAAAATAATTCTATTTACTAAAAAAAGAGAGGCTTTTTGAAAATTTATCCTTTCTTCTTGAAATGAAAGCAAACAAAATATAAGATGGTAATATTATTGATGGTCCCGATACGAGTTCTGGTGTATTGGGGGGGGGGGGGAATACACCAGATGCAACTTTTTAAAATAACTCCCTAAAAATAACGCAACCGAGTAAAGGAACTCAGTTGAAATCACAACCGAGTAAGAAACACTCAGTTGGAAGTGATGTGCTGTGCGGAATGTGGTGGAAATAAACTCGTATAAAATCAACTCACGCTTTTATGCACGGTTGGTCAAGAACCAAGACAGTTGAGAAATAGTGCAGTTTGTATGCAGGTTAGATAGTCAGTTGAATATGCAATAAGATAACTGAAAATAAACACAACACACAAAGATTTAACGTGGTTCGGAGAGAACTCCTACGTCCACGGGGAGTTGTGAGTCCATACAACTCAGTTCAAGTTCTTCTGGACAAACCACAAAGCTTACGCGGGCTTTGCAACCGTTAAGGATAAGTTTGCGGGTACTTATCAACCTTACAGTTTAGTTTTCGGGTACTAAACAACCTATCTACTCAGTTACGGGAAGAGTAGGGTCCTAAAACCTTTTCAGATGAAAGAAATGACGGGGTTCCAACTAAATAGCTCGAACAAGAAGTGAGCTATGATCTAACACTCTACGAACTCTCACCAAGTGATATTCTCAAGGTTGGATCTAAAGACACAGAAACTAATTCTAACACTCTAGAACTCTCAACAAGTGATGTTCTAAGAGGATAACTAGTTAAGCTTGAATGCAGAATGAAGTTGTTCTTTGCTTGAATATTTCTTCTCGCACTAGTTCGTTTCGTGTGTGTCTTGTATCTTTCTCTGTGAATGAAGGCCTCTATTTATAGGCGGAGAGAATCAACTAGCCGTTGGAGGAGCTGTTGATCTCTGTTCTTTGAAAGCGATGGCTTGTCTCTCATCTCTGCAGACTTTCCGGATTTGGCAACTGCGTACTTCTGCTTTCCATCTGAGACAGCCTTGTGTTGGGCCAAATGAGGTAATGACAGAGAGTCAAACCTTCACGTGACTTCCTTATTTGAAATTCAAATCTTAACAACAGACTTCCAACAAGGAGTGGTCGATTAAGACTTTCGATCTTCAACTAACTTGTTCTTCAGCTGATGTTCTATCTGACTGCTAACAGTTGAACTCTCAGCTGACTTCAACTTCATGTTGTTGATCTTCTGGGTTGAGTTCTACAACTGATGTCCTGAAACTGAACGCTCAGTTGACTTCCTTGTATCTTCTCTCTTTTTGAATTCACATGGAATGAACACTCATTTGTTTTCCTCACAACTGATGTTCTATCTCTTGAGTGTAACTTCCCCCTTTCTCAATGCTTCATATGATGAACGCTCAGTTGTCTTCCTCACAACTGATGTTCTATCCGAGTGAAGCCTTGTTGCCGTCTTCAGCTGGAGTCCTGTAAAGATAAAATCTTAACAATGCTCAAACAGCGAGCCTAACTACTAAAATTAGGATCTGGCAACATCTACTCGGTTGGGGTCAGTTGGTTTTGGAATCAATCAAAACTTTTACTTAAATTTCCCAACAATTATACTATCCATAATTTTTACTCCAAGTCTCAAAGTGAATACAGATTGGTTAAACAATTTAATTTCATAATTATATCTGTAACACATGAGTTTTCGAACTCTACTAGCGACAAACAATGTTATCTCAAGATTGTAATTGATTAATTCAATCCAACTTATTTTTTTTTTTCTAAGATCAATCCAACTAATTTTTACCTCAGCTAATTAGCACTAATTTACCTCATTAAAAACCAGCATATTGCTTATCGCATAAAAAATGTAAGAGGCAAATTGCCATATGTGAATAATGCACATGTACCATCAAATTTTGTATAAAAAGTGAGGAATATTAGACCCAATTGGACCATAGTACCTTTACTTTTCACCTATTTTTTCTTTCTTTTTCTCTTTCCTTATTTTTCTCTCCTTTCTCTCTCTCGCCTTTCTTCTCCTGCGCATTTTTTTCTCCTCTCACTCTCTCTCTCCTTCCATTCTCTTCCCCCCACCACCATCGTAACCTTCATTCTACCACCACTGTCGTTGCTCCATTCCGCCGTTGCAACCGTCGTCGTCGTCTTCTTCATTCTCGTCATTCGCCGTCGTAGATTTTCTCTCTCTTCTCTTCTCCTCCATTCTTCGTTCATCCCCGTTCATTCCCACTGCCGTGTGCAACATCCAGAACCACCACACCAACTTTTTTCGTCGGAAATTCATAGATCTCGCCGGAAATCCATAGATCTAAAATTGGGGTAAATGAGTTTATTTGAATTTGTTTTCAATTTATGATTTTTTAAACTTGTTTTTAGTCATTTATAGGTTTTTCGTATACTTTTTAATGATTTCTAGTGTATTTGGGTTGAATTCTGAGTGATTTCGATGTATTTGTGTAGATTTCTGGTTAATTTTTTTGTTGTTGCAGAGCTGCTGTTAGTTGTAAAAGCCCGTTGGTACGTAGTACGTATTTGTAAATGCGTATTGCATACCTGAAAACACCTTTAGGTACGCAGTACGCATTTACAAATACGTACTGCGTACCAAGTAAGCACACTTAGGTACGCAGTACACATTTATAAATGTGTACTGCGTACATGCAAACACCTTCAAGTACGCAGTACACATTTACAAATACGTACTGCGTACCAAGTAAACAAAGTAAGGTACGCAATACACATTTAGCAATGCGTACTGCGTACCATGCGAACACCTTTAGGTACGCAGTATGCATTTCAGAAATACGTACCTAGTTTGAATTAGGTGTACCTGTATGTTTTGTGCAATACGTACTAGTACACACACATCTTTGATTTCTGACATTTTAGTTTATAATTGGGGATGGTTCATTATTGGTTTTCTGAGATTTTGCATGGTGAATTTTTGCTTTCGGTTGATGTGAATGTACACATTTGTATGATTTTGTGAATCTGGCATTTGTTTATTGTATGATTAAACATGGTATGAATTTATCAATGTGACACGCACCTGTCGCATGGTACGATCAAAATACTTGTGTATGCCCCAAACGGACAATACACGCTTCTATGCCCACAACTGAACTGGTTAGTCTTAGCAGCAAGCTAGGGTCGATCCGACAGAGAGTGATGAACTATTTTACTCTTCGGTGCACAAATTGAGTTGTTACAGACTCAACCAGTTTATCTACACAAATTAACTTGAAAACAATCAAATATAAAAGGGGTAAGATTTGGGATTAGGTCATGATTATTGTTAATATATGAGGTCTTTGCTGGCTGATCATGCTCTTCAGAGCTGAGCTCGAGGCATGAAAGGATACTATCTTCTCATTTGCAAGAATGCATTGCTGGAAATGAGGCTATCGTTTGCACTCTCAAAATGAATTTGTAGCCTATTCTCACAGCTATATAGACAGCGAGCAAGTACAGGGTCGATCCACACGGAGTTGATTGTCACTTTCTCTTGATTCATCCTCCACCTAGTAAAAAAGAAGGGTTTTGGTATTTTGGTCACTAGGGCTATCTTGCCCAACACAGAAACTAAATAAATACTGAAAAGAAACAGAGAACTTGATCAATAATAAAAACTTGATTTGGACAAAGACATTGTTAAATGAAAACACTAGCTTGATCATTGGTGCAAATATATTCATCACATGCATGCATCGTTGGTTATGGGACTTAAATGCTGAGGTCCATTTTTATTCGTCACACTCTCAACAAACCCTTCCCTGACCTATCCTTACTTAGTTGGTGACGCACCGCCAACTTCCTACTTTGGGCAATACCTCTGTCGGAGTCATCGTTCAGTTTCTTGCCCAAAGAGCATAATAATCTAGAAAGGCCCAACAAGGAATCATCACGTCTTGCCCAGTAGGGTAGACACCTTCCTCTAATGCTAATTGATCTTAACTAAGATAAGTTATGGAAAACACTCCTACTTCTCAATTGATTAGTGATCTAATATGTCTTAAATGATTAACGGCCTATTAACCCTTTAATAATATTACATCATATTGGAACAAGCACATTAACATATCGGGAACACATGCATGAAATTATCAAGCACAATTTAGACATCTCGAGCTTTGGGATTCACTTAACTGTCTTGCCCAGATCAAGTATAAAAGCTTAGCTAGACATGAATTTAAATACGTTAACACAAATCATTGAGGAACTCATAATAAAAACTATATTAAAACTTACGAAGTATTTAACGGAAAATAACTCCAGCCAAAAATGTTGATCGGAAATTATACGATAAAAACACAAAATAAAATTACCCATAGGACTTGTTCTTTTCCTCACAACTCTCGAAATAAAATAGGAAATGAAAGCATAAAATCAGAACTCTTTCATAGCAGCTGGGCATTGAATATATATAGGCGAGCGCTAGGGTTTGGGCCCCCAGTCCTTAACATGGTAGGATTTCATGAGCTACTTTGGGATGTAAGTAATTACTTGATAAGTACGACCCCAACATGACATGTCACGTCTATCTTCAAGAGATCCCTTCCGGATCCTAATTCTAGTTGGATAAGGAAAGATATTTATGTTACATCATCTTTTCCTTATCCTTCTAGACTTCGGAGAGAAATATTATCAGTTGTCCCAAGCACTCCGCCATCTTGACCAGTTACGTCCTACTCTGCTCTGCTTTTCATAAATGAAGCTTCCAGTTCCTGTTTGGCCCAGAATACACCTGCTAGGCAATAGACCACCACTTGCTCAGAATATGTCCTCCTAGACACTAAAACTAAACAAAATACATACAAGGACTCGATCTAGACTACTTAATACAGACACAAAATAGACTCAAAATATGGGTTCATCAAATCACAAAGCAATTCACTATCCTCTCTCGAAAGATAGCAAAAGAAGATCAATCTAACAACTTTCTCGACTAAGACTCAAGACGATAAATCAACTTTAAAAGGCACAAAGATTAAAACCTTCCATACATGAATTCATCACCTACTAAGTCTCAAAACCATGCATGTTGCGAGATTTTGATTTCCATGCTTGTAAAAACTTATTAAGAATTTCCACAAACACTTGGCATGCAAGAAAGATGATCAATAATTACCACATTAAAATAAGAGCCAAAATAGGAAAAACCAGTGGTCCAACCGGCGGTTCAGGGGTGAACCGCCAGTTAACTGGCCTGGACCGCCGGTTTGCTGCTTCCCCTCCTTTCGTCCAATTTCTTCACTTCTTTGTCCCGATTCTTCGATTCCGATCTTCTTTGGGCCTCTATTTCAGCATAAGAATCCTCATTTTACCTACATACAAGCAAAACTCCAACAAAACGTGATACAAATCCAAAAACATAACAAACGAATCACAAATTAGGCAAAAGCTTAGCAAAATGCGAAGGTAAACTCGCTTAGTTGCCACAAAAATGAGTGCTTATCAAATGTGTAGGTCTAAAATGAAGAAAACTCAATAATTTTTCCAAAAAATTGTCTAGTTTCATGAAATTTGCATCTAACCCATCCTATTCATAATGGGTTTTCACGTTTAAATGAAAAATCTAAGGAAAAAAATATAGAAGTGTATTTGAAGACTAACCACTCAGCGCCAATGGTGGCGAATTATGTAGCAACAATGGAAATTGTGGAAAGAAGATAGAACTCTTCTGCAAGTAGCCAGATCTCTTCTACTATAAAAATAGGTGCCTAGGAAGTTTTGACCATAATCTATTTTAGCAGCTACATGGATTTTGAATAGAACTCCTAGCAAAGTATTAGACTGGAAATATCCCTATTCTTTTCTATTAGGAAAAAAAATCATCATGTTTACTGATGGGGTTGTTTGGTTATCTTGCTTATGCAATTAACTTGTCTCCAAACAGATTGAAATTTGATAATAGAAGTTTGAGGTGCATATTTCTTGGTTATGCCATTACTCAGAAGGGATACTTGTTCTATGATGTGGACAATGAGAAGTTTTTTACTTCAAGAGATGTGAAGTTTATTTCACATTCCTCACCTTATACTTCTACAACTACTGATTATGATGCTTATTTTCTTAAGATCACTCATCCCAATTCATAGATAAGTGGAGATACCGAGATGGTTGAAGCCTGTTGTTGGGACATTTAGTAAAAGGTTTCGAATGATTCCAAAACCCCAACTGACCCCAACCGAGTAGATGAATGCCTTTAGTCTGATCTTAGCTAGAGCTCACTATTTACGCATAGGGATTTTATCTTTACAAGTTTCAAGCAGAAGAAGTCAGCCTGACTGAAGAAGGAAGTTCGTGAAGAACTCAGCTGAGACCCAAACTCAGCTGAGACCCAGAATCAACTAAGATCCAAACTCAGCTGACACTCAAACTTAATTAAGACCTCAATCACAGCTGAAGTACGAACTCAGTTGGACAACAGCTCAGTTGACTCCTCAACTGACCCACGCAACTGAAGGCATACAGTTCAAGCGTGAAGAGAAGTTATGTCGAAGTTAGATGTCGCAAAGCGGAGAAGACAACACTTTGAAGATGTTGAAGACAAAAGAGTTGCAGTCCAGATTTGAATCTACTCGGAAGCACAAGTCAGCTGGAAAACTTACTATAAATGGACCGACAACAATGATGTGCAAAAACAAAGCGCTCGTAGTTTCCATTTTAAGAAAGTTTCTAGAAAAGCAGGTGGAGTGCCATGCTTTTGGCAGAGGTCAAACGGCTCTTTCCAATGGCTAGTTTGATCTCCCTCTATAAATAGAGGTCTTCACATCCAAGCTCAACGACGCAAATAAACACAAATTGAAGATACGCACATAGGCGTAAAGAGTTGAGAGAAAAGAAAAAGGTGAAGTAGTGGCAGCAACAGACCACCTCTTTCCTCTACAAGAAGACCTTAGGTGAAGTCCAGTAGAAGTAGAGTGTTCATACCTCCTCTTGTTCTTCTATCTAGCCTCTCAAAAAGCCTCTTCTTTGATCGAGTCTAGAGTTTAGGTTCTTGCTTAATTTGTGTGTGACGAGCCCTATTTTTGTGCTCTTTTCAGTGTTTGTATAGGTCTAAATAGAGTATTTTCCTCTTTAGTTTTGGGACTTTTGTGTCTGGGACACACTGGTATGCAGGGGCACGAAATTATTGCAAATGGGCACAATGGAGCAGATAAAGGGCATCAAAGAGGAAGGAGTGCAATAGAGCGTTAGAGGTCCTAAGGAGCTTGTTGGTAATCACGATGACAGATGGAAAGGCCACGAAGACTCCGTGTACTGAATGTCAAACCTTTGCCGAAAATGCAAAAAACAAGCTCTGATAGGGCCACAACATCTTCAATGGTAGCCTCCAAACAACCTCCAACAGCAGCAACAACCAATAGGAAGAAAGCAAAGGACAAGGTACTGAAAGTGAAGCTTGACCTACCAAAGGGATGTCAGACTTCAAATGAGATTAAAGAGTGGATTTGAAAGGCATGGAAGCAACTACCAACTTAGGGTGCCGCCATATAAAAAGAAATCTGCCCTACTTCACTTGTATCATCATCTCCTATCTCTCGAACAGTAGCAAAGAACATAGCACACTACTCTCTGCACTTTTAGTTTGAGCACAAACAATATTCTTTACATTTTCTGTCAAGACCTCTGTGAGGCAAACAATCCTTTTCAGTTTTAATGTTCATGATGCTTTTGTTTATCTATTTCTTTGCTTGTTCTTTACTTTTAATGTCTAGCTAAGTTGTTAATGCTTGGGTTGGTTAAGATGCAGTGAGATGTGAGTGTTGTGTGTGTGAAAGGGTGAGGCCGAAAGCTCGCCAGAGAGCTATTGGACACGTTCCCGACGTGTTGGGATAGATTCCAAAGTGGTGGAGCCTCCACGACTTTGCCGGAGGCCTACGGAGAAGTTGCGGCGGTGAAATCCCTCACAATATCGGACAAAGGTGTAGGGGTTCCCCTCACCTCCGATCGTGTTGCGGGCACTGGAGTGTGGTGTATGGCGAAAGCCATGCTTATAGCCATCTTGGGCCTTCTAGATCCAAATGCTGCTGACGCAGAGGGCTCAATTGGTGACTTTTCTAGATGCGAGCTGATTCGGTGGACAGTAAGGTGGGCTCTTGAGGTGACCTGGAGGGCTCGACGCTGAAAGGAAGTGCTGGGGAGGAGTTGCTCACGTGCGTGATATGGTGACAATAAAGGGTTTGAGTGTCGAGGCCCTATAACCAAGAGATGTGCCCACTCAGTGACTATTCGAGGGCCTAGGATCCAAGCACACACACACACAAACATCGAACCAAATCACGACTAACCTAAGCATGCCCTCTATATCTGATTTCTTTAGTGTTTTATTTTAGTCTTGCTTCTAGTCTATGTTGAGAGCGACCAAACCCCAAAACCCAACTCCTGTCCAGTGACATCGAGGTCATCACAGCTTACCTCCATTGGGTTCGACCCTGTATACTTACCTCTAACTGTACTTAGTGGTGGACATTAGGAGAATATAAATAGTATTTTGGCGCGTCTGGGTTTCCCAACGACAGATCCGGGCGCCGTTAGTGTCCCAACAGACTCTCTCCAAAAGATCGAGTATGTAGCCTTAGGTCGATGCCTCAACTTTCCTCAGTGTTGAAGGCTTCCCAGTTGGAAAATTCCCAACCCCCAACCCTTAGGTCCGACTTTGAAACCGGAATCAAAGTCATTAGGTCCTTTGGAACCCGCAATCCAAGACTAGGTCCCTTGGAACCGACAATCTAAGACCATGTCCCTTGGAACGCGCAATCCAAGACTAGGTCCCTTAGAACCCAGAATCGAAGACCCAGGCTGTGCACTTTTCCGAAAAAGTGTTGTAAGGTCTTTGTCAAACCCGTAATCAAACTGGTTAGGTTTGCTTGGTACCTGGAAACCAAGTGGGGCGTTTAGTAAGCAAGCTTAAGCTTATCTAGTGGATTACTTCCCCGAAAAGGAAGCCATGGACGTAGGTGGTCAATCTCTGAACCACGTTAAAATACCGTGTACTTTACTTTCTGCATTTACATTCAGTATTTTACATTCTGTTTCCTAACCAACTGACTTGCATACTGATGAGACCAAATTTTGTATGATTTTCGAGTCTTATTTTAGGTCTAGATCGAGTCGTTTTGTGTATTTTTATTTGTCTTTAGTGTCTGGGAGGACACATTGTGAAGGCAGGGACGTACAGGGCAAACCATGACAAATTTGGGCAGAAATGGGCAAGATATGACTAAATTCTGCAACAGACATTTTGGGCGCAGATATGAAGCACTTTGGGCAAGGAAATGAAGCTCGCAGATTGGCCAAGGAAACAGACAATCAGAACTAAAGCTGCTCACTTCACAACCTGACCAAATCAAGTACCGTGCGGGAACAAGTCATTTGGGCAAGAGGAGATGTGAAGAGGCCAAGGCGTAAGGCAGAGCACAGAAGAGAGGAAGGAGTGCATGTCTTCGGCATGGAGATCTGCGACAGTTCAGCATATCAAGAAAGAGTGTGGCGCAAGAAAGAGATTAATCTACAAGGAAAGAGTGCAGACCAAGTAAGAGATCAACCTTATCCAAGTAGCCAATAAGGAAGTAATTAATTCCATCTTTATCCATGAAGATTCGTTCAAAATTAAATCTGCTAAATAAGAAAAGTCTCTTGGTCAACAGAAGCTGCTGGAAGGATAGCTGGCAGACAGCTCGCCCAAACCTAGTTGCAACCGACTTACTTGATGGGCTGAGCCTCCAAAACCCATGAATTTCATCTCTATAAATACTCCTAGATAGCAAGCCATATGTATCTTCTTAATCTTTGAATCCTTCTAATATATTATCTTCTTTAGTCTAGGGTTTTCTTTCTTTTGTTCGAGAGTTTGCCCCTTCGGGGGCAAACTAACTTTTTTACTTTGTTGCCGGCGATGTTGGTATCGTCTGAATTTATTTTAATTATAGCTCTTTTTTCTATTTAGTTCTTTCTTTTCTTGTTCTTTACTTAATTCTTAGGTAGTTATACAAATCTGCGTTTGGGCAAGATGACGTTGTAGAAGCATTAAATCGTGATGTTGATTTGGGCAAGGGGAAAGCTATATATATGTGTGTTCTCGAGGCGTTAGGCAATTATTTCAAAGCAGTCTATTTGTGCCAAGAGTTCATGTGGCCAGTTGGCAATTGGAGGGTGGCAGATTCCTTAAAAGGGAGGTAGCTTAGACCAACAGGGATCGGGAGAGGTTTGCCTCACGCTCCTTGAGGGCGGCAAATCTCAGGTTGAACTTGGGCGGAGCCGAACGAAGTACGCTGACGCTGGTGAAAAGTCAGAGCGGGATCCTCGTATCTCATAGGGCCGGAACGGGTTCGTCTAGTGCCCAAAGCTGCTTGTTTCAATCTTTGCCCCTTGAGGAATGCTCGAGGATGAGTTGGGCAAGTTAGGAAGCCTGGGGTGGGAATGTCACGCAGGATTAACAAGTAAGGACGAACTGGGCAGATCGTGGTTGTGAGTGTGACAACGTGACAGTAGGACCATGACGCGGTTTGCCTATAACCGTTGACATACATACGTACCATATATCCTTGCATCGATGAAGACGTCTTGTTTGTGCAATTGACTCAACAACTAAATCCAGGTTTGTCTTTATCTTTTATTTATGTTTTAGTTTAGATTTATTTTCCTGTTTGGCCAAGATGAGTCTGTGCAGAATCTCTAAACCTTTGGATGACCCGTGACCAAAGAGAAAGCAACACCAACTGCTAGTGGGATCGACCCTATACTTACTGCTAGCTGATCCTGGTAGTGGGAAATAGGATAATTATAAATGTATTTTGTACGTGACTAAACGACGGTCGCGTCACATACAAACTGTATATTTAGAAACTGCACTAATTTGGGAACTTGATCTTCCCCATTTTCACAAAGGTTTCATTTTTTTTAACGAGTCTAAACTCCATCAACTGTTGCATTGCAAAACTATTTAAAACCTCAGTTGGTGCATACAACTGACCTTCAGGCATAGAAGACAGTTGCCCTCCCAACTGTGTGATCAGCTCCAACTGAGCAACTTAGTTGTAGAGCCGCTCCAACTGACTTTTCCAGTTGTTGAGCCAACTGATATGAGCAATATAACTTAGTGAAAAGACTTTTAGCAAAACAAAAATTACTACTGGTGTATTTTCCCCTCTCCCCCATACACCAGATACTTGTTACCGGGACCATCAAGTGGTATCAGAGCAGTGGTTCAAAAGATTGTTGTTCCTGATTCACAAAGTGTGAGTCGAGTAGATTTTTCATTGGTCAACTGAACAAATCTTTTCTGAAAACCTTTAGTGCATTCTGCTGCATATTTTCTTGTTTGTTTCTTATGGTGTGCAGGAAAGATAAACCCGACGCTGCTAGAAAGCTTACTGGAGTTCTCTATGGATGATTATCACACGTGGAAGTTTCACCTGAAGATGGCACTAACTGCTAGGCATCACAGGATGTGGGAGACCATAGAAAATGGCCCCATCCAAGTGACTCAATCATTGCTGGTCCCTTTAACCACTTCGGAAGAAGGAGAGATGATGATAAAAGATGAACCAAAAGGCGTACACCAGTACACCAAAGAAGAAAGAGACATCGTGTAGCTAGATGACATAATAAAGAGTGTCATCTCTTCCACCATCGGCAAAGCCAACCTGCCGAAGATTATCAATTGCTCCACAACAAAAGATATGTGGGAAGCCTTAGCTACACTCTGTGAAGGCTCTAATGAGATAAAGAAGAACAAGTTGACCTTGGCTTGTCAGAAGTTTGAGCATTTCTCTCAGCGAACCGAAAAGTCCATCGACAAGATGGAGCTGAGATTCACAGAGGTCCTTATGGACATTGAGAGTATTAGGAAGGGCAAATACTCTCAGCGTGAGATGAACTTGAAAGTTCTCTCCATACTAGGCGAAGACTGGGCGGTCTACAGAGCCATCCATCGAAATCAGAGAGACCTCAGTTTGATGACAACTGAGAAGTTGTTCTCCATGCTCAAGGCGAAAGAGTATGACATCCTTCGATTGAAGCAGAGCAAGCTTCAGAAACAAGAACAGACCAAGCAGAGCTCAGCTGCCAAGCTAGTGGTACTTCAAGCTGAATCGGGAAGATCCAAGTTCGCCAGACCCTCATGGTCCGTTGACTCCTCAATTAGGGATCGACCGAGGAGGTCGAACTTCAGAAAAAGGTCAACGAGATGACCAAATAACTCGAGGAGATGAACTTCAGAATAGAGAAGTATAGGAGGATCAACAGGAGCAGGCGGAGCTCAACTGAACCCTTCTCGAAGACTCAAAGCGAAAGATGCTTTGAATGCGGAAAGCTAGGACAATTCAAAGCCAACTGTCTTGATCTCTCCATGAAGGAGAATGAAGCCCTCCAAGGAAAGGCCAAGGAGAAGACCAAGGCCATGATTGTTGAGGAAGACGTCGACGACACCGACGTATTCACAGAGTTAGAAAGAGAAGAAATTGACTTGCCATCAAGCTCAGCAGGGAAAAACTACTGCTTCATGGCATTGCCAGATGAATCAACTGATGAGGTAAACTCTTCTTTCCATTCCTCTCATATTGTTTCTTCTGTTAACCAAAGTACATGAGAATTTGATAAAGATATAGAGCCGTCATGGGATGAGGTCGAACACCTTAGCAGATTATGCACTAGACAAGTTGCACAGTGCAAAGAACTGCAAGCTGAGTGTGACAACATGAGCAACGAGCTGATCATGAGAGATCATGACATAGAGAAGCTCGTGGAGGAAAACTGCAAATTTTATGACATAAGAAATTCTAGCCGACAGTTTACGTGGATAATACAGGGAAGGTGATTTGAATTGATGACTCAGTTCGAGTCTTCCAGGAAGCACCAGTAGCTTCCAAGCCTGAATCTAACTGAGTTGGAAAAGGAGTTCGTCCTGTGGGCTGCAAGAACATGATGAACTGAGAGCAAGACTTTTCTGCAGGGTCAGTATGGATTGTTGGGAAAATTCATTTTGATCTTAGAAAGACAAAGAAGATTCAAGATCACAAATTGAGGGGGATCTCAACTTGAGAGGGAACTGAGATAGTTGACAATGATACAGTTCGATGGAGGACTGACGAGGCTGTCATTCACACTCTCAAAATGAATTTGTAGCCTATCCTCACAGCTATATAGTTAGCAAGTAAGTACAGGGTCGATCCACAAGGAGTTGAATGTTACTATCTCTTGAAACCTCCTCCACCTGTTCAGAAAAGTTGGTTTTGCTATCTTGGTCATTAGGGCTCTCTTGCCCAATTCGAGAACTCAATTAAACACTGAAAAGTAAACAAAAAACTTGATCAATAATAAAAAGGACTTGGTCTGGATCTAGACATTGTTAAGTGAAAACTCTAGCTTGGTCATTGGTGTAAATATATTTATCACATGCATGCATCGTTAGTTATAGGACTTGAATGCTGAGATCCCTTTTTACTCGTCACGCTCTCAACAAACCATTCCCTTATCAATCCTTACTTAATCGGCGATGCTCCGCCGGCTCCCTACCTTGGGCAATACCATTGTCGGAGTCATCGTCCAGTTTCTTGCCCAAGGAGCATTTATCTCTAGAAAGGCCTAACAAGGAATCATCACATCTAACCCAATAGGGTAAACACCTTCCTCTAATGTTAATCGATCTAAATCAAGGAGATGTTGGAAAACACTCCTACTCTCCAATTGATTGGTGATCTAATATTTCCTAAGTGATTAACGGCCTATTAACCCCCTATTCGTATTATCTCGTATTAGAACAAGCTCATTAACATTATGGGAACACATGCATGCAACTATCTAGCACAATTTAGACCTCTCAAGCATTGGTTAACACTTAACTCGTCTGGCCCAGACCAAGTATAAAAACTTAGCTAGACATAATCATAAAATAACAAACACATGAATTGAAGAACATAATAAACACTATATTAAAACTCACAAAGTCTGTGCAGCAAAATAAACTCGGCCAAAAGTGCCGATCAACAAAATACGAAATAAAGTATGCCCTTAGGACTTGTTTTTCAAGAGAAGTCAATCTGAATCCACTCGGGGTGGCATCTCTTCTTCTTCAGATTGTTCGCAATCTGAATTTGGTGGTGACCTCTCCTCGTCACCCGCCAGTTCCTCCGCTCGTGCTTGCTTTTCAACTTCCCTCTTTAGTTTCTTTTGCTTCTTGATGTACTTCTCCGGGTCAGGATGGTACTTCAATTCACCGTTGATCCAAATAGGGTCGAAGCCAAACATGCACAGGGTCTCTCCCTCAAGAGACAGTTACAAAATCAGCTCCTCGGCAACGGCACCAATCTTGTCGTTCGCCTGTTGACCACAACACTCCTCCTATCTGTCTTGGCCAATATGGTTCTCCCTGACCTGCTTCTAGAAATACTGCTTCTTTTCCCTGTTTTGCCCAACTTCCACCTACAAGGCAGCAGACATCCTCCTGCCCAGTATATGTCCTCCCAGACATAGAAACAAGACAAAACACACACAAAGACTCGATCTAAACTACCTAAAATAGGCACTAGAAAGACACGAAATATGGACTCATCAAGGACGTGAAGATCAAACCTCAACTGAACAGCCAAATTTGAATCAGTTGAGTGTATGCAGATTCAGTTGGGATTCAGACAGACTAAGTAATTCAAACTCTGTCGCATTTGATTAAGCAAGAGTTATGAAATGTGATTAAAAGTTCCTTTTATGCTTTGATCAATTTTCCATCAGGAAAATTCAATGCAAAAGCATTTCACATTCATTGGGTTATACTTTTGAGACTACAAGTGGGCTATCATGGAAGCTGTTTCACGCCTCACGCGCGAGTGATTCTCATTGCCCTACCCACGATCAACCCCACATTCCACGTCAATGATCATGCGAAACGACACACCATCTCAATCGAAGACCCTTATTGAGCGGGAATGATTCCTCATCGTTGATCTTCTCTCCATTCACTTCATAAGGAATTCTCTAAACCCTTATTTTCTTTTCACAGTCTATTCCCAAAGTTCCCAAAATTTCCTCTGCAAATCTCCAACAAATCTTTCTTCATTCAAGTTCGACAAAAGAAAAATCCACCTCTTCAATAGCGTATACTCGAACTTCAAACCTATCTCAGCTAACTTGCTGGGTATTGCCAGAATCATCTCAATCATTCGAGATGTCGTCGTCTTTCAGAACATTCTCTCCGTTGCTCAACAGGAACACGAAGAACTGAAGAAGGCCCTCAATCAACTCCATCATGCCAACCTTCTCAAATGGGTAACAATGGAACCAAAATTCCTTCTTTCTGGTGCAGTTGCAGAATTCTTCTCTCATCTACAAGAAGACAACCAAGGGAAGCTCACGACGAAAGTCCATCTACCCATAAGTGATGGAAACGAAAGCTTTATCTGGCAGAAGATTTTCATTGATGTAGATGAGTGCTTAGACAAGAAAGTTGGAGAATTTATTTAGAGTATCACCATTAATGGACGCAAGTTCAAATCGAGCATGCCTAGATATCTTCTCAAACAAGAAACTCGCCAGATATATGATATAACAACAAACTGCATTCATGTCCTGGCTGGAGCAATGTGATGTGAGCAAGCCCAAAATGCGGATTGCTCAGGCCATTCTCAAGAATGACAAGATTAACTGGAGAATGTATGTGAAAGAACAACTTCTAGGTGAAGCTGCTAAAATCGAAAAGGGAGAAAAATGATGCACAACATCAAGCAAAATCATGTTTGGAACAAAGGCTAGCTACATCATTCTTTACGCCGCAGAGAAATAAAGAATACCAGTGGATTGAGAGCACACTGACAAGGAAGTCGTCTATGACAAAGATCGTCTATTTTATTCTAAGGATAGAATTGAGTATGTTCTGATATTAGTCTACACAGGAGACTCTACATCAAAATAATCCAAAAAGAGAGCACGATAAGTTCATACCAGGTCAAAGTCGAAGAAAGCTGACAGACCGTCAGAGGCTGAACAAGCTTCCCCATCCAATAAGGCCAAATCCTCCAAGAAAAAGGCCAAGATTGCAATTGTCCATGCAGAAGCAGATGACTTTGTAGAAGATCCTACAATTGTGCCCCTGATGACAAAAAGAAGAAGACTTATCCAGTAAAAAAAAATTGAAAATAGGAATGATCAAGCTGAACTTGGTCAAGCTGAAACAGCTCAAGTGAAAACTGATGAAGTTACTGATAACATCGCAACTGAGGAACGAGCATCAGCATCAGTAACTCACTATCAGCAAGTTGTCTCATCTAGCTCATCCTCAGTTTACAAGAGTCCTGAGAAGGAAAATAAGACATTGTGCATACTGATGATGAAGATCAGATGGATAATCAACCCCTGTCAGTTAGTGTGATACACAACGAGAAAAAAACTGTTTCTTCTCAGGGTGAGAAGACTCCCCCCAACTCCTCAGAAGAACCAAATGAGTTGAATGTTGAGAAAGAAGGGAACCCAAAAAAAGAAATCATCTTGATTTCTGATAATGTTTCTCCCAAGGATCCCCAGCCTACCATTGAAGCAACAGGTGGTGAGAACCAGTCTATTCAGACGTTGACTGTACCAGATACCTCACTGGATCTTCTCCTACTATGCAACACAGCTGAAGATTTCCCTTTTCTTACCCAAGCTGAAGTAGAAAAGAAGGCAATCACGCAATCCTTCCACAGAGTACATCTTGTAGCCTTCAAGAAAGCATTGACTCTGTACCCCGACAAGAGGAATCACCTCAAAACACTTTCCTCTCTGATGGACCTGTTTTAGTACATCTTAATTAGTCTGGAGGACTGTTATGTTCTGGGAGACTATCTAAAGCTTCATGACATACATGAGCTTCGGATCATTGAAGGACGTCTGATGGATACATTCAACTACAAGACCAAGCTCGAGCTGATTCAGAAGGAAGAAGAACTCATCAAAGTTTATTTAGAATCCCGCTCAGCTGCAAGGGTAAATGACCCACATTGGGAAGAAGTTGATCTTGACGTTGCCTCCACAATCTACATTGAAGCATGTGGATGGGCACCTCCGTCGCAGCTAGACGAAACCATGGTGTTAACTGCAGAGTAATCAGCAGGAATTGACACCTCTCTGGCATCACAACACCCAGTGCCAGAATCAAAGCTAAAGGACTTGGACCAAATCAAGAAGTCTATTGAAGAACTGCTCACTTTTCGAACTGGAGACAGACAGACTCGTTCAAAGTTGAAGTGCAAAAGGATTTTGAGAAGAAAACTCAGACTCTCCTCAAACTCAAAGAATTACTTGGAAATGTTTGAGACCAGTCAAGCATTCGCATGTACCAAGTTGTTGAGACCTTAACTGCCTTGTACAATTCAGCTGTTGAAGACATGGATGGCAAACTTGCAGCTCAGGCATCTCTTTTCACGACAGATATGAAATCGAGTCAGGAGAAGTTTCTGACCAAACAGGATTTCCAAGGTCTCTCAGACAAAATCCATGCCAACGAGTTGTCTTTAGAAGACCATGAGACTCAAATGACCCGCATGGAAAGAGAAATTGCCAGTTTGCAGAAAGAAGTTCACGAGCTCAAGACTCAAAAATCCTCTACTCAAGCTGATGAATTGAATTCTATTCAGCTCACTCAATCTCTGACTGAGATCTTCAATCAACTGCGCACTGAAGTGGATGACCTTAATGACTTAGTTGTCCTCCTATTTGATGCTGCCAAAAAGGGGGAAAAGAAGGAACTGACATTGCAAACAGAAGCAGATGTTGCCAAAGATGAAGATATTGCTAGCCAACTGGCAGAGAAGGAAAACCTCAAGCAAACTGATGATGATGTTGCCAAGGACGAAAAAGTTGCGAGACAACTGGAAGCATCAATGAACACTGGCATCAAAGGAAAAGACAAAAGTCAGCTCCAGGAGGGAGTTGCTCAGCTTGAAGATGATTTGACTAACATTCAAGCAGAACTCTTCATGGTAGACTTTGCTGAAGAGTTAGGGCTAGATAATGACAATGAAGAAGCTGACAAAGATGCTCTTCCACCGTTTCCAACTCTAGCTGAAAAGGCCATTGCTGCAGGAGCTACAGAAAAACAAGTGAAGAATGCTAAATGGATGGCTGACTTTAAGGAAAGAGAGATTGTTGTCCTCGACAAATACTCGAAGGGGCTTATGAAGACGAGCTAGAGCTTTTTTTAGGACAGTTAAAAAGCCGTTTTTCGAATTTAGGACATTTAGTGAGCGAGCTTCGTTTTGCGGCCCATTAATTTTTTTTTTGTTGGGCCGTAGGACTATTTTGGGCCCGAATGGAGTAAAAACGCACGTGAGGCGCACGTGATGTCCATTTCGGGCCCAAATGCTTATGTGGACGCCACATCACCATTACCCTCACTCTTCCCTCACTCTTCCTCTCCTAAAACGTTCATAGATCCTCACTTCTCTCGCTCCTGCGTGTCGAGTGGTGGTAGAGGTGAGAACCCACTCGCTGCCGGGGCTCATTAGATCTAACATCTGATTTCATCGCCGTTGAGTTGGGGTTTTTCTCCGTTGAGAGGTTTTGTGTAGATCTCGGCGACGGCACGGCGAATCGAAGATGGAGACAGGTGCCACGTGATTCCTTTCTTCTTTCCGAGTCTATTGGTAGTGGTCGTGAGTGGTAACTCGCTGCTGGAAATTTTCTGTGGTCGCCCGAAATTTTTTAGGGTTTTTTTGGACGACGCCGCTGAAATTCGAATTTTCCGGCAAAGGGGCAGTGAATCGCCGGTTGGGACTGCTATAGCTCGACTCCCCACTCCTTCACCGTATTGTCGCGATTCCGGTCAGCTCTTCAATCTCAGATTCCGGTCAGCTCTTTCAGATTCCGACGCCGTCACGGCGAGTCGGGGGGGACATGTACCATTCTCTTCGTCTTGACTCTCTGCATCTATTGGTGGTGGTAGGGAAGGCTGAATCGCTGCCGGAGTAATTTCTGGTAATTATTTCGTTTTCGAGTCACCGCCGGCAAAAACCTGCAATTTCCGGCTTAGGGACGGTGAATTGAGCCTTGGAGTTTCCTTAGTTGGACTCATCGTGGCTCTGCAAGTTGGTTGGAAGTGGTTAGGAAGGTCGATACGCTGCCGGAGAGGGGAAATTAGGGCTGGGCAGTCGCGATTCAACCAACCGGAAATTGCTGCATCGCCGGTCAGTCGCGAATCCGGTGACCTTAACACAGCTCTGACTTGCAAACGCGCTGCTGTCTACTTTCCGGCCACATCTGTTCGTTATCCAGCAGATATCCAGATTCCAGTGTATAGCTTCCAGAATCCGGTGGGAATTTCAAGATTCAGTTTGCCGATTGAGTTTTAGGAGAGAAATTTGCTGATTGAGTTTTAGGAGAGGAAGAGTGAGAGAATGGTGATGTGGCGTCCACATAAGCATTTGGGCCCGAAATGGACATCACGTGCGCCTCACGTGCGTTTTTACTCCATTCGGGCCCAAAATAGTCCTACGGCCCAACAAAAAAAATTTAATGGGCCGCAAAACGAAGCCCGCTCACTAAATGTCCTGAATTCGAAAAACGGCTTTTTAACTGTCCTAAAAAAAGCTCTAGCTCTTATGAAGACAGTCAAGGCAGCTCTTCCAAGAGGAAAGTAGGAGATCTATAAAAAATGGATGAGTCAAGCAAACGAATGGTCTAAAGCTCGTCATGAAAGAACTCAGCAAAGGAAGAAGCAGAACCCTAACACGAATCTTCTTCATGTTGATAAATGGATGCCAGAGAAACTGAATGATTCCTGGGAGTTTCTGAAGATAGAATTCATAGAAGAATTTTACTATGAAATGGAGTATCAGGGTATGGAAGCTAACGAAACCTGGTCAGCTCACCTTCAAACCTACTCAGTTGTTGATGTAATAGGCATTCGAATTCTGGATGGGCTTAAGAAAAAAAGTCAATATCCTCCGACTGCTTCGACCAAACGAACATTCTCTCCCCCCAAGCGTAAAGGAAGCAGAGAGATCAACTTCGATCTTATTGAGAAGGAAGCACAAAGGCTGGCATCTAAATACTATGTCAACCCTCTCGAGCAAGCTGAAAAAATTCTTGAACATCAAGAAACATATCCATGAAAAATATGGATTGAAGCTGGAGGTTGTTCAACCCAAATGATGCTACGAAGAGAAGACAATGCAACTGATGCATTTTGTTTTTGATATTTTAAATTCATAATTTCAGTTGTAATGTAATCTCCCCTTCTTATTATCCTTTATGATAAATTGTGGTCTTTGAAGATACTATTGAATTATTAACTTCACTTGATGACCACTATCTCATTATCCAAGTTTTGAGGTTAATTTTAAATTTTATCGTGTGCTAATTTCTTTCCTCTTAGACCAGAATTGAGTTTATCTTTTAGTCTTTTTGATATCAGTTAGGAAAGTTAGGTGATGTCAGTTTAGGGTTTTGGCATCATCAAAAAGTGGGAAATTGTTGGGAAAATTAGTAAAAGGTTTGGAACGATTCCAAAACCCCAACTGACCCCAACCGAGTAGATGAATGCCTTTAGTTTGTCTTAGCTAGAGCTCACTGTTTGAGTGTAGGAAGTTTATCTTTACAGGTTTCAAGCAGAAGAAGTCAGCCAGACTGAAGAAGGAAGTTCGTGAAGAACTCAGTTGAGACCCAAACTCAGCTGAGACCCAGGCTCAGCTAAGATCCAAACTCAGCTGATACCCAAACTCAGTTGAGACCTCATTCTCAGCTGAAGTGCGGACTCAGTTGGACATCAGGTCAGTTGACTCCTCAACTGACCCACGCAACTGAAGGCATACAGTTCAAGCGTGAATAGAAGTTGTGTCGAAGTCAGACGTCGCAAAGCGAGAAGAGAATACTTTGAAGATGTTGAAGACAGAAGAGTTGCAGTCCAGATTTGAATCTACTCACAAGCACAAGTCAGCTGAAAAACTTACTAAAAATGGATGACAACAGCGACGTGCAAAAAGCAACGCTCATAGTTTCTATTTTAGGAAAGTTTCCAGAAAAGCAGGTGGAGTGCCATGCTTTTGGAAGAGGTCAAACGGCTCTTTCCAACGGCTAGTTTGGTCTCCCTCTATAAATAGAAGTCTCCACATCCAAGCTCAGTGACGTAAATTAACATAAATTGAAGATACGCACATAGACGTAAAAAGTCGAGAGAAAAGAAAAAAGTGAAGTAGCGGTAGTAGTAGACCACTTCTCTCCTCTGCAAGAAGACCTCAGGCGAAGTCTAGTCGAAATAGAGTGTTCATACCTCTTCCTTTTCTTCAATCTAGGCTCTCAAAAAGCCCCTTCTTTGATCGAGTTTAGAGTTTAGGTTCTTGCTTAATTTGTGTCCCAACAGACTCTCTCCCAAAAGATCGAGTTTGTAGCCTTAGGTCGAAGCCTCCACTTCCCTCAGTGTTGAAGGCTTCCTAGTTGGAAGATCCCCAACCCCCAACCCTTAAGTCCGACTTTTAACACGGAATCAAAGTCACTAGGTCCCTTGGAACACGCAATCCAAGATTAGGTCTCTTGGAACCCGCAATCCAAGACCAGGTCCCTTGGAACCCGGATTCCAAGACTAGGTCCCTTAGAACCCGGAATCTAAGACCTAGACTGTGCACTTGCCCGGAAAAGTATTGTAAGGTCTTGTTCGAACACGTAATCGAATTGGTTATGTTCGCTTGGTACCCGGAAACCAAGTGGGGCGTTTGGTAAGCACGTTTAAGTTTATCTAGTGGATTACTTCCCCAAAAAGGAAGTCGTGGACGTAGGAGGTCAATCTCTGAACCACGTTAAAATACTATGTATTTTACCTTCTGCATTTACATTCAGTTTCCTAACCAACTGACTTGCATACAAACTGCATATTTACAAACTACACTAATTTGGGAACGTGACCTTCCCATTTTAACAAAGGTTTCCGTTTTTGTAACGAGTCTAAACTCCACCAACTTCTCCATTGCAAAACTGTTTAAAACCTCAGTTGGTGCATATAGTTGACCTTCAGGCATAGAAGCCAGTTGCACCCCCAACTGTGTTATCAGCTTCAACTGAACAACTCAGTTGTAGAGCCGCTCCAACTGACTTTTCCAGTTGTCAAGCCAACTGACATGAGCAGTATAACTCAGTGAAAAGACTTTTAGCAAAATGAAAATTGCTACTAGTGTATTCCCCCTTCCATACACTAGATACTCGTTACAGGGATCATCACTTATGCTACATAAGATATTCAAGATATTGAAATGACATAAGAAACTCAAGATATGCATGAATGTGAGAGTACAAACATGATTTGATCTAAAAGTTCAAAATTCTAATTCTTCCCCAGTGGTATTTGAACCACTTCGCAGAGGTAACAGAATAAGTAAACCACCTACTTGGATGAAAGATTTTGTGGAAAATATTACTCAATCTAGATTCTTTTCAAGCAGTGGTTGAATGAAAACTCCACCCAAATTTCCTTATATTGCATCTCCCTTATTGATAGCTTGTTATGGACATATTTGGTGAATGAAAATGCCATCAGAGAGCCTACTAACTTTGTTGAAGCTAGCAGATCTATGAAGTGGGTGCGAGCTATGGATTAGGTTTTAGAGGCTCTTGAAAATAACAACACTTGGGAAATGACTACTCTTCTTGCAAGAAAGAAAGTTATTGGTTCGAAATGGGTTTACAAAGTCAAACTCCGGATTGATGGCACAATTGAGAGATTCAAGGCCAAAATTGTGGCAAAAGGATACAACCAACAATATGACATTGACTGCAAGATGATATCCAAGATATAGGTCTCGTTCGGTTTGTAAGAATAGACAATAGTCAGATATAGTATGAGATGGGTTAAGATTGAATCATGTCTAATGAGAGTGTGTTTGGTTGGACAAATAACTTTTATACATTTTATAATAAATTTGTTCAATGACTAATATACCATTACTGCCACCATCATTCATCATACCCCTTTATTTATCTGTCTTCTCTCACGTCATCATCCTTTTCCACTCCCACTCCCTTCAATCGATAATATTCTCCGTACCTGAAATCTCCATTTCCAGCTTCTTTAATTCAATGTCATCCAGCCGAAATTGCAAAATTAATACTAATTTTTCACATATAAATTGAAAGGGTAACTGAATTTTTAAACAAATCTCTCACTCAAAAGCTCGGCCTCCTCGATGTTGCTGTTGTCATCTCGCAACTCCATCATTATCATCACCAAAGTTATTCATCCCCTTCATCCCATGTGTCGTTGTCGGCACCATGAATCAAACGCTGCCATGAATCCTTGGGCTTACCAAGGTCGTTATAAGGGGAATGAAGTTGTTGATGTTTCTAGGACTAAAATAGAGCTCGATTTGTTCCAATTTTGGTTGTTGGCTTTGATGCGACCGGAGTTGGCCTCAACGACGTGCAAAGAGACGGGATGAGGTGATAGATGGAGGTTGGAATGATTGGAAGGAGATGTATTACGGTGAAACTTGTGGATAGAGATGCGAGGAATACAAACACTAAACTCAAGGACAAAATGGTATAGAATGCGACAAATCCCATGATTGTCGCCAGGGGCATAGTCAGGGGGTGGGTAGTGGGGTCACTGAACCTCCCTGACATTTAAAAAAAAAATCGCAGTATATATATGTAGTAGCAATTTCTGCTGCAGTGGAAGAATGAAGGTTGGAGAAGAAAGGGTGGGATAATGGGAAGGAATAGATTTGTAGAGGGAGAGAGGCTTGCGCGTGGGGTAGGTAGGTTGCATTTGAATTTATTGAATGATATTTTTATAAGATGTAACAATGACATGACCCCACTTATTTTACCTAATAGTTTTTTCTTTTCTTATTATTTTTTAGGATATTCCCCTCACCTTTTTTTAGCACAATTTGTTCATAATTTTCAATATTTGTAACTATAAAGATTGTAATTTATATAGTTAAATTTTTTAAAATACTAATTATGAAATTTTAATAAGATCGTTATGAATAGATATATGTCTTATTATCTATTTGTGCAATATATAGAGGTTCAAAAGAATTCATACTATCTTTTATATTGAAATTTTGATAACAGGTTATGAATCTTTTAAAATTAATTTTATTTATGTGTAATTTTCGTATTATAACTTGCTTTTCACTGATATGATAATTGATCAAAAAGAACATTACTTACTAAATATATGCGATTATAGTGTAAAAACGACATATATTGTTTAGCAAAATGAAATAATGTCGTCGTTTCATTTTCAAATTTATAAATTTTAGCTATTTATTTCAATAATAGTTTAAAAAAGTTGAAGGGATATAAGTGAAAATTTTCTCATATTTACTTTGGCTATGTCTTACTGTGCAATATAAACAGCATTGTAATCATGTTAAAATTATTGTTTAATTTTAATTTTCTCCTGATAATCGCAGGAGTGAATAACGAGCTTTAGAGAAAATTAATGTTGTCATCCGAACACAATATTGAATATAATCTGCCCAGTAGACAGCAGGCTTAGAGGGTGTTTGGCTTAACTTAAAAGCTCCTCAAAATAACTTCTAATCTTTTAATTTCTTAATAATGAATAACTTTTAAGCTGTTTTAAAGAGTTTAAAAACTTAGCCAAACACCCTCCTAATAGTGCCAACCGAAGGGCACCTATATAGTCAGAGTTAATCTGCCCATCCGAAAAATACATTAAATCTAGTATATGGGCTGATGAAGACTTCTTTCAAATTGGGCCAGGCCCACTCCATTCCCTCTATGATTTATTTAGTATTTATTTATTTATTTCTCAGAAAAAAAATAGTGTTGCGCCTTAAACCCTTCTGCTGGCTTTTCCCCCTCCTTCCATGGCAGTTGACAACCTCTCTTCTCTCTCTTCTTAACTCTACATTCTCGACAAAGAAGTATGCTTTTCCTACCACCCCGCAGATTCCTACTGAGCCCGTCTTCGAAGAGCGGCAGAATTATTGTCATGGGCTCCAAGAATTTTCTGCTTCTTAAATCCTCCGCTGCACCGGCTACTTGCGCTTATTTACACACGGTCCATGGTTGTTCTACTTCTCCGCGAACATTTCTATTTGACTATTACTGCCGGAATAACTCGAGACGTGTTGCTTCTCCGAAGCATTTGCATCTAAGTTACCAGAGGTCCTCTGGCTACAGTTATACGCCCTATTCCGCCATGCCTGTTCCCAGACCGAGTGAGAGCTGTTTTGTTTTCTTGTTTATTTGCTCTTACTTGAAAACCTTTCCTGTTTTATTGCTTCATTTGGTGAGTTGCTCTTTTTTTTTTTTTTGTACTTCATTTGTTGATTAAATGAGTTGTTTTTCTTAATAAGTTTTTATGAATTCTTGGTTTAGGAATGAATCGCTTTTCTTGACGTTCTCTTGTGTTTTCTATTGGTTAATTGAACGAGTTGTTTTTCTGTCAATAGTCTTTCGTGTTTTCTTGGTAATGTAATCAGTTTCTTTTTGGTATTAGCTGTTTTTTCCTTGGTTAATAGAATGTGTTGTTGCCTTTTTCTCGATTGTCTCTCAGTCTATGTGTTTTATTGGTTAATTGAATCGGTTGCTTCTCTCATTGTGTTTCCCATGTTTTCTTGGTTGGTTGAATAAGTTTTCCTCACTCGATAGTCTCTCATGTTTTCTTGGCCAATTTAATGAGTCGTTGATAATCTCCCGTTTTTTCTTGATTAATTGAATGGGTTGCTTTTCTTGACATTTTTTAGTGTTTTTATTGGTTAATTTGAATTAGTTGCTTTGGTCGATACACCTAATGTTTGCTTGGATACTTGAATGAGTCACTTTTCATAATAATCTTATGTTTCTTGGTTATTTAATGTAATGAGTTGAATTGTTTGTGAATGCATAACAATGACTATATAGGTACTTTTGTTGATAGAAAATTGGATACGTCATCTGCAATTTCATGTGTTCTAAATACTACTATTATTTGATTGTATAGTTTCTGATGTCGACGGTGATGTTGAGGCTCTGGAGAAGCAGTTTGTTGATTCTAAGACAGTGATGATATTAAGGGAGAAGTTGCAGAGAATTGGCATTAATATCAGTTCATGCAGGCCAGGACAATACAATGGTTTGAGTTGCCCAAGTGTATGTGGGTTTTGATGCTCTATGGTTGTCATATTTTCAGTCTATTTTTCTAGAATAATTGACTGAAGTTATTCTATTTGCGATTTTTTACCTTTAAACTTAGCATCACTGCCGAACATCTGCTATGGTAATGTAACTGTTTGCAGGGCATTACCTCATTCTCTGCAGTTTTGAGTGTGCTAATATAGTGTTTGCGAAATCTTTTCCCTGAGCACGCTGATGTCATAAAGCTGAAAATTTGAGAAATTGTTGACATTTGATAAAGTGAAATCGTACAGACCTAACTTAAGGTTGTGGGAGTTAGATGAACTAATGGTGAAATTATTCTTGCATCTTATGTGAATTGATTTTCTTTTATATTGAGTTGCTGCATTTTGTAGTGTAAAGGTGGGGAATCGGACGAGAAGAGCTTGTCTCTTCATATCACCGAAGATGGGTAATTCCCCAATTTTATTTATTACGTTTCTTGTTTTAGTTTCAATAGCTGTTTGCTGATATATTCCTGTATGTCATAGTGATGCAGCAGTGTGGACCTGCTTTCGGGCGAAATGTGGGTGGAAGGGCACTACTCGCGTAAGCCTTTGAATTGAACTAGGCTAAGTACACCTATGGATTCTTTTCTCATTTGCTCCTGCTCTTGTATTTTCAGGCTTTTGCAGGTTCAAAATCAATGTACGGATCCATGAGTAAAACCCCGAAAATAAAGCAACCAACAAGAATACTCACAGAGGAGAGTTTGGGACTAGAACCTTTATGTAGTCAGGTAATTATTGTTATTATGGTAGGACTGGAAATAAACTTATTTCTAAACTGGAACCTTTTTGCCAGAGGAAAAAGAATGTGGACTTAACGTGACTATACCTTTTCCCCCTCTTATAATTAATTTGTTGTGGTAGATATTATTGTTATTATTAATTTTGGAATTGCAGAGTCATTTAAATATTCATTTACACGAGTATTCAAATCTTTTTCTCAATGCCATGTTATGACCTAATGGTTCTTCTCATGTATACTTAATTTTCATTCATCAGCTACTCGCATATTTTGCTGAGCGCATGATATCTGGAGAAACCCTGCGGAGAAATGATGTTATGCAGAAACGGGTGTCTTCAGATCAGGTGCATGAATCATAATTTTGTTTTGGGAATGGTGCAATTTTTTATGACAGTAGATGTTTTCAAGAAGCCAATCTTGATAATGGACAATATTGTTCAGTCATTAGGAGTTATTCAAATTATGTTATAATCTCGCTTCCAAACACTGGAGTGCCTTGCTCTTGATAATGCTTTGGGCCTTCATAGACAAGCTCCTGTGATGACTGTTTGCATCTAAGTTTCTCCTAACTGTATTTAATTATATTACTGTCAAACTTCAAATGACGATATTTTTTGACTAACTTCTGATATCTATTTATGGTAGATTGCTATTGCATTCACTTACCGAAGAAATGGAGATCTTGTAAGCTGCAAGTATCGTGATATTACCAAAAGATTTTGGCAGGTATTTATATTGGTGGTTCTTGGTTTATGGCTTGTTTGAGTTATTCCTCCTTGATCTTCTGATTTAATTCTATTGCTCAATAATGTCATCTCATAATGTTCCATTGGTGATACAGGAAGCAAATACTGAAAAAATATTTTATGGACTCGACGATATAAAGGAAGCAAGTGACATCATTATTGTAATCACTTTTCTTCTTCTGGGCATATTCAGTTAAATATAACTGGCCTAGACCTAATCATTTTGTGATCTAATATAAGGTTGAGGGTGAAATGGACAAGCTTTCTATGGAAGAAGCTGGCTTCAAAAATTGTGTGAGTGTTCCGGATGGTGCGCCCCCAAAAGTCTCAGAGAAGGCATTGCCCCAAAAAGAAGAGGTATTTTTTCTGTCTTGTTTTAGAAGATGGCCATTTTCTTGCATCGTCTTTTTCTTCAGCTGTCAATCTATGAAGAAGGAAGCATTTGATTTAACTGTCTGTTTGACATTTGGATTTTAGTCATCTTGCAAATTCCAGTTTTGATTCTCATCTGTCCAAATTTATTATCCTGTTACCTGTTCGATCATTAAAAATGTTAATAAAGTCTGTAACTTTTCAATACTCCCTCCGTCCCGCTCATTTTGTCATATTACTATTCGGCACGGTTATTAAGGAGAAGGGTAAAAAGAGAGGAAATTGATAGGTCCCATCACTTTTGAAGGGTTAATTAGTTCCTTTTTAGGAAACATAGCAAATTGAGTGGGACAGTCCAATAAGGAAAGGAGGACAAAATGAGGGGGACAGCTGGAGAATTATTTATATATCTTCCTTAGGTTGCTTTTGGATAGATGGATTTGAAATAAAGGGTTCGACATGAATAGATTTCAAATCCACCCAAAATAAGTTTAAGAAAAAATGAATGAGAGTCGTGGTTTTCAAATCCTATGAGTCTATATGATCACTATTTGATATGCTTTTTTGAATTTTAAATTCATCCTAAATCCTTTGATCTGATTTAACCTTACAGAACTTTCTGCTTCATTTCTATTGTCAAGACTGTAAAGTTTTAGTTTATCATTTGCTCTTATATTTTGTGCTGCGTACAATGAGAGTTGATCTCTTGCTAAGTTTAATGGACAGGACAACCCCTTTGGTATGTGTATGTCATATGTTCGTGCTGCTCTATATAGTTACTTCATCTCTTAGCTTCGGTGTGTAATATGTTGACCAATGGTCGATGACATAAATGCATCATTAGGTGTTCAAAGAGTGTCTGTTAATGAATTTTGTTTCTGACCATGCCTAATTTTCTTTGTATGAATTCTTTTAAGCTAGGACACAAAGTATCAATATCTATGGAACTGCAAGGAGTATACTGAAAAGGTTCGTTATGCCGTCATTTACTTATTCTTCTTAATTATGCATGTAAATGGTAAAATGTGACACTTTTGTGGTTCTGATTTTAAGGCGTCTCGCATAATTCTCGCAACTGATGCTGATGCTCCTGGTCAAGCCTTAGCAGAAGAACTTGCACGGCGCTTGGGAAGAGAAAGGTTGTCATACTTAAACGTCTGTATGTTTTTCATGCTTATTGCCTCTTCTGAACTGCAAAGAAAATCTTGGTTTTGTTGGCAAATCAGGTGCTGGAGAGTCAAATGGCCAAAGAAGAATGATACTGAAAGTTACAAAGATGCAAATGAGGTCTGAAATATTGTTTCGTACTTTCAGTCCAGTTCTGCTCAAGTGAATTCTATATTACTCATCATTACTTTGAATATCTGAGCTGGAGGTTTTTGGATCCGTAGTTTAAGTTGTTTAAAATCAGTATTGTTATGACCAAAGTGTCGGGCAGAAAGGGGGATATTTGAGGCTCATTCTACAATATAACTGAAACTATTTTTATCAAAATTTGACACATTAAAATTCTGCAGTCAACTGTTATTTCTTGTTCATTTTGAAATATTCATGTATGATGCTATGTTGCATTTGAGGTTTTCCTTTTTACTTGTTCCATTTGGTCTTGTCACCTACACTGCATCTTTCGTTTGTAATTACAGGTGCTTACGTATATGGGCCCTGATGCACTGAGGGAAGTCATTCAAAATGCTGAGCTTTATCCGATTAGAGGGCTGTTTAATTTTACAGATTACTATGGTGAGATTGATGACTATTACCACCAGTCACTTGGTTTTGAGCTTGGTGTTTCAACAGGATGGAAGGCCCTTAATGATTTGTATAATGTAAGTATGACTATCTAATGCAGGTGATTTTACAAGGCAGTTCATATTCTAGCTTATTGAACATCTAATAGTTTACTACGTTTATTTGGATCCTCTGTATGTTATTACATGGAATGCATTCTCTATCTAGAGTGGAGTTTTAGTTTTTGTTCTTTATAGCAAGGATTCAATTCAAATTTGCCATAACTATGATTGTCTACTATGATATCTTGTATATATATATTTTTGAGATACCGTGAGTAATTCACATCTACTTTTGTAATGAAATTTTAGCTCCTCAAAATGACAGTCACGAAAAATTTGAAACATTTGATTGCATGCTGAATGTGGCTTGTGGTCATACAAACATATGTTTAGAGGGATGCACGAATATATTCTACAATCTAGTCCATTTCCGTTTATTTCCTAACTGCCTTCTTTGAGACAGGTTGTGCCTGGGGAATTGACAATTGTTACGGGAGTTCCAAATTCAGGCAAGAGCGAATGGATTGATGCTCTATTATGCAATCTCAATCATAGTGTAGGCTGGAAATTTGCACTTTGTTCAATGGAAAATAAGGTATGTTGCTAGTATGTTTTGGTAGTTGAACTGTTTTAAGTATCATTCTCCCCATAATACGATAGCAATTTCTCCCACTATGGCAAAATGATAGATTTTTCCAAGAGTTTATGTAAACCTTAATTATCTATCTCACATGATTTTGTGGATTTCCAGGTTAGGGAGCATGCAAGAAAACTTTTGGAGAAACATATTAAAAAGCCTTTCTTTGACATTAGGTATGTAACATGAGTTGTCCATACTGGTAGGAATAATAGGGCAGTTATTTATTTAGTTTATACCTTTTAGATGAGGGCCGTGCCTGAGCCAAATAGTTTTCTCAGGCACTGTTAATTCTTTCAGACATGGAGAAAGTAAAACTTTGTTTCTGATTTGCTGATTAACAGGTATGGGGAACGTGTTGAGAGGATGAGCGTTGAGGAATTGGAGCAAGGAAAGAAGTGGCTCAGTGATTCGTTTTCTTTAATACGGTACTTTGCTAGGACATATTCTTATGTTGCTCTACTATCAGTAAAATCTGTTGTTCTTTCCCCATTATTTGCTATTTACTCTTATCTTGATCTGTGAAATTTTAGTGGGTTAATCTGGGTTTGGTAGAAATGATATCTTTAGAGACTGGTTGTAATGTTTGTAGAATAGGTTCTGTATGATATTAAGGCGGACATCTTGTACTCTTTATGTAATTCTGCATCTCGATCCATGTGTGTCTAAATTGGTAGAGCCTAATGTTGTAAGTAAGCATAAACGAGCATTACGTATATGAACACAAATGTACAGTTCACATTTACACATTCAAGAGCTCATAAGGTGATGCATGAAGGATGCTGAATGTTATTTGTGTAACAAGTGAAAAATGGCATGGATTTATTTTGTAAAATCTTATCATGCTTATATTCCTTTTCAGTAGTGGAATGCCATGAAGGTCTGATCACAGCTTTTCTGTTCTTTGTTCTTATGGGTAATGAAACAGGTGTGAGAACGATTCGCTTCCAAGTATAAGTTGGGTTCTTGAACTTGCAAGAATAGCAGTTCTGCGCCATGGGGTTAGTGGGCTCGTAATTGATCCATACAATGAACTGGATCATCAACGTCCTCCTAATCAGTAAGTCATCTTGTTTTCACATCAGAGAATTTGTGCTTGTATAATGTATATCAATTAGATCACCTTTTTCTTCTCATCTGCTAAATCATCCTTCAACAATCAGCTCCCTTTTTCAGATTGGCACCATTCTTTTTACTCATAGAAGCTCAAATCAACTTTTAAGCTGTAATATTTCTCGTCATGTCCCCTAAATCTTTACGGAGGATAAATTTGTCATGACAAGTAAATAGTGAAAACTGTTGAAATAGCGAAAGGTGCTTCAATTGATGATACATGCCGATGTTGTGATTGGTCCGTTCTTTCTGATGTGTTGTGATATGAAACAGGACTGAGACAGAATACGTGAGTCAGATGCTGACCAAAGTGAAGCGATTTGCTCAACATCATTCGTGTCATGTTTGGTTTGTTGCTCATCCGAGACAGGTTAGAACATGCAACACCTCACATTTTGTTCTAGAGTAATATTTTTCTAGTAATAACCTTTAAGCTCTTATGTGCTAGTTGCATAATTGGATGGGAGGTCCTCCGAATATGTATGACATCAGCGGGAGTGCACACTTCATAAACAAATGTGATAATGGAATCGTGGTCCATCGTAACAGGGACCCAGATGCTGGTCCTATAGACCTAGTCCAGGTCTGCACAATTACGACATTATTACAACTCTTGATGCTATTGGATATTTGTTACAGATCTGGTAACATTTGTTTATAATTTTAGGTCTGTGTGCGGAAAGTTCGTAATAAAGTCATAGGAACTATTGGTGATGCCTATTTGTCATATGACAGGTACAACCTTCTCTCTATCCACCTTTATCTAGTTTATCTTTGGATAATGTGTTGTGTTATTGTATAACTGAAGCCTTTTTGTGTGTGTCAATCTAATTCTATAGTTTATTATATTCCTCTTAGCATATGGGGAATGATTGTGAGAGTGAAACATATGTATGTAAGCTAATGACTCAACATGAAGTATCTCGTTTCATTTATGGGGCGTTTTACTTTGGGTGAGAGATTAGGCTGACAATACATAAGATTGAGTATTTGAATGATTGTATGACCTAACAAACTCAGAAAATTATTCAAGTCATCAAAGTATGTATTGAAACATCGTATACTTTTATTTATCTAAGCTATCACCCAAAGCACGTGTGCTGATTGGTTGTGATGACACACTATCAGGGTTACTGGTGAGTATGGAGACATTGACGTGGCAGAGATAAATGCCAAGCACAAGCGTGATTCTAAGTATTAAGGTTTTCGCAACCAGATGCTCGGTAATCGTTGGATTCTTTGTGGAAGTGTGGATTGCATGTTATATGAAGGTGAATAATGTTATGGTTTAAGGATTTAGCCATCTATATATATATGTTTGGTTACAGGTCTGTTTGGGCTCTTTGCCACCCAATTTTGTTGCTTATAGTGGTAGGCCTGAAGCTTCACATAATTTTTAATTTATTATGTAGATATATTTGATTATTGGCTGAAATCATAGCTGTATATTTGACGTTGTATTTCATGCTGTCATGACTTGTACTCTGAGAGAGTGGAAGGAAAGTTTCTTACTCTTTAGCCACTCGGGATCCACTATGAGTTCTTCAATTTTAATTTCTTGATTAGGTTTGATTATATACCTAATGTAAGAGTTTGTAATTAATTCTTACTAACAGTCTATCTGATTTGTGCTCATGATTGCACGAACGGAAAGTTATCTTCAAGTAGGCTAGCTTGGAAATAAATATTTATCAACTCTGGTATAAATTAGGGTTAATTTCATGAAAATGCATAAATTTTGGTTCAACTTTTATTTTTCCCACGAACTTTCAATTTTTTGTGATAATACACGAACTTTTGAGTTAACTTTCAATTTTTCCACGAACTTTCAACCTTTTGTGATAATACACAAACTTTGATTCAATTTTCATTATTCTCACGAACTTCAATTTTGATTCGATTTCGACTTTCCCCATGATCATTTTTCGCCAAAATTGTGGCGATCGAGCGTAAATCTTTTCGTCAATTGGTTAAATTAAACTACCATATTTTATTATCTTGCTAGAGATTAGGGTGATATATAGGACAAAATTTTTTCCATATTTCTCCTATAAAGACAAGAGTATCATCTTCTTCAAAATTTCTCCATATTTTTTTTTAATTTTTTCATTTTGCCATTAATCTTCCTGCTAAAATACAAATTCATACGCTAATGTGTTTTTCATCCCAAATATCTTGATTGGATAAATAGGAGAAATTATAACACCAAAAATACTAGCATGACTATTAAATAGGTCAGTTAATTAGAGATTAAATGATGGCGTATGAGATTAAAAGAAGGTATCAATTAATTTAGTCGTTGGACGAAAAGACTACACACTTTGATTTCCACATGAGCTGATTCAAAGTTGGACCAAAGCTGAAGTTTGTGGGAATAATGAAAGTTGACACAAAGTTTGTGTATTGCCACGAAAAATTGAAAGTTCGTTGGAAAATTAAAAGTTGACTCAAAGTTCATGTATTGTCACAGAAAATTGAAAGTTCGTGGGAAAAATGAAAGTTGACTCAAAGTTCATGTATTTTTATGATATTAATCCTATAAATTATGATACTTTAATTATTAACAAGTTTATTGAATTTCTAATTAACTTTATTTGTAATGAGAAAATAATGAATACAAATGAAAAGTCTCATTTTGAGAACAAATGTAATTATGAAGTTCATTAAAAAATGTTTGCAAGCTCGTGAAATTTTGAAATGTTTTTGATAAATAAATAAAAGAATGGAGAAAATAAATCAAAATAAAAGAAAAAACAATAATTTTAATCTATAAACATTTCATGATTTCATAGGTTCCTTTCGTTCACGATACGGTTGTCATATTGTGGATGATACAAGTTTTTAAAAATTGGTGGGTATTAGTATTATTGTAGTGAAAAATATAAGGTTAAATATATGTATTATGTGGACCATACTATTAAGTGTCAATCATATCATGGATAGATCTAAATAACAAAAGTGGCAATCATTTCGGAGATAAATGGAGTATGTCTTTTTGATATCTAGGAACGAGGAATAGGAAATTTTTAAAAGTTGAGAAATTGTGTCATATATGAATATTAAAACATAAATTTTGGTCCACCTTCTTTATAATTATAAATTATGGCCATTATTTGTAATTTGGAACATATTGACCCTTAATAAATATTGTGCAGGTCAGATCAATTCGCGGGCGGATCGGATTGATTAGCGAGCGCATTTGACACATTTGGTACTTTTTAGGTCTCGTTCGTGCCATTTGTATCAAATCGCAAAAAAAAAAAATCAAATTTATCAATGTTTTTTTAAATTTTAATTTTTTTATTTAATTATATTTAAGTTGATTTTGTGATGATATGTTTTATGTTAATGAATTTATTATTTTTATTTTTTGGTACAATCGGGACGAATGGTCTAATTAGTTCTAATTGTGCCAAAAATTGTCATTTGGCACGAACGAAATCCATTTTTGTGCCAAATATGCCAAATCGAATAACAAAACCAGATTTCACGATTTATTAATTGCGGCGATGACGACGGTTGCAACGAACGATGGTGAGAGAGAGAGCCACCCAATTTACCCCTTCATTTTATTGCTCAACACAGATGAATACTACAACCAGTCTGCTTATAAAACTTAATTTCATTCTCTTTCTCTTCTTCTAGTTGCGGATCGAGCTGAACTTTTTATTGTATCTGAAACTCCAAATTGTTGTTTGGTTGTGTATATTACAAGCCGACGTCGCCGTTGGAGTGATGGGAGACAGGTGGAGGGGAAAGCTGGTGGAAGAGGAGGTGATGGCGGCGACCAGAAGTGAGGTGGTGGTGTATATAGGTTAGATTTAGGTTAGAGTTGTTTTTAGAAAAATTATAGCACGTGGCACAATCTCTCATTCGTATCAGTTATACCAAACATACCAAACTTATCTGCGACCTGCACCTTGACTCGTGACCTGCGCTTCTTTCCTTAAGGATAATTTCGTTCCAAATTACAAATAGTGGTCATAATTTATACTACCTTCGGTCCCTAAGTCCCTTTCCAGGAGGAAGTGGCACGGGTATTAAGGAAAAAGGTTGTTGAGTTGGTTATAAGTAGAGAAAAAGTGATTGAATTTGTTGTGAGTATAGAAATGGTCCCACATTGAGGGTAGTGATATATATTAATTAATTGAGATAGTGGTGGACCATATGTGGTATTTTAGGTAAATAGATAATAATTTGTTGTGGGTCCCACATTGAGGGTAAGAGATAATAATTTGTTGTGAAGTAGTGTCCAAAAGTAGCTAGGAAGAAACTTGAGGACTATTTCAAAAAGGAAAGATAGGAAAAAACTTGGAGACCGGAGGTAATAATTATGAAGATGGTGGGCCAAATATTGTATTTTAATGCTCATTTTGTCAATTTTAAAAGTTGTGTCTTAAAAGTATTGAACTAAAAAACGTTTTTACAATTCATAATTTTTGACGAGCTAAAAAAATAGAGATTCATACAAGAGAAACAAATAAGTATTGTCATTCACTTGTGCTAAATGATGGCAGGGAACAATATATTTCGATTACACAATTAAAAAACAAAAAAAAAAACTGTGATGAATGTACGACAGAAAAATAATCTTCCACCACAAAAGTACAAACAAATCAATCAAATAAAGAATATTGAAGAATCAAAATCCAAGTAAAAAGAAAAAATAAAATAAAATAAAATCCTCAAGAATCAAAATTCATGTCTGAAACAGCAGGGATAATCAATCACGCATCAGAAGCAAGCCTTCTTGACCTTGTATCTGTAGAACAACTTCTTCTTCTTCCCAGATGAATTCCCAACAGTTATCACAATCTTCCCTGCTTCGTTGTTCTTGAATGTTTTACGAACAGGCTCCTCCTCTGCTCCCATCTTCTTACATTTATGAACGATCATAGTGTATGAATTCTCATCTGTCGGAACGAATTCTTCAGTGTAGTTCACCTCCCAACCCACAACTGTAACATCCCAGATAAATGTTGTTCCAGCCTGCAATCACAAAACAACAAATAATATATTTTTTTCAGTATAACTTCTTTTATAGCCTCTCCAGATTTATGCAAAAAAAAAAAAAGAAAAGAAAAAGAAAGTAATCTTTGTATACCTCTGGAGTTGGGATTTCAATTGTTTCAGTGCTTCCAGCCTTGATCACAACTTCTGTTGCCTCACCATCTGCGGTTGAGAACTCAAAGTCATTCTCTCTCTTGATTCCACCGTACTCCATTGGAATCTCTTGGATCGGAATGTACCTACAAAACAATCAAGAAAGTATTAGAGAGAGAGGGAGGGAGGGGGAGGGGGTGAGAGAGAGAGAGAGAGAGAGGTTAGGTTACTCACTTAAGGAGAGTCTCAGTAACCTTGGATGGACGAGCAAAGACTAATTTGCTCTTAGTTCTTTGACTCAAGAAAGTAGACACCACGGAATGAAAAGCATAGTACCAGAATGGAACATTAATGAAAATCTGCAACCATAAGAAAAGCCATAGATATTCAGACCAAATCCTAGTACCATAAAAAAAATCAAACATCGAACAGAAGAAAATCATAATCATTCTCACATTTTTGGCGACGAATTCTGGGTAATTGTCTTGAAGAAGAGCAACAGCTTTGTTGACGGCGGCACGAACCTCCTTCTTGGAAGCGCCGGCAGAATTCTTGAGATCATTGATTTGGAGCAACGAATTAATCCCATCAGGCTTGAAATCAAGCTTCTGCACTCCCTTCTCCATTAGCTGCACCCTCCACCTCAAGAACTGCTCCCTCTTCTCCTCCGTCGCCACCGTCTTGTCGTAGGCCTCTTCTCTCTCTAGAACTCCGAAGATGTTGTAGCAGATGGGGTGGCCCTCGCGGTCCACGCCGCTCATGTAGGCGGCGGCGGCGAGATCGGCCTCGAACTCTTCTTCCAAGATGGAGTCAGTCTTGAATTCTTTCCGCCATTGGAGAGTCTTCTTCAGCATCTCGAAAGCTTCGTTCACTTTGAATTCTCTCGCTCTTAAGAATTTCAAGAGCACTACGTTGGTACTCTCGTTTCCTTTGCTGGGCAGGAGGGGCACCCCCCAAATCGAGATTTCTTCATCAACTTCTTCTGCTTCGGCCTCTTTCTCGGGCTCTGAGCATTTCTCAACGGGCTTTTCCTCGACGGCGGGCTCACAGCATTCTTCTTTCTTCTCCGCTTCTTTCTCACACACTTCTGCGGGTTTCTCCTCCTCCTCCTCTTTCTTCTCTGCATCTAATTTCTCACACACTTCTGCGGCTTTCTTCTCCTCCTCCTCTTTCTTCTTCTCGGCATCTAATTTCTCACACACTTGTGCGGCTTTCTTCTCCTCCTCTTTGGGTGCCCCTTTCTTCTTGAAAATGGCGTTTCCAAGAATGGCTTCTTCTAGCTTGGTTTTGAGCTCGTTTAGTGCCTTCTTCTCGTGCTCTTTCAGATCAGAGAGAAAATTGCTCTCTTCTCTGTAGGAAGAGCTTTTCTCGACCACCTGAGGCTTCGAATCATCTTTCTCGCACTTCACGGCCTCTTCCGCCTTCACCGGCTCCACCACCACCGGCACCGCGTCACCTTTAACCTCGCACTCAACAGTCATGGTTTCTGCTTGCCTTAATTTCTTCAAAATCTAGAAACAAAAAACACTCAATTAGCTTAGAAACACACACACACACACACACCAGAAAAGAAAAAAAAATAAAAAAATAAACACTTTCTGACAAGAAACCAAACCGAAATCTGAATGAAAAACTCACTTTGTTGTTGAGATTTGGGTCTGGCTGGCTATTGAGGTTTGTGCAAGAATGAGATGAGATGAGATGGTGAGAAATGAAGAGAGTTGCAACGGTTATATATTTTTTGAAACTTGAAAGGCGAAAGAGGAGGGAGGGGCCTACAACGGTCATCTCACTGTTGTCATCCCATGTTAGAGCCGTTAAGATTCCTTATTGTTTACTATTTTCATAATTATTTTTTGGTACAAGGCTGTTTTAATAATTTATGCTAGCCTGTAGTCCAGCAAATATTTGTTTGTCAGAATCAAATCGGACCCGCTGACTGCGATCAATGATTGGTTCTGCGGCTTAATCACGCCTAATCTTTTAATAATTTATGAATAGTGAGGAACTCCAACGGTTTCACTAGCTATTCTAAAGTTAGCTGAAAAACCCAAATGAAAGGCATTCAAAAGGTTTCAAGTTCGATTAACGTTAATAAGTAGGGTTTCAAGCTCGATCATTTTTTAGTATAATTTACATTTCTTGTATAGTTTGCAAATTATCGTAAATAGAGGGATTTCTATTTCAATATTTGCATGTACTCCCTCCGTCCCAAGATTAATGGTCTAGATTGGCTCGGCATGGAAACTAATTAAGAAAAAGCAAATTAAGGATGAAAAGATGGTGTACCACATATTTAGTGTAATTTTATAAAATATTTAATTTTTGTTAATAAAGTGGTTTATAGGTTAATAAAGTACTTTATACGTCCAATAAAATGATCTTAGGTAAGTTGTAGGAAGAAAGAGAGTGAATAGTCTAAGGAGTAGGTAACGATTTTGAATGATTAAGAAATTTAATTAGATTCTAATTTAATCCAAAAAATGAAACATGTCATCAATACCGGAACACCCAAAAAAAAGAAAATAGATCATCAATATCGGGACAAAAAAAGTACTTGTTAATTGGTCTGGATAGGCCCAGCCCAGACCCGATGAAGCCCATCATCAGCCTTAAGTCACATCTTGGCTTGGTCCCATATATGGACCGTCATGAGAAAAGGCCCCACTTAGTGTAAAGCCCGAAATTAGCCCGGGTTGATCCATGGTTGTAAAATTAGTTCAATTGGAGCCAATACAGTTTTCAAATCGGCTCAGGCCTGGGTCAGTCCATAACGGGCATGGGCTGGGCTTAACAACTCTATTTGCACACCAGATTACTCTTGTCATTATGACAAAAAAAAAAAAATTATATACATCTACTGTAGTCAAATATGAATAGACTAGATAGTCAAAGTACGAATAGAAAAAAATTGTCCTCATGCGGATGGCCTAGCGGTAATGTGGACTTCCTGGGACAGAGAGGTCTCAGATTCAATCTTTAATAACGCCTTTATAGGTCGAACCTATTACACCTGTACTTGAAAAGTGTGGTTTACCTTGCCTTGTGGTTTACAGGCTAGTGCACAAGGACTGAGGGTTTACCCAGTGCGCACCAACGGCTGCGGCTGTGAGTTCCTAGAAAAAAAAAATGAATAAAAATATATAATTAAAAAAAAAATATGAATAAAAATATATTATAGAATTTGCATCGTATGGTTAATCTACTAGTATTATTAGTAGTAGATGATCTCTCTTACATGTCTCCATATATCAACCGTCTCCTTTCACCTACTAAAGTTCAAACGAATATTAGGTATTAATTGAATTGGTCAATATGGAAATAGTTAATGATTTTTAGGGGATATGATGATAGCAATTATAAGCTGTCTAAATGAACAATTTATTGGACCCTATAATTGAGGAAAAAACACAGCCTACTGGTTTGGGGTAAGATGTGATATAGACCAATTAATTATGGGCCAAGATTTGAATTTCTCCCAATTTAGAAAAAGCCCAAATTGAGCTAAACCATTGTAGTACGATTTATTTTGGCACTATTGAATTTTGGGCCAAAAAAAAATTAAAATAAGATTTAATCTCGTAGGATAAAGTCATAAACTTAGACTATCTATAACAACGATATTTTGGCTGCGATAGCTGCATTTACGATCTACATTTTGCGATCGCGGACCATTGTTGATTGCAAAGATCGTTGAGGGAAGATCGCACATATGATCGCCTGAATTCCGTGACCGATTGCGGAAAATTGAATACGGTCACCACGTGGCGTTCACCCAATGGAGATCGCAGCGACCGTTGGTGATCGCAACAAGTAATTTTTTTAAATTTTAATTTTTAATTTTTACCAATAAATAACACCTACATTCACTCCTTTTTTTCACACTTCTCTCACAATTCTCTCCACTCTCTCCACTCTCTCCACTACACTCTCTCATAATTCGCTTAATTTTAAATAATTGAAATAAAAAAAATAGTGTGGCGATCGCTGTTGCGGATGAAAAATGAGTGATCGTTGGGACCCACAATATAGTGTGGCGATCGCCATTGTGAACAATCTTTAGAAGAGATATGGTCGATTTGAAGTTATAGGTGTTACTCTAATCAAATCCAATTTGCTTCACCAATAACTAAAACTAAAACTGACAAAAATAATTAGGTCCAATTCGACTAGTTGAGCAGGGCTGGCCTACAGTAATAAAGTAGGAAAATTTGGGTTATGAAATTTTTGGCCCAATTCGATCTGATCTTTTCTCTTAACTAGGACCACTAGACGGGCTCAAATTGAAAAGTAGCATTTGTTGTGAATGAAAGTAGTATTTATCGTGAGTAAAAGTAGCATTTGTCATGAATAAGAGTAGCATTTGTCGTGATTAATGTAGCTTTTATCGTGAATAAAAGTAGCACTTGCCAAGATTAATAGTAGTGTTGGGCAAATTAGTAAAGGTTTTGATTTATCCCAAAACTCAACTGACCCCAACCTAGTAGATGAAAGCTGAACTTAGCTAGATCTCACTGTTTGAGCGTAGGGATTTTTATCTTTACATGATTCAAGTAGAAGAAGACAGTCGAACTGAAGGAGGCAGTTTGTGAAGAACTTAGTTGGATCACGAGCTCAGTTGAAGCATGAGCTCAGTTGAACAACAAGCTCAGCTGGATCACGAACTCAGCTGGACAGAGACACAATTGACTCCTCAACTGACCCATGCAGCTCAAGCGTGAAGAGAAGTTGTGTCGAAGTCAGACGTCACAAAACTGAGAAGAGAAGACTTTGAAGACGTTGAAGGCAGAAGAGTTGAAGTCCAAATTCAAATCTACTCGAAAGCACAAGTCAGCTAAAGAACTTACTATAAATGGACCGACAACAGAGATGCGCAAAAAGCAAAGGTCTCAGTTGCCATTTTAGGAAAGTTTCCAATAAATCAAGTAGAGTGCCATGCTTTTGGCAAAGATCAAACGGCTCTTTCCAACGGCTAATTAGATCTCCCTCTATAAATAGAGATCTCCACATCAAAGCTCAAGAGAGAGTTTTGGGCGAGCACAGAGAGATAAAAGAGAGAAATTCAAGAGCGCTAAAGAAGCAGCAGACCACCACTCTCTTTAGCAAGAACACCTGTAGAAGTCGAGTGTCCACACCTCCTCTTGTTATTCTATCTAGCCTCTCAAAAAGCCCCTTCTTTGATCGAGTCTAGAATATAGTTTCTTGCATATTTTGTTTCTGAGCAGACTTTCCCCCAAAAGATCGAGTCTCTAAACCTTAGGACGAAGCCTCCACTTCTCTCTGTGTAGAAGGCTTCATAGTTGGAAAAACCCCCAACCCCTAAACCTTAGGTATGTCTTTGAACCCGCAATCAAAGACACTAGGTCCCTTTGAACCTGCAATCAAAGACCAGGTCCCATTGAACCAGTAATCAAAAGCTAGGTCCCTTAGAACCCACAATCTAAGACTAGGTCCCCTTAGAACCCGTAATCTAAGCTCAGGCTGTACACTTGCCCACAAAAGTGTTGTAAGATTTTGTTCGAACCCGTAATCGAACTGGTTAGGTTGCTTGGTACCCACAAACCAAGTGAAACGTTTGATAAGCACACCTAAGCTTATTTAGTGGATTACTTCCTTGAAAAGGAGATCGTGGACGTAGGAGGTCAATCTCTGAACCACGTTAAAATACCGTGTCCTTTACATTGCTGTATTTACATTCAATATTTTATTTTCAGTTACCTAACCAACTGATTGCATACAAATTGCACTAAGTTTTGGGAATTTGAATTTCCCCTGTTTTCATAAAGGTTTCAGTTTAAGTAACGAGCTATAAATTCCACCAACTTCCGCATAGCTTAACTCTTTGAAATCTCAGTTGGAATACACAGCTGACCCTCAGTCAAAAAAGTCAGCTGTGCACCCAACTGTGCGATCAGCTCCAACTGACTTCTCAGTTGTTGAGCGAACTGCAGTTAACTGAGTGAAAATATTTTTAAAGCAAAAATCGCTACTGGTGTATTCCCCCCTCCCCTAATACACCAGATACTCGTTACCGGGATCATCAAGTGGTATCAGAGCAGTGGTTCAAAAGTCTGCTGACTCTAGTTCTCAAGGTGTGAGTCGAGTAGATTTTTCAATGGTCAACTGAACAGATCTTTTCTGAAAACCTTTAGTGCATTCTACTGCATATTTTTTTGTTTGTCTCTGTTGGTGTGCAGGAAATATGAATCCGACGTTGCTTGAAAGCTTACTGGAGTTCTCCGTGGATGACTACTCCATATAGAAGTTTTATCTGAAGATGGCGCTGATCGCCAAACATCACAAGATGTGGGAGACCATCAAAAATAGTCCCATCTGTGTGACTTAGTCAGTATTGGTCCCTTTCATTACTTTTGGAGAAGGAGAGACGACCCTAAAGAAAGACCTTTATAATTTAATAAAATGTATAAAATTATAAAGGAAGACCTTTTATAATTTAATAAAATTGTATACATAACTATTGTAAATTTATAACTAATTATGAGTGATTGAAAAAATTTGAGGAGAGGCAACTGTCCCACCACAAATACATGTGGCTCCACCACTGGGTATGAGACTATGCTAATGGGACAGATGAGAAAGGAAAATGAGACCTTGTTATTAAGACGGAGAGAGTATAAGCGAATCTTTACAGGTTAGGCGTGGGTCAAATTAGACCTGACCGGATCTGGTGCAAGTTGTACAGCAGGTTAAAATAGGAGACCTGCTCAAACAAGTTTACTCGGCTGGTCTACTCTTATTCTTTTACTTGTGCATCACGGATTTGCAAAAAATCCTTTTTTTTTCATTCAACTGCAATAAGACCAACTATTCCATAAGCTGATGGTATCGGTAATGAGTAACTAGAGTATGGGGGGAATACACCAATAGCAATTTTCACTCTTTAACAACTATTTAACTGCGTATCACTCCTCAGTTCAGTTGGCTCAACGACTGAGAAAGACAGTCGGAGCTGATCACACAGTCAGGTGCACAACTGACTTCTTTGACTGAGGTTAATTGTGTAATCTGACTGAGGTTTCAAAGTGTTAAGCAATGCGGAAGTTGGTGGAATTTTAAAGCTCGTTACTTAAACTGAAATCTTTGAAATAGGGGAAGGTCTAGTTCCCTAAATAACTTAGTGCTAAAGAAAAAATGCAGTTTGTATGCAATGCAAGTTGGTTAGTGAACTGAATATAAAATAATGAAATTAAATGTCACAATATTTTTACGTGGTTCAGAGATTGACCTCCTACGTCCACAACTTCTTTTTCGGGGAAATAATCCACTAGATAAGCTTACACGTGCTTATCAAACATTCAGTTTGGTTTGCGGGCACTAAAAAGCTTAACCAGTTCAATTACGTGTTCGAACAAAACCTTACAACACTTTTTTGGGAAAGTGTATAACGTATCTTAGATTGCGGGTCCTAAGGGACCTAGTTCCTTTGAGTGCAGGTTCAAAGAAAGACCTGGGGATGTGGATTGGGGTTTTTTTCAACTATGAAGCCTTCTACGCTTAGAACAGTGGAGGCTTCTTCCTAAGGCTTAGAAATTCAACTTTGGTATAGAGAGTCTGCTTAAAAACTATGCAAGATTCTATAAATTCTAGACTCGATCAAAGAATGGGAATTCTAAGAGACTAAAATAAAGAACATAAGGAGGAATGGGCACTCTACTTCTACTTGTTCTTCAGTTGACTTGTTCTTGCTTGGAGAGCGTAATTCTGCTTGAATTCTTTTCTGCTTCTTTACGTGTGTATGCTCTCTTCTATCTTTTTTTCTCTGTGTGATTTTCTCGCATTGTGGAGATCTCTATTTATAAATAGGGAGATTAATTAGCCGTTGAAAATAGCCGTTTGATCTCTGCCAAAAGTATGACACTCCACCTACTCCACAGTAGTCTTTCCCAAAATGGTAACTGCAACCCTTGCTTTATGCAAGTCCCTTGGTCGGCCCATTTATGGAAAATTCTAGCATGTTTTGTACTTTTGAGTAGATTTGAATTTGAATGTGAACTTTTCCTTCTTCAACGTCTTCTAAGTCTTCTCTTCTGACTTTGGACGTCTGACTTCAACATGGCTTCTCGACATGCATGAACTGCATGGATCAACTTTGGAGTCAACTGAGTTTCAAGTTCAATCGATCAAGTTCTTCTCGAACTGTCTTCTTCAGTCTGACTGACTTCTTCTACTTGAATCCTGTAAAGATAAAATCCCTATGCTCAAACAATGAGCTCTAGCTAAGTTCACACTGATGACTTTATCTACTCATTTGGGGTCAGTTGGATTTTGGGATAAATAAAAATATTTACTAATTTTCCCAACAATTTTCCCCTTTTGTGATGATGCCAAAACTCTAAACTGACACCACCTATCACAACCTAACTTACAGATGAACTGAGTTCCAACAGAGTTCTAGTCTATAAGAAATAGAGGGTTAACACAAGACAAAATAAGTTAACTCTGAACTTGGACTATTGATAACAAGTCAGGAGAGTACTGTTACAACTGAATAATTTAAACTTGATTACAAACTGTAGTACAACTGACTAATTTAAACTAGATCTTGCTTCTGGTGCAGTTCCATCCTCAATTGGAGTTGAGGGATGAACTGGGTAGCTGGCTGTTCTTGGACTGAGATGTTACTGACTGAGCTTCAACTATGGTTTACACTTGGTCAGTTGACTCTGGAGTTCCCCCTTGAACTGAGGTGGGATCTTCAGTCTCGTCGTTAGAAGAATATACTTCTTCGACTTCAGCTGACCAAACAAGTTGCTCTGCTAGATTCTTCAATATTTGAGCTTGAGATCTTGTCTCAGCTGGTTGGCCAGTTAGCATGTTCCCAACACTCAAAAGCAGATTCATCAAACAACACATAAGGTGTTATCTCCACAATTTTGGAGCTAGAGTAGAAAACTCTGTAAGCTTTTATCTTTGCAGCATATCCTAAGAATATGCCTTTGACAACTTTCGGCTCGAAGGTTTTCAACTGAGCTTTCCCATTGTTATGGATGTAACACTTAGAACCGAACATACGAAAGTAGAAAATGTTTGATTTCCTGTTTCTCCACAGCTCGTATGGAGTCTTTCCTTGTCTTTTCGTGAGGAGGGATCGGTTCTGTGTGTAACACACTGTGTTGACTACTTGTGCACAAAATCTCTTTGGCAGGGCTGAGCTGGTGAGCATGCAAGTTGTTGCATCCTTCAGCGTTCGATTTCTCCTTTCAGCTACTCCATTCTACTGTGGAGTCCTTGCAGTTGAGGTCTGGTCAGTTATGTCTTTCTTCTCGCAATACTCAATGATGGATTTGAGGAACTCAGTTCCGCGATCAGATCTAATGGGGATGATAGATTTTCGTTGCTGATTTGCAAGTCTATCCATCAGTTTAGGCAAATCTTCTCTCATCTCATTCTTGTGCACCATGAAGATCACCCATATGTACCTCGAGTAGTCGTCAGTAACTACGAGGGTGTACTTATTTCCACTCATACTTTTTGGCGTGATCGAACCGAACAGATCCATATGGATCAGTTGCATGGAGTCAGTTAAGACAAAATGACGCTCTAGCCAACTTTCCGAGCTGACAGGCACTGCAGTGGTGCGTCAGACTGGACTTCAGGTCCGGTATTCCAACTGCGTGCTGTTAGCAAGCAAGCTTGTTCATGGTTTTGAAGTTGAGGTGGTTAACTCTATTATGCCATAGCAGCTTGTCTCAGAGCTGCTCTTGGATACAAGGTAGTTTAGAGTGAGCTACTCGACCAGTCTGTGTAATAGACTTCACCTGATGAAAATCGTCTACCATATAGAAGAACTTGCTTGGTCTTGACATCTTTCACCCTGTACACATGTGTATCAAACTTCACGGAAAAACCATTATCGCACAGTTGGCCAATGGAGAGCAAGTTATGCTTCAATCCATCTACCAATGACACATTTTTGATAGACACAAGCTGTGTTTCGAATGTATCGGATCCTTTGGTTTTTCCTTGAGAGTCATCACCAAAGGTTACAATACATTATTCTCGAAGCTTGATGTCTGTGAGAAGATTCCTCTGAGGTGTCATGTGTCTAGAACATCCACTGTCCAACACCTAGACGGATTTGGCGGCTCTTCTATTTCTCAGCTCATCCAGGTCCTCTTCAGTTGACTCTTCAGGCAAAGCCATGAAGCATTGCTCTTTTCTAACTGGACTAGATGGCGAGTCAGTTTCTTCTCCTTCTGACTCGGAGAACACATCGGTATCCTCGACATCTTCCTCAACGATCATAGCCTTGGATTTCTGCTTTGCTTTTCCTTGAAGGGCTTCATTCTCCTTCATGGAGAGGTCAGGACAATTGGCACATAAATCACCTGGCTTTCCGCACTCAAAGAAGCCTTTGCTTTGATTCTTTGAGGATGGATCAGTTGAGCGCCGCCTGCTCCAGTTGATCATCCTGTACTTCTCGATCCTGGAGTTCATCTCCTCGAGTTGCTTGGTCAACTCTTCGACCTTCTTCTCAAGTTCCGACCTGCTCAGTCGATCCCTGGATGAGGAGTCAGCGGACCGTGAGGGTCGGGCGAACTTGGACCTGCCCAATTCAGCTCGAAGCGCCATGGACTTGGTATCTGAGCTTTGCTCGGTCTGTTCTGACTTCTGAAGCTTGCAAGGCTTCAGTCGGAGGATATCATACTCATTGTCCTTGAGCATGGAGAACAGCTTCTCAGCTGTCATTGAACTGAGGTCACTCCGATTTTGGTGGACAACTTTATAGACTATCCAGTCTTTGCCTAGCGCGGAGAGAAATTTGAGGTTCATCTCACGCTGAGAGTATTTTCCCTTCCGAATACTCTCAATGTCCATAAGGACCTCTGCGAATCTTAACTCTATCTTGTTGATGGACTCCGCAGATAACTGAGAGAAGTTTTCGAACTTCTGATAAGCTAAGGTGAACTTATTCTCCTTAATCTCGTCAGAGCCATCACAGAGTGCATCTAAGGCTTCCCACATATCTTTTGCTGTGAAGCAATTGATAATCATCGACAAGTAGGCTTTGCTGACTGTGGAAGAGATGACGCTCTTGGCGATGTCATCTAGCTGCGTGATGTCTCTTTCTTCCTTAGTGTACTGGTAGATGCCTTTGGGTTCCTTCTTTATCATCTCTCCTTCCCTGGAGTGATGGAAGGGACCAACACTGACTGAGTCACATAGATGGGACCATTTTCAATAGTTTCCTACATCCTATGATGCCTGGAAGCCAGAGCCATCTTCAGACGAAACTTCCACGTGGGATAATCATCCACGGAGAACTCTGGTAAATTTTCCAGCAATGTCGGGTTCATTATTCCTGTACACTACAAGAGACAGACAAAAAGATATGCAGCAGAATGCACTAATTGATTTCAGAAAAGATCTGTTCAGTTGACCACTGAAAGATATAATCGACTCACACCTTGTGAATCAGAAACAACAGTCTTTTGAACCACTGCTCTGATACCACTCGATGGTCCTGGTAACGAGTAACTGATGTATAGGGTGGAGGGGGGGAGGGGGGAGAATACACCAGTAGCAATTTTCGTTTTACTTAACATCTTTTCACTGAGATATACTGCTTAGGACAGTTTACTCAACAACTAGAAGAGACAGTTGGAGTAGCTCTTCAACTGAGTTGTTCACTTGGAGCCAATCACGCAGTTGGTAGCTCAGCTGGCTCCTTTGCCTGAAGTACAGCTGAATGCACCAAATTAGTGCAGTGCATATGCTAGGAATTAGACTCGTTACAAAAATTGAAACCTTTGTGAAAGGAGAGGGTCAAGTTCCCAAATTAGTGCAGTGCATATGCTAGGTCAGTAGGTTAGGTACCGAATTTAAAATACTGAATGTAAATACAGAAATTAAGTACACAATATTTTAACGCGGTTCAAAAATCCACCTCCTACGTTCACGACTTCCTTTTTGGGGAAGTAATCCACTAGATAAGCTTAAGCGTGCTTACCAAACGCCCTACTTGGATTCCGGTTTCCAAGCAAACCTAACCAGTTCGATTCCGGGTTCGAACAAGACCATACAACACTTTTTCGGGCAAGTGCACAACCTGACCTTAGATTCCGGATTCTAAGGGACTTGTTCTTGGATTCCGGGTTCCAAGAGACCTGGTATTGGATTACGGGATTCAAGAGACCTAGTGACTTTGATTCCATGTTCAAAGTCAAATCTAAGTTTTGGATTTGGGGGGAGAATCCAACAAGGAAGCCGTCAACACTTTAGAGGAGTGGAGGCTTCAACCAAAGGCTATGAACTTAATCTCTTGAAAGAGAGAGTCCGAGGAGATACAAAACAAGCAAAGACCAAATCACTAGTCTCAATCAGGAAGGGGAACTCCTGAGAGGCTAGCGGGAAAAACAAGAGAGAAATTACTCTACTCCAACTGGACTTCACCGGTCTTCTTGCTTGAAGAGAGAGAGAGAGAGGTGATAAGCTGCTTACGCTGCTTCACTCTTTGTGTTGTCTTTTGGCACTTCGGCGTACTTTTTCTCTACTTGTATCGCCTTCATTTAGCTTTGGTATGAAGACCTCTATTTATCGAGGGAGTTCAAACTAGCCGTTGGAAAGAGCCGTTTGATCTCTGTCAAAATCATGGCACTCCACATGCTTTACTGGTAACTTTCCAAAAATTGTAACTGTGACCTTTTCTTTTTGCACGTCGCTGTTGTTAGCCCATTTATGAAAAGTTTTCTAGCTGACTTGTGCTCCCGAGTAGATTGAAAATTTGGACTGCAACTCTTTCGTCTTCTCTTCTCCGATTTACGACATCCTGACTTCGACACAACTTCTCTTCACGCTAGACTGTATGCCTTCAGCTGCGTGTCTCAGTTGTGGAGTCAACTGAGCTGCTGTCCAACTGAGTCCGTGCTTCAGTTGAGGTTGATGTCTCAACTGACCTTGAGTCTCAACTGAGTGTGATCCCTCAGCTGAGTCTGGGTCTTAGCTGAGTTCTTCCGGCTGACTTCTTCTGCTTGACTCTTGTAAAGATAAAATCCCTACGCCTAAATAGTGAGCTCTAGCTAAGAATAGACTAAAGGCATTCATCTACTCGGTTGGGGTTAGTTAGGGTTTTAGTATCTTTCGAAACCTTACTAATTTTCCCAACATCAACTTTATACGAAATGATGCTCTAGCGAACTTTCCTAGTTGACATTTACTGCAGAGATGCGTCGAACTGAACTTCAAGTCTGGTATTCCATCTGCATGCTGTTGGTGAGCTAGCTTGTTCATGGTTTTGAAGTTGAGATGGTTGAGTCTTTTGTGCCATAGCCAACTTGTCTCAGAGCTGCTCTTGGACTAGACATGTATCTTGAGGACTGCTTGACTATTATGTAGAATAGACACCACCTGATGAAGATCTTGTACCATATAGAAGAATTTGCTTGGTTTTGACGTCTTTCACCTTGCATCCCTGTACATCAAACTTCATAGAAAAATCACTATAACAGAATTGGCCTATGGAGAGCAAGTTGTGCTTCAATCCATCGACCAAGGAAACATTTTTAATTGTCACTGTACCAGTTTTGAATGTACCAATCCCTTTGGTTTTGCCCTGGGAGTTGTCACCAAAGGAAACAATCGAACCTTCTCGAAACTTGATATCTTTAAGAAGACTCTTTTGGTGTGTCATGTGCTTGGAGCAACTGCTGTCCATGACCTATACTAATTTTGTAGCTCTTCTTTTCCTCAGTTCGTCCTGGTCCTGCAAAACACAAGAGGAACTTTAGGTACCCACACCAGTTGGGTCCTGGCAAGTTAGTAACTGGAGTTTCCTTGATGATTCGAAGTGAGCGGTTGGTTCGAATCACTTTCCCTTCTTCATCCACATAGATTGCTGATTGAATAGGTCTGTGAGCATGAGCAGTCCAATTCTTTGGTGGATATCCTTTTCTCTGAGGAGCTTAGTTTCCACCTGGCTGAGTTGGTCGGTTTCTCCTTGGTGAGAACTGTCTGGGAGGGAACTCAAATTGTCTAGCTTCTTGAGCATACCCGTACTGTAGATAACCCTGATCATGATATTCATCTCCGAAGTTTCCATGTCCTTAAGATGACTTGTTCTTGCTTGGAGAGCGTAATTCTGCTTGAATTCTTTTATGCTTCTTCGCGTGTGTATGCTCTCTTCTATCTTTTTTTTTCTCGGTGTCATTTTCTCGCATTGTGGAGATCTCTATTTATAGATAGGAAGATCAATAGCCGTTGGAAAGAGCCATTTGATCTCTGCCAAAAGTATGACAATCCACCTACTCCACAGTAATCTTTCCCGAAATGGTAACTGCAACCCTTGCTTTATGCAAGTCCTCTTGGTCGGCCCATTTATGGAAAGTTCCAGCATGTCTTGTACTTTTGAGTAGATTTGAATTTGAATATGAACTCTTCTTTCTTCAACGTCTTCTAAGTCTTCTCTTCTGACTTTGGATGTCGGACTTCAACATGGCTTCTCGACATGCATGAACTGCATGGATTAACTCTGGAGTCTATTGAGTTCCAAGTTCAATCGATCAAGTTCTTCTCGAATTGTCTTCTTCAGTCTCACTGACTTCTTCTGCTTGAATCCTGTAAAGATAAAATCCATACGCTCAAACAGTGAAATCTAGTTAAGTTCAAACTGATGACTTCATCTACTCGGTTGGGGTCGGTTTTGAGATAAATAAAAACCTATACTAATTTTCTCAACATAAACATATGTTGCTCACATAAACACATCTCTTTCAATGTCTTCAGATACAATCCATAAATGTTTGTCCGTCCCAACAAATTATTTACTCAAAAACAGATTATATTTGCTAATTTGTCCAACCTAACCTTAATTAATTAAGTAATATATAATATATTATATGTAAATTTTATATTTGGTGGGGTTGCAAAACTTGTTGTTGATTATACTCCCTCCGTCCACGAATCAAATCCTTATTTACCCATATTTTTTTATCTATTAATCAAATTTCTACTTACCTTTTTATACAATCATACCCTCCTACTTTCTCTTTATTTACTATCCTTTGCTATTGATGGTTCCACCTCATAACAACTTTATTCCCACTTTTTGGTCAATACCACCACTTTTTTGTCATTACCACTGTTTTTTTGTCATTATCCTACTATCCCTACATTTTAATTTTTACCCCACTCAAAACAACTTTAACAACTTTCTTAATTTTCGTGTCGATTCTCAAATAGGGATTTGATCATGAACGGAGCCAGTATTTTTTATTTTACTTGGTCCCAAAATTTCTCTGTTTATATATGGATAAGATTTACTGCTATTTAGATTTTTTTCAAATGGAGCATTGTTGATTATTCTTCTTTTTATTGATGTCAGTAGCGACCCGCGCAACTGTTAACTAAATCTAATCTATTGTCAACCGCATGGACGTTGTTTTCATTTCTTTGTTTTTTAATTGATTAATATTTAATAATTTATAATTAAAAAATAGTAATAAATTTTAATTGCTAATTAATATTTTATAATTAAAAATTAATAAACTTTAATTAAGCATTGAAAAATTTTATAATTGAGAACACTAATGAAAGATTAATAAATTATAGTTTAAAATGAAATTATGAAAAAAAACATAACAAAAGTAAAAGAAGAAATAAAATAGAAAAATACTGCACTCACCTATTAATGCAGTTGACGGCAACATGAATTTATATGATCCACGGTAGGTTTTCCTTGAATTTTCTCCAAAACGATAAAACTTAGTTTGATTTGTAGACTTAATGAAGCGACGTGCTGTAGAATTTTCTAAGATTTAGAAGAAAAGATTAACATTTATCTTCTACTAGTACTAGTTGTTGTTGCAGTTTTTCCCCTTCCTTTATCCAAAGATGATTCATCCTTAATCCTTATTATAATTCAACATCACTATCCAATTGTGCATGCGTAATACACGAATTATTGATGAAACACAATTTCAAATTAGTACGTACATATATATGACTTCATTTGGGATAATTTCTCAAAAGGTACAACGATGAAACGCAATTTCAAATTAGTACGTACATATATATGACTTCATTTGGGATAATTTCTCAAAAGGTACCGTTGTACGGTGTTCGTAAAAAAATGGATACTAAATTAAAATTTTTATATCAAAATCGATACTAAACTTTCATTTTTTCTCAAATATGATACTAGAATTTATCTCCTTTTACCCTTTTATATCTAATTTCTATCTCAAGTTTCAAAGTGAGAACATACATTATAACAATAATAATATTTATACATCCAATATAAATTAAGAATTATCTTACTCAAGTTTGTTTTGTCAACTGTTGCTTCAGTTTATATAGTTCCTCAGTCTGCCATATTCGTGCATTAAATTCCATTTTGAAACGTCCATAAAGAATGTGTATTTTCATTTTCGGCCATTACTCATGTGAGACTCCTACTTTAATGATCATATCAAAATTATTAAAACTCGTGCTATTAAAAAAAATGCATGAATATGATGGACGAATGGGTACAGTATAAGAACACAATCGCGAGGGAGGTCTTTGAGTCGGGAAAAATTTACTAAAGGTTTTTATTTTTAATTACTTTCTCAACTCTACTGACATTTAATAGATGGATGCAAAGAGCTAAAAGAAATTAGTAGAGAAAAAAAAGTAATTAAAAAAGTAGGCGGGCTACCATGCTTTTAATTAAGAAATTTCCCTAAACTAGCACTTCTTAGATAGTTTTTTTTAAATTTTAGCACTCCTTATAAATTCTTTAAATTTTAGCACTTTAAGTCATTTTTACCCCCATTTTAATTTTGTATTCCCTACTTTGTCCTCTTTTTTTGTTTTCTTTCTCATACTGACTGTATTTCTTCCTTTCTTCTCTCTCTCTCTCTCTCTCAAAATCCTCCGCCTCCTCTCCCTGGCGCCGACGAGGGCGGCGTTCGCCTCCGCCGCCGCCTATCTCCCCACCAACTTCACCATCCTAGCCCACCTCCGGCACCTACTCGCCGCCTCTCTCAAATATCTCTCTACCTCTCTCTCTCTCTAAAAACCCTAGCCTTCTCGGCGTCGCCACCTCCTCGCCGCCTCGCTATGGCTGCCGCCACCACCTCGCCGCCGCCACCTCCGACGGTGTCTCCTCCTCCTCCACTCACTCTCTCTCTCTCCGCCAACCTTCCTACTGCCGTCTCCGCCGTCTCGACCGCCTGCTTTTCCATTGCCATCAACCTCTCCTCTCCTCCTCTGCAGATTTGGTGCGCTGTTCATCCAGATCTGGTGCACGGCACCGGCAACGGAGTGCACGCGGTGGCACCGGCCATCCTTGGAGCTCGGCGACAGCAGCATCTCGAATCCGCGTCGCCACCTCTTGACAGCAACAGCAGCAGCAGTGGCGGTGGTTTCACGCGATTCCGGTGCTTCTGCCGTGCGATTCCGGTGATGTAGGGTTCGTCTGTGCCGACGATCTCAGGAGTATTTTGCAGGCGGTGGTGGCGCTCAAGGATTTCATCGATCATACGGCGATGCTCTCCTTGCCGAAACAGAGGAGTATCAGCTACGCGCCGCCGCTCGCCGTCGCGCATTGAGAGTTGGGCATGTTGCTGTTTCTGTTTCAGTTTCTGTTTCATTTTGGAAAAGCTCTGTTATTGCTCAATTGCTTAAATTGTGTATGATTTGGGGTGACATTTGATTGCATTTTTGGTATAATACTACTGGACATATACTGCTATTTGGGGTGACATTCTTTCAATTTGCCTGCAAAGTTTTATGTGTTGATGTTTGATGAAAGAGGTCTGTTTTGATTGTGTTGGTTGGTTTAATGGGAGCAGATGGAAGACTGTTGGGCCTTCACATTTTTTTTGTGCATTCACAAAATTTTCCATATTTTTTTTGTGACTTCACAATTTTTTCCTTTTTTTTGTGACTTCACATATTTTTTTTTTTACTTCACAAATTTCTTTAAGTGACTTCACAAATTTTTTTTGATGACTACACAAATTTTTCCTTTTTTTTTTTCTGACTTCACAAAAAATTTGTGGCCGCCGGCGACAGTGGCGGTGAAAAAGTGGCGGTGAATTTTTTTTTTTGTTCAGTCACAATTTTTTTTGTTACTAGATAGGTGATGGAAGGGCAAAAAAGTTAAAAAGTGCTAAAATTTAAAGAATTTATAAGGAGTGCTAAAATTTAAAAAGTCTATCTAAGAAGTGCTAGTTTGAAAATCTTCTCCTTTTAATTCGAACCAACATTCAGCGAGGTTAAGGTTTTAAGTTTTCTTTTGTTTTGTTTTCTTTTTTTTTTGTTTTTTTTTTAAGTTTAACTCTAACGTCACGACTTTCAATTTTTTTATAGAGCAAGTTTAAAGAAAAAGTTTATAAGTTTAGATTATAATATATACTTATTATAAAAGAACGGATGCTTACAATTCTTTTAAAAAAATTGGTTTACCTAATATATCCCTTTTATTATAATTATTTTAAAGGTAATAATGTGTATTTATCAAAAATATAATTATTTAAATAAGATTTTAATATAAATAATTATAAATTTTTAAAGTGTAATCAAGACTATATCGTATATGATACATAATGCTTGAAGTCTTGAAGAATTCTAATTAGATTAGCATTATATTTGAAGAAGGAAATAAAATAAAAGGAATAAGAAAAATAATTCTAATTAGATTAAGATTATATTTGAAGAAGGAAATAAAAGAAAAGAAAGAAAAAAATTGTAAGGAAAAAAAAAGGCATGTGACCTTTTTATCTTCTGAAAAAACTACGATCGAACGAAATAGAAATGTTAACATGATATTTTGAAACAATATATAAATAGTTCGCATCTTTTATTGAATTATTTAAAGTTCATACGAACTATTTTTGGACAAGGGGAACAATTTAGAATTTACTCTAAAATTTACCCTTATACTCATAATATTAGAATGGATGTTTTCACATAAATTTGAAAATTATAAGAAATATATGATACATAATTAACATATGGATAATAATATGATCCTCTACCCCTATTTTCTTGAAGTTTATAATAAAAAATAATACCACCACTGTCCACGAAATGGTTGCCATTTTGTTATTTAAATTTGTCCACGAAATGATTGTCACTTTTGGTACTTCACTCACATTTATTGTGGGACCAATACTCTACTCACAACAATACTCACTATTATTCACTACTACCTACCATTTTCTTAAAACTTGTGTCGTCCACAATGTGACAACCATTTCGTGGACGGAGGGAGTATTACAATTTTGTTTTTCAAATGAATGTATTACTACAATTTATAATAAATCAATCATATTAAATGGGAGATTATATATACACGTATATATATTTCCACTAGTTATACAAAATATACTGGAAGATGCTAATAGATAATACACACATATATATATATATATATATATATATATAATTGAAATGCATATAATTTACTCCATTGTATTAGAACTTTAAGATCTAAATAATGTAGGAACCGGTTATTGAAAACCAATTCAACCTTAACCCATGGATCAATTATGGATATCTAACAAACACACACAAAATCTATACCTAGCATGCTCCTATTAATTTAATTACAATCATAGGATGTTTATTCGATATACCTGCAAATTTGATGCACAACGACTCCAGAGTTGACCTTCTGAACTGTTCCCGGCTAGAATACAACGATGGATGGGATCGACCTCGTCCTCTCTCTCTTGCTATGGGAAACGGCGCCAGCTCTCTCTCTCTCTAGGGTTTTGTTGCTTAGAATGCAAGTAAGTAATGAGTCTTATGAGCCTTGTATTTATAGATAAATAACTGCTCACATTCATTGAACCTAGACAACCCTTACGGGCCGTAGGAGACAGGCGCCTAGCCCACTAGAAACACAGGCCATTGGGCCAGTTCAGGGATCTACTAGCTTAAATAAGATTGGCCCGATAATATCTGATTTAATCTATTCAACCCAGAAATATAAATCAGATATAAATATTAATTCATTCCACTAAAGGATTAATACTGACTTACCCTCTTATTTATTTAATTGAGTCGGGGCTAGTATTAGACTTAATTAATCTCCGTGTTTAAGATTCTCGAATATCCATTAATTAATTAAATACTTCTGACAGTAAATTAATTAATCAATTAATTATTCACTAATAAATAATTATCTCGAGTGCTACCACTTAAACTTATTATCGTATCGGAACTAATTCCACCTGCAGGGTTTAATACGACAAACTTATTAAGTTCCTCGAGAGAATATCATCATCCCATTATTCATAGGACACGGATCCTTATTGCAGCTCTATCAATATCAAATAAGAACTGCTACCACCCAAAATACGAAATTTTGAACCACATTAAGTTCTCATTTATAATAGATCAAAGCAATAGTCAGACACTTATTCATACTGATAAGCCCAATTAAGGTTAAGACTATTTAAGTCACCGAGATCTTTAATTCTCAATAATTCAGAACAGAGAATTAATCTCACTGTGATCCTTTCAATATGATTAACGTACTAACATAAATAAATAGTCAAGATAAACTATTTAATACTATTATGCTACAATCTAAACCAACAACTCGTCCAAGTTGTCTCGATTGTGAATATTAGTTTATATCTCATAAAATACCGATTATATAATCTTCTGTGATCTACAACACACTATATAATCTATGATATTGAGATAATTGGACAAATAATAATTATGCAATAACAAACATTTCAAATAGGAGAATTATAGTGAAATAAATATCAGTTGTATATAAACAAAAGTCTTGCTTTCGTATACAACCCTTCAATTCTCCCACTTATACTAAAGCAAACTTTTAGTATACAATGAGACTAATATTCATCTAGCCATCTATTACAACTTCTCCCACTTATACTCAAAGTTTCACTTAGTGTGGGAGGAAACGCAGCCCCATGCCTTCAACGTTCTTCTCAAAGACAACAGCTGGCAGACTCTTTGTAAATGGATCAGCCAGATTATCAACTCCTGCAACCTTCTGCACATCCACATCACCATCTTGGACAAGCAGCCGAATGTAGTGATATCTTGCATCAATATGCTTAGTCGTCTGATGAAACCTCGACTCCTTGCAATTTGCAATTGCTGCCTCATTATCAGAATAAATTGTGATACTTCTCGGCAAATCAGGAATCACATCAAGCTCCGCTAAGAAGTTCCTAAGCCAAACAACCTCTTTAGCAGCCTCAGTAATGGCCACATACTCAGCTTCTATAGTAGATAATGCAATGCATTTCTGCTTCACACTTCTCCACACAATGGCTCCACCTCCCAGCTTGAACACATAGCCAGAAGTAGAAAACCACTGATCTTTATCTCCTTGATAATCAGCATCTACATAAGCTACCGGAAACAGATCACCGGATCGATATACCAGTCCATACTCTCTAGTCCGTTTAAGGTACTTGAGTATGCACTTTACAGCAATCCAATGACCCTGACCTGGATTAGCCTGATATCTAGACACCATGCCTACGGCCTGGCAGATATCGGGCCTAGTACACTGCATTGCATACATGAGACTTCCCACAGCCGAAGCATAAGGAACTGTCTTCATGTCACCTACCTCCTTAGGCGACGTAGGACACATCGCCTTAGATAGATGAACGCCATGTCTGAAAGGCAAGAAACCTTTCTTAGCATTCTGCATGCTGAAACGCGATAACACAATATCAATGTAGGCTGTTTGAGACAAACTCAACATTCTCTTAGATCGATCACGACCGACCTTAATTCCAAGAATGTATGCTGCCTCTCTCAAATCCTTCATTTGAAACTGCTGGGATAACCATGCCTTAATCTTAGCCAAAACATTCACATTATCACTAATGAGCAGAATGTCATCGACATAAAGCACTAGAAATACTAGACTTCCATCAATACACACCCTGTAAACACAACTTTCATGTTCACATTGTACAAAGCCATAGCTCTGGACAACATCATTGAAACGTTTGTTCCAGGATCGTGAAGCCTGCTTAAGTCCATAAATGGACTTCTTTAGCTTCCACACGAGATGCTCTTCACCTTTCTTAACGAATCCTTCAGGTTGTAGCATGTAGATGTCCCTATCCTTTTCAAGATACCCGTTCAAAAACGCGGTTTTGACATCCATTTGCCAGACCTCGAGATTCATGTGAGCGGCCATTTCCATAAGGATTCGAATAGATTTAAGCATGGCTACTGGTGAAAATGTTTCATCGTAATCGATTCCCTCTCTTTGGGTGAAACCTTTCGCCACTAGTCTTGCCTTAAAGGCCGTAACCTTTCCATCCGGTCCTCTCTTTCTCTTGTACACCCACTTGCATCCTATGGCCTCACAGCCCTTAGGAAGCTCGCATTTCTGGTATACATCCATGGCAGTGATAGATTCCAATTCGGCAATCATACACGCCTCCCACTCAAGAGCATCCGGATCTGCTAATGCTTCGGAGTAAGTCCAGGGATCCTCTTCGATCACAACTAATTCTGACGAATCCGTAGATTCATTAAGTAGAGTGTATCGACTAGGAAACTTTCCTTGAGTTACCCTCCCACTACGACGAAGCTTTACGACAGATTCAGTATTAACGGTTTGTGCAGGTTCCGACGATTTCTCGTCTTGCACAACTGGAGCACTAATTACCTCCTCCCCTCTAACTTCCTGAAGCATGATGTCGCTTCTCTTTTTATGCTCAATCATATAGTCCTCTTCCAAGAATCTCGCGTTAGTGCTAATAACGACTTTCTGATCCTTAGGACAATAGAAATAGCCACCTTTCGTTCCTCTAGGATAGCCTACAAACAGCATCACCTTGGTTCTCGGACTCAACTTGTCAGCGCCTTTATTCAAGACATGTGCTGGACTACCCCAAATCCGGATGTGGTTAAGACTAGGCTTGCGCCCGGACCACAGCTCGGACGGGGTCTTAGGCACTGACTTTGAAGGAACCAAGTTTAGCGTGTGAGCCGCTGTTTCCAAAGCATATCCCCAAAACGATATAGGCAGAGATGCATAACTCATCATGAATCGAACCATCTCTAGGAGTGTTCGATTTCTTCTCTCCGACACACCATTCTGTTGGGGCGTTCCAGGTGTAGTCAATTGGGATGTAATCCCACTTTCCAACAAGTACTCCTTAAACTCGTTGCTGAGGTATTCGCCGCCGCGGTCAGATTGCAACGACTTGATACTCTTACCATGTCGCTTCTCTACTTCCGCTTTGAATAGTTTGAACTTTTCAAAACACTCGGACTTGTAGCGCAACAAGTAGATGTACCCGTACCTTGAGTAATCGTCAATGAAAGTGACAAAGTACTCGTACCCTCCACGAGCTTGAGTTGTCATAGGTCCACATAAGTCGGAATGAATCAATTCCAACACTTCTTTGGCTCTATACCCCTTGGCCTTGAAAAGGCCGAGTCGTCATCTTACCCTCTATGCAGGATTCGCAGATTGGGATAGAATCAACTTGGAACGAATCCAAGACTCCATCGGAAACCAATCTTTAGATCCTCCTTAGACCGATGTGACCCAATCTTAAGTGCCAAAGAAGAGTTTGATTCAATTGAGAAGAATTCGGTTTCTTCATTTGGTTAACAGTTAAAGCATTACTTGAAGAACTCGTAGCATGTGAACAGTAAATAGTATAAAGAGAATCAACAATATGTGCATAACCAATAATCTTATCATCCTTCATAAAAGTCGCAAAACCCTAAAAAAGAATAGAATATCCGTCTTTCCACAACTTAACCATAGAAATCAAGTTCCGCCGAAAGTCTGGCACATATAAAACATCTCTTAAAACTAAAACTGAATTCTCAAAAGATAAATGAACATCGCCTATGGCCGCAACGTCTGTTTTCGCTTCCGTTCCCATGGCAACGCTCAACTCTCCTCTACTCACTTCCCTTGTCCGCAGGAACCCCTGCAAGGAATAATAAATATGGTCAGTTGCGCCCGTATCTACTACCCATTTATGGATAGAACTTGAACTTAAACATATTTCATTAACAAGAGCAGAAGACATACCTTGAGCCTTCTTCAACAGGGGGCAGTTAGCCTTCCAATGTCCCGATTTCTTGCACTTGAAGCATTTTCCACCCTTCTCCTTTGGCTTTTTAATGCCGCCGGTAGGACCTAGCCTCTTGCTCCCACTACTTCCTTCGCCCTTCTTGCCTTTCGCGGGGCCTTTCCATTTCTTTCCACTTTTCGGTGAAATATGGAAGCCCCTTGAGGAAGAGGCAAGAGCTTGCGGACTCTTTCCCATAACCCCTTCCGCCGCAACAAGTTCATTGAGCAGTTCATTGAGAGTGAACACTTTCTTGCTCATAATTGCATTAAGGCGGAAGTTCTCATAGGACTTGGGAAGAGTGTGGAGTATCATGTCGACCTTAGCTTCATCCATGATACCGCCACTGAGCACGTCCAACTCGTTGAAATAATTAATCATTCCAAGCACGTGCTCGCGCACAGACGCGCCCTCCGTCATCTTCGAGCTCATGATTTGCCTCATGATCTCGAATCGGGTAGAACGGTCACTCTCACCGAACAGCTCTTCAAGATTTGTCATGATTGCAACAGCCGTGTCCAAGGACTGATGCTGTTGCTGCAACCCCGAGGTCATAGTGGTCATCATGTAGGCTTTCGCCATACAATTGGCCTTATGCCACCTCTTAGACTCCTCTTTCTGAACCTCGGTAGAGTCTGCAGTGAGAACTGCAGGCGCAGGGGTAGTGAGTACGAAGTGATAATCTTCGGCATCTACGACATATCCCAAATTGCGCTTCCATTCCAAGAAATTTGGTTCGGTAAGCGGCTTAGCAGTAAGCACATTCAACAACGGAGTAACAGTCATAACTGAAAAAAAAATTAAACATACAAAAACGCACATAAGTCACAATTATTGCATAAAACGTTCGTAACATTTATATTGTAACCTTTTGATAAAACAATATTAAATGAAACCTTCATTAGCTCAAGTGACTTACACGCAAGCCACGATAGTGCGGACGTTTACGTGCGCATCACTCAACCAAACACCCAGTTTTTAATTTTATCTCATGCCAAATTAACCTTATGACAAATAAAATTAATAAATGAACCTTACTAGACCAAATCGTCTCGAAAAGGGACTCCGATGGGGAGTTGTATTCGAGGCAATATCTAAGCATAGACCACAATTTAACTAATCCAAAATTGTCCAACATATTGATGCAATTACTAGAACGACATCTCCTTGTAAACAATTTCATTAATTATCTTATTCTAATCTCTCCTAGAATAAACTGTGAGAATTAATACGTGCAAGCCACGATAGTGTGGACGTTTACACACAAAACTCCCACTATTCACGAGATTAAAATACTTTTAGAAGTTTTACTCGACAAAATCTATAAGTCAATAGCACCCATGCAAGCCACGATCATGTGGACTTTTACACGAGCCTACTAACTCAATTCGTCTAAAACCAATTGTGGAGGTCTAATTTGATTATTAAAATCACGTTAACATGCTTAGTCATTTTTAATTCAAAAGGTTTTCGCATGCAAATCACGTAAAAAACACGGAATCACTAAACATGCTTTTTCTAGAACTCTCATAATAAATCATGCTCGCTTGAATTCATAACATGCTTAGAATAATACGATAAATTCCTAGCATGCAATTTCTAAACGCAAATAATTTCAAATAATTACAAATTATATCATGCTTTAGAAAATAATAACACCTTAACGGTGATTAAAACTCACGACATGCAATTTACAATAAAATAAATAAATTGTCGTCTCATCGTGGATAATTTGTACCTGCCTAAATTATTACAAAATAATAAAGGAAATAAAACAAACTATCTATTACAATAAGTCTTCGTCTTCAAGTCTTTTCAAATCCGTCGCCTTGAAGCACCGCCCAAGAAGGAAACGAGATCTTCAACATCCCGTCTTTCCAACACGACCCGACGCACGCGAGAGACCTCACTGTGCGGCTGTCCATACGCCTAAACCCTAGGTTTTTAAACCTAGGGTTTCGCATGGAGCAACCCACGCCGACAACCCCTCCTTCGTCGCCGGAATCGCGTTCCGGCGAGCACGCCCTCGTGTCGCCATCGCTGCCCTCACCACCATCCACCTCGCCGTCGGAACAACAAGGCGGAAAGAGAAGCAGCCACGCTGCTGTGCCTCGTCGCCGTCGAGATCGCGAGAACGGCTCGACGAGTCGCACGGCTCGCAGCTGTTGCAGCGCTCGTCGCCGCCGCCTCGATCGCTGACCACTGTTGCTGCTGGTTGTCTGCTGCTGCTGGATTTCGTCGCCGCCGCTGCTGCTGGTTCGCACGCCATCACCGGAGAAGGAGACGGCTCGGGAGATGAAGGGTGGTCACACCCTTGTCTCCCACTGCTCCGATCAGACCCAGCCCAAGGGTCCCACCCTCAGGCCTTGATCGGAGCCAGCGACGCCCAGCGAAGATACGAAGAAACCACGCCTCCGCCGTCGCGACGCTCCGCGCGTGCCGAGCACGCGCCGCCACACGCTCCGCCGTCCTCCGCCGCCAGCCTTCATCCCATGAACTTGATCCGTTTCTCGACCCGTACAACAATTACAAATCGAAATAACAATTTACAACTGAAATCCTAATCTAACCACGGATTTCCTCGTGGTAAAAACGGCCAAAACGGCAAACCAACAGAAAATAAAACGAATCCACGACGAGACAACGAACATACATGCATAAACGTACGTAAATAAAAAACAGATTTTATTTAATTATGGATTTACTGTTCGTTAATCTGACAGAGCCATAATATACAGACCAGGGCTCTGATACCAATTGTAGGAACCGGTTATTGAAAACCAATTCAACCTTAACCCACGGATCAATTATGGATATCTAACAAACACACACAAAATCCATACCTAGCATACTCCTATGAATTTAATTACAATCATAGGATGTTTATTCGATATACCTGCAAATTTGATGCACAACGACTCCAGAGTTGACCTTCTGAACTGTTCCCGGCTAGAATACAACGATGGATGGGATCGACCTCGTCCTCTCTCTCTTGCTATGGGAAACGGCGCCAGCTCTCTCTCTCTCTAGGGTTTTGTTGCTTAGAATGCAAGTAAGTAATGAGTCTTATGAGCCTTGTATTTATAGATAAATAACTGCTCACATTCATTGAACCTAGACAACCCTTACGGGCCGTAGGAGACAGGCGCCTAGCCCACTAGAAACACAGGCCATTGGGCCAGTTCAGGGATCTACTAGCTTAAATAAGATTGGCCCGATAATATCTGATTTAATCTATTCAACCCAGAAATATAAATCAGATATAAATATTAATTCATTCCACTAAAGGATTAATACTGACTTACCCTCTTATTTATTTAATTGAGTCGGGGCTAGTATTAGACTTAATTAATCTCCGTATTTAAGATTCTCGAATATCCATTAATTAATTAAATACTTCTGACAGTAAATTAATTAATCAATTAATTATTCACTAATAAATAATTATCTCGAGTGCTACCACTTAAACTTATTATCGTATCGGAACTAATTCCACCTGCAGGGTTTAATACGACAAACTTATTAAGTTCCTCGAGAGAATATCATCATCCCATTATTCATAGGACGCGGATCCTTATTGCAGCTCTATCAATATCAAATAAGAACTGCTACCGCCCAAAATACGAAATTTTGAACCACGATTAAGTTCTCATTTATAATAGATTAAAGCAATAGTCAGACACTTATTCATACTGATAAGCCCAATTAAGGTTAAGACTATTTAAGTCACCGAAATCTTTAATTCTCAATAATTCAGAACAGAGAATTAATCTCACTGTGATCCTTTTAATACGATTAACGTACTAGCATAAATAAATAGTCAAGATAAACTATTTAATACTATTATGCTACAATCTAAACCAACAACTCGTCCAAGTTGTCTCGATTGTGAATATTAGTTTATATCTCATAAAATACCGATTATATAATCTTCTGTGATCTACAACACACTATATAATCTATGATATTGAGATAATTGGACAAATAATAATTATGCAATAACAAACATTTCAGATAGAAGAATTATAGTGAAATAAATATCAATTGTATATAAACAAAAGTCTTGCTTTCGTATACAACCCTTCAAATAAGACGATTAAAAGGGTAAGAAAAGATAATCATATTTGAAATTAAAAGAATGAAAGTCGAATATTCATTTGATACAAATTGTTTTTAATAGTGTCGCCGTTCTGGGGTGGAATTCGAGATAACTTTGAAAAGAGTTACAAAATTTGTGCTCGTTATTAGTATGTATGTAGAATTAAAAGAAGATTATTGGTGAGGAATAAGATAGTGGAATGGAAGGGATCAAAGGCTACGCCACGTGCATTACCATCTTGGAAACCTAAACATGGCTAAATTTCCGTAAACAGAAAGAAAAGTCCATGATATAACCTCTATATAAGGAACGTGGTTCGGCCAGGATAACATAATGAGAGATCAAGAAATGGAGTATCCTACTACTCCTCCTCCTCGTATTATTATTACACTCCTTTTGTTTATCCTAGCATCAAACATTTTAGTCCACGTCACCGCTTCTTCGCCCAATCATAACTACCATGATTTCCTCGAATGCCTAACCGATCAATTCCAGCGCTCAAACTCAGCCACTGACGTCATCTTCACCCCTCAAAATGCAACATACACATCTCTCTTGCTAGCACCGAATCTCCGCCCCGCCGCCTCCGCTCCGGAGAGGCCCCAGCTCATCATCACGCCGCGCCACGAATCCGAAATTCAGGCAGCAATTCACTGCTCCAAGAAACTCAACCTCCCGGTCAGAGTCAAAAGCGGCGGCCATGATTTCGAAGGCCTCTCCTTCACTTCTCAAACCCCCTTCCTCGTCGTCGACATGCGGAACTTCCGATCAGTCACCGTCGACGGCAGAGGCGAAACTGCGTGGGTTCAGACTGGCGCCACGCTCGGCCAACTCTACCACACGCTCGCCCTCAGAAGCCGGACTCTTGCTTTCCCGGCGGGGGTCTGCCCCACTGTCGGCGTCGGCGGCCACTTCAGCGGCGGAGGGTTCGGCATGATGTCGCGCAAGCATTCCCTCGCCGCCGACCACATCGTAGATGCCAGGCTAGTCAACGCCGACGGCGAGATCGTCGACCGCAAGACTATGGGAGAGGATCTTTTTTGGGCTATCCGAGGCGGCGGAGGTACGAGCTTCGGGATTGTTCTAGAATTTAGGGTTTCGTTGGTTACCGTCCCAGAAACCGTGACGGTCTTCAACGTCACGCGACGGTTGGAGGATAATGCGACCGAGTTAGTCCATCGCTGGCAGTTCGTCGCTGACAAGATCGACGACGACCTTCTGATCAGGATTTTCCTACATCCCGACATATCCCCCAAGACCGGAAACAAAACGGTCGCCGCTTCTTTCACCTCCTTATTTCTGGGCCGAGCTCAGGAGCTTCTGCAAATAATGCAGAAGCAGTTTCCCGAGCTCGGATTAACCAAACAAGATTGCCTGGAAATGAGCTGGATAGAATCCGAGCTCTTTTTCTCGGAGCTCCGGGATCAGCCTCTGGATGTTTTACTCGACAGAAATCCACGTGGCGCCATCTATTACAAAGGAAAATCGGATTACGTCAGCGCGCCATTTCCCTTGGAAGGTCTGAGAGGGATATGGAGATTCCTGATTGAAGGTGATCAAGATGTTTCGGAGCTGCAGTTCAGCCCTTATGGAGGGGCGTTCAACACTTATTCGGAGTCGGAAACTCCGTTTCCTCATCGGAGGGGCACCGTTTTCATGATCGAATACGGAGTAGGATGGTTTACTCCGGATCAATCACGAGCGCACCTCGACTGGCTTAATAGATTATACAATTACATGGAGCGTTATGTCACGAAATCTCCAAGAGCGGCCTACGTCAACTACAGGGATCTTGATATCGGAAGGAATAATGTTGAAGGCAAGACGAGTTACGAACAAGCTAGTGTTTGGGGGCGGAGATATTTTAACAATAATTTTCCAAGATTAGTTCGTGTCAAGACCAAAGTTGATCCGTCCAACTTCTTCCGAAACGAACAAAGTATTCCACCTTTGTGGTCTTAAACAGCAAAATATTTTGTTGAGTAATAATTTGTAAGTGATGAATAAAAATGTTGTGTCTATGAATAAAGTGATTATGGTATTGTATTAGGGCAGTATGCCATGTTTGTTCTAATCATACTAAGATGATTGTAATTTGCAATTAATACAACATTCATTTGTGTTAGTTATTTTCAATCGATAGTGTGGGTAATATGGTAGTGAAACAAACTAATTAATTGAATTGTCCACCAAAGAAATTCAAAAGACATGAACAGACAAAAATATCATTACTTAAAAAATGAAAAGAACAAAATTGAACACTAATTAATTGTCCACCAAGTAGATTCAACAGAACCCCCTCAAAAAAGAAAAAAAGAAAACAGAACCAAGTTTCGTTATTCTTAAAATCTAGATTACAATAATCACCATTCAATGGCAAAAGGTCAGAGGTACAAGTTTTAAAACGTAATCATGATGTAATTAGGATTGGGACTTATTTTATTATACTAGTAGAGATTTCACGTGCAGCTTTTATTATAATTTTTATTTTGTATAAAACGAACAATAATTCATTAATCAGTAATGTTAGAAACATTGTACCATAAGAACATGCATAGTTTAGAACGATACGATTTTTATAAAATTCTAAAAAATGTAGGAGAATAGAAAAGGAAAGGTCACCACATTGTAAGAGTAATGATGAAGAAATTAACAATAAATAGAATACACATATTCTTTTGGAAAAAAAAAAACAAAAAAGAATACTATGTATGGAGCATAAAGACTAAAGAGTATTACTTTTTCTCTAGTGCTCATTAACTTTTTATCTAAATAAATTGTACATCCTCTTTATTTGGTAAATAAATTTTACGTTTCAAGAATTTATATGTAAGATATGGATACACTCTAACCTTATATAAATAACTCTTTTCAAAGAAAGGAGTACGATAAATAATACATAAATAGTAAGACTGAATAACTTTTTTCAGCTAAAGGAAACAATAATATATATTAAAGTTAAATACAAATTAATTTATAAATAAATGGTGAAAATATAATGGCTAATAGAACAACATTCTTCATGCAAAACTATTATCATAGTATTAAAACCTATAAATCATAGAGTTAATGGGCCATAATAATTAGATTTCATTTATCATCAGTTTTGCATACTTTATGACCGTCATAAAATGTGGTTTAGTTGTACTTTGTATGCAATCTTTATAGTCTGATGAATCATTTTCACGAATTGTTAATCTAAATTTAAAAGTTCATTATAATTTTAAAGTAGACAACTTTATAAAAAACTATTTATAGTCAAAACTTACTTGTGTGCTTATGAAGTATACTTATCCACCAAGCATACTACATATATATTGCAACAATTTTATCGAATATTGTAATATGTGCTTTGTAATTATTTTACATAACATTTTATGTAAGTTATTTTACACTTGCAATTGCATATAATAAAATATACTCCTTCCCATTTCATAATATCCATTTTTCTCATTTTGGATGTCCTAGTTCATTATACCCATTTTCCAAAATGGAAGTACAACACGTAATAAATACTCCACTATAATTTACAAATTACCAGTTTTATGCCACAAAAACCTATTCTCTATATTCTCTCTCCTACTTGATTGGACAAAAGTATTCTAAAAATTTACTTTATATTTCTAATTTTATCATAAACAACTCATTTTCTAGATATTCGTATGTGCTTTGTAATCCCTTTACATAACATTTCATGTAAGTTATTTTACACTTGCAACTGCATATAATAAATATACTCCTTCCCATTTCATAATATCCATTTTCCAAAATGGAAGAACAACATGTAATAAATAATCCACTATAATTTATAAATTATACTCCCTCCGTATTTTTATAAAAGTCCCATTTCACTCATTTCAACTGTATTTCTATAAATGTCCTACTCTGTTTTTTTACCATCATACCCTCCTTACTTTTTAAAATTACTACTCTTTGCCACTGTGGACCCACACTCCCACAATTAAAACTACACTAAATAATTATCCTACTCTAATTAACAAAATAAATAACCTATCTTAACTATTCTAATTACACCGATTTGGGCTGCCCAAATCCATTTCGGTGGATCCACTCTCTCACTTTCTAAAAACTCTCTCTCAACCAACTCCCAATCCACTCCCCAAACTCTAATTCATCTATACATTTCATCTGTTGATCCACTCCTCAAACCCTCATCCCTCTATCCATTTCTCACGATCCAGATCTGTGCTCTCTCATCGACTGCCTAGATCTATATTCGAGCTAAGGCAGCTTGATAGGTGACATTGCCGGAGCTGTGGAAGTCGACAACGGTGTAGGCGAAAAGAGGCCCATGATTATGCAGCCGATGAGGGAGGAGGCGACAGTGGTGACGATTAAGTCCTTGCGCGTTTTCTCCAGGCAGGCGACGTAGCCGACATTGACATGCGAGAATTTGCAGGAGGCGTCGAGGGGGACGAGGCGGAGGTTGGGGGTGTTGAGGCAGTCGGCGGCGGAGACGGAATGGTCAGAGCATAGGGGGATGTAGTCGGAGACGGAGCAGGTGCCGCTGGAATAGGAAAGGATGGAGGCGTTCACGGCTAGGATGTAGGCCATTGTCAGGAACATGGCGGTGCCAGGGCGGAGCTCCGTCGTGAACGAGGTGTTGCGCTCGGTGATCTTGAACCGTTTTCCAACGCAGGATTTCGCCACGTAGGAGTTGAGGCGGCTGATTTGGTGATGTACGACGGAAGACGGCGGCGATGCTTGTTGGTTGGATTCCAATTCCATTTTAGAGTCGAGTATGCTGGATGATTTGGGAGTGTTGTTGGGTGAGAGGATGGGAATTTGGGGGTCTTATTATTTCATGGAATCAGTTTTCATCTGTTAGTATTAATGAAAATGAGTTTTCAGTTTCTGAATAATCAGGTTTTGATTTCATATGTTGAATAATCGGGTTTCATTTCATGGAAAAAAAAAACACCAAAATTGTTGAATAAAAAAATAATTTTCAATTCATGGGATTAAAAAAAAAAATGAAAACACAACACCACGATCAGATTTTATTCCAGGAAAGAAAAAACACCTGAACAACAAAATTCTCATGCCTTAATTAAAAATGAAACAAATTCATGTTATATCCACACTCTTCCTTAAAAATTGCTACAACCAATCCACTTTATTAACAAACTAAACAACATCATTAATAATACATCTACTTTCTAACTTTCACCCTATTCAACAACACTTTACCAGTTTTCTTAATTCTCGTGTCCAGTCAAACTAGCACTTTAGTACTATTTTTATGTCACAGCCCCAAATCCCGAGAGACGGCAAAGCCGGGGTGCGACTAGGGATTGGATTAAAGAAGTGGGGAAGAAGGGGGAGTAAATAAGAATGAACAGACATTAATAACAGAATAACTTCTATGAACAAGACTTTATTGAAATAGAAAGAGTTGATATCGAAGGATCACTCGACAAGGTTCTCAAAAAGGAACTAAGTTCATTGTACGGGGCTTAGACCCAAAAGATAGATATATTAACCCAAAAAGATTGGCAGCGGAAAGTGTAAAGCTTGACACAAGTTCTTTTTTTCCTAACTACAACTCTTTACTCAACCTCCGCCGCTCCCGACACTCAACTTGCACATTTTATAAAACATATGCAGGGCTAAGTATAAACATACTTAGTGGGCACGTTGCCGAAAATATATAATACAAGTATAGATAGATCAGGCATCTCATTTTTGTAGCACATCGGGGTTTTTCAATAAATACCCGTGTCTACTAAATATTTTCTTTCTCATTTTCATAATATAGCTTGATCAAGCATTTTTCTCAGATGTTACGTTCAATCTTGCCCAATAATTATCACCGTGGCTGGCTACCCCTCAACAGGGTTCCACACACAACGGCTACTGTGTACACTAACTTTGGATAGCAGTCGACTAACTCAAAGTTCGATCGTTTTAGTTAGCAGGTCGGCTAACTAATAATTCTGGATAGCAGTCGGCTAACTCAGAAGGGTACAAGAGAACTCACATAAAACAAATATTTCATGCCCTGATTATCACTTTGAAAACACAATTATGAATGTTGTAAATAAAGATTTTCGAGCATCGGTCATTTTATTTCGTATATAGAAAAGCCGACCTTAGGCAATTACAGAACTACAACACGAGCTTCCGTCTCTGGTCTTCCGTTCTGTCTTCTAAACTCGACTTCCTCCTTTGAATGCAAATAATAACACTTTAATAAGCGTTCGAGACAAATAAAGGAAAAAGGAAATCGAATTCGTTTTAGACTTTTAGGCCTTTGCACTTAACTATATTCTTTTGATTATCAAAAAAATGAGACTCGAACAATTCTCGTTTAGAAACTGACTCGGCTCATTACTCGACACTTAATTCAGTTAATAAAGGGAGTCGATAACTTATAACGACTTAGAAGTTCACAAGGAACGAAGTTAAAAAGGATTCGACTTAAGAATTTAGACTTAAGAAAGTTTCTGCACAAAGCAGAGGTTCTGAAGTTCATACAGAACAGATTCCTGTGAAAAAGGGGATGAAATTTATACCAAAACAAATCTACGGATGTCTAGTTTACTCTCCCATTTACGGATCTCGATTTCGTTAAGCGAGTAGAAAGTTATGACAGTTTTCGTAACGTATCGCAAAACAGTCCGCGAAACCCTAGGTGTTCGATAACTCGACGCACGATTTCCTAGGTTCGACTAATGATATACCACTTTTATCCTCACGAAAATTCCATCTCAAGGCAGTCAACATGCACAATCTTTCATGATGAACTTCTTTATATTTCTCGATTAAAAACACGACGTAAACTTTCTCGTCTTTTCCAACTACCAATTACTAAACCATTTCAATTCAAATTCAATTTCATTCTTCAACTTCTAACTTATATATTCATATCTCGAATTGAAATAGTGTTAACTACAAACTCGTTTATCAAACGACAACAATCATTAATATCAAATTGGTTTTCCTTATTCCACTTTCCTATCGGCATTTAGACTCGTTTCTTCGTCTCTTATCAAAATTCCATCTTTCTTAGAATTCGTTCAAATTTTCCGATTACGATCATTAACTAACAAGATTAACATATATCCAAATCATAAACCTAAATCATTATCCAATCTCGACTTATCGACGATTCTTCGTCTCTTACTAAAATTCCGACGTTCTCTGATTTTGCTCAAAATTCCAATATCGTTCATCAACTATCAAGATTTACTAATACGAAAATCACATACTCAAATTATTATTGAATCTTAACTTATTGACGACTTTTCGTCTCTTACGATTTTTATTTTATTTTTAGAAAAATTCCAATAAATCATATAATCATCTATACACTTACTACATACCATTTCTATCATCATATCATGCAAATCATAACATTTACTACATCAAATCCTCACTTATTTCTCTCTTACATTTTTATTTTTATTTTTAGAAAATTCTAAAACAATTCATGTGATCATCTATCAATGCATAGAACAATAATCCACTAATCAATCATCTAAAAATCGAACCAAACATCAAACCCCTAAATTTCTCTAAAATTTCGGCATTCATCAATTTGTTAGGAGGGTGATTTCTTCTTAAATCCAACTATGGAAATCCAATTCTATGCATCTAATAACATGAATTAATCAAAGAACATCATGCTTCTTCTCATGAAATTTTCGAAAAAAAAAAACAAAGTTGAGGGAAGGAAGTTTTGTTCGGTTCAATCTCGAGAGGAAGCTCTTACCTTGTCAATTATGAACTCGGAAATAAGAATGATCGGTAGATGACTATCTTGTGGAGCTTTTGAAAGCTTGAAGAACACTTCAATGGAGGATTGAGAGAGAGAATAGAAAGAGAGGGAGTGATGGCGGTAAAGGAGGGGGAGAGGGAGAGAGATGATGACTAAGTGTATATAAGATAGAACTTGATAAAGTAGAAAAGATCTATAAAGGTGATGACTCACACCTTAATAGGCGGTTTAGGGTGTGATTTTTAAGTGAAAATATTGCGTTTTACGGGTCCAATACGACGTAATAAAATCGAAAAATTAAAACTCTAGTCGGTTACATTTTTGACGAAATCTAATTCGACCGTTAGATTAGAAATAAATCACTTACTCGGAAAGCATATTTCGTTTTCTGAAATCCGATGAAAAGTCGGGATAAGACAGTCCAAAATTCGCCCGGAAAAATAATAAAAACTGACTTTCTCCGGTGAACTCGTATCGAAGAAAAATTGAATGTAAAGTCTGACGGTTTTTTGATTTGAGTTTTCGGACGAAAATTTTATCGGACGCGAAAACCCTAATAGAGTAGTCGTTCAACCGACTTCTGGAATTTATTTTCAGAAACGGATTTCACCGTCAGTCTTAGAATCGAAAATCCTTAACTTAGGCGTGCAAAGCCTTAATTAATAATTAAATTTTTATTTTGACGACGGAAGAAATATCCGGGGTATTACATTTTATGCCACAAAAACTTACTCTCTCCATTTTGCTTCCTCTTGATTTGACAAAACTATCCTAAAAATTTAATTTGACTTTCCAACTTTATCATAAATAACTCATTTTCTAAACATTCGTGTGGGACAGACGAAGTAATATTTACGTGTATCTTGTATAAATTTTTTTATTCATTTATATTTTATGTATCACCTTGTTTTAAGTATAACTTTCTCATTGCGCGCATATTCCACATATTCTTTCTACATTTTTTTTCGTGAAGTGATTAACATTTTAATTTCTAATAATTTGTTTTAATTCTTATCATCAATTCTCTCATTGAAAAATATATTTAAACTTGTTTCTTTTTTTTTTAAATACTGCTAACCACATAAAATGTTATGACTCTGTTACAATAGATTGGTAAAATACTAATGTTTTGATAAGATAAATTAAAATTTGTAAAATTGAATTGAGTCAACTTTTAATAAACAAAATTATACCTATTTTCTAAAAAAAAATGTTTATTTCAAGAAATTTTCCTCGAAGCTTACTACTCTATCTGTCCTACTAAATTTACCTTCTTTTTCTTTTTGGTCTATATCATTTAATTTGTCAAGTTTCCAAGAAGAACTAATTAATTCTTCAAAAGTGATAGGACCTACTCATTTGCTCTTTTTTTTACTTTTCTCCTTAATAAATGTGTCGAATAATAATATGACCAAATTAGTGGAACAGAGGGCGTATTATATTTTAGGGTAGTGCTATTTGGACACACTATGTCCAGTCATACGATGGTAAAAATAGGGATTTGACGAATTTTTTTAACTAATACTTTAATTCATAGTTTCGACAGTTTGGTTATTAATAAAACATACACTTTTTAAATTTTTAATTATAAAGTTTCATCTCAATTTAAATTCACAAGTTTAGGAGTTAGGTGTGGATGAGAGTAAAATTTGCGAGCGGGTGTGCGTGATATAGATACTTCGGAAGGGGGTCTGAGTAGGAAAGAAATTTTGTAGGTAATTGGACAATTTTTTTCCTGTTTCAAGCACGTATGTCCAGACATATCATGTCAAGCACATATGTCCAGACATATCATGTCTGAATAGAATTATTATATATTTTATTGAAATATATTAGAAAATGAGTCTAGTTTGTTTATTTTGACCAAATCAACCTTACATGCTTTACTTAACGACAACAACAAAGAAAATATATATAATTACTATAGGCTACCAAATTCTTCTTTTTCGAGTTTTATTCTATTAATTATTTGAACACCACTAAATTATATAGTATCTTCATTTTAGTAGTATTGAATGATTCATTAAGATTATAGTTGTTAAAAGTTTATTCTTTATGAGCAGTATACAATTGGATATCTTCTACCATTTTTTTTTCTTTTGACATGGGAAAAAGGGAGCGGTGAGGTTCGAACCCGAAACCTCACTGTTGTACAGACTGAAGCCACACCCCTTGAGTGTCCCTTGGAGACTTCTACCAAATTTTCTAACCTCTACGTTTGAGATAAAATATATTTTGTGGACCTCAAAAGTTATTTTAATTTATTTATTTTTAATTTACTCAATTATAACTTATTAGTTAATCTTTAATTATAATTTATTAGTTTTGATTAGGATTTATCGTCTCATCAACATTTATCAATCTTTGCCAAAATGAAAAACAAAAAAATATTATATTTGGTTATTAGGTCTGCTCAAGATGTGTAATGTAACTTAACCATGATTTTGTAGAACTAGTTCATGAACTACAAACAACTTTTACATTAGTTATTATTAAATTACACTCTTAAGTATTACGTCTTATAAATTAGAGATACTAAATTAAATAATAACATGAAAATTATCGTGCACATAATTTGATGAGGTAGTATCGTAATTCACAGTTTAATTTTATATAACATCTAAGTAGTTAATATAAATTCTAATTAAAAAAATCAATAAACCGAATGGATAAGAATAAAAAGAATATGAAAAAGATGAATTAAAATAAAATAAATTGTATAAGATTTTGTGTCAATCCAATGAGATTTATAATAGTCCAACGTGAATCTTCCTATATCAAGAATTATAATAACATTATTTAATTTTTAAAAGAGTTATAATAAGATTATTCTACTAATATAAGTATGGTTATTACTTTTTAAATTAATAAGTTTGTTATTATTAAATTACATAGTTACCCTTAAAGTAGATATAATAATAGGGATATATTAGGCCAATCAAATTTTGTAAGAATCCGCTCTTTTATAATAAGTATAAATATCAACCGTTCGGATACTTTGTTCCTTAAAAAAAAAATTATCACCCGTATCTTCATATTTTAACTGTAAGTACTATAATGCAATGCAACCTAATTGTGATTTTTAGAGCTAGAGGCTTTTTTAGGACATTTAAAAATCCGTTTTTCGAAATTCAGGACATTAAAGCTGTAGGCTTTGTTTTGCGGCCCATTGATTTTTTTTTGCTGGACCGTAGGACTTTTTTTGGCCCGAATCTACTAAAATCACACGTGAGCCGCACGTGTTGGCCAAGTGAAGCCCAAATACGCTCGTGGACGCCACATCACACCACACCTCACACTTCCCTCACTCTTCCCTCTCCTAAATCTAAAATCGGGAAAATAGCTCGCTTAACTAAATCCCCAAAATTCACGATGTAAACCCTAGTTTCTGAAAAAAATCCCAAAAATTTGATTTGCGCAGTTGCCCGCCGGTGAAAGCGAAGTTCACGACAATGGTGACGGCGAGGGAGAAGCGGAATCATGGTCGGCCTCCTCCGATTTACAGTAAGTAATTAGCTTGCGTGATTTTTGCTGTGTATAGGAAGGTTTCATGAGTGTGTGGTCCCGCATAGGTTTTATTTATGGTGAAATAGGGTTTTTATGTTGTGGTTGGTGGTGATGGATGTTGGGTGGGGTTCACACATTGAATATTGTAATGAATGTGGGTGGTCCTAATGTTTATTTAACAGTAAAATTTGTCATTTGCTCTTTTTTTATCTGTATTTTTGCTTATAGGGTTTGTCGACATGGATATGTGCAGCTGAATTGTTTTATTTATATCTTTATGTGGCTTGCATTGTTTAAGAATTTTTTGTAGCTTATTTTTTATTTATTTATGTGACTGCAGAACTCCCAAATGTATATTTAACAGTGGTTTTTCATTATAAAGGAAAGTTTGTTTCATCCCCTAGAGCTGAGTATGTGGGTGGTGAGAAACTGATACTAGATAAAGTAGTTGCTAAGAAAGTATTCCTATGCTCTAAAAAATAGAGTCTAGCTGAGTGGTCATTCATTGATGGGGATGTGAAACTGCATGTTTTGAATGATATGGAGTTCAAGGTGTTGTCTACTGATGATGAAAGTAGAGATATATGTAATAATGCATTGGAGGCAAGGAAGGTTGTGTTTTATGTAGAAGAATTTGTAGAGGGAGCCCAAGCTACATGTGATGTGGAAGAACAATCAGACAATCTGGATGATGTAATAGATGAAGTTGCAAAGATTATGATGCAGGGGTTGTAATGAGTGATAAATTGGAGAAACCAGGGTCTGAGTTTGTGCTAGTTGAGGAAGTTAATTATAGGGAGGGGTCATCTACAACTGCTGGGGGTGTTGAGAGTGATGAGAGTGACAGTGATTACAAGGTAGAAGATGAGAGTGACTGTGATGAGAGTGAAGATAACTGCTTTTACGCAGATAGTGATGATGATAATGAACCAGATGTAGATGTTGTGACTATTGAATTTGATGAATATAAGGATTCTGATGGTGAGTATGAAAGGCCAGCACCTGTATTCAATGTTTTGTCTATTTTTGAACCTTCTTTGGAGCTTGGCATGATTTTTTACTCCAGTGCTGTATTCAAGAAGGCTATTCAGTCTCTTGTAATTAGGGAAAAGATGTGTTTGTATTTTTCTAAGAATGCACCTACAAGAATTTAAGCTAAATGTTGTGCTGAGGGTTATGACTGGAGATGCCACTTAATCAAGATGGATGGTGAAGAAACCTACCATATTTGGGAGTATTACAGTGAACACAAATGTGATCCCACTTTTCATGTGAAGAATATGAAGCCTAGATGGTTATGTGATAAGTACAAAGGCCAGTTTGTGGTGGATAGGAACAGGCCAGTTTCAACTTTTAGGCAGGATGCAATGGATGAGCTTGGTGTTGAGATATCAAGAGATCAAGCATTTAGAGCTAAGAAGAAAGCTCCGAAAAAGATTGAGGGTGATCCTGAGCAACAATATGCTAAACTCTGAGAGTATAGAGATGAATTGTTGAGGACTAATCCTGGATCAACTGTCATTCTTAGGGCCCCTGAAGATGAAAATGGTGAGCCCAAATTTGACAAGTTTTATGTTTATTTTCATGCAGTAAAAAAAAGGATTCAAGGCAGGTTGTAGGCCTCTGATTGGACATGATGGTTGTCACTTGAAGACATCATATAAGGGGGTTTTACTTTCAGTTGTTGGGATGGATGCTAACAATGGAACTTACCCTATAGTTTGGGCTGTGGTGAAGTCAGAAACAAGGAAAGTATGGGACTGGTTCTTGGCTGTGTTGAAGCAGGACTTGGAGATTTTTGATGACAACCTGTACACTATTATCAGTGATAAATAAAAGGGCTTAATACAAGCCTTGGGTGAGGTCTTTCCCAATGCTGCTCAGAGATTTTATGTTAGACATTTACATGAAAATTTCAAGCTGGCAGGCTTCAGAGGACAAGCATTCAAGGATGCACTATGGAGATATGCAGAGGCCACCACAATTGGAGAATGGCAGCAGAAGATGGAGGAGCTCAAAACCTTCAACGAAGATGCATGGGCATGGCTGGACTCAAAGCCTGCATCCCAATGGAGTAAGTCTCATTTCACTGAGCTCCCTAAATGTGACATTCTATTGAACAATGGATGTGAAGTGTTCTATTCCACTATCCTAGATGCTAGAGTGGATTAGGGAATGATTGATGAAGAGATTTCAAAAGAACAGAGAGATAGCAGGTTTCAGGTGGATGGGTAGACTCTATCCTAGGATCAAGAAGTTACTTGAAGATAATGTTAAGATGGTCAATGACTGCATCCCAATCAAATGGGATAACACTCACTATCAGATAAGATGTGTAAATGGAGGTCAATATGTGGTGGACTTGGGTAGAGGAACTTGTGCTTGCACGGCTTGGGATTTAAATGGAATTCCTTGCAAACATGCCATATGTGCATTGAACCTTCAAAAGCTGAACAAGGATGACTTTGTGCATGAGTGTTACTCAATTGAGAGCTACAAAAAAGCTTATGCAGAAACTATTTATGGTGTGAATGGTTCTGTCTTGTGGGGTGACAACATATACATTTCACCACTGCCTCCACACATGAATAAGGGAAAGGGTAAGCAAGCTTATGAAAGGAAGAAACAACCTGATGAGAAAGCTGAAAAGGGAAAAGAAGCAGAAGACGACCACACTAAAAAAAAAAAGGAAGCAAGGAAACCCAATGAAGTGCAGCAACTGTGGATGTGAAGGTCACAACACAAAGACTTGTGGGAGAGAAAAGGTACTGTTTTAGCTTTACGATATATAATTTCTTCAGATCTTACAACTTTTAATTTGTGCTCTGTGCAGGTTATGAAAAACCTTCAAGAAAAAGAGGATGTGCAGGTGCTTCAACAAGTGGCAGCACACTAACCTAAGATCCTCAAATTCTACCACCCAGAATTCTACTGCTCAGGAAGAGCAGGAAGAACAGGCTTTTCCATCTCAACCTACACAACAATCTCACACAGGAAGAGCTTCACAAACAGGACCTACTATGTTGCAGCAGCTCCATCAAGGCAAATTCAAGAAGGTCCTCTGATTTTGGAGAGCCAGAAGAAGTTCCAAAGCATATCTGCTTTACATGCAAGAAATAAATGAGCATATCTGATTTTGTTTGTCTTTTTTGAACTTGGCATAATACCAACATTGGCCATTTATTTTGATTTCTTAGCATTGCCCTGTTTTTGTGAATGAATGTTGGGGGGTAAAACTATGGCAAAACATTGGCTACGACTCTATTTTTGTGAATTAATGTTGTAAGGGCTGCAAATATTTGCTAATCATATATCTCTCTTTTGTATGAATTCATCTTCATGTCATATATTTCTCTTTTGTATGTGATTGCCCTGTTTTTGTGTAAACTAATGATAAAAATTCAAACAAAAAATGCACGAATCCATTACATAAACAACATAAACATTATCAAAAACAAATGATAAACATTATCATGAGTGTATCATTAATAGCAACAACAACTACATAGTTAGCATAAACATTACATTATTTTTTGTTCCAAACATAAACAACACCAACAACAACTAAACTAATGGGAAATAGTGATAAACACAACTGTCCCAAGCTCTAACATAGATACAACAACTACACTTCATAGTTTCCATTAACAAAGATACAATAACTAAACTTAATAGCCGACAAGAAACATCCCATTTCTTGGATAATACTCCCAAAAATCAATATACAAGCTTCCACTTCCCATGCCTAATTCATCAGCTTCCAAAACCAAATGCTAGAGAATACAACAATAACCAGCCACATTTTTTTCTTATTCTTTTTCACCTCCACAAGCTCGGCTTCAGCAGCATATATCTTTCTTAAAAGTCCCGGTATAATCATCTGGGAACGAGCACACATGGGAGGGTCGTACCAATCAAAATATCCACATCTCTGAAATTTTAAACAAAAATCAGTCTCCAACTACAAACAATTTGCGAAAGAGTGAGAAAGAATTCATATTTCCGTCCCAAACCAGTAATCACGTTACAAGAAAAAGAAGAAAAAAAATTCAGCCAAAAAAATTATTCTCACCGATCTCGAGCAACAAAAAAACCTCTGTCCAGAATTTCTTTCTTTCCATGATATGCGCAACAAGACTCTTTGCGGATCGGGACATGAGCAAAACACATTTCCTTGCCCTTGAATTTTGTTGGAAGTGAGGAATCTAGGGTTCTTCGATTTGGGAAATTTGATTTCTGTTAAAGGGTTGCTCGATATAAAGAGGGAAGAGTGAGGGAAGAGTGAGGTGTGGTATGATGTGGCGTCCAGAGCGCATTTGGGCTCCACTTGGCCAACACGTGCGGCTCACGTGCGATTTTAGTAGATTCGGGCCAAAAAAAGTCCTACGGTCCAGCAAAAAAAATTTAATGGGCCGCAAAACAAAGCCCGCAGCTTTAATGTCCTGAATTCGAAAAACGGGTTTTTAAATGTCCTAAAAAAGCATCTAGCTCTGATTTTTACTAATAATTGAACCAAGTTGGATCCTCTATTGTCACATTGTGTGACATCCTCTATCGGCATTCATGGATTAAAGACATTTGGCAATCTTGAGATTCAAGATTAACAATGTTAATTAATGGTATTAGGGAATTAATAACGAAAGTTTTATAATATACCAAATTGATTTATTGTTGAAAATGGAAATTATAAACAAGAGATTCTTTCACGTTAGTTTCTTTCTTCTCCCACACATTTGCCCTTCTCCACATACCTTCACAGTAAGAAACAAATTATTGCAACGATGATGATCATGACAAAACGGTAAAACTCAACATTGGAAGCAACCTCTTTAATTTGATAAATCTGATTTTGGATTAAGATAATTTGCTGATGACTAATACTGTTTGAAATTAGCTACTAAATCTTTGTATCTAGAAAACTGAACGGGGAGATGGATCATAAGAAGCCTACTGGTGATTGCTCGCTGAATGTAAGGTTTGAAATTGTAGATAATGTCGCATGCTTTTGTTCTCATTTAAATCAAATTAGTAATTAGTAATGGAGTAATTTCCTTGGATTCAGCAAAAATTAGCATGCGATTACATATATGAATGAAATTTTCTTATATTTTTGGCCGAATCATCACCGTACCTTGCAATATGTTTTCTGTACTATGGAGTTTTGTGGAGAATGGCACATGTATGGCAGAAGAAAGAAACTAGCGTACGTGAAAGAATCTCTTGTGCATATTTTCCATTTTGATCAATAAGTTAATTTGGTATATTAAGACTTTTCTATCTCTAACACCATTAGTTAACACCATTAACCTTAAATCTTAAGATTGCCAATTGCCTTTAATCCATGAATGCAATAGAAGATGTCATACAATATGGTAATAGAGGATCCAACTTGTAATTGAAGAAGCTTCAAAGTAATATACCCTGAAATAATCAAACCTAGCTGTTACCAGAAAACATGATATTATGGAAGCAATGAGAGATGTTTTGGTCTTAGGTGTGTTTCATGCATATAGGAATGCTGTTAAGACAACTCATGTTTTAGCGCAATATTTTGCATATATTTTTAGTCCGTCTGTTTGGATTGAAAAATTCTTAGCTTAGCTGAGAGAAATTGTTATTTTGGATATTCAGTAATTATGAATACATATTTTTTCTCAAAAATAAAAAAGCTGAAAAACAATTATATATACACCCTAATCTGGTATGATATTTTTAACTATATTATCAATCTAAAATATATGAGAATGAAATTAAATAAAAAAAAATTGATGAAAATAAAATAAAATTAAAAGTGTGACTAGAATGAGACGCCAAGAGTGATATAGAGGGTCTGAAGCCATGGCCATATATCCGTTAGACGTGCCATAAATTTGAATGTAAGTACGGCGCATGTATTTTAGGTTTGAGAGAAGAATTATTTAATTTTACTTTCTATTATATGACGTGATCTAATTTTATTTGTTTATTTTGAGATAAATACAAGTTACATTACCAGATTACAGATACTATTGCTATCATAATTCTACACAAATCATACTAACAAACTATTACAAGTACTAGATCACAGGACATCCATATTCATATAAAAATGGGAAGACAACTCATATTTTAATGGGACATGAACCGTAATTCTCTTGCTTAAGAAAAGACATATAGTGCCCCGATTTTACCATTTGAAATAGACTTTATTGACAATTTTAAATATTTGTTAGTATTTCTATATTTTTGAATATATATTCATTTAATTACATGTAATAACTCTATTTTGTGTACGTTACCGATTGATTACGAACACGTATTGACATTTTATTAAATTTAGTTATTTTCAATTATTTAAGTCTTGAAACCAACAATTTACACCTACAGCTTAGCTATCAACGCAATTGCGGCCATAGAAGTTATCTTAATATACTATTTTGTTTGTTTGCTTGTTTGTTCTTTTTTTTTTTTTTTCCTCTTTGAGGAGATCTTTACTAACCATCCGTGAAATGGACATGCATGTATGACATAGTATTCATTCACAAATATCAAACGAAACAAATCTCAAGAAAAATAACCTATTAGGTATTTCGAAAATAATTAGGCGGCTTTGAACTCAATTTGAAGACCGATTCCTAAAAGATGACCGTACTATATTTTTTCAGAAAGTACGTGTTGGACAAAACATGTTTCTAATTTTTGGATAAGCTTGATGAGAAATGAATTTCTAGAATACCTGTGAAATTGAAGAAAAACTTATTCAATGACATGCAAGAAAGCAAGAAAAACAAGAGGGAAAAATATAATCTTAATATGGTTAAAGTCTCAAGAAACTATATTTGTCAAAGACGTGATATGGATAACTTTACTGGACATTTTAAAAGTCGCCCTGCACACACCTACACGCGTTTGATGTTTATTACAATTATTTTATTCATCGTAAGTTACCTTAAACAATAATTTCAGTTTTAATTGTGATATTAATTAAGAGTTCGTGAGCTTGTAGAGACGTAGCACAAATTTTAACACAATTATATACAAAATGTGCAAAAAGAAAGAACACGAGGATAATAACCCAATTCGGTTACGTTTGGGGTCACGTCATCCGATAGTGAAAATTCTGATTAAAGAGATTCTACACAAATATGTCTCTAACTATCTTTTACTACCCTTCGCTCACACCTATCTAATCTATCGTGAATTATTAATTGTACGTGTGTACCTCTCATAATTTAAGCTTGAACCACATTCAACTCTTAACTCACAAAAGTATATATTTACTAGAATAATAAAAACTCTCAAATGTATGAACACAATAAATCAATAAAATACGTAGCTAACTCTCGATAACACCCATGCACTAATTCGTACTAATTATGGTTCACTTTGATTGAATAGATGCAACAATATTATTTCGTGTAGGGCAAACTAGGTTTCCATCTTCACCTAACATTTATATTATTATTTCTCACATAATTTTTTGTTGACACTGTCTCACGTATATGCGTAAGACAATAGTACGTAAATGCATATATGAGGTAGAACTTGTATAAAATCATAATAATAGAAAATAAATTGATGTGTATAAGAAGCTTTTGATCTGGCCTACTTGGCTACCAATCGGTAATTTCAACTCTTTAATTTGAAATAGTATATTTCGTGATAAAATTTCTAGATGAAAGCTAGGATTTCCTTTCTTTAGGCTATCCACAGTCGAGGTAACAATAATCGCTGCTGTTGCAATCCCAAATAGATGATCGCTCCCCATTGCTGATTTTCGTGATCATAGCAAAGTGATTGGAACTGCAATCATCTCGAAGACGTGGTAGAGGGCGACGTGGCAGTAGCTAATTGGGCGAATGAATCCTTCATATATTAAATCAATCCTTTTATTTTTATTTTGTTTGACTTTAAGGAATTGGATGAGGAAGAAGAAGGGGATGAAGAAGAAGAGGGTGTAGATTTATTTATTTATATAAATTTGGAATTCGATTTATTTATATAATATTTGGTATTAGATTCATTTTAATGGACGGGTAGGTGAGTAGGGTTTCCAATATATATTTATATAAATTTGGTAATTAGATTAGTGGTAGTTAAAATAAAATTAGTATTTGAATTGAAAATAATACATAGTAAAATTGTTTACTATTAAGTTAAAATAATTGCAATTTAAATGTTTTTTAATTTATGTAATTTTTTTTATTTATGTGATGTTCTTAATTAATGTAATATTTTTTATTTGAAATTAATAAATTTACACTCTAAAAAATAACTGTAATTCATATTATGAATTTAAAAAAATATATATAAAATGAAAAAAGGGAGAGATCACCATGTTGTTGATCGCCATTATGGAAAAAAATAAAGTGATCACTATAGTCCCACTTTTAATAGTTAACAAAATGGAGCGATAATTATGTTGGTGATCGTCATTACCCATTCTCTAAGAAAAATGCTGGCAAATATTTATTGATTTAAATAATTAGTGCAATATACACGAATTTATTATATACTACTTTATTTTGCGCATGGCATATTAAATAATCTATAAAGCAAAGTGTTGCACGTTTAAGAAATTAAGGCTGTGGCGATCCCGCTCGCTCACATGCCACGTCATAGCGAGCTTGTGCGCGAGCTCGAATTAATTTTTTTCTGTTTAATTTTTATTTTTACTTTTTTATTTAATTTTTGCATAATTAATACTAAATTATATTAAATTGCATAAATAAATTAAAAGAAACATAATTATAAAAAAAAACCCTAATACAATGACATAATTAAAAAATAGCTAATAAGAAATACACCGACAATCCGGTACATCGCGTGGAATAACCAGCAAGTTGTCTTGACTCGGAACCAGTGGTGACGCAACTGTGTAGAGTTGCGCTCCGCCGAGTATTGTGGGCGATTGGCGTTGTATCGAGTTGCCACTCTCGTTCACTGGGCTGCGTTGCCGCCGCCACCATTCTGGACGTATAACCACGCCCGCGCGAACTCTAATGTTTTGTCATTGGTATATGGATGATGAGCCATCGTCAGGGAGATCGCTGGAGATCGCTGATTGAGAGAGATTGAAAGAGAGGGAGAAGGAGAGGTTGATGTTTGAGGGAGGGGAATGAGGTATTTATAGGGTAAGAATAGTGGATAAAAAAAATTGAATTTTAACCGTTGCGATTGTTGTGCGATCGCTACGTGTCCCTAAGGCTACCGGCGCGCGTGACGAACGGCGATCGCTCCAGCGACCACGCACTTGCGAGGGCCACGCTCGGCAGTGATGTACGCACGGTGCGATCACGCTCATTAGGGATGCGATCACGCTCGCCGCTGCGGGCCGCCTAAGTAATCTGTTAGTTATAAATTTTAATGCATTATTGTTTGACTCGAGCTGTCGCAGTATCTGTAAATATTCCCCGTAAAATCTGTTGACAACTCACTGGATAATTTATTTTGATTAATTTTGTACATCATTAGTAATTCCAGGTCATTGATGTAGACAATCCTTGAGAATATTTTTATTGCTGCAAAATATAAACGTTGAAGATAGAATAGTCCATTCTAAACTTGAATAATGGAGTAATATTATAATATTTACACGAGTTTAATTACAAGGTGTTTTCACACCAAAATTGAAATCGCAATTCCCCGATCGACAGCGTCTATAAATAGACGGGCAACAAACTAAACTAAACAAACTAAAAGAAAATGGCGTTTCCTCGTACTTCCACAATACTCTTCTTAATTTGCGCAAATTACCTCTTACACTTTGGAGCTTCTTCCTCGCACGATCATGGCTACGGTGATTTTGCCGAATGCTTAACCGATCAATTCCAAAACTCAAACTCAGCTACTGATATAATCTATACCCCTCAAAATGCAACCTATGCAACTCTTTTACTAGCACAGAATCTCCGGCCAGCTTCCACCTCGCCGGAGCGACCTGATCTCATCGTCACGCCGCTCCACGTGTCGGAGATCCAGGCGGCGATCTACTGCTCCCGGAAACTCGGCCTCCCGATCAGAGTCAAGAGCGGCGGGCACGACTACGAAGGTCTTTCCTTCACCTCCGCCACGCCTTTCGTGATCGTCGACCTGAGAAACTTCCGATCAGTAACCGTCGACGTCGAGGACAAAACTGCATGGGTGCAGGTCGGTGCAACTATCGGCCAGCTCTACCACACAATCTCCCGCAAAAGCAATACTCTCGCTTTCACGGCTGGCGTTTGCCCCACGGTGGGCGTCGGCGGCCACTTCAGCGGCGGAGGATACGGCATGATGTCGCGCAAGCACTCCATCGCCGCCGACCACATCATCGATGCCAAGCTAATCAACGCCGACGGCAAAATCCTCGACAGGAGAACCATGGGAGAAGATCTGTTTTGGGCCATCCGAGGCGGCGGAGGTACGAGCTTCGGGATTGTTCTAGAATTTAAGGTGGCGTTGGTCACCGTCCCTGAAATCGTCACCGTCTTCAACGTGACACGTACACTGGAACAAAACGCGACGGAGCTAGTGTATAAATGGCAACACATCGCCGACAAGGTCGATGAAAACCTTCTTCTCCGGCTATTCCTGAACCCCGACAACTCTCCGACGAGCGGAAACCGTACGATCTCAGCTTCGTTCACGACACTGTATCTCGGTCGGACACGTGATCTTCTTCCGATAATGCAAGAGCAGTTTCCCGAGCTGGGATTAGTAGAAGAAGATTGCATCGAGATGAGCTGGGTTGAATCCCTACTCTTCTTCGCCAACATTGAGAATCAGACAATCGACGTGTTGCTGGACCGGACGCCGCAGGGCGGCTTCGGATCGTCCTACTTCAAAGGAAAATCCGACTACGTGAGCGCTCCCATCCCGATCAGCGGTCTGAGAGAGATATGGGAGTTCCTTCTAGAACAAGAAGGTTCCTCGCTGCAGTTCAGTCCGTACGGAGGGGTGATGAACACTTTCTCGGAATCCGAAACGCCGTTCCCTCATCGGAGGGGAAATATATTCATGATCCACTACGGCGTAGGATGGAGCAGCCTAGATCAATCGCAAGTGCGTATGGATTGGATCAGACGGCTCTACAGCTACATGGCGCGCCACGTCACCAAAAATCCTAGGGCTGCTTACTTCAACTATAGGGATCTTGACATCGGAAGGAATAATGAAGGAAATACGAGTTACAGTCAGGCCAGTGTTTGGGGACTCAGTTATTTTAAGAACAATTTTAGAAGATTAGTTCGTGTCAAGACTAAATTTGACCCTTCCAACTTTTTTAGAAACGAGCAAAGTATTCCTCCGTTGGTGTCGTAGAAGAAGAAGAACAAGAACAAGAACAAGAACAAGGAGCAGTTTATTGATATAGTCATAAGAAATTATAGATGGTGAATAAAATTTCTGTGTGCATGATTTGATTTTATAAGTTTGTATTAAGGAAATAAATTGCATTTATATTTGTAATGGAATGATATTTTATAATTCATTCCATTAATACGTTTGGTAATTATTTTTTCTCTACCCCTTCTCTTTCTCTTATCTCGCATTGCTCTCCTCTTTCTGTCAACTCATCTCAAATCTAGTATTCGTCCTCCATCGCCGCTCCTTGTCGCCGCCACCGCTGTTACTCAGCGCCCACCAACATCGTTTCTATGTGATGGACTTTGCGGAACTTTGGAAACAAATAGATTTCATCAAGTTTTCTGATTTCAATATTTTACTTTTCAGATTTAGGTTCCGATTTTGATTTCGAATTATTGGGTGACTTTAAGAATTTTGTGGCTGATGTTGATGGTGGTGGGTGACCTCATTCCGTCGTCCGCTGCGGAGAGGTTGAAGAAGACACAGTTCTACAATTTCATATCAAGGTCACGTGTTGCAGATTGTTGATAGAGTGATGTTAATGGGCTTATTTATAGATAGAAACCAGGAGCAATATTTTTTTCTATAAATTTAATTGTTGAATTGAATTGAAGAAATTTAAGTTTATAGCCTTTTAATCTTCTTCTTACAATTGGTAGTTGAAAGAGCAGAGGTTTCGAGAAGATTTGCAGTAAGAAAAGACGGCACAAAACCTCGAAGTTTTTATTTTTGGTTTGATTCTTTGAAACTTGTTAATTCTTGCATCCAGATTCTATAGAATGTCGAATTTCAGTTTATGAAGAAATAAAGAGAGAAAACGAAGACGAAAGGAGGGATAGAATTCTGGGTTTATGAGATTTTGAGAGATGGGCCAAAAGGAAGACGAAAATAATTATTAGATTTTATTAATTATTAAAATTATAAAAAGTTGGGTATATTTTTAGTCAAAGAAAGAAAAATGTGGATTCGTAAATATAAGAATTACCTAATATTAAAGGATGACACGTCACATAATTAATGATTCAAGATTTAAGGAAAATATTTTCATTATATATACGTAAATCTTGAAACCTTAGTCGTCATATCACATGTCGTCTCCTTCTTAATATAATAGAAAATGAAACATCAAAATATAATAGAGAATCTTATTTGAGTGGTGCGAATGGCTAATCCTATATTTATGGGATCGGCGATTCCTTAAGTAAAGGTGAATAGGTGATTACTTATTAAATAAATAAACCAATGGTAAAATTAGGAATGGACGCAAGGCTGTTATTTACGTGTACCAGCCATCCTCTAATTGCTTGAACGAAATTTACCTAGCTAAGCTTGTAACGAGATTTACATGTATTCACATAACATATGTAGTATACTCACTCAGCCGGTAATATACATTAAGGAAACAATGTCTATTTTGGGATGGCTGCTATATTTATTCCACGTCCTTTTTGGGCAATACTCAATACACATTTATTTTAAACTCAACGACTACTCATTATAGAGAGTTCCTTTATCTATTCCAACACTATATTAATACTTATTACAACATGTATCGCTCTCTAGGTCACCTATATTTATATGTAATTTTAATTTTAATTTGTTTTTAGTTGCACGTCTTGTTTTAAATAGCTGATGTTTAGTTCATTTATACTGTGTATTACGAAGGGAAAAGTAAAATATAGCCTCCTAACGTTCATTCTTATATCCTATTTACCTCCCGAAAGAATGTTTAGGAGCTATCAATACCCTAACGTACCATAAGTTATGCAAATACTACCTCCCATTAAATGGATTTCTAACACCGTTAGCTTGTTTTATTATTTATTTTATTTACTGTTGTTATTCTTTTAGGAATTCTATCAAAAACCTGCAGTGTTTTTGCATATATAAACAACAATAATGAAGAGAAGAGAATCGGGAACAACCACAATGCATTTCTCAGTCATACTATATCAAGTTTCCAAAGGGTGATAGTTGTTGGATAGCAGCAAATTATGTGACTTATAACAAAATGATGGCCATTTGTGGACTTGTAATTTTTTTATTATTGTTTTCTGGAATTCTACTAATGTTGATGGTTTTATATTGTTGTTTTCTGGAATTGTGTAAAGTTGTTAGGTAGCAGCAAACTATAATGACTCTGGTTATCAAATGATTGAACAACCGGGAGCAATTTACTTACGATACTTAGTTGACATTCATAAAAAGTATCTATTGAATTATGAGTTCAATACATCCTCTTTAACAGAAAGATGGGTATTCCTTGCTCATTATCAGACAATCACTTATTCACAAACTTCGTGTGGGACTAATACTTTGCATTTCCGATCTCATGGAGAACCCTTAATTTGCATATTGGATTAGAAATTGAGAGAAATCGCGGATATTTTATAACGATACCACATAACTTTCAAGACATAAGTTATCCTATAGATGTTGTTTTCATGCCTGTCCGAAATGTGAATCATAGTATTCATTCCTATAAAAATAGGAATGAAAAACAAGAGATACTGTTTCTCGAAATATGGACAAATGGCAGTTTAACTTCGAAAGAAGCACTTCATGAAGCCTCCTGTAATATTGCTGGAAATAATGGTTTGTAAATCATTATTTATGGCGGTTTATTATTTAATTATTGAGAATTAAATAATAAAAGATTATTTTACTTGTCGAGTAAATAATTGAAATATATTCATGTTCTTAAAACCATTATTTAGTGAGTAAGAAATGAAGTATTTGAGTTGTGTGTTGAAGATGAATTTGTTGTCGACAAATTCGTTAATCCACATTGAAGGAACGAGCTCAAGCTTGAACCGTGGACATTAGTTTCGAATTAGATTTTGTATTTGATTATATTGGGCTTGATGTTTATTAGCCAATTAATCAAATTAATTAAGAATTGGGCTCACCCAATTATCGAACTAAACATTGCAATTCTAATTGTGGTTGTGAGTTGATGGCCCAATTGATTAACAATGCACAAAATACAACTAATGTAGTTGTGATGAAACTGCTGTGTTTTTGAATTGGTAATAGCCAAATTGAATTTGAATTCAATGACTTTAACATCCAATAATTTGAAAAGCTCGAAACCGACGTAACATTCCACAAGGATTGTGAATGCACTTTAAGTGCTATAATTCCCATGTGTAAGATTAGCCTATAAATAGAGATTAAGAGCATGGCATTTGTACTCAACATCAATCGGCATATCTCTCTCGCCAGAGCTCGCCGGACTTGCTCAAGTTCTTGATCTTCATTCCGTTCGTCGGAGCTCGCCGGACTTGTGGTGCTACATCCGTCGAGACGAAGTCGTTTTACCTTTGGGGAAGGATCGCTGAAACCGAGAGCACTATCGGAGCAAATTTCTTCTTACGGGCAGATATTCTATCTCGACTAGGCTTCAAATCTTTGAGTTTGTTTCTTATTTCATGTAATTTTGATTTACTGTTTTGTTGTTCTAATTATTTTATTTCTAGTCCAGAATCTTCAATTTTTCCCATTGTAAAAGTTTGAACGAGCACCCTATTTCTAACAATCGCAAGAAGAAATCCTGTGTTGCTGCCTGTTCGAGCTTGGAGATCGATTATAGACTTTTAATATTGACTTAAAAACTATCGAAACTTTAATACCTGTGATGTGAGGATGTCTAGCACCAACAGATCTACCGCTTCCACCACCATTGGTTCTACCACCTCTGCTATGATTGGATCAACCGTGTCTTCCACGATTGGGTCCTCATCTTCCCATCTGTTTGGGCAAACAGGCGGTTAGTCCTCTACCATGGCCCCGCTGCAAATGTCGAGAACATTGGGGCTAGCCGAGAAGTCTCCTATTTTCTCGGGCAAAGGCTTCAAGTTTTGCTAAGAGAAAATATTGTTCTACCTCACCACGGCGGGGTTTGCTGGCTTCTTAACTGAAGATAAGCCGGCGACACCAAGTAAAGAGGAGACGAAATTTGAAGTTCGTTCCGGCTTTGTTAATTGGTGCCAAGCATATTATCTTTGTCGTAACACTGTCCTAACGTACCTGGATGGTGGTCTCTACAAGGTGTTCCATGTTCACACAACTTCTAAAGAGTTGTGGGAGGCTCTCGAAAAAAAATACCAAGTTGATGAGGCGAGCACTAAAAAGTTCATCGTAGCCAAATGGTTGGACTACAAGATGGTCGATTCTCGACCAATGATGGAACAGGTGGAAGAGTTTCAAGCTCTAGCACACGATATTCAAGCCGAAGAGATGCTCTTGGCCGATGCACTCTCCGTGGCGGTTATGATTGAGAAGTTGCCTCCAAGTTGGAAGGACTTTCAAAGTCACTTGAAGCACAAGTGATATGAACCTCGATCGCAAATGGAAGACTCGAACTAAAAACCGAACTATGGAGATCCCAAAACCTCTGGATCTATCTCTCGAAGTGAATTAGGGGTACAGAAGTTTCCTAAAACCCAATGATAAGATGACACAACAACTCGAGGACGATGAATGACACACAACAAGGGATGATTGACTCGATGATACGCCGATAAATGAACTCATCTTGGAAAAACCAAGAAGAACTCGAAACTCTCAAAAGAGAATTAAACTCACGAATTATATTAATCAAATGTATGAAAAATGGCGTCCAACATAGCCCATATATAGGCGAAAATCAAAAACCTAGTCTAAGAAGGAAAGTACTAATGGACGGGCTTATAATAATAACCCAACTAACTATTCGACTAAACAAAGCCCATAATGTCGAAAATAACAAGACTAACACTAATGGGCTGAAATAAAATGAAAATAAATAAATAAAGTCTTCAAAACAAAATAAGTCTTCAAACTTGAGCCCACTCGCACATGATAATGTTAACATAACTTGGGATGTCCAATTCGCCAACTCCAATATCTCCGATGGGCTTCTTTAGCAACTCTTGATCCCAAACTTCTTGAACCAAGCCTGTCAAATCCTCCTTGAACTTCCTAGCTCGTGCTCTTGTAATTGGACCCACGGGAACACGAACCGGATCTTGCACCAACGACGATCCTTGAGCTTCATCATTCCCTTCATCTTGAAGAGGATTTGTCCTCAAATTCAAGGCGTCACCTACATCAAAAGGACTCAAATCAGTAACATTAAATGTAGCACTCACATTATACTCACCGGGTAAGTACAACTTGTAGGCATTATCATTGATGCGCTCCAAAACTTGGAATGGACCATCGCCTCGTGGAAGTAACTTAGATTGTCACTAGTTCAAATACCACCTTACAACGTCCTTTGTTTGCTTGCTTGGCATACTGTTCAGTGCGTCGCTCGATGTTCATCCTCACCTTCTCATGAATCTGTTTCACAAAATCAGTTCTTTTTCGGTCATCAAGATTAGTGTATTTATGCTTAGGTAAATGAGACAAATCTAACGGAGTCAAAGGATTAAAACCATAAACAATCTCAAATGGCGAAAACTGAGTAGCAGAATGAACAGAACGATTATATGCAAACTCAACATGGGGTAAGCATTCTTCCCAAGACTTAATGTTCTTTTTAATTATAGCTCGAAGTAAAGTAGACAAAGTCCTATTTACTATCTCGGTTTGACCATCAGTTTGTGGATGACAAGTAGTAGAAAATAAGAGATGGCTAAGCCATTGGAGGGGGGTCATGCTTATACTTGATCAGCTCAATTTTTTGAGTCTCTCATATTTATCAGGAAGGGAATGGTGTTGCGGACCAGTTTGCGAGTTTGGACATTGATGTTGGATGGTAGCCATATCCGCATGAGGCTATTAAAGATCAAATCTTTGCGGACACTTTTTGCCTTTTACTAGATATGTTTAGTATATTTTTTCTTTTTTGAACGCTCGACTTCTTCTGTTATATTTTTATGTTTCTCCTTTTTATAATAAAATCACAATTAAGTATTAATTAATGCATTTAAGTTGAATGTGTTTTATTAAGTCTTTTTGTTATTGATAGTCCCGGTAACAAGTAAGTCGTGTATGGGAGGAGGGGAATACACCAGTAGCAATTTTCGTTATGCTTAACGTCTTTTCATTGAGATATACTGCTTAGGTTAGTTTACTAAACAATTGGAAGAGTCAGTTGGAGTAACTCTACAACTGAGTTGCTCAGTTGGAGTCAATCACACAGTTGGCTGCTCAGCTGGCTCCTATGCCTGAAGTTCAGCTGAATGCACCAACTGAGGTTTTAAATTGTTTTGCAATGCGGAAGATGGTGGAAATTAGACTCATTACAAAAACTGAAACCTTTGTGAAAGGAAAAGGTCAAGTTCCCAAATTAGTGCAATGCATATGCTAGGTCAGTTGGCTGGGTACTGAATTTAAAATACTGAATGTAAAATGCAGAAATTAAGTACACAATATTTTAACGTGGTTCAGAGATCAATCTCCTACGTCTACGACTTCCTTTTTGGGGAAGTAATCCACTAGATAAGCTTAAGCGTGCTTACCAAACGCCCCACTTGGATTCTGGATTCCAAGCAAACCTAACCAGTTCGATTCCAGGTTTGAACAAGACCTTACAACACTTTTACCGGCAAGTGCACAACGTGATCTTAGATTTCAGATTCTAAGGGACCTTTTCTTGGATTCCGGGTTCCAATGGACTTGTTCTTGGATTACGGGTTCCAAACGACCTGGTATTGGATTACGGGTTCAAAGGAACCTAATGACTTTGATTCCGGGTTCAAAGTCAGACCTAAGGTTTGGATTTGAGGGGAGTTTCCAACAAGGAAGCCTTCAACACTTTAGGGGAGTGGAGGCTTCGACCGAAGGCTCTGAACCCAATCTCTTGAAAGAGAGAGTCTGAGGAGATACAAAATAACCAAAGACCAAATCTCTAGACTCAATGAGGAAGGGGAACTTCTAAGAGGCTAGGCGGAAGAACAGGAGAGAAATCACTCTACTCCAACTGGACTTCTCCGGTCTTCTTGCTTGGAGAGAGAGAGAGAGAGGTGATAAGCTGTTGCCGCTATTTCACTCTTTATGTTGTCTCTCGGCACTTCGTTGTGCTTTTTTCTTTGCTTGTAACTTTCTTATTTAGCTTTGATATGGAGACCTCTATTTATAGAGGGAGTTCAAACTAACCGTTGGAAAGAGCCATTTGATCTCTTCCAAAAGTATGGCACTCCACCAGCTTTATTGGTAACTTTCCAAAAATGGTAACTGCGATCTTTGCTTTTTGCACGTCGCTGTTGTCGGCCCATTTATGAAAAGTTTTCCAGCTGACTTGTGCTCCGGAGTAGATTCAAAATTTAGACTGCAACTCCTCCGTCTTCAGCGTCTTCTCTTCCCCGTTTCGCGATGTTCTGACTTCGACACAACTTCTCTTCACGCTAGACTGTATGCCTTCAGCTACGTGGTTTAGTTGAGGAGTCAACTGAGCTGCTGTCCAACTGAGTTCGTGCTTCAGTTGAGGTTGATGTCTCAACTGACCTTGAGTTTCAGCTGAGTCTCGGTCTCAGTTGAGTTGGCCTCAACTGAGTTCTTCACGAACCTCCTTATTTAGTCTGGCTGACTTCTTCTACTTGAACTCTTGTAAAGACAAAATCTCTACGCTCAAACAGTGAGCTCTAGCTAAGAAAGACTAAAGGCATTCATCTACTCGATTGGTCACTTGAGAGTTTGGTATCTTTCGAAACCTTTACTAATTTGTCCAACAGTTATTTTAATTAAATAGTAATGTTTAATGAATCTTAGATATGGATTAATAGGTGTGGATCTGGTAGGAACTCATCTTTATATGAACTCGTAGGAACCAACATAAATATCACTTACGTGATGTACAAAATACAGTACGTTAATATACAATTACACTAATTTAATGTATAATTTATTTAGTACACTTTTAATGCACAAACAACTGCAACCTAATGCGTCAATTAATCTGGACTGTAGATTAAAAAAAAATCAACGGTCCTAATTAGTTTGTTTCTACCTAAAGATGAGTTCTTATACGATCTCTCCTTGAATTAATAAGTTATAAATCTAAGTGTGTCTCAGATTACCCATATTACCCCCTAATATCTTGAATTATCCTTTAATTATGACCGTATGTGCGGTTGGTCGTACGTACTCTAAGTTTTACCATATAACAATGCTATATTACTCGTAAAAAGGCATTTTTTTTGAGGAATAAACATGGTAATTAATGTTCTTTCATGCATTGCGTATAGGATCGTATTACTATTAGATATCCATATTTAACTATTCTATATATATATATTTTTTTATATCGTGGGAACCCACAACCGCTACCTTTAGTGCACACTGGGTAAACCTCCGTTCCTTGTGCAGTAGCCTGCAAACCACACAAGGCAGGTAAACCACACTTTCCAAATACAGGTGTGACATGCTCGACCTATAGAGGCGCTTCATGAGGTTCGAACCTGAGACCTCTCAGTTTCAAGCGCTCACTTTTATCACTAGATCATCCCCAAGGGGACATATTCAACTATTCTAGAATTGATAAAATATTGAGGAATATATAGATATACTTTATACAGTCATTTCCTTGTAGATTTGGTCATTTAATAAGTATAATGAAGCTGAAAGGTGGTATATTTCGTTGAGTTGAATAGTGTAGAAATTTCAAAGTACGATAAACTCCAGATACATTTTATGACTTCCATCCTAAAAAAAAAAAATGATTGACGATTTGATCTTGTTGCAATAGTCTTTTGTTATGACACATGCAGTGATTTCATCTCGTATTTTTAAATCAAATAAATACATTATGTCCTTCTACTTCTTTGTTCATTATTATTATTATTATTATTATTATTATTATTATTATTATTATTATTATTATTATTATCATTATCATTATTATTATTATTACTATTATTATTATTATTATTATTATTATTATTATTATTATTATTATTATCTGTAATTTATTCGTAGAAATTGAGTCCATGTAATTTCTTTTATGTAAAATTAGCAAGATTACGAGTCCTTGTACTTTTCTACTATTATATCTTAAAATTCCGCTTGCTAAAAGTAAGGATAAATGTATGTAACAAGTTGTATATGTTTTTTTTTTTTTTTTTCTATCTTTTTTTTTAGAATAGAAAAGTTGTTATTCTGTTATAATGGCATGAATACATATCGTAATAGCATCACTATGAACGCCAGATTTGCCAATATAACGATATCTGCAAATGAAAAATATTCGCAGAAAAATCAATAATCAAGTCATATCATATTTGACAAAATCAAATTCACGCGTATTTTTCTAAGAATACTTTGTTTGAAAGGACCGGGGGGGGGGGGGGGGGGGGGGTGGGGGTTGGGGGGTGGTGAAAGATCTAGAAATGAACTTATATTATATGTATGTATAACTATATGTCAAATAAGAATTAACAAGAAATTTCAACCGACCCAGAAAATTAATGATAATATGTGAACAAGAATAAATTTAAAAGAAAAATTGTATGCGTAATTTTCAGAAATTAACTGAATTTCCAACACGTTCTCCTCATTCAAACTTATGTACCTAGCTAGTTTTTTCCCAAGTTCCCTATAAATAAAGAACAATCTGAACTTGAATAAACACAAACTAAAACATTCTGAATGATGAAATCTCCAAACATTTCTACTCTTACCTTCATTCTTTTTGTAATCTTTTCGTGTTCATCATCGGCAGCTTCTGCCAATGATCATGAAGACTTCCTCGAATGTCTATCGGAACAATTTCGTAACTACTCTTTGATTTCCAGCAACGTTTACACCCCTACCAACTCATCTTATTCTAATATCCTGCAGTTTTCCATCCAAAATCTGAGATTCACGTCGGATTCTACTCCGAAACCGCTAGTAATTATGACACCCGTGCACGAATCCCAAATCCCGCCCGTCATATATTGCGCAAAGGAGCATGACATGCAGATTAGAATTCGAAGCGGCGGCCATGACTACGACGGGCTATCTTACGTGTCACGCGTCCCATTCGTGATCGTCGATTTGATCAATCTTAGTGAAATCACAGTTAATGCGGAGGAGAAAACTGCATGGGTTGGATCCGGTTCAACCATCGGTTCTCTATATTACAGAATCGCGGAGAAAAGCCCGGTTCTGGGATTTCCTGCCGGCGTTTGCCCGACCGTTGGTGTCGGCGGCCATTTCAGCGGAGGCGGCTACGGTACGTTGCTGAGAAAATACGGTCTGGCCGCCGATAACATCGTCGATGCTAGAATAATCGATGTGAAGGGCAGAATCCTCGATAGAGAATCAATGGGCGAAGATCTGTTCTGGGCCATCAGAGGCGGCGGAGGTGGTAGCTTCGGTGTAATTCTTGCATGGAAGGTACAACTGGTCGATGTTCCAGAAACAGTCACTGTTTTCACAATCGACAAAACACTGGAACAGAACGCGACTCAACTCATCCACAAATGGCAGTTGGTTGCCCCCGGATTCGACCGGGATCTATTTATCAGAATCCTCGTACGAAAGGCGAATTCGACCATTCGCGCGTCGTTTAATTCGATTTTCCTGGGCGGGGCCGACAGATTGGTCCCGTTGATGCAAGAAAGTTTCCCGGAGTTAGGGTTAGTGAGAGAAGACTGCATTGAAATGAGCTGGATAGAATCCATCTTATACTTCGCCGGTTTCCCCATAGAGTCACCCGAAATTCTTCTCAACAGAACTCAGCCAAATGTAAGATACTTCAAAGCTAAATCAGATTATGTGCAGACACCGATTCCTGACCACGCCCTCCAAGGCATATGGAGACTGTTTTATGAACCGGAAGCCGACGAGGCGGAGATAATCTTCAGCCCATACGGCGGAAGAATGGATGAAATTTCTAGTTCCGCCATTCCATTTCCTCACAGGGCTGGAAACCTGTACAAAATCCAGCATTTGGTTTATTGGGAAGAAAGCGATAATCAGAATGCAGACAGGTACATTAGTTGGATCAGAAGGCTTTACAGTTACATGGCTGCTTATGTTTCCAAGTCTCCGAGGTCTGCGTACATTAACTACAGAGATGTTGATATTGGAGTAAACAACGATGATGGGAAGACGAGTTATGCACAAGCAAGCGTTTGGGGTTTGAAATATTTTAAGAACAATTTTAATCGTCTTGTTCGAGTTAAAACCATGGTTGATCCACAGAATTTCTTCAGGAATGAGCAGAGCATTCCGCCATTGCAGTCCAAGTGGACTAAGGAAGGGGATTAGGGCAACAGCATGCAGTTACTTGAATGTCTATACTGTATGTTTTCTTTAATTAAATTTATTTTATTGATGTATTTGTTATGAATAAGGTGCAGGTAACACTAGAAAAGCGGTATAATATATGTTTGATGTTATTCATGTGTGTGTTATGATAAATTGACTTTACTTAAATATTACTCCCTCCCGTCCAACTGAACCTGTCTTTCTTTCTTTTTTGGGATAGCCCTATTAAATCTGTCTTGTTCAAAAATAATAATAATAATAATAATAATAATAATGAAATCTTCTAAAGTGATGAGACATATTTCATCCGTCCCATTTAACTTGGCTCACTTCCTGTCGGCACGGAAATTAAGAATTAACGTATTAGATGTAAAGGGTATATTTAGTGTATTTTGTATAGAGTATTTAATTGTTGATGATAAAGTGATTGTGAGTTCATTTTCATTGTTTATAAAAGCATACTATTGTACACACAGTACTTAAATACTAAAATATTGTCTAATCTTTGTCAAAAAAGAAAACGAGCCAAGTTGAGTGGGACGCCCAGAAAGAAAAACGAGCCAAGTTGAACGTAACAGAGGGAGTATTTAAATATCCACTTTCTATTTTTTTTTACCATCCCTCTTAATAACCGCGTTGATTAGTAACGGAACAAGTTCAATGGGATGAGGAAGTATGATATTCCATCCGTCCCTGATAATTGTATTACATGTTGACCAACACGGGTTTTGAGAAATGTTATGTTGAAAATTTGTTGAGTGAAGAAATTTGTAGTAGATGTCTGTGGAGTGGAAAATAGGACCATCATTTTAAAAATATGTGGTTAGATCGTTGAATGAACTGTGTGAGTTATATCCCAAAATGAAAATAAATGAAAGTACTAATACACTTTTTAGGGACAATTTAGTGAGATGAAAGCTCAGCCCAGTCCCAGTTTGCTCCATTAATTGGTCTGGGTCGGGTCGGGTCGGCCCATCTCAGTTGACAACTCTATGTGTAGTCATTGCACCTTACAGTATAATGTGATCCATCCTATTTCCTTTAAATTTTTTGATTAATTAATATTTGTGTCTAAAGGAACATTCAAGCGGTGCGACTTCAATTTGTAAGCAATGAAGTTTTGGGTTCAAACTCATCCACTTCCCCCCTTGTCAAAATAAAAAAAAATCATATAATCTTAATTCGGACTTGATAAATTTTAATTGAAAAGGAGTACCACAAGAGATTAATTAATTCGTAATTTCCTGAAGGTCACACTGTTAAGAAAATTAATTGAAATTTTATAGTTCTGTTACGAGTTATAAGTTCTCACAACTGATTTTGAAAAGTTTTTCAATAAGGTCAGTATGACTTATATTTTACGCTAAACATATTATCGTGGTGTGTAAACTATGTTGGCTAGAATTTGTCACTTGTTATTAATCTTATGATCGTGTCTACAATTGTTTGCTAACTAGACTAAAGTCTAAAACTGTATATTTGTACATGTAGAGAGCGTTTGGTTTGAGTGATTAGGAGCAATTGATAAATAATCATGCATAATCATATGTTTGGTTTGCATGATTGAGCCCGTGATGGATAACTAGGCCCTTGATCAGATCAATCAAGTGAGTGATAAACTATCATTCTTATTTTGGGGTGATTATCAATCACTCATCCAAATCATTTGAAAATTTTCAACTTTGTTCTCAAATTTTCCCCAATTTTTAACATCAATGTTCAAAACTCTTATCTCTCTCTTCAACTTTGTAGTGTCTCTTTCTCTATTTATCCTAGGTTAATTAAAATGATAATCAATTTAACTAAATATATGATAAATAATTCAAATATTATAATCCTTTTCTATTTATCCATCTTATCTATCCTATCATTGAAACCAAACATGAATAAATAAGGTTGCTAGATCAGCCAATAATTCTATTTTAATTGGGAGAAATCCGAAAGATCATGTATGTGCATTAATGATTCATACTTGGGAATAGTGACGGAGGCACGTTGGGCTCGGGGGATCACTGGACCCACCTGAAATTTTGAAAAAAAGGGTAATATAGTAATTTCACATTTAAATTAGAAAAAAAAAAGTTTTTATTGTTAAATTGGGGATTTTTTGAAACCTAAACTGATCTGACGAGTGACGACTCCTTCTCTCCTCCAAATTACAACAACTTAGCGGCCTTGTTCAACATCGGATGTCGCGGAAGGAAAGGGTAAGTGAAGCTTCTTGAATTTATCGAATTAGTTCTTGTTTTTTTTATTTGGAGAAGAAGACGTGAAAAAAGAATAGTAAGGGTCTGTAACTCTGAATACAAATTTTGATAATTGATAATTTGAATTGTATACATTGTTTAGATTTAAGCTAGTTGTTTATTATTTTTATTGCTTTGGTTTCATCAATTAGTTCATTATTTAATTGTTGCATATGCATTGATCACCACCATCTAAGCACATTAAAACAACAAACATTTCTGATATTAAATTAGTTGATTACTTGGTTGTTTAGTATTTAACCACCAATCTGATAAATATCATATGTTCTAATATAAAGTTAATTTTCAAATTCAATAGTTAACATATTTCATTGTTTGTAAATATAAAAAAAATTGTGTTAATATTTGATTTTATTAATTAAATTTTTTTGCGCCCTCTCGATGAAAAGTCTCGCTCAGTAACTGCTTGTGAACCAAATTCTTGATTATTGTTGACTCGTGTATTTGCTTATTTTTTTCCCGAAAGGCATGTATTTGATGGTACCGGCCTCGTCTTGGGCCCGACCTAAGGCCCAATCTAGGTGGGCCTATACATTCAAGCTCGGCCCAAGCGCTCAGCCCAATTACAGTCGACGCCTACCTTGGAGACCAAGTCACGAAGCCCTACTTTGGGGGAGGATAGAATCCTACTATGAATGGGAATCGGATATGCATGTACTAGGAAACAAGATATGTATAAGGAATCCAAATCCTAGAGAGATTAGGGCTCAATTCAAGGCTTATAAATAGATGCTAGATTAGAGGTTTAGCGGCATTCAATACTCTTTGTACTCTCAAGTATAATAAAAGCTCTCTATATTCTCTCCGTGGACGTAGATCGCATTGATCGAACCACGTAAATCTTTGTGTCGTTGCATTATTGTTATTTACTGCTATCTCTGCAAACCCTAGATCTATCATTGGCGCCGTCTGTGGGAATTAAGACGATCGACGGTTCTTTGGTAGCAGAACTATGACGGTGACGCGATCACAAAACGTCCGGAGAGACCAAAGCCAACGTGGGAACCCCGACGAAGCAGAAAGTCGCCCCACGAACAGGGGCAATCGCCAGAAAGACAGCTCGGTCCCAAAGGAGGGGCACGGCAATAATCCTGTAGAAGAGGACCCTTTCAAAGGGATGCCCGCGCTAGAGGACATCCCTCAGAAGGGTCCACAGAAATCTGGATCGAAAGGAGAGGATCTTCTCGACGACTTCGACCTCGCCACTGCATACGCCGCGACTGAATTCGCAAGAGCGAATAGGGAGAGTTTCAAGCGCTTCCTCACCACAGCTAGGATGCCCCCAATATCCGAAGCTAGGGAGAGTTTGACACGGAAGTCCATACTCAAAACTCCACATCATTCCAAAACGCAGGAGCCCGAGCTGAGGAGAAAGCACGACACTCGGCGAAGCCCACTCCGCCGCCGGAGCTCCAGCCCGCATCGGAGTCCTAAGCAACACCATCTCCCAAGGCGATATCGTAGTCCAGGCAGGGACCGAAGTCCGAGCTATTCCCGAAGTTATAGCCCCAAGGTAAACCGACATCGACGGGAGGGAAGATCAGCCCGGCTCATCAGCCCGTTCACCGACGAGCTACTTGATGCCAAGCTTCCCGCGACGTACAAGTTACCCAACATACCACCCTATAATGGGCTGGAGGACCCCCTCAACTTCTTGACGCGGTTCAAATACAGTATGCACAATCAGGGCCTCACTGAAGAGCACATGTGCAAGTTTTTCCCAGAAATGTTGGTCGACTACGCTCGAGCGTGGTTCGACGGCCTGCCGACTGGCAGTGTAGGATCTTGGGTCTACCTCGAAGGAATCTTTAAACAAAGATTCCTTATGAAAGTCCAAGCGCGCCGAGACACGGCCTACCTCCTGTCCGTGAAGCAAAAGGACAGAGAGACCATAAGGGAGTACGCCTCCCGATTTCTGCAGGAAAGCTTGAAGGTCGATAAAATCGACGATGTTTTCCTCATCTCGGCTTTCCGAAACGGGGTCGCTCCTGGGTCCCTGAACCAGGAGCTCGCTAAGCAGAAACCCGAGACGGCCCAGGAGATGTGGAGAATCGTGTACCAGTTCGCAGACGGTCAAGATGCGGACCGGTTGAAGCGGGAGGAAACAGAGAAGAAGAGGCCTGAAAGTGATAGGGGCCGGAACGAACGTGATCGGAGAAGTGCCCACGAACGCCTTCAGCGGGGTCCTATCCAATCCCGGCTCGGACCGGGACCTATCCAGTCCCGGCTCGGTCCACGTCCGGGGTCGGAGCCCCCTCAGCGACCTCCCTTTGTGAAAACAAATGCGGAGATCTTCGCACTTCATGAGGACTGGTTCATGCGACCACGCCCTATGTCGGGGTCGAAACCTCGGGATAAGAACAAATACTGCTCTTTCCATGACGACCACGGGCACTACACAGAGGACTGCCGCGAGCTGAGGTCTGAAGCTCGCAGACCACCGATTCCATCAGAGGAGGAACAGACGAAAAAGAGGTTCAAGAAGGGCGAAACAGTCACCTTTTCCGAGGACAATCCTGTACCAACAGCAACGCCCCATAATGACGCCCTGGTAATACAGGTCGGAGTGGCCAACAAAATTGTCCACCGCGTATTTGTTGATAGTGGGGCCAGCGTCAGTATCATCTTCCAACATTGCTTGGATAGGATGGGACTCGACCCAGCTCGGGTAAACTCAGCGCCCCTGCCACTCAAAAGTTTCACGCAGCATGAAACGCGACCTGAGGGGATCATCGCGCTTGACGTCGCCATTGGCAGCCCGCCAACCAGCGTCAACAAGCTAATCCACTTCTACGTGGTCAAAGCGAACTCCCCGTACAACATCATATTGGGTCGGGATTGGCTGAATGCGGTCCGAGCCATTATCTCGCCATATCACTTGCTGCTGAAGATCCCGACCTCGGGCGGAATCCTGACTGTTCGCGGCGACCAGAAAAAGGCCAAAGAGTGCATGCAAGTCGCCCTTCGAGGTCAACCGCAAGCATAGCAATCAAAGTATCCCGAGGAGTTGGAAGAGGCAACAACGGCTTCTGACACTACGGCGGAACAAGTCCCCTTGTCCGAAGAAGACCCTACCAATTCTGTCAGCTTTGCAGGGGGACCCCAAACCCGCCTACAGATAATCCAGCTCCTTAGGGAATATCAAGACGTCTTTGCTTGGTCGCCGACGGACATGACGGGGGTGTCATCGGACATCATTACGCATAAGCTCAACATCAACCCGAGCTCCACCCCAGTAAAGCAGAAGAGAAGAACATTTGCTGCCGAGCGGAACCAGGTCATCTATGATGAGGTGCAGCAATGGCTGAAAGCAGGGCTACTTTTCGAGGTCAAATACCCAATTTGGCTATCTAACCCGGTGGTGGTCAAGAAAGAAGGAGGGGAGTGGAGGATGTGTGTGGATTATACCGACCTCAATAAACCTTGCCCAAAGGACTGCTACCCCCTCCCCAACATCGATGAGAAGATTGAATCCTTAGTGGGATACGAGGTATTCAGCTTTCTTGACCTTTACAAGGGGTACTATCAAGTCCTGATAGATGAGGAAGACGCGATCATGACAGCTTTCGCCACGAGCTTCGGGGTCTTCGCATTCAAATACATGCCCTTCGGGTTGAAGAACGTCGGAGCAACTTACCAACGAATGGTCGACTTCCTCTTCCGAGATTACATTGGCGAGATCGTCGAAGTATATGTAGACGACATCGTCGTCAAAAGCAAGGAAAAAGCTTCAGCGGTGGATGATCTACGAACGACACTCGACGTATTGAGGCAAGCCAACCTCAAGCTGAACCCCAAGAAGTGCACTTTCAACGTGCGATCTGGGAAATTCCTAGGGTGCTGGATCTCGCCGGAGGGACTTAAAGCCAACCCATTGAAAATTAAAGCCGTCCAGGAAATGAAGGTACCCCAAACTATTCGCGACGTACATAAGTTGACAGGCTGCATAACCGCGCTGAGTCGTTTCCTCTCGAAAGCTGTCGAGAAACAACTTCCGTTCTTCAAAATCCTCAAGAAGGCACCAGAGTTTGGATGGGGACCAGAGCACGAACTAGCCTTCGACGAGCTAAAGCGCCATCTAAGAGACTTACCAACTCTGTCGGTCCCCAAAAAGGAAGAATTCCTATCCCTATACCTCGCAGCGTCGGAGGAAGCCATTAGCGCAGTATTGGTCCGAGACGAAGGAGATCGGCAGCTACCGATGTACTTCGTCAGCAGAGTCCTGAAAGATCCAGAGACAAGATATTAGCCCCTCGAGAAGTTCGCTCTAGCCTTGGTAAATGCAGCTCGACGACTAAAACCTTATTTCCAAGCTCACCCGATACAAGTTTTGACCGACCTACCACTCCGGAGTGTCCTCACTAAACCGGAAGCTTCAGGAAGGATCGCAAAATGGGCAATCGAGCTCGGAGAGCATTCCATATCATTCGTTCCTCGCCGAGCTATAAAAGGCCAAGCATTAGCAGACTTCCTCGTAGAAGCTCGGTACAACGTCGTGAATAAACCAAAAGAATCCGAGGCCAAGGCAAAGCTCCAAGAAATACCAGAGAAGACTCCCCCAGACTGCTGGGAGATGTACATGGATGGAGCCTCGGGGAAGAAAGGAAGCGGAGCTGGCATACTCCTGATCAGCCCGGAAAAAAAGGAGTTGACATACTCGCTGCGATTCGAGTTCCCCACTACGAACAACGAAGTGGAATATGAAGCCCTCATTGCCGGACTGCGTCTTGCCCAAACACTCCAGGTACGAGCTATCCAAACTTATTGTGATTCCCAAGTAGTGGTCAACCACGTGCTAGGAAAGTACGAAGCAAGGAGTGAGAAGCTGAGGAATACCTGGAAAAAGTCAAGCTCCTAGAACAATCCTTCCAGTTCTTCAGGATAGTCCGCATTCCTCGGAGCCAAAATACCCGAGCTGACGAGCTAAGTAAGCTGGTAAACTCAACCGGCTCAACTCTAATAGAAGAAGTTCGGAATCGAAGTATAGAAGAGGCGGAAATCCACGCAATTGAGGAAGACGACCCGAACTGGATGACCCCCTGAAGGAATATTTAGAGAGCGGGGAGATTCCTGAGGACAAAACGGAAGCCAGAAAAATCCTGGCTAAATCCATGCAGTACGTTCTCGAAGGAGGAGTCCTTTATCGAAAGTCATACCTACAGCCTCTCCTAAAGTGTGTGGGACCGAGGGAAGCGGACTACGCACTGAAAGAAGTGCACTCCGGGTCATGCGGAAGCCACATCGGAGCTCAGATGCTAGCACAAAAAATCATGCGGTGGGGGTACTATTGGCCAACAATGGTAAAAGACGCGGAAGAATTCGTGAAAAAATGCCTAAAATGCCAGCTGCATGCCAAGGTGACGAGGGTACCCCAGACCGACCTCTCCACTATACAAAGCCCGTGGCCATTTGTGGAATGGGGCATTGACATCGTGGGACCGTTCTACCCGGCCCCAAAGCAAAAATGATTCTTAATAGTCGCCGTCGACTACTTTACGAAGTGGGTCGAAGCCGAACCTTCCACAAAAGTCACAATTGAGAAAGCCGTCGAATTTGTTTGGAAAAACATCGTGTGCCGGTTTGGAGTTCCAAGAGTCCTCATCTCGGACAACGGGACGCAATTCACGAGCAGAGCATTCCAAGAATTTTGCGAAGGACTCAATATCCAGCAAAATTTCACCTCGGTCAACAGACCTCAAACCAACGGCCAGACCGAGGTCACCAACAGGACGATAGTAAATGGCCTCAAAGCTCGCCTAGAGAAGGATAAAACGGCGTGGATCTACAATCTGCAAAACGTCTTATGGTCATACCGGACTACACCCCGAACTCCCACGGGAGAAACCCCGTACCGTTTAGTATACAGAACAGAAGCGGTAATACCAGTAGAGGTCGGGGCACCAAGCCCCCGCACTATCAACTTCTCAGCGGAAGCCAATGAAGAGCAGCGCCGAACCGACCTGGATTTACTTGAGGAGAAGCGGGAACTAGCCAGCATAAAGGAAGCTCGGTATAAGAAGCAGATGGCCCGATATTATAATCAAAGGGTCAAACCCCAGCAGTTCCAGGTCGGTGACCTTGTGCTTAGAAATAATGAGATAAGCCATTCAGAGAAGCTCGGCAAGCTCGAGGCCACATGGGAAGGACCCTACAGAGTGCACGAAGTACTCGGCAAAGGAGCCTACAAAATCGCCTATCTTTCAGGCGAGCTGATACCCAGGACGTGGCACATCGCCCACCTAAAGAGATTCTTCGTATGAGCAACAAAGTCCTGCATATAGAGTCTTTAAGTTTTTCTTTTTCCTTTTCTTTTCTTTAAGTCAATGTTTTGTTTTTAGCGAGCTCGTCAAAACTCTCCTTTTTGTTTTGGTTTGTCTTTTCTTAATAAAGTTTCTTTTCGTCTTGCATACTCTTGTGTCTTTTAGTTTGCTTATACGAAGTATCCAATGTGCAAAGAAAACCCTTTTCGAGGTCCGAGCTCATCTCCCTCCAAAAAGAAAGATCCCACGAGGTCAGAGTCAAACTCCCTCACATAGGATAATAAGATCTCAATCGGGGTCAGAACCAAGTTCCCCCGAGAGAATCACAATACGAGGTCCGAACTAAGGTTCCCTTGTAAACATAAAGAGGTCCGAGTTCTACTCCCTCATAAATGCAACATGCAAATAAAATAAGAAAGCTATCTTCACGGCGAACAGGAAGTTCAACGAACTCAATCTATACTTATTTATTTCTAACTATTTAGAAATGTTCGTATGTACATAAGTTACAGGCAAAAACGAGCTAGTCTACGAAGGAGGAGGTTTCTTGCTATAGTTAAGCCACCGATCCTCGAATGAAGTAATTCCCAGGATGTCATCGATTGAAATCCGACCTCAACCTCGACCTCGACCGCTTCCGGAGAAAGGACTCCGCCCTCGCGAAGTCGCCAACCTTGGCCTTGCAGCTCGACCACCTCGGCTCGGGCCGACCTGACGTCCCTGCGAAGCTGTCTTTACCTCGCGAGCAGGCACCATTCGAGAAGAGGACGGGAGGTCGGCACCCGCACCCTTGGCCAGCAGCGCACGTAATTTTGGCCGGCGCTCTAGAATACACTTATACCTGCCCGCACTCTCTTTGAGCATGTCAAAAGCACCTTGGAGCAAAGGAGACTCGGGACCGACTGCTTCTTTTAAATCGATATAAGTCACCAAGTCTTCTTTCATTTTTAGCTCCGCCTCGGAAATGGTAATACCACCAGCACGTCAGATAATATCTTCGTACTCGGCGTGCTCCTCAGCGATCCTCTTGTGATCCTCAGAAACAGGGTTAGCCTGACCTTGGGCAGCTTCCAGTTCTTCCTCGGTCTGAAGAAGCCTGGCTTGAAGCAAATCAGCATGCTCTTGAGCAGCGATCCGCTTGACCTCGGCCTCCACGCCAAGCGCCTCGAACTTCATTCGCCATTCCTTCAGCTCGGCCTCAGTTGATTTCAACAAAGAACACTTCTCGGCAAAAAGCTCTTCAGCTCGGTGACATTTATCCATCCACAACCGAGCTATAGACCGTTGTTCAGATAAATCTTGAGATAGGAGACTTATTTGCTTATGAAGGGAAGCTATACCAAGGTTATTAGAAATCTACACACAAAAAGAAAGCGAAAATTCATTTATTCACAAATGTCTGAGTACAAGTTACAAAAAAAAGAAAAAAAAAAGAAATCTAAGGAGCATCGACCTCCTTGTCCTGAGAAATTGGCGGCACAGAAGGGGGGTCCTGCGAAGAACCGTCAGCGCCAGCACCGTCGAGGTCCTCTCCACCAGCCGAGGCCTCACGCTCCTCTTCATCCTTATCTTCTTCTTCGTCGTCGCGGAGAGAAGCAAAGGCGGCATCCAGGTCGGCATCCCGATCTACCGAGCAGTCAGCAACCTGCTCGGCAGATAGCAGCTCAGACGAGCCGGCAAGACTCTCCAAAACAGAAAGCTGACCGAGGTAATCCCGGACCACCCAGGCATACCGGGAAGGGAGAGCATCATCCCCGAGGCGCTCAAAGCCGTACTTCGCCACATCCAGAGCAGGGAAATCCTCGGCGGCCTTCTCCAAAGCGGCCATGGCGAAGTTCCCATTGATGAGTAGGGCCAAGTCGTTGGCTAGGCTGGAGAAGCTCTCCGACAACAGTAGCCTCTTCGTGTAGGCCCGAAGAACCTCCCCTTGGCTCGCCGCGAGCTGGGCCTCCCGATCCTTCGCTGCATGCAGCTCGGATTCCAACTTCTGGAATCGCTCGGCCTCAACCTGAGCCCTCTCTGCCTCCGCCTCAGCCTTCGCGAGCTGAGCGACCAGCTCGGCTCTCGCGGCCTTCATCTCCTCCTTGGCCCCCTTCAGCTCGGCCTCAGCCTTCCTCGCCCTGGCGGTGACCACCATAAGCTTCTCAGAATACTTGCTCTTCTCTTCCTCATGTATCGCGGACATCTCCCCAACACGGCTCTTCAGCCACCCCACGACCTAATCGATGCCCTGTCAGAGGAAGTACAATTAGCTACGCAGGCAAGAATTACAGGAAATATGTACTAAAGGCAAGGTCTTCACCTCGGGAAAAGGCAGGTCGGCCAACTTGTTTAGAGGAGCTGCCGGACTCGCGTCGCCGCCCGAGATCTCAAGAATCTCTACGTCGACCCGCTCTCCGCCCTTGGCTCGTTTCTGGGGTGGCATAGGGGGAGTAACGCTAACGTTCGCCGCAAGCCCCGCCGCCTCGGCGCGCGGAGCTAGGTTAGAGGTTCCTCCGAGCTGACTCTGGTCGGAGGGGGAAGCGGATTGAGCGGTCGACCTCGCCCTCTTGGTACCGCGAGCTGCGGCCTTGGCATCGTCCCCCTTAATCTTACCAAAGTTCTTCACTGCAAAAACAAGCAAGAAAGGAGTAAGAACAGCGAAAAAAAAAATACATATATATAAAACAACCCTAAGAGGACTAGCGGGGCCTCACCCGTCGAAGGATCCACCATCCTCTGGGGCTCGTACGGGCTTAACCCCGCTTCAGCTAAGGAGTCTTCACTGTAGCAACCCTCAAAGGGACCGTGATCCCTCATCGCTCTCACAGCGGACCCTAAGGCTTTATCCACCTCGCCAATTACCCACTCGCGAGGCTTCTCTAACCTCCAAACAAAATCGACAAAACTATGGTGACGACAAAAGAAATACTTCGTGTGCCACCTATCCACCTTATTCTGAGTTCGCCCCTTGAACTCAGCTCGGGCGGTGGCGTAGTACCAGCCCGCACTCTTCTTGAAAAGGAAGAGCTCGTGAATGAGCTCGGCGGAAATTTGATAACCCTTATCAATCGCCGCAACACCCAAGTCGGTAAACTGCCTAAAGGAATTCGGCATTATCTGCCCTAATGCTAGTCCCAACCTCTTCTGGAGCTCGGAGTAGGGCTCGGGGAGGGGCACACGAAGACCAGCGTGCAGACTGTCCTCGTAAATAGTAACAAACCCCAGTGGGGGAGAGCAGGCCCTATCCTCTGGGCGCGGTTTTACTAAATCGGCATTCAAAGGAAAATTATAGGTTTGGGCGAGCCACCTAATCCTAACCTCATCTAAGGATGAGGGGTAATCAGCCACCTTCCCCTTCACAAGTGGGGGCACTGGTAAACTTTCAATAATAGGTTCAGAAGACTCTAAGGTAAAAATCCTAAACTCTACGCTGTCGGCGACGGCCCTTGCCGGAAGAGGATCACTATTACTACTAGACTGAGAGGGGGAGGCCATACTTACTTGGGAAAGTGATCAGAAGTCTTCTGGAGCGGTCGTGAATGGAAGTTTTAACGGCGTGAGCACCGGCGGCGCAGCGATACGGGAAATTGAAGCTTTTGCGAGGGATAGAGGAAAGTAGAAAAATGGTTTTCTGGGACGGAAAATTTTTGATATAGCGGCGGAATTGAAAAAGCAGGATAGGGAAGACGTTTCGAATCCCACACTATACGTATTTGGATCCCGCCGCTACCCATCGTACACGTGTAAACGTGGGCCCGTATTTCTCGGAATATGGACCGTCCCTCCACGAAATTCAAAACGGCCCGCTACTTTTCCCTCCCTTTAAGTTCGGATATGGGCCACGCCTACAAAGCGACCTGAGCCACATAACCAAGTCGCTGAGGGCCAAATTTAATCATCTCGTTCTACCTGCTAACTCAGCTCGGGCGATAAGCTCGGCAATCCAGTTCATACAGGTGATTTACGCGATCAATCACCTCGGCAATTCGACCTCGTAGTCTACATCTACATGTCTTCTTTCCTCTTTTTTGGGGGGGGATGTGATGGTACCGGCCTCGTCTTGGGCCCGACCTAAGGCCCAATCTAGGTGGGCCTATACATTCAAGCTCGGCCCAAGCGCTCAGCCCAATTACAGTCGACGCCTACCTTGGAGACCAAGTCACGAAGCCCTACTTTGGGGGAGGATAGAATCCTACTATGAATGGGAATCGGATATGCATGTACTAGGAAACAAGATATGTATAAGGAATCCAAATCCTAGAGAGATTAGGGCTCAATTCAAGGCTTATAAATAGATGCTAGATTAGAGGTTTAGCGGCATTCAATACTCTTTGTACTCTCAAGTATAATAAAAGCTCTCTATATTCTCTCCGTGGACGTAGATCGCATTGATCGAACCACGTAAATCTTTGTATCGTCGCATTATTGTTATTTACTACTATCTCTGCAAACCCTAGATCTATCAAGTTTAATTGATTCCTCGTCAGTTTATAATTCCACAGTTTGACAAAGTTATATTAGCTGCTGCAATTAATTTAAATGTAGTTTATAGTTCACAGTTTTGACAAACTATTGGAGTATATTTTTTGATGGTATTCGTGGAAAGATGAAAACTAACAACGCGTTGGCCTTCGAATAAGGGGAAGATGAGGTTAGACTATCTATCCATCCATCATGCTATATATAATTCGAGCAAGATGTATTAGGCAAATCATGTCTATTTTGTTTCCTAAAATATACTGCTACTTATGGATGCACATGAAATAAATTACTCGTTAAAAATTGAATAAAGATATTTGGACAACAGTTGTATGGACAATGGTGTAATATTCGTAATTAAATAATCTTTTAATTTTTTAATAATTAATATAATTAGTGTTTTGTCTATAGTATCCTTTCCCACCTAATTATATGTTAATCTTTAAATTTAATTAATATTTTGAATTTTTAAAAATTTGTGCATGATATTAATTTATTTTAATTAATATTATAAATTAGCATACAATTAAGTGGAAAATGGTGTTATAGACAAAACACTAATTATTTAATTATTGGAAAAAAAATTAAAAGAGTATTTAATTACGAATATGTCATAATTATCCGGACAACAGTTATCTAAATATCAATACTCTAAAAATTGTTAAGTCTTAAACCAATGTTTTTGCAAATTGGAAAGCGAACAGTCATTTATTGGGTCACTGTTTCAACTGGTTGAACCGTTTGAAAAAATCGGATGATCCGTGCACATTAATTTTTTTTTTCAACTATATAATATATATACATCAAACATATAAATATTTACAATATAATTATTTAGATAATAAAATTTAATCGTATTTATTGAAATTTATACATTGTATTAAACATAATTAAAGAATTATTCATCAATATTTTGTCCAAAACATAAATAAATATTTACATAAACAAAAAATTAAGTTAAAGAAAATAAAACAAAAAAAACAATTACAAATTGAAATCTAATATTATAATTGCGACCATCACTTTCTAATAATGCTTTAAATACATTGATCGAATAATCTGAACATGTTCCTTGCATTGGTTGAGTTGGTTAGTGCCCTAGTGTAGCATTTAATAGTTCTTAGGTTTAAATCCTATATCTTGCAAATATTTTGAATTTTTGCAGGATAAAGAAAAGCCAACCGGTTCTTCGGGTCGCCGGTTCTAAGCGGTTCGCTTTGGGTTATTGGACATCCCGGAATTACATAAAATTGAATTTTTGCAGGATAAGAAAAGCCACCAGTTCAACCGGTTCTTCGGGTAGCCGGTTCTTAGCGGTTCGCTTTGGGTTATTGGACATCCTGAAATTACTTAAAATCGGACCGGTTAAATGCCCGATTCCCAATTTTTCCTATCGAACCAGCCGGTCCGGTCCAGTTTTAAAATCACTATCTTAAACTTTTCCTTCCCAAAGTCACTACTTTTTGTTTCTTACACATGATAAGTGGGTGACAGACATAGGTCCACCAGATCGGATCATTTATTGACTTTCCATGTGACATCTCCTATTGCTTTAATAAGGAGATGACACATGTCATAATTAATGGTTAAGAGTTAGGAAATATATAAGGATAATATATACCCTTAATCTTGAACCGTTAGTCGTGTTATGTGTCATATCCTTATTAAAGTAATAGGAGATGTCACGTAAAGAGACAGTAGAGGTTAAAATTTATATTTTTAAGTTTATAATGAATTTTTAAATGTTAATCACACACACACACACACACACACACACACATATATATATATACATATATATATATATATATTACTTAATTAGTTTCAAGTTTGCATAAGGAGTGCCTAGCTTTGAATATAAAAACTTGCATATATAGGGCAATGCACGAGCCAAACGATTCACGAGCTATTCGGAGCTCGGCTTGAAAAAAGCTTGTTCGGAGTTCGTTCGTATACTAAACGAGTCGAGCTCGAGCCTCAAATTTAGCTCGACAAAATTTTCGAGCCGAACTCAAGCTTACCTATGTTCGGCTCGAAAATGCTCGTGAAAACGTTCAAGTTCGATAGCAAATGAGCTAGCTTGCGAACATGTTCGTGAATCACCTAAGCGAACAAGTTCGCGAACATGTTCACGAAGTTTTTAATATGCATTTTTTATTTAATACTTTTTAATACCAATATTTAATTTATATATAAATTGATAAATTCATAATTTTTAGTTTATCGAGCCGAGATCGAGCTTGGTCATTATCCGTCGAGCCAAACTTGAGCTCAAAACACAAAGTTCGAATCGAGCTCGAGCCTTATATAATTTTCTAACGAGTCCAGCTTCAGTCTGTTATTGTTCGGCTCGTATACATCCCAACATATACGGTCTCAAAGTGATGAACCTGTAAAATTTGCAAACAATGTCGCTAATTATCTGGTTGACAAAATTGATTCAAAACATTGATTTTCATTTGAGATTATATAGTCATATAGCCACAATGGCCATTAAAACACAATATTTAGCCCACCCTCTTCGATAACACAAATTATAGCCATTCTTTTGAATTTGAGACCTAATTACCCTCACCCTCTCCCATTCGAATGTATCCTCCAACCCGACCCGACTCACTCAACCCACAAGTCTCACACTATGTCTCTTTCTGCAGAGAGTCCCCTCTCTCTCTTCGCGAGAGTCTTGACCAAAAACCAGAAAAACTCCTCTCAGATCCGATTTCCTCTGTCGGAATCTGTCTACCTTCAGCGGCGATGAAACGGTATCGTTCTTCGGCTTCCTCGGAGGCAGCGCCACTCTAATCTTCTCCTGTAAGCTCCGCTCGATCCATCGATCCGACGCTCCTTTCCAGACTATCTCTTGTTAGTTGGGTCTCTGTGTTTTCGCTTTGGATTTGTTTACTTTCTTGTTCGTGGATCTTTGGTTACTGGATTTCTGTGTATTTTCAAATGGTCGAGCTCGGAAAGAAAAAACATTTTGCAACAACACCACAATAATGGGATGGAAGGGAACTGGGAGTTTCGGAAAGAGGATGAACAAGACACACACTTTGTGTTATGTGTGGTCGCCGCTGTTTCCACCTACAGAAGACCCACTGCTCCGTCTGCGCTTACTACCGGAACTGGACGTATGAAGTATTTACACCACGTTCCTCGTAGATTCAAGACTAAACTCAGAGAATATACTGAGGCTGCACCAAGGAAAAAGGTAGCAGCTGCCTCTGCTTAAGATCCTAATCTAATGGTACATTTGGTTTTATTTGGCTTGATTGCATTCTTGGAAGAATCAGAGGACAATCAATTTTTGGGATTGTCTTTTCAACAACCTTTTTTGTCCAATTAGTTGTTAATTTTGTTGGTGTTTCTCATATGTATTTTGATCCATATTACATATGGATCAAAGACCATCTTATTTGCTTTAATGTGCATGTCTCTTGATAATTCTGTTATCCCCTCTTGTACTTCTTCGTTTTTAGTGTTGTATGTAGTCAAACTGTATCAACAATGTTTGGTACTTTGACACTAATTATCATATTAGTGCCAAACTTTCAAACTTACTTGGCAAATTTGCTAAGTTTGGATGATACTTTGGCACTAGTAACCATATTAGTACCAAAAGTTCCAAACCTACTTGGCAAATTTTCCATGTTTGGATGATACTTTGGCACTAATATCCATATTAGTGCCAAAGTACCAAATTAGTTCCATAGGTGATACTGATTTACTGTGTCTCTTTTGTAGATGAGTACAAAATTCATTATTATTGCTCATGGAGGGACTTGGATTAACAATGTTTATGAGGGTGGACGGAGAGAATATATGCCTATACCATCTGGTGGTATAACATTTGATACTCTGCTTGATTAGCTTGAGATGCGTATGAATTGTCACACTTGTTGAATTCTGTGGAAATCCTCATATTACATGTTACTGTTTTTTGTAGAAGTAATGAGTTGGGAAAGCACATATTACTTCATCGTGCAGTTGAAGTTTCAGCTTCTAGCCATGTTGATTCGGGTGAAAATCATTTGGATGATGATGATGACGATGATGTTGGTGATGAAGTTGCTAATGATGCTGATGACGATGAGGAGGACCCAGCTGATTTAGTTGTAGAATCTGAATTTGGGGATGACAATGATGATGATGAATACTAGTAATTTAGTACTTTGGCACTAATGACCATATTAGTGCCAAAGTACCAATAGAAAGCACAAAAAAAATACTAGTAATTTAGTACTTTAGCACTAATGACAATATTAGTGCCAAATGTGCCAACACAAAGCACAAAGAAAAATAAGTAATTTGGTACTTTGGCACTAATGACCATATTAGTACCAAAAGTGCCAACATAAAGCACAAAAAAAAGTAATTTGGTACTTTGGTACTTTGACACTAATGACAATATTAGAGCCAAAAGTACCAACAGAAAATACAAAAAAAAAAAAATAAGTAATTTGGTACTTTGTCACTAATGACCATATTAGTGCCATAAGTACCCGACCCCTTGTACCCGAATCCGACCCGACACGCGCCCTGACCCGATCCACGTGCCTCTCATTTAAGGGTATTTTTGTCTCAAATTAAAAAAAAATGGCTAAAATTTGTGTTTTTGAAGAGGGAAGGCTATATATTGAGTTTCCATTATACTCCATCCGTCCACGAAATGATTGTTACATTGTAGACGACACGGATTTTAAGAAAATGGTAGGTAGTAGTTGATGGTCCTGATACGAGTTACTGGTGTATGGGGGGGGGGAATACACCAGTTACGATTTTCAAACTCAACCCCCAAAAATAACTTCAACTGAGTAGAGCAGCTCAGTTGGAATCGCAACTGAGTAAAGAACACTCAGTTGGAAGTGTAGTGCTGTGCGGAATGTGGTGGAAATTAAACTCGTAAAACAACTCACGCTTTTATGCACGGTTGGTCAAAAACTAAAACATTTGAGAATGCACAGATGCGATTTGTATGCTGGTTAGTCAGTCAGTTGAGAATGCAAGAAATAACTGAATAAAGAAAAACACAAGCACACAGAGAATTAACGTGGTTCGGAGATAACACTCCTACGTCCACGGGGAGTTGTGAGTCCACACAACTCTGTCCAAGTTCTTCTGGACAAACCACTCAGCTTATGCGGGCTGAGCAACCATTAAGGATAAGTTTGCGGGTACTTATCAACCTTACAGTTTAGTTTCCGGGTACTAAACAACCTATCTACTCAGTTGCGGGAAGAGTAGGATCCTAAACCTTTTCAGGTGAAAGTAAATAGGGTTCCAACAAAAAGCTCGAATGAGAAGTGAGCTATGATCTAACTCTCTACGAACTCTCACTAAGTGATGTTCTCAAGGTTCGATCTAAAGACACAAAAACTAACTAACTCTAGAACTCTCAACAAGTGATGTTCTAGGAGATTAAATTCAGTTCAGCTTGTGAAGAATATTGCTCTTTCTTTCGCTCTCTAGTTTCTTCTCGCGTATGTGTCTTCTCTATCTTTCGAATGAATGAATGCCTCTATTTATAGGCGGAGAGTATCAACTAGCCTTTGGAGGAGCTGTTGATCTCTGATCTTTGAAAGCGATGGCTTGTCTCTCATTTCTGTAGACTTTCCCGATATGGCATCTGTGCTCATCTGCTTTCCATCTGAGATAGCCTTGTGTTGGGCCAAATGGGGTAATGACTGAACGGTCAAACCCTCACGTGACTTCCTTTTTGAAATTCAAATCTTAACAACAGACTTCCAACAAGGAGTGGTCGGTTAAGACTTTTGATCTTCAACTAACTTGTTCTTCAGCCGATGTTCTTATCTGACAACTAATAGTTGAACTCTCAGCTGACTTCATCTTCAAAGCTGTTGATCTTCTAGGTTGAGTTCTACAACTGATGTTCTGAAACTGAACACTCAGTTGTCTTCCTTGTATCTGATCAGTTGGGTCCGAACGCTCAGATGGCTTTCTTTCATCTGATGTTCTCTTCCCCTTTACTGCTTCTCATCTGATGAACGCTCAGTTGTTTTCCGAACAACTGATGTTCTGTCCGAGTGATGCCATGTTGCCATCTTCAGCTGGAGACCTATAAAGATAAAATCTTAACAATGCTCAAACAACGAGCCTACCTACTAACATTAGGTTCTGGCAACATCTACTCGGTTGAGGTCAGTTGGTTTTGAAATTCATCAAAACTCTTACTAATAAATTTCCCAACAGTAGTGAATTATAGTGAGTAGAGTAAGGGTCCCACAATAAATATAAGTGGAGTGACAAAAGTGACAATCATCTCATGAACAAACTTAAGTAGCAACAATGACTTCCGTGAGGGAAAGAGTAGCTATTTCATAAGTTGGCTTTTTTGATTTTATATTATATTTTTATTTAATAAAGATAATTTTATTTGAAAGTTTGAATTATTCACATGATGCTGACAAGCGTTGATATGATTATATAGCGATAAACTTGCGCCAATAATATAAACTAATTATCCCCCATTGACATTCCTGTAGCGTGATGATCATTCATATTACTATTTAATTATCTAAGATCTAATTTATTAGGAAAAAAATATATGTAATTATGTATTCTTCCTCGCCCATTATATGGCTTGGACTTTTGACCAAAGCTGCTTTCGTATCCAAGTTGATTCAGTGAACAATGAATGTACGAAAGGTGATGCTAGCTAAGCAAGAGACTTTGAATAGTTTTCAAAATCTAGAATACATTTTTACTTGACCAAAGAAAGTCAGCATGCATCACTAGTTCTCATGAGTGAAAATTGGGTGAATGCTTCATCACGTGTTTTTACAGTAAGAAAAATAAAGAATAATTTCATCACCTATATCATTAATTAAGTTGTAATTGTAATGCAAGATACAACTGTATAATTTTTTGGATTTCAGTTGAATGAAATTCACTCACCAAGTCGATTGCTTTCATGCCAGAAACCACTCGCGTTAGTATAATATTACTTCATCTGTCTCGATAATAAGGTCCTTTTTTTTTTTTTTTTCTTTTTCGACTGTTTCATTAGCATAAACTTATTCCAAAAACGAAAATAATCCACTGTTCAAAAATTGTACTCCTTTTATCCACGAAAATATGCTCTACTTACCCATTTTCTTTTGTCTATGAAAATGTGCCCGACTTCACTTTATGTACCATCGTACTCTTCATTCTTTGTATTATTTACTAGTTTTTACCTTTATTCCACTCACAATAACTTCTTTCAACTATCTCACTCACAACAAATTTATCATTTTTTCTTAAAACCCGTGTTACACACGCAATAGGGCACATTATCATGGACAGAGGGAGTATAATTTATTATCTTTTATCTTTTTACTTCTGTTTATTAATATCCTTGCTTAAAGCACGTGAAATTTTGCCATTGGAATTGAGGGAGTATATATTAAAATATTTTTCTTTCGCTTTGATAATTAATGGAGATAATAATAACTTTGAATGAGCTAGGAGGGATCGAGAGAGGATAAAATTTTGAAATAATTTTCAAAAAGATATTAATGTAATAATATTCAAGATATAATTTTTCAGACGTATTCAATTAATCAACATATTGAATTAATTTGTATTTCAGACGTAATCAAAACAAGACGACTCGTAACAAAATTATTCAAGACATAATTTTTCCTATAAATAGAGTTACTCTGACTGCCACAAATCGATCATCTTTGAATCATGAAGACTCCAACAATTTCCACACTTGCTTTCCTTCTTCTTCTCATCTCTTCATCCTCACACGCAGCTTCCACCGATAAGCACCACGATTTTCTTGAATGTCTATCTCAAAAACTCAACAACTACTCTTCCATATCCAACAATATCTACACCCCAAACAACTCTTCCTATTCTTCCATCCTCCAATTTTCCATCCAAAATCTGGTATTCACGTCCCCTTCTACTCCAAAACCGCTCGTAATCATCACACCGGAACACGAATCCCAAATCCCACCCGTCATCTACTGCGCCAAAGCGAGTGGCTTGCAAATCAGAACTCGCAGCGGCGGCCATGACTACGAGGGGCTATCTTACGTCGCACAAGTCCCATTCCTCATCCTTGATTTGATCAATCTCAGTGAAATTACAGTAGATGCCGTGGAGAAAACTGCGTGGGTTGGATCCGGTGCAACCACCGGTTCTTTATATTACAGAATCGCCGAGAAAAGCCCGATTTTAGGGTTTCCGGCCGGCGTTTGCACAACAATCGGCATCGGCGGGCATTTCAGTGGAGGCGGCTACGGCATGATGATGAGAAAACACGGCCTGGCGGCCGATCATGTGGTCGATGCAAGAATAATCGACGTCAACGGCAGAATCCTCGACAGAAAATCAATGGGCGAAGATCTGTTCTGGGCCATCAGAGGCGGCGGCGGCGCCAGCTTCGGTGTTATTCTTGCATGGAAAGTAACACTGGTCGATGTTCCAGAAAAAGTCACTGTTTTCAATATCGGCCGAACTTTGGAGCAAAACGCTACTCAATTAGTTCACAAGTGGCAATCCATCGCACCGGAATTCGACCGAGATTTGTTCGTGAGAGTCATCCTAATTCGAGAGAATTTGAATCCCCTGCAACAAGGAAGGAACATGACCATTCGCGCCGTATTCAACTCACTTTTCCTTGGAGGGATCGACAAGTTGCTGCCGCTGATGCAACAAAGTTTCCCGGAGCTAGGTCTAGTGAGAGAAGACTGCACAGAAATGAGCTGGATTCAGTCCACCTTAAACTTTGCAGGTTTCCCCATAGATTCACCTCAAATGTTGTTGAACAGAAGTCAGCCTGCAGTGAGATACTTCAAAGCAAAATCCGATTATGTGCAGAAACCGGTTCCGGCATCCGGACTCGAAGGCATGTGGAGAATGATGTACGAACCAGAAGCCGATGAGTCGGTGATCATCTTCAGCCCCTACGGCGGAAGAATGAGCCAAATTTCGGCTTCCGCCACTCCATTTCCTCACAGAGATGGAAACTTGTACATGATTCAGCATCTGGTGTTCTGGCAAGAAAGCGAGAATCAAGATGCGGACAGCTACATAAGTTGGATGAGAAGGCTTTACAGTTACATGGCTCCTTATGTTTCGAGCTCTCCAAGAGCTGCATATCTCAACTACAGAGATCTCGACATCGGAGTCAATAACGTTCAAGGAAAGACGAGTTATGCACAAGCAAGCATCTGGGGAAACAAATATTTCAAGGCCAATTTCGACCGCCTTGTTCGGGTCAAAACCACTGTTGATCCACAGAATTTCTTCAGAAACGAACAGAGCATTCCGCCTTTGCGCTGAACATTAATTTATAAGACAAATGCTCAAGGATTTCAGGCCAACGTTTACAAAATGCACGAATTGATTGCTCGTTTTTAAATTTGATGCCATTTTGTAAGAATAATTTAAATTTGTGTAAAGTTGTAATAATAAATTGATCTGTAATATTTAAGTTCAGTAATTTAAAACAAAACTTGTCCAGATTTTTTAAGGAATCATTATATTACTAAAAGTAAAATAATTTTTATTTTGAAAAAAAATTTACGTGGCACCCTCTTAATCCTCCATTCTTATTTATTTAAATTCTCAAATTTTTGAATTTTTAAATCTAAATTAATAGATTTTAAATTTAAATATCCACTAAAATCTTGTGACCCACATCGGTTTTTCAATGAATCTTTACCTATTGAAAAGTCTATAAATACCTAGAATCAATATATATTTTCTCCTCTTTTGCTCCACCAGTTTTATTTGGCCAATATTTATTAGTCGGTCAAATAAATAACTACTCCATCCGTCCAAAAATCAAATGTCTACTTATCTTTTTGTATAATCATACCCTCTTACTTTTCCTTTATTTACTATCCCTTGCCATTGATCGCCCCACCTTACAACAACTTTATTCTTACTTTTTAGTCAGCACAACAACTTTATTCCTACTTTTTAATCAATACTAAAAATTCTACGTGGCACCCCTCTTAATCCTCCATTCCTATTTATCTAAATTCTCAATTTTTTGAATTTTTAAGTTTAAAATAAATAGATTTTAAATTTAAATATCTACTAAATCTTGTGTCCCACATCGGTTTTTTAATGAAACTTTACCTATTGAACTTCTGAAATATCTACTTACCCATATTTATTTAAATGTTTTTGGATGCATGACTGTGATTGAACTTCTGAAATTGAAAAAATTTGTGTCCATATTTGATCTTATGATATATGAATTGTTGTAGCTATATATTTGGAGTTCACTTGATTTCTTATTGGGATTTCCTGTTATGCTTGATTTGATTTTGTTTACCCTTTTGATCTATTCGTTTGGTTTTATGATTGATGGTGTCACGCCCCGACTCTCGAGGTGCGACTTACGAACAATAACACAACCTAATCAACTAACAATCAACTCAAAGACGGGGAACATGCTCGGGGAAACATTAATGAAGAGCAAAGCAATCGAATAAGGCTTTCAAAGGCATAGTGAAGTAATAACCGAATATTTCAAAATCACATATAAGAAGAATATGATAAGAATTTCATGCTGACGGGGATAGGATTTCAACGAATACGAGAATACAAAAAGTATATCAAGTCAACGATAACCAGATTCAGCAAAACATTTAAAGTCAACGAGCCCAACACCCGGAAGCAAAAATAAGTATCAAAGTGTATCAACAGACATCATTTCAAAGAGTTGCAGCGGAAACTTGCATCAAAACCCAACATTTGCGTGTATGAAGACATGCAAATGTCAGTCCGACATTCAACTCGACTCAACCAAAAGAAACACCACACCACCAAGCGTCCATGCCATCGCCATCCAGTCAACCTGCACGTTTAGAAATACACGCAGGGTTGAGTACTTCGTACTCAGTGAACACAAGCCAAAACATTTGGATAAAGATGCTTTTAAAAGCTATAACAATTGAACTTGCCTTGCCGAACATCACAAGTACTTAAACAACTTAAAACAGTTTTACTTGTGCATGTTAAAAACATTTTCTTTTAAACAGACTGTGCAGTCAAACATAACATATATCAATAGTATGCATCATTTGTCACAAATAATCTCACTGTGCCGAGAAGTTGGCCTCTTTCTCGAACACTGTGTCCGGCCTAACCGAAGCAAGGCTCACAGTCACCTTAACATTCAACATACCATACGTGGGTTTCCCGCATTTCACAGGATAATAACATCTCATATAAACAGATGATAACACATACCAAACTCAATAAAGACGGCAAGTCAATCGTGTTTAAAATCATATAATAATGTTCAATAGCATAATAACTTTCATCGATAGTTTTGGTTCAGAAAAGCCCACCTGACTTCCGAAGATTCTAGCTAGGCGGTTTAAGGGCTATTTGTCCTTGCTTAACGATCCGTCCGGCTCGATCCTTCACAGTTCGACATCGATAGAGAAAATAAGATACGCAAAGACGGATAACAAGGCGTTGGACTCAACTGAAGGACTTCTACTTGAGTCGTTTCTCTCTTCGCTTTAACTTTTCTAAAGGATCTCACGTCCTCGTCTTTAAACCGTTAACTCTACTTGATGATTGGTTAATACTACTAACCAATGTCTTAACACTTCTCGCTTAATAATGAAACAACGTCTATCAACATTCCATTACTTGAGTTTTCTTTCAAAGATTTAATCAGTTCTCGATTTAACAATTCAATAGCTCAATCATTTTGCATACAAATAATTTAGTAATTCTTCACGTCTCAATTTATATCATGCACTTAAACATTTATTCAATTACATAATAAGTCCAAAATAAATCAAACACATTTCAAGACACATTAACATTTATTCAATTATACATTAGAACTTAATTCGATTATGCATTTCTTTTCATAAAAACTCAAACAACATACCTTATCTTTTCTTAGTTTATAGACAACGCTTTGTTCTAAATTTGTTATCTTATGAAGTATTTTATAAACTTTTACCCAATTAATACAAATTTTCTTTAATTACTAACAAACTCTTGTGAAATAGGAATTTCCTTTCCATTTCTAATTCGATTCTTAATTCTTAACTAGACTATTATTCTTTTAATTATTAACTCGACATTTCTTCTCGATTTATTTTTAATTCTCATGGTTTGAAAATAATTTATTTAATTAATTAACTTTAATTAATTTCTTTCAAAACCATTACTCGACATCTTATTCCATTACTATTTTGGTTAAACTATGCGAGTATTTAACTTAACTCGTCTAGCATCTTTTCTCGATTTGATTAAAACTTCTTTTTATTTCTTATTAATTTAATTCTTTTTAGCTCGATTTTCTCAATTCTTGTTTTTTTTTATTTAGTACCTTCTTCTTCTTTGTTCTTAACTTAAAACCAATTTCTTACTTAACGATTTCTTTTATTTTTCAAAAAAAAAAACGTTTTTATAAAAACTAATTTATCTCATTAGTTTAATTATAAAATCTCTTTTTTGATTTAGAAAAATTCAAATATTTAAGTTTTAATACAAGAACACTTACTAGATGTATCTTTTTATAAAATTTTCAACTTTTAACATCTTAAAAGCTTTTAAACTTCATTCTTTTTGTTACAAAAATTCCTATTTTTATCCATGATTTAAACTAACACTTACACATATATTATATCATCAAAACATCAAATCTTCTATATTATCACAAATTGTTTACTTTAATAACTTAACATGCAACTTGTTTTTCTTATACTTAACAACATGTATGATTATATCAACATATTACATAATAATTTCATGATCAAAACATCACTTAAATCATCAATAAAATCAACAAAATAAACTCTTCTTTTTTTCTCAAAACACACGGCATTTACATACTTTTTAAGGCATTTTATTTCTCAATTTTTCATGCATATATATTCATCCATAACATGAATAAAATCATAAATCAAGCATAAAAATAACAATAACTCAAGAAATTCACATTTTCCTATTTTTCTCTATTATTTTCGGTATTAACCATTTTTTTAGGGATTTAATTTCTTTTTCTTTTCTTAATTCACCGATTAAATCCTAGTGTTCGATTCTTCTAACGATTTCTTCTCACTTAGTTCTCACATCGATAGCCTAAATTTGCCTAACATAAAATAAATACCATGCATGCATGTTTTCTTCCTTTAGAGCTTAGAGATATACATATATACAATTAATCAAATGAATTATCATACTTGAAAATTAAAAACGGATCTCCTCTCTTGGCTTCTTGGGATCGAATCAAAGGGGGAAATGAGCTTCAAACTTGAGCTTGGATGTAAGGAAGAACTCTTCTTGAATCCTCAAAGAAAAATACAACATAATAATTAATCATCCATTTCTTTAGGGCTTAAGAGCCAAAAATGAAGAAAAATGGGGGATGATTATTGGATTTTAATTCAAGATCTTGAAGGATTATTACCTTTCACTTGGAGATTGGAAGGATTAAGATGATGGTGATGATTTCCCCTTGATTTGCATGAGATTGAAGCTTGAATTCAAGGCTTGAATGGAAGAAATTCAAGTGCATGTGTGTAGTGTGTGTGTTTGCCGAGAGTGAGAGAGTAGAGAGGGAGAGTTTTTTTTTTTTTTTTTGTTAGATGTAGATGAATGAAATGAATCCTTTCCCTTTGAACATAGAGAGATATCAAGAGAGAGATGTAGATTGTGTCCAACAAAGGGAATAACCATCATTACAATTAGTATTGGAAATTGGTATGTTTTAAGTGTGATGGATAGTTGATGTGATGTGATCTTGCATGTAATCTTTTGCTAAGATCATGGTGAAGACATAATGATGAAAATTTGCATGGGAAATTGGAGAGAGATGGGAGAGAGGTAGTGAGGTGGCGTGAGAGGGAGAGAGGTGACGACACTTGTCTTCGTCGTGTTGTTACGGGTATTAATTACCCGGTCGTAAAGGTTTTCCGGATAAAACGATTCGTATTAATTCATTTATGCTATAAACGGGTCTAATCTCTCCTCGTCTCATTTCCGACACTAAAACATCTCAAACCTTATTCACATTTTATTAAAAGATTAACGATTCCGATCATTTAGTCTTTTAAATCTTAAAAGAAATTAGTCGGCTTATTAATCCGCTTATTAATCCTTTGAAGGATAAATCCTCGTAAATCTTCTCAATTTATCTCGGATAAGCTCTTACCTTATCTCAATGACCTTAGAAGAAATTCTAGGTTCAAAAATCTTAATTCAACTCTATTCTAAATTCATCGGCGCAAAGAAATTTCTCGGCGATCAACATTATTCTTTTTCAATCAAAAATCTTCGGGGTTCTTCTGAAAATCACACTCATACTCATTCTCATATAAACAAACTCAACATATACGTCACATCATCATTTCAAGAAGTTGAACAGATAAATTCACACAAAAACACATAAGACATTCCAGTCATTTTACTCATTTCTCTTTATTTAGAAAAGAAAATTTTTATTCCTCAATTCTCATCTTTTAACTTACTCGGTTAGTTTATACGCTCTCTAAAGATATGAAAGCTCGGGGTATCACAGATGGAGTGTGTGTTGATCTATCATAATGCATGGTATGGACATGACATACAAGAGGTTTAAACCATTTGGTGATGGAACGGTCAGATGAGGTAGTTTTAGACGTTATGTTCTTGTCTTACTTTTTTTCTTCTAAAGTATTAATATCTTTTTATATGTGAAATTAATGTTAAATAACTTCTATCCTTTTTGGGCACCTCTCTCTCTCTCTTTTAGTTTTGATTCACTCTAGACTATAATAACTGAACACTGACTAGTTAAGACTCTCCTGCGATTATCTCTATATATTCTCTCTCTCTCTCTCTCTAAAAGTGAGGCCGAAACCGCAAGTGAGACTTCCTTTCACTTTACCTTTTTCCTTTTAGGTGTATGACTTAGTTTTGAGGATTTTCCACCTGTATACTATTTGCTCATTCCGTTCTCAGGTAATCTCCAGTTGAAGTTGGAGAAATGCAAAAAATGACGGTGTTCCAGAGGTTTTCCAGAAATTTCCGAGAAAATCATTCATTTGCCAAAATGTTGATTGTTTTCACCGTTGGGTAATATTTTTTGTTTTTCCTTAATTTTGTTATCCTGTTATGTGCAGCCGGAGTTTTCTGCTAATTGTTTAATTGGAACGTGAAATGGTGTTCGGAATGTAAATTGTGTTTCATCTCTAATTTTCTGCGCTTTTTATTGTTGTACGTGATTTTTGTTGGTGGAGAGTGATTGATTGATGGAAATTGTTGTTGTTGGACTTGGTTATAAGGTTTCTTAGTTGTGTTATATAAAGCGAGTACAGAAAGGTGAACATATGTTTCTGTTTTTGTGATTTTTCTTATAGCATCGTTAATAGAACTGTTAATATGACACAGATTCATGATTATGGTGCAACTTTTGATTGAAGGTTTCTGTTTACGATTTGATCTATCGAGGTTTTCTTTGTATTAATGAAGATTTGAACTGCATGAAATGTGAACAACAGTTTCTGCGAATTTGCGAATGTTAGATTTGCGTATTATAAGAGAGATTTATCAATTATGCACTATAGTATATTTTGATTAATTTCAGTTTAGCTCGGTATGCTGTGGAAGGAAACTAACAAATTATATGCATTTCCTTGTTTGTATTGCATTAAAATTTTATATGCTGTTGGTAGTTAAACCATATTAAAACTTGAGTATCTATTGTTTGCCTTTGATAGTTTCAAGTATTCTATAACTAAGCTTTATTCAGACATTAGATCAAATTTGGAAAGAAAGATGTAGGATTATACATTGAATTAAAATTACACGATCTGGAAACCTAATTCCAACTTTTGTGTTTTAATGGCAAACTACTAGTTGTCTTCGACCAATGGGTAACATATTTTAAGATTATTTGAATTGAATTGTTGAGCAATTTTGAGGTATGAATGTTTGTGTAGATTGAATCCTGATAATGCTGCACCATTAATCAACACTTGAGGTTGATTCATTCATTGCTATTCATTTCTTGATTAATCAAGAATCTGAAACCACATATGGCTGTGCATTTGAATTACTTATTATTATTATTATTATTATTATTATTATTATTATTATTATTGTTGTTGTTGTTGTTGTTGTTGTTATTTTGTGTGTTGATGATTAGTGTTATTATTATGCATCTTGTGGCAGAATGGATGATTGCTCTTGGGGAATTTGCTAAGCGTGTTGAACGAGCTGTTAAAGATTGTACGTGATATGCTAGAATCAATGTTGCAAATGGCTACTTTTGTAGTATTGACATTGACTCTCATTTAATTTCCTTTTTAGACATATGTCCAACTCTAGATAGTACTATTGCTATGGACTTTATAAGTCATTGGAGTTGGAAAGTCTATGGATTTCTATTAGAGTTTCGTATGATTTCGCGGATTTATGTTAGAGTTCTGTTGGAGTTCGCATCTACTTCTGTTGGAGTTCAGAAGTCCATCAACCCAGCGCTCACTGGTATCCAAAGGGCGTGCGAAATGAAAATTCCCAGCCCCCACTAGATGAAATTATGAACCCATACTTCTTTCAAGCATTTCATCAAACACTTTCCAAGCATTCTAGCTAAACCACAAATTCGAACATTATGTTCTAATTTTATTACGTGTTGAGATGTAGGAATCATTCAAATGCACGTTGAATAATTCAACATTACAAAACTATACTTGATGTTATAAAAGCTTCAAATGCAGTGGAACTACATGTGAAGTATAGATGTTTACATAATCTTGTATTTATTACCATGATATCTGTGGTCACATCTCGATAATATATTTTCAGCATAGCCATTCATATGAACTCCATAACCCTTTATTCCAAAATATGGTGTTGCTCCTCATTCCAAAGAGAAAAATTTTGGGGTGGGAAGGAGAGAGAAGAGTGAGGAAAGAGAGAGAAAGCAGGAGGAAGTGTGTATATTATGAAAAAGATTGGAGCTACCCAGCAATCGGTGGCTCCCAGAGTCGGCTGGGCGTCCCCAGCGAACGCTCGTCCTCACTCGGCGCTGGAGTTGCATTGTATTTCAAATCTCATTGATATCAATCGGATTTCATCAAGTGTATTTTCTTCATTAAAGTCCAACGAAACTCCAATGAAAGTCCATAAGTAAAAAGTCGATGGAATGTTAAATACACCGAGAGTTCAGAAATCTAACAGAAGTCGTAATTGAATACACCTGGATTTCAGAAGTCCAACAGAAGTCTGAATTGAATACACCCAGATTTCAGAAATCCAACAGAAATCTAGATTGAATACACCCAAACTTCTGAAGTCTTTAAAATTCAATGAAAGTCTTGATTAAATACACCCCCCTGAATATATTTGGATGAAAATATTTACAATGTTTGAATAATTATATAATATTACCAAACACTGTTATGTATAAGACAATTACACAACGAAATTTTATAAATTTCATAACGGCAAGCAATTGTTATGTTTGATAACAAAAGATAATGATTAAACACCGTTATATAAAACAGAGACAAACGTTATGTATAATAGCCAAACAATAACGAACAAAAAAATTTCATAACGGAGAAAAATATTTTACATATGAAAATGAAGAAAATAGTTAGAGATAACGAAGAAAATATTTTACATATGAAAATGTACAACCGTTACGTATTTGTTCATAGGTAACAGTATATATCTATTATGTATGAGAGCTTTCATACACAACACGACTATATACAACACAATTTTTACTTCATACATAACACGAAAAGTGCGTTATGTATGAGCGCCCTTTTTTAGTAGTGATTTATTGGTTGGCCTAATTAAAATTTGAAATAGTCTAATAAATTTTATTTAATTTGATAAAAATAATTGATTTTAATTTGGACAATTAATTAGGTAGACGACCAATTTTCAATCGACGGGTACCTTAACTCTGGATCTCACGTGACATATCTCCATTCTTTATTCTTATCTATTTTAAAATTTTCATTTTATGTATTTTTTCATGTATTTTTTAAAATCTCGAATCGACATCCATAAACTAATTTTTGAGTTATTTGTAGTTGAGTTTCCATCTTTACATAATTCAGAATTTTAATTAGCGAATATTATTATAGTTAAGGACGAGAACATAGAGTATAATTTTGGGTCTATGTGAATTCTAAACCGATTTCATAAAGTACGCATTTAAAAATCAAAATAGTGGTGGTAGATGGGCTAATTTTCACTCGACGGGTACCTGATCAACTCGGAAAATTTTTCATTTTATGCATTTTTTTTATGTATTTTCTAAAAATCTAGAATTGCTATCAATAAATTAATTTTTATGTTATTTGTCAGTAGGGTTTCCAACTTTGCATAATCTATAATTGTAATTAGCGAATATTACTATACAGTTAAGGACGAGAATGAATTGTACAATCAATTTTTTTTTTATTAAATTTAGAGTCTATATAAATTCTAAACGGATTTCGTAATTATGCACTTATAAATTAGAGTCGTGGTCAAGAGGCTGGTTCCGACCCAAAACTATGGCTGTAGACCAATTCCCAACCGACATGTATTGCTATACTGATTTTTTTAGAAAGAAACATAGATGACAAATTTTTACTCAGGTTTAAAACAAGTACGAGTATATAAATTTCAAACATATTTGAATAATCCTAAACGCTATCTCGAATTGTTTGATTATCCTCTCCATTGGAATACGTCGAATGTGTAGGAAAATTACGCACTTATAAATCAAAACAGTGGTCAAAGGACCGATTCAGACCCGGAACCGTGGCGGTAGACGGACCAATTTTCAACCGCCAAGTACTTCAACTTGGGAAAATTTTATTTAATGCATTTTTCACACCCTTTGTCATTAATGCCCCCACCTCACTACAACTTTATTTCTATTTTTTTGTTATCACAACAACTTTAGTCTTACTTTTTGCTCAATACCATCATTTTTTTGTCATTACTATTGTATTTTTATTATAATCCTATTACCTCTACATTCTAACTTTTACTTACTCAAAACAACTTTATTAATTTTTCTTAATTTGCGTGCCAGAACCTAAATGAGCATTTGATTTTTGGACAAAGCGAGTAATTTTAGTAAATGTAAAATAATAGATTTTTAATATCCACTAAAATCTTGTGTCACACATCGGTTTTTTAATGAAACTTCACCTATTGAAAAGCCTATAAATACCTATAATCAATGTGTATTATCTCATCTTTTGCTCCACCAATTTTATTTGGCCAATTTATTTTTACTCGACCGGATAATTAACTATATTTTAATTTAATTTTGTCAATTTATTAGTTGGCAGAATAGATAGTTATTTTTTGTGGAGAACTAATTTATTAGTTTTCCGAATAAATGATTCCAAAATAATTTGGCTAATTTAATGATTGGCCGAATTAAATTTTGAAATAGCATAATAATTTTTAATTTGTCAATTAATTAGGTAGCGCGTCAATTCTCAACTCGCGATTTTTTTCACATATTTTTAAAAATCTATAATCATCATCCATGAATTAATTTTTACGTTATTTGTAGGTGAGTTTCCAACTTTGCATAATTTATAATTGTAATTAGCAAATATTACTATACGGTTAAGGACGAGAACGAATAGTACAATCAATTTTTATTAAATTTTGGGCCTAGGTAAATTCTAAACGATTTTAAAAAATTACGCACTTATAAATCGGAGTCGTGGTCAATTGGAACTTTGGCAGTAGATGGACCTATTCCCAATCAACGAACATTGATATACTGATTTTTTTCAAAAAGGAACACAAGTGACTATTTCTTTAATCCTGTTTCAAACAAGTGCGAGCATATAAATTTCAAACAAGTTTGAATAATCCTAAACACATTGTCTCAAATTATTTGATTTATCGTCTCCATTGGAAAACGTGAATATGTAAGAAAATTAGCGGAAAAATTACTAACGATTTGTCAATGAGCTAATTTCGACCAAGAATTATGCTCGTAGAAGGGTCAATTCAGTACTGGCGGGACAACTTCCTATATATATATATATATATATATATATATATATATATTATTGGGTCATTAATTGTTCTGTGAATATATTTAGAACATGATTATTTATATATAAAATCAGTATTGTAGTTAACGGGTCGATTTCGGGTAGGAACCGTAGGGATAGACGGGATAATTGCGAAGTGGTGGTTTAACTTTTTTTTCTTTAATTTTATGTTGAACTCATAATGTAGGGTATTTAGGATCACTTTCATCTTATAGACAATTTTCAAAATTATTTTCCTTTTCAAAATCAATGTGGGACAAGGAGTATTTGCAATAAAAACGATGCATCTCAATTTTCATACAAATCAACGTGGGACAATCTCTTTGAGAGCCAAATATATATAAAATCTTAATGAGTTTAGTATATTCATTCCATAATCTAATGATGAAAACCCTAAAATAACTAACAAAGGCTCTACCATTCAGAGACAGAGGGAGTAAATTTTTTCTTAATCTATCATTTTATACTTCTAAATGGAGGGATAATATTACGAGGTATAAATTTATACTTCCTCCGTATCTTTTAATTAAAACCATTTGATTGGGCACACATGTTAAGAAAATGAGTTCTTTATAATAAAGTTGAAATGATAAAGTAACTTTTTGGAGGTATTTTTGTCTCATCAAGTAGGAGAAAGAATGAAGTTAGTTACATTTTAGTGGTATATATGGTAATATATGGGTTATGGTGGGATATTCATATATGGTGCATTTCCATTTTAGAAAATGACTTAATGGAATGATACGTTCAAATAAGTTAAAATGGACTTAATGAAAAGATACGGAGGGAGTACTTCATTGTATAGACCACAAGTTTAATATCTTTTTTTGGTTGGAGGGATAATATATTTATCTCTACTCTTAAAAGGGGAAAACAATATTTATATCTTGTTTACTTGAGATGAAATTAATGGATAAAGTAAAATAGTACGTATATTATATTGGCAAGAAATAGGATGAGTTCAACTTTAAACATGTCATTCACATATATCTAACATTTTTTACTGATTGACTAATATTTTAAATAATAAATTATTATAATTTTCCTTCAAAAAGTTATTATTCTTAACAATTATTATTAATATTCTTATTATTTGAAAGCATATTTTGGAAATAGTAAAACAAAATTACATAAATTATTATGCTTTTTTTTGTATTAGGAAATAGTAAAACAAAAAAATCACGAGGAATATTCTAAAATCGTTTATCTAGTTTGTTGTGATGTGTAACAATTATCTACGATGTGCCAAGTCATAATTTTTACTACAGTATTATTTTTTCGAATACAATAAAAAATACACCTGAATCTAAAATGGACCCTATGACAGGTCCAAAAAATTCTTCACTCCCAATCAATTCTCTATGTTTCTTACTCAATTCGCACCCTAAATCCAAAATCCTAGATACGCAACTGATTTATACTCCGGGCAAGGGAAAAAGAGCTGTCCGAAAATTTTATACCTCATACCCGAATTTTTCTTAAATCAAAACCAAACAAGATATAAGAAAGTAAAATAATATTATATATATCTCGTTTTTCCTCCTTTTATAAGTCACTTTATTATAATATTTAGTTAGTTTGTTTGGGCCATTAATGTGGTGAATTATGATAGAATGATCAATATACCATCACATGGAATATTTTATGCCATTGTTGTTTGACTTGAGCAATTATTATCACAACTTGTCACGTGACAACTCGATTTGCTTCATTTAATTTGATTTTAGGTATATCTTATATATACCGTGAAAGTTATTAATTAAATTATCTACACATGGATGACGAGTGCATTAATGTTTAACGTAAACTTGATTATCAAAACTTGTATAGTTCTACTATTTATTCATCCCACATCCCATCCAAAGAATCATCTCTCAACTATGAAGACAAGGATAATTATCAAGCGTACTCTAATGCTTATTGTGATCATTTCATGCTCACAAGCAGCATCTGCTGATAATTTTTCTTGAATGTCTGTCCCAAGAATGCAAGAACTACTCTTCCATTTCCAACAATGTCTACACCCCAATCAACGCCTCTTATTCTTCCATCTTGCAATTTTCCATCCAAAATCTGAGATTCGGGTCAGATTCTACTCCAAAACCGCTTGTAATTATCACACCAGAACACGAATCCCAGATTCTACTCTACTGCAGCAAAGAGTGTGGAATGCAAATTAGGACACGGAGTGGCGGTCATGACTATGAAGGGCTATCTTATGCATCATACAAGTCCCATTTGTGATAATTGATTGGATCAAACTTAGTGAAATAACCATTGATGTTGGGAAAAAAATCAAAACTGGTGCAACCATCGGTGGTTTATATTATAGAATCGCGGAGAAAAGCTCAGTTCTAGGGTTTCCTGGTGGTGTTTGCACTACGATTGGTGTCAGCGGGCACTTCAGTGGAGGAGGCTATGGCACGTTGCTCAGAAAATATGGCATGGCTGTAGATAACATTATCGACGCAAGAATTATTGACGTCAATGGAAAGATTCTTAATAGAAAATCAATGGGTGAAGATTTGTTTTGGGCTATTAGAGGTTGTTAAAGTAATTTTATCTTGTGGTTAGCTAGTTAGTTAGCTAGTTAGAAGTAGTTTGTTGGTTTGTTAGAGGGAAGTGTAGTCGGTTAGTTTGTTAGAGGGAAGCACCCAGAAGCTTCCATGCCCGTTTATCTCTGTATATAAACGTGCTTGTATGCAAGTGATAGTTTTGAGCAATGAAAATATCTTCACAAATTTCTTCTCTCTTCTCTTTCACTGCTTCTACTGCCTTCTCTTCTTCATTCTATTTCTTTATCTGAGTTTATCTTTTACTTCAACATGGTATCATTCGCCACAAATTTGCAGATCTACGCAATTTCACTGTAGATCTCCAAATCTCTCAGTCGATCCTAGCTTAGATTTTCTCTTCCGCTGCACTTTCTCGTCTCAGATCTTCAAATCTTCAAGTTTTTTTTCAAATCTTCAAGTGTTTCTTCAAATCTTCAATTTCAAGTTTTTCCAAATTTGCATCCACTCATGGATTCTACTACACAAAATCCTCACCTCCCTCACTTTCCAACCATCGCCAAACTTGATCGGACGAATTATTCATTCTGGCATGCTAAGGCAATCTCGGCAATCCGTGCACATGGTTTCCACGAGTTTATTTCACCCACAGCGGTGATTCCACTTATGTTTCTGCCATCACCAAACACCTCTGCGAATACAACACCAAATCCAGCGTATGGTGTATGGATGCGACGAGATCAATTTCTACTCAGCTGGATGCTCTCCTCAGTCGGCGAATCAATGCTCGGATATATCGTGCGCTGCGTCACGGCGTGTGATTTCTGGTCAGTGTTGGAGCGTCTCTTTCTCTCACAGTCCAAAGCCCGTACAATGCAACTTCGTCTCCTTTTGCAATCCACCAAGAAAGGAGCTTGTTGAAGTCAAATTTTAACTTAAAAAATAATTAATTGTTTTTTGTATATTGTATTGTTTTGTCTTTCTTTTGTTTGTTGGCAGGAGAGAAAATAAAGGGAGGGGGAGCAGCTTACGTGGAGCACACCAACTCAAAGAAAGTGGAAAGCTTCACATAAAAGGGAGTAGTTAGCGGTTGGAGTAAAATAAGGAGCTATGGGTGAGAGATGGAGCAGTTATTCATCAGTTACTATAAAGTAGCAAAATGGGAAGTGGAGATATGGTACAGAACGTGGGACATGTGCTTGTGGTGGAGTGCAGTTCAAGTTTTCAAGTCCACTATAAAGAGAGATCGAATTTATGTAGATTGATATGCTTTCAAGTTTAGATTTGTAGAGCAATTAGAATTCTTATTTAGCTCATAATTTTTACCTTCGAGGATAGCAGTGAAAGCTTTAGTCTTGTAACAAAGCTTTACTCGTTTTCGTAACCCTCTTTACTCGAAGATTGTTATTGTAATTCATGTTTTTATAAGTGAAGTTTTTACCCTGAGGCACTTCGCGAGATTATTATTTTATAATCTCGTGAAAAGTTTATTTCCATTGTGTTCGATATTTTCCGCTGCATTCTGTTTCAAGGTTGTGTGCTCTTTAAGCACAACTTTGTTCACAACTCTGTCTATTTGAGTGAATCTGGTACCTTCAGAGCTCTCTCAGTTGAAGAATATTTTCTGAAAATGCGAGGTTATGCCGATCAACACATTGCGGTTGGTGAGGTAATTTCTAATGATGAATTAGTCAATTATCTTCTTTTTCGGTTTTGGACTAGAATATGAAGCTCTTGTGGTTAATATGATGCATAGGAGTGATTTTCTTAATCTGCAAGAGGTTCAATTTGCGTTTCAAGCCTATGAGTTGAGGCTTCAACAGCAGCACACTTCTATGTTTGAGATTTCTCCATCAGCTAATGTGGCTAATCGTGGAAATGGTAGAGATTACAACTCTGGGAATCAATCTTCTGGTACTCAGTTTTCCACCATAGGAGCTTCTCCAAACAGAGCTTCTTCAGTTCCTGGTAATGCATCTCGTGGTGGTTACAACAGATTTATGCCTTCTTCATCTAAAGGCATTGTGTGTCAGCTGTGTGAAAGAACTGGACATGTTGCAATCAAATGTTTCAAGCGTTTTGACATCAATTTTACTGATAACTCTACTACAGCACCTCAGGCTTATCTCTCTGATGTTTCTGCAAATGATGAGGTTTTCTCTGTAGCTGATGGTGTTTATTCTCAAGCTACCACTTCTAAGGATCCAACTTGGTACATTGACACTGGTGCTACGACTCACATCACAAATGATTTACAGAATCTTGTAGTGAGCAACACCTACTCTGGTTTCTGAAAATCAGGTTGATGGAAATGGTAACTCTCTCAACATAAACTCTATTGGTTCAAATGCAATTCTTCTACCTTACTCTGCTGGAAATTCCTTACTACTTTATAATATTCTTTTTGTTCCTACCATCACCAAAAATCTCCTTAGTATTTCTCAGTTTACAAAAGATAACAAAGCCACAATAGAATTTAACCATAATTCCTGTTTTGTTAAGGACAATCACACTCACAAGATACTTCTGAAGGGCAACCTAACCAAGGGTCTCTATCAGCTTGATCTCTCATCTTTTTACAAGAAATTAGCACCTGCATCATCAACTCAACCCATCTCCACAACATCACCATCATGTGAGTCCACCTCTTCTGTTTCATATCCAACAGCTCTGTTTTCATCTTATTGTAATAAAGAGCTTCAATCTACTTTTCCTTCTGTTCAAGAAAATGTATCTAGTGTGTCTTTTCAAGAAAATAGATCTAGCGTGTCTCATTTTGTTGGAGTCTGTACTGTCTTAGATACTTTGCATAGATCTCTTGGTCATCCAGGACAAAATGTAATGGTAAAAGTTTTCAATCAAATGAATATTCCCTTTGATTCATCTTCTCTCAGTTTCTGTGAAGCATGTAAAGTAGGTAAACTACATCAAAATGCACAAATCACACAACCTGTCAAAACTACCTTTCCATTTGAACTTGTTCATTCTGATTTATGGGGACCTACCCATACACCCTCCACTGCTGGCTACAAACACTACATAATCTTTGTACATGATTTTACTAGATTCACTTGGATTTTTCCCATTACTTTAAAATCTCAAACAACTGCCCTTGTCAAAAACTTCATAACTATGGTCAAAACTCATTTCTCAACCACTATAAAATCCTTTCAATCAGATTGGGGGGGGGGGTGAGTTTAGACCTTTGGTGGAATATCTCAAGACTCAGGGCATTCACTTCCAACATCCTTGTCCCTACATCCACCCCCAAAATGGTAGAGTGGAAAGAAAGCATCAGCATGTAGTTAACACTGGTCTTACTCTTCGTGTTCAATCTCAACTTCCGTTTGAGTACTGGTGGGATGCTTTTCAAGCAGCTACGTTTCTCATCAATAGGTTACCAACTCCATGTCTTCAACATAGATCTCCTTTTCAGGCTTTGTTTCACAAATCACCAGACTACAAACTTCTTAAGGTTTTTGATTGTGCATGTTTCCCTTATCTTAAACCCTATAATCAGCACAAGCTTCAATTTCGATCTACAAAGTGCATTTTTCTTGGCTACAGTGAAAATCATAAAGGTTATAAGTGTCTAAGTTCATCAAAACGGTTGTACATAGCTGACACTGTTCATTTTAATAAGACAGAATTTCCTTATACATCTCTCTTCTCCAACTCATCATTACCGTCCGCATCCTCCACATATTTTTGCAATCCCTTACCTATTCTACCTTTTCCTGCTCTCATCCTCACACCTCCTCCATCACCACTCTAGCCATCACCACCATCATCCTCATCACACTCTTCAACTGCATCATCACATGTCTCTACCTCTAGCTCATCAGATGATGTCATATCCTCCTATCCAGAGCTTTCATCTTCTTCTACCTCAACCTCACCATCCTCTTCTTTCTCAAACCCCACCTCTTCTCCATTTTCATCTTCTTCCTCTTTTTCTTCCTCCCCGCCTCCTCCTCCTCCCTCTCCTCCTCCCCCTCCTCCTCCTCTTCCAGTCATCAATTCTTACGCTATGGTTACCAGATCCAAAAATGGGGTTTTCAGGCCAAAATGTTATGTGTCGCAACAGCAAGATTCTCATTTTTCATTTGCTGATATCTCTAGCTCATGTCATGAGGCCTTGATTGTTATTACTACTGAAGATAATGAAGCTTTGGTGGTATTGTCTACTCCTATTGCTAAGCAACAACTTCCAACAGTTCCTAAGACAGATGATGAGGCTTTAGCTCACCTAGGATGGAGTAAATCCATGAGAAAGGAATTAGAGGCTCAAAATATCAAAGGAACATGGATTCTAATTCCACCCTCTATAGATTACAAAGTTATAAGCAACAAATGGGTTTTTCGAGTCAACACTCTCTCTACTGGTGAATTGGATAAGCTTAAAGCTAGGTTGGTAGCTCGGGGTTTTGAACAGCTTGTTGGCATTGATTTTCATGAGGTTTTCAGCCCGGCTGTAAAATCCTCAACTATAAGGCTTGTGTTTGCTCTTGCTGCTACAAAGGGCTGGATCATTGAGCAAATAGATGCCAATAACGCATTTCTCAACGGTGATCTTCAAGACACAGTTTATATGAAACAACCAAAGGGTTTTGAAGATCCTATACATCCAAACTATGTGTGTAAATTGCAGAAATCACTCTACGTTCTGAAGCAGGCACCACGAGCATGGTATGACAAACTTCGAGCATGTCTTCACAAGCTCGGTTTTCTCAGATCCACATCTGATTTTTCCTTGTTCCATAGACGTGTTGATGGCCATATCGTTATTATTCTGGTATATGTGGATGATATTCTTGTTACTAGAGATAGTCAAGCTGAAGTCATGTCCATTATTGATCATCTTCATGAGAAATTTGCTCTCACGACTCTTGGAGACGTTCATTATTTTCTGGGTAATGTAACCAGAAAAATACATCATATAAAATCAGAGCGAGAAAATGAGTAAACGATGATGGTTAACTAAATTGCTCCTCGCTATCTTCTCGCTTCACACGAACTGCACCTCCACCAAGACAATCCTATGAGATTCTGCAAGAAAAGGAGGGCCGGGAGTGTTTCCTGGCGAACCACCTCCGAAGCCTAAGTCAGTTTTCTGGGTTTTGAGAGGTGAATGTAACAAGAAGTGGATAAAGTTGTGTATGTGTGTGTGTTGGATTTGTTTTAGTGTATATATACCCATGTCTTTTCTTGAGAGTGAAGTCGTCTTGTTATGGTATTTCCTATCCGGTACTTACACATGTTTCTGTTCAATTGGCTATGCAAGATGTACCTTCTGACGGTACTATGTGTGCATTAATTAAAGCGTCCTTGCTTGCCAGGTGTACCAGAAGAGACCCCAATGAGAGACCTCAACAAGAGACCTCATCGAGAGACCTCAAGGCAGGTCTTTAGTAAGAGTCCTAATGAGCTGTCCGAAGGCCTCATTATACTTTTTATACGTTATTATCAATTCCAATCATTGTATCAGCCCTCGGACTGAGTATTGATGTGATCAAGTAAAGGGCTCAGGTCCCCCGTAGACCTGAGTACCTTTTGAACCACATTATCTACTCCCCCTACTCTGAATTTCGAAAGATTTTTCTTTTGAGAGTACAGAGTAGTCTAACTTATAACAAACTGTCTAAATACGGGTTTTTCTTTCTATCAATCAGAATTCTCCTTGGCAGAGACCTGCCCATTTTGAATTTTTGAACCAGCCCTCATCATCACTTTATCGGGTAGTAGAAAAACTCTGCTACTTCCCACTACTTTTTCTCAACCACCTCTCTCTCTCTCTCTCTCTCTCTCTCTCTCTTTCTCTCTCTCTCTCTCTTATATTGGGGTTTTTACTTTTACCTTTCTTTACTCTTGCATTTTCCCCAATTTTACTGTGATTTCGTCATGGCTCCATCTTCCTCTAACTCCGAAGAAGACACCATCTCCGATCAACCCGTGTTTCAAACATCTGACATTCAGCCCCAGCCGTCCTCATATGAAGATTCGCAGTCAGACACTTTTTCCCATACTCAGGTCAAAAGGAAACAACATTCTGTTCACCGCTCTCGGTGGGTGGCGTTCAAAGATTTCCCCAGTTCGACGCCTTCTACTAATCCCGAAGAGATCATAAATTTAACCGAAGGTTCTTTCCCATCTGGTCAGGAGGCCAAAGAAGCAAGTTCTTCGCTACCACCTACTGAAACTTCTCCTTCCTCGAAGATTTCCGCCCTCCCCGCTATGGCTTCAAACACCATCGCAGGTGAATCCTCCCCGACTCTTGTAGAACTAGAATCAGTAAAATCGTTGTTGAACTGTGATGAATTTTTCGATATTAGCATGCCTGAACCATATCACCGCCCTCATTTATTAGACTATCCCTCAGTAGCTTTCTGGTATAATCAAGTAGAAGCAGGTTTAAGGTTTCCTCTTCCTACTTTCGTGACCCAAACATGTGATCTTTACAACTTATGGCCTAACTAATTCCACCCTTCTGCTCTCAAAGTCCTCATTACCTTTTTCATACTACTTCGTGGTAATGGAGGCTTTCCTACTCCTTCTCTGTTTCAAACCGTATACGGCGTGAAACCCACTAGTGCTTTCTACTATGCTAGTACTAGACCCAAGGGTCCCGCTCAATACATATGTCAACCCCGAAGCCCGGGTAAAGAATGGAGGGATAAGTATTTTGTTGTTACTCCAAAATAGGGTCATTGGTCTTTTGCTTATCCCCCATGGCAGGCACTTCGTCTGAAGCAACCTCGCCCAACCATTAAGGATATTTCTCTTATCGATCTCAAGGTGCTAACCAAGCTAACTCAAAGGGCACAACTCATTGCTTTTCCATTCAATTCCTTGCTATCCGACTCTAGTGTGCTTTCCTTCTTTAGGTTAGCGCCTCATGGAAATCACTCTTTTTCCATCGAGGGTGGGTTTTATTTACTTTTACCCTCCCTTCTCTCCTTTTCTTTTTTCCTTCTCTCTTTTTTTTTAGGTTCATCTAATATTTTTTCACGTTCTATTTTGTGCAGAAACGAGTTGGATTTAGGATGTGAAGCTTCCTGATGATAAAGAATTTGATTTCGCCATTCTACTAGAGGAACAAGCTCGCCAAGAATCTCAAGCCCGCGATCCTTCGCCCCTGACAAGCCAAGTTTCTCCAGTCATTCCAACGTCTTTGCAATCTCAATTGGTTCCTCCTACATCTTCCAGTGCAATCATCAAACCCACAGCTACTAAATCATTGAGTCATGATGTTCCCTCCCCGAGCCTCGGCAAAGATAAGGCTGTTTCTGGTGGGCTCTCCTTTTCTTCCTCAAATGAGAAAACCAACATGGGTGCTTCTGCCAACCTCAAGAGGCCTTTCCCTCCGCAACCTCCTGGCAGCACCTCTAAAAAGTCCAAGCATACCCCAGTAAACGGCAGCTCCCCTCCTAAAAGTACTGACTCATCGGGCTATACTTTTAGAGGTCCAACCTTCGGCTCCCTTCACCAGTTGCCTCCCTCAGAATGCCTTTCCTTGCTACAGGCCATTCCTCTCTCTGGAGAAGAGGCTAAAGCTGGATCTCTCTCTCTGACTGATCTTCAAGAGGACAACGCTCATTGCTTGGTACAGGTATCACTATTATTATGTTCTCATTTTAAGGGATCATTTACCTTTCATATTATCAACTTCCTACTTCAATCATCTAACGTCTCCTTTTTTCTGTTTGGCATCATTGTAGCTAATCAGAGCTCATGGTCGACTGCTGCAATTCAAGGATAATTCTCAAGAGAAGGAGATAGGGAAATTGAGGGAGGCGCTAGTCGCCAGCCAAGTACAGCTACAAGAATTGGCCAAGGCAAATGAGGACCTGCAATACCAGAATCAAGATATCTTGGATACTGGTAGCAGGCTTTCCCTGGCCAATGATGATCTAAAGAGGAAGAACCATGAACTACTCATGTCTCGGGAGAAGATGTCCGCATCTCTCAGCACCGTGAATGCAGAACTTAGCCATCACCTATCCCAAGTTAGCAAAGAACTTGAGGGGACCAAGAGCCTTCTTCAAGCTGCTAACCTTTCATATCAAACAGGCTATACTGAAGGTGTTCACTGGTGCCGCAGCTACATCTTCCGAACTTCTCTGGGTCAGAAAGCTCTTCAAATCCTCCATGGAGGTCTCTTGTAGTCCTTCATGGCTTCTCCCGAGTATTTGCTGTCCATTCGCCATGATATTGCTTCTCTAGCAAAGAGATGTGGCATGACTGTATTAGCCAAAGCTTGCAGCCTTGGTTTCAAAGAGCCTATTGAGGTAGATCCTATAGTGAAGTGCCTGCCTCCACCTTTCTCCTTCAAAGGTGATCCCTCTATTCCTCCAGGAACGACTTGGTGGCTTCCAGTCATGCAAAGGGAATTTGAAGCTTTTACTGCTCCTCGCGATTTGCAAGCGACCTTCTCTGAACTACCTGAGCCTATTTATGACTTATTCCCTAAGGACTTCTCTCCCGCTACCAAACCACAAGGTATACCATACCTTATCTTGCTTTTATGCGCCTAGTTTCGTATTTGCTATTACCACTCTTAATCCCCTTTCTGGTTATCCATTTCTCATTTCTCTTTTTTTTTAGACACGCTCTTGGCTAGTGGGACCTCACAGGTTGCTAGTGACAGGTTAAGAGGGCTGGAAGGTGCTTCTGGGAATGAGTCTGCTGACGCTGGGAAAACTGACCCTGCTGATGATGCCGCAAACTACTTAGCTTAGTTTTTGCTTGTCTTAAACTTTGAACATGTTGTGACCTAAAGTCAGGTCTCTTTGAGACCTGAATTCCTAATTCGCTTACAGAAGACATAAAGGTGGTTTGTCAGATGCGAGTTGAGAGAGCTGGTGAGGGAGCATCTGAGAAAGCTATTCTGAAGGCATAGTAAAGGACTCATTTGGCCAGATACCTTCAAAAAGCATATACAACCTTTACCTGTCGTAATACGGATTTGACAGGCGAACGTTAGAGATATCAATCAATGGCGTGAGTTCATGTCAAAGGTGGACAACAGATCTTTAATCTATTTACCAACATACCCTTACAGGTTAAGATATAAATATCATCTCATTCCTCATTATAGGACAGAATACCACACGCACACACCAACAAAACTCACGCACTCTTCTCTCCATTTCCTCTCCGTTTAAGAGCTGACTTGAGCGTTGGAGGGGGTTCGTTGGCAAAACCTCCGGACCCTTTCTCTTTGCAGAAAGTTGGAGAAGCCTATTCACTGAGCCTGAGCCGGAATTTCATCCTTTTGCGTGGTTCTAATAGGTGAGCAGAGGTATTGTTCATGTGAGGTGTGTTGTTTGTAGAGTTGTAATGTTAGGTCAAATTTTTGGACACAACAGAACAATATTTCTATCTGTTTCTGTACTGGACAACTTTTTTTTCTTTTCTGTGCCGTGTCTCCTCTTTGGCCGCCTGAACAATTGTCTTCTGTTTTGCTATCACTTTCTATGTATGTATGATGTGTTCCTTATTCTCAGTTTAAACTGCCATGATTGTTTTGTTATTGTGCACGCAATCTTGCATTTTCATGAGGTACTTCTAGACCCCCTTAGAGGTGTAAGGTACACCCCTACTCCCCCTACTCTAGATGGTTTTATCCTATTGTCAAACAATTTAGAGTAAATGTTTTGTTCCGTTTTACCGAATGTTATATTTATTGCATTATCTCAACCTCGCAATAGTGCTTATTATCGCGTAACAAAATACAAATAGAAATAAAATAAAGAAATGACTTCTCAACTTTTATTTAATTGCAACAAGTTTTCTTCGTGCCATTACAGGAATACTTGTCTAGCTGAGCAAGTATTCTACCAAAAAAGACGGGACATGAGATCTGGCACGTAGACCTCTTCCCTTAAAGACAAAATTTCCAAAATTTTCGTCAAGAACTCTAAACATAATATTTCTTCAGATTGCTTATATTCCATGGTCTCGGCTCCACGTATCCCTCGTGATTTGTGAGCTCATATGCTCCTCCAGGGAGCACTTTGGTTACCACGAAAGGTCCTTCCTAGTTTGGTTCAAACTTTCTCACCGGGTGCATTGCATCAGCTCTTTTGAGCACGAGGTCTCCTTCCTCAAACTTCCTAATCTTTACTTTCACATCATATGCAGTCTTTATGCGAGCCTTATAGGCCAGAGCTCGCCAGTGAGCTTCCTCTCGTACCTCATCAATCAGGTCTAAGCTGTTAGCTCTCAAATCCTTGTTTTGGTCCTTATCATAGGTCAAAATTCTGTGCGTTGACACTCTTACCTCCACCGGCATGACAGCATCAGTGCCATACACCAGACAGAAAGGAGTTTGCCCCGTAGCTATCTTTAGCCCCCACAATACCGAGTTTAACTCTTCCACCCACTGGGACCTTTCCTTCTCCAGCCTTGCTTTGATACCATTAACTATAGTTCGATTGGTGACCTCTACCTGCCCGCAGGTGTCAGGGTGGGCAACAGTAGCAAACCTCTGCTCTATCCCTCTAGCCTTGCACCAAGCTTGTGTTTTCTTTCCAAAGAACTGCGTTCCATTATCAGATATCAGCACTCTAGGTAAGCTATATCTGCAACAAATATTCTTGCATATGAACTTTATAATGCTTTCCTCTGTTATCGAAGATAATGGCTCTGCTTCTACCCACTTACTAAAGTAGTCTACTGCTACTATAATATGGCATTTTTTCCCCACTGCCATAGGGAGCTTGCCTACTAGGTCTATACCCCACTTATCAAAGGGGCACTCTGCGTATTAAAATCCCAGCTCTTCTGCAGGTCTATGAATCAACAGGCCATGCTTTTGACAGCTAGGACACCTTCTTACGAAAGCTTCAGCATCTCTTTTCAAAGAAGGCCAGTAATACTCAGCTCTCAGCACTCGCCGGATCAGGTCTCAAAACCCCGTATGGCACCCTGCTATCCCCTGATGCACTTCCTTAAGTACTTGCAAATCCTCTACCTCTGCCATACATCTAAGTAATGGTTGCGAATAAGCTCTTCTGAATAGATGTCCTTCGATTACGCAATACTTAGCATAGATTTTCTTCTTTCCAGATCTTTCTCCTTCTATCAGCTCCCCTGTTTTTAAGAAATGTAGAATGGGTGCTCTCCAATCACTTTTTTCTTCTATCTCGTGGATGTTCTTCTCTACTCGACACCTCACCATTTTCAGTAACGTTACCTTTTCGGGTATCGAACCACTCAACGAACTAGCCAATTTAGCAAGCTAATCAGCCCGCGCATTGAGGTCTCTAGGTATCTGTTCCATCTTCAGGTGCTGAAAGTTCTTACTTAGGTTTTTGACCTGTTCTACATATTTGACCATTCTTTCTTCTTTGACCTCGTAGTTTCCTAACACTTGCTGAATAACCAACTGAGAGTCAAAATGAATGACAACCCTCTGAGCTCCCAATTCAGCGACCATCTCCAGTCCTCTAACAAACGCCTCGTACTCAGCCTTCGTTGTTAGAAACTCTGAATTCGAATCTCAGTGCAAAGCTAAGCTTACTCTGGTCTGGTGTTATTATGATGACTCCAGCGCCACACCCTTCAACTGTCACCGAGCCATCCACAAAGACTTTCCACTCGGGCCATTACATGGGTTGAGTAGTTTCTTGAATAAAGTCTGCTAGGGCTTGCGCCTTGATAGTTGTGCGTGGCTCAAATTCTACATCGTATTCTCCCAGCTCCACACTCCACTTTACCATCCTCCCCGAGAGGTCTGGCTTACTCAACACTTGTTAAAAGGGGAAATTGGTTCTCACCACTACCTTGTGAGCTAAGAAATACAATCTTAACCTCCTTGTTGCTGTTATCACGGCCAGAGCAGCTCTCTCCACATTTGAGTATCTGTGCTCAGCTCCCTGTAGAGCTTTACTGATATAGTAGATAGGCTTCTGTTGAGAGCTCTCTTCTCTTATAAGGACCGCACTTAGTGAATGGTCACCAACGGATATGTACAGATACAAGGTTTCTCCTAAGATCGGTGTGGTTAGTATTGGCAGGCTCGCTAGATGGACCTTCAATTCCTCAAATGCTTTTTGACAGCTCTCATCCCATTCAAATTTGTTGGCCTTTTTCAGTATCTTAAAAAATGGAAAGCTTCTTTCAGCCGAAGTTGATATGAACCGACTGAGCGCCGTGATTCTTCCATTAAGTCGATGTACCTCCCTTACATTAGTAGGAGCAGTCATTTCCAATACAGCTAGAACATTAGCTTGATTTACTTCGACTCCCCTTGGGGTAACCATGTATCCCAGGAACTTCCCCGATTTGACTCCAAACGTGCACTTTGCTGGATTTAACCGCAGATTATATTTCCTTACTACAGTCATAACCTCCTCCAGGTCTTTAGCGTGGTGCTCCACCCTCACACTTTTCACAAGGATGTCGTCCACATACACTTTCAGGATCCTTCCTATCTGGTTTTCAAATATTGCATCCATCATTCTTTGGTAAGTAGCTCCTGCATTCTTTAGACCGAAAGGCATTATTATATATGCGAACGTGCCACATATGGTTACAAAGGCTGTTTTGACCACATCTTCAAGGGCTAACTATATCTGGTGATACCCCTGATATGCATCAAACATAGACAACAACTCACATCCCAAAGTTGAATCGACCAGTTGATCAATACATGGCAACGGGTAATGATCTTTTGGACATGCTTTGTTTAAATCTCTGAAGTCTATGTACATTCTCCAACTGCCATTGCTCTTGGCTACCATTACTGCGTTCGACAACCACTCAGAATATTGGATTCTAACAATATGGCCAGCATCTAACAACCGTTTAATCTCTTCCCTGATCATTTTTTCCTTCTCAGACCCAAATGATCTCTTTTTCTGCCTCACTGGCTTTGCTTTCGGGTCTACATTCAAATGGTGTAGAGCTATGGATGGGTTTACCCCTACCATATCTTCTGGGCTAAACGAAAATAGATCTGCATTTCTCCGCAAACACTGGATTACAGCTTTCCTCTGTTCCTCAGTCATTTGTTTCCCTATTTTCATGGCAAAACCTGTTTTTCCTGAAAACAGCTCTACCATCATCAGCTCTTCCTCTGCTGGCTGCATTCTAGGTTCCAAGTCTGCCTCTACATTTTTCATTTTTGCATTCTCATCCTGCGGTAGACGCTCTACTGCTAAGGCCCCCTTCGCCCTCTGTTTGGCATGTTTAATGGATTTTACATAAGACTCTTTTGACACTTCTTGATCCCCTGAGACCTCGCCTACCAACCCCTCCTTGTGAGCTAGAAATTTCATCTTCATGTGGTAAGTGGAGACCACCACCTGAAAGTCATTTAATGCAGGCCTCCCCAGTATTATGTTGTACGCTGAAGGTGTATCCACCACTAGGAATTTCACCATCCGAGTGTTTGACACCTCTCCACTTTCTAATGTCACTTGAAGGGTTACTTCTCCTTTAGGCTGTATCTCACCTCCAGCAAAGCTGTATAACACTGTGTTTACGGGTGTTAGATCAGCATTGATCTTCATCTTCTGGAAACAATCCCATAAGAGCACATTCACGACACTCCCCGTGTCTATAAAGATTCTCGCTACCCTCCAATTATCCACCTCAGTGCTAATTACCAGTGCATCATTATGGGGCGCCTCACCCACCAGATCTTTAGGACCAAAACTCATGCATGCCCCTGGGTCCGTCTCATCTCCTAGAAACGAATCTACCACATCAATCTTCATGCCAACCGCCTCCGCGAGTTCCTGGACTTCTTTGCTCACCTGAGCTTTAGTAGCTCGCACATGGGCCTTGCGAGCTCGGCCTGAGTCGCCGTTAACATTTCCTCCCATAATCATATTAATGTTTCCTCTTTTTGGCGGGGGATCTTCCTGATGAGGAGGAGTCTTTTCCTTCTGATCCATTTTCCTTGGTTCCGGTTCTTTTCTTTTATACCCCTTTTCTTTTTTCTTTTTTGACGAATTGGAGTAGCGTATCATCTTTCTTTAACAAACGCTCAATGGCATTTTTAAGATGCCTGCATGAGTTTGTATCATGACCATAATTGTTGTGATATTTGCAGTATAGCTCTGATCGCGGATTGCAAGGGGCTTCCTTATAAGTGCTCGGGAATTTAAAGTGAGGAGACCTAGCCGCGGCTTCCATGACCTCTACCAAAGATGCGTTGAGAGGAGTATACTAGTCAAATCTCTCCGGAGCTCTCTTGGGCTTCTGCCCTCCTTTATCATTTTCAGCTCTTGATGCTGAAGACAACCTTTTCTCTGAGGTCTCCCTTTTGGGAACAGGGGATTGTTCTTGCATCTTTCTAGCCTCTTGAGCTTCCTCGAGATTGACATATTTTTCAGCTCTCTGCAGCAACTCCTCGAAGAATAGAGGAGCTCTCTTGTTCAGCGAATTAAAGAATAAGCCAAGTGCTAATCCCTGTATGAGCGCCTGCACCTTCACATCACCTGAAGCCAGAGGAACTTGCAACGCTTTAGCGTTAAAGCGTGTCACATATTCTCGCAAGCTCTCTGAGGGTCCTTGCCTCAATGCCATGAGTGAGGAGGACGTCTTTATGTGCCTCCTCGCACTAGCAAATTGGTGGAGAAACATAGACTTGAACTCGAGGAATGAACTTATACTGTTGGAAGGCAATTGAGAGAACCATTGTTGAGCTACTGTCGATAGAGTCATAAGGAAAACTCTGCACTTAACTCCTTCTGTGTACTGGTGCAACATTGCACCATTTTCAAATCTCATCATATGCTCGTACGGATCCGTGGATTTAACTACTGCTTGAGGGCTGCGATTTCTGCAGCAGCTCCCTCATCTCGAGACTTTACTACCCTCGTTTCGTCCTCTGCACATTTTCAAAACCAAAAAAGGAGGCCAACACAGATGAGTAATCATTGTTTCATTAACGAACAAGTTATTTAGAAACAATGTTTATTTTCTCTATTCGTCCACTGACCATTTTCTGATCCAGTTTGAGGGCTTTCATACCCGTCACTTTCATATTGGTTTTCCTCTGCGGGTTCTGTCTGTCGAGAAGAAAAATAAGAGTATTCAGATCATGAATAGCTATTCTCATGTTAATAAGGCTTGAATCACCTTATTAACTTTTCATGCTAGTCAAGGTCTCACCGGACCCACTTATACCTGTTTAGATTTTCCTTTTACTGCATTACTATATTTTTTATTTTGGCTTTCGAGCGGGATCAGAGCCTTGGACACAACCTGATTCATCATAGCGCTGAGCTGGTCCATAAAGAGTGCGTACATAACATTCTGCTGCGCAGGTGTCTGAGGCTCTTCTCTTGACCCCCCTGACCTTTTGCGACCTCCCTCTTTCTGAGGGCTCGTCGATTTAGAGGCCCCCTCTTTCTGGGGTGTCACTAGCTTTAGCAAAGCTATTTTCCGATTCTCTTCCTCGACGTGATCCTCTGAGGAGCTATCATCGCGTACTTCCCCTTCTGGCTGGGGTTCTTGGTCTCGGACCGACATACCCTCCATGACTAAACTGCATTTCAAAGCTTTCAGCTATCAGTCAATAGCCAAAGGTGTATCAAGTGTTCAACACCACCCTTTTTAAAAGGTTATTATCGGGTCTCACCGGACCTTTAGAGAATTCAGGGAACACGATTCAACATCTTCCCCTTCTCTATATTCTTATCTCAATTGAAACTGAGGCTAAGTGAGACCTGCTCTGAGGACCTCACATCCCTCTGAGTTTCATTCTCTCATGCTAGGGGTGGGGTTTTTGGGGTTCATTTCCTGAAATCACCCAATTTATTGCCATTTCTTAACAGCAACAGCTTTATCTCTCTAGGCACACCACTAACAATTTTTCGTGGGATTATGAAATAAAGGTTTTAAGAGAAGATGAAAAAACTCACACAGAAAGAAGAGAAAGATTACAACATAGAGGTTTTCAGGTCAGAAATCCGTCTTTTTTAGAAACAACAAAACTTCCATTAGGAAAATGGGAATCTAACTGTTTTATGAAATGTTTCAACTTCTCTACTTCTACGTTTTCATAATACTTTCTCCTGCTCGAAAAATCATCCACCATTGAGGGGTTCCCTTGAAAGGGGGAAACCTCCCCTTCCTTCAAGTTTGAGCTGAAATCAGACTTTATTGAAAAAAAGAGTATAAAGAACTCTCTACGAAAACATTTTAAAGAAAAAATTTTGAGGAAAAACTCCGTTTCCCACAGACGGCGGCAGATAATGTAACCAAAAAAATACATCATATAAAATCAGAGCGAGAAAATGAGTAAACGATGATGGTTAACTAAATTGCACCTCGATATCTTCTCGCTTCACACGAACTGCACCTCCACCAAGACAATCCTATGAGATTCTGCAAGAAAAGGAGGGCCGAGAGTGTTTCCCGGTGAACCACCTCCGAAGCCTAAATCAGTTTTCTGGGATTTGAGAGGTGAATGTAACAGGAAGTGGATAAAGTTGTGTTTGTGTGCGTGTTGGATTTGTTTTAGTGTATATATACCCGTGTCTTTTCTTGAGAGTGAAGTCGTCTTGTTATGGTATTTCCTATCCGGTACTTACATATGTTTCTATACAATTGGCTATGCAAGATGTACATTCTGACGGTACTATGTGTGCATTAATTAAAGCGTCCTTGCTTGCCAAGTGTACCAGCAGAGAAGAGACTCCAATGAGAGACCTCAACAAGAGACCTCATCGAGAGACCTCATCGAGAACCTCAGCAAAAGACCTCAGGGAGAGACCTCAAGGCAGGTCTTTAGTAAGAGTCCTAATGAGCTCTCCAAAGGCCTCACTACACTTTTTATACATTATTATCAATTCCAATCATTGTATCAGCCCTCGGACTGAGTATTGATGTGATCAAGTAAAGGGCTCAGGTCCCCCGCAGACCTGAGTACCTTTTGAACCACATTACTGGGAATAGAAGTTACTCGTGCCAATTCCACCTATTCTTTATGTCAGACCAAGTACTTGAATGAGTTGCTTCTCAAAACAAATATGAGCAAGTGTCATGCCTGCCCCACTCCAATGACTCCTGCAACTAAATTTTCAAAGTATGGAGGTTTGCCTTTTTCTGATCCAACTCTATATCGTAGCACTATTGGTGCTCTGCAATATCTCACTCATACAAGGTCGGACATTGCTTTTACAGTGAATAAGCTCAGTCAATTCCTGCAGAATCCCTCTACTCTTTACTGGCTGCATGCAAACGTCTTTTGCGTTATCTCAAGGGCACTGCTTGCATGGCTCTTCATTTTCAGCCTTCCTCTTCCAAGCAGCTAATTGGCTTCGCAGATGCAGATTATGCAGGCTCTTTGGATGATAGGCGTTCTACTTGCGGCCATCGTGTTTATTTTGGCGATAGCCTAATCACTTGGAGCTACAAAAAGCAATTAGTTGTGTCTCGTAGCAGCACTGAAGCTGAGTATAGATCTCTAGCAAATGCTACTACTGGATTGCTCTGGGTTGATGCTCTCTGCCATGAGTTTCAATTACCTATTGCCGCTCCTCACAAGCTTTGGTGCGACAATTCCAGTGCTATAGCCCTCTCGGTAAACCCGGTGGATATTCACTTCGTATGAGAGAAAGTCCAAGATCAGTTTTTGGATGTTGGTCATGTTCCTGCTCACGATCAAGTGGCGGATATTTTTACTAAGCCTTTATCATAATCGCGTTTCTGTTTCTTGAGGGACAAATTGCAGCTCAAACCTCTCCCTGATCCTGGTTAATGTTTTCTCAGAAAGTTGATATTTTTGGTAGCATGTTAAAGTAATTTTATCTTGTGGTTAGCTAGTTAGTTAGCTGGTTAAGAAGTAGTTAGTTAGTTTGTTAGAAGGAAGTGTAGTCAGTTAGTTTGTTAAAGGGAAGCACCCAAAAGCTTCCATGCCCGTTTATCTCTTTATATAAATGTGCTTGTATGCAAGTATTAGTTAGTTTTGAGCAATGAAAATATCTTCACAAATTTCTTCTCTCTTCTCTTTTACTGCTTCTATTGCCTTCTCTTCTTCAAACTATTTCTTTATCTGAGTTTATCTTTTACTTCAACAGATGGTGGAGGTGCTAGCTTCGGTGTACTTGACTAATTGTTGCCTGGAAGGTATTATTCGAAAACTTAATACACGCTAACATATATCTGATTTTCCTTTTTTAAAATTTTGTCTCAAATTCTAATTTCATTCTTGTATTTTAGTTTAATTTAAAGTAATACTATATAAATAGGTAGATTATAGTTCTGATTAACGTTAATTAGAATTTATTGAAAACTTATCATCCAACACCAACAGGTACAACTAGTAGAAGTTCCAGAAACAGTAACTGTTGGCAATCCGTAGCTTCTGAAGTCGACAAAGATTTGTTCATCGGAATCACCATAAGCAACGTCATCACAGAAACAAAGAAGCAGACAATCAGTGCTTCTTAATTTCTTCTCACTATTCCTGGGTGGAATTGACAGATTGATGCAAGAAAATTTCCCAGAACTAGGCCTGGTAAGGGAAGACTGCATCGAAACGACATGGATCAAATCAGTCCTGTTCAAGTTTGGTTACCCCATTGAAACGCCAAACGAGGTGTTGCTGAATAGGAGTCAGCGCAGCGTAAGATACTTCAAAGGAAAATCAAATTACGTCCAGAAACCCATCCCCGAGCATGGATTGCAAGGCATGTGGAGGCGGTTTCGCAAGGCGGAAGCAAAGGCGGCGCAGCTCATCATCATCCCCTACGGCGGAAGGAATAGGATGGCGGAGATTTCTGAATCTGCCGTTCCGTTTCCTCATAGAGCTGGATATTTGTACAAAATCCAACATAGAGTATTTTGGGAAGAAGATGATGCTGAAAATTCAGAGAGGTATATAAATTGGAGTAGGAGGCTCAATAAATACCTAACTCCTTTTTTTGTCGAGGTGTCCGAGGGCGGCGTACTTCAATTACAGAGATCTGGATCTTGGAGCTAACAACGTCGTCGGCAACACGAGTTACGCACGAGCCAGCGTCTGGGGATCAAGGAAATATTTCAACAACAATTTTGATCTTGTTGATCCGGATAATTTCTTCAGGAACGAGCAGAGCATTCCGCCATTGCATTAATCGTGATTCGCACCAGACAAATAAAACAAAATTCTGCTTGGTAATAATTATTTCATGTCAATCTGTTGTAATAAAGTGACTTGTAATATTTTATCAGTACATGTTTCTTCTATTATGCAAGAAATCGGGAAAATACAATCAAGAAAAAATATTTTAATTGATACGAATCCAACACTTTGCAGCATCGGTTCTACAGCACGGCGGCGGCGGTTGCGGTGGTGGTGAAACAAGCTGAAATTGCCGTTAATGAAAACCCATAATTTAGTTTGGGCCCAGGCCAATAAAAGAGAACCCGCTGTATTCGATATCTCAGTCTTGCAATCTTTAGCCCATTCATTTAATAGATCATACTACTGGGTATATTCTATTAACACTCTTCTTATTTTCATATTTTTCAGAACTTTTTTTATAATAGAATTAATTGGAATTTTAATAAAGGATTCAATTTACATTGCAATTGAAATAGAATCCAAAAAAGTTGTCTTATTATACCTCTGTCGTGGAGGTACATTCTTGAGTGTAGTAGACTTTATTTAGCATTGTGTAATCTAGTGATATTTGCAGTTGCGAATCAAACTCATCGATCTTCATTACAAATCGAATTTTTCGAGTTTGCAGCTCTAGAACCATGCCGAACAGTGGTGCTATTTTCGGGAAAAAAGAGTGGGCAGATTTTGAAAGGTCCATTGCTGCCACTTTATTCATCTTCAATCCTAGGTGGCATTTTTATGAATTTTCTTTCTTATTTATTTAAAAATCTCAATTTTTAGTTCAAGTTTGGTATATCTCAATTATTCATTAATTCATACAATTAATCCAAAATAAGTTACAAAATCAGAATTCCTTAAAAAAAAGTTACAAAATCATAATTGTAAAAACATTAAAAAAAAACATTACTTAGTGTTACAAGTAAATATATGAACTATGATACATATATAAACTTTTATGAATACTAGTAGTGATACACTTGTGTTGCACGTGGATCCATTGTATTTTTATTATTTTTTATTATTTTTAAATGGTTAATTTGAGTAGCTTTTTTGTTTAGGTTTATTGCAGTGATCAAGAAGTCCTTTTGTAGCTTATTCATAAATTGTTTGTAGCGTAAACATAAATATAAAGGCTGCTCAAATAAACCGATTTAAAATATTAAACAATATAAAAAAAATTGATGGGCCAGGTGGTAGCATTCGTGGCACGACGTGGACAAATAATTGCCATATAAGATACGCCGATCACTGGAAATGAAGGTTGAGTCCTAATTGCAAAAAAATCGAAACATCAAGTCTTTAATTGCAAAATTTTAAAAGTCAAATTTAAATTGCAAAATGCATGAAAGTTTATGAGTTTTTTTTTGGCATTTTTCCCTTTTAATTAAATAAGACAAAAATAAATGAATAAGAATAAAATTCTAAATATAGTACATTATAAATTATACTATATAATATTTACTTTACATATATATAAATTTGTTTGGGCAAGGCTATTTCTCAAACCTGTTTCAAACTCATTTAATATTTTACAAACTCGTCCGGTCAGGACTTCGTAAGTACGGTGTTCGTAAAAATTAGACTCATTACCATCCTTAATATAGATTGATGAGTGAGTATATTCTAACTATATGAAAGTATGCAAACCTCTTTTTAATACCAATTAACTTATAATTGAAATATATATATCCACATATATAGATAGTGAATAGTTTTTGTAGATTTTGAATCTTGGCAGACACCCACCACATTGTATTATTACTATTGTTGGTGTGAAATTTGTTGTGCCACATATCTCTCTGCTCGCCTTCACCCTCACAACTTGTCATTTTAGTATTTCCACAAAAATATTCATATTCTTTTATTTTTGGATCCTTATTCCATTCATTAACTGGGACTCCTTTTTCACTCACTACACACTAGTATTTCTTAAAACTCATGCTATAAAAAATGTCGGAATATTTTTGTAGGACGGAGAAAATGTAACTTAACAACTTTAATTACATACTAAAATATTAAAATAATTTGTTTTAAGAGAATAGGCAATGTTCATGTAAGTATTAATTAAAGATTCGAATCTTTACTCAAGAAATATGCTCCCTCTGATCCACTCATATTGTCATCATTTTCTTATTTAGGTGTCTCACTCATATTGTCATCTTCTAAATAAGAAAAGTATTAACTCTTTAAATTCCTCCAAAAAATAATGGGGCCTACCAACTTATTTTTTTACCCTTATTCTTAATATCCATACCGAACAATAATATGACAATTTCAACGGGTCGGAGGGAGTATAAATTATGAGAGTAAGCTAATTTGATTGATAGTGTTTACATGAATTTGTAACAGTATTTTCTTTATCAATATTGTAACGACTGGATATCGGACCCAATTCCCCTCATAAAATTGGTTTGTAAGGAGAATGATTTATCACAATATTAAGTGACTCATATAACTTTCTCCAATCAATGTGAGACATTTTAAGACACTCTCAAGCACAATATGAACTATACCGATCATAATTTGTTGATAATTATATTTGGGGTCGTGATTGAATTAAGTTGATTCTAATATATACCATGTAAATTTTTTTTGTTGAGTTCCATTGACGGACACTACCTTAAACTGTCACAACCTGATTTTCTAACGTGTGAAACGACTAGGCAAGAGTGGGCGACAACGGAAAAGAATGGAAATAACATAAAATAAACAAGGGAACATGCTCGGGAACAAGGAATATATATTGAAAGCATTAAACAAATAACAACATGCTTTCGATTCTCAGTTTCAACATCAAGCATGTCTATAAATCACATATCAATTAGAAGTCAGGAGAATAATATCTCAAGTACATGTGCTCATCATTCAACTTCAGAAACAAAGTCTGACAACGAATGCGAAGAGTGTTGCAGCAGAAACATAAATTCTGAAGCTACATGTATGAAGACATATAACTCCAGCTTAAACAACTCTAAGACAGTTTAACAACAACAGCTGCCAAGCATGCTCCATCTCCATCCGAGCTAACCTGCACGTTTTAGAAATAACACGTTGGGTTGAGTACTTCAGACTCAGTGGACACATGCCAAAATAACTTGAAATCATGCTTGTTAAAGGTATAAATTGAACTTCCCCTTTTCACATTGCACAAGTAAATAAGCTTGGAAAAGATATAACTTTTGCATGCTAGAAAGTCATTTTGCTTTTGAAAATGTTTGCGCAGATAGTAATATATATCTCAAGTACGTACCAAATTTATAATAAAATATTAGTATCGAGAAGTAGCCCCCCTTCTCAAACACTGCAACCGGTTGTCACATCCCAGTTCCCGAAAGAAGGCTCGTAAACCAAGATACGACTAGGGGGGATAAAGAGACGTGAAAGAAAGGGGCATATAATTAATTAACACATATAGATAATAAAGTGAGGCGACCAAACCGCGCTACACCAAAACACAAGATGGGGTAAACCTGTGTCTAGCATAACAAAAAGAGTCGAGCATCCACTTCATCAAATGGTGTTACAATGAGTGTGTGGGAATTCGAGCGTCCAAGAGAAGCTTATCACAATGCTGACGAAGCTATGTCGTTACACTCTTCGCACAAATAATATTTATAAACACCTCTTGCCCAACAAAGCAGTAGTCAGCGGCAAGTGGGGTCGAACCCAAAGGACTCGGCGTAATCTGCTCTTCAGGTAGTGCTCAACAAAAGGGATTTTGATTATAACTCAATAACCTGTAACTCAACAAGTAAAAATATCAAATAACAAAAGAGTTTGGATTGGGTTTCGAATCCATGATCTTAATTACTCATCACTCGTTCATTGGTGCAAAGATATTCAATTAACTGATCTCATTACTTGGTTTAAGACAAAGATTAGTTTATACCCTAAAGGTCACGATATAAACACACTTTAGCCTATGTCTATCCAATTTTACAGATTTTGACCAGAAGGCAAAATCTCTCCTCTCTTTATCAATAAAGTCATGAAGACACTTCAGTAACGATGCTGCCCAAAACGCATTAAGAACAAACAGACCCAAGACAGCCAAGGGGTAGGTCAATACCGACTGCTCTCCAACACTCCTTACCTTCTTGGGCACGAAAGATACTCTCAAGTTAAATCCCAATTTCTGTTAATGACTTAATCTCAATATCTAGATGGTGATCAATCATATATCAGTATCAATTAAGTCTAGAATTAATCCTAAGTGTTTCGGGAACAAAATCAATTAACGAAGTCAAACAATTAGACCTCACGAGTTTAGAACGAGAAATTAAAAATCACTTCATCTACATCCAACCCAAAAAATAAACTTAGCTAGACATAATAATAAACGTAAACACAAAGCATATAAAGAGAAACATACTTAGCATAAAACTGGAAACGGCTGTTGCTCAAAAGCGTAAGTCAGCAACTAAGGTCTTGGCTTTAAGCTAACGACTAAACTAAAGCAGAAAATACGAATTAAAAGTAAATTGCCCGTAGGACTTGTTTCTTCCTAACTTCCTCTCAACTAAGAATGCAGAACTAGGCTATGAAGCACAATAAAACGTCACACCATACATAATGGAGTCGGCCATATATATAGGCGATGGAAATTAGGGTTTAGGGAAGTTTCCTTGTTGATGAAGGACTCTTCCATGCATATCCGCCTCTTTCTCTCTCATCCATGCATGCACGATTCTCTTTACTTGCTTGGTAGATATCTTCTTTGATTAGGCTCGGCTAGGATAAGGAAGGAATCTTCGATCCTTATCCTCTTTCTTGGGAGGAAAGAAATCTATTGCTGGTCCGACTCGCATCTTGCCTTCTATGTCTGCATCCTGAATTGCTTCCTGTGTTGACCAAGATCCTGGCTCATCCGGGTACTCTTTCTGTTGGCTTAAAGTATATGGGGAGGTACTTCTTGACTTGTAGATTGAATATAACGATGTTGCCCAGCTACAAGCTTCTAGCCCTATGCCCATTTGCATTGTATCGCCATCTTAGCATCTCAACAACAGATTTTCACCGGTTTTGCCCAATATCCCACCTGTTCTTCCATGCATACCTTCTCTCGACTTTGTGTCCTCCCAGACACACTTTGACTCGATAAAGACTAAAAAGAACAAGAAAAACACAAGAAAAGATGGACACAAATATGGGTTCATCACACCCACACACTTGAATTACACTTGCCCTCAAGTGTACAGTTGTGATTTTGCCTAAGACTCAAACAGTAAATACAAAACAAAAACATAGACTCAAAAGATCAGCACATCAACATGTCAGTCAACTCAGAAGATGTAAATAGATATTGCCATCAAATAGGTCAAGATAGAGTTATTGGGCAACAAGGGTATCCTCACCAGCACTTAACTCTCAAGTATATATGTTTAAGTGTATACGCTCTTGACTAATATCAACAATGTTTTTCCATAAGCTTGTCTGCCCTCTACATCTCTACTTCTTTGAACAAAATCAACATTACTTATCCTTAGGTCTTCATCGGGTTGTAACGTGGCTTAAGGCAAAAGGTAGGATAATTTGGAATTTGGCTATGTCAAGATGAACTCAGTTCTTGGGCAACAAGTTGCCCTCGACTCCTTACTCCTCTCAAGCACCTCATCGGCTTTAGCACACTTATTCTTTCAGGACTTTTATTTTGTTATTTTTCTTTTTCTTTCTTTTTTTCCTCTTTTTTTTCTTTTCCCTTTTTTTTCTTTTTTTTCTTTTTTTTCTTTCTAAGTCCTTAACCCAACATCTCTATCATAGGTTATATTGCCCTGCTAGCGCTACCCAATATTTTCCTTTCATCCCTACTTCTTCTAGACCTGAGTTCTTGATCGGGAAGGCTTATAAATTCAGGCTACTATAAATGAATCGAAAGAATTATCAACAAGCTCAAATGGGCTAGCAAAGGATAAATGTCAAGGTAGGGAATTTTGGCCATGGGCTAATTCGAACAAAAACGCCTAATTTATCTAAGCAATTCGACTAAGTTATATGAAGTTTCAATAAGAGATGCAAGCAAGTTCTAGATCAACAAGTTTCAATTGATCGTTATCACACAAGAAATAAATAAATGCTGCACATGTATATAGCATTCAACAGCTCAAAACCTCATAGTTCTTGTCCAATATCTCATTCCGTCCTACCTATCTACATACGGCATCATCATCATTACATCAACATACCTATTCTGACCTATCATGCCAACATACTGATTAACAACTTAAACAAATTTTAAAAACACGCAAAACAAACCTACATCCCAACACCCATACACTTTACCTTAGGCAAAGTAAGTATGATGTTGGGCAACAACAAACATAAAAAAAACTGACTCAATAATTAAATCAACAACGATCCCACCCACACACTTTGCTTTTGAGCAAAGTGGGTGAAGTCTGACCAACAACAAAGAATAAAAATGAAAATACGAACGACAAAAATTAAAAACAACCTAATCTAAACACAACTAGGGAGGAAACAAATTTAAGAGGAAGGTATAACAAAACACCTGGATGTGTTGTGGCAAAAGAACACATTGAGGGCAAAATGAGTGGCTTGGAAGGTCTCCTTATGTGTTGCATCAACTTCTTCCAGTATGGTTAAGATCTCAAGGTTTGCAACTCCTTGTTACTCAAGAAAATACGTTCTGCCCACTGCCAATGGTGTCGAAAGAAAGTTTTTGCAAGCATGTCTTGCCCTCTTCCGATGACACGTGGAGCAAGTAAGAACTCCTAGTGTGCGAAAACATTCTCCTTCAGTTAGCTCAGGCCGCTGACCTCGATGTCCTATAGTCCAAAGGTAGCAGCCTTCCTCTTGCCCCTTCTCAATGATTCTGGGCAAGAAGGCCCCTTCAGTTAGCCCAAGCTCTTTCCATTACTCCTGATAAGCAATGTCTCCAGGGGGTGGCACAACCTTCTTGGCCTCCATCGTGGTTCCTAACCTACACCCTGTATCTTGCTCAACATCTCCTGCACACTTCAAAACGCCAAATATACTCCAAACAAAAATTATTTCTTATGGTTAATCTAGAATTAAAAATACTTCAAAATAAAATACTGTAAAATAAAATACTTTAAGCAAAAACTAACTAACTTTTTCATTTTTTTCAATAATTTTTACGAAAATAAAGAAAAAGAAAAATAAAGAAAAATAAAAACGAAAAACAAAATAAATAGAAAATACTAACCAGGTTGCCTCCTGGACAGCGCCCCGTTTAAGGTCTTGGGCATGACACCCCCCTCCCTTTGAAGTTAGAGGTCCTTCTCAACAGGGAACCTAGATGGTTCCTCCTCAACAAGCTGTTCTTGACCAACATAGCCCTTCAACCGCTGGCCTTCAAGCTTTCGGTAATCAATGCATACTCGACATCCGGTTTTCAATCTCATAGCCACCATCTCATTTTTCTCGTTCTCAACAACTTGAATTCCCGACTTCTTGGGCACCATGTGTACAGGGCTCACCCACTGGCTACCAGACACGGGGTAGATGATCCCCAAGTCAAGAAGCTTAAGTATCTCCTTCATCACCACTTCTTTCATAGTGGGATTCAATCGCCTTTGTGGATCTCTCACAGGAACAACATCCTTCTCAAGAAAAATGTGATGAACACAATCCATAGGGTTAATGCCTTTGATGTCGGCCAAAGTCCACCCTATTGCCTCCTTGTATTTGCTCAGCACCTCTCCAACTCGGACCTCCTCCATGTTCGAAAGCTCGGAAGATATGATCACGGGCAACGTCTCATTCTTGCCAAGATATATGTACTTCAAGTGCTTAGGCAAAGGTTTCAGCTCCAAGTTAGGGGCCTTTTGCAGTGATGGCACCAACCTGTCCTCGGGCTTCGACTTAGAGATGTTGAGTGGTTCGAACCCCTGAGGTTGCATGTTGCTCGGAATCCTGGCATAACTGCATTCCTCCACATCTATTGGTTCATCGTTCTGGGCAAGATCCTCTTCTGTCTGCACGCTGGCATCCTGCTCAAGAACTGTCTGTTGCCAGAATTTCTCTACCAACTCCTCGATCTCATCATGGGGTAGTTCCTCGAGTTCCTCATCAAACTCGTTAAGGGGCTTTTGCTCACCTTCGTTCTGATCCTCATCTTCATCGAAGAAATTATCAAAGGTTTGGCACTCCTCCAACTATTCATCCTTGAAGTAGTCTTCATCGGTGGAGTAGCCGAAACTATGCCCATGGACTGACTCTTCCCAGAAATCTCTATCACTTTCATACTCATCGTCTTCGAAAAACTCTATTGTGGCACCCGCTGCCTCATCATCCTCATACTGGTCGAGATCCAGGTCAAGATCCTGAATGTGATCGAGATCCGCCTCGATTGCATCTTCGTTGTCTTCAAAGAAACAACTTAAACTGTTCAGCATCTCCACTTGCTTACCACATGCATTGAGGGTGTTAAGGTGCTACAGGGCATCATCTTGATTTTTTCTAGAAGCATCGAACTCTACTACTTCTCCAGTTACTTGCACCGTTAACTTTCCAGTATCACAATCGATTTTGGTACATGCCGTCCTCAAGAACGGCCTCCCGAGCAAGATCACTGGATTCTTGGTTGCTTTCTTTCCCATGTCAAGAACATAAAAGTCTGCTGGGAACAGAAGATCCCCCACCCTGACCAATACGTCCTCCAAAACTCCATCGGGGTAGACTGTGGACAAGTCCGCCAATTGAATGGCAACACGGGTAGAAGAAAGAGGTCCAAACCTCATCTCGTTGAACATGGCCCTCGGCATTACATTTATCGAGGCTCCGAGATCAAGCATCACCTTGGGTATTGACGTAGTACCTATTGTGCATGGGATAGCGAAAATGCCAGGATCCTTCTTCTTGACTGGGATGTGGTGATTCATGAGTGCTGACACATTCTCTACATGGAAACAGGCATTATCATGGTACTTGGTCTTCTTCAAACACATCTCTCGTAAAAACTTTGCACACTTCGGCATAGATTATAACGCCATCAATAATGAAAGGTTGATTTCCACTTTCTTGAACATATTCATCATGTCCTTCAACTCCTTCTGATCGCGATCGCGGGCAAAACGTCTCGGAAACGGGGTTTTTGCCTTAGTAGTGTGAGAAACGGTCCTCTTGGCCAAAGCCTCTGCTGCTCTTTCAGCCTTCAAAGAGTCCAACAACTCTTCATCTTTATCGAATCTCATCTTTGATCTCTCCATCTTCACGTAATCGAACAAGGCTTCATCCTCCTCATTATCGAAGACGGGATTCTTCTTGGCCTTTATCCCTTTTTCGCGCTTTGCCTTTAGCTCCTTGTAGATGTCATTGATGTCTCCTGTACTCATCTTGGTTTCCTCTACTCGAACAGGTTCCTTGGGTTGGATCTTGGGCAACAACCCTGGTAACGTCTTCCCACTTCGCAAAGTCACAACATTGACTTGCTCTTTGTTGACCTCCACTTGGGCAGGAAGCCTTCCATTCTTGTCATCTATAAGTCTTGACAAGGTTTGGTTTATGTGAGTCAATTGAGCTTGAAGGTTATTCGATTGACCTTGACTTTCTAGTTGAAAGTTCTCAAAATCCCTCCTCAGCCTTTGGTTCTCATTTGTAAACCGATCAATGGTCTCCTTCATGAACTCCGTCTTAGCTGGTTCTCGATGTGAAGGAACATAGTTATGTTGCTGTTGAGGTGGTTGTTGAGGTGGAGGAATGTATTGATGTTGCTGCTGAACCGGCTGCTGCGGTTGTTGGTGGACAGGAGGTATTTGATAGTGGTTGTTGCCATACCTCAGGTTCTCGTGCTGGTTCGGCCTATAGCCGAAGTTGTTGCCATAGTTGTTGTTATTGACATACTGGAACCTTTGTTGCCCACCGCCTTGTTGGTTCTGACCTATTGCCTTCACCTCCTCTCCTTCTTCCACGAACCAACTAGGACAATCTGATATGACATGGGATGTTGCCTGACATACTTCGCATTTCTTTATGCCTCTTTGAACTTCCTTTCCATCTACCTTCTTATTCAAGGCCTCCATTTGACCATCCACCTTGGCCATGAATGCTTTCATGGTATTGACCAAGTTGTCTAAACTGCCCTTGTTGCCTTCATACCCCTCCTCTCGGGATATCATCTTCATCTCGTGATTGTTCGGCCATAGCAGCTATTTTCTTGAAGACTTCAGCCGGTGATTGATCGACTATAGCTCCTCCACAAGCTGCAATTATCCATTTTCTCTCCGATGCCCTCAATCCTTTTAAGAAGTATTCAATCAAATCAATGTCCTGAATTCGATGTTGAGGACATCTTGCTATCAACTTCTTAAATCTTTCATAGTAGTCATACAACAACTCACTTCCACCCATTTTGATCGAGGAAATGGCATTCCTCCCACTTTGTATCCGGCTAACGAGTATGTACTTGTCAAGAAAAGTCTGCTGCATCTTTTTCCAGGTGTCGATGCTTCCCTCTGGCAAGGTGTAAAGCCACTCACGTGCTCCATCTAGTAGTGAAAATGGAAACGTGAGTAACCTTACATAGTCAGGAAACGTATCTCGGGCAGCATCGCGTTCTCAGGCAGCATCTCGGTCTCGGGTAGCATCTCGGGCAGGAGGGGTATTGTTCCGTACAGTGCTGATCGCCATCTCAAAGTCTTGAAGATGGTTTTGAGGGTCTTCTTCGGGATGATCGCTGAACTTGGGCAATATATGTATCAGCGAATGTTTCAGCTCCCAGTTGCCATTGATGGTGGGCAACTGGATACTTGAAGGTCTGATTCCCTTGTCGTCAGGGAACATAATCTGACGGATGGTTTTCTCTTGCCGTCCTGCCATGGTTGTTGATGTCTATGCTGCTGAACTGGATGTTGACTTCTCACTGTTTGTACTCGCTGTTGAGCAAAAATCGTCTTCTTGCTCAATATCCTTATCTTCTGTCAAGCTTGGCAACTCTGAAGGTTCGTTGACGCCTTTCCTCCAGATGTTTCTTCTTCTTACGTTGTTTTGCTCGATTTTTCCTTGCTATCACCTTCGGGCAAGTTCCTGGATCTTGTGGATCTCCGTCACTCCGTAGATGTGGCTTAGGCATAAATCATGCTCAACTTAAGCTAGAAGAGCAAACTAGCTTAAAACCAGGTGTCACAACCCCAAATCCCGAGGGACGGCAAAGCCGGGGTGTGACTAGGGTTTGGATTAAAGAAGCGGGGAAGAAGGGGGAATAACCGAATAAATGAATAAACTGACATTCAAAAACAAGATAATTACTATGAACTGATTCTATTAAATAAAAGAGAGTCGATCTCGAAGGATCGCTTGACAAAGTTGTTTCTGAGTTAACTAGGTTTCAAGTATGAAAACTTAAACCGAAAAGATTATACATCAAAAAGAAGTATTTTGCAGCGGAATAAAACGTAGAGTGATAACACATTTCAGATGTGAAATCGAGGCTCAACTAAACTCTACTTCCTTAAGTACGACCTCTACTCAATCTCCGCTGCTTTTGTCACTCAACCTGCACATTTAGAAATACATACAGGGCTAAGTATAAACATACTTAGTGGGCACTTTGCCGAAATCATATCATAAGCTTTATAGATTAATCAGGCATCTTTAAAGTAACACATCGGGATTTTTCATCAAAGGTCCGTGCTTACTAAACATTTTCCTTTCATAAATAGCTTGATCAAGCATTTTTCTGTTGTTACGTTCAAATTGTCCAACTTCTGTTTCAACGCCGGGGGAGAGTATACTTCTCCCATGCACGTTCCTCACCGTGGCTGGCTACCCCTCAACAGAGTACCACACACAACGGCTACCGTGCACACTAACCCTGAAAAACCCTTCCGGTTAACTCAGAATCCGATCGATTAGATGGCGAACCAACACAGAATGGCACAAAAGAACTCACAAAAATAATTCTTTTATGCACTGATAATCACTTTCAAAACATACTTATAAAGCAATAAGTAAACATTTTGAGCAACGTTCACTTTATTTTGTTATATAGAAAAGCCCACCTTAACCGGTTATAGAACAAACACAAACTTCTGTCTTCGGTCTTCCATCCTATATTCTAATTTCGACTTCCTCCTTTGATCGCAAACATTCAAACATTAGTAATTGGTCGAGACAATTAAAGAAAAAAAAATTGAATTCGGTTAAGTCTTTTAGGCGTTTGCACTTTAACTAATCCCTTTTGGTTTAAAAAGAAACGAGACTCGGAAACATCTTGTTTAGAACTAACTCGGTTTCTTACTCGACATTAATATTAGTTAAAACGGAAGTCAATAACTTATTAGTGACTTAGAAGTTCTTAAAGAATTCAAGTTTAAGAAAAGATTTCACTTAAGAAATAAAGTTGCTGAAGATTCAAAAGCTCACGCAGAACAGACTGCTGAGAAACAGGGGAGGTTCTTGGTACCAAAAGAAAGATACGTATGTCTAGTTTACTGTCTAATTTATGGATCTTGATTTCGTTAAACGAGTAAAAAGTTATGGCTGTTTCCGTCAAGGGTGGCAGAACTGGCCGAAAACCCTAGACATATTGAAACTCGACGCACGTTTCCCTAGGTTCGATCAATACTATACAACCTTTATGTGCACGAAATTTCTTCAATTTAATAGTCAAGTCACACAATCATTTAACATGAAAACCCTTAGGTTTCTTGATCAATACACAACGAGCAATCTCGTCTTTTCAACTAACATCATACTTAGCAATTTCTTTTCAATTTCAAATCACAAAAAAAATTCCTTAACTTCTAATTCAATCATCTCATGCTATGATCATCAACTAAACAAATGTTCCTTAACTAACATCATACTTCAATCAATCAACACTCATTAATTTCTAACATACACATCACTTTTATCGAGCAACGAACATCGTTGTCGATTTTTCCAAACATTTTTATAAAATCTAAGAAATTCATACTATGTACATATAATCATGCTTATCATCAATACATTAACCATATCATCAATCGGAAACATACAAACCCTCGTTTTCTCGTTTCTTTGTTTCTACACTTACTTACTTTCTTTAATTTTTGAAGTTCTACTAATCCAATTCAAACCAAATTAGTTTCTATCATCTTTATACTTAACAAAGATCATATTAACACACTAACATCATTATAACTAACACTTAATCAATTCACGTCATTTTTATCGGTTCAAGAACTCGATTTTTTCAAAGTTGTTAGTTAATTCTCAATTAATTCAACAACAAACCTAACATATCAACAATCACTAATATTCGATTAGTTTTCTCGTTCATTTTTTTTTCTATCGACGATTATGCTCGACTCTTCGTCTCTCACAAAAATGTTTGACGTTCTTAGAATTCGTTGAAACATCCAAATCATCATCCTTAAGTACTTAGATTAACTAATATGCAAACCATAAGTTCATATCATAATCAAATCTAATTCTATCGACGATTCTTCGCCTCCAACGATTTCGTTTTTATTTTTAGTAAAATCTAACTAAAATATATGTTCAACTACATGCTTCCTACAACACATTTATATCATTACCACATCCATATCATCTCATTTGCTCAATCAAAATCATACTTCTTCATTTCCAATGAACATAGAAATGTTTTAGAAAATTCTCAAACAATTCATACAATCATGTATCAGTACCTAGAATCATATTCCACAAACCATTATCCAAAATTCAAGCTTAAACCAAAACCCCCAATTTAATAATTATTTCAAAAATTAAAGAAAAATTATCTAGCATGCTTGAAACTTGAATTAAACCATAGATTCTTATTCTTAGGCATCTAGGATGAAGAAATTAAACTTAAAACATCAAGTCCTACACCTCATATTTTTCGCCATTTTCAAAAAAATAAAGAGGATGATTTTTGTTTGGATAGAAATGAAGCTAAAGCTCTCACCTTATCAAATACGAACTCGGAAATGAAATCGATCGACAAACGAACAAGTTATAAGGATCGAAAGCTTGAAGAAACCTTGAAGAACTCTTCAATGGTGAGAGAGGGAGAGGGTTGGCGGTTGGGAGGGAGAAAGAGAAGAGAAGAAATGAAGTAGAAAGGTGATATTTATAAAGTAGAAGACAAAGTCAATTTGTAAACCTTTTCCTTTACAAAAAAATCTAATTTTCCGGATCTAATACTGCAAACTAAAAACGAACAATTACTTTATTAGACGATCACATTTTTGACAAAAATGGATACGACCAATAGTAACGGAATATTTTACTTAGTCGGAAAGGACGATTCGTTTCCCGAAAAACTTCAAAAAGTCGAGATGTGACAGTCCAAATTTCGCCCGGAAAAATAAACAAAACTGACTTTTACCATTAGACTCATATCGCAAAATAAGTGAATGTAAAGTCAGACGCTTTTTCGATCTGAGTTCTCGAATGAAAATTTTATCGGGCGCGAAATCCCTAATACAGTAGTCGGTTGAACGACTTCTGGATTTTATTTTTAGAAACGGATTTCACTGTTAGTCTTAAAACTGAAGTTCCTTAACTTAGGCGTGCAAAGCCTTAATTAATTATCAAATTTTTATTTTAGTGACGGAAGAAAAAGGCCGGGATATTACACCAGGCCCCTGGAAACGACGCCAATTTGACGAAGCGTTGTCGTTACACTCTTCGCACAAATAATATTTATAAACACTTCTTGCCCAACAAAGTAGTAGTCTGCGGCAAGTGGGGTCGAACCAAGGGACTCTGCTTAATCTGCTCTTCAGGTAGTGCTCAACAAAAGAGATTTTGATTATAACTAAATAACCTGTAACTCAACAAGTAAAAATATCAAATAATAAAAGAGTTTGGATTGGGTTTCGAATCCATGATCTTAATAACTCATCACTCGTTCATTGGTGCAAAGAAATTCAATTAACTGATCTCATTACTTGGTTTCAGACAAGATTAGTTTATACCCTAAAGGTCACGAAGTCACGATATAAACACACTTAGCCTATGTCTATCCAATTTTACAGATTTTGACCAGAAGGCAAGATCTCTTCTCTCTTTATCAATAAAGTCATGAAGACACTTCAGTAACGATGCTGCCCAAAACGCATTAAGAACAAACAGACCCAAGACAGCCAAGGGGTAGGTCAATACCGACTGCTCTCCAACACTCCTTACCTTCTTGGGCACAAAAGACACTCTCGAGTTAAATCCCAATTTCTGTTAATGACTTAATCTCAATATCTAGATGGTGATCAATCTTATATCAATATCAATTAAGTTTAGAATTAATCCTAAGTGTTTCGGGAACAAAATCAATTAACGAACTTAAACAATTAGACCTCACGAGTTTAGAACGAGTAATTAAAAATCACTTTATCTACATCCAACCCAAACAATAAACTTAGCTAGACATAATAATAAACGTAAACACAAAGCATATAAAGAGAAACATACTTAGCATAAAACTGGAAACGGCTGCTGCTCAAAAGCGTAAGTCGAGCACCACCCTGTCAAGGCGAAAGCTGCGGGTTCGAGCCCCGTCAGTCCCGACGGATTCAATAAATACATCAATTCATCTCTCCATGGATTTAAGAAGGAAATGTCAAACTAGCTAGCAAGAAACTCAAATCAAGTTAGTGAGAGAGTTGAAAAAGCACTATCTCGTTGAAAGGTTCTATACATCTGCCCTTTCTCAACGCATTTCTTTAGACAAAGACTCTGCTTTTTCTTCTTTTCGGATGGTAACTCAGAACATGGAGTGTGAATCAAACCCATGTTTGAATTGAGATACTGATGCAAGTTCTTCCCTTCTGAATCAGATAGATTCATGTCTGAAAGAGGTCTTAGCTTTAAGCCAACGACAAAACTAAAGTAGAAAATACGAATTAAAAGAAAATTGCCCGTAGGACTTGTTTCTTCCTCACTTCCTCTCAACTAAGAATGCAGAACTAGGCTACGAAGCACAATAAAACGGCACACCATACATAATGGAGTCGGCTATATATATAGGAGATGGAAATTAGGGTTTAGGGAAGTTTCCTTGTTGATGAAGGACTCTTCCATGCATATCCGCCTCTTTCTCTCTCATCCATGCATGCACAATTCTCTTTCCTTGCTTGGTAGATATCTTCTTTGATTAGGTTCGGCTAGGATAAGGAAGGAATCTTCTATCCTTATCCTCTTTCTTGGAAGGAAAGAAATTTGCTGCTGGTCCGACTCGCATCTTGCCTTCTATGTCTGCATCCTGAATTGCTTTATGTGTTGACCAAGATCCTGACTCCTACAGGTACTGTCTGTTGGCTTAAAGTTTGTGGGGAGGTACTTCCTGACTTGTAGATTGAATATAACGATGTTGCCCAGCTACAAGCTTCCAGCCCTATGCCCATTTGCATTGTATCACCATCTCAGCATCTCAACAACAGATTTTCACCGGTTTTGCCCAAAATCCCACCTGTTCTTCCCTGCATACCTTCTCTCGACTTTGTGTCCTCCCAGACACACTTTGACTCGATAAAGACTAAAAAGAACAGGAAAAACACAAGAAAAGATGGACACAAATATGGGTTCATCAAATGCAATCTCCATCAAAAGCAATAAATAACGCAAGAGAATAGACAATAGTATTTTATAAAATAGTTAAAGCAAAACATATATTTACATATGTCAAAAGATCTAGAGATTATTCAGAGTAGCTTATTTATACAACACAACGAAAGCAAATAAACAATTGCAACCCCCGCCTCAATCCTGAACCTCACCACCTGCCTCCAATCCTGAAAACATTTGAAAACATTTGGATTGAGTACAAAAAGCACTCGGTGGGTGATGCCTTGACATTTTATAAACCATCAATTTATCCATATAATAATGTAACATAAGGTTTTAGAAATCAAAGCCTTAGGTGAATACACAAAACATAATTTTCTTAGGTATGTGTAGTTCCGACTTATTACTCAAGATCTTGGGCCGCATGTTACCAACGGATCTAAACTAGTACTCGGGACAGAATCCCTAAAGTAACATAGTTAACTTTACATAGGCCAGATGTCTTAGCTCAAGACCGCTAGCTACAATACAATAGAGATCAAACCATTACATTGCAACGGGGTGTGCACAATGCTCAGCTAATTCCTATGTACTCACTGAGTATCTCGATCAATTAATTAGAGTAATAATTTGGAACACACATAAAACATTTTATGGATAATTACTTTTTATAACATAAATAGTCTAGCACCTAAATAATTACTTTGAAAACTTTTACCCACCTGAATATTGAGATAATGTAAGCAATTGGGGGACTACTTCTTGAAGTCTTTTGCTAGCACAACTCTCGTTCTTTTTCTTATATAGCTAACCCTCCTAATTATCATATATATCTTGTTATTTCTTTGTAGTATATGGAATGAAAGGAACGCGGACGAGGTATTTATAGGAGGAAAGGTTTAGCCTTGTAGCTTTGCTGAGTAGTCAAAGTAGCCTAATTTAGTCACTACAATAACTTTCAACAGTCATTATTAGATAGGAATGTATTTAATTAAGAGTTATCCTATCCAAATTATATATGGTTTCATTTACCCAGAAGTTGACGATACATATATACACATCATGCATTTGTAAATTTTCAATTTGTCATACATGCATCTAATTCATATATATATTTGATATATATACTGATGACTTCAACATATATATGTTCTGTATATAGGGCATGCATGCACGTACATTAAAAAGATAATGTAAAGTTTATCTATTATTATTTTCTTACATATTGCATGACTAGTCTTTACTAAATATAGTAAGTAACTTAAAATCTTTAATTATAATGTACGTAAATTTATATACTGTATGTATTAGTTACTTTTATAATATTTGTATGTATCCATAATACAATATTATATAATAATATTAATAACTTCATTAATAATATTAATCAATAATTATATTCAGACATATTATGTCTGGACATACGTGCTTGAAATATCAAAAAAATTGTTCGATTGCCTTCAAAATTTCTTTCCTACTCAAACCCCCTTTCGAAATATCGATCTCGTGCACAGCCGCTCCCAAATGTTACTCTCATTCACGCTCAACTCTCAAACTTGTGAATTTAAATTGGGATGAAACTTTATAATTAAAATTTAAAAAGTGTATATTTATGAATAGCCAAACTGTCAAAACTATGAAATTACTTATTTGTTAAAACAAATTCATCAAATTTCTATTTTTACCATGACATAGTGTGATCAAATAGCATCACCCATAATCATGACAAATGTTTCAACTCTATATAATGTAATATAATGCCTCATTATCCATCAACTCTATATATGTATGTACATATATATGAAATCATGACAAATGTTTCTATACATCGGTTGTATAATATACAACCAGTTTTGTTTGACCTGCAAAGCAACCCATACCCATAAGTCGGGCACGTGGGGTACACGCGCCCAACAATTTTTTTTTTTTCTCGTTGTAGGTAAATATATATACTAATATTTGTGGATGTGTTGCATATTGGGCTGCTAGTTCAATGGTAAAAGTGTCGGCTAGCAAAAAACGCTCACCTGGGTTCGAATCCCAGGTGATGCAAAATCGTTTTTTTTTTTCTTTTCCTTCTTTCTTGTCTTAATTTTTTTTATTTTCCTTTGCTTTTTTTATTTCCTTTTTTACATTTATCTTTCTTTGATCTTTTCTTATTCTTTTTCTTTTTGTTTTTAGTTTCTTTTTCTCTCTTTATTTTTTTTTCTTAATTACTTTCATTTATTTATAAATTAATATAGTTATTAGTTAATTTTACGACTATTATTTTTGTTCACGACAATGTTGACTTTTATTTACGATAACTTGTACTTTTAGTTATTTAGTTTAAGTAATTATTGTCGTTAAGAAAAGTAACTATTGATAGGAAGAAATATAATGTTTCACAATCATTACTTTTTTTACGACAATATTTACTTTTATTCACGATAACGTATACTTTAAATTATTTGGTAAAGTATATTGTCGTGATTAAAAGTAATCATTTACATGAATAAAGGTAATGTTTCAAAAATATTACTTTTCTTTACGACAATATTTACTTTCATTTACGACAACTTGTACTTTTAGCAATTCGATCAAGTAATTATTATCGTAATGAAAAATAATTATTGATATGAACAAAGGTAATGTTTCTAAAATATTACTTTTCTTCGCAACAATATTTACTTTTTTTCACGACAACTTGTACTTTTTTATAATTCGGTCAAGTAATTATTATCGTAATGAAAAAATAATCATTGATGTGAACAAATATAATGTTTCAAAAATATTATTTTTCAAATGTAAAGAATTTTAAAAAATAAAAAATTGAAAAATAAATAAAATGAATAATATGACACAACATACTCAAAGAAATATTAAGAAAAAATGGAAAGAAAAAATTACTTTAAGAAAAAGTAATATGAAGAATAAATAATTAAAAAATAAAAATATAGAAACAACAAATAAAATGAATAACAAGTAAGAAACAACATAATAGAGAAGATAAATTAAAGAAAGAAAAGAAAAAAGAAAAAACTAAAAATGAAGAAGATTTTAAAAAATAAAAGTCCAGTACTATAAATAAAGAGATTTACCTGCAAATGTACAAAAGAAATAGTAGCTTAGTGACTTCGCTCTCCAACTTAGAGTCTTGCCATCGACAGGTACATAGAAACACGCCCTTGATTTAATACTAAAAATTTGCATCTAGAGAATCCTCGCATTTTTTATTCACGCATATTCTTTTTTAATAGTAGAGCGCACCATTGCATACAATAATATATTTATTTTATTTTATTGATTCATGTTTCTCTTATGCTTTGTAAGGTAGAAATATTATTGTTTTTAATTAACATCTTATTGCATATTATTGTATGTTTTAATTAATATTATGTTAATGGTTATGTTTATACTATTTTTTATGGGATGGTAAATATTAGTGTTTTTATAATTAGTTTTTATTGCATCTTTTGTTGTTTGTATTGTTTTATAGCTAGTATTTTATTGCATCTTTAATTCGTTGATTGTCGCTTAATTGATAAGGTTATTATCTTATATTTAATTAAGAGATAATTTTTGAAATAGTAATAATGGGCATTAAAACATAATATTTGGTTCACCCTCTTCATAATTATAAATTCTGGCCAATATTTGCACTTTCTGATGAGTTACCCTTAACGAGGCACAAGTCGTGGGTCAATGTGCGGGTCGCGGGTCAGTTTGATACATCTGATATATCTAGTACGAATGAGAGTCGTTCATGTCACCTGTTATACTTTTTAAGAAAAAAGAACCCTAATCTAAATCTAACCACCCCAACCACCACCCCCAATATTAATTCTATTCTCTTTCACTCACTTTATTCTCTCTTCTTCTCTTCTCACCACCACCACAACCTTCGATTATCGCCAACATATCAAAAGCCATGTTCTACTGCAGGAGGAACAATCTTCTAGTAATACTTTTATTCTCTGCAAAACTGTTTACAATTCTTCATAGCACAAAGCTACTAACGGCGGAAAAAACAATCACCAAATTCCGAACAAATTACTAAAAAAAGACCGAAATCAGCCTCGATTTTTTGATAAGCATAGCAGATTTTTTCTTCTAAAGAAATCTTAGCGGCTGCAGCAAAGAAAGCCTTCTCTCTCTCCTCTTCAGATCAGCCTCTACCATCACAATCGTTCGTCGCCGCCGCCGTTGTAGTCGCCAATGTCGTCGCAATTAATAAATCATGAAATATGAGTTTGTTGTTCGATTAAGAACATTTGGCACATAAATGATTTCGTTCGTGTCAAATGTACCAATATCTTGGCACAATTGCAATTAATTAATTAGACCATTCGTGCCAAAAGTATCACAGAGCAACAATCATAGTTTGATAGAATTGGAACTATTTAGACTATTCGTCCCGACTGTACAAAAAAAAAATAATAATAAAATTTATTAACATAAAAATATCATCACAAAATCAACCTAAAACGTCATTAAATAAAAAATTATTTTTTTCAAAAAAAATAATAAATCTGAATTTCTTCGCGATTTGGTACAAATGGCACGAACGTGACCTAAAAAGTGCCAAATGTATTAAATCAGCTCACGAACTGACCCAACCCGCATGCGAACTGACCCAACCTGATCCGCGATTCATTAAGGGTAAATCCATCCCAAAGTGCAAATGTTGGCCATAATTTGTAATTATAAAGAGGGCGGACCAAATATTGTGTTTCAATGCCATGGTGGCTATATGAATATAGAGACAACTTTTGAAATAGTCATAATGGGCATTAAAATACAATATATGGCTCACCCTCTTCATAATTACAAATTCTGCCTAACATTTGCATGGGACGGGTTTACCCTTAATAAGTCGGTCTGATACATCTGGTATAAATATGATTCTTTTGTACCAACTTGCAGTAGAAAATTTTCTGTTGCTATCTTTATCCTTCCATCAATCAACGTTTCATTTCTAGCGATTTAATAGTTTTTTTGTTCCATTCATCACCTTAGGAAGTTAATTCCAATCAGTTTCATCCCAAATTTCATCCAAATCGCTCGGATTTTGGAGAAAATCCGATCCTGATTCAAGTTCTAGGACTTTTTGTCGTTGAGAAAATCGGATCCTGATCCAAATGAAAGCATTCGTGCCAAAAGTACCAAACATTACTTTTATAGTTTGAAAATTTAGTTTCTGCAAACTATGTAAATTTATTATGCACAATTAAGAATCAGAGAAACAATTGTAAAACAAATTTAATTGAACTTCATTAACAAACTGAGGTGGCATTACAAATTCGTTAAAAGAACGAACTGATTACCCTAATAAAATCATATATTCACCGAAATCACTAGATTCAACCGGAAAAGCTCAAATCCGAGCTACTATAACTACGCTTAAGCCCTCCTAGCCAACTGAATGTCCTTGGGAATAATTGTAACTCGCTCACATGAATCGCACAGAGGTTAGTGTCTTCAAACAAACCGAGCAGATAAGCCTCCGCCGCCTCTTGTAGAGCAACATCGGCGGAGCTCTGGAAACTTAGATTTGTCTTGAAATACTGCGCGATCTCACTCACAAGTTTCTGGAACGGCAGCTTACGGATAAGCGACTCACTTTATTTCTAGTACTTCCTAATCTCACGGAGGGCGACGGTTCCTGGGCGGAAACGATGGGCCTTTTTCACACTGTCGGTGGCAGAGAGATAGAGGAGCTGTGAGCGAGAGATCTGGGTTACACATGAAACAGATGTGTAAGGAGAGAGAGAGAGAGAGAGGTGTGTGTGTGGAGAAAAAAAGGCACACACGAGAGAGTGGAAAAGAGGCAAATAAGTTAGGGCGGGTGGGTTGAATAGGATGAGGGTTAATAAGGGTATCTAGATCTTAAATTCAAAAGAATGACTAAAAATTGCGTTTATGAAGAAAGTGGGTTAAATATTGTGTATCTTTGCTCATTGTGGCTATATGAGTATATATTCTCTTTTTAAAATATTAAATATATTTTTTGCCCAACTTGAAATCTAAAAGCTTTTGATTGATTGTAATTGGATCATGTATGTTATCTTATTATTATATTTTTTTTTTCAGGTTTTTTTTACAAAGAATATAAAAACAAATAAATAATTATATAAATTTCATATTTTTGGTATTTTTTTTGAAATTTATTTGGTGAATTTTGATATAATTTCGGATCAGATTGGAATATGACTAAAATTTTAGATTTTTTTTTTTTGTTTGGATTTTTAGATCATTCATATCGGATCGAATTTTTTTTTCCTTAAAAAATTCAAATTTTTGGATCGAATTGAATTTAGCAAATATCTTATCCGTAATCTAAAAGCTCACCACTACAATAATATATTATTTGCGAGGAAAATGGTGTTGAAAATTTAGAGAGGTACATAAGTTGAAGAAGGAGGCTCAATAAATACTTGAGTCATTAGAGCATCTCCAACACGTGGGTCGAACCTCAGTGTCGAGGCGAGGAGTTCGACTCTAGCTCGACCTCGTCGAGTTCAATCCCCATTGTGGGATGTCGATAGATGAGGGATGATGAGCGAGGTCGAGGAAGAAGTCAATTTTCAACACCGCTCTCGATTCCCTCGTTGCAGAGGAAGTGAACACGCTGCGTGTCCCCATTCAATCAATTTTTTTTCAATAATTAAAAAAATATTAAACTCCAACGGCTCTTTCATCCTTCTCACCCTATAAATACCCCTTCAATTCCTCCACTCTTCACACTTATTCCACTCTTTACTCTCACTTTCTTCCTTCTTCAAATTCTAGTTTCAATTGTTCTTTTTTATGTTGAAACATGGGTGATAATGAAAATCAATTCAACTCGTGTTACCAACAAAACTTTGGTTCGTATCCACCGAATCGGAGTCCCAATCCAAACCCGCAATTCTTCACTTCTCCTAGTTTCGGCCAATTCTCCACCTCTCTCGGGTTCAGCCAATTTTCCGCTCGGTAGATATCGTTCATTCGACACGCCACCCTCAGAAATGAACCGATTTAGAAGCATCAACCTCAACGACGAAGATGATGTAGAGAAAGCCAAGGCTGAGCCATCAAAGGCAAAGCGGCAGCCAAGAAGAAGAGCAAAGGCCGACAACTAGTGCTGGAGTTTGAGGCTCCAACTACACACCCGATAAAATTGAGTGGCTCGCTAAATGCTACATTAATATCGGATGTGATGAGGGGACCGCCAACTATCAAAACTAGAAGCAATTCTAGGACAATTTTACTGTCTGCTTCAACGAGTTCATAGCTCACGTACCCCCGCGAAGGACGGGTCCAATTAAGTTTGCATGGGGTCGCGCAAAGAAAGAGACTTTTTGCTTTAACGGTTGCTACACTGAGCTCGAGAAAGAGAATTCAAGCGGGCGGAACGACCTTGACATCTATACCTTGACCGAGGATTCCTATGAAGCCCAGTATGGAAAATAATTTAGGCATAAGAAGACGTTGGATATTTTGAGGCATGTCCCCAAATTTTGCACTCTCGAGGCTGAAACTCAACCAAAGTGGACGAGGATTAATGAAGAAGGTGGCTACACAAGTAATTCTAGCGCCCCCAATCCGCAAGCGAAACGACCTCTATGCAAACACGTCCTCTCGGCCAGAAATCATTGAAGAAAGAAAAAGGCAAGAAGGCGGAGGTCGTGAGCCACTTGAAGACCATCGCCGAAGATCTATCCAAGGGGAACAATCTAAGTAAAATGAAGATGGCGTACGAGATCTACATTCGAAAACAAGCGATATGGATCCGGAGCAATTGGAGAAGCACAAAACAGTTTGTGCACGGCTCGCCAAAAAATTTGAATGGGACTAGTTATTGTATTTCTCTTTATCTTTTTCTTAATTTTAATTCAATAAAATTGTTCGGTTTTAATCCTTTATATTTTTTTTTAATATTCTTACTATTATTTATTAGAAATAAAAAAACAAACAAAAAAAATTATTCAATCATTGCCGATCATTGGATGAACCTAGGTCTATATCGACCCACATTGTAAAATTTTTAACCTAAATCTATCCAATCATTGAAACCCTACAAAAATCACCAAAAACAAGGATCAACCTAGGTCTATATAGACTCCCACTGTGGATGCTCTTAGTCTCGAGGCAGTGACGAGGCATGCATATTAGGATGTCACTGGTCTCAATATTTTCAAGCCAAGTTGCATAATAATTCATAATCTTTTGTTCAATTTTAGTTTATTACATGATCTTTTAAATCCGTATATAAATTCTCAATCTTACTTTTTTGTCCCCCGATAATTTTTTTTTCTTTCTAAAATTGAAGCTAAGGTGGATTCTGGAAATACCTATATAGCAAATCGGCCCAACTAACCAAATGACGTAGTTTGGTCCGGATAAAAATGTCTTTGTTTCATGTATGTATATATACGGTTATAAATAATAAAATTGAGAGCACAAATCAATTCTCCTCATTGCTTCGGTTCATTTTTATCTCTCTTTCTCTCCCTCCTTCCATATGCATTTATAAATAGTGAAATATCAGTGATTATTTTGTGGGTAATATGCATACGGTTTGTAGATTTTAAGTAAATGACATTGTTTTAGTCGCATAAAGATACATGCAGTAGCCACGAGATAGAGTAATTTATGCCACATCAGAGTCGTGTATGTAAACAAAATAACAACTTTAATTTAGCCCGAATACTTCGACGGAGAAAAATTAGAAAAGAGATGAGGTTGAGAATTTATGTACAGATTTAAAAGCTCAACTAATAAACTAGAATTTGATAAAGATCGAAAAAATTTATGACATTTTGCCTTTTTAAATTATAATTAAAAAATATTAGAATTCCTCTATTTCAGTGAACAATAACATGCGCCATATTATTTGGAAACGAAGATTAATTATATTAAATAAATAAAAAGTGAATAAGTTTTATACTTTTGAAGAATTAAATATTGAAGGGTTATATACGAAAGCAAGATTTTTGTTTATATACAATTGATATTTATTTCACTATAATTCTTCTATCTGAAATGTTTATTATTGCATAATTATTATTTGTCCAATTATCTCAATATTATAGATTATATAGTGTGTTGTAGATCACAGAAGATTATATAATCGGTATTTTGTGAGATATAAACTAATATTCACAATCGAGACAACTTGGACGAGTTGTTGGTTTAGATTGTAGCATAATAATATTAAATAGTTTATCTTAACTATTTATTTATGCTAGTACGTTAATCGTATTGAAAGGATCACAGTGAGATTAATTCTCTGTTCTGACTTATTGAGAATTAAAGATCTCGGTGACTTAAATAGTCTTAACCTTAATTGAGCTTATCAGTATGAATAAGTGTCTGACTATTGCTTTGATCTATTATAAATGAGAATTTAATAGTGGTTCAAAATTTCGTATTTTGGGCGGTAGCAGTTCTTATTTGATATTGATAGAGCTGCAATAAGGATCCGTGTCCTATGCATAATGGGATGATGATATTCTCTCGAGGAACTTAATAAGTTTATCGTATTAAACCCTGCAGGTGGAATTAGTTCCTATACGATAATAAGTTTAAGTGGTAGCACTCGAGATAATTATTTATTAGTGAATAATTAATTGATTAATTAATTGTTGTCAGAAGTATTTAATTAATTAATGGATATTCGAGAATCTTAAACACGAAGATTAATTAAGTCTAATACTAGCCCCGACTCAACTAAATAAATAAGAGGGTAAGTCAGTATTAATTCTTTAGTGGAATGAATTAGTATTTATATCTGATTTATATTTCTGGGCTGAATAGATTAAATCAGATATTATCGGGTCAATCTTATTTTAGCTAGTAGATTCCTGAACTGGCCCAATGGCATGTGTCTCTAAGTGGGCTAGACGCCTGTCTCCTACGGCCCGTGAGGGTTGTCTAGGTTCAATGAATGTGAGCAGTTATTTATCTATAAATACAAGGCTCATAAGACTCATTACTTACTTGCATTCTAAGCAATAAAATCCTAGAGAGTGAGAGAGGGAGCCGTCGCCCATAGCTGTGAGGAAGACTACGAGGTCGATCTCATCCATCGTCGTATTCTAGCCGGGAACAGTTCAAAAGGTCAACTCTGGAGTCGTTGTGCATCAAGTTTGCAGGTATTTCGAATAAACATCCTATGATTGTAATTAAATACATAGGAGCATGTTAAATATGAATTTTATATGTATTTTTTAATAATCCATAATTGATCCGTAAGTAAAGAACGAATTGATTTTCAATAACCGATTCCTACAAATATTTCGTTTTTCGCATGTTACATGCGAGTCAAAATCATTGTTGATCCGAATGATTTTCTTTACATGCGAATCAAAATCATTGATGATCCGAATAATTTTCTAGAAACGAACAGAGCATTCCACCATACTATACTAATTAATTTTATTTTTTTCATTTTATGTTGACTGCTAAATATGCCTCGTGAATCGCATGAATAGGCACAAACTAATGAAACTTGTATGATTACTGACAGTAACGCTTCAACTGCCGCTGATAAAATACTTCAAGAATGCCCCATGGAGCATGGACCAAAGGTCTGAATTTATGGGATTTGCAGCAGTATGTTTTTTTTTATTCACTAACTTAAAGGGAGTTGCATTTTTAGCCCATTTTTTTTTTCGGGGTTGGTATTTTTAGTCTTATTTTTAAAAAATTGAGCATTTATAGGACAAAATTCAGTCCGAAGTTTGTGTGGCACCATTACTCAAACTCGAAGTCTATTTGGTTCCTAATCATCATTTTTTTTTCTTTTTTTCGTTCTGCTCTTTGATTTGCTGATTTCACGTTTTGTTGTTCATCAGCAAATACCTTTTTTTTCGAAGAATTTAACAAAAACCATTTTTTCCCTGATGAAATCAGCAAAAACACTCAAATAACCCAACTTCACAGAGAAACACAAAAGAAATGTGAAAAACACATTTTTTTGGACTATCCTTAAAATCGTTTCTTGGACTAAACCATTTCTAGCAGCGTTTTACTCGACGATTTTCCCCCTAGGATATGCTTGCAGATCTGCATCTTATATATGGTCACCCCTCTACTCGTTTCATCTGACCTTTCTCACAAATGAAATGTTTAATTGATGTAATAAGAATGCCCTTTCAAAAAAGAAAGAAAAAGAAGGAACAATTATGTTTTGTGATTAACTTTTAATAAGTCAACATACATAGACAAGAAGTTATGTGGTATTTTTATTGCCATGGAAGATAAAATTAATTTAAAATTTAATTAAAATCTTAAATAATATAAAATATAAATTTGGTATTCATTTTAAAATAACTTTTAATGTAGTAACCATTAATACGAACCGCATACAGTTAGATAATCATTTATAAAACTAACCTTAAAATATTACACTATATTTGTCAAGTGGACGCCAAGGTCCAGGTCGATGAGTTATAGTGTTTTTAACATTTATTTTATGTTTCTCAGTAAAGTTGAATTATTTGAGCGTTTTTGCTGATTTCATTGGGAAAAAAAATGGTATTTGTTAATTTCCTCGGAAAAAAAAAGTATTTGCTGATGAACAGCAAAACGTGAAATCACCAAATCAAAGAGCAGAACGAAAAAAAGAAAAAAAATGCTGATTAGGATTGTTGGGTGGCAGCCAAATAGACTTCGGTCTTGAATAATGGTGTCACACAAGCTTAGGCTGAATTTTGTCCTATAAATATTCAATTTTTTAAAAAGTGAGCTAAAATTGCCAATCCGAAAAAAAATGGGCTAAAAATGCAACCCCCTATAAATGAGTGGGTAAAAAAAAAATCCTCAAATTGAAATTTTCTATTTTAACATACTCATATATTCCACTAATTCATTAAATTGTAGTAGTACATGAGTACAACTTTATCCCATTTTGGAATTTAAAAATATTACTATAATTTTGGTTGAAAAAAATATAGACCCTGCTACTTCCATGGCATTATTATCGGCCACATGACATATAGAAAGAATAAACATAAAAAAATATTATAGATTGTTAAGGTTGATTGCGAAAAATAGAATAAAACAGAAATGAAATTGCACACGATTTACGTGGTTCGGTCAATGCGACCTATATCCATGGGACAAGGAGCTTGCTTCTTTTATTCATGAACACAACTTTGATTACAAGGGAAAATAGAAAAACGAACTCACTACATTTGCGATCTAGGAAATTACAGTAGTCCCTCTCTAACTTCTCTCTCACGTTGGTCTATCTACGAATCTTACTAAATAAAGAAGACGAGCTTGCTCAAGTTAGTTATAACTAACTTTCCCCAGATCCAATCCTAGCCACTCGATTTGACGATCAAGATCAAACCTCCAACTCACAAACTTAATTGCCTTTTAAGTCCTTCCGCATTTGCAATTAAGCCCTCCGCGATTTAGACCTTTTGCAATCCAGTCCTTCTTCTCCTTCAACATGCATGCAATATCTGCAGATTAAATCAACAAATCTCCACCTAATCTTCAGAAAATGCACACACATCTCTACCAACGAACACAAGCTCCCACCTCCGAAATTGTCTCCATGTCGAGACAACTACCAACACCTCAGATTCGAGGCAAAACAGTCACCAACTCAAGACAATGCTCAAACTTAGAAGTTGGCAATGCCTTGGTCAGCATATCAGCAGCATTCGCCTCAGTAGACACCTTCTCCATAACCACCTCACCTTTATCAACAACATCACGAATAAAATGGAGTCTAACATCTATATGTTTGGACCTTTCATGAAATGTTTGATGCTTTATAAAAAACAAAGCACTCTGACTATCATACCTCACAACAACAGAATCTTGATGAGTTTCAAAATTTGATATCATACCTCTCAACCAAATAGTTTTTTTCACTACCTCTGTTGCTGCCATATATTCTGCCTCGGTTGTTGACAAAATCACTACATGCTGTAAAGAGGATTTCCAACTCACTGCAGATCCAAACAACTTGAACACATAGCCAGATTGAGATCTTCTATTGTCCAAATTTGCAGCATAGTCTGAATCAGTATATCCAATGAGAGTTTCTTCATTTGCATCAACACATCTTTGAAATAAAATCCCAACATTTGCAGTTTTCTTCAAATATCTAAGAATCTTCTTCAGAGCTTCCCAATGCGCCTTTCTTGGATCCACCATATATCTGCTTGCTACACTAACTCCATGAGCAATATCTGGCCTAGTGGAAACCATAGTGTACATCAAGCTCCCCACTAAACTGAAATATGGTATATTTTTCTAACTCTTTCCTTTCCTCATAAGTCTTAGGTTTATCAGCATCTGAAAGTTTAAGATGAACAGGTAATGGAGTAGACAAGACCTTTGATTCTTCCATATTAAACTTTTCAAGCATCTTTAGTATGTAGTCTTGCTGACCAAGCCACAATCTCCTTAAAGATATGTCTCTTATAATATCCATTCCCATAATCTTCTTTGCTTCTCCAAGATCTTTCATCTCAAAACAATTACTTAAATAATCTTTAATCTTTCTGATTTCAGCCTTACTTCTCCTTGCTATAAGCATGTCATCTACATACAACAAATAAGCAATTGTGTTTTCTCCTTTCTTCTTCAAGAACACACAACTGTCATGGTCTGACTTAACAAAACCAATTTTCACCATATGCTCACCAAATTTCTTATACCATTGTCTAGAACTTTGTTTCAGTCCATACAAACTTTTCTTCAGCAAACATACTTTGTTCTCATCACCAGGTTGTACAAAACCTTTAGGCTGAGTAATATAGATATCTTCCTCTAACTCACCATGTAAGAAAGTTGTCTTGACATCCATCTGCTCTAATTCCAAATCATAATGAGCCACCACAGCAAGTAAAACTCTAACGGAAGTATGCTTAACCATTGGTGAAAACACTTCATTATAATATATGCCTTCTTTCTGAGTAAAACCTTTTGCCACCAACCTTGTCTTGTATCTCACCTTCTCATTACCAATAAGCTCAAGCTTCTTCTTGTAAATCCATTTACATGTAACCAGCTTCATATTATCAGTCCTAGAAACCAAAATCCAAGTACCATTTCTGACAAGAGAATTCATTTCCTCTTTCATTGCCTTCAACTATTTCATTCTTTCAGAACCTCTCATTGCTTCAGAATAAGTTTTAGGCTCCTGAATGACAACTTCTTCTGTTGTACATAGTACAAAATACACCATTTATGCATGTCCATATCTCTGAGGTGCTGCTACATTACTTCTTCTCTCTCTATCTCTTGCAAGTTGATAGCAATTGAGATCACTTTCACTTCTTCTCTCTTCATGATGTTCTGGACTTCCAGCTCCACTAGATTCAGCAACTCCCACATCCTGATCTAGCAAATGATCAATCTGAATCATATCAACGCCATTACTTGAAACTTGAACATCACTAGATGAACTAGTAGTTTGAAGATAGGGCATCTCACACTCATCAAATACTAAACTTCTGCTTATAATCACTTTGTTCATCCCAGGTTCAATACACCACAGCTTGTAGCCTTTAACACCCTTTGGATAACCCAACATGACACATTTGAGAGCTCTAAGTTCCTGTTTATTTTGTTTGACATGTGCATAAGCTCTACAGCCAAACACTCTCACATGTGAATAACTTGATGGCCTCACAGTCCACATCTCATCAGGTGTTTTAAAATTTAAAGCTGAAGAAGGTGATCTATTTATCAAATAACTTGCAATAACAACAGCTTCACCCCAAAAGCTCATTGACATTCCAACATCAGAAAACATACATCTCACTTTCTCAAGAATGGTTCGATTCATTCTCTCAATCACACCATTCTATTGAGGAGTCCCTGGCACAGTTCTGTGTCTCTTATTACCTCTTTCAGCACACAACTCATTAAACTCACCATATACAAACTCCAAACCATTGTCAGTTCTAAGACATTTCAGCTTCATGCCTTTTTCTGTCTCAACCTCATTCAACCAACTAATGAACTTACTCATAGTCTCAGCTTCAGTCTTATCTTTCATGATAAATAGCCATAACTTTCTAGAGTAATCATCCATTATAGACATGAAGAATCTAAACCTTGCCTATACTCTCAGTTCTTGTTGGGTCCCCATAAGTCAGAATAAGAATAATCCAGAGGTTGAAGAGATGAATGTTTACCTTCACCAAACGGTTGTGCAATGCTCTTGCCAAGAATACACTGCTCCTGAATGCTCCACCATTGATGATAATTCTTTATTTTCTTAACTGATTCAAACTCTTATCACTTGCATGACCCAATCTCTTGTGCCAAAGTATTGAATCATCCATGGCTATTGCATTGGTATCTCCAATCACAGTATCTCCCATCAGGTAGTACAAACCATTCCTTCTCTCACCCTTCATGATGATCCTTTCTTCTTTCTTGACAACAACTCCTCCTCGGATTGAATACCAATCATACCCGTTTTCTTTCCCAGATCCAATCCTAGCCACTCGATTCAATGGCCAAGATCAAACCTCCGGCTCACAAACTTAATTGCCGTTAAGTCCTTCCGCATTTGCAATTAAGCCCTCTGCAATTTAGACCTTTTGCAATCCAGTCCTTCTTCTCCTTCAACATGCATGCAATTTCGGCAGATTAAATCAACATAGATGATCTCATGGGAAGAGCAATGAGCACATTCCCTATTCAAATGTACATAAGCTGGTCAAGTCCAAATAATTGAATACCAAAACCAGAGTATTATAGCGTAAAATCTCTCATGTCTCATGGAGACCTGAGCCTTCGACCTGAAGTTAATCACACCTAAAGAGAGGTGCTGCCGATGTCTTTTGGTTAGACCTCAAATAGATTTTAGAACAGGTGCATGTGTCAGGTAACATCTCATGTGCCTTAGGGACATCTCAGATCAGAACATGGAGAAAGGACTATAATCAGGTCTCCCGCTCTTTAATGAATCTGACACCTGCAGAACACTTTACCCAGGCGAGCTGGGAATTGTCGGACGGTACATCCGTTTCATAGCGAATGACAAAAGGACGCGTGTAAAGGTAGTAGCAGCAAGAATCAAGAAAGAACAACTTCATTTCCAAGTAATCTCACGAGTATATAAGTCGAAGGATACCCATTTCACAACGGGTTCACCATTTTCTCTCAACTACTTTTGCGTTCTCTTCTTCTTCATCAATAAACCTAGAAAACTAACTTGAGCGTCGGAGGTAGTTCGCCGGAGAACACTCCCGGCCCTCCTTTTTCCTGCAGAATTCGGTTACAAGCAGCTTAGGCGGACTGGACATCATCTGTGCGAAGAAGAAGAAGAGTATTGATTAGGTAAATATTGAGTTCATTACCTTTCGTTATTATCATTCATCATGATGCACTATTTCTAGATGCATCATCTGGCGTCGTCTGTGGGAATGGAATTTTTTCTTTGAATTTCGTTTTAAAAATCATTTTATGTGTCCTCCTTTCAACGAGGTCGAGTTCGAACCTAAACTCGAAAGAGAGAAAAAATAAATTAAGAAACTGGGTTTGGATATTTTAGTCGATGTGTGTTCCTCCTTTCGAAAATTTTTGATGTCTTTAAAGGAGTGAGTTGAGTGATCTCGGAACTTCTATGTTTTAAACCTCTTTGCGAATTTTGGTGTAATATTTTAAACTTGCTTATTTCCTGTATACTCGTAAAACTCTTCATTCTCTGGTACTGTTTAGAGCCGTTGGTAGGGTAAAAAGATAAACAGAATTTCTTGCTATGCGGGAGAATGGCTCAAAAATAGGTGATTAAGAAGAATGAATTATGGAAATCCTCGTGACGCGAGGGGCCAGAATTGGCAGAGGCGTGAAAACTTCAGAGCAAGTTTCACGCAATCCCAACAGAGATTGGGAATGAGTGTGTAGGGAAGGGGGATGTGGTACATCATATCCCTTGAATTCCTTAAAATCCCCCTTTGAGACCTGATAGTGGTCCTCTGAGAAGGGTAGTGTAGACCTGATAATGGTCCTTTAAGACCTGATAGTATTCCTCTGAGAAGGGTAGTGTAGACCTGATAATGGTCCTTTGAGACCTGATAATGGTCCTAATGCTGTCCTTTGACTGATAGCTGAAGATTTTGAAATGCAGACTCAGTCATGGAAGGTATATCGGTCCGAGACCGTGAATCCCCACCTGAAGGAGTGGTACGTGATGATAGCTCCTCAGAGGAACGTACTGAGGAGGAGAATCAAAATATGCTGAAAGAAGCTCCATCAAATATAACTACGCCCCAGAAGGAAGGGGCTTCCAAGTCAACCAGCCCTTAGAAGGAGGGAGGTCATAAGGGTTCGGAAGTCATGAGAGATGAACCCCAAGCGCCTGTGCAGCAAAGTGTCACCTATGCGGTGTCCATGGATCAGCTCAATGCCATGGTAAAGAAAGTGGTATCCAAAGCCCTGGCCCCGCTGGAAGGTCAAGCTAAGAAGCTTGGCAGCACAGCAAGAGGCAAGGCCAAGAAGGTACGAATGGGTCTCATGAGATCCTGATTATGGTGAGATCCTGATTGTGATGAGATACTAGTAAAATGGTTCAAACCACGTTAATACGGGGATAAATATTCATGATCAGAATATGCCTATTTTCCTTAACAGGGAGAACCTGAGCAGGAAGTTCAGTATGAGAGCGACGGGTATGAGAGCCCCCAAACTGAATCAGAAAATGGTCAGTAAATAAATAGAGAAAGTAGATATTAGTGATATTCCTAAAAGTGACTTACTCGCTAATGAAATCACAATTATTTATTTTGCAATGAAATTTGTAGAAGACGAAGCACGGATTGTGAGACCTCAAGATGAGGGAGTTGTTGTTGAGATCGCAACCCTCAAACAGCAATTGAAAGATCTCCAGTGAAAGGCCTCTTCACCTAGGAAATCTCCTAAGAAGCCTGTTAAAACGGGTGACAGCCAGTCTCCTTTTTCAAAGGACATCAGAGAAGATCAGATACCTTCGAATTTCAAAACACTGACGTTGGAGTACGATGGGTCCACAGATCCATATGAGCATATGATGAGATTTGAAAATGGTGCAATGTTGCATCAATACACAGAAGGAGTTAAGTGCACAGTTTTTCTCACGACTCTATCGAAGGTAGCTCAACAATGGTTCTCTCAATTACCTCCCAACAGTATAAGTTCATTCCTCGAGTTCAAGTCTATGTTCCTTCACCAATTTGCTAGTGCGAGGAGGCACATAAAGACGTCCTCCTCACTCATGGCAATGAGGCAAGGATCCTCAGAGAGCTTGCGGGAGTATGTGACTCGCTTTAACGCTGAAGTGTTACAAGTCCCTCTGGCTCATACAGGGCTTAGCACCGGGTTTGTTCTTCAATTCGCTGAATAAGAGAGCCCCTCTATTCTTTGAAGAGTTGCTGCAGAGAGCTGAAAAATATGTTAACCTCGAGGAAACTCAAGAGGCTAGAAAGATACAGGAACAACTCCCTGTTCCCAAAAGGGAGACATCGGATAAAAGGTCATCCTCAACATCAAGAGCTGAAAAAGATAAGGAAGGGCAGAAGCCCAAGAGATCCCCAGAAAGATTTGACCATTATACCCCCCTCAATGCATCTCTGGGGAGGTCATGGAAGCTGCTGCCAGGTCTCCTCACTTTAGGTTTCTGAGTACCCATAAGGAAGCTCCACGCAACCCGCGATCTGAGTTGTATTGCAAGTATCATAATGATTATGGTCATGATACAAACTCTTGTAGGCATCTGAAAGATGCTATTGAGCGACTGCTGAAAAAGGATGATACCTTACTCCAATTTGTCAAAAAAGAAAGAGAGAAAAATTATAAGAGAAAAGAGCCGGAGCAGAAGAGACCTGGCCAAGGGGAGAGAACTCCCCCTAGGCGGGAAGATCCTCCCCCGAAAAGATGAAATATCAACATGATTATGGGAGGAAATACTAACGGAGACTCAGGCTGAGCTCGTAAAGCCTATGTGAGAGCTGCTAAAGCCCAAGTGAATAAAGAGGTTCAGGAGTTAGCAGAGGCAATAGGCATGGAAATCGACGTGGTGGACTCATTCCCAAGGAAAGTGACAAATCCAAAAGCGTGTGTAAGCTTTGGTCCCAATGATTTGATGAGCTCAACGCCCCATAACGATGCACTGGTGATCAGTGTTGAAGTGGCTAACTGACGAGTGGCACGGATCTTCGTGGACACTGGAAGTGCGGTAAATGTGCTTTTCTGGGATTGCTTCCAGAAGATGAAAATTAACGCTGATTTAATGCCAGTAAGCATGGCATTATAAGGTTTTGTTAGAGGAGAAATACAGCCCAAAGGGGAGGTGACCCTTCAGGTAACACTCAGTAGTGGTGAGACCTCGAATACTCGGATGGTGAAGTTTCTAATAGTAGATACGCCTTCAGCATATAACATAATATTGGGAAGACCTGCTCTGAATGATTTCCAGGTGGTGGTCTCCACCTACCACATGAAAATGAAATTCCCAGCTCTTAAGGAGGGGTTGGTAGGTGAGGTCTCTGGAGACCAAGAAATATCGAAAGAATCTTATGTGAAATCCATAAAGCATGCCAAGCAGAAGACGAAGGGAGCCTTAGGGGCAGAACGCCCACTGCAGGATAAAGATGCAAAAACGAGATGTGTAGAGGAAGACCTGGAACCAAGAATGCAGCCAGCAGAAGGGGATTTAATGATCGTAGAATTGTTCCTAGGAAAAACGGGTTTCACCACAAAGGTAGGAAAACAAATGACTGAAGAGCAAAGAGAGGCGATAATCCAATGTTTGAGGAAGAATGCGGATTTATTCGCATTCAGCCTCGAGGACATAAAAGGGGTAGACCTGTCTGTAGCTCTACATCATCTGAATGTGGACCCCAGAGTGAAGCCAGTCAGGCAAAAGAAGAGATCTTTTGGGCCAGAGAAAGAAAAGGTGATCAAGGAAGAGATCAGGCGGCTGTTAGATGCTGGCCATATTGTTAGAATTCAGTATTCCGAATAGCTATCGAATGCAGTGATGGTAGCTAAGAGTAATGGTAGCTGGCGAATGTGTATAGATTTCAGAGACCTGAACAAAGCATGCCCGAAAGACCATTACCCATTGCCCTATATCGATCAGCTGGTGGATTCAACTTCGGGATGTGAGCTATTATCTATGCTTGACGCTTATTAGGGGTACCATCAGATACAGTTGGCCCCTGAGGATGTGATCAAGACAGCCTTTGTAACTATATTTGGCACGTTTGCCTACGTAAGAATGCCTTTCGGCCTAAAAAATGCTGGAGCTACCTATCAGAGAATGATGGATGCGATATTTGAAGACCAGATAGGAAGGATTCTGGAGGTGTATGTAGACGACATACTCGTGAAGAGTGTAAAAGCAAAGCATCATGCCAGAGACCTGGAGGAAGTCTTGGGGGTGATAAGAAAGTATGATTTGCGGTTGAACCCAGTAAAATGCACGTTTGGAAAGTTCCTGGGGTATATGGTGACTCTGAGAGGAATTGAAGTAAATCAAGAGAAGGTTCGAGCAGTGCTAAAAATGGTGGCTCCCACCAGTATAAGGGAGGTACAACGGCTGAATGGAAGAATTACTGCACTTAGTCGATTTATATCTATCTCAGCAGAGAGGAGTTTACCATTCTTTAAGGTGCTGAAAAAGGCTAGTAAATTCGAATGGAATAGGAACTGTCAGAAAGCATTTGAGGACCTGAAGTCTCATCTGGCGAGCTTGCCAGTGCTAACTAAACCAACTGCAGGAGAAACCCTGTACTTATACATATCTGTTGGAGATTATTCTTTGGGAGCGGTGCTCATAAAGGAAGAAGGCTCTATGCAGAAGCCCATTTATTACATCAGTAAGGCCTTGCAAGGAGCTGAGTGTAGGTATTCTGATGTAGAAAAAGCTGCTTTAACTGTAATGACGGTAGCAAGAAGGTTGAGATTGTATTTCTTAGCTCACAAAGTGGTGGTGAGAACTAATTTCCCCTTTAAGCAAGTACTAAGCAAGCCAGATCTCTTAGGAAGGATGGTGAAATGGAGTGTAGAGCTGGGGGAGTATGATGTGGAATTCGAGCCACGCACAGCTATCAAGGCGCAGGCCCTATCTGATTTTATCCAAGAAACTACTCAGGCTGTGCAATGGCCTGAGTGGAGAGTCTTTGTTGATGGATCGGTGACAATAGAGGGATGTGGAGCCGGAATTGTTATAATAACACCGGACCAGAACGAGCTCAAGTTCGTGCTGAAATTCGAATTCAGAGTCTCTAACAATGAAGCTGAGTATGAAGCATTTGTCAGAGGGCTGGAAATGGTAGCTGAACTGGGAGCTCAGAGAGTTGTCATTTATTCTGATTCCCAGCTGGTAGTCCAGCAGGTCTCAGGAAATTATGAGATCAAGGAAGAACGGATGGTCAGGTATGTGGAGCAGGTCAGAAACCTGAGTGAGAGCTTCCAGCACCTGAAGGTGGAACAAATACCTAGAGACCTCAATGCTCAGGCAGATTGCCTAGCTAAACTGGCTAGTTCGTTGAATGGGATGATACCTGAAAAAATGACATTGCTGAAAATGGCAAGTAGTTTAATAGAGAAAAGCGTCCATGAGATAGAAGAGAAAAGTGATTGGAGAGCACCTATCTTACACTTTATGAAAACGGGAGACCTGCCAGAGGGAGAAAGAGCTGGAAAGAAGAAAATCTATGCTAAGTTGTCTGGTTGGAGGATATCTGTTTAAGAGAGCTTACTCGCAGCCGTTACTAAGATGTGTAACAGAAGCAGAGGGCTTGCGGATAGTTAAGGAAGTACATCAGGGAATAGCAGGATGCCATATGGGATTCAGGGACCTGATCCGTCGAGTGCTAAGAGCTGGGTACTACTAGCCTTCTTTGAATAAGGATGCTGAAGTTTTTGTAAGGAGGTATCCCAGTTGCCAAAATCATGGATCTAGTCGGCAAGCTTCCCATGGCAGTGGGAAGGAAATGCCATATTATAGTGGCAGTGGATTATTTTAGTAAGTGGGTAGAGGTAGAACCCTTATCTACGATAACGGAGGAGAACATCATAAAGTTCTTGTGGAAGAATATTTGCTGCAGATATGGCTTGCCCAGGGTGCTGGTATCTGACAATGGAACGCAGTTCTTTGGAAAAAGAATGCAAGCTTGGTGTAAAGCCAGAGGAATAAAGCAGAGGTTCGTTGCTGTTGCTCACTCGGAGACTTGCGGCCAGGTGGAAGTTACCAACCGGACCATAGTAAATGGCATCAAAGCGAGGCTGGAAAAAGAGAGGTCTCAGTGGGTGGAAGAGCTGGACTCGGTATTGTGGGCATATAGAACTGGACAGAAAATAGCCACAGGACAATCCCCTTTCTGTTTGGTGTATGGCACTGATGTTGTCATGCCAATGGAGGTAAAAATTCCAACACACAGAATTCTAGCCTATAATGAGGAACTGAATAGAGACCTGAGAGCTGAAAGCTTAGACCTGATTGACGAGGTGAGAGAGGAGGCGCACCAGCGAGCCCTGGCTTATAAAGCTCGCGTCAAGGCAGCTTATGATGCGAAAGTAAAGATCAGGAAGTTTCAAGAGGGAGACCTTGTGCTCAAAAAGGCTGATGCAATGCACCCGGTGAGAAAATTCGAGCCGAATTGGGAGGGACCTTTTGTGGTAACTAAAGTGCTCCCTAGCGGAGCATATGAGCTTACGAGCCATGAAGGGTATGTTGAACCAAGGCCATGGAACATAAGCAATTTGAAGAAATATTATGTCTAGAAATATGTTATGGAAAATTTTGTCTTAGTGGGAGGAGGCCTACGTGCCAGGTCTCATTTCCACCTTTTTTGATAGAATACTTGTTCAGCTAGACAAGTATTCCTGTAATGGCACGAAGAGAGCTTGTCGTGAGTAAATAAAGGCTAGGAAGTTATTTATGTATTTTCATCTTTATTTACGTATCTGTTGCGAAATAAGGAACAACATTAAAAAGCCAAGATAAGACAGTGAACACGATGTCTAAAAAAAAGAGTGAAAGATTTACTCTAAATGGTTCGACAACGGGGTAAAACCATTCAGAGTAGGGGGGAGTAGGGGTGTACCTTACACCCCTAAGGGGGTCCCGCGATACCTCATGAAAATGCAAAAAACAAACAAACTAAAAGAGAAGAAATGCACAAGCGAATAAGAGCATAATGGCAAAGCAGATATAGTAAAGGAAGTTGCTGAATAAGAAGTGCAACACCAGCGAGAATATAGTAGCAAAACGGTCACGCTGGACAAGTAGCAAGATAAGGGACACAGCCCTAGAAAAACAAGTAGAGAAAAGGAAATTGTTTAAGTACTGAAATACATAAATATTGTTCAGAAACAGGAGATAGCAAAAACTAGGCTAGGAATCAGCAGCATCTTCATTCCCAGTGGCCTCGAGGGTGTCAGTGGGGTCATCTTCAGGTTCATCCCCTGATGCTCCATGCTTAGCAGTAGCAACTTGGGAAGCCTCTCCACCTAAGGGCACATTTAACAAAAGAAATGAAAAAGGGTCAAGGTGAGATAAAAAAAAAAGAAACAGCGAAGCATAAATATTAATAAAATACCTTGAGGCTTAGCAGCATGAAGGAAATCTTCTGGAAAGAAGTCATAGATAGGTGGAGGAGGATCAAAGAAGATTGCCTCTAGGTCGCAATGGGCGGTGAGAGCTTCAAAAGCCTGTTGCATTACGGGGAGCCACCATGCTTGCCCAAGAGCAGAAGAGGGATTGCCCTGGAATGAAGGAGGTAGTGGTAGACGCTCATCAACTGTGAAGATGATAGAAGGAAGGGGAAAAGAGTTAGGCAAACACTAGTGAACCATGATTGCTAGATAAATAGTTAAAATGTTGCAGGAGCCTGAAGAAAGTACTTGTATTAGGCAGTGAGCGCTCCTCTCTTGAAGTTGATTCAGAGAAGGGGGATCAGCCCTCGTTTCCTCTTCAGAAGGGGGAAGGGCTTGCAACAGAGAAAGACACTCTGAAAGAGGTAGTTGACCAAGGGGACTGGAGGTTTGGCCTCTGAAAACGTATCCCGATGAGTCGACACCCCGAGGAAGAGAGCTCCCCAGAAGAGAAGTGTGTTTGGTTTTCTTGGAAGCACCTGAGGGAACGCGTGAAGGAGGAGGCCTTTTGGTGTGAATAGGGGCATCCACCTTAGCTTTCTCCTTTAGAGATGAAGGAAGGGGGTGGTCAGAGACTGTCTTCCCCTTGTTGGGAATCTTAGCAGGAGTACCATGGCTCAAAGACTTAGCAGCTGGTGGTCTGATGATAACGCTGGACGAAGAGGGGACAGTAACCCGTGGCGGCTGTGAGGATAGCGAAACAGCAGGAGAAGCTGGGTTGAGAGGTTGCAAGGGATCAACACTTTCAGTATCCTGGCGAGCCTGTTCTTCTAGCAAAATGGCAAAATTGAATTCGCTGTCATCGGGCAGTTTCACATCCTGGACCCAACTCATTTCTGCAGAAGAAAGAGCAGGGAAAGAGGGTTAAGTCAGCTCAAGAAGTAAAGATAAGCAATAAATACAAAGAATGGAAGAAACCCACCCTCAGGCGAAAAGGAATGATCTCCACGGGGGGTTAATCCAAAAAAGGAAAGCACGCAGGGGTTAGACAAAAGGGAACTAAGCGGAAAAGCCTCCGCTTAAGTTTTAGCCGTAAGCATGGATAGCACCTTGAGATTAATGGCGGGGATAGTAATGATAGCAAGTCGAGGTTGCTTTAATAGGAGTTTTTTCCAAGGACGGTGGCTGAAGGGCCAACTGCTCTGCTTCGGGGTAACCACAAAATATTTCTCCCGCCACTCTTTGCCTAGAGTGCGAGTAAGGCACAGATTCTGGGCAGGACCCCTTGGCCTGGCGCTGGCGTAATAGAAAGTACCCGTAGGCTTTACATCGTACACGGTTTGAAATAAGGAGGGGGAGGGAAAACCCCCATTACCGCGAAAATAAAGAAAGCAAGAATTGTTTTGATAGCAGAAGGATGCAATTGATTGGGCCACAGACTATAAAGATCGCAAACTTGCACTACAAAGTCAGGAAGCGGAAACCGTAAACCTGATTCTATCTGACTGAACCAAAAATCTACTGAGGGATAAGTTAAGAGGTGTGGGCGTTCATATTCATAAGGCAGTCGAAAATCGAAAAGATCATCACAGTTTAACCACGATTTTGCTACTTCTAATTCCGGAAGGGTTAGAGTGGATTCACCTGCTATGGCGTCGGGAGAAAAAATGCAGACAAAAGAGTCTTGCGCCGGAGGAGAGATCCGAGCAGATCGAGTAGGAGAGTCGGTTTCCATCATCTCCTGGCCGGAGTGAGAGGACCCGTCAACTAGATTTATGACCTCCTTGGGATTAGCAGAGGTGGCCGAGTCTGAAGGGATTTTGACGGCCAGGCGGCGAGAGCGGCGGGTGGAAAGCTTCTTCCCTTTTCGAGGGGCGCGGGAAGAAGTTTCCGATTGAGAATCCTCATGAAGAGAGGAAGGTGGATGGACATCGGAGACTTGAAGTTGAGGGTTATCAGAGAAAGTATCTTTGTCAGAGTGAGAAGAGGAGCGAGCCATGAGGGAATGTGAAAATAATTACTAGTGGAGAAGATTGAAATGAAAAAATGGAGAAAGAAAGAATAGCAAAATCCCTAATATAGTGAAGAGAGAGAGAAGGGTTGGGAAAAAGTGGGGGAAGTTGCAGAGTCCCCCCCTTTTTTCCGTAAAGTAGCTTATTTCGGAAAATTCAAAAAAGGCAGGTCTCCCTCTGAGAATTCAAGTGAAGGTCTAAAAAAAAAAAAAATTCCTCATGCAAGAAACCAGTGATTAATCTTAGCAGAGCAAAAGAAAAAATGTTACTCTATATTTGCTGAAAGATAAGGCTGCAAATTTAGAGTAGGGGGGAGTAGATATTATAGCGTAAAATCTCTCAGGTCTCATGGAGACCTGAGCCTTCGACCTGAAGTTAATCACACCTAAAGAGAGGTGCTGCCGATGTCTTTTGGTTAGACCTCAAATAGATTTTAGAACAGGTGTATGTGTCAGGTAACATCTCAGGTGCCTTAGGGACATCTCAGATCAGAACATGGAGAAAGGACTATAATCAGGTCTCCCGCTCTTTAATGAATCTGACACCTGCAGAACACTTTACCCAGGCGAGCTGGGAATTGTCAGACGGTACATCCGTTTCATAGCGAATGACAATAGGACGCGTGTAAAGGTAGTAGCAGCAAGAATCAAGAAAGGACAACTTCATTTCCAAGTAATCTTACGAGTTTATAAGTCGAAGGATACCCATTTCATAGGGGGTTCACCATTTTTTCTCAACTACTTTTGCTTTCTCTTCTTCTTCATCAATAAACCCAGAAAACTAACTTGAGTGTCAGAGGTGGTTCACCGGAGAACACTCCCGGCCCTCCTTTTTCCTGCAGAATTCGGTTACAAGCAGCTTAGGCGGACTGGACATCATTTGTGCAAAGAAGAAGAAGAGTACTGATTAGGTAAATATTGAGTTCATTACCTTTCGTTATTATCATTCATCATGATGCACTATTTCTGGATGCATCACAGAGGTATGAAGATTAGGACATGCATCAGTACAAATTAGGCGAAACCTATCATACGTCTAACCCTACCAAACAGAATGCCTACCTCATGCTCAATCCTTTTCTAGAGCGATAAATGTAAAAACAGCATGAAAGAACCACGAAGAGAAATGTCTCAATTGTGAAATATATTCATTTCACTTTTTCAAAATTAGTTATATCCACTTATTGGAAAACAAATTAGTTATGTCCATCTTTGGTATGAAGAGACCAATTTACCCTTGATATTGTATTTTTTATATTATATCTCTTACACATTGTGTAAGATTTAACTGCTTCTCACTTTGGAAATTGTTAACCGAAAATGATTGTAATGTTAGGGCATGGAAGTTAGCAAAAGTGGTCAATAATTAGATAATTAGTGTTGCAATGATTAGTTGACTAGGGCATATCCAATTAATAAATTTCTCAAATATATTTACATAAAGTGAATATTTTCGATACTATATGAAATAAAGGAGAAAAAATATATAATTTATACTAAAATAATTAAAAATTCATGATATATTAAATAAACAAAGATCCCACTCGGTGACATTAAGATCCCACTCGATATTTTTTCAGATCCCACTCGAGTGGGATCTTCAAATATCTCGAGCGGGATATTTCTTTTTAAAAGCTTTGAGATTATTATGATTAAATGGTTATCAATTACTATTATTTGAATTAAATTAATTATATAATAATATTGAATATGTATGATATAATTAACTAATTAAAATAAAAACTAAAAAATATGTAAACTATACCAAAATAACCATAATTAATTAATATGCCAAATACATACAAATCCCGCTCGGATAAATTACAAATTTTTGAAGATCCCACTCGAGATTTTTGTAGATCCCACTCGAGCGGGATCTTCAAAAATCCGAGCGGGATATTGTGTTCTTGAAAGTTAAAAGACTATTAGGGTTTTATGGTGAAGTGCTTAAATTAATTACTCAATTTATAATTAAATTAATTACATAATAATATTGAATAACTATTAAGTGATTAAAATTAAAACGAAAATATATGTAAACTATATTAAAATAACCAAAAATTTATGAATTGTAATTTAAACACTAATCTCGCTCGTGTTTTATAACAAAAAATGAGATCCCACTCAACATTATTGAAGATCACACTCGAGTGGGATCTTCATTTTTGTTAAATTTATACGAGCGGGATATATAATTATTTTGCAATTAATAATATTATTTATTTGTTTATACAGTTTACATATTTTTTGGTTTTCATTTTTTTTAATTCGTAGATTTTCATAATTTTTATACAGTATGTGATAATAATTGTACTATACAATGGAGTGTGATAGTACTCGACGGTGGTGCATGTGAAAATTCATCTGTAAATGTTCACGTTAATGGTTGAAATTTCACCTTTGATGTAGCAATTTTACTTTCACGTGAATTTGTACAATTTCACTCACGATTGAATGAATGAATTTTATATAAGTGGTAGCAGAGATGAATGAGCAAACACCACATCCATCAAAAATATTTTGTAAAATATTAGAACCTGTTTAAAAATTATCAGTTAAAAAGAGAATTTCGCATTAGTCGAAGAAGTTTTCAGATTTGATCAACAAATCCAAAAAAAGGTGAGTTTCAATTGTATTTAAGATTTCGTCCTTAGTAGATCCCACTCGTGAATAGTCAGACCCCGCTCGGTTAGGAAGATCCCACTCGAGGTGGGATCTACAAATTATACGAGCGGGATCTTTTATATTACATTTTTAATTGTCTTTATTTTCATACTTATAGTGTTTATATATCAGAATATGGAAGAATGAAAATATTTCAACATCAAATATGGTGGAGAATGGCACGATTGTGAGTATGTGGGCGGTTTAGAATCGATCACTCAAGTTCTTGCTGCCACTCCAGCTCTGATCAATTTGAAATACAATATTGATGTGTTGATGCGTCAAAATTCGATGAGCACTCAGTACGAAATGTATTGTTTATCGCGTACTCGAAGTGGACGCTGTCACAACCCCAAATTCCGAGGGACGGCAAAGCCAGGATGCAACTAGGGATTGAATTAAAGAAGCGGGGAAGAAGGGGGAATAAATAGATAAACAGACATTTATAACATAAAATACTATGAACTGGACTTTATTGAAATAAAGAGAGTCGACCTTGAAGGATTGCTCGACAAAGTAGTTCTCAAAAGAAACTAAGTTCGAAGTATGGAACTTAGACTCAAAAAGTTTCATACATTAACACAAGAGTTTAGCAGCGGAAAAACGTAAACTAGAACACAATTGATCTTCTCTAATCACGACCTTTTACTCAACCTCCGCCGCTCCCGTCGCTCAACCTGCACATTTTATAAAACATATGCAGGGCTAAGTATTTTCATACTTAGTGGACACATTGCCGAAAACATAATATACAAATAGATTAATCAGGAATTTTTAACAGTAATGCATCGGGGTTTTTCTTTAAAATGCATGTGCCTACTAAAACATTTTCTTTTTTCTCATAAATCACTCGGCTGAGCATTTTCTGACAGATGTTACGTTCGATTTGCCCAACATTCCTCACCGTGGCTGGCTACCCCTCAACAGGGTACCACACACACCGGCTACCGTGTACACAAACTCTGGAAAGTCCCCCTTGTATACTAACTCAGAGTACGATCGATTTAGTTAGCCCCATTATATCTAACTCATAATTTATGGAAAGCAGTCGGCTAACTCAGAATGGCACAAATGAACTCACATAAAACAAATATTTTCATGCCTTGATAATCACTTTAAAACACAGTTATAAAGCGATAAGTAAACATTTTCGAGCATCGCTCATTTGATTTGATATATAAAAAAGCCCACCTCAATCGTTTATAGAACAAACTTTAACCTTCTGTCTTCTGTCCTGTCTTCAACTCTGACTTCCTTCTTTTATCGCAAATATTCAAACTTTAGTAATCGATCAAGACGATTAAAGAAAAGAAATTGAATTCGTTTTAGACTTTTAGGCCTTTGCACTTAACTACATTCTTTTGATTAACAAATAACGAGACTCGATCAATTCTCGTCTACAAACTGACTCGGCTCATTACTCGGCACTTAGGTCAGTAGATAAATGGATTTCGATAACTTATAACGACTTAAAAGTTCAAAAAGAATCAAGTTGAAAGGATTCAACTTAAGAAATTAGGTTTTTGGAAACTTTCTGCACAAGGCAGTGGTTCTGGAGTTGGCACAGAACAGAGAACTTTAAAACAGGGGATAAAATTTATACCAAAAGAAAGCTACGGATGTCTAGTTTACTCTCCAATTTACGGATCTCGATTTCGTTAAGCGAGCTAGGAGTTATGACAGTTTCCGTGCAAGGTCGCAAAACGGTCCGCGCGAAACCCTAATGCTCGATAAAACTCGACGCACGATTCCCTAGATTCGATCAATGCTATTCCACTTTTATTTTCACGAAAAATCCATCTTAAGGCAGTCTACATGCATGTCCCTTAATCGGGTACACATTCACGTCTTTTGATTAAACAAACGACAAGCATAACCTCGTCCTTTTTCAACTAACCATTTACTAAACCAATTCAATTTCAATTTCTATTTTATTCAACAACTTCTCGTTTATTAACTATAACTCAAATCATCTCGTATCTCGGATGGAAATATCGTCAACTACAATATCGTTCATCAAACGACAACAATCATTATTATCAAATTGGTTTTCCTTATTCGACTTTTCTATCGGCATTTAATCTCGTTTCTTCGTCTCTTATTAAAATCCAATCTTTTTAGAATTCGTTCAAATTTTCCGGTTACGATCATTAACTAGCACGATTATTATATATTCGAATCATAGACCTAAATCATTATTCATTCTCGACATATCGACGATTCTTCGTCTCTTAGCGAAAATCCGACGTTCACCGATTTCGTTCAAATTTTACAAAATCGATCATCATCTATCTAGCATCACTAATACGTGAACCATATACTCAAAATATTAACGAGTCTCAACTTATTGTCGGGTTTTTGTCTCTTACGTTTTTCATTTTATTTTTAGAAAAAATCCAATAAATTATATAGTCATCCACATACATACTACATCTCATTTCTATTAACATTTCATGAAAATCATAACATCTTCAACATCAAAACATCGATTCTTTCTCTCTTACATTTCTACTTTTATTTTTAGAAAATTCTAAATTAATTCATGTAGTCATCATATAGAACACTAATCCATCAATTAAATATCAAGAAAATCGAACTACAACAAACCCCTAAATCCTCTATAAATTTCGGTAATCACAATATTGGGGGGGGGGGGGATGATTTCTTCATGATTTCAATCCATAAAACCTAATTCTAAGCATACTATAACATGTATTAAACAAAGGTTCATCATCCTACTTCATTCTATATTTTTCGAAAAAATGAAGTTGATGGAAAATGATTTTTGTTCGGTTCATAACGTAGAAGAAGTTCCTACCTTGTCGAATATGAACTCGGAAATAAAATCGATCGGTAGACGAAAGACTTGTGAGCTTGAGAAAAGCTTGAAGATGATTCTTTAATGGAGGATTGAGAGAGAGAAATGAGAGAGAATAGAAAGGGGAGGGCGGTAAGAAGGGAGAGAGGGAGAGAGGATGACTAAGGCTTTTACTATTTGATAAAGTGTGAAATCTAACAAAATGATGACTCATGGTGTAGGTGGCGGTTTTGGGTGTGTTTTATTTGCCGGAAATATCTCGATTACGGGTCTAGAACGACGTTATAAAAGTCGAGAAATAATTGTTTAGACGGTTACGTATTCGACGAAATCTAATTCAACCGTTAGATTAGAAATAAATCACATACTCGGAAAACCTAATTCGTTTTTCAAAAGCCGATAAAAAGTCGGGATAAGACAGTCTAAAATTCGCCTGGAAAAATCATAAAAACTGTCTTTCTCTGGTGAACTCGTATCAAAGAAAAAGTGAATGTAAATTCTGACGGTTTTTCGAACTGAGTTTTAGGACGAAAATTTTATCGGACGCAAAAACCCTAATATAATAGTCGTTCGACCGACTTTTGGAATTTATTTTCAGAAACGGATTTCACCATTAGTCTTAGAATCGAAAATCCTTAACTTAGGCATGCAAAGCCTTAATTAATAATCAAATTTTTATTTTTCGTCGGAAGAAAATATCCAGGGTATTACAGACGCACTATGAAAATTCTCTAGAGCACAGATCAACAATTTGCTCAATTGTGCATAGAGTCCCTTCCAACCGTATATCTCATCCACAGCCACATAGATGTGTATGTTCCATATTTCGAAGAACCTGGGGCGTCATCCTTTCAATACGACCAAGGGCACCCGTCATCCTTTCAATACAACCAAGGGCAGGCGTTATCATTTCAATACAACCAAGGGCACATGTATTCTGATGAAATGGAGCGTATCAAACAACAAATGAATTCCCAGGATTTCTTTTCCAACTTATATCCTAGTGGGTATAACGAAGTGACGTCCACATATCACGTACCTATTATTCCAGATTGTCATGTTCCAGACAACGAAGATGATGAACCACAATGCACTGTCGAGTTGGATTCAGACAATGAAGATTTTGACAGTGCTGATCTTGAAACTGATAGTGAAGCATCTGAAGACTGGACTGAGGAAGGTTTACGCGATTTTACTATGGTGGAGCACAGTGCATGGATTCGTCCCAGTGCAACGACGGACGCGTGCGATCTAACCAACTGGTTAGTTCCGGTGATTCCACCTGATGCTACGCTTTCTCTCGTAGCACGTGATCCTGTCCCGACAGATGATGATGAGTTGCGTGTTGTTGCTGTTTTCAACAGCAAAAAAGAGATAAATATTGCAGTCGGAACGTGGCACATGGAGAGAGGACTTGAATTCAAAACTCCGAAATCGAATCATATTCGAATGAAGTTCTTATGCAAGCATCTGAATTACCCATTTGAGTTGCGTGCAACCTCATGTGGAACGAATACTTGGATAATACACAAGTTCATTCCTGAGCATTCATGCATTTGTCAGTGGTGTCAACCTCTCCGTATTTGTTGCACTTCCGGCTCAAGGTTATAGTACATGGAGTCATACAAGGTCGCCGTCCATGCCAATATGTCGATACAGACCGTCACGAAGTGACTACTTATACAACACACTAGTATGACCTTCATTAAATCGACATGGAAGCATAACTCAATTAAATCTACTACATTATCACAAATAGTTTTCAATAAATTACTTCAAAAAGGTAAATTCACTTACTTGTGTTGCATCAAACATTGAGGTATGTCACAAATAGCCAATCATTTTCGAGTCCTCCCTGTTTCATCAATAATACAAATATCAATAGCCAACAAGACAGTATTCTTGAAATTAATATATTTAACTACTTACGAAGACATCTGTGTCAAAGATGACGGTGTTCCTAAATGTCACACCGGGCTTTATCCCATCATCTACTTTCAATTGGAAGTGCAACTTCATTAAGTACAAATCAACGACCTACAAAAAGTTGTTAGATATTAAATTAAATTAATAACAAAGTTTAATATAGCCATCTAACAGAGTAAAACAGTAAAAAGAGTAAAAATTAACTTACCCCGACAATGACGTACATCTTCGGATTTAGAATTTCCAAAAACCATGCATGATCAAGTTATATACTACTATCACAAATAACCATTGTTGTACCTGAGGGACCATTGCAAAATTTTTGAAATTCCTCAACCAGATCATCTGCTAGTGGGTTCGGTGCAACTTCGGCTTGAAATGGCGTAGAAATTGCGGCTGCAAGTTTTTTCTTTCTTTGCACCCTCCGTTTAGGCTGTACTGCGGGCGGGTCTTCGGGCTCTTTCCGATCAAGAGGCATAGCAAGGATAGCACTAGTTTGCAATTCTTGAGATTGTTGGATTTGAGAATGATGCTGCTCGAGTGATTGTTGATACGATCTTCCAATCATCTAAACAGCTAAGTATTAAAATAATTCAAACATGAATAAAAAAAGAAATTTCATAATAAAAACTCTAAATTACCTCTCCCAAGTGACTCCACATATCTATCAGATGAGCACTAGCAAAACATGGAATGGCGAGGCGGATCAAGATGCGTACTACCAAACTGCCCTTGCGGCCGATACGCCGTACAAAATTCGGGCATAGAAAATCGGGCCGGAGTGAATAGCTCACTAGTGGAGGGGATGGAACTGGGCGCGGTAGTAGAAGGCACAGTGGTGGGATGTTGTGGTGGTGTTTCAATGACGAGCTCCTGCCGAGGCCGAGTTGACGGTTGATATGCAGGAGAATGTCGAGATGTTCCACATCGCATTTATTCAAACAAGTCCCCAAACCACTTCGTAAACCGAGGTATCCATCTCTTATCCATCTTGTCCAGGAGCTGATCCTCAGATCTTTCCAATTCCTCCCTCAACCAACGACGGTCATTGTATCGACGGTGGTGCTCTCCCCCACTGCTGGAAGATGATGATGCAGCTTGTCGGGATGTAGCTTTTGCAGCTTTTCGGGTACGTTTCCCCTTATCTTGGGGCTGTTCTTGAGGCTCCTCGTCTGAAATGTCTGCCTCGACATAGATAGCACCCGCTCCATGTGATCGTCTGGGCCTTGAAGCTTCATGTGTCGGGTTGGCCTCTACATCAAAAAGGTTCTGTACGGGGACGAGGAGGAAACTGCTCACCCTCCCTTAGCGCATTTTTGGGCGGCACAAATTCAACATTGAGAGTATTTGGATATTGAGTCGACTGCCATCGGTTATGCATTTATTAAAAACCAGTGGTAAAAAGGCACCCCTCTATAGGCTCGTTTAATGCGTGTTTAGGGGTGGCCCTTTGTCTTTGTACCTGAGAACCCTAAACGGCATTTGAGATTAACTACCGATTCATTAGATATTCCTGGCTTTGGTTTAAGATCCCGAATCTAAAGATATTCCTATAGAAGGATATCTCGTTTAATCGGCCTCGTAGGAAAGAGAATCGAGGGTGAGGGCTTTTATTCGGCTTTACTTAGCCCACCCCTTCGGGGGGAAGTATCCGCTCTCTTTCTAACTAGAACAGCCAAGCTCAGTAGCTTCCTTAACCTTAACGACAAGCAAGGAAGCAGAACCTATAAGATAAGAGTTTATTCTCCGTTTACATTTCTTCCTCCAACTCCAACAAGGGCTTTCCTCACAGCTTCACAAGATTGCTACGGATCCTGATCCTGCTTTTTGGATTGGATTAGCCTACCTCGGAACACTACCTTCGTCTTCCCTTTCTCTCTTTCCCTTCACGAGACACTATCTCACTTGCTTGAATGAAGACACCTTCTTATCTTACTCTTACGATATTTCTAGTAGTTAGATTCAAAGCTCGTCTTGTTGCCAAAGGTTTCCATCAGCGTTCTGGTATTGATTATTCTGATACGTTTAGTCCAGTCGTTAAACCTACCACTATTCGCCTTGTTTTGAGTTTAGCACTGTCGAGGGCTTGGTCTCTTCAGCTACTGAATGTGAACACGAGATCTTTCTTTAGGATATTTATTGATCAAGGCTTTAGACCCTGCAGATACTCCTAAACCAGATTCATAGGACTCACCCTGTCTATTACATAGATCCTCTGTAACGAAGAAAGAATCAATCTCTTCTAAAATGCATAAATGGTCTTAACTCTCTTGTTGTTCCCTAATATAGAGCCTGCTGCTCATTCCTTTTAGAGTTCTGAACATTCGGAGATAAGATAAAGGGCATTGCCAATAGAATGAAGACCAATGCACTATGTCCTATTGATAGCTAGTAGTTCCAGTTGCTTTTTTGTCCTAGTCTTGGGTTGACTTCCTCTTTTGATGAATAAGGATATGTACCCTTTTATGCAGTTGATGGTAAATTCCCTCTTCTTCACTTCCTACTTTCCAAAGCTTGGATTCAATGGAGTCTTTCTTCCCTCTATAGCTCACAGGTAGTTATCCGGTCTTTCCCTTCGTCAATAGGTCTATCCCGCTGTGAATTGAGACTATCGTTGGAAAGCAACTCAACTATGCCCTTACAACGGCTTTGGATGTGTTCAACACAGCTTCTTCCGACGTCTCATCCCTAGTGAAGTTGTCTGCATTAGCTGTTTTCGACATGATCCGTGTCGGTAAGGGAAATCAAAAGCTAGGGTGACTTCAGAGAGCCCCTCTTCTCTTGTCCTAGTCCTGTGGAACTAGTCTAAGTAGTTATTGAATGAATAGTTTTAGCAGTTCCTCTTGTTTTCCCACCAGAGGCTAAAAGAGACGCCGTGTTGATTGTCTTCCTCGTCCTAGTCTTTGCTTCCGGGTTTGATATTCTTTCCTCAGCATCTCCGAATCGCACAGGGAAAGGAAAATCCTTACCTATCCACCTATACTCCTGAAAGGACTAAGCTAGGGGTTTCAGTGGAAAGAAAGACAAATGCTTCCTATTCTTCTATTGGAATTGTCTTCATTGACGTTTACATTAGATCAACAAGCGTGGAATAGGCAAGGTTGGAAGCTCTTTGTTCAGAAGGAAGGATCGATCATAGGAACTATTTCATATTTATTACCTATCTTTTATCAGTCAATAGACTTATCCGAAGATAGAAGTAAAAGAGCCGTCAGGCGAAAGCGAGAACTACAAATCCCTGAAAAGAAGAAGAAAATGGAGGCTTTTAAGCAACGTTTTCTTACCTTCTAAGGTAATCGGTGGATTAGACCTATGTGGATTAAACCTAATATAAATATAATAGAAAGCCCGCGAGTATTGGGGGGTACAGCGTATGCACTCGAAAAGGGGTCTACTTGTTTGTTTCTTGTTGTTAATCAATCGTCCACTCTTTGCTCAACCCGAAATATTCCAACCGGGCACATTACCTTTAAAGGGCGAATACCCAGCTGAAGAAAACAAGAGGCGAAAAGGAGCGTCTTCTCTTTCTCCTTCGGATCCTCCCGTTGATCGAGGATGGATCAATTAGTAGCTCATTTAGCTGCTATTTCTCTTACCAGAGGTGTACGGGTGAATCAAACTACTGAATAGGTTGCCCATGACGTCAACAATGGATATTGACTTGCAATACTCTATAAAAAGAGAGGGCCTTCTTCCCCTACTAATGTTTTTACCATTGAATCCAGAAAAGAAAAGCCGAAGGGGAATAACTCCGATACTCCGGAAGGAATGGTAGGCTGCATACCCGATCGGTGTGATGCTGATAAGAGACATCTATCCGTCCTAAGGAAACCTAGGTGGTAAGAAAGCCATTCACCTTTGACTCTTCTTTCTGAACTCTAGACAAAGACACAGGCACCTAGACTAGGAAGAGAAGAACAGCACCAGACTAGTGAAATAGTGGGCTACACCTGGGAAGGGCTAGGCAACTCTCGGTTGTCCTTTGCGTCTCATTCCCCTCGTTGAATCTTTCTAGTCCGAAACGCTGCTCTTCTGTTTCCTTGTCTTGAACTCCAGATCAAAGGAACTTCTTTGTTTTATTTAGGTTTCTGAGCTGAGATCTCCTTTGAGTTCTCTTGTTTACAGTCCTAATCTCTAAAAAGAATCAGATTAAGAGTACCAAAAACAGAGGAGACATCTTTTGGCTATGGCTTCTTTGGGCTTACTTCTTTTCTGGATTGAGAACTAAGTTAGCTGTTTCGTCGCTTATTAGCTCATGAGCCAACCAGAGTGGTAGGCATTTTAAACCTCTGTTCTCTAATCTGGACAAGGCAAAACCAGAACAATCTCTATATAATATAGAGAGATGAGTTACGTCTTCTTTCTTTAAATCCTCGAACTAAAATTAAGAGTTTAGGATAGATCTCAATAAAATAGAAGTTGGTAATCGAAGGTATAAACACACGTGGGAGTCTCTAAACTCCTATTCTTAGACCAGAGATTTAGGGCAATGCTTGACAATTCTTCTCCTTTTCTATCTAATAAAGCAAGATGGATATAAGGAGAGAAGGGAGAAGAGATATTCCTTTGGGGATTCCTTCTTCTAAATCTCTCTTTAGTTGGGGATCCTCTTCTTTTTATAGTGTGCGCTTCATGGGTGTGAGGAGCGACGCCAAAGGCGCGCTTGGGGGGTCGACGGTCCTGCCCTGTACTCTATTTGGCCTCGTAAAGGGCCAAATAGGGGGCAGGGGTAGCCGGCCCTCTATCCCTCAGATGCCTCAGGGGTAGCCGGCCCTCTCTCGGGTACTTGTTAGCCGCCTGCACTTCGTGATCCCTAATTCTCGTACCTCTAACCCAGGGATCACTCGTTCGGCTACAGGGGCCAATACCAACTCCAAGGCATACAGCTATAGCAGCTATTGAGTTACTCATTCTGGTACTATCAATGTATTATTTACTACTCTAACTCAGAGCTACAATTCTTGCTTTCCCCAGATCGGTCGGATGCCTCCCTTGTTAGCCGCCTGCACTTCGCTATCCCCAATCCTGCGTGCCTCGGACCCGGGGATAGGTGGTGTCAAATTGGGCACCTACACAAAAACACAAAAAAAAATTAAATATGGAGTATTGTATAAGAACAAAGATTTAAGAGATGTAAAAAATAATTTATTACCAGTAAAGAAAAAATTGGTTCAAGATCCATTGTAGGGGATTTTCTAAACCTCCATTTAATACATCTGGGAGTCCGGGTCGGGTCATCAAGTCTCCCAACTGCTTCTGCTAAATCTGGCATGACTTCTAGAGACCACACATGAAAAGCCCACACTGCACCATAGAAGTGATATTTCTTTCTATTATGCGCATTGGTGATGTAGTGCTTCAAATTCAAGTACGAATATGCTCCCCATGAAAAATTAGTGAACAAGTTCAAATCATCAACTAATTTCCAAAGCCACTGCGGAACAATTTTCTTCACGTCTCTACCAAGTACTACCATGTAAGCCACTAAAACGTGAGCCGCACGGAGGTACAAATCAACACTTGGATCACCATTTCAATCGGTGATGGGCGCCCGCATGTTCTTAAATCGATCCAGTAAGTCATTCCCGGTGATAGACATACCGTTACAAAATCGTCAATAAACCTCCACATTTCGTAAATCGTGGTCATCCGCCGGATTGAAGCTGGACTCGCCAAAGTTCAAACCAGTCACCAAAGTAAATTCTTCATATGAAAATCGGAGGTTTACGCCGTTGATATGGAACCACATCTCGTGAGGCTGAGAACCTGGATAGTTGATCTCACGTAACAGCACGTGATGCACAGCCATCGCGCATTTCTGTCTCGGGTCCCAATAGACAAAATGCCCAAAGCACCCATTTATAAATCTATCGACCAATTCTTGACCACCGACCTCATACAAAACCCTTCTAACATCTTCCAAAACACCAATCCTGTAATACGTGTTAATAGTCGACCCACGGTTAATAGAGTCGAGCCTCTTGTATGTAATATATGCACAAAATCAAAATAACAATTAATTACAAATAAAATAGAAAATAATTTGAAAGATAATCCAAATAAAAAATAAGCATCTTTTTATTTAAAATAATCCACAAATAATAATTCATTACAAAAAAATACGTGAAAAAATTCATGCGACAATAACTCAAAATATAGAGCAATAAAAATGTACATGCAAATTACGTGAAAATATACACATAATTTAAAAAATAAAGAGAATCAACAATTTTCTACACAAATGGAAACTAACTTTTTTAACCACGAAATTCTTTGACTAAAATACAAAATGATTATATATCGTTAACATTTAATTAATTTCAACCTAGTAAAACAAAGATCCCGCTCGGACATTGGGGCCCCACAGAAAATCCCGACCGAGCGGGATCTTGTTATTTCGAGCGGGATTTAATGTTTTATTAATTTGGCATAATTTACAAACCTAGAACACAAGCCGTTAAATTTCTACCCACAAAATCATAATGAATACCTTAACCAACAAATATTTCGACTGAAATTCAAAAGAACTACATTGTTAAGAAAATTCAACCTAAACTAATAAGATCCCGCTCTGGGAAACACAAAATCCCGACCGAGCGGGATCTATATTACATCCGAGCGGAAAATTGTTATTTACGAGCGGGATGTACGAATATATTAATGTGAGATAGTTTATAAAACTAGATAACCTATTCCTAATTTTCTACACCCAAAAGCGAAACTAATATATCAACTAATAAATTCTTCGACTAAAATTCTAAAACTAACATTAGTTTATTTATTTTTATTTACAAGGAGAAACTCGACTAAAATTTGTACAAGGAGAAAACTACGAATAAAATCAATAAAAATAAATTACTAACCTCACCGAACATATTGTATCGAAGGAATGAAATCCCGCTCCAACAATCGAACGGATGGAAATCCCGCTCCAACAATCGAACAGATGATACTCCCTAAACTCGAATGGAATTTTGTATTTTTTTTAGTTCATGAGGGCTCCCTAAATTCGAATGGAATTTTGTTTTTTTTTTAGTTCATGACGGCTGCGAGATTCAATATGTGGGCGGATTGTGAGTAGGTTGGCGGATTCAATGGTTATATAGAGAGGCGGGATCTAGGGTTTTGATCTCCCACTCTCACCTTCCCTAATATAACGCCGCCCTCTCTCACCCTCACCATGTAACGTTAAAAAAAATGAAATAGGAGTCAATGGTTCAATTCCCATAAATTAAATGTCAGGCGTTTTGTTTTGATATATTATATACTATTCACACGTGATATATATACTATTCACATGCAGCTTGGTTTTTTTTTATATGATAAAAAATTTCAAAAATAATGGCTTATACTATTAAAAAATTCGTAACTTAATATATACTACTATATGATAAATTACAAATAAATATATATATTTTGGTTTCAAATTTTTAAATCCTCACTCGTTTTCAATAGATCCCGCTCAGAGTTATGTTAATTATTAGGAGATCCTGCTCGACGTAACTCGAGCGGGATCTTTAGCTATTGAATATATATAGTTTACTGAAGTTGGAAAATGTATTTTTTATTACCAATATATTAAATTTAATCAAATTCAAAAAATGAATGGTTTATACGATTAAAAAATTGATACTTAATAGATATATGATAAATTTCAAAAAAAAATATATTTTGGTTTAAAATTTTTAAATCTCACACGTTTACAAAAGATCCCGCTCGGATTTATGTGAATTATTATGAGATCCCACTCAAGCGGAGTCTATGTACCTCGAGCGAGATCTTTATCTATTATATTTATATAGTTTATTGGAGTTGGAAAATATATTTCTTATTACCAATATATTAAATTTAATCAAATTCGAAAAATGAATGGCTTATACGATTAAAAAATCGTAACTTAAGATATATATATGATAAAATTTCACAAAAAAATATATTTGGATTTGCGATTTTGAAATTCCAATCGTGTGTAAAATTCCGCTCGGAATTTGTTTAAATATTATGAGATCCCGCTCGAGTTACCGCTCGAGTGGGATCTATATAACTCGAACGGGATCTTTGGTTATTGATTTCATACAATTGTTCTGAGATGGTAAATATATTTTTTTTTCCTACTAATAATACTAATGAGCAATGAAATAAAAAATTAATGATCAAATTACATTAACTAATTAACGAAAAAAAAATTAATAATAAAAATTACATTAACTAGCAGCATTAGGGTTTCAGTTTAACAGGAATTTGTGGGTGGGATTAGGGTTTTTAACTCTTCTCTCACCTACCTCTCAAATCTATCAATTAATTTATAAAGTAGTCAACAAAATCTATGTTTTTCCAATTTCCCATGCAACACATGGTCACTTGCTCATGTTTTCGTTGAACAAAGAAATTGAAGTGATGTTTTTTTGTCAGCTTCCAATTATTCTAAGGGTATTTATATAATATTGGACATAATTAATTTGTTTTCTAACAAGTGCATATGACAAATTTCAACCTATAGTAAATGGATATAACTAATTTTTACTCAAGAGAAATAACCATGTATTGAACTGCACGACGCGCTTGGAGTTTGCTATATAATTGCTGGCGAGATTTGTTAGTTGCGTAATGTACACTTAAAAGGCCAAACTTTTGATCATTTGTTGGTTGGGTGTACACTCAAAAAACTCCCTCTTTATATAAATACAGATAGATTAGTGCACAATCAAATAACGATGTCGTAGCTATACAAAACAGAAATAAATACCTAAGAAATTAACAATATTGAAAGCTTCTTGTTTCAACAGACAGATTGAACTGATCTGAATCATGAAAACCCAGAGCATCATCTCTCTTGCTTTGATTCTTCTTGCGATCATTTCTCGCTCGCTAGCTGCATCATCTGCTCATAATTTTCTTGAATGTCTGCGCCATGAATTCAACAACTACTCTTCCATCTCCAACAATGTTCACTCCCCAATCAACTCATCTTATTCCTCAATCCTGCAATTTTCCATCCATAATCTGAGATTCGCGTCAGATTCTACTCCAAAACCGCTCGTAATTATCACTCCAGATCACGAATCTCAAATCCCGCCCGTCATCCACTGCACAAGAAAGAGCGGTATTCAGATTCGAACTCGAAGCGGCGGCCATGACTTCGAGGGACTGTCTTATGCATCACAAGACCCCTTTGTGATCATTGATTTGATCAATCTTAGTGAAATAACCGTTGACGTTGCTGGCAAAACCGCTTGGGTTGGCGGCGGCGCTATCATCGGAGAGTTGTATTATAAGATTGCAGAGAAAAGTCCCGTTCTCGGGTTTCCTGCCGGCATCTGCCCAGCTGTCGGAGTTGGCGGCCACTTCAGCGGAGGAGGCTACGGCACATTGCACAGGAAATACGGACTTTCCGCAGATAACATTATCGATGCAAGAATAATCGACGTTAACGGTAGAATTCTCGACAGAAAATCAATGGGCGAGGATCTGTTCTGGGCCATCAGAGGCGGCGGCGCCGCCAGCTTCGGAGTGATTGTTGCTTGGAAGGTACAATTAGTTGATGTTCCAGAAACAGTCACTGTTTTCGCAGTCGACAGAACATTGGAACAAAACGCGACTCAAATCATTCACCGCTGGCAATACATAGCTCCAGAGATAAACAAAGATTTATTCATGGGAATCAGGGTAACCAGGAAAAACTCCACGATTAATGCTTCTTTTTACTCATTGTTTCTTGGTGGGACTGATAAATTGATGTCGTTGATGCAAGAAAGTTTCCCTGAACTGGGTTTAGAGAGAGAAAACTGTGCCGAAGTGAGCTGGATACAGTCTGTGGTGTTTATAGCAAGTTATCCCATTGAAACTTCGCCGCGAGTTCTGCTAAACAGAACTCAAAACACAGATGCTTTCAAAGGGAAATCGAATTATGTGCAGGAACCAGTTCCTGAATCTGGGCTGGAAGGTTTGTGGACACACCTTTTTGAAGACGAAGCAGAGTCGATGCTGGTCATGATGAATGCATACGGAGGAAAAATGGCGGAAATCTCCGATTCCGCCACTCCGTATCCTCATAGAGCTGGTAACTTGTATAAAATGTTGCAGGTGGTGTTCTGGGAAGAAGATGAGAATCAAGAATCGGATAAGTATATAAACTGGAGTAGGAGGGTTGACGATTACTTGACTCCTTATGTTTCGAGGAATCCAAGGGAAGCGTATCTCAACTACAGAGATCTTGACCTCGGAGTCAATAAAGTTGAAGGAGAGACGAGTTATGAACAAGCTAGTGTTTGGGGTAAGAGATATTTCAAGAACAATTTCGATCGTCTTGTTCGGGTTAAAACTATGGTTGATCCGGATAATTTCTTCAAGAACGAACAGAGCATCCCACCAGTACAATCAATGTTGGCAGACGGGCACATGACTTGATATTTTTGGATCTTCTGCCATTTACTCTTGTCATTTTTTCCTTTTCTTGTTATATAAATAAAACCAACATGTGTATCTGATCGCATTGTTGTAGTAAAAGTTAATAACAAGTGGTGTGTCTTTAAGTCCACCATGGTAAGTCCTTGAAATAGTAGCCTAGGTCCAAAAATATATATAGGTCCATATAATTCAATGACCGCAAAGGCCTTCAAAATCAAGGCCTCTCAAATATATATAGGTCCATATAATTACAAGGCCTCTCAAATATATGTAGGTCCATCCGTCCATATAATTAGCTACCTCAGTGAAATAGTATCTCTTTTTAAGTTTGTTGGTCATGCACGTGTGTCCGATTCTCCCTTGTAACATTTTTTCTGCTTGGGGCCCTTTGAGCATAATTCCCTCTTAACAAGGGCCACAATCTTGTATTAGTATAGGGGTTTTTTTTTTTTTTTTTTTTTCTGCCTCCCACTAATGATATCTCCAAAAATTAGAAGAAATATATATGAGGAACGAAATAACAGAAAAAAGACTTTGGGTATAACTTTTCAAATTAGATATGCAGAACGAAAAAACAAACAAAAAAGCTTTTCAAAATTGAAGTTACTTAATTAAGTCATATTCCCTCCGATCCCCAAAATTATGCATAGTTTTGGAGGGTACGAGTTAAGAAAATCCTGAAAAGTGAGATGTAAGTGGAGAAAAAGTAAATATAAGTGGAAATGAGGTCCTACATTATAAGGGTAACATAGAAGAGTTATTTCCTAAAATGGACTATGCAAAATTTTGGTGAACAGACAGAAAAATAAAACTATGCATAATTTTGGGGATCGAAAAGAGTATTTACGAACAACTATGTCGCAAGAAAAACTAAATCAACTTATTTTATGGTGATTGAATGTATCTTTTAGAAGAAATTGTTAATTAAAGTTGTCTTATTGATTTTGTTTCAAAACTTGCAGGCTGAGCAACACTAGGGAATCTCTTAATTACTTTTGAAGTGAATGTCTTAGGTTTTTTACATGTTTATTATGTAATTTATATTTATATATATATAGCAATATAGATCTCAAGCACCACAATCATCCACATGTCTAGGTGGATTTTTAAGGATTTTTCTTTCTTAATTATCTAAAAATCACAACACCAAAGATCATCACATACATTTACCTTATAATCATAATAACATAACATATAACTATTAATTTACTCTGTAACCATTACCCTCATTAGTATATATCATTTCTAAGTTATTAATAAATTTAATACTTCCACATGCATAATAGGAGCTATGGATTAATATGAATAAGAAATAATATATTCATGCAATCTATATCTATATTTTAATTAATAAGAAAAAATACATTCATGAAATCTATATCTATATAACCTTAAGACTGATGGTAAACAAATAATTTTAACTATTTTCAATTTTTTCTTTCTATATTCTGATTTAAAAATGAAGAATATTAATGTTATATCCTACTTGCTCATTAGTATTTTGTGATGGTCCCGAAACGAGTTACTGGTGTATGGGGGGGGGGGAGAATACACCAGTTAAGATTTTAAAACTTAACCCTTAAAAATACTTCAACTGAGTAAAACTGACTCAGTTGGAATCTCACAGCTGAGTAAACAACCTCAGCTGGAAGAGAGGTGTTGTGCGGAATGTGGTGGAAATTAAACTCGTTAAAACAACTCACGCTTTTAGCACGGTTGGTTAATAACCAAAACAGTTGAGAATGTGCAGATATACAGATTGTATGCCGGTTAGTTTGGTCAGATAACACTGCAATAAGTAACTGAATAAAAATAAACACATACACACAGGATTTAACGTGGTTCGGAGATAACCCTCCTACATCCACGGGGAGATGTGAATCCTCACACCTCAGTCCAAGTTCTTCTGGACAGTTCCACACGGCTTACCCGGGCTGTGCAACCGTTGCAATAAGTTTACGGGTACTTATCAACCTTTACAGTTAAGTTTGCGGGTACTTAACAACCTATGTCAAGTTTGCGGGTACTTGACGACCTAGCTACTCAATTACAGGAAGAGTATGATCCTAACAAACACTTTTTAAGGTGTGAATGTGGGTGGATTTTCCAACTACAGCTCAATCATGAATGAGAGTTGGATCTATGGCTTGAACGAATAAACACTCAAACTAAGATCTAAGACAGATTATAACTCTATGAACCCTCAGCTACTAATGTTCTATCACTCTTGAACTCTCAGCTGCTGATGCGCTTAGAATGCGATTTTTGCAGATTTTTCTTGCGCTTGTTTCTCTTGTGATTGCACTTCTCTGTCTCTTGTCTCGTATCCCTCTCGAATGAGAGAATGTCTCTATTTATAGGCGGAGAGTATCAACTAGCCGTTGGAGGAGCTGTTGATCTCTGATCGTTGAAAGCAATGGCTTGTCTCTCATCTCTGCAGACTTTCCCGATATGGCATCTGTGCTCTTCTGCTTTTCTTCTGAGACAGCCTTGTGTTGGGCCAGATGGGGTAATGACTGAACGGTCAAACCCTCATGTGACTTCCTTTTGAAATTCAAATCTTAACCTTTCTGACAGTCAACCTCGATTAGTCGGTTGAAAATCTTGATCTTTATCTGAGTGGTCTTCAGCTGATGTTCTGACCGAACCGTTGACCTCTCAGCTGACTTTGAACTTCATGCTGTTGATCTTCTTGTTTGAGTTCTTTAACTGAGGTTCTGAAACTGAACCCTTAGTTGTCTTCCTTGTATTTAGTCAGTTGAGTTTGAACCTTCAGATGACTTCCTTCTCATCTGATGTTCTCTTCCTCTCTACTGCTTCTCATCTGATGTTCTCTTCCTCTCTACTGCTTCTCATCTGACGAACCCTCAATTGGTTTCCTTCAGAACTGATGTTCTGAAGACTTCCCCCTCATTCCATCTGAACATATGAACTCTCAGTTGTCTTTCATCATAACTGATGTTCTGTCTGAGTGATGCCTTGTTGCCATCTTTTTAGCTGGAGACCTGTAAAGATAAAATCTCAACTTTGCTCAAACAGCTAGTCTAACTTTTAACAATAGGTTCTGGCAACATCTACTCGGTTGGGGTCAGTCGGTTTTGGAATTCATCAAAACTCTTACTAATAAATTTCCCAACATTTTGCGTTCAACCAATAAGGTTGGAAGTTACAAAAGTAATAATGTTGAATTAAATATACATATACATAAATAATTAACAACTATTTGTCTTATATATTATCCGTTACAATTATGATATCAATTTGCATTAAATAAAAAAATGGAATTATGGAAAAAATTTAAACAATAATTAAAGAACGCTTATGAGCAGTACACGCCTAAAACTACGCCTCTATGGTATAAAAGTATGCTAGATGGTGAACAAATTCAGTTCGAGAAAAGTGGCAATAGACTCAATGGTGAACTGTTGTTACTAACGGGGATACGGAGTTTTTTTGTGTAATTAATACGCGCTCGCAATCGAGGAGATGTATGCATATGTGGAGTTGTGGGGTTATGTGCCAAGGCAGAAAGAAAAAGTGAAGAACAATGTAGTATGCTTTTCTTGAGTTACAATGTAATATGATCTTCTTTTCGATTGTACGGTAATTTTAACTTAATTATTTTGAAAGATTCTTTAAAAGAAAATAAAGTATTAGACTTTATGAAAGCATGGATACATATTAATAATACCATTTAATTTTTTCTAACACGATCTTATTTTTAATACTAATATAATGGTCACTATTTATTCAAAAGATATTATTATTACTTCAGTTAGAATTTGTAATAATTACTATTCATGTATTTGAGACGAGCTTGGTATTGGAGCTAATTACATTAATTATTAGAGATTCACATAAGAAATTAATTGTAGCTGGGCATAGTGACTAATTAATTATATTCTTTTGGGTGATTGAAATTATATCTTATAATTATTATACAAGAATGGAGCACATATTTATAACCTATAATGTTGGCCATTATATGAATAGTTGTTTTGCTGCAAATAATTAAGGTTTACAATATATTGTTCTTTCTATTTCGTACTCTATATATTTAATCCGTCTCATTTCAATAATCATATCTAGGAATTATTTATGAGTGTATATATAGTGAAAAAATAAATCTTTATAAAAAAGGTTATATTCTAAGATGGACTAAAATTTCAATAGCAATTCAACTAAAAGGCGAAAAATATTATCATATGTCAAATTTGCAATTGGATCTAGGGCTGTATGATTGTTTAGCATACTTTAGCTAATGAGATCTAAGTGCAGCGAGATAAACATTGAAGTAATTAATTTTGACATTTTTACGTCTTAGTTAGGATTTTATGAAATAACATTTTCATATTTTACATAAATTGGTATTTTAATTAATTAAAAATAATTGCGCTATGGTGGGATTTGGGTAATTGCACTTAAAAATAATAGGAAATGTGTGATTGGTGATAGCACAAAAGTTCAAGAGTTTGGATGTATTTTTACTGTATTTTTCAAAATTGAATATTTTTGAAAAATATTATCATTTTTTTTGTTATTATGCATAATTTTAAAATAATATTTTTGGTACAAGAAACTTTAGAAATTTAGAACTATATTTTTTAAATTTTGATTAAATATTTTAGCAAAATATAATAAATATTTATCAAAATTTGAGCTTCCATATTTCACACTAAATTCTACACGAGTTGATCATTCGCATGTAATGCTTATTTTATAACGAGAAAATCCTTGATGTAATACATATATATTTTACAATGAGACGATCTTTCATGGAACACTTAATTCGTAAAATTGTAAAATTATATCACTTTAAAATAAAATATTAAAGTATTTTTTAAAATTTATTTATAAATTACAAAGTAAAGTAATTTTGAGTCAATAAAATTTACAAGGGATGATCATTATATAACACTTATTTGCATCAAGATGATCATTCATGTAACACTTATTTATAACGATTTCTCATTCATATAACCAATATTTTTTTTATTTTTTTGGTAATTGGGTTTTATTACCATGAGCCAAAAGGCTAGGATCTCACAACTTACAAAAGCAAGAAACACATCACTCTATCAATGCAAAGACATAAATAATCTATCGAGCTAAGGGTTTAATCGACATCTAACAGCAACCATTACTTGACACCACCTTACCACCTGCTCCACGCTACACTCACAAGCTTGGAATTTTCTTGCATTCCTCTCTTTCCAAATTTGGTAGACCACCACAATTAAAACCAACCTATAGAGCTGTTGAGAGCTGGTTTTGGAGCCACAGTGTTGAGATAAAAACTGTTTCTCCTCCTCCCATGCAACTGTTCTCCTGATTTTGCTCCAAACTTTCATACTATGCCAAACTCGTGTTGTAAATGCACAGCTAAAATACATATGGACAATGGTTTCATCAGCAGCGCCACACAAACTACAACTTGGATCCACTATCACACCAATCTTAGCTAGGTTGTCGCATGTCGCTAGTCTCCCAAGTATAGCCATCCACATGATGAAGGTACATTTCGAAGGAGCTGGATTACTACTAAGAATCTTATTCCAACCCACTTTTTGTATGTCTCCTCTAAGACATAGATACATCCGCTTAATAGAGAAAGTAGGGTTAAAAAGCAAACTCTGACCTTCACTATTGGATGCCACATATTTACGAGCTGCAATGATTCTCTGAACCACCCATGATGCTGTTTTTTGGTACATTCATAGACAAGAGTGGTTGGTTTTTGATGTAGTATCCATGGATCCATCTTACCTATAGCCTCTCCTTAGCTTGTGAAAGCCCCCAAAGCAGTTTACACAATGCAGCTTGATTCCATATCCTCATGTTGATAACATTCCATCCTCCTGCAGCTTTTGGGAGCTGGAGTTGATCCCAAGCTACCAATGCACGTTTTGAAACCCCAAATTTCCCAGTCGACAAGAATACTCTACATGCTGACTGAATGATATGTATCACTTTCTGTGGAATAGGAAATATCTGACACCAAAATGACTGCATACCAAATAAAATAGACTTTATAAGATGTATTCTTCCCACATAAGACAGTAATTTTGCTGACCAATTATCAACTCGAGCAAGGATCTTTTGGACTAGGGTTTGGCATTGGATTACTGATAATTTCCTTGATGATAATGGTACCCCAATATATTTAAAAGGCAAATCTCCTTTGACCATATTAAATTCCTGCAGAATTGCTTCTTGTAAAGCTCTTGGAACCCCCCCCCCCCCCAAGTATATACTACTCTTGGTTTGGTTTGCTCGTAAACCAGATACATCAGAGAACTTTTGGAAGATGTTTAGCATTTCTCTCATAGATTGAAGATCTCCCATGCGAAAGAGAAGTAGGTCATCCGCAAAGCTCAACTGAATTAAGTCAAACCTTTTGCACCTTGGATGGAATTTGAATGCCTTGTTTTGTTTTAGCTCCAGCAAATTTCTATGCAAATACTCCATACAGATAACAAAGAGGTAAGGGGATATCGGGTCACCTTGCCTCAATCCTCTCTTTGCTGCAAATGGAACTGTAATATCTCCATTAACATTTATAACATATGATACTGTGGATAAACAAGTAATAATCCAGTTCATAAATCTCTCTGGAAAGCCCATCTCTAGCATAAGATACTTCACAAATGGCCATTCGACTGTATCATATGCCTTTTGAATATCAATTTTCACCATACTTCTTGGTGAAATTCCCTTCCTACTGTACCCTTTAATGAGTTCATGTCCCAGCAAAATATTATCAAAGAGTGATCTTCCTTTCACAAAAGCAGCATAGGTAGAACTCTCTGAACTCTATTGGCAAGTACTTTAGAGATGATTTTGTAGAGAACCGAGCAGCATGCAATAGGCTTGTACTCCCTTATGTTGCTAGCATTGTAATGTACATATTTTTTTATATAAATTTGGGATAAGATGATTACAAGTAGTGAAGTTTCTCTTTTAAACAGATTTGGTTAGGGATGATAATGACTTGGTTTGATTTATAAATACTTATATTATTTGAAAATTTTACGAGATATCAACTGTATAACAATCGTGTTAGATATTTCGTTAGTAAATAATTGTTATGAGATTTATTTTAATAAAATTTTAAATCGATATTTTAATTTAGTTATAATTTTTCTTTAGCATTTTTACTATTTAATGTTGACTTTAAAGTATTCGAATTTTTAGTAGGTAATTAACAGGTAGTATCCAACGGGTCTGGGATGGGTTTAAGGCAGTTTGGATAGTAAAATCAAATTTTATTCGAATTTGAATTTAAGAAGATCATGGATAAAGAAAATATAAACGGGTTCAAGTTTGAGAAATGTTTGATCGGTGGGTACGTGGTACCCAACTCATTGTCATTTCTAGAATTGTACATATATAAAAATTATGATCCAAGTTTGAGACAACCATGTATTTGATGATTATAGATTGAAAAACAGGTACTATGACTTGAGTAACGTTAATATCTTATTAACTTATTTTATATTATAATTTTTATGATGATGGATTTTTAAGCCCCCAACAATTATTATGCTGATGTGGAATTTTGAGGATTTTTCTTTTTTAAATATCTAAAATCTCTAATCTCTAACACTATAAATATTAAATCATAATAATGAATTAATGTCTTTCAATCAATCAATTAAACTTAGTTGTTACAAAAACAATAATCACATCAATGAATGAATATTCCATTTTAAAATGTATTTGTGCCTATATATATTCTTTTTTGTGGAAAACATAAATATATATTTTTCTTTGTGCAATCTTCGAAGATCCATGTTTGAAAATTAATGTGTTATTATACACAATGATTTTTTTTAAAGAATGATGTATGATCATTGTTGCCCTTTATGTACAATTGTAGATGCAGAAATGCACATTATATGATACATTATCAACGAACCGAAAACATCTTCATCAATCGCTACGACTCTCTCTACGACCAGATTCTCCGCAGGTATCAACTCCTCAACTGATGACTTGGATTGCTAATCACCATCACCTCAAACGAAGATCCCGATTAATGGTAGAATTCACGAGTTACATCATGTAGGAAAACTATTGTATTTTACTCTGTGAGAAGTAAAATGAACTTTATTAGCAGCATTAAAATATTGCATATGAACTACACTAATTCAATACTGAAGCAAATAATCTTCGTGCCTATAAGAAATAGGTCGTATTCGGCGGGACGGAGGGAGTAATAGATTTTGTAATTGTATTTGTTTAGATAATATTTTATTGATATTTATGTGTTAATTAAATTCTTTTGTTATTTTTACAATTTATAATTAATGTTCACTTTTGTTAAATTTGAAATTTTACAAGTTTAGAACGGGTGTCAGTAGTAATGTTCCCTTATTAATCGAGTTTGGAACGGGACGTATAAAGAAATTGTTATTCGGCGTTCGGAATGGTACGAATTTGGTGATTTTCGATAGAAATTGGGTACAAGTACCCGAAAAATGTCCCTACTTGATCAATTTACTATTATAATTTGATAGTTGTGTAACACTTCTTCGAATACATTATCATTCGATATAAAATATAAATTATATTAAAGTATATACTAATAAATTATAATGTTAAGTGATACCCGTCGATGTTCGACGGGCTACACACTAGTATATATATATAGGGATAAGTTATGGTGAAAATGACCTTTATACTGAGAAATAAGAATGAATTTGGATCATACATCGCAAAGGAGAAGGAGGGCGCGTGAGATATATGCGCGGTGCGTGTATCTCACGCGCCATTTTTTTTTAGGGTCAAATCATATGCACCACAACTTGTATTTATATGCACTATACTGTATAATGAGATGCACCACTAAGTTATTGAGATGCACCAGTTTTTAATTTTTGATTTTTTTTTTAAATGTGGTGCATCTGCATACACTATGTGGTGCATCTCATTACATAGTATAGTGCATCTTAGTATACATAGAGTTTTTTTATTTAGATTTTTTTTTAATTTCAGTTTTTAATTCCAATTTTTTTTACGGTCAGATCATATGAACTATACTGTGCAATGAGACGCACCACTAAGTGTATTGAGATACACCAGTTTTTAATTTTTGATTTGTTTTAAAGTATAGTGCATCTACATACACTATGTGATGCATCTCGTTTAACGTTGTGGTGCATCTCATTATACATGGTGGAGCATCTGCATACACTATGTGTTGCATCTAAAAAAAATAGTAAAAAAAAAATATATTAATAAAAAAATTAAATCTGGTGCATCTCAATGCATTTAGTGGTGCATTTCATTATACATTGATGTGCATATAAATACATGTTGTAGTGCATATGATCTGGCCGTAAAACAAGTCGAAAAGAAAAAGACAACTGGTAGACCGGATTTGACCCGACCCGGTTTAACCCGATCAAATTTGAACATCCATCACCTATAAATCTATGGTGAAGATTTATTTTCATTTTTTAAGATAAAAATTATTTTTATATCATCTTTTATATATATATATATATATATATATATATATATACACTTTTGATACGTTTTATATAAAGGGCCTAACTTTAAATTTTACATTAGCCCGGCCCCTGCTGGAATCCGTATAAGATTTGATGCCTTAGAAAGTAGAAATCAATAAACTATTTTTAGATGATGGTTCTAATTAAATTTCCAAACTTTGTGGGTGGCCTTTGTAGGAATTTGGTTATTTATAGCATTAAATTCATAATTAAGTTATGGAAAGATTTTTAGGGATTATGTGTACAAATCACCGTTTTGAGCACTATGATTTAATGTATTCATTTGTTCAATTCTGTTAAGGAATGAATAATCAATTAATACATGAGCATGGCTACTTGAAATTAGAATTGTGTGTTTTCTATACTTGTCCCACATCGGAAAATTATGGAAGTTTTGTGCCATATGTAAAGAGCAACACTATAAGGGAGTATATCCATATGTACTACCTTATGGTGCACCTTAGTGGCTCAAGTGTTGGCACCTTTTGTGTTTGACCATGATTCTTACGAGGACGGTGCGAAGCACCGTCCGAATCCGACGACGACGAGCACGAGCACGTTGCACTTGTCGCAATGGGCGCTTTGAAGCGCACGTGTTGGTTGATTGGCCAGCCAAAACCGCCATGTAGGCACACGTTCCGAACGGTCACCTACTGCCTATAAATGACCCCAATATTGTCTTACGAAGATAGAGTCTAACTCTAGCCTCATTTCATTTTGTTTTTCTATCTCTCATTTTCGTACACATATCACACACACCATACTTTTCCAACAATCGTAAGACAATATTTTGTGTGTTCTGTTCGAAAATGCTAACCCGTAGGAAGATGCAAGATGATCTTGTTTTCATGTTCGATGGAAACTTTTTCAAGGAATGGAAGAAGAAGATGATGGCATTTCTGATTGTCAATCATTTGGCAATCTTTGTGTCCCAGTCCACTCCAACGATGGACGAAAATGCATCGGAGGAGATAAGGAGAAAGCAAACTCACAAATGGATCGACAATGACTTCATATGTCGGTATATTATCCTTGATTATCTTACTCCTTCAATTCATTCTATGGTCTCTCATTTTCAAAATGCTCGAGACGTTTGGAATGCTTTAGAAGATATGTATACTTCCAAACGTTTCAATCCAAAAAGGAGAAGAGCCATCATAGACCAAAGTGACGAAGGGTTCACTATGAGCGAGGAGCCTAAAACACTCATGATAGCTTTGTCGAGGTTGGATGCTCCATTTTGAAGAGAAGCAGTCTATGATGAAATGAGGCACATCATTGACAACATGGATGCAATTGTGAAAAATTGCACATGGGAGTCAATTGAAGACTGTGTTCAAGCCTTTCCTTTGGGATACGAGTGGAGCTTCTCAAGGAAGTACAATGTCGATTGTTCGATTGGCATGTACAAAGCGCGTTTACTTGCAAACCGCTTCAGACTTAATGATGATCTTTATAATTAGTCTGTGTAGACAAGAAAGGCCTATATAAAGCTTCTTTAGATGTGTACATATTGTAAATATATGTAATTGAAGGCTTATGTATAGATAAAACTTTTAAATGAAAGCTAAGTGTATATATATATATATATATAATTGTGTATATATGATTTAATTATACGTGTACTTGTGAATAAATAAAGTGTACATGTTCTTATAGCTTTGCTTGTTCATTTTTTGTAAATGCAATACGAAGTACACATTTCACAATGATACGTGTGTTCATTGAAATGTGGGGGTATCAAAATGTTACAAAATTAGTAAATAATACTTCACTTGAGGAATTTTGACTGAAAAGTCAAAATTTGAGAAAATAAAGTTTGGTTACTAGAATAAAATATCTTGAGTAAAATCTTCATTGAAAATATTACTATGATATATTGTCTTGTTAAAACTTCCAAGTTGAAAGTGTTACTAAGATGATTAAGTCGTCTAGTAAACTTGGTCAATTGGAAAGGTTGTTAAAAGACAAATAAGATATCATAACAGTAATTTCGTTCAAGAAATACTAAGATAAATTCTAGTAAACAAGGAAACTTTATTAATGGAAAAACAATGTTCTTATTTAGATGGTGAAACTAGAATGATAAAATCATCTTCTAGTATTTATGTCTGTTGGAAATATAACCAAGACATAAAGTGCGTCGTCTAGTAAACATAAATTGGGAAATGTTACTATGACAGACAAATACCATCTAGTATTAATATATCAAGGAAAATGAAACGTCATGAAGACTTTATATTCTTTCTTGAACAAACTATTGATCACACATACAATACACATTGACTATGGAAAGTCAAAGCGTGTTAAGAGTACCGCTCTTATATTTGGAAAGTGATCAATTATACAGTAAGAGGAATGAGATTGAAATCCACAAACTAAAGAATGTTTATAATGGTAACTCAATCAAGATGATTGGAGATCCCAAGAACTTGGTTCAATGAGACAACTAAATTATGAATGTTCAGTTGTGCACTTGGAAAAACACAACATGAAATCTATTCTCAAAACTGCCCAAGTGCAAAAACATGCTGAAGGTGGTAAGGATAAACTTTATAAGCTTTTAATGATTCCTGAGGTCTTGAAGAAAGACAAAAGTATGGCATGATACTTTAATAGGAGATCACCTATATAAGTAAGAAGTAGGGTCGCCTCAAGTTACAAACACTTATGAATCCAAGAATTGGTCCAAGGCCGAAATGGACACAACGTGAGAACAAAAAAAATATCAGATTTATTATTGTGTGTGTGTTATTATCTTGATTTACACAAAAGCTGATCGGTTCAAGACATCGCGTTCACCGAGCAGCAAGTAAATCCGATAACATTACACTAAGGAAGGTTCAAAGCCAAAAAACTATCTTTCTTAATGCAATGATAGTTCATCGGGACGTAGTATTCTTGCATTTGCAAATATTTGTATTAATTGTCATTCATGTGGGGGATTGTAGAAATTTGGTTACTTATAGCATTAAATCCATGATTAAGTTATGGAAAATCTTTAGGGATTATGTTGAAACCAATGGTAAAAAACGAAATCTACGTTTTGAGCACTATGATTTAATATATTCGTTTGTTCAATTCCATTAAAGAATGAATGAGCAATTAATACATAAACATGGCTACTTGCAACTAGAATTGTGTGTTTTCTATACTTGTCCCACATCGGAAAATTATGAAAGTTTTGTGCTATATATAAGGAGCAACACTATAAGGGAGTATATCCAAGTGTGCTACCTTATGATGCACCTTAGTGGCTCAAGTGTTGGCACCTTTTGTGCTTGACCATGATTCTTACGAGACGAAGCACCGTCCGAGTCCGACGCCGACGGCGACAAGCACGTGCACGTCGCACTTGTCACAATGGGCACTTTGAGGCGTACGTGTTGGTTGATTGGCAGCCAAAACCGTCATGTAGGCACCCGTTCCGAACGGTCACCTACTGCCTATAAATGACCCCACAGAATCCAATTTCTAACACACCAGAATCGAATTTCATTCGATTGTATACATACATTTCATATATAGTTCGAGTCTAGGATCGAGTACTCGTCCCGAGTATCGAGTTGTTTGCCGGAACTTCGATACGTAGTGCAACATCTCAAGTTCGCCCCGAACCGTTGTATCTTGGAGGCAATTGCTGTAGAACCGCCTACACATTAAGCGGAGCAATATTATCTTACGGAGATAGAGTCTAACTCTAGCCTCGATTCATTTTGTTTTTCTATCTCTCATTTTCGTACACATATCACACACACCATACTTTTCCAACAGCATTCTCGTTCGTTTTGTTTGTGTTTAACTTTTTTTTGTTTCCCCAAGAAAAGAAAAGAAAAAGGAAAATAGTCGTGTTAACAAGATGGGCTCTTCGGTGTAGTATGTGTATTCATAAAATACAACTGGCACAACTGTACACAAAATTAAAGAGTAATTTAAACACAATATTCTCTAAATTACTATCTATAGCCTCTTATTTTTAAAAGTAATTTATATATATATATATATATATATATATATATATTACTTTTAAAAAGGTTTTTAAGTTTACTATCTATATATTCCTAGATCAATGGTGTAAAAAAGTTTTTAGGTTCTACAATAGAAATAGTTTCCACATGAACCTAACCCTATACATATATATATATATATATATATACATATATATATTAGAGTAACTAATTTCGGATTTTTAATTTTTTAATCACATATAGGGTAAAAGTGTCCATTAGTGAACTTATCATTCTCCTACACGACCGTCTATGAATGAGGGATTTTAAATAATATTTCCCAAATTAAATTGGGTGCTTATGCTTGAATTTTAGAGATTTTACTAACCACATGTTTTCGAATTTTTTTCTGCTTCGTCTAATCGTCATTTTTTTTTTCCACAATGGAATGACATATATTTTGATTATTCACTAATGATTTTTCGTTTCAATTTTTGCTACTAGTTTAGCAGGTTTTTCCTCTAAAAGATGAAAGTTGATTTTCAAGATAATATTAAAAATGCATTATTGTTATAAATAAAATGCATTATTTTCATAAAGGAAATGTATTATTATTTTATAGATTTATATTTACAATTTGTTGCATAATTTATTATTTTAATATCTTTTAGCTATTAGTTATATTTTGTTATGCACTAAGCATCTACTAGGTGTTTACCCATGCCGTTTCCATTTTCCTCATTAACAATCATTATTTTTTCTATGCGTAATTAGCAAGTAAATATTGCATTATAATGATAGTATAATGCATAATTAATACTTACATTATGCATAATTAATCATTCTGTATTTAATGCCTAATTAGCAAGTGAATATTGCATTATAATCAATTATGCATATAATGCATAATTAATAATTTTATTATGCATAATCAATCGGAGCATGGTATGTTGTACTCCTTCCGTCCATGATTTAAGTCCCCATTTGCCCACTTTTTTTTGTCCACAATTTAAGTCCCTATTTCACTTTTTGTACATTTATATCCTTCCACTTTACCTACAATTACTATCCTTCCCATTATTAGACCCTTAATCCTAAATTTGCAGAATCCACTAATTACAACTAATTACCCACCCCAAATAATACCCACTTAACCCACCCCACTCCACCCCAAAAACCTAATTTCCACTCGATCTGCGCCGCTCCACTCTCTTCCTCTCTCATTCCAGAAATTTATTCCTCTCTCTTTCTCTCCCACTCGATCTGCAAATCTCTCGATCACTCCATACTAGGGGTGAGCATTCGGTTATTCGGTCACCGAACCGAACCGAATTGCAAAAACAAAATTAAAACCGAATTATATAATAAATAACCGAACCCGAACCGAACATGGCTAAAACCGAACAAAACCGAACCGAAATATTTCGGTTCGGTTTCGGTTAAAACCAAATAAACCAAAATAAATACACAATATATTTTCTACATTTTAAATTAGTAATTAACATTCAATATTCAAGATTTCAAATCCGCAAAAAGTAATAATCCAAATTCTAAAACATCTTTAACCAAACATATATAAATCAGTGATGTTTGTTGATGTTGCGGGTCTAAAATTTCAAACATTTTAACCATAACATAACCAAAATTTCAAAACATATATATAAAAATTAATAATAATCATTTTAATTTTTAAATATATATAAAAATTAATAAATTATTAAATTAATTATTAATTCGGTTCGATTTTCGGTTAACCAAATATTTTTTTTCAAAAACCATATCCAAACCGAAAAATCGAAAGTTCAAAATTCAAAACCAAAACCAAACCGAAAACCAAATTAACCGAACCGAATTAGTATTTCGGTTAGGTTCGGCTCGGTTTTTTGATTTTAACCGAATTTTGCTCACTCTTACTCCATACTACATAGTTGATCTGCAAATCTCTCTAAAAAGCCCTAACTTATTGGGGCTTTTCGCTCCTCACTCGATCTGCAAACCCACTAAAAATCCCTAATTTCTCATCTCTCACTCGATCTGCAATCCTCTCTCTGTGCATATGTATAATTCAAGCAACAACGACTCGATGGTGGCGCCGCTCGACTCGATGGTGGCGCCGCCCGACTCCGGCGCTCAGTCGGAGAAAGTGGTGGTGCCCGACTCCGGCTCTCGGTCGGAGATGGTGGTGGTGCCCGACTCCGGTGCTCAGTGGGAGATGGTGCCATTGTCTCAAGTTGCGGCTCGGTCGGAGATGGTGTCGATGACTGACTGCTCCGCTGCCTCGGAGAGTGTGCTGGTGTCTGGCTCTAATGCTCAGTCGAAGATGATGCCGGAGACTCTCGCGGCTCAGTCCGACTTGGTGCCGATGACTGACTGGTACGCTGCCTCACTGAGCGTGCCGGTGTCGCCTCTCATTCTCAGTCGGAGATGGTGCCAGAGACTCAGTTGGTGTATTTCGATGATGAGAATGATGTCGATCTCACCTACGACGATTGGAAAGCCAAATACATCACTTTGGGTCTGCTGCATCCCTTTAAAAAAGCATCCAAACACTAGGTGATTGTGTTCTAATCTCTATCTTGGTGATGTTGGGGTTGGTGATGCCATGTTTGCTTGACTAATTTCATTTGGTTTGTTATATTGGGGCTGGTGATGCCAATTATATGAATATATTATCTGATTGCATTGATTGCATTTGTGGGTGATATTGGGGGCAGGTGATGCCCTGTTTACATGACCTTTGTGCACAGATTCTCTGCCTATTAATGTGCTTGTGTTGGTTTGGTGCTCAGATTCGATGTCTATTAATGTGAATGATGAATATATTCCATGAGATTAAATGACTGTCAATCTGAAAATGCACATGATGATTCTATGTTTGATGAACTGATGCATTTGTTGCTGCCTATAAAATGTGATTTGTGATGTGCATATGGTTGTAGAGCATTGATACTACACTTGAAGGCACCTCAATGATGCCACCACTAGGTAATTCTTTATCTAGTTTAGGAGGTTGATTGAGGATGCCAAGGAATTCTGGAAATGCAGATGATGAAATCAATGTTTCCATTTCTGATGCAAACTTGCTGCCTCTAATGGACTGAAATCTGAAAATTTACAATCTGAAATGTATAAAACTGAGACAAAGATGAACTTTATATTATGATAGAAGCCCTGTTTACATTCCGAACAACCACAAAAAGCATGACTCGTTGTTTGTTATTGTAAACCACCAACTGCAAAACACAACTAAGATGAGCTAATCCTCTAAAACAATCTGATTAAGTTCCTCAACTAGACTGTCAATATTGTAGAACCTGTCTTCAATTGATGTCCCCTGGTTTAGAAACTCTAAGCTTTCCCTAACTAGTTGCTGATCAACTTCTAGGACTTCTGGTAGCTCTCCCAGCCTTTCAAGGTGAATTTTTCTCATATGTGGAATACTGTAATTGTTGTCCCCTTTGATTTTAATGATTTCTCTATAGCAACCTTGCAAGGTAAGAAAAATTCTATTTAACTTACTTGCTGGATAGTTTTCATATGCTTCTTTGACATTGTGAACTAGCTCTGTCAAATCCTTTGCTGGTTTCTAATCTTTCAAACTCTGTATTGCTCTGAAAAATCCTAGATCATTGACATTTGTATCTGGTGAGTTAGGAGGTTGTTGGATCAGTGTGATAGTAAATCCATCTGAATTTGCATATTGTGACCCTTTTCTCAATGATTTTACATGGACAGGTATACCTTGGAGTTGTTGAGTTGCTGCAGCCTTCCAAATGCGATATATTGTCTTCAAATCGACTTCAAACTTCTATGCCGCCTCTGTTTTTGCTCCATGGACCAACATGCGATTAGTGCTTCGTTGAATCATCCACTGTGCGATGACATTTTTCTGGTCATCACTCAGTTTTGAAACCATTTTTTTCAGACTGTATATTGATTGCTGTTGAGTTGGTGTGAAGACTTTAATGAGGAGTGAATGTTGTATTTATAGGTGTGTTAGAACATTTGAAATTCCCTCCACTGTATTGTACCCTTTTGGCTCCAAATTTTCAATGAAAATGTCATTTTCCCTCTCAGTTTGTGCTGATTCTCTCTCATGCACTGTACAGTTTCAATTTCCTGCTTCTTAATCGTTTTTTTTTCCTATTACTAATGAAGATTAATGAGGAGTATTCACACAATTATCACACACGCACACACACATTTCATACTTAAAATTAAGAAGAAACATAAATCACATACACACACACATTTAAATAAAAGCAATAAATAAAATTAAATGAAACCAAAATGAAAGCAAACACTCACTGATTTTAAATCACACACGCACACACACATTTAAATCACACACACAAACACAAAAGTTAAATAATTTAATTAAACTCTTATGACTTTGTTAAATTAAATGAAAGCAAAAATGTAATGAATAAAATAAAATTAAATGAATCCACTCCCACAAGTTAAATAATGAAAAAGGTACAAAGATTAGTAAAAGTAAGTAAAAGATTAACACTACCCATACATCCTAACTTTTACTCCACTAAAAACTACTTTTCAGCTTTTCTTAAACTCCGTACCGGACCCTAAATGGAGACTTAAATCATGGAGGGAGGGAGTATAATTTTTTTTAATACAATTTATGAGAGATGTCTAATTTCCTAGTGTTGTACGTACAATTTTTAGATTTTCATCCACATTCCTGAATCCTGATTATGCACGCTAATAAAGAAACTGAAAAATAATATTAAAAAACATATTAAATTAAAACAAATTTGTCAACATTTGAACAATAAAATTTGAGAAATTTTGGTGAAGATAACTCGGTGAAAAAAAAATGAAAAATAGCAAACTGAACAAAAAAGGAGAAACTGCATACGGTAGTGGAAGAATTAAATAGTAGTAATATAATACTCATTGAATTAAGGAACAAATCCGTTACATAATAAGAACAGAAAGACATAATGACCCTCTTTTTTAAAACCAAAAAATTAATTAAATATTAAAAGAATACTACCTGATCATATTATCATAACCGTTGATCAATTAAGATCAATGGTATACAAAAGTTTCTAGGTTTTATGGGGTAATTAGTTTGTATTTGAACTTCCCATATATATATATATATATATATATATATATATATATATATATATATATATATATAAATTTACTAAATAACCGTCAAATTCATAGTACATTTTAAAGAAGTAAAACACGCAGCCTTCCTTAGGAAAGAAATTGCATGGCCACCAAATCATTTGAAGAAAACAATAAAGATAAACTTAGATCCATCTAATCTTATGGTTTTCCGCTCCTAGTTTCTCGTGAGATCAGAGATCAAATCTAGAACTAAAGAGAATTGTAAGAAAAGAGGGGAAAATATTCATTTTTCTCTGCAATTGTGTGGCTATGCATTTGTCAGTCGTCGCCAAGGCATGCACCTCCGTGCTTGTGCCGCGCAATTTACTTTCAGTCATGCCGTGAGCAACTCGTCATTGTCGCTGCTGCAACAATGGTTCATGAATCGTTATTCCGTTGCGGCTTCAACTCCTCTCCTTTCGATTCGGTATACAGTAAATTTGTTTGAAAAGATTTTAAGATTTTGTTTTTCGTTGTCCAATTGTTGGAAGGTTTTGAGAAGATGATAAAATATTTAATTGCTTCGAAAGATTCAATTAAAAAATTCCTCTTTATCATGTTATTGGAGATTGATGTTTGAGGGAGACTTTCATTGCCAGAAATTTTAATAGGAATTCTGGTTGTGTTGTGCAATTTGACGTAGATTTGGGAAGAACAAAATAATTATCCATATGAAGAGAACTTTATTCTCGAATTAAATTCATCAAACGTGTGGTTGCTATATACTTTCAATCCCCAACAAGTTTTTTAATTTTACAGATTTCGAGGCTACAAATTGAATTTGGGTTTTAAGGTAAAATAGTATATCTATTAATATATTAATTAAGAGACTATAGAAAATAATTTGTGGATGTTGTATTTAAAATCACTCAAATTAAATTATATCGGAAGAATTATAAAGTTTGAGATCCCAGTCTTAGCCCATAAATCGGCCCATTTAGCCCTAGACCCAGGGTTGTTTCTTGTATGATGAAATTGAATGAGACTAGAAATAGAATGGAGCTAGGAATGAAATGGAATGAGTAATTTGATTCCTATGTTTGGTATGTACAAAGAATAAGTAAAGGAATAGACGATAATTTTTTATGCATTGTATATATATATATATATGTGTGTGTGTGTGTGTGTGTGTGTGTGTGTATGTGCACACAGTGTGCAGTGTGTGTATATGTACGTGTATATGTTTGTGTGTGTATATATATGTGTGTGTGAGTGTGTGTATGTGTATATTTGTGTGTGTGTGTGTAGTATGTGTATATAAGTTAGAATTGATAGAAATAATTCCTTGATTTTTGGATAAAATTGAAAAAATCATAAAAATATATAAGGACAAAATAGTCAAAGTACAAAAATAGAAGCATTAGGAATGACTATTGGCTAATACCATGAGTTGAAAAAGAAATGACTAATCCCATGGAATGAAAAAGTGATTCCATACAAAATGACGATTTCTCATCATAAATCGTACCAAGCAAAAAGAATGGAATGGAGATAGGAATAACCATTCCATCCTATCCTTTATTCTATCATACTAATCACCTATCGTATATTATCCTTTTTTTTTTTTTTTAATATCCTAAAATTGGATATGAGGATAATATTAACAATTTAACATCAATGTCTATGACTATATCGTTGCATGATATCAGCCATACGATACACCTTAAGACAAAAAGACATTTGCTTTGACGGCTGGTCAATCGAAGGATCATCTAGAAATTTAACTTTTCATAGAATATTAGTAATATACTGTATTTAGCAGTAGGATTTTTCACAAATGAAGCTATAGTCAAAAAAGTGTATTATGAGATTTGTCTTAATAATATGGACTTTAGTAACTCCCAAGCAGCTAATTAAAGTAGTATATACGTGCATGTTGTTATAAACACTACCTCTATTTTAAAACACTAGATAAAATTGGCTATGTTACCGAATTAATAAAAAAAAAAAAACATGGACATTTAATTAAAATTTCGAATTCAAACACTCAATCGTAGATCCATTGCATCATCCCTCTCTTTTCATTCCCTTACCTTAACACTATGCGTTCTTATTTGACTTTGCCCATAAAGTAAATGTCAAAGTCATCAATTAGTTTGCCTTCGCCATAATTACCTACTCAAAATTTATAATATATTTATGTTTGATGTGACGTATATCAGAGATATGAATTATATAATCCATCCAATCATCCATTACGTACACGCGCATATACTATACGTAGAACAAAATAACATACAATATCCCTATAATGTGTATAATTCCTCAATATTACTATAAACTCAGAGAATGATTACTTTCTCCTATCAAACAATACTCCCTCCGACCCCCATATTTATGCATAGTTTTGGTGGGCACGAATTTTAAGAAAACCTTCAAAAGTAAGATGTAAGTAGAAAAAAATAGGTATAAATAGAAATGAGGTCCCACATTATAAGAATAACAAATGAAATATTTATTTCCTAAAATAGACTATGCATAATTTTTAGACACAGTATGCTTGATGCTTATTTTATGTTTTGAGGTGAAATTTTTTAGCTTCTTTCTTTTGTTACTTTTCAATATCTCAATATCAATATTTTTAGATATTGATTGCCTAATAACCTCATTTAGGTACTACTATATATCTTGTACATGTTCCAAACTAATTTAAAATTGAATTTTTCTATATGTTCCCATCTCAAACGCGTATATATAATAACAGTCATTGATTATAAATTGATATTTCAACAATCATATAAGTGTTACATGAAGAATTATCTCGTTGGTGGGACCCAAATAACTTTATCCTTACAAAGTTTTGGCACTTCACGTTGTATTTACACATATAAATTTAAAAAATAATATTTCGACAGTCATTGTAGATAAATGTTACATTAAATCATCTCGTTTTTGCTCAAATATTTTAAAATTCAAAAAGTACAATTTTATATTTAAAAATATATTTATTCAAGATGTATGTTAATAGAGAGATTATTCATGAAATACAAAATTATACCAAAGAAGGAAACCAGAAGTAAATTTAATTGTTTAATATGGAAAAAATTATTTTTTCATTTTTTATTTTGTACGGAATTTTGTTTCTATATTTAATATGACAGAATGAAAAAATAAAGTAGGAATGATATATTAATTTCTTGAATACGGTAAAATTTAACGTTTTCTTACTATTTTGATTTTCATACAGATGTCTTTAATAATCATTAGGTATGGAACGAAAACATAAAAATTAGGTGTGAAACAAATAAAATGGAATGAAAATTAATTAAAGATAAAGTTTAATCAAGCAAAGTTCAATTATTCAATTGTATTTTATAAACATAGTCGAAAACTTAATTGTATAATATAGTTAAAATTTAATAATCTATACTTAGAAATAATTAATTTTAAATCGTTTTCAAGTTGAATACTACGTTTTTGCTTTTCAGCAAGTTATCAAAGTAAAAAAAAAATTAATATTGACAACTTAATAATTGACACTTTACAATATGAAAAATTAACTTTTAGTTACCTCACAATTTGTCAAAGATTTCATCTTATACGATTAATTATTGTGTACGTCTGATAATCTCGTCATTTGAGATCTATTTCATTAGTGCACTCATGAGATTGCAACGTATTATTTATCATGCTTAGATTCAATCATCTCGTCCCACATTAATTTGTAATACTTATTGAAAAATTATTTATTTAGCTAAAATTATTTTTAATAAGAAACTATTGCTTCTTTAATAGAAGTTCTTCAATTAGTGCAGATTACTAAAAATTTAACGTGAGATCATAATTTTCTTTGTATCTTAGTATTGTATGTTACACAGATGAAACATAAAAACTTTGTATGTATACAATTTATCCTAATTCAATAAGTGCTTAAATTCAAAATTAATTTAGCTAATTATATTCGATATGAAGTCTAGATTTTATCAAAAATATTTTCAATTCATTACATGCTTAAACTCAAAATTAGTATAGCTAATCATTCGATATGAAGTGTAGATTTTCAATAAAAATATTTTATATATAGTTAAAAATTTATTAAATTAAAATTGGTCATTTTACGTGAGGTTGTGCAAAATATGTTGTTATTTATATATGTACATCTAAGTGTATACTAATAATCTATCAACCTATACAAATTAAAGGTTCTTTAAGGGTGACATTATATTTATCTTTTCATAGTCGTCCGTTTTCAATTTTTTGCCGTTTTAAAACGTTTTCATCCATCAAATTATTAAATATAATAATAGAATATGAGTAATGATATTCGAACACACTGTGGTCAGCCACACGCGTGAAAAAAAAGGAAAGTTAACTGTAAAAATGGAAAGAATCACATTTCCCTCCAGGATTTATGCTTCCCAATTATGGTATATTTCCATTTTCAAAACCTATATTATCATTTTTAGCGCGTGTGACTGAGCACAGTATGTCCGAATATCATTACTCATAGAATATATGCTGAGGGTTAAAGATATGATCAAGTGAATACCAAATTGGATATATATAGAATATTATAATACCGTAATTTGGGATTCTATTGATTGGTTATCAATTAAATATATTGAATTTATTAATTAAAAATATATAAAATGAGGATTTAAGATAAATAAGAATACTGAAGGAAGGTCACACCACATAAGATCTAAAATTAAGGGAGGCCTGGAATCCGCATTAGTTTTAATAATATATATATATATAGATGTCAATGAAAATAAAAGGAGTTCGACAAAATCAGATAACTTAGATTGTTTACGATTCTCAGGAACAAAGTCAGCGATGTGGAAGGATTATTTTTCTTTGCCCAAATGATTAACGTTTCATTCCAAGTGTTCCTCTGATACCATTACATAACGTAAGAATATAACGAATTACTAAAAGTTTTCCTATTTTAAAAAATAAAATAAAAGGTGAACTAATCATCTGAAATTACGAAATTACAATTAACATTCTAAAATTTATTTTCAAATTGCAATTACAACATTAACTTTTATTTATTTTTTCAAATTACAATTAACATTCTAAAATTTTCAAACATCCTCTTAAATTCTGTTTGACTTTGTTTGATGGGGAAAAAAGAAGTTTCAGAATATAATGGGACATAATGTCCTAGACTTAATTGAGGTATATTAGTCAAATTAAATATTTTATTAATTTTAGATTAATTAATTAATTTAATTTAATTTTAGAAATTACACTATTATTCTTAGCCTAATTATGGAATAGATTATATCCATAATAATCTCCAAATCAATCCAATCTATATATTACATAATAATTTCCATATCAATTCCACAAAAATAATTGATTTCATAATAATTGAAGGAATCTTGAACATAAACACAATTTTTAAATCATGCATTGTATAATACTCAGAATATCATAATACACGATTTTGAACTTTAAAATTCATAAACTTAAATATCACAAAATATTTTCAATTAAAAAATTTATAAATATTAATTTTGTTAATAAATTTCAAATCTAAAATAATTTTTTTATCTATTTTCTTATTTTGAAAATTCAGTAAATTAAAAATCTAAAATAAAAATTACAAATTATAGAATGCCACAATCATCTTGGAATAAATTACTTTATGAATGAAATAAAATCAATATATTCATTTAATGATATTCTTTTTAAATAAAGAGATAAATAAAATTCGAAATTCAATAAAATTTAAATTAAATTTAAATAAAGTATGCAAATTCTAAAATAAAATATACAGAATTAATGAACATAATTTCGATCATATTAGTGAGGTTACGATTATTAGTAGTCCCGACACTTGAAAAACTAAACATGCATGCATACCAATAAATAATGATTTGAGAATTATTGTGAATATGATTATAAATAAATTAAAATTAACAATAAAATAATACTAGTGTCGGATTGTCGATTTGATTCGCAAATAAATAATTTATCATATAACAATCATATTATATAAATTGATATTGAAATATCAATATTATTTTATAGACGAAATTTTTGAATTATTGGTTTGCTTATAAATTTCTCTCCGCCCCATGTCATTTGTCGTCACAGTATCTGTGTTCCTGTCCACGTCATGACACATGGCATCCACTGCGCCACACCGTACCCCAGCGCCGATACATAAGGGAGTATGTCACAACCCAACCCGAGCGCCGACATGTAAATAGCCATTTATTTGTTTGAATTAAATAAAAAATTATAGCATTTTCTTTGAAATACTGATTATTATAATTTTTTGTATGAACGCCATTACAATTTCAAAGCGAGCTCGTCCCGCCCAAACTGGGGCGCTGATACGTAAGGGAGCCTATCACACCCCTATCCGGACGCCGACACGTGAATAGCATTGCATGGCATGAGTAATTTTTTAATTTATTTTTTCTCAATTTATTTGTTTGAATTAAATAAAAAGTTATAGCATTTGCTTTGAAATACTGATTATTATAATTTCTTGCATGAGCGCCACCCATCACGTCCAAATTTGGGCGCTGATAAGTACAGGAGCCTATCACACCCCTACCCGAGCACCGACACGTAAATAACATTGCATGGCATGATTAATTTTTTATTTATTTTTTCTCAATTTATTTGTTTGAATTAAATAAAAAGTTATAGCATTTTCTTTGAAATATTGATTATTATAATTTCTTTCATGAGCATCATTACAATTTCAAAGCGAGTCCGTCACGCCTAAACTAGGGTTTTGATATGTAAGGGAGCCTATCACACCCCTACCCGGGTGCCGACATGTAAATAACATTCCACGGCATGATTGATTTTTTAATTTATTTTTCTCAATTTATTTATTTGAATAAAATAAAAAATTATAACATTTTTTTTAAATACTGATTATTATAATTTCTTCCATGAACGTCATTACAATTTTCAAAGTGTGCCCGTCACGCCCAAACTAGGGTGCCGATAAATAATTATTTTTCTAAATTTTTAATTATATGTTTGTTCCTTTTATTTATACTTAAAAGAAGCAGAAATTACTACAACTTGAATTTTGTACCTTCTTATTCACTGCATGAATTTGTGAAGATCTCGTATGAATTGCGTCTACTTAAGGAGATTAGCTAATTAAAGGGTAAACAAAATCTACTAAATTTAAGATTAAGTAAATAATTGAAACATTTCAAAACTATATATGGGTAAATTAGAGAAAATAAAAAGATGAAAAACCGGAAATTATTACACCGGTTCTATAAAAAACGGTTTTTGAATTATAAGAGTAAAACAACCCAATTAAATCTAAAATTTTAAGTCTTAAAATCATTTTCCTATAATATATTCTAATAAAGGATAATTCTACTCCAGACAGGGCATCAACAGTTCGACAGAATTTCAAATATGAACTTCTCATTCAAACTTGATGTCTCTTTCTAACTTATACACAAAGATACAAAATGATTTCCTGAAATCCGCTATAAATAAAATTACAACACAACCATTTTCACAAACACAAAATCATCACCACTAAGTCATGAAGAAGACTACAAGATTTTCCCATCTTGCATTCATCCTTCTTCTCATCTTCTCATGCTCATCTGCAGCTGCAGCTGATGAACACGTCGATTTTCTGCAATGTCTCTCCCAACAATTCAACAACTACTCCTCCATTTCTAACATCGTTTATACTCCGAACAACTCATCTTTCACTCCTATCC